>CM073763.1:49588295-50919545 GCA_037127475.1 Arma custos | reverse complement strand
TCAATGCCAGAACTGAAAAATGGAGGGTTCCATGGTGGAAAATAGTCTGAAAATGCGGTTTTGACTCGAGCATTAAAAAAAAATTTACTTTTAAGGTAGCCCGAATTTCAGAACAAATGGTAATGTGTCGGGGATATGACTGGTGAATAAGTTGGGAGTGTGAGGTCTTCGAAACCCAGCTCTTTTAATGTTTTCATAGTCTTTTGTCAAACATTAGGTAACACAGGTTTTTTGGAATCCTTAATTTCATTTAATATGCGGATACCCAAGCCACCATAATACGTTGTTATAATATATAGCTGCTAGCAACTAGCTAAACCTTTATGCTGATATATTTTCATCAGAAAGTTATGTGGATACCATTCTAGGTCTCGCCGAAGACCACAGAACACAATGACATACCTGATGCAGCAAGTAATTAAATAATCAAAAGAAAATATGAACGCATTAAAAAGAGTAGGAAAGGATATCGCTGATTATCCGTGAGTATACATTGGTGAAACGTATTTATAATAACAGTTAATGGTTTTTTATTGTTGAATTTACCAATGCAATGTGTAAATTTCTGTTAATAAAATTTTAATGATGATGAATTTATGATATGAATAAATTAAACATTTCCAAAGATATGGTACACTGTTATTCAATATATTGATAGTAACATTTCTTCTACTAAGGAAAATTTAATATCCCATTTAACATTCGAACTGTAGGTATTTAAGTTTAACTAGTTTTAGTTCATGCATAGTAATAATCTACGATACGATTTTTCATTTATGTGTTACTCAATAGAATTTAAATACTTATAACAACGATGTAAATTTAATGTCAAAATAGTTTCGTAGGCCTTTGGCCATTGCTGCATGAACTCTTTTTTAAGAATATCTCTCATAGATCTAAAAGAGTCGTATCGACCACTCAGACGTACACAACCATAGAACCCGCAACCATAGAAAATGTCACAGTGGTTTGTTATACGTCATAGGGTCGGACAAAAAGAGAAAGATGAGAGGAAATAAAGTATAAGAAGGACAGACCTTGAAGAAGACAAAGAGAGCATAAGAAGAAGAGCATTACCGAAGAGTACAAAAGTGGGCTAATGTAAGTTCACACGGTCATGTGTGGGAAGGAGGAGGCGCTCTTTGGTAAAAACTATCCGAAGGTAGGCAGGAGAGCTGTAGTTAGGTCTCGTCCGGGTTCACTCTCGCTCTCGTCGGTGTCTGTCTACCGATGGCGTATCTTGGGAGGGAAGAAAAGTGAAACGTAATAATCTTAAAAATATATTACATAGGATATTAGTTTATTCGCATCCCATGCGACTTCAAATGATATAAACCACACATCTGACTTAGTGCAAAAATATGGAGAAAAAATTAAAAAAATAAGAATAAGATGCTTGAAACAACTCGCGTCACTACAAATCATGAAGAGTCTTCAGTGTGGATTCAGTATGTGGTAGAAACTGTACTGTTTCTTGGACAACGGTTGTGCAGATAGGTAATTAGTAAATCGATCTATTTCGATTACTTTAATTACATTATTAATTAGATTAACCGGTTAACATAAACGGTAAATAGGTGTTAAGTAATCTCCGAAAGATTTTTTATTTTGTTTATTGTGATTCAATTTTCTAATCGTTTAACATATTTTAGCAAAAGAGTGTACGACTGGAACTGAAAGAAAAAACTTATTTTCTTTTAACAGTCTAGAAAAATATTAGCATTAAAGAAAATATACAAATATAGACATGTTGAAATGAGAGGCTTATCTAAACATATTATTATTTTTGCTTTATTTTGATGTGCCAGAAATAAATAACAGTATATATATATTACTCAAGGTGCCGAGAGGCTCAGTGTGTAAGACAAGACAGACAGAACTCAGATGTTGGTTTGATACCAGCTGTGGCAGATAAATTATGTGTTTATTGCCCATTGTGGATAAGGAACAACTTCAAGGGCACATCCAGCCTCTATAGAGCGGATACCATCAATTAGGGAATTAATAATTTTCATAATTTCGACCAAATCAATTCCTTTCCTGGTCAACGGTTGCAGTCAGTCGTGTACTTAACCCACAAACCTGTCATACGTTTTAGCAACAAGAAAAATGTAAATACTCTTTTAAGTTTCCACGGCCACTATTATTACTCTTCTGGTTTAGACAGTATTGATAAAATTTTCAGCTTGGAATGAGCCGAATTCTCATTTCAGCCCTGAAGAAGTCACCAGCATGGCTGGCGAAACGTTTGCGAAATATTTATCAA
The DNA here is from genome assembly GCA_037127475.1 of Arma custos. Classification (NCBI taxonomy): domain Eukaryota; kingdom Metazoa; phylum Arthropoda; class Insecta; order Hemiptera; family Pentatomidae; genus Arma; species Arma custos. The sequence goes on along the minus strand of CM073763.1, from coordinate 50,917,279 downwards.
CACTGTCTAAACCAGAAGAAAGTCTTTTGTAAAAAAGATTTACTTGAAAATGAGTACACAAAACTAATTAGAAAATATTAATGCAATTAATTTATGGAACATCGACTGATATGTTTGGAATTTTATTTCATTAATAAATTAAGTCCATAAGAAATTATCACTGTGTCCTTACTATGTATGATATATGGTTTTTATATTCCTTTGTACATTGGCGTCGTGAGATCGTATTTATTATCTCACAGCATAGAAATGCTTATTATGAATTATTCAATAATGGTGTTATTTCAAGGTTGTAAATAGACTTAGTCTAGCGTAGCTCCTTTAAGAAGTTGTAAGAAGTTTTTTAATTTGTAAGAAGTTTGTATATTAGGGAATGAAAGGAAAAATGAACTTATTCCTAGGAACTAAAAAATTGTTTACTCTTTAATTTTAAACAATAAGTTGGTTTTACGGTTCCAATTACATCATGTGTATGGCTTCTGGGTATTTTTTTTTTCACAGTTGGCGGGAACTGAAGCAGAAATTTCCGCAGTTTTGCATTTCCGGCTTTTGTTATTACTACTTTTGCTTAATCAGGAGTTAAATAACAATGGATGTGACAAAATGGCTCCGTAAACACAGATAAATGTCTCCCCTTGCTTACAATTTTACAGGATGTATTACCGTTCCGGACCTCAGAGGTGCGTAGTTATCAAAACAACTCAGGGTTTCAGTACTGACAACAATCAGATTATTATCCTTGTTATTTTTATAACATGGTTTTTTAAAAACATAATAATCATTACAATAATAAGGCCGATCTATGACGCTTGCGCTGAAAGTTTTCCCTAAATCTCCAAACGCTCTTCATAAAGTTATTCATGAAGCACATCCATTGGTTCAGTTTAATGTTGTAGTAACAGTCTACCATTACTCAGTCCAAAAATTAAGTAAAAAATATCATTCATTGTTTGATGGCCTTATTTAAACTTATTTTTTAAGGTTAAAGATTGTAAATACAAGAACAGGCAACACACATTTCCCAATTTTATTTTTATTAAATTTAAACATTTAAATTGATCTACTTTTTTAATTCCTCACACTTATGATTACTACACCCTGAAGAAGAACATGGCTCGAAAATCCATTACTAATAAATATTTTCACTATTTAACATTTATTACTCCACATAGACCATTTTCTTCTCCATATCTATACTGTCAACCATTCTTTTTTTTCATGAAGATTTAACATTTATTTATTTTTAATTTAATTTATTTGAGGTTTAATACTAAAACAATTATTTTTAACCTTTCTCTATCTGCATTTTAATTTATTTCAAAAATGATGAGTCAGCTTAAAAAAAAAAAAGTAATCTGGGGTGACCTCTGGTCTATTGGTTAGAGTACCAAACTACTAAGCCCTTAGTTACGCCGTTCTTCGGAAGGAACGTTAAACGGGGGTCCCGAGCCTGTACGATTACAGGTATTCAATAAAAATCCCTATCCTAATTAAGCCTGGATAGGCAAAATTCAGATCTCGCAATTTAGCATCGTCCGATTAGCCATAGCAGCATAAATTGTCGTTAAATGAACAAACAACAAACAAAAAAAGGCTCAATAAAGAGTAATATCTTTCGAGTGTTTTAGCAAATGATTAATTAATAAAGCATTTCCGGAACGAAATGTTTGTTTTAAGTGAAACATTCATAGTATGAAAACATATGCAGAATGTCTTCGGTGAGCAGTTACCCATCCAAGTATTAATCAATTTTTTTATTTACGATTATTAATTGAAGACGCTTTCGTTCATTCGGCCACCCAAATGATCGTATGTTTAATATATTTTTTTTTTATTCTATTATTTCTGTTAATTAAATATTTTATTACTACACTATTTCATATTGCCTTGTCATAGTTGTTTTTTCAAACCACATGAGAACTGTAAGTTGTGCGGAAAGGTCGGTTTTATTATAATTTTAATTTTTCATTTTAAAATTACAAGTCCTGGGTATCCCAAATCATTTTCTTTAGAATTAAAAAAAAGGATTTTCCACTACTACCGGTGAAGGGTCTTCGTAAAACAAGGTAAAAGCTGTAATGTTTGTAGGGCCCAAGAAGGATTTGTAGATCCCATTGGGTCCATCCGTTGATGTTGACAGATTAAATAATCTATTTGCCTCAGCCGGATTTAAACCCAGAACTTCCACATCAGTACTCTAACACTGGAGCTACCCAGCTCCCAAAGGATTAATATTATTATCTAAAATACTGAGCCAGTTTATTTTGTTCTATTCGACTTGTTTTATTACTACAAATATGAAATTGTAGGAATAGTTAAGTGTTTTTTACACAGTGTAAAAATAGTTTTACTATTATTGTTTAATTATATAAGGTTTCATTCTGTAGGAGGGAATAAATCCTGGAACGTATCTATTTTTCTTTAATTAATAATCGAAAAATTAATAAATAATTAGTATTAACATTACTTACCAAAATACTGAGCCAGTTTACTTAGTACTCTTCAACTTAAAAAATGAAATTATATATATATTAGTTTATACTTATCTTGACTGTTATGGAAATATTATGTTTTATTTCTCGAGTTTCAGTCCTTCTTTTAACTTCTTAGGTGACGTTTCGAGACTAGGTTATATAAGATATATAATACAGAAGGACTGAAACTCGAGGACTAAAACATTATATATATATATATATATATATAATATTATATATAAATGTATATATCATATACTCTAGATATCATTGGGAGCGGAGTGGCTCAGTGGTAGACCACTGAATTGCCACGCCGAAATTTCTGGTTTAAAAGACTTTTATTTAGTTTGTTAGAAGCCGGATCTAGGAAAATCACATCCCTGCACAAATTTTATCCATGAGACAGTACAGTCTCTACCTTGTAATTAACCCCAGATCCGTTCGCGGGTTGTAGTGGTACAGGTAGATAGGCATAGTTATCATTGCAACTCTCTTCCAGAACCTCCTTCGTAGAACTCTTCGGTCACTTGTCGGCAGATCCACCTTCAACTGAGCAGACAATTAAATTAACATTTATATTAACAGCAAACGGGGCAGGAGCACATAATGGGGCACTCATGGCTCGCGTTATGGGACATGAACAAAATTAAAGCACACATTAGCAAAGATAGAGACCGCGACAAGAAAAAAGTCATGTTTCTCATTTCGCTCCGCGGTGAGTTACAGCTCTTTGCCTTATTGTTATTGTCTAGAACACGGAATGATAAACTATTAATAGCAATATTATATTATATACAATATTAAAATATATTATATATTTATTTGTGCTACATTTATTTTTTTTATCACAGCGGTTCATAACAATTATAGTTTTTGGTATCATAAAACGAAATTTATTGGCCATATTTTTTTCTTTAAACTAAACTTCAAGATAAATGCATAAAATTTATATTTACTTTATTTTTTCCTCTACTTCACAAAATAATTTAATAATCCATTTATACGTGATGTTTTTCAAAGATTTTATGAAAAATATAGTTATAAAATATAAAATGCATGCAATTAATTTACCTAATAATGCAACCGAAAAACCTTTGATCCTTAAACCACTTCCTGTACCAATGTACCATATTAGGAATATCACTTTAGATGTTTTAACTATATTGTATACTAGCTTATGCCCGCGGCTTCGCTCGCGTGGAATTTGGTGTCCCACATAAAGTTTCGTGAAAGATCATTTTAAATAAATAATTTAATTATTTTTTTTAAATATAAGTTACTCGTACATCCAAAATTTCAGATGTCCAACTTCAAAACTGACGGATTCTATACAACCTTTGAACCCCTATTACATTAAAGGAGAAACCCTTGGGTAGAATTATCCAAATTTCTTCCTTAAACTGTACAAAGAACCTATCTACAAATTTCAAGTACTAAGTTCCTGATTTGCCTTTAATTATGTACTATAACGGAGGGGGGGGACATGCCTTCGTGCCCTCACATAAATCTGCTCTTGGTGTAGCCTATGATCTATAACCTATTTTACTCAATAAGTTTCATCGAAATCCGTTCAGTAGTTTTTCCGTGAATGAGTAACAAACATAAAAACAATAGTTTCACTCATGTTCTTTCTGTTACTTTAACATCTATTATCATGTGATTTGCCTTTATTTATGTCCTATAATGGATTCTCCACAGTTTCTAAATAACAGTCGAGGGGGGGGCCGTGTCCCCGTGCGCCCACCCCCTAAATCCGCGCTTGCCTATGTGTTATTCTGATGTATAACCTATATTACTGTCAAGTTTCATCCAAATCCGTCCAGTAGTTTTTGCGTGAAAGAGAGACAAACATACAAACATTCACATTTATAATATTAGTAAGACTAGTAAGATTAAATGTGAAGTAAAAAGCAGGCTAAAAAAATAAAATAAAAAACTGAGCCAACTTATATTGGCTGGGTGTGCGTATGAAAGTTATTAAAATATTATAACAACTTAAATCAAACACATACTAACTTATAAATTTTGATGATTTTTTTATTTTTAAATTTGTAATTATTATTTTTATTTATTTAATCTTAAATGTAAAATTATTTGTATACAGTATAACAATAATATTATAATATTTTAATTTGAATTGTGCAAAATGAACCGGTTCATAAGATTTCGTAAATAAGATTTATAAGAATTATTTATTTATTTGTCGATACTATATCCACAAAATTTGATATCCCCTTATAAAACATCTTTTATATAATCATCCCCTAAAAATTAAATTATTTTTTATTTTAAATCATAACTACTATTTAAATAAATCCATATTTTAAGTTGAAGAGTCCATATTTTTTTTAAATATAAATAAATAAAACTGCTACTTTAATAATTTCCTAATTTAAGCAAAAAAAAAAAAAAAGTGAAGAGTGTAAAATCAACAAGCTTAGGACTTTCTTAACAGTAACATAAATTATTCTACACTTTTTATGTTTTAAGATATAATATACATTATTTAATTGTATATATAAATGTGTATAAATTTGGTCGATTAACCGTTAATGAATTCTGGTTAAAGAAAAATAAAAAGACTTGCAGTTCTTAAAATTAATTTGCAAGTTCTCAGTTGGCGATGGGAGTAAAGCGGTAAATCGGCCTCAACTCCACACTAGGGCCTGACATGATCTAATTACAAGGAAGTTGATTCAGAGAGGAATTAACGTTTGTGCAAGATGTGATTATAAAGGCCCCTGCCTGTTCCTGAGGTGGGCGATAAGAGATAGCTCTGGTTTCAGCCGAGGCCCGGGGCGATGTCAGCTTTGTGTCGCAGTAACCCCACACTACGCCAATTAGAAGTCCATCTCGGGGTAACTTGAGGCCCAATATCCACGTCCGTCTTGTGTTGTTATAATAATTATCGATAACTACCCCTTTCTCACAAGGACTCGCCGTCTTGTCTTGTGTCTCTGGAAGCCACTGAAGGAGGAAGTGGCCGTAAAATCTCCAAGATACTTGATAATGTTTCTTAGGGTTCTAAATTATTTCACGCATTTATTAATTTTGCTAATCTTCATATTTTTTTAAAACCTTGTAATGATTTACTCCTTTTTTTTGAATTTCTAAATCAATTATACTCTGAATTATTTAAATTTCAAATTTGTAAATTTAGGCAACATTTCCTAATATCAATATCAATATTAATATAAACGAAATGGTAGTTGTTCTATACACACACCTTGAGGATATCAAATGATTGGGACGGTTCCTGGCCTGAGATAGGAATTTCCCATAACGTTCCCAAGTTCAATTAGATTGCCAAGTAAAAATCCTACGGTGGAAGATACATTATTTAATCTTTTAACAGCCATAGATGGACCCTGGCCTATATGAAGGTTTCCTGGGGCTCACCCATTCTCTGTAAAGTAAGTTCTTTAATTAAGGCAAAACCAGAAGGTTGGCTGGAATATCGGTCACCTCTATCCCAAATCGTTGGTATAGAAGCAGTTAAGTTCACTAGCAATGTTTGTATCCATTTTATATCATCGGATAATTAACCAGCCAAAATTATTTTGAAATAAAAAAGTAAATTAATAACCAACTAATGAACTATCAATTAATGATAGTATCACAGTACAGTTATGAAGCAATGGCGTACATGTGAAATATCCCTTGTTTTGTTTTAACACTTTAGGACCTTGTATCGTCAAAGATTAATAAATTAATAATAATTGTAATAATAGGATAAATTCTTGGATTATTATTAAAAACAGATTATAGATTTTTTTAAATAATAAATAAAACGGTGCAATTTATTTCTGGTTTGTTATTCCGAAAAATAATAACGCGAGCTTTACGCTACGGATTAAGCCACGGAGATAAAAATTATGATATTTTAAACAGCCGTTATTATTTTAATTATCTTGTCATTCGTTACTTATGATTTTGGTGGCGGGTTCATTACGGAATGACAGATTTCATTACAAACGAGTTTACGCTTACTTTTTCGTTAAAAAACAGATGAAAGTGACAACATACTCCATTTTCTTTATTTCTTTATTAAATGTATATTTCTTGTTTCATTGCAAGGACGAAGTGGCAATAAAACTGATTTGATTTTATCACTATAACGATAATAAATTGCTTTCGTGACGATCAGATTTGTTCCGTTCAGTTGAAGCTACGATTCCCTACGGTAACGTAATATTCTTCCCTTAGCACTTCCAACCCTTTCAATGTAAAAGTTTATTTATGCATTAAAAAAACGCAGTATTATAAGTTGAATGCAATTGGAAAAAAAAACTTCGAGTCTCTAAAATACTGGAAAATAATAACGATCATTTCTCCACTTTAAGATTCGTCAATTCTAGAATCATCAAGATTTACTCCTAAAATTCACACCAAGATCACATACAGCATATCTCACATCAACAGCACAAAGAGATTCATCAATTACCTCACTCTAGAACGTTCAATCAAATACAAATAGAGCATTCAACTACAATACAAATATTCATAAATGCAAGTGGTGTCTAGGTTATACTAAATGAAATTATTTATAGTTATTTGCTTATAATTATAGGGAGCGGAGTGGCTCAGTGGTAGTGCACTGAGTTGCCATGCCGGAAATCCTGGTCCAAATCCCGCTGCAGGCCATGATGTTTATTTAGTCCGTTTGCAGCGGGAGATGGATCACACAGGATCTAGGACCCTCCTGGGGCCCACCCAGCCTCTATAAAATATTATAAATATAGGGTATCCAAAATAAGGGGGAAAAATCTGGCGGTTGAGCGTGACCTAGGACAAGTCACCTCCTTGCCGAAGCGTTGTCCATGAAACAGTACAGCCTCTACCATGTACTGAACCCCTTGATGGGTTGTAGTGGTACAGGTTTTTTGTTTTTGTTTTGTTTATAATCATATACAATTATCATTAATATGGATGTGGGGATTAAGAGCTTGAGTAATATAGATCATATTAACAACCTCAATATGTTACCGCTAATAAAAAAATATTAAAATAGATAAAATCACTAAAGTGGGGCTTACATGTTTGACGCATTAATTCTTTGTTATTCTCACGATTATTTACGTTTTTGGAGAATATTAAAAAAGGAAACAAAAGAAAACTTAAAACTTGTTGAGACTTAATTCGAAAACCTGCGGAATAATTACCAAATTATATAACTTGTGTTTTTATACTAGCGGAGATATTTATTATTAAATCCATGTTTATTTTCACATGTTTACTCACAAGAAACATATTGCTAAGATATATACCCTCTTAAATTGCCACGGCCAACATTATCCATTCATAACGCGTTTCTTTCAGGATTAGTCTGAGACTATAAGTCTCAAGCTTGCAGTATGGCCACAATTTGACCGAAACCGTTCGAAAACAGAAGAAACATGCGATGAATGGATTAAAAATATTGCTTAAGATGTTTAGTGACTTACTATAAATAGTTTTTTTAATGTAATATTAATTGAACTTTTTATTCAAAGATTCCTATCAAGATGTCGTGATGACTGTGTGCCACTGTATGTATCTCCACGTTTCGGAAACAAAAGGCTCCTAGCTCCAGTATCCCAAGGATTTTCCAAAGCACGTCGACCTTCAATTGGTCCCTTATGGATTTCGTTTTGGAGTAGGAAAGTGCCAGAATGGTATTGAGGGACGAGTTGACATTATTTCATTGTGACTCCTCTCAAGGTGGGTCAATATTTTTCTTGAGGAGTTAATGACGAGGAGGGCCGGGTCGGAGGGAAATGGGCTGGGAATTGACTTTGAAGTGCTTCCTCCCCGTTCTTTGGAAAATACTCAGGATACAATGAAAGAACTGTTCAACTTTCTTTTCAAATCAGTTATCGATTCGAGGCCAGAGGATTCGAGAACAAAGCCTTCATGTCGGCTGATCTGCGTCCTTGCCTTTCTTTCGTTTCTTTTTTTTTTCTTCTTCTCTTTTCTTTTTCTAATTTGTCAAGGCCCGGTTTTAATGATGTTAGATGTGGATTCTGCGGTAATGGATTTTCAGATATCTTCAGTCATACATCTCGAATTCGAAATCTATCATTGTCTCTAGTTGCAGATGAATCATTTCCCCTTTGTTTATATGATTCATTAACGTACACACCTTGACGGCCGAAATCCTTTAACTAAAATAATTCTAAACTGTTTATAAATAAAAAATATAAAGAATAATATAACAACTGACAAACTCCGTGAATATAAGAGCGTAGTAAGGTATGTAAAAAAAAATGAGAGAGGAAGCAGAAATATATATATATATATATATATATATAATTTTTTTTCACGAAACGGCATTTAAGACCACGCGAATACCACTACTTTTCTTAATGATAAAAAAAGTAATAAAAAACAAATTATTGGTATGAACAAATAATTACGGACAAGAGAGTAATGCATAACCGTCTGGATATTTTGTTGATTGATAAATCAAAGAAAATGGCTAGAATCATAGAAGCAGCAGTCCCAAGTGATAACCTAATGAACACCAGAGCCGAAACTTAGGAAGTTTTCGAAATCCTATAGTTATTTCGTCGAATAGCTTCATACTGAAAAGTACAAGAGATTGTATAGAAGACCTTGTAATGGATTAGGAAAAATTGAAATGGAACAAAAGGCAGTTCTAGTGGGCACCTGCTGAAATGTAAAAAAAAATTTAAATCAATAATAACTTTTACTCCCTCTTGAGATTTGAATTCCGGTATGTATGTGGATTTGGTTCCAGAGGAATCTGAGAAAAAAATAAATTGGAAAATAATGAGAGTAATATATATATATATATATATATATATATAAATAAACGAATAAACGACAACAATATATATATATATATATATATATATATATATATATACATAAATGAGTTCGTCCTTATGGAAAAGACCATCGCAGAGCCAAAACGGCATAAGCTACAGACTTGACATTTGGACAGTAGGTACATTTTATATCGTTACATTAAATATTGTGTTAGAGATGTGGAAATAAGTAACAGGCTTTACATTTTAACATAATAATAACTGTATTCAAGATTTTGCAAAATCAACCCCTAGATATTACAGTTTTGATTATTACATGGTGGTTTTTAATAGAAAACTTATCCATATTCCATAGTTTTGTAATTATGCCATTTAATAGGAAAGTTTATTAAAATCTAACAACAAAGTGATAAGTATTGGTAGGCTGGCTGAATTCACAAATGCTTTAAGTCATTTATGGAATTCAAAATTCAGTTTCCGTTTAAATTCAACATAAATTTCTATTTAAAATCCACGCGGGCTTTAGGTCGCATGCAAAAGCTAGTATAATAGTGAAATACACGTCTATAACAATGGATTATAAGCTGATACTGAGGAGTGTACTGAAGAGAATCTTAAGAGCGATTCTTTATAAATATGGAAAAAGGCAATATAGATCTAATGCTGGACCCGTAAGTGGTAACCTTCATTGAGGTATGTTGTTCCAAACGAGCTGGACTTTTCCTGGGTTCGTACTCAAGAATCAGGTTCCAAGGAAATCATGCAGGAAGAAATCCATACAGAGAAGGAAAGCAAGACCAAGGATTGATAGATGAATGGTGTGACTGAAGATGCCAAATCTACGGTTGGAAACTAGTCGGTGAAAACTACGAGAGGTCATATCTCCACGAGGGGTGTAGCGCCACATTAGCAGAAGAATATAGTACCTGCTAACCTTTGTTGTATCTAACAAAGAAGTCAGTTGTAGATTCTACAGTTCTGGATTCTTCGATATCTTGAATCACATGTTTCGACTTCGAAATCTATCATTGTCTCTTGGTGCGGATGAATCATTAACCCTTTCGTTCACAATCTGATCCATTAACAGGACACTGCCGAAATCCGTTGAATTATACAATATCAATAAGGAAAAATATAGAAACAGTAATATAAATTTTAATACTTGAAACGTATATTTGTAAAATATGTTGTGAAATAGCTTTACATGGGTAATGTGATGAAATACCGTGTGGTGTAGTTGTTAGTATAACAACCTATTATTCTCACGGGTTCGCATTCCGGAAGGTGACCCTTAAAAAGGGATTTAAAAACTCTTGGTTCTGCCGTTCATCAGAAGGAACGTAAAATTGAGGTCCCGAGCCTATACGATGTCAAGTATTCGTTAAAGATCCCTTCTCTAATAATAACTGGATAAGCCAAATTTAGGACCTCCACTGTTGAATCGTCCAATTTGCTATAGCTGCATAATGACGTTAAACGAATAAACGACAACAATATATGTATCATACGTATCAATACGTGATTGAAAGAAAAAAGTCTTAATTCTCTAAAATCTATTAAAAGAATTACATATGAGGCAATAAAAGGTGTTTCATTAGGCAATAAAGGCATTTGAAAAATTCTTTATAATATTTCGAACTGAACAAATAATGCTGGAATAATCAGATTATTTCAAAAGAAAGCAGTGGGTTTAATGAGTGTGGTATCTTAATGTTGGTCGAAAAATGAACGATTCCACTGCGGATAAACATATGAGGTAGTCCAAGAAGCATTATAAGTATGATCTGACTAAGTTAGGTGTTAATAGATATCAATGTAAGAATGTGATTACAGTTGATAGTTTGTGGTACGTGGGCAACAACTTCATAGATTGCCAAACAATTATACATAAATATTGTCAGTATGTTAATCTATAGTAACAAGTAAATAATACCATGTACTCGAGTAAATAATAGGAAAGGTAGACTGATGCCCTTGACAGCATTATAAACAAAATACGGAGAAACAAAACTGAAGAAGAAACACGTGATCAATGAGTAAATGCCATCAAATATTGAGATGAACTGATGCGAGCTTTGGCTTGTGAATTATACAAGTCGGAAAGTTTCCCTGTCTCAAGAACTGTTGATAATTCATTTAAATTCGTAAAAACATCCATCGTTTCTTTTCTGATGCCTTCCCTTCGGGCGAAAATTTTTTAGCAGTTGTTTCTCAAGAAATCTATTAATAACCTCTAAAATTAATTAACAGTTACATGTTTATACTTCAAATTTATAATGTACTCGAAAATCAGAATAATGATATGAAGAAGAAAAATCTTAAATCGTTGAAATATCCTTTTTACAAATTTAGCCTTTTCTAACTATTTTTATTTTTCTAAATATTTCGCTTTTTCTGTTTCTTAACGCTTCCAAATCCCAAAAACGTGTGTTCGCAGCCGAAAGGTGATCTTTAGATTATTTTAAGGGGAGTGAAAGATCTTTGGTTATGCCGTCCTTTCGAGGTGACGTAAAATGAACAACCATGAGCCTGTTCGTTGTCAGATTAGTTATCCAGATCGAAATGATACCTGGATTGGGAAAATTTAGGACTACTACTGTCGCATCGTCCGAACCATGGCAGCATGAAGTGACATTAAACAAACAAATGCTTTAAAGAGTTCAGAATACTGTGGGTTTGGTGCATATTTAACCTATCTACGGCTATAAAAATCTTGAAAGAGGGTCCTCACACACTATTCAGCGTTGCATACACTTGTTCTCTTACGACGAAATTTCTTTTTGAAGATTTAACTCTCCCGTCCCACTTGTATCGTTATCACTCCCTTCTTTTATTTATTTTCTATTAATTTTTTTTGCATTTCATTCTTTAGGTAGTTTTAATATATTTCCATTTATTTATTTATTTTCATTTTGTTGATTTTTTTCTATTAAACTTAACTGCAAATTCAGTGGAGGCTCATACAAAAAGATTTCACAAAATAAAATATAATCCTAAATTTTTAAAATAGTCGTTACTCTAACCAATAGCAGTAGTTATAGCATGTAAATATATATATATATATATATATATATATATATATATATATATATATATATATATATATATATCGATTAATGTATTGTTTTAATAATGTATATTTATTACTTTATATTTATTTATTGATTATACGAGGAGGTCTGGATAAAAAGCGCATAACCTTAAAATTTATTAATATATTCAATAGTCGAACAAATTTGCAACACCTTTTCACCTTATTTCGCATGATTTTAATCCGTTTCTGAATCTGTAATTTTGATAGCATAAAGCGTTGCTTGACTAATCTATCGAAAATTGCGATAAAGTCTATTTTTTAAATTTGGAATGATACTCTTTTGGTCCTGTTTGTTTATCTGTTTGTTCATTTCAAGTAACTTTATGTTGCTATGGCTAATTGGACGATGCTACAAACGGAGCCCTATATTTGGCTATTCGGCTAGAACCCTTTTTAGCTAAAACCCTTAAAAGCTAAAACCCTTTTTTGTCCAGGTAATCATATATTTATTTTTCTTTATATGTATACGTTTCGACCCATGTGGTCATTCTCAATACATGTTTCCAATCATCATTTAGTACAGTAGATTTCAATCCGCAAAATACATCTTATTTTTTTCCTGGAGACCAATATTTAAATAAAGAAAGAAGAAGAAGGCTGGCTGGTGTCACCCATAGTCAGCTACTGTAAATAAGTAGCTGACTATGGGTGACACCAGCCAGCCTTCTTCTTCTTTCTTTATTTAAATATTGGTCTCCAGGAAAAAAATAAGATGTATTTTGCGGATTGAAATCTACTGTACTAAATGATGATTGGAAACATGTATTGAGAATGACCACATGGGTCGAAACGTATACATATAAATAAAAATAAATAAATGATTACCTGGACAAAAAAGGGTTTTTGTATTTATAAAATAAAAGGAAAATATTAATGTTATTCTAACCTCTGTACCACAGATCGCCTCCGCTTTTGATCCTGAACACCTCGTCTCTTTGAAAATGTCAAACTTTCGACATGTATTAGATTATTTAAAGGATATTATTCTTAATTCGTATATTTTTATCAGAAATAATATATTTAAGGTTGTAAATTAATGCAATTGAATTGGATTGATACAATTTTAATTAATAGGAATGTTGATCGTGATATATGCCCAATAGGAAAGTATAAACAAGCCGTGTATTGGTAAAGATCCGAAGATGAAAGAGGACTACTGAAGAAACCTGTCCACATTCTTGGCAAAGAGGGCCTTAACTGAGTCGTGACCCGGAGTATCGTAAACTAAACAGTTAATGAGGCACCACTGCAAGAGCATACGTGGACTGTAAGACCAGCCTCGCAAACACAACAGTATAAATACCATCCTTCTGGCCACTCTACCATTTCGAAATATAGTTTCTGTACAAGATGGAATGGCATTCAATGATGGTACCTATCGTAATTCATAATTAAAACATTGTTTCGCGGAGGTTGTCAGTTTCTTTCGTATCCTAAGCTAAAGCGGCTAACAGTCAAAATGATTCACTTTAATAAATATATAACTCAACTTACATTATATTAAAGACAATCATTTATTGTAACCACAAAACATACTTGTAATGTGTTCTTTATGAAATTTATGCTAAAAATACACAATTACACAAGTAATGTAATAAAAAATAAATTTAGTGAAAGGAATATAATGCATTCCATTCTACTTTATAATTATTTTCCTTACAGTACGCAGTGTCCAAAAGATATTTTGATGTTGGTATAACAATAAAAAGGCCTTGTGTAAATCAAAAGTTGATAATCTTGGTTCACAAATGTTTTCTGCTAATCTTAATTAGTTACACTCTTGTGTCGAAAGTGTTAGTTTCTTTTCAAAAGTCAGTTATACGAAATATAACGCATATTTGAATATTTTTCAATGATGGGAATACACGCAATGTTCAAAGAACGTAAGTTGAGTCAAATCACTGATTCAAATAGCCAAAATTAATTTAAAAGGCCGTTCAAATGTCCAGCAAATAGCGGAGAGAAATTTATTTTTTATTTTTAATTTATTGAAATTTACAACTATAATAATATTACAATAAGTAAATCTGCTAATATGTACAGTATGACATGAAAAACACTTGTGGAGAAACTACCCATCGGTAGTACTCCAATAAAGTTCTATAGTAGATGGTCTCGAGGCCATCTTCTTTGAGACGCCTCGGAGGGTTATAAGGAATAGTATGGGAAGCAAGTTGAGAGACTAGCGGATTCAAGTGTGTATGGAGCTTGTCATAGAAGGTTAGGCATCTAGTTTGGGCCAAATCAGTAACATATGGGATATGGGATGAGTTTGTTTGTGACATAATAAGGAGCATTGAGGATTTTACGAAGGATTTTGGATTGCAAGGATTGGATATAAGATGAATTGGATGGTTTAGTAGAGCCCCAAAGCTTAACTCCGTATGTCCAATAGGCCTGATAGCTGTCATGTAAATGAGTCTTTTGTAATTAATTGGGAGCTTAGTGCGTTCGTCCAGTAAATGTTGAAGTAGGCGAAAACAAAGAGTAGTTTCTTGTCTTTTCAGTCTTGTATGAGGATTCCAAGTGAGACGTTTGCCCAGATGGAGACCTAGGTAACGTGTCTGTTCGACAGGGTTCAGTGGAATATTATTAAAGGATACAGTAGGGCAGGAATTTGTAGGTTTACGACGAAGGGTGAAGGTAATTTGATGGGATTTGTTAGGATTTATTTTAATTCTGCAATTTTGACACCATTCTTGAAGGTTTGAGATATGGGATTGAATAGATTGGGATGCAACAAATGGATCCTTATTTACAGATAATGTGTCATCAGCGTACGTAGTGAGGACAGGACTTGGATGGGTTGGGATGTCAGCTTAAGAGAAATTTAAAAAGGAAAAACCGTATTGTCAGAAAAAATATAAAGTGTTCAAGAAAAAAGTGAAAGGGATGATACAACCCAACAACAGCGAAACAATCAAAAGACAACCAGCAAAGTATTTAACTAAACAAAAATTTTATAAATTAATAGTAATCAAAAGTTGATAAGAAATCAGGCGTATCATTTTGACTGTAAGATGAAATTATTTATTCATTTTTTGTTTGTTAATTATTTTAAATAATCAAAGTTGAATATATTTAAGTTTATGGTTTGTACATACTTAAATTGATAAAATAAATCATAATGAGTTTCAGGATTTGTTTCTGGTAATCATTTAAATATTTTCTTTTCCCTATTACTTATTGGAATGCTCTCGTGAAGCATATAGTATATACTATTTACCATATACTATATACCATTTACCATATACTGTATCCTACTGACTTTACCATATACTGTATGCTAAATCACTGAGGATGGAAAGCAATATGAGAACTGGTTTGTCATGGCCTTGGGTGTGAGGTAATTACTGAGTATTCTTCCTCATACGTGATACCTCAATAGCTTCTTGTTTGCCAAAACTGCTCATTCAATGTCACTATTTTTTTTTTCTTTATGTACGATTCCTACAATGATGTAAAATAAGCCGTTTATTTTGTTTTATACTCTAATGTAAATACATCGACAAGAGATATGATTGAAGGATATCCTTTTAGGAATCGTATTGTTTCAGCATTAAAACAAAAAACTGTTCAGTACAATGTAATACATACATACAATACAATACATTCTACAATGCTACAATACATGTTAATACAATTAGCAATTTACCCAAGTACGATTCTAAGACGTATTTGGGTAAATGCAACAGAAATTTAGGGTTCAATGGAGCCCACTTTACAAAAGAAATTGCAAATCTTCCTAAATTTATTTCGGATCCCACAACATCGACGAAATTTAAATTGTAATATTTGAACAATTGTAAAATCGTAGGAACGTGATGCAACAAGCACACAACATTTCACTCTTCAAAAAAAAAAAAAAATAGTCCCAATTCTGTTGAACTTACAATTACCTCCTCTCCATCAAACATTCAACCTAGGAGGACGTCAAAACCTCATTTAACATTAATTGTATATTAGTTATTTAAACCTAGAAAATTCAAATATTGAAGTAACATTAGGCTAGAAATTAATGAATGACTTAAACTTTACAATGTATAATATTTGACACAATGTAAAACAATGTATCATAAAAAATAATAAAACAGAGGATGACATAAGCAAAGCTGGATAACGATGGATCGTGAAACATTTTAGACTGAGATAAACTACAGTGATAATTTTTAAATTCCTACTTGAAAAATCCCTTACCTATAGATATTTTTTTAAATTAATAAACTTTTTACTAAAACAAAATTCTTCAAAAGGAAGGAATGTGTTTTTATTCTCAACTTTTGCTCATCCTCAAACAAGACTGAAAAGACAAGAAACTGCTCAACGTTTTCGCCTACTTCAACACTTACTGGACAAACGCTCTAAGCTCCCAATTAATTACAAACGACTCATTTACATGACAGTTATCCGACCTATTTAGACATACGGAGTTGAACTTTGGGGCTCTACTAAACCAACCAATTCATCTCGTATCCAATCCTTACAATCCAAAATCCTTCGTAAAATTCTCAATGTTCCTTATTATGCCACAAACTCATCCATCATGAGCTTAATATCCCATATGTTGCTGATTTGGCCCAAACTAGATACCTATCCTTCCATGACAAGCTCCATACACACTTGAATCCGCTAGTCTCTCAACTTCCCATACTATTTCTGCTGGGAGTTAGATACTATAACTCTCCGAAAAGAAGATGGTATCGAGGACTTCTACTATAGAACTTTATTAGAGTGCTACCGATGGGTAGTTTCTTCCCAAGTGTTTATTTTTCACGTCATTTGTTCATAGTACCAGATTTACATGTTGTAATATTATTACAGTTGTAAATATCGATAAATAAATCTAAAAAAAAAAGTTGTTCACATGGCACGTCGTCGCCTAAGTGACACAACAACATATCTACAAAATATTCATTTTTCATAAATGAATAAAATAGGGATTTATGAATAAAAACAAAAAACAAATTGAATAATGAAAGAAATATACTCCAGGCAACGCAGACATTAACAATTGTGTTCCACAGGTATTTTAAAAACATCCAGTTTCTCGAAAATATTTTGTGTAGCTAAGGCGGCGATTTGTTCTTACTTATATGTGAACGTTATTTGTATTCATTTTTCACTCTACATGAATAGTTTTTAGGAAAACGACTTAAACGATTAAACGATAAAACGATTTTCGACTAAAAGTATATATTTGGCTCGAGGAGAGGTTGAGGCGGATTATGAACTGTTCGGTTCGATTTGTCTTCGACGCCTCGAGGAGGTCTCATGTGTCCCGCCGTTACGTTGAGTTTAAGTGGCTTTTTCCTTCTATCCGTAGGCTCTATTTCCTTGGTTCTTACTTATATTAAACCATCAACTCACAACATCCATCTTATAACTATAGTCTCCTACAATTCAAATCCTCTATCCTATCCCAGGGCACAAGATCTCGCCCTTCCGATCTTTATATCCGTTCCCACAGAACCAAAACTTCTGAACGTTCCTTTCTCGCCCGTTCTATCTCTCTTTGGAACTCACTCCCACACGATATCCGTCATGCGTCTTCTTTAACCTCATTTAAATCAAAAATTTTCCTACATCTTCTTAATGCCCAATCAGATGCTTTATAATCAATAAATAATTTATAGATATATTAAACTTGATCGATTGATCGATTGATGAACTACTGTAAATATTCCTCACTCATAATTAAATCAATTTTTTTTTTTTTTTTTTTTACTAGATGCTATCATGCATTCACTGTTCTTTCCCATAAGCCTAGTTCTTTTTATTGTAAATTTGTCTGTTTTTTAATTTTAATTTTGCATTAAATTTTCTGATTTTCTACCAAATCATACCTGTTTAGTTATTTACTTTCAAGATATTTTGTAAATATTGTTTTATTCAGATTTAGGCCTTTGGCCAGATAAATATTTACTTAAATATCTTCATCTCTGATATTCTAAAGGGACCTGTTCCCAGAATAAAATTGTTTTTCTATTCTATTTCTTATATATTAGTATATACTCTTTTACGCATTATTACGGACTACCGAATACAACTGCGACACAGCGTACTCTGAAAACGTGATTGATCAGACTCCCCTTTCGGGGAAAACTCTTTCCCAACGTCTTTTAGAAAGAAGCAATTAATATTTCCTCGATAAAACAAATGTCAATTGATTCGGGCGGACGGACGCATTGACTTAATCTCGGCGCCTCTGACTCTAATCTCTCTCTCTCTCTCTCTCTCTCTCTCTCTCTCTCTTCTCTCTCTCTCTCTCTCTCTCTCTCTCTCTCTCTCTCTCTCTCTCTCTCTCTCTCTCTCTCTCTCTCTCTCTCTCTCTCTCTCTCTCTCTCTCTCTCTCTCTCTCTATCTCTATCTATCTATCTATCTATCTATCTATCTCTATCTATCTATCTATCTATTTCACTCTGTCACAACGCAGCCTGTACCTTAACCTTGGGGCATTTCCAGTCGCTGAACAATCGTAGAATATTAACTAATAAGAGAAATCGAGATTGGCCAACTGTTGCTAATAGTCACATTTTTTTTCAGGGAAACGTTGAGAAAATACTTGGGACGTATGGAATAATGGTAAGGCCGCTGGCTGTCATTAAAAAAAAAACAACAACTTCGAAGGTTTAAAACAAATCCTGTTAAGAATTTTTTCCATATAGACGTAGTTAACTCGTGAAAGACTTTAGGCTCAGTTCATGATAGATAACGTACTGTTTCTGAGCCAACTGTGATGCAAGGAGGTTATTTGGCCGAGATCACAGTCAACCACCAGTTTTTTCTCCTATTGAGGCTAATGTCTTTAAAGTGGCAAGCTGAGTCTCAGGAGATTCTGCAGATCTCAAAGGGTCCATTCATAGCTGTTGACAGATTAACATATATATATATATATATATATATATATATATATATATATATATATATATATATATATATATATACATATAAGAGTCGGATTCGAGCCAAGATTGACGATTTCTTTTAATATCAGAGCATAATATTAAAATGAAATACAATATTACAGAAATATAAAACTCTATTCTGTCAGTTAAAAACTGAAAGACGTGAACTTACCAATAGGGTTTTAGATCGCCAAACACTCAGAGAAATGAAAACTTATGAATTCGATTACAAACTCAATTAGCTAAGAATCAATAAACTTTTTGATGACATTTTTTAATTATTAATTCAATGAAATTTACCACTGTATTATGCTAATACAACAAGTAAATAGAATGAATGGTACATGTTATCATGAAAGACAAGTAGAGAAACTACCCAGCGATAGTTGTTCTTCTTTCAATGATGAATTTAAATGAATTTAAAGTTTTCATGGTCAAAAACTATGAGAATGACACGATTCCACTTCCCTCAAGTATTGAGCAGTATGCTAACTCTCTCTGGACAAATTTGGGGTTTACCACATATTCATAGGTGCTGCAAATATATATAACAATATATATGCTATATAATATAATATATATTTTATATATTTAATTATATAGCATTGCGTTTCATCAGTAGAGACTGAATCTACGGCAGTAATGTTTTGAATTTCGCAATAGTAATTGAAGTAAATATTAAGTTTGAGACATGACTGGAAGACGAGGACACAACTTACATGGCGGAGAGATGTTGACATAGGATCTTGTACATGATGTCCAAGGACGTGTATTAATGATGATTGGAGGCTCTCTGCATCACGACGATGTTTTTCTCAATGTTTCATACTCCCAAGTACCAGCTCTCTTCGAGACCTATCTATTTAACATTTAATACTTTTAATCGAATATGAATCCAGACTGTAATTAAAGTAACCAAAAAAATTAAAACGATTTCCAAAAATAAAGGATGTCATTTATTTCTAGAGGTAAGCCCGAAAAAAACAACTAAAAATTAAAATGAAAAGATTATATAATAAATCCTGAAAAAGTCCGTATATTAAAATTCAATATAAACATCCAAAAATATATACAGGGTATCCCATTTCAAGTGGATCAAACGTTTTTAAATTTTAAACGAAACAAAATTCAGAAAAACGATTCAGGTAAAAGTTGTAGTTATTCAGGAGTAGTTCAAAGAAATAAAAAAAACATTTTTTGTTTTTTCACTTTAAGTGTCAAAATCGACCTTCAAAAAATGTAGTTTCCTCTTGACCCCCATTTATTTTTATTTTTCTGAAAAGTACAATACAAAACATGAAAAAAATATATATATGTAACATTGTAGGCCGAAACGTCGGCACATAATAAATAAGTTATGCTTATTTAGGTGTTTTGATTGACTGTACCCCCAACTATTCTTCCTTAAATAACATACTGTTCTATAAATAAAATTGACACGTGCAAGATGTTAATACATAAGTGGTACTTAAAAATTGTTGACAAATAGATATTAATTCATTAATAAGCCAAATGCCTTTTCAATATTAGCATGTCTATGTAAATAATTGAGTTATAATGAATAAAATGTTTAATTTACTGAATCTCAAAAAGCATAAGTAAAAATTATTTGTAACAATCAAGACAAGTAGATAGCGTTATATTGTATAGATATCCCATCCTTCACGATTTATCATTATCCAAGATTCCTTATGTGATCCTTTGTCCTGCCAAGTTTTCTTCTTTATTCAGGATTTCATATGCTTATCTTTCTTATTCATTTGATTCATCTTCTCTAGTGTGTTTTATATCTCTATGATAGATTTAAGTAAGTTATACAGTAAAAGCTTTTATGCCAATAAAAAATAAGCAATAATTTTATTTAATACATCTGATATTAAAAAGTTAGTAGATACAAGGAATATTGATGGAGTAATTGAGAACAATTTTTGAAGTTTCAAATCGTTCTCGCACCATGCTCATGTTTGTTTGTGTTATTTATAACTATCTTGTCGCCTATAATCCTGACCATTTTCAAGTTCTAACGTGCTGTATATAATCATGTTTTCCACTTCAGCTATTTCGTAACAGGTGTGAATAAATGTTTCTAAGAATAAAAAGTTATAGTGAGAATAAATAAGAATCTAAAATAAGATAAATTTTGCAAGATCATGCGTGTGGTTACATCATAAGGCTCAGGTGTCTTGTAGAGAGCATCTGGAAGCGATTGCCAAGCGAGACCTTGAGGATCGTATTAGCGTGCTTTATGTCTTCACCCGCATTTACGTCTTTATGTCTTGCAATGATAAATTTTCCTGCGAGGCCTTTATTCAGTTTAATTGGTCTTTATAGACTTTCCGGTGAACGTTTATGTATGAGCAAATAACAAATAAATGCGTTAAACATTTATAAAAAAAAATCTGAACCATTAGGCACCATCAGTCATTACTTGGTAGAGACAGTACTGTTTGAAGAACACTTATAATTCAGGGTATTCACTTTATAGAGGCTGGGTGAGCCCGGATCGCACAGGATCCATTCCGGATTAGAACCCGCGACCTTCTGCGTTAAATATCATTTTTTATTATCTTGAGAACGTATGCTAGAATCTATAAAAAAAAAAAAAAAGGATTCCTTTTTATAAAGATAGTTTTCCTTTAATAGAAATTTCTAGATTCACCTATCTTAAGTGAAATATTTACTTATGTTAGAAACATCTGTTGTTTCTTTTATCCAACTTGTCTTAAACGGTCTTAGGTATTACTTATTATAATATTGAATACATTTTTAAAAAAAGTTCACATACACAAGATACAAACAACACAATCCAAAATTCTCAGAAAAATTATTAATGCACCATGGTTTGTTTCGAATCACACTATACACATTCCCACTATAAAATCATATATTCATAAAAAATACATAACATTCCACTCATCGACACAATATCACCCAAACCCACTCGTTCTTCCGGTTTCCTACTCCCTGTTATTTTGACTTGATAAAAAAGATTAAAAAGAAATTGGCCAAGAGACCTACTCAACAATCTTCAATCAAATTTGCTAGATGCGCAATTGCGCAGGTGCAAATGAAAATTAAATAATAATAATAATAATAAAGTGCGTACATAATTTTTTAGTTAGAGACTAAGTCTCATAGTTATATCGATACATAATAATATTGTAATATCGTTGTATTGAAATAGAGTCTGGTAGCACAATATGCAATGTACTGATTTGCTGTGCTGAAGGTCTCGATTTCGAATCCGACTTTGACAGATAAATTATTTAATCTTTTAGGAGCTAAGACCACCTTTGGCACTGTAAGATCCTCAGACCCTTCTGTGTTTAATTGGGTACTCTAAATACCAGAAGATCTGTTCATAGAACTTATATATGACCGAAGATTTCGGTTAATTATTTTTTTTATGCCAAGAGATTTTAAATAATTTCAAACCAGCACTTGCTCGTCACAGTTTTGCTCACACGATTTTCAATGGTTTTCAATTTTTATTTATATATATAGCTTTCCTGAACGTAAGGCTAAGAACTACAAAGAGTTGAACTTGCTTCTTGAATCTTTTGATCTTGAATCTTTAAGCCTTTAATGAGGTTGGATACTTTTAAGTCTTTTTTTTTTATTTCGTATTATTTGAGATTATAGATTATTAACTATTAAATATTGATTTTTTATTTTACTTAATAATTTAGTTTGGTTAATAATGACCATGGAGTACATTGTAAACTCTAAGCATTTTAAGATAAGTTTTAAATTATTTGACAATCTACTAAAAGGTTAAAAATGTGCAAATTTATAAGTATTTAAAAAATATATTTAAATTAAATAAAAAAGGGACTTATAAGAGATGTAAATTGAAAATGACTGAAGAATGTTGAAACGTATTTAAATAAAGAAAAAATTGTTTGACTGGAAAAAGGTTTATTTACTTGAATATTGATTTTTTTATCCTAAAATTTTAATCTATTGGCTTTGAATGTTTTAAATCTATTGTCATTTTAGAACATCTTCTGAAGAAAATAAAAATTTTCCATAACAGATGACGAAGTTAACTTTGCCTTGAGCTTCCTTTAGATACTAGGAATTAAAAAAAAAAAGTTTTGTCATTACCACTTTTCAATACCACCAGTAGTTAAAAAAAGTGCTTTTAATTACTTTAGAAAAAATAATAATTTGTATTCCATCCGTATGATACTGTAGGTATGTGAAAAAAGTGTTATTACTCGTACATGAAACTAGTCAACGAGACTAGAAAGATCAAAAAACAAACCAGGCATGTGGAACACGCGGTAGAGAATTGCCCAGAAGTACCTCCCTCCTTTGGAATTAACAATGAAGTTCAGCGATGCTTAAAATTATTCCTCCAGCTCTTTTTAAGTCCTCTACGTCCACTAGGGACCTATTTTTTTGTGATACCTCAATGGTTCCAGTCTATTCTGATAGTTTTTGGGTGTTATTATCTTTGTCTCTGAAACTATTGGCGCAACTGGTTTTATTTAAGTATTCCATGTTACCTTTGGGAGTAGAACACAAATTTATCTAGATAGATTATAGTTTCTGAATCGAAATACTTACAAAATTCCTCCCTCTAAGATATGCCAACAGTAGCAACAAGAATATGTATTAAGTTGTGCCTTAGCATGACAGGTGGCCTTTTGAACTTTTTAAGGGAGTAAAAAATCCTTGTTAATCTTTTCTTTCGGAGAGGGCATATAATGGCGGTGAACCTCTGCAGTATCAAGTACTCGTTAAAGATCCCTGTCCTGTTTGTATCGGGATAGACAAATTTGAGGAAATCCTCCGATTAGCTTTGTAACACAAAGTGACGTTTATAAATAAACCAAACAATATCAATACTTATATTATTATCAGGACTTAGTAGTTATTGTACGGTTAGAGAGCCAAAATTACGCTCAGCCGGCAGTAATTATCCGATTAATATTATCTGTAATGAGGTGCTATATGTGGCCCTAGTTGGAACATTAGGAGTACCTGAATAAATAGGGAAAGGGGCATTGAGCAGGTAGCTTAAGTTTCCCTTAGGATTGGTACATTTACCCTCAAGAGACTGGACGTCAGTCGTTGGCAAGAAGCGGGCAACTCAACATGTAGACTGTCACATATAGCGATAGGGTCCCCCTTTTCTGTTTTTGTAAGTACATTTATAAGTTAACTTTTAGATACGATTAGTACACAATTAATATAATATTACTTAATCAAATGAAAAATGATCTTAATTTACAAAAAAAATCATAGTCAGTCAACCACGTAAAACTCTGGAGAAGAGAAGAATATGTCTCTTATTCATTAATGATATAGAATTACTTTATCTCAAATATAACGATCACTGGGCGGCATCCCATTTTATTATTTAAATATTGTTCAGATCAAAATTTCTGACTTTTCCCTGAGACCGTCGTTTGGGTAGTGAAGCCAACATAGCAGAGTATATATCAATAAATACATAAATACATAAACAATTCTAGTAAAGTATTGCGACAGGTTATGAAAAACGTCATGACTAACTAAAAAAAAGTACACATTCCATGTTCCATACTTTTCCTATACACGTTGGCCTTAAAGCGCCACTTACGAGCTCACTTTTTAATCCTGCGTTTTATCCTTGCTTGCTGCAATTACCGAAGAAGCGACTGATGAGTGCTTGGGTTCCTTTGGTATTATTTCATATTTTCCAACGGCCTTCATAATAATAGTTCCTCCAGTTCCGAGGAACGTGGAAATGATTCGAGTGAAGTAAACCTTTCCAAGAAGTTTTACCTTGTCACCCTCAAAGCCTTACTGGGACATAACTGGCATCTCCTCGGATAGAATACTGATTTCGGCTTCCACATAATAATTAAATATAGTGAGTTAGTTTATAGTTAAGATCTGAGTCTCATGATCAAAATATACCTATATGTATTTTTTAAGTACCTTGTTAACTTTATGCCTTATGTACATACTTGTATTTGATATTATGTGGAATAGATTCGAAGCATTTCTGTTTAAAATGGTAAAGTACTGTTACCTATGGAAATATGTCCACTATTATTATTTCTATTAAATATAAAAATTGTTTTTAGTGATGTCATTAATTTAGTGATACCGTGCTTAATCAGTTAAATTTTAAATATTTGTAAAAGTTGGCTAATCAAAAAATCACTGTTTTTTCTTTTAGCTAAAATTTTTCTTTGTTACTTCTTTTAGCTTTTACACAATATATATCAATGTTTTTGAATTTAAATGGAAAAAATAATGGATCGATTAGAAAAACAAAAGCAGCTATATCTTATTCCAATAATGCGATTTCAGGACTGCAGTTTCAATTTAGTACTTATTTTAGTACAATTAAATAAACAGTTGTATACTTTGGTTGGGTAGCGGTTGGTCTGGAGTTGTTAAAATTTAAAAAAAAAATTTAATTATTGAAAAAATTAAAAAAAACTAATGTAACTGGTTAACTTTTTGTTCATAAAGGTATAAAGCTTCAGAGCAGAAATAGTTTATTAAGGTATTATCGAAGTATTTTATTTATCGGAAAAAGTTACATATTTTCAGATCATTTCCAAGGTTGCTAAAGTAAAACCGAGAGGATAAAATGATAGGGAATAACGAAAATAGTATATATTATTATATAATTAATTATATAATATATATTATTAATTATAATTATATATATTATTATATATATATATAAATAATAATGATATATATTATTTCCAATAAAAATAAATTAAGCGCTGAGTGATTTAAGGGACATGTTTGTTCGGGACGACGGATAGCATTTATAGGCACACAACTAAATGACTCAATCCATTTAATGAACTGAGATAATTGTCCTCTATAAAAGGTACCTCAGCGATCGATGTGGAGTGGTTCTGTCTAAAACCACTAAAGCTATCGATTATTGTACTTTTCAGCTATCGAATACGTTTATATCGAAGGGAATATTTCATACGCTATCAAAACAGAGACATCCAATAAATTAAATATTCATCCATAATTATTAAAAAATAGTTTGCAAAAGTATTGCCCGTATTGAAGAAATTGAAGTTCAACAATGCAATCTTTAGGTTAGTGGATTTTCTATCCATCTGTAGCAAATCCTTGAATAATTATTTACTAAATTTGTTATCCGCAAATTAAAAATCTTATGTAATTTATAATTATTTAAATATTTATTAAATAATAAAAAAAAATACGATCTACTCTTTAAGCCTAGTCAACGTTTTTTCAAACTTTGAAGTCTATGAAAAAATCAGAATAAGAATGAAGCAGACTAGAGTTACAATTACCAACATGAAGAAAGCATTTTGCAGCAGACACCACACATTAAACTTGAAAATAAGACTACTAATATGCAATGTGTTTTAGGTATTTTTTTACGGAGTAGAAAGCTGGACCCTTAAGAAAACAGAAATACAGGGACTGGGAGTGAAATTGTACCAAATAATTCACAAAACTTGTTGAATATACAGAGTTACAAACGTGTTAAGCTGAGGATGAGGGAGAAAAAAGGAATGGCAATTACTCCAATGCGTGGAGATAAATAAAACTTATTGCAACTGATAATACAGCGGAAAACTCTGGGAAGAAGAAGCTTAGGAAGAAGACGACACTCCTGGCTGGAAAACCTAATGAAATGGTTCAACTGTACTACAAAACAGCAGCTCAGATTTCCAGTCGTATAAAAAATTCTAATACCCTTGATAAATGCCGACCTTCGGAACTAAGAAGAAGAACTGGAGCCTATATATTAAGATCTAGTTTATATAATGAAATTTGTTCACCGTTGTATTAATTATTTAGATGGTTGGATATTAATAAATCTCCATCATAGTATCCATAGAGATGACTGCTATACTATAAACATTAACTAAGGTAAAGCCCCAGACTTCATAATAAATGGTTGAATTACAAGACAACAAGACCTTTTGATAAGGAAGGCAATGGATTCCTTAAGTCATGTAAACGTTTTAATGGTCAACGGTATAAAGTTTACGAGCTCATTTGAGCTGAATAGAAATTATATAAGTCTCAGGCTGTAGTAAACCAGAGCCTTCGTAATATTAATGAACATTTTCTTAATTTAGTGCTTTTTTTTATACCTTGCAATGATCATTCTTAATGACTACAGTACTTTGTTTAAAAAATAAAACGCTTGCTTCTTATCAAAAAGTTGAGATTTCCATCTTGTGTGGCTGAAAACTATTGAATCAATATAATCATATCATATCGTATCATCATTATATGTAGGATTCTATTTTGTCTTACATGAGTGTCAAAATGGCTCTATATCTTCTTCCCTAGTCATTAAGTGGTTAAATCGAACTTTTAAAAAATTGGTTAATTGCACTGAAGAATTAGTAACCGCATCTTTTTATTAGCCTAAGGCTTGAAATGGTATTTTGCCTTTATTTTAATTCCATTTGGATTTGGACAAAATCAGCTTAACTACTTATTCACCGAGGATTTAGATATATCAGAGTATTTAATAATGTTAGCGATAGTTATCTAATTTGAAAAAATTCCTTAAATTAAATCATTGCCCCTTTGGTTACAGATTCCATGATTTAAAAAATAGTGAATGCTTGTTAGAAAAACGATTGAATCTCGAATATAGATAAGTAGCTAAAGCCACATAGAAACAGTAACCCTCATTAGGTTTATGGAATATACCATTGTTACGTACATTTACTATGTACTACGTTTTTATACTGAACTTTCACGGTAGTATTTAATTATTGAGTAAATCTACAGTTGCAGAAAACATGGACAGATTTATTTAGAATTTTCTTTTCAACGGGGACATATGAAGCTATCCGAGATACTTATTGATTATACTTATACTTATCGATGATAGTTATAATAATAATAATAATAAATTCTTTATATATTCTGGGACAAGTCCCTTTAGAATAACATGATTGTACATTATTGTGGGCTTTAGAGCCTTAGAGTACAAAGAAAAAAAACAAGCAGAAAAGTCAATCTATAAATCTGATTAAGTAGTAATAAATTAAAAAATAGCTTCTTATGATAATGAAAAAATGAAGACTTCACATTTCTTCACATTAAAAATAAAAATAAAAATGACTAAACAAAATAAATTTATTAATTTCAATAAATTTAATAATTATATTATATTTAATAAAATATAATATAAATTATATAATATATCATATATATAATATTTAAATATAACTATTTAAATAAATTTGATAATCATATTATATTTATATTATAAATTTAATAATTATATTGAGTTATCATTCTTCTTCTTGTTAAATGGCATCTTTGTTCCCAAGGTAGGCAGTCCATAAGGGTATTTGAATTTTAATGTGAAAGAACTGAAAAACTGGTTTATAGACACTAGAATCACTAAGTGTTCAAAGGGTGCGAAAAATCTCCGGGTGAGCTATGAATATTGGTTCCTGAAATACTAGAATTATTTACGAACCTGAAATCTTTATAGGTGTGAGGGATGGTTCGGTCTAGGACTAAATGATCCTAGTGAAAGTGGAATCGAAAACTCCACTGCAATACAAAATAATTATAATGCACCGCTAGATATTATAGATATTTTAAGAGGCGGAGACTTTGGGCTTGGAAATGATATAAAAATCTCTATTGTATTTACCACTAAATAACTAGTTACAGGTAATTGTATTACAAATGAAACTATGGATTTCACTGAAATGTTTTCATATGACAAAGTTTATTTAAATAGACGAAATATATTTAGATATGAACAACGATACTATTTATATATGCATTTATAATATATTAAACTTAACAGACATCGGGAATGTCTGTAACCTTCATAAATACTCGAAAGCTATAGACAAAAGATATAAGAGAGATGGTCAATATAATAAAAACAGCAGTAGCAACAAGGGGATAGGTCTTACTGCCCAATACACCTTTCATAAAATTTAAACAATTTATTTCTATACATAAGGAATAAGCCATGCATGCCATCTACGTACGAAAAGATTCTAATCTGGAAATTCTGTTTCAGCAAAAACATCTAAAATAAAGTTTTTAATCTCATTTTAAACCAATTTTCAATACATCTGGTCTGTGGCTTAGAGTACTCAGTTGTCGACTGAACCTATGCAGTTCCTTAAAATCTGTCATATATTGACCATGTGGGAGCTTGGATCTTCCTGGAGCTCATCCAGCCTCTATAATGTCTAAATTGGAGGAAAAGCCAGGCGGTTGAACATGATCGAAGGCAATTAAACTCCCTAAACAACCGCTCTTATAAAATCAATACAATCTCTACCATGTACTGAAACCAAGACCATTCCTATGTTATTAACAATTTTTTTTAACCCATTCATCAAATATTCCCTCTGTTTTCGACCGGGTTGTCAAATTCTTTGCCAATGTTTCGCTATTAGCTTCCCCAGAGTTTAATCTGAGACTGAAAAGTCCTTCTGTTTATTCTGTTCTTAAAAAGTCAGAATTGATTCAAATTATTGGCCGTGGCAAATTAAGATCCCAGAACTTAAGGTCCCAGCACTTCAATTATAATACCAACACATAAGAATTTAAGTTTTTTATGATTTATTTTGTAAGACACTATGATTATTATTTTCTTGACAGCTGTAATGAGTAAATGAGAAATCCTGTGTTCATAATCAGGGAAATAAATCATTTATTTATGTCAGTATAACAATAAAATTGGTATTTCATCATCTTTTGTTTAGTTTTTTCTTTCACCACTTTTAGGAATTCATATAAAATAAAGAGAAGACGGGAATTATATTGCCTTTTATGCGATTGCTATTACAAGATCTCATTGGCTGAAGGAAAGTGACCAGAGTCATTAATGCATTTAATTAGGGCAGTAAGACTTTCCCAAGAAAAGTGAGTTCTTCTTTCCCTACTTCTTTCTTTGATTTTTTTTTACTTCCCTCTTCTATAGAAATGGCTCAAACGAGCACGAAATTTTCCTTGTTTACGGCTAGTCTTTCATTCGTTTTTCTTTTTTTAATTTAATCATCTCTTTAAAAATATCTCATACAAATTATGAATGGGTAGACAATCTTTTTTTTTTTTTTGCAGAATTGAGAAGCAACATCAATCAATGAAGCGAATGTATTAGTTTTGAGAAATACATTTTTAACAATATTCTGAAGACTGAAGTCCCATGCTGAATGTTAGTAAAATATAATAACTGTCACATGCAATGTTAAAATTGATTCTCTATTTACTTATATTTGTAAGAACAATATCAAAATGATAGAAATGTTTAAGATTATTAAATTGTTTCTAATTGACTGATTACAAGTCGCATGGAGCCTTGTGGAGTCTGTCGCTGGTCCAAGGAAACGTTTTTTCGCAGCAACGTCAGATTGGTCAACCTCTCTTTATGATCTTAATGGTCTATATCACAAACGGAAAAAAAAATAATACAAATGTATATAATTTTTACTTGCTGTTCACAGGATTCAATCGTATACCTTTGGCGACGTGATATATATGATATATTGTTCTCATAATCATGTCAAATTGATTACAAAGTGTTATTTGAACATCACCCAATCAAAATACCTGTCCAATATTAATATGCTGTTAATATTGTTCAAGAAAACAAAACCA
Organism: Arma custos; assembly: GCA_037127475.1. Classification (NCBI taxonomy): domain Eukaryota; kingdom Metazoa; phylum Arthropoda; class Insecta; order Hemiptera; family Pentatomidae; genus Arma; species Arma custos. The sequence continues at coordinate 50,886,429 of CM073763.1, read as the reverse complement.
GTGATTTCTGAGATGTGTAAACTTGGATTATAGTCGACGACATGAAATTAGGCGGCTCAAAGAAAATGCGGTGATGCCAAATCGACCTACACTAGCGTACCAAGGGTAAAAACCAAATAACTAAAACCGGGAGAAGTAGGCAATATTGCTAGCATATTGTTGTCAAATATTGGCAGTTTTGAGTAAAACCACACCCACATTCTCGTTACAAGCGGCAACACCGCATTTTCTTTGATCCGCCTAATTTCATGTCGTCAATATTAGTTCTATTTCAGAACACTAAAATAATGTATACAGCACAGGAATAATATAATTGAAAATATACATTATATTTATGGATTTTAATGGTCAGGGGGTGCAGTCAATGATTACACAAAATAAGAAAACCTTTGTAAAGGCATTGACTGCATCCCCTTACCATTTCAATCCATTATTAGAATTATCCAGTCAACCATTTTCCACTTTAATATACGTATAATTGATTAGTTAACTTGTGTTACTGATGATGTAATAACTTATAACTTGTGCTTCTATATTTTTTCCTGTTCTTGTTCGTGTACTGATCCGTTTCATTCACTAGTTAATGTTCGTTTCTTTGCACGAATAAAACGCAGACTAATATTAACGATATTTCTATGTTTATTTTAACGAAATTCAGTCGTCTGCAGAGCACTGTTATCTGTAGTCTAAATAAGACGATTCTAGACAAATTATTCTTAGAACATATTGATCAGCATATTACAGGTGGGCCTGGTGATCGGAACGAATTAATCAAAACTGAAGTGAAAACGAGTGTTTTCGATATGTCATTATGACATTGTCTCGGGAATCGTTAAGAGACCGTTGACAATTAAGGGATTGTGTGTGTTAATTTCATCTGGAGCTCGGCCTCAATGACATATGTGAAAAGGGAACAATTCCTATCTGATCCCGATAGAGGAAGGCTATAGTCAAAGAGCCAGATATCATCGCTTTTTATAAAATAGAACGCCCACTTTCTCTTCCAAGATATTGTTGTCCTCGGCTTTCATATCAACAGTAATTAACATCACTATACTAATTGTCATTTATCGGAAATGAATAAAAACATGCAACGTATTTTTAGCCATGTGGGCGTTCCATAGCAAAGTAACGAGATGGGTACTTCCTGAGTGGATGACAAGTACTGTTCTATTGACAAATATAATTTCGTTTTATTGTATTTAACATCACTTTATAGATAAAATAGTTGAACGATTGACATCATTGCCGTTAAATATGGATATAAAGCCCTGGCAATAATTGAAAAAAATCCATGAAAGACAAAAGATTACTTTACTAGAACCGAACACGATCAGGATAATCGAAAACCCGGAAAATCCGTGTCATATTGGTAACAAGGAAAATAAAACAAGTTAGCATGTAAATATGAAGTAACACTCTTTATTAATATGAAAACTAATTTAATCGATATCATCTTCCATTTAAAAGGTAATACACCTTTTTTGAATTCATATATGTATTTGCTAACATACTTAAACAGGATTAGATAATCCTGAGGTTAAATAAAATTTTTTATTAATTGTATTAATTTTTTCATATTTTTATTTATTTCATTTTATTTTTTGAAGAGAAAATATTTGTCCTGGCCGGGATTCGAACCCGGATCGTACGTCTCTCTGTGACTGCACTGAAATGTCTGGTCTGGTAGAGCATTTGAGTGAGCTACCAGGAGTCGCTTCACAGTCAGGACAAATCCGTTCTCATAACCGATCCATATACCCGCGTTTTCGCAATTTTTGCGATGTATACACGAGGAAGAATGTTCATTGAACATTACTTTCATTAGGATCTTGTTGAATTACGTCATTATATTATTTATAATTCTTTATTAATTGTATTAATTTTTAAATATTTTCATTTTTAAGAGAAGAGATTGATGACTGTGAAGCGACCCCTGGTAGCTCAAATGGTAAGAGGGATGTCACGGAGAGACGGACGACCCGAGTTCGAATCCCGACCAGGGCAAATCTTTCTCTTCAAAATAAATAAAAATATTTAAATAAAAGTAATTCTAAAAAAAACTAGTATGGATAAATGAAGGCTGAACAAACTATATTCATTCGTAGTTCATTCGTAGCCCGGCAGGTGGCCCTAAGATTTTTTTAAGGGAGTAAAAAATCCTTAGTTACGCCGTCCTTCGGAAGGGACGTTAAACGGGGGTCCCGAGCCTGTACGATGTCAGGTACTCGTTAAAAATCCCTATCCTAATTAAACGTGGATAGGCAAAATTTAGAGTTCCCACTGTAGCATCGTCCGATTAGCCATAGCAGCATAAAGTGACGTTAAATGAACAAACAAACAAACAAATTACATTTTACCAAATAATAATTTCGTTTTGAAATTTTTAATATTTTGGAAATACTACAAACAATAAAGGATGTTTCTAAGGATAAAACATTCACTGTTCGCAGAATTACTATGTTCTACTCGGGTTTACATGAGAGGTAACTGTGTGCGTAGAGCGCTGAGTTGCCCTTCTAAAGGTCCCGGATTTAATTCCAAGCGTGACATATAAATTATTTAAACTGTTCACAGCCTTAGGGTTCATCTACGGAATCTGTAAATTCTCTCGGGGCTCTATAGATTTGGCAGTATTACTTGGGATAAAATCTTGGTGGTTGATCTCAGAAATCGCCTTCCTAGACAATCGTTTTAGAAACAGTACAGTCTCTACCATATTTCAAGACTCTTCATGTGTTATATTGGTACAGTTTTTTTTCTATTAACTTAGATCAGTATGTTCTTTTCCAAGTATTATTTTCTTTTCAAATGATGCTCAGTTCGATGAATGACTGCTAAGTTTTGAATATTTTTCTGTAACGGTAATTCACTAAGGTTTGGTGAATTACAGTTTGCTATTGGTGGCGGGACGTACCTCAGTGACTTGAGGCCCTGAGTTCAAATCCAGCTATGGCAGATATATTATTTAATGTGTTAATAGCCATAAAAGGGTGAACAGACAGGATACCCATTCTCTAGAAAAGCGGGTACCTTTAATAGGGAGTCAAATCTCTGCACAACCGTTGTTTTAGTATCCGTAAAGTCACAAACATATGAACATATGAACCCAAGACCCTTGATGGAATGTTGTGGGTTTTCTTTATATTAGTAAGGTACCGTTAAGAACTGTAGTTTCAAAGGAGGATACAGATTTTTTAAAATATTTTTATAGCGGTGAGGGATTGTAACGTTGTCAAACTTGATACGAAATGGATAGCCTCAAGTTGTTTTCAGAAGTAATTTAATGACAATCGGCATCTCATTAGATCTTGTAAATGAATTCCTAAACTTTTCGGAGCAGCGAGATCTTTATAACGAGTTGCAAGATCTTCGTAACAAGTCGTGCCAGGGTCCAAGCGATTGATAATTAATTGTGTAGGGACAATCAGGAGTCGAGTCGAAGAAGTCGAGGACATGTTAGAGTCCCGTCATTATCCTCCCGTTTTAATTAAAACTTTGAATAAACACGGGGGGGAGGGAGAGGTTCGTCTGGAATTCGTTTAGGCGGAGAAGTTGTCTGTTTATCCTGTCGATTCACTACGCTTCTCGGATGGTACGTATCATTATGTTAACAAGCATATACTGGAACTATGAAATTGAAAACCTGTACACTACGACCCATGAAGAGTCTTTAGTTCAGTAGATGGTAAAGTACTGAAAAAGGTTCCGCAGGGAGGTGAATAGTTTGAGATCAAACTAAGCCGCCAGATTTTCCCCAATTAAGAGTATCCGCTTTATAGAGGCTAGGTGAGCCGCAGTAGGATCTCCATATCCAATTGTTTTCAACAAATTAACGACATTAGAACAAAGAATCACATAAAATGAAACCACTGTGGTATATGGATTCTACTGTTAGGAACAGACTATGATGAGAGGTTTATTTTTAAGAACTTGTTTAATTTTAGTTAAATATTTTAATATTGAAGTTTAGAGGATTAATTTTCTATAATAATTCATATTCTTGCCGTCAAATTATTTTTTACTGTTATTGATTCGAATATTTAATACAAGACTCAATTAATAATAAAATACATATAATAAGGATTCAGATAAAACATATTTTTAAAATAACCAATATTCTTTGGATAGTATTTTATAATATCTTCATTCGACGTAGCTCTATAAAAATATTTTTACAACCCCTTCTGAAAATTATCTGTAATACTTTGAAGGAGATATACAAATAAATATACAGAAGTATTTCTATACATATAATTAATATATTATATAAAAGCTCTGCTAATGTTATATAAACCACAATATTATATATTCTATACCCTCTTCCATTCGTCGTTCCAATAATCTTTCAACCTTCAAATCCCATATATTCAATCGCCTTATATCCTTACAATTCCCAAAAAATCGGAAATAACATACTTAGTTATCAGATTAATATTTTCTTTTAATAAATATGTTTTTGTTTTATATAAGTATATTGGTATCGTTGTTTAAATGTATTTATATTATTGACGCTTTACTCATCCAGTTAGATATTTTTATAAACAAGTTATATTGGTTGATATTTTTGTTTTATTTTCTGCTTTCTTAGTTTCTAATTGATTTTGTAATTTGCATACATATGTAATTATCTATTGTTTATCTTTATATAATTATTGTAATCTCATTTCTGTTTTTTTTATCTCTTTTACTAAGTTTTCGTTTTTTGTTTTTTTTAAAGCTTATCACTGTAGGTAATTCGCAACTTTTTTTTTCTCATTAATTCTTTCTCACTTAATATGACATGATAATACTCTGTATTAATATACTCTAAGACGTAATAATACTCTATATACCTGTAATCTTATTCTAAAGGGACTTAGAATAGTCCCAGAATAAATAAAGAATTTATTTTTATTATCATATTCTTTTTATTTTTTTATAGCCAAGGTATAATTAATACTTATCTGAGTAATAGAAATAACAAATTGAAAACTGAAAAGTAAAATATTACTTCACTATTTCCGTCCTTAATTCTTACTAATATTAATATTCTTCCAGATTCGTATGATTCCATTCCCCGATACTGTTCTTCAGCAGATAGAATTAATACGGAACGACTCCTACCAATTTCATTTATCCTTTGGATTATAAGTCTTTGGATTATAAGCCTCCATAACATGTGAAAACGTTTATCGGTTCACACTACTTTTTTTTTTTAAAGGCTTTGCAACAAAACAGAGAGAGTGGACAAAGATTCATAGCGGCCTTTCTTTCCAATTCGACAAAGGCGTTGTGGATTCAGGAGGCCTTGATTTCCTTCAAGACGATTAATCAAACACTGATAACATCAACTACCCTCCATTCATTTAATCATCTGTTTGTTGGCTTTTATTTCTGAGCTCTTTCCAAAATGGCAAACCTACATCGATTATATTCATTCTTATATCACACGTTTAATTCTAGAAATATAAATGTACTTTAAAATGTTTACATGGGGTAAATAATGTCCCGGGTTTAAATTATGTTGTGGCAAATACTGTATTCAATCTGTTATAAGCCGGAGGTGGACCTGGTGCGATCTGAGCAACCTCCTGAGGCTCACCCACCCTCTATACATTGGGTAACTTTACCTGGGAGAAACCTAGTAGTTGATCATGATCTAGGACTATTTGCAATGCACAACTGTTGTCCTAACAATAATACAGTCTCTACCAAGCACTGACACTAATATCATGCTAGAGAAGAATTGGTTGACTGTAACTTCTAATATAAGGAAGAAATAGCTGGGGAGTGCAGTCAATAAAAACACCTTAATAAGTGTAACTTATTTATTGTGTGCCGACGTTTCGGACTACAATGTAGGCCATTTTCAGGGCGAATAATCCACGCGGCGGCTAGGCGATCAGCGGCCCAAGTCTTTATTTTATATGAAACTAACATCCAAGCGGCCCAATCTTTTATTTTATATGAAATTAATATCCATTTTGGGTATAATTGATACTTTTTTTAACATATATGTAGATTACATAATGGTATGAACCATCTTCATTAATTAGTAACCGATGCCTATCAGAATGAAGTTTCCTGTATGCTTTCCTTTAGGCTGAAAGCGAGGTTAGATTCCTTTTAAATTGTCGTACAGCGTAGAAAAAACATTTATCGCCAAAAATCGTCCATTTTTGGTGGGGTGCAAGAACGCCTTGCTTGGCAACTTTCATATTTATGGGTAGTTTGGCTGTTCTGATTGGGAATATCTCACTTTTGCTTCTTTTTTTTTAATTAGAAGTCGTTTTTGTTTTTATCTGGAGTAAGAAAGAGCCATAAAGAGTTTCAGCGTTTTGAGAGAAGATATGACGGAGGAACGAAGCACTCATTCGCCTTGCTTCTCTACACTAATTCTTCACCAGCTTCAATCCCTTCTCAATATACCCCGTTCCAAAGCCTTACCAAAATAAGCAGCTTGGAGAAACGTAATGCCTGGATTATAACTAATTCTATAAGTGGACTATAACAGTATTCTCACGTACAACTAATTTTCTATCGTTGTAAAAAAATAAATAAATTCTATTATAAAATGAATAACTTGGCTACAATGTAACAGTTTTTTTACATCCACTGGTGGTATCGCCTAACATTTAATTTATTTTACTGGTAATTATCTAATATTTTTCTTTTGATAAAATTTGTTCTACAGTCATAGACCCTCTTGGAATTCACCCAGTTTCTAATTAAGTAAGTACTAATAACCGTGCGGAAAACCTGAAGGATTAGCATGATTTTGAACAAATCCTCTCACTGCAAAACCAATGTCTAAGAAATAGTACGGTCTCAACTATCAATTGAACACACTCACTGACAGGCGCTTGAATTACCAGGCTCTGGTTCTTGTAGGAACTCCAACAGCTTACTTCATTCTTTCCTGTCTGCGGCCTTCCGTCTTAATCGACGCCATACCATTCTTAGCTGGTCGTCTTCAACATCATTCAGCCATCTTAAGCGTGTCTTTCCTCGTTTACTTGCTCCTCTTGTATGGCTGCACAACCGTTGCTTGGAAAGTCTCAATCGGTTCATCTTTTTCACATGACCAAGCTCTACCCTTTACTAACTTTATACTTACGACTTTAGCAATAGTGGCGAGCTCTGAAAACAACTGAACATTTTTTCTCATTTTAATGCGTTCTCCATCATTGATTGGCCCATAACATTAGCTTAGAACCTTCCTCTCTCAAACTCTAAGAGCTTCCTCCAGTGACTGCAAGGACCCATATTTCGCTGCAGTAAGTGATTTTAGGCAGGATAATTGTTTTATAAATAATCCTTATTGACCCATACCTTGATGAAGTGTAGTGTTATATGTTTTTTAGTTGGTTAACAACTTAAAAATCGAAAATTTTAAAATTTTACTATTGCCGAATCTCCTGTCATTAGAAAGCAATCGTGAGCCACCCCGTATTAGGAATTAATCCAAAATACCTGGACTTGCGGACGTAGAGACATGTAGATTGAGAAGGAGAGAGAGAAGCTGTTATGCTAAGCATCTGAGAAGGGGGTGGCTAGTGGGGGCCGCGTATTCCGCTACGGGACAGGCGAGGGTGGCAGGGGGGTGATGGGGGCGGCAGATCCCGCTCCGGGACAGGCTGACCCCCGCAGATATGGATTCGGGGGCGGCTATTGTTATTGGGGTTCTGGAGGGGTGAGTTCTAGTAATTATCAAGCAAATATTTGAGCCCCACGATGTCCTTTACCGCTTCCCTTATTGCATATATTCTTAGCTGAGTGGTTCCAATAACAATAAGCAAAACCATATTGATAATTTTGATCTCTCGATTTAAAATGAAATTATTTTTTTTAATTAGTTATAATATAAATAACACAAACAACAAATATTCCAACAAATACATATATAAAAATGTTTCCAAATTTTAAATCAATAAAATACAATTAATATTTTGATACAATTGAATATATATTTTATTAATGATTTTAACAGCTTAATTTAAAAAAATAAGATTCTCGTGTACTTACAGTTTCTTTTTTCGAGTTTCGAGACAATGTTGTTCTCATAATTAGGTTCTAACAGTAAAAAAAATATGATTTGATTTATTAAATATATTGATATTTACGAATACAACGTATATAGCATTAATTGTTCTCGACAATTAATAATGTGCGTTTTTCTGGTTCTTTAGATAAAGACAGTTGTATTAATTTGTATGTATGTTGTATGTTATGCATTCATATAAACTTAACATATGTGATTAAGTTTAATTCCATTTTTTACCCTTAGAGCGTGAGTATGAGAACTGGCAACATAACCAAATGATAGTTAAAGTTTATTGGCCGAACCATAAGAGTTTACAATGAATCCACAATTTTTATTTTAATATAATACTATTACATTAATCATTTTAATATGTAAATTTTTAAATAATAATTCAGCCCTCTTATTTGTTAGTAATTCATTAATTAATATTGGATATTTGAATTATTTTTGTTATTATTCTTTTTTGTCTATATACCAAGGTCATTAACTCCCCAGTGAGCCACAGAAATCAACTAATAAACTTTCCGAATTCTTTTCATCGCCAATTTACTTTCTTCTATAAATTGAAGAATACAAACAGTCTAAAATATAAAACTGGAATCTAAGAATGTATACATCGAAAATTAATCTGCAGTAATCGCCATTATCACTTAAATAAAAATTTCCATTTTAGTAGCTTATCTGAAGTTTATTTGCATAAGATGCTTTTTCGAATTTTTAATTTTGAGCTGGAGCATGTTATAATTAACATTTATAAACAAACAATTATTTATCCTGAAAAAATATTAACGGTGTTGTTATAAGTTTATTACATTTTTAGCATAGCAGTTTTTTCAATAGATTTTATGATCTTTATTTTACGCTTTACCATCTTAATGGTGAAGTAAGTGATTATGTTTAAGTTGGTTAGTTTTAATTACATTAAATTAAATAATCGATAGCCGGGACTAAAGCAAGGCACAGAAGGCCCAAACCTAGCCTCGTCCCAGATTTTCCCTTTTATCGGTTGATCGCCCCCGCAAGCCAGTGTCTGGGGTGGACATTCTACAGGTTTCTTCTTTTCCTCGAGTTCTTCTGCATTAATCGTACTTTTTTATTATATTCAATTATGAAAATCGTAGAACTATTTGTTTTAATATTAATGTAATGTCTTAAGCTGCAATCTTTTTAAAAACATACTTCAATCGCCAAAAATAATGCAATTACTTTAATTATGAAATAAACAATTTAATATTTTTTTAACGTGTGCGTATCTCAACTCACCTCAAAAGGCAGAGACCCTAATTGGAGGAAACATCCCAACACCGGCTAGGCCCAAGTACAACTACTGAATCATAAGGAAGGCTACCTAATTCCAACAGATTGAAAAGGTTAAATAAAAGTAGCTCATAATAAACTAAATAGGAAATATAAAATACACTCGCCAAACCTCAAAACTCACAAAGCAAAACAAAAGAATAATGAAATAAATAATATACAACACAAACACAGTAATTATTAGTAACTAATATCATAACTATTAAGAGGAAGCGTGGTATCTTCAATAGTAGAGCGCTGATTTGCGTTGCCAAAGGTACTAAGTTTAAATCCATCTGTGGGGGATAGTTGCTCCTGGTGTTGGATACCAAGGGATCTGGAGAAACTTTTGGAGCCAACGCACACCCTCTAAAACGTGTACCCTTAAGTGGAAAAAAATTGGTAACAGCGTGATGTAGGACTAACACCTCTCAGCACAAACGTTGTCCTAGAAACAGTACAGTCTCTAGCCCATACTGAACGTAAGATCCTTTTTGGTAGAGGTACAGTTTTTTTTTTTTTTTTTATATAATTGTTTAGAACCTAGCATCATCAATAGGCATCAAGAACCCATTGGACTTACGGATAATCCATAAAATATATTATATACATAATCAAGATGAATGCCTTGCGTCACAAATCGATAGACAGAGAAATTAAAAAATCTATAATAGTTTTATAAAAATAATAAACGCTAAATATTACTTTCCAATGGAACGTGATGAAACTTAATACCATTGAGGAGGAGATTGGACGGGAGAGGAAGTGGCCAAGACGTAGGCTAGAACAAAGGGACGAGGGGCCTCGCATGCATATGTCATTACTAAGAGTGTGAGGGGTCCTGGCGGGGTACCACGTGCTCCTTGGTGCCCCCCTCAATCGATATTCATAATGAGGGGGCCACCCCAAAAAAGATCCTCAGACGGGACGCCTAATGAAAGGAGCGTGTGGGAGGAGCTGGTCGATGTTACTAGGCAAACACCCTCCCGGCTAAGACGCTGGTCATTACCCTCCGTCCAGGGCTCTCCCCTTATAGCTTAATTTAACAATATACCTTCCCCTTTGCTTCCTAGCCCTTATTCCAACAATTACCTATTCCCTTCCTCGACTCCTCAACGGCATATGAAATTGGCTGCGGCCAGCTCAGGATGTTCTAAGAATCCGGATTTTATATTTTAATTCGAAGGCCACTTGTGCGAAAGAATATTATAAGCAAGTTTCAATAAGCCGCAAAAAATATTGGGTACCTACTCCGCACTTTACCGACTTATTTCTGATGATTTTACTCTGTTCCTGAATCTGAAGTTTCGGGAGCACAGAATATCGATTTTCTAAACTAGCGAAAAATGTGAAAATGCAGACTTTTGAAATTTTTAGTTATCCGCTTTTCACCCTCAACGCCTAATTTATAGGTTACTTATGATTTGATAGTATAAAAAACAACCTAAATCCGATGTTCTGCTTCTAACTAGGTTTGAAAATAAGCAAATTAATGAACCCAACCCATGACCATTCATAAACTATATGAAGAGTTCATAATCAAAAGCAGATAGCTCCAAATTTCAAATTTGCTTATTCACATTTTGGCTGGTTTAGGAAAGCAATGCTCTCTGAAAGATAAATAGTTTATTCTTTAAACAGCCGAGGAATAACCAAGTAGGATTTTTGTTGAGTGTGATCTCGGAAAGCCCATTTCCCTGCACAACTCTTGATTTTGAACTATGTCTCAACTATGTTCCCTCCCGTGACACTCCCAAGAACCCAAGACCCTCCATGAATAATAGGGGTACAGGATTTCTTTTATTAACTAAAACATAAAACTTAATACCAATTGAACTCCTCAACAATCAGGAGCTTTTTATATTCCCATCTCTATAAAATCATTTTGGAAGCCTTAGGCAAGATATTCATTTTTGAAGCCTTAGCCAAGGTATTTTCCGACATATATATTCTGATAGCTTTAAATATCCTAAACAATTGGATTAAGTTGTTATTGCTCATATCAATATATATTTATTCTTTATATGACTATATGATTTATATTTTTATCTCCATGGCGTCAAAATAAAAATTTTAAATAACCTATAAATCTCCAACCCATAAAGCCTCTATGCCAACGGTTTCTGGAAGGTGAGTTGGCTAAGATCCTGTTTAACGACCAGTTTTTCCCTCAATTAAAGCATAGCCATCTGACTGTGCGAACCGTCGAAGCTCCGCAAATCCTACAGGATCGATCTGCGGCTGTTACCTGACTAAATAATCTGCCACGGCCGGTTTCGAAAAGGAGACCTCAACCTCAGGAACTCTATAATGTACCCTAGCCCTTGTTGAGTACTCCACGCCCTACGAAGATATGAACACGATAAAAATAACTATAGTAATAACTATACCAACCGTCTTTTATTGCTAAAGTGCTTAAGTAGTTCATGTCAGAATAGTCCTGTATTCCCAGGACAGAAATGACACTGGATTTCGTCCTCTTTGTTCACATCGTCCCCTGAGAGAGATTTTACGATAGGGAACTTAATAAGCGACCGGGTGTCACATTATTTTCAGATTAACCGCGCAAAGAATCCCCGTCCTCTACTTGAGAAAAAATAAATCTGGGGAACAGTAATTACAGCATTGTGGTCAGAGCTTGCCCAACTCTGAAGACATTTCAGCTTTAGTGTGGGGAAAACAGGAGTAATAAACTGCGGTGTGTAAGCTTTATATTTATTAGATCCTACAACTTTGTGACGAGTAATGTATAATTCATAGTTGAAGAAGTCGATAATGAACCATTAAAGACTTTAACGGATTTTTCAACGCCTATTTACCAACGTAAATGATATTTGAACCTTTTATTTCATATGCCATTTAAAAATAATAAAAACCAGTCATGTTTGCCCTGTTTATACTTTAAATAATCTTTTGATATTACAAGGTACATCTATCTTTACCATATATTAGAGCTATACAGAACCCATTGAGGATATCGGTATCATGTACCCCTTGGAGAGACACAATTGGAGCATTCATTGGCTGCCTAGGAGTTACCATGAATATACTTTCTATTATGAATATGTGATTCCTTTAATTTTTCACATGCTTGAAGCAGTATTACCTTAACTTTTAGATCCTCAACTGATGATTTTTATTCCTATTAACATTTAGTGCTTACTCTCACTGCGATTCAATAATATGTAGTTTAAATAATATTACTTAGTGTAGGGCAGCTCTATAAACCGGGGTGGACCTTATGCTTCTAACCAATCATCCTCAAGATATTTCTGTTCTTATCCTACCACATTCCATTCCTACCAGTTTATTACATCCAGCCGTTTGAGGTTATCCTCCACACCATCCTTACATCCTCACCTAGATCTTCTTCTTCTGAAGGTTCCATAAATTCAGCTTTGGTGCATCTTTTTTGGCATCCTGTCAGCCGGCATTCTTCAGCGAACATTTGATTCGATAGAGCTTTACAAAGTTTCACAATCTTGGTATTATTGTATATGTCATAGAGTTCCTCATATGTTCTTATATTTCATCCTTGCATTTCTTCGTTGAACAAGGAGAATTTTTTAAAAGTATTTTCCTCTCGAATAATGAAACTTGGTCTTTAATTGATTGGTTTTGGAATACAACTTGAGATCATTATTTGTTTTACTCCCATTGATATATTAAATATTAGGTTATATATTTTTTTTTATTCAATCTGTTTTCTGTTGCACTACTACGAAAGGTCTTGGGTTCAGTGGGTAGGAAAGACTTTTTCTAGGGAAACGGTTGTGTAGGGAGGTGATTCGACCTAGTTCATGCTCACCCACCACGTTCTCCTACTCGATAAAGGCCCAAGAGGGTCTTCAGATCACTAGGCTGTTAATATGTTAAATACTTTTCCAGACTTCCATGGGACTAACCCTTTCCATGTGGATTTTTACCTCTGATTAAATTAAAACAGGAATATTCGTTGTAATTCCTTCCTCAGCTCTTGACAGCATCTTTAGTAGAAGAGATCCGCAATAGGATCCTATTGCGGATCTACCTCATTGTATATTTTCCTCTTGACTATTAATTAATAAAATTTAATATTGGTTATGCTAATGATTGGGGTTGAACTGGGAGCGGTCAAGCGAGAGGCGGTAGCTCATGGGGAATTGGGTACTAAGGAGGAGGGTTCCTAAGACCTGGGGCATTAAAAGACAATGAGGCGGGGTAGGGCGAATTATTGATGTGCTCCTTCGTCCGGCGCGGCCGGTTCTCAACCCCCCCGCCCCCCGACCAAATTAGACCAGTAATTGTATTGCTTAGACCTACCTAGTCTTGAGGAGGTCCCCTCCAGCATCTTGTACATACCGAATCATATCCGAGGGTTATCTTGGAATAGGCTAATCTTCAATAAAACAACAGTAACTTTCAAGAAATAACTCATTTTGTGTTTCTGTGAATTCGTTACAAATATATTAAATATAATATTATTATGATCTATAAGTACCTTTATTCAAGGCAAACTTTGTTCACAAATGATGATATATAATGAAGGTGTGAATAGCAATTGTCGAGAAGTAATTACTCAAATATTACGAAAAGGCCTCTTTTAGTAAGGACATATATATATATATATATATATATATATATATATATATATATATATATATATATATATCCTATATTTATGTGTAACCATGATTACCACATAATAAATGTTACCACATAATAAATGTTATGCTAATTAATAAGATGTAAATGACCTTTATTTACTGAACAAATCCCAGTCAGTCAACCACGTCAACCTTTGAAAATGATAGGGATATGTTTTTAAATTATTAATCATATACCATTTCATTACCTAACTATTAAAGATTTCAGGCTGGCATTCCATATTATTTATTAAATATTATTCAGATCAAAGGACCTTAACTTCCCCCCCCCCCTCACTTTTCATTGTTTGAGAAGTGAAGCCAAAATTGTAGGGTGTACCAGTATAAATACTTTGGAACACTGACCAACAGCTAAAACGTTTATTCTAACGAAATGAAAGCCAGAACTGAAAACCAGTTATTTTATAAACATTCTTCTGTAACAGAGCTATAATCAGTGATTTGGAAATACTATGGCTAAGATGTTACATATTCTTTATTTTGTTATACGGTATCGAGACTGCAACCTTTACAAAAGTTATGATGAGGAAGGTAGAAGTCTTCGAAGTTGGCATATATAGAAGGATATTGAGAATATCTTACATCGATAGAATTACAAACGAGTATGTTCTGCGAAGACACAAAAAAAGAAAAATAATTAAACATTGAAGAGAGGAGCTACGCATTACCTCCCTGAAAGAAGCCCTGGAGAAACGTTAGCTCAAATGGTTTGGGCGTACCCACAGAATGAGTCAAGACAAAGATCCAAGATAGTTAATGGTAGCCAAACCCGTGGGCACTAGACCTAGAGGGAGGCCAAGGTAGACTTACTGTCATTACATTTCCAAGTTAGGACAGGCTCTCGCCTCTCGGGAAGAACATGTAGGATCTGAGGATTATGGTGAGGGATAGAGATAGATGGATATCCTGGGTTGATGCGGTACCTCGACGCTGAAAGGAACAAGAGGGAGATAAAAAAGAAGAATTAAACATTGAAGAAAAATCATTGGAAGATGTAGTAACAAAGCTAAAGTTGGCTTACAAGCAGTAGAGTCTCCACCATGTACTGAACCCCCAAGCAATTATTCCAATTTGTTATCATATAAGCTTATTAAATCTAGTGTTTGAAAAATTTTTGGTCCCTGTTAAACACTAAAAAAATTTCCTTGTTATACTTTGTCTTCAAATAAAACATTCGAGCCGAACACTACTGGATTTCACATTCATCGAATCCGTGTGGTGACAATTTTAAATAAAGGATAATTTTAAGCAAATTTGATTGAAGAACCTTAGAGGAAAACAAAGTTGAACATGGAAATCCCCTGAGTAAAAAAAAAAAAAACACTTTTCTCTGAAATCATCAGTATCATTAACAAGTTCTCAGTAAACATATGTGCTTCTATAAGGAAGCTTTGCTACGATATGATCTTGAGAAAATTCTCAGTTATTTATTCACTATGATTTATTATTGTTTCTTATACTGTTGCATAAATTTGCAACTGCTAAAGAAAGTCTTTATGAAATCGATTAGCAATATAGTCGATTGAAGACATTTAAATTGAATGTAGAATAGAAATATAAACTCATATATTTTTTTTAATCCAATCAAAATATTTTATGTTTGAAATCATGGAGGTTTCTAAATTTATAAAATAGGTGAATTTAAAAAGGTTTAGGGAAGAAGTCTATTTTCATTTCATCTCTAGAAGTTCTTAAATTCTTAAATAATCACTTAATTCTTCTTTAATTATTTTTTTTTAAACTGTAGGGTAAACCGGGGGAACGGCGACACCCCGGGTAATTCCGACACTGCAGTTCTAGCCATCCCTGCAGAGATATTTGTGAAGTGCTTTTCGCTGCAACCTTGCGGACATCACTGCAACTAACGCCCAGTGTGCCTCTGTCTTTTAGGTAAACAAGTTTTGCTGTGAGTTGAAATTAAAAGTTTTTGCTGATTTCGGTGTAATATTTCCTTAGCACTTCATAGAAGGTAAACGTAATTATAAGTTTGTAATCCTAAATAAGATTATATAAGTTATAAAGCACGATATTTAGCGAGTAGTTTAGTATAGTTTTTGTTTCGGTTCGGTCACTAACCTGCCCTCATAACCTGTTTAGACGCCGTCTTGTCTTGCCGGGGTAATGCCAACATCCCTGGCCGGGGCTATTCCGACATGTCGGTATTGCCCCGGTTCATTATGAATGGGATTGGCTAACGCGTTTTTGTTTATTTATTTTTAGATGGTGCGTTCTAAAAAAAGATTAAGAAAGAAAACTACAAATCATCCAAATTTGAACATAACTGGCATATATAAAAGCCCTGAAGCTGGAACATCTTCAAACAGTATGCATGATATGCCGACAAATGCAGAAAAAAGTCTACGTCGTGATCTGCTTGGTTTTAAACAACAGCCTTCAATAATATCTCCTTTAAGTCTACAACAACCTAACAATTAACTCAAAACCAAAGGCAGACCTAAACAGCACTCAACTATTGTCACTGCTACGTCTATGAAAGCAGTATTACAAGAAGCGAAGAAGATCAAAAAGGAGAAAGAGGTAAAGGCCAAGATAGCACTTAAAAAACTCTTCGAAAATCCTGAAGTGCCCACAAAAAAAAAATGAAAAAATCAAGAAGGAAAAAGTAGATGAAAATGTAAATGCCTGTGAAAAGAAATTAAAAAAGTCAAATGTTGCAAAGAAAATAAAAAAAGTAAAGAAAACATGCAGAAGACAAATATCTTTCTCAGAGTCTTCGTCTGAAGACGACATTGATGATTCGAAGCTATGGGACGATGACGAGATGGATGACATGGTAAATTTACTTGGAGGAGACTCGGAAATGTGTTTAGTGTGTCGAGAATTCGGAGGTAACGAACTTTGGTTTAGGTGTGTCGTTTGTGGATTGTGGCCACACGCTGATTGTAGCGGATTTGATTCTGCGGAAAACTATACTTGCGACCATTGCATTAAAAAACAATTTATCTTTTAATCTAGCTTAGATATACATTTTATTACAAAATATGTTTACTCAAAGTTTGGATTTGTTGTAAATACTTTTTTATTTCTAATAATAATTTCCTCAATATTCCAACTGTTCACCACTTCATTGTAAACGTTTCATGTACAATAAAAAAGTTTTTTAAAATTATTACAGCATTAAATTTGCCTTCTACAACCTATGTTGGTATTACCCCTAAGGTATGTCGGAATTACCCTGGTTCATGGGGCAATTCCGACAGGTGGTTATAGTTTACAAACAATTATTTACAAAAAAAATGTGAAGTTGTTTAAGCATATGCATATAAGAAATCGGTAGGCCACATTTTGAAGTAGTTATGTGTTTTATTTTGTATTTATATCTCTTTAACTACAAAATATAAAAATAAAAAACCCTTAAGATGTCGCCAATTCCCCGGTTTACCCTACTTTGATATGTTATTTTATTTTATTATAATAATACAACAAGAAAACAATGATAACCAATGACATGAGATAAAGGCAAGTAGAGAACCTACCTACAGGTAGTACTCAAATAACAAATTCACCTTAGAAGGTCATGAGGCCATATTTTCATAAACACCGAGGATTATCGGGAATTCAAGAGGTATGTTTTAAACTAATGGTTTTGATTGGGAATAAAGTTTGTCATGAAATGAATGATAACGGGTTCGGGACAAATCAGAAACAAGTGGGACTTTAAGGTCATTATGGATGACTTTATTTTTAACTAATGAAGGAGCGTTGAGAATTTTAGAAATATTTAGGATTTTAAGGATTGGAAACAAGAGGAATTCAATGGTTCAATGGAGCCCCTAAGTTTTAATGCGTAAGTCTAAAGAGATCTAATAATAATCATGTATATGAATCATTTGTATTAAGTTGTGAGTTAGTAGGTGTTGACATAGCCAAAAACGCATCTCACCATTTTCTTGCCATTTTAGTTCAGTTACCACCTATTGTTGAGAAAAACCCTCTACGAAAGTTACTATAAAAAAACCCTTACATGTAATATAGGTGTTAACATGACTGCTGACATTAAAAATCGAACAAAGCTTTAAAGTGGAGAATAAATTACTTTTCATAAGTTTTGGCTCGAAAAATGATGAGTCGAACTTACTTCTTGTAGAAATGATTCGATTAATAACAAAGCAACAATCCAAATGTGCAATAAAAATTGTCAAGATAAATTAAAATATTCGGAGGGGTATCACGGTAGGCCTGAACTATAAATTTCTATATATATTTTTTTTATTTTTATTTTCGCTTGTATTTGAGAAAAATAATACAATTGTTGTCTTATATTGACCGAAACTAAATAATGAATGGACTCTTCTAATAACTTTATTACATCTTATATTTTTATTTCTCTTTTTTCTTTTGTTTATTTTTTGTTGCCTGGTTTGTTCTACTTGATAAGAAGTTTAACCAATTCCGAAAATACTAATTATAGATTCTAGGCCTAAAATCGAGACGTAGTTTGGAGTATCTTGGTAGATCTGAACTAATTATTTTTATCAAAACCTTATTTTCTTTTCCTGTTCAGTTACTCCACTTAGTATAATGAAAAAAAAAACAAAAGAAGCCTTGGATCTGGGGTTCAGTACATGGTAGAGACCGTACCGTTTAAGGACAATAGTTTAGCATTGATAGGATTTGTCCGAGGTCACGTTCAACCGCCAGTTTTCTTTCCAATTCAGTGCATGTACTTTATAGAAACGGAATGGTTCCAGATCCCGCAGGAACCCTTCCAGGATGTTAACCAATTAAATAAATTATCTGTCATAGCCGGATTTGAACTCTGAAACGTTGGCACGGGAACTAAAAATGTTTGAGTTTAATAATGAACAAATTCGTAAAATACTAAACATTCAATCTAAGCCTAAAATCCGAAATGTAGTTAAGGATTATCGTGTTAGGCTTGTTTTATTTATTTTTTTTACTACCTTGTTTACTTTAGTTCAGCTACTGCATTTAGTATATAGTTTATGTTTACAGAAACACTTTAATCACAAACGACGACATTGAGCGGACAGGTGGAGGGGACCCCAAGCCTTTATGGAAACCACAGTAATTGTGTTACTAATGTCAATGTCAAGTTAGCGAGAACTAAGACAGTGATGAGGTAAGCTACGTGTGCTGACAACTGCTGCCTTTACGCAAGGCCTGGGTTCAGCCTTGGAACAGGTCGTAAACTGCAGCCCATACGTGTCGCTTCCGTGACTGCACGACCTTTCCGCAGCTCAGCTACGATCGCATACCATTCGCTCTTCCACGGCTTCAACGAGCACGCCCAAGAGCTGGAGAAATAATGTAATCGACTGAAACATATATTTTATAACATTACTTTGTCACTAGGAAAAGGAGAATCACCGATTTAATAACAAAAAAAATACCTACGTTACAATCATCTGTGAATAAATATAATAAAAACGTCATAATTATCTAATAATAAATAAAATACAACGTTTTAAATACCTGGGTAAGATTTTGGAACGCGAGGAGAATATCTTTTAGCACAAAATAACGGAAACAGATATTTAAGAGACCATGCTACAAAGACAAAGGTTGAATAGAGAGGTGATTTCTCGGAGATCATGCTCAAATGCCAGATTTCCCCCCCCCCCCAATTTAGAGAATCTAGGTCAACCACATTACAGAGGATGAGTGAGCCAGAGGAAGGTATTCAGATCCCACGTAATCGATCTACCCGGATTAGAACAGGGGACCTCACTTCACCGCACGCTTCTCATCAATCCAACCCCAAAGTTTTCTAAATTTTATGATCCTAGGTTAACAATTACATTCTGTATTGTTGTTACATTTAAATTGATAAACTTTATATATCCTCAACGTTTTCAGTCGATACATCACTGCTAATCTTTTATTATCAGGTTAGCTTCTTTTATTGTCACTACGGATAAAATTAATAAAAGACAAATTAAAAATTTAAAAAACCTGTACTCCTACAACACATGAAGAGAATTGGGTTTAGTACCAAATACAACGGTTGTGCAGGAGAGTGGCTCGTCCAAGATCACGCTCAACTGCCAAGTTTCAAAGAAAAATTAGCGGTGCCAACTTTATTAACGGTGGGTGAACCACAGGAGGGTCTTAAGGTTCCACATGCTATATACGTGTTCTCAGATTAAATAATTTATCTTCCAAAGGCGGATTGATAGCTAGAAGTACAGGCATGGCTACTCACTAATTTACTGTCTGATCTTTCCCGCTTCTACGGAAACAATTTTAAGCAATGAAGAACAATAATATTGATTTATGCTATTTAACCTCCAGTTTTCTACTGTTGCTTTATGTAACAGCTCCAATCCAAGTATCTAACATAAGTCAATGATTGTAAAACAAATTTGACAACGTGAACAGGGAATGTATCATATTTTTCTCCCATAAAGCGTTAAAGGATTAAATATATCTTTAATTGTTAAGTTTAATTAATTATTTATTTGTCTAAGGTATTAAATATATATAGAATTTAAACTAATTAATTATTTAAATAATTAATTGTTTGACTCAAGGTGACAACTCTTTTTAAACAAGCTCGAGAGTACTCCGTTGAGGAGGTTCTGGGCTAAAGACGAGGAGAAAGTGTGATCCATTTCCTGCATAAAAAGTCCCTAACGAAAGGCAACAGTTCAATTTTCCCGGTCTCCGTGTATCTTCCAGTTCGGGCATGGGAATGTGCCTCTTATGTTAAAAAAAGGTTACGTAGCATTGATTCTTATTATAGCAAGAATAGAACTTAACATCCTTAAAAATATACTTATTTATACCATTGACATATTCAATTATCATTATTGAAAGTATTACATTACTATGGGTATTACATATTATATTATCATGACGAAACACAGCTCATATCTGAAACGTCAATGTATGTCAATGTAATCTGCAATTGATATTTTTATTACATTTGATATTACAATCAAATCATATATTTGATTCCATAATCTTGGCTTAGAAGAAAGAATACTAAATGGAATCACCGATTCCAATAATCGTATTGCGTACAGACGGATAGCATGAATTCTTACTTATCTTCCGAAAAAACATTTAAAAATTAATTTAAAAATATTTAAAAAATTACAACATCTAACAATAAAATAAAAATTTAAAAATTACATTTATTTTTATTTAAAAAAAATTATTCTATCTTTCCTATGTTTCAATTTCAAGTTTCTGGTTTCATTAATAATATTACGCTATTAGTATTAAGGGATATTACGCTGAATTGCCGTGCCGAATTTCCCGAGGTCAACTCCAGCTGTGGCTGATATTTATTTAATCTGTTAACAACCGGGGATGGATCCTTTGGAATCTGCAGATTTGAACCCTCCTCAGAAACATTATAATGTTTAAGATCAATGGGTCTTAGTGAAACTGTTATTTTCTGGTGTGTTAAGGCTCTATATTTTACACCCAAATATACATTAGTTGCAAAAATAATATATACGATTTAAATTATAGAAATATGAAAAACACCTTAATAAAAAATAAACAGCTATGTAATGTCAAAAAATTAAATTCTTATTATAAAACATTAAGATTGCGCAAGCCCCTGAAGATTTTGAAACTGAAGATGAATACCTTATCGGGGGTAACCAAATAACGCTGATGCAGTCCGATTCGCCATTAAACAGCTCATCACAATTCGGCCGCGTCTTTGTTAAACTGTTTCCCCTCGGCTGCAGAGAAATTAAAATTCAGTGGGAATTGGGAGGGGGAGAGGTTGAGGGGGGGGGTCGAAATAAGAGAGCGAGGGAGCGCCTTATCCCGAGGCGATGAAAGTCTTTAAAATAAAAGCGTGTATGGCCCTGCGAGTAACTTTTAATACGGGTCGCCTCTAATTCGTAATTCCGCGTCGCCTTCTGGAGTCTCCTGGAGCTTTCCACTCCAGTCAGTGATTAAAAACTCACCGAACCCCTTCCAGCCAGGAACTTGTCTCCGAACAAAGTCTCCGCGAAAAACTTTTGCTACTTAAAATCCCTCTCGCGGATTCATTAATGCCGTTCCTATTTCCCCGCTTCCGAATTGAATGAATGTCTGCCTAAGTCTAACCTGGTTTAGTCGTCAAAACTTGTTTTTTCATGAACCACTTGTATTGTAGTGGTTAACTTAGCAACGCCCAATACTCAAGATCACTAGATCGCAGCCCAGGATTTTTTAAAGACGGTAAAAAATTCCTTGGTTTCATCCTCCTTCGGATCCGGAGACTTTGCAGTGTCAGTTACTCTTTAAAGATTCCTATCCTAATAAGATATGGATAGGCATAAAAAGAATAAAATTAGGCATAATTTAGGCATAAATTTAGCATAAACTCCCTTAGCATCGTTGGAATAGCCATAGTAGCTCAAAGTGACGTTAAAAGTGTATTAAAGTATAGCTGGTACCGATTACATTATATTTAGAATTTATTCAAACTAATGTTTAAATGTAATTATACAATTAATAACTTCCAGACACTTGTTCGAGTCGGGCAGCTGAACAAAAATGTATCTGTCACATATGCCGAAGATTGATACTGGCTTTGACAACCTATCTCTATAAAGTGGATTCTTAGCCCTTCGTTTTATTAGTGGATGGACATAGAAGTGATTGTTATAACGCTGCGGAGTATCTTCTAAGGTACCGAAATGAGAGAGATTTACAACCTAAATATAGGATAACGAAGTTAAACATCTAATTATCAAGATCAAGACTGTTTAAGTAAAGATGGTTCCAGTTTCACACCTTCAAATAAGCCTTCATTGGAAAAAGAGATGAAGTTATAAGTGATTATGGATGCTGACGATATCAAAGCTGTTGCGATTCCACAAAAAAATGCGTTAGGATTAATACATAGTTCGATGGGTAGAGGAGAATCTCAAGTACCTAGAGAATTGCAATACAATACAAACGATGGCAATAAAGTTGAACTACACATACCCTAAAGGTGACTATCGTCGGCCGTGCTGCTGAGTATCATTTCTGGTACATAAATGAGTGGGACCCACATAGCTAAATATGTGAGGAGAAAACGCCGAAATTAAACACCTAGACAACAAATTCAAAGCAATTTTTGTTTCCAAACTCACGTAGCGTATATATACACGCACATAGGATAAGGTGTGAGGTTTGTCGATGAATACCGTGTTGAGTCTAGGGGACACATTTTGAGTTGTATCCGCAGCCACGAAGATGTACTGGGTATCTTGAGGTATGCAGCACGCAGAAATGGTGTGTGTTTAATAAGAATAATTGATTTTTTTATAATCATAAAATATATCATCCCTTTCAGTCTTTAAGAGCAAAGTAGGAACTTATATTATTTTAAATACATAATTATAATTATTGTTGGCAAACTAAAGCGTCCAGATTAGTTTTACTGCTGCTATTCATAAACAACACCATAGTCAATATACCACAACAATTATAGGATAAGGAAAAATAATATACTTATTAGTAACTAACTTATTTAATTCTTTTGACCTCAAACATGAAAAAGAACTCTATTGTTATATGAATACAATATGTACATGTAAGTCTGAATGGTATAGAATATAAAATAATTATATTAATGTAATATTTTCAAACGATTTATTGTTTTTTGTAAAAGTTCATGGTATGTCATATGGCAAGAAATGGAGAAGCTCTGATTCGAGTTCCATGCTGTTTTATTAAAACATAACTTAAAATACCAAAGGGGACTCCTACAGAGATAAGACGTGGATGGGATGACAAACAATTTGCGGAGAAGGGCAAACAAGACTCCCGAAAAGTGGCCCATATCCGACCGAGAAACGCAAGAGGAGGAAGGCAGTTTTCATTACTCTGTGCTTACTGGGTGCCCCCATGAATACCGAAATGAAGCCTTCTGACCTCCATCCTCCTCGGGGCAAGCATTAGAGAAATGGGGATTTTCCCTAACGAGCCTTTCCCACGATATATCTCCGCCTCATCGTGGGAAGGCGGTGGAAACCACTTTTCTATTAGGGCTCCTCCCCCGCTCTGGTGGCGTTGAAATAGTGGATATTAATGATCGCTTAAAGTATTTTCATAAAACAAGAATTAGAACTATTATAATTTATATTCTACAATTTCTTCAGTACATCGACCCCGGTACGCATCTTAGGTCAAACGTGACCATCACGATGTTGAGTAAACTTGATCATGTGACAGTTTTTATTACTTGAAGTTACATGATAACCTCCACAAGGTATATAAGAATATCCTCTAATTGAAGTGACAGGCAGGGTTATGCAATAACAACACTTTTTAAAAAGAGTAATTATTAATTGGCTGTTAAAATTGCTTGGAGGCCGATTAAATTTTAAAACTGTAAGAAACTAGTTACGAGAAAAATGTACAGGTCTCCATCAGTGGTGGAAAAACAGAATACAAAAAATAAAAACAATTTA
This sequence comes from Arma custos, assembly GCA_037127475.1. NCBI lineage: Eukaryota > Metazoa > Arthropoda > Insecta > Hemiptera > Pentatomidae > Arma > Arma custos. Next base: position 50,862,067 of record CM073763.1, on the reverse strand, counting down.
ATATGATGCAAACGTAATAAAATTAAAGATTAATACTATAATAAAAAATTAGGTGAATTTGTTAATTTAATACGATTTTTATAGTAACATAATAGGTCATTAAGGAGCGGTGTGGCAAAGTGGTAGATTACCGAGTTATAATGTTGAAAGTCCTTGGTTCAAATCCCGCTCGCTGGTAGACTTTTATGCAATCTGTTAGCAGCCAGAAATGTACCCAGTAGGATCTAGAACCATCCTGGGGCTCACCTAGCCTTTAAAAAAGTGGTTACCCAAAATAAGGGGGGGACCTGACGTTTGATCTCCCTGCAAATACCAACCAAATGGTACTGAATCCCAGACTCTTCATGGGTACAGGTTTTTTTTAGTTTTTAAGATCGGTTTTTATCATCATTGCTTAATGTGGTTCACTGTATAGGTTAGTGAGTTGCTATACTAGAGGTCCCGGGATCGATGATCTCTGAATATCATTATTTGGGGGGAAAAACAGTTGACGTTTGACCAGACAGTTGGCGTGTCGTTTGTGAAATCATCTCCCTACGAAACCGTTGGTTTAAAATACAGCCTGTGCTGTGTACTGAGTACAAGAGTTTTCTGGGGTTTTAGAGGTAGAGGCATATGAATTTAAAATTCCTCAACATGGGTTATTATGGGGGCTTCTTTTGATGACACCAACCCTTACATAGAACCAAAAATAAGGTTGCTTATTTCATTTTCGATAAAAACTAATATTTCATATAATTCTGAATTTTTGTTCCCTATACTTACATTCCCTAACTCATACATTGTACCCTGACTCCGTTAATTAGGAAAGCAAACTATTGAGGAAGTTAAAAACGTTAAAACCTACACCACAGTTATTATGCACAATCAGGAAAGAATTCAGCACAGTAATTGCCCCTAGCACAGCAATTAAAAGTTATAAACATTTTAGGGATATCGTTCTAATGAATTATTTGGCCGAGCCATGCTCTCGCCTCGAATGGTTTCGTGTTCTGTATCAAAATCTCTACTTATTATCGTGACACAGAAAACTGCATCCATTAACATTTCAGCTCTCACATCCAGTGTATTTTCGGTGCAGCCATTATTGGCTAGCATGTGCTGGTCTCACGTGACCATAGCCTTTATGTGTATATTTAATAAGGATAATAATGGGTTAGTTTGGCCAAGTATGTACATATTTAATGTCACAGTTTCTCGGAAAAGCTGATAATGTGAACTAAATTTTGGGAAGAGTGGAGATTGGTGGTGTTTAAAAGATTCTGTATTAATTAGTGCCAAATAAACTTTGGAGATAAAAAATAGACTATAAACAAATTAGGTAATGTAAATGAAAATTTATTAAATCAAATTCGAGAACAAATCCTTTTTGTGATCCATCGTGAAACAAATTTTGAAACAACAATAACGACTTATGATTCAGTAGTAGCATTAGGCCTATGAGGTATTGGGATGATTCCTATGGGTTTTCATGCTGCATTTTGGGGTTAGGGTGGGCTACATTCGTTTTATATCTTCGCTATTATTCTAATTCTATCCTAAAGATTCTTGGATGGGTGAAATATCAACAGGTATTTTTCTTTCTTGCTTTTATTTTAGAGACTTAAAGCAAATCTTTTGGAATGTCCTCATAGATTTATAACTTAACCATATTAAATTTTGTAAAATTAATCTCTATTGATCAAAAGACATTCGTATAATATTGGGTACATCATTAAATGTGAAAAGTAAACGTGTAACCTTATTTGCCATTATTTCAACATTCGATCAAGGTTTCTGAAAGAGACACAGAGACCTTATAACAAAGCTTGTAAGAGGTTACTACCCCAATCTACAGAATTCTGGTCTCACCCAACAGTAATTTTTATTATAATTGTATAAATACATTTTATTGAAATTGGATAAAGAATATCTACATCCATAAAAATCTATATTTAAATTTCTGTGCAGATGAAAAATATCAGACGGTTCGATATGACAAGACTGAGCAAGCAACAGCTAAAAAAAATGTTTGCGCTTCACCAGTAAATTGCACCGGGTTTTTATACCGTTCGTGATTTTTAATTCGCGGAGGGATTAGTTCGGTAAATATCATCGAATGGACTTGAAAAATCTGTTTGTCACGCTGTTATTTTATATTATTTACATTTTTCCTTGCGTGAATTTTGTGTGCAATGATTTAGGTTATTATTATTTCGTATTTATAAAAATTAATACAAATATTGTATTTATATCATATTTTAGAAGCACAAAAATATTCCTAGATATAGATGGACTTGTGAAGTGATACATGTATCGATTTTATTTAAAATGAATCATGATTTATTGACTTTTGGAATAAAATAATATTCCATCTGTCTACTCAACAATTCCATATATTAGCTTGACATTTTTTTAAACAAATTTAAATTATTAAGTAACATAAAGGTTTGTTGATAATCCTCATATATGTAATGCATTGTGTCTAAGATAAGTACGAAATATTTAAGAGTTCCATTTCATTCTGTTTTAGTATTTTTTTATAGCCTCTTCTATAAATGTGATATTTATTTCATTAAAAAATAGTATTAAAAATTTAATAAGCACTAACTAATGACTGTCATGTAGAACTGCTTCCATAGGTATAAGAACTTTTTATAGTTGATATCTATTAATTTAATGTCACAGTATGCTGTTACGACTACTCAGAGTTGCTATAGTGGGATTCCTAAATTTAGCCTCTCCAGGTTTAATTAGTACAGGGATCTTTAACGAGTAACTGTCACCACCTCCATTCTACGTACCTTCGGAAGGACGGCATAAATAATGATATTTTACTCTTTTTAAAAAATGTTATTTCTAGTTATATAACTACATTCGAAATTCATTGCTAATATGAATATTTCATTTAGAAGAATGTGACTATTCATATGTGCCTAATATATGTGTATCCATGATATTACTAGGTAGGATTACTCCGAGAGATACACATTATTTATTCTTAAAATTTTAAAATCTTCTTAACTAAACAGTTTATTTAAATATAATGTCTTTATCTATTAAAGACCCAACTTAGAGCTTTAGGGTCTACTAACACAGGAATTTCCTTTCGTGCCCAATCCTTACAATCTAAAGTCCTTCGTAACATTCTCAATGCTTTTTACTAGGTTGAGAAAAACGTCATCCGTAATGACCGTTTGTTGCTGATTCGGGCCGGATCTGAAATCAGACTTTTCATGACAAACTCTTCAATTCCTGATAATGAAAACGCCCCTCCGAGGCGTCTGAAAAGAAGATTGCCTCGTGATCTTCTAAGTTGCATTTGTTATTTGAGTACTTCCAGAGGGTAGTTTCTCTACTTTACTGTAACTCATTACGTATCATTCTTTCATTTTACTTGTATTATTGTAATATAGTTAGAACAAATTATTTTCAAAGTTATTTTTAATCCAATCCGAAAAAAGTCATCCATAATTACCTGAATGTTCTAATTTTTCCTGACTTTGGACGATCAATCTTTACGTGTCAAACTTTATTTCCAATCAAACTCACTAGCTTTATCCTAGCTCCTTTATAAACTCCTGATGATCCTCTAAGGCGTCTGAAATGAAGTTTGCCTCGTGGCCTTCCAAGGCTTTATTTTTCTTTATCTCGTTCTGTTGCGTATCATTCATTACATCTACTTGCTTTGTTATCAAAATTATTGTAGACATTCCAATAAAAAATTTGTTTAAATAGTTAATAGTCCTATACGTCATTTCTATTAACGCACACGTGTTAAGAGTGATACTGAATAATTGTTTAGTAAACGGAAAAAGTATTTGATTCCTTCACACAAAACAGAATTTTCTGTTTATTGTTTTATTTTTCCACGAGTACCCCAAGGACTTATTCCATCGGAAGGAGGGAGTAATCGATATTTGAAAAACATCTAGAGAGGAGTTGGAGGAGGGAAATTCTCTCTCATTTGTTGCTCTCATCCTCTCATCCGAGCCAACTGAAATGGAAATGAAAATGAGGCTCGCTATCTCTGGGCCCCTTGTGAATTGAAAAGTGCAACGTGTGAGTGAATTGTGTTCTCCATTTCCTTTCAAAGGAGGGTGGCCTCCGGATCATCTCATTATTTATGCAGGGTTTTTTCTTTCTTTTTTTTTCTCTCATGAGCGGAATTATCTCGGAGTTCATCTTAATCATATTAAATGGGATCGAATACGTATCTGGCACCCAGGAGAAAATAAATACTTTTTAATTAATTATTTAGTAATCATAGTAATTAATAAAAGATTTATTTTTAAAAAATGAGAATATTAGAATAGGGTGACCTGAGGTGTAGTGGTTAGCATAACAACCGGAAGGTTGCCCTAGGGTTTTTTAAAATGGAGTGAAAATATTAGGCAACACCGTCTTTCGGAAAGGACGTAAAATATTTTTGTTTAATGTTAAGACCGTGGAAAAATTCCAACGAAAAGCCTTAAGTCTCCAAACTAAAAAAGAAATAGAAATTATCTGTCCAATATTTCGCCCATTCAGGCATCCTCAGGGTAGAAAGAGAATAACAGAAAAACAAAACATGAATAATGCACCGAAGAAACATCTCACCACCTCGAAGGCTCAAATGCAACTAATGAATCATAAGGAAGGTTACTCGACCCCAGCTGGTTAAGGTTAGATAAAAACACCTAATAGATACTTCAGTAATTAAAAATTCAATATACACTCACCAAACTTCAAAAAGCACCACAGGAATAATAAATAATAACAAACAATACAAAACTTAAGACGGAAGATCATATGAAATAATGAAAGTAAAAATGCAAGAAAAAAAAAAATATCATCATCAAGAAACCAGTGGACCTACTGCTATTCCACTAAACATATTAATATTGAAAAGTAAAAAGAGACCTTACATAAATATTAAGACCGTGGAAAAATTCCAACGAAAAGCCTTAAGTCTCCAAACTAAAACACAAATAGAAATTATCTGTCCAATATGGTGGGATGTTTCTTGGGTGCATTATTCATGTTTTGTTTTTCTGTTATTCTCTTTCTACCCTGAGGATGCCTGAATGGGCGAAATATTGGACAGATAATTTCTATTTCTGTTTTAGTTTGGAGACTTTAGGCTTTTCGTTGGAATTTTTCCACGGTCTTAACATTTATGTAAAGTCTCTTTTTACTTTTCAATATTTTTGTTTAAATTTATTTTATGAAATTTACAATTGTATAACAGAATACATAAAGTAAATATAATGAATGAGTAGATTCAAATAAATATGTCTTAGAGTAGAATACAAATAATATTTGTTAACTTTATAGGGGATCCTGATGCTCCAAGATGTCAGGTACTCCTTAAAGATTTATCTTATTTACCTATAACAGTGTTATTTAATAACTAGCAATTTATATTTTCATATATAATGCATACTTATTCGTTTTCTATAAATTTGTTTATACGGTTTTACGTTACATGATGCACTGATCCCTAAAATCGAATAAACTAAATCCCTCAAACTCCTCTTGGATGTGTTTTTTTTTTTTAGATTTCGCTTCAAAAGAACGATTCGAATAATAATGATCCTCTGGCTGTAGTCAGTTTTTATACTTCATAAATTGGTCATTACTTATTGTTAAGGCCAGATAGGTTATTCGTTTTACTAAAAGAGTATTTATTTTAATCGTAAATAAAACAATAAATATTTTGTAAAAGAACATTTTCCTTTTATTTTAATTTGCACTTTTTTGTATATATAATAACATAAAATTTATTTCCATATTACTATGATTGGTTTATTATTGTTTAAATAATCAAAATCATTTATTGCAGTAGGCAGTAGGAACTAGTTTAAGGTATCTTTTTATTTATAAGTTTAAGAAAAAATAAGACACATGCCGATGGTGGATTCGATCGGCTATTGTTTATTTCGTCGATGTCCACCCAGACAGTGCTAGCCAGCAGTGAAGTTGTTAAGGTGGACTTGAACTAGACTAACTCGCTGCCCTACTGCAGTTGGGAATTAGTTCAATACAATATTGGTCGGGAATTCGATTCGACCACATCGATTCGACCCGATATTTTGTCTGAATCAACGCTCGCCCTTAGTGAGGATCTTTCCTGTACATTTTCACTCGCCCCCCTCCTCCCCGGGCCGAGGAAAATTCATGGACATTTTTCGATCGCCCCGCCGGTGAAAATCCTCTGTCATCTCAACCATCCTGCTCGCCCCGCCAAGAACCTACTATCTACGGGAATCTACTGCGACAGACAGATTATCATCGTTTCAGCTACAAAACCAGATAAAGATTTATTATATAGTAATAGACTTTTTCAAACATTTTATTTATTTGTAATTTAATTGAGTTAAATTTATTATCGTAAGATTAAATAATGATTGTTTTCTTTTTGATATTAGTTAGTTGTTTATAATTTGATTAGTATTAGTAACCCCTTTTTCTCACCATAAAAACGATTAAATTGTTTTCTTGTTTTAATCATTCACTGATTTATTTTCTATTATCAAAAATATTAGTTGTTTAATCAATAAAATAGAGCCAAAAACTCAAAAAGAAACACTATTATTTATTATAATGCAATTAGGAAAAACCACAATGTTCAAATCCAGTAATACACCCACTTACCAGTCGACGTTTCGCCTATTCAGGCATTATCAAGACACAAAAACAAAAAAGGGTTATAGAAAAAGGTGCAATACATCCCAACGATCAACAGCCCAAACAGGCTCCAAACATGAGACAGCACCCCACCACCAAGACGTTCAACATACAACTCAGAGTTGGGATGTATTGCACCTTTTTCTTCGAGATGTGATTCACATAACCCTTTTTTGTTTTTGTGTCTTAATAATGCCTGAATAGGCGAAACGTCGACTGGTAAGTGGGTGTATTACTGGATTTGAAACATGAGGCTTTGCTTTGTGGTTTTTCCCAATTACATTATAATTAGTTGTTTAATTTATAAAAGTGATTTATGTTGTTGGTTAATAAATGGTTACATTCAAACGACATGCAATCTGGTGTAATTGATTCAGCATGTATTTTCTCATGGTCCATTTCGAAGCTCCCATCGAAAGGTCCAATAATAATTCGAGGTTGCTCAAACACTTATAACAGAGTAAAAATGTAATGCACCATTCAATAGGCCATAAAAGAATCAAAATACAATTTAAATTTTTATCTTTGGTTTAATGCATCATTTTAAGGTTATTAGCAAAAAAGGATCTGCATCAGTAATCAGTAATTACTGTTATACAGTTTATTGATTTACTCACTGTTTATTAATTTTTACAATATGTGTAGGTTTTATGTGATAACTTGTATTTTTATACTTATATTATTTTGTTTAAATTCCTTATTGACCACTTAGGATCACCCAATAACTTTATTTCTTCCCTTGGAAGAAATGTTCCTGAGAAGAAGATGTTTTAAATTATCAATAAGTTATGTAGTTATTACTTATCTTATTGGTATAATATTAATCATATTGTCACATTAGGTCATGAATTGTTTTTCTAAATAAAGGTTACTGCCAAGAAGTGACATTCGGAATAATGAATTTAATGGATTCTCTGTAATTTTATTTACTTCTGTAAGTGTTTATGGTCACCTCAGAAGGTCAAATTAAAAAATTATTATTTTATATTAAAAAAAACCTACGCAACAAACAATAAAAACGGGCAGGTAGACGTTCGATTTTTAATTTTATGATCTCAAAAGTCAATGACAATTGCAGTTAAGAGTTGGTAAATTATTGAGTTGCGGATGAGGTATCGCCGAAGCTGTTAGTTATTGCCGTCTGTTACAACAAAAGAGTGTTGTAAGAATATAAAACTATCCTTAAGGAATGGCGAAGCTTTATTACACTCCCAGGCGATCTGCTGAGTGTAATAGTTTCCTGGAACAGTAGCCTTATATAGAGTATGTCGCAAAACGCCGAGTTAGGAAAAAGTGGTAGCGGAGGTCGATCCAAGCAAGTCACCACGTAAGTTGAAGCTCGCTGATCTTACCAGCCTCCAAACAATAAATCTATAATTAATAGTTTAAAAATTAAAAGAAACAGGCTTAAATAGGAAGAACTGAACAAAAAGTAGAAATTCATTTTCAATAAGTTTATAATGACAATAGTGTCTCAAAAAGGCGTGGGGTCCTTGATGTTAACTATTAAATAAATATATGAAAATATCTTTAAAAAACAAGTATATTAAATTTGTTTAAAATTATATTATCCTTTATAGTTTTGTTTTCTATTAAACGTGGATTTCAGTTTTTTTAAAAGTATTAATCATTCTTACTCCTTTAGTTCGGCTGGCTATAAACGTTTATTCTTTATTTTTTGAAGCTAATATTCATTTTCTACTTTTTACGTAGTTTGTATCTAATGTAAAAAGAAAAAAAATAGAATAAACTGGTATGATTCTTTTTAGTTTTTTTTTTTTTACCGATCAATCTTTATAGCGTGTAACTTAGTTTTTCATTATTTTTTGCATTATCAACAAATCATATGCTTGTCTCAAGGATTAAATACTAATACACTACTTGGTACTAAGCACAAGACACTACCGTGTTTTTGAATATAATAAATCCACTACACGACAGGTGACCCTGCTGGATCGAAGAGCTCACACAGCTTCCTTTTAATTCAAATTAATTAATCTGTTTGAAGCCCTTGATCGAACCAGTGGGATTCGCGAACTCTTCTAGTGCTCATGTAGGTTCTACAAGTGTGTTATCGGTTGATTGTGATCTTGTTCCAATCACCTCCCTCCTTACGCAGTCCTAATATGTGTTTGAACCTTGAGTTGTAATATTCAGAGTTTTTTATTTTTTCACAGAGCATATTATACTAATCAGGTAGCTCATTTAAGTACAGCTTTTTATTTTATATTTACTTTTGCTCACAGGATTACAACTTTAATTTAGTAATGAACCCCATTCAATAATAAGGTATTTCCATTTTCTTACCTTGCCGCTAATGACATGTATGTACCGGGCCACGGGGGGGGGGTTCTGAAATTTAAAAAGAATTTAAAGAAAAAAAATCCCGAGAGGGAAGGAAAGGTATAAAAAGGGCTGAAAAAAACGAGGCGAGCCCTGAATAGGGACTCGGGCCGCTTTTATTTTTGGCAAGAGAGAGCCGCTCTCGAGAGCGGACCACTATCAGGCCATTAAGGATCGTTATGAATGGGCGCTCTCATTACCTCCTCTCTGTCCCGGCAGGTCTCGTCATTAAGTCTCCACTTATGTCTCTCCTGTCCTGTTTGTACAGTCTCTTCTATGATTAGTATTTTCATAGCAGTATAGCAAGGGATGGAAAAGTTGCGTGTAGGCGTGCAACATCCTGGATATAAGGACAGGACAGCATAGTGTCCGAAAGTTACCAGAATGGTCCAAAAGTAACTATCGCTAGATAAAGAGGTGATGAAGATAAGAATAAAAAATCCTTTGCATGAGTCTGCTTTGGTCTAGTAGTTAGTATAACAACCTACAATACTCAAGATGGTGGACTGACAGCCCGGCAGTTGCCCTAAGATTATATAAAGGGAAGCAAGAAATCCGTGGTGACGTCCTTAAAAAAAAAATGAGGGTGCCTAAGATGTGCGATGTCAAGTACTAGTTAAAGATCCCTATCCTAATTAAACTTGGATTGTCAAAATTTAGAGCTTCCACTGTAGCATCCTCCGATCAACCATAGTAGCATAAAGTGACGTTAAACATAACAAACAAAACCTTTATAACAACTTATGAAGGGTTTTGGGTTCAGTATGTAGGCAACTACATACTATTGGACCACGGTGCTAATTTCTTCCATATCACGCTCAACCTATTCCCATTTTGGGTGACCACTTTAAAGAGGCTGGTCCAGCCCCTGCAGATACCGTCGTATTGTTGGACTGTCCATATCCCAAAGATAAGGACTGACACAATACTGATGATTGTGATTAATCCTTTCTAATGTTTTGTAATAAATCTGTTTACCCAATAGAATTTTTCTTGACCCCTGGAGGGTCCTAGATCCCAATAGATCCATCCCCCGCTGTAAACAGATTAAACTAAAACTGCCACAGTCGGATTTGAAGCTCAGCAACTCAGCGCTCTACTTCTGAGCTACATCTCTCCCAAGATAAGATTAAACCAGTACTCACTGAGACGATAGTAAGTGATATATCTTAAACGAAGAACGGTAGGCGAAACGCACAGATAATAGGATTTATAAAAAAAAAATGACCGTTTTATTAAATTCTAGAGTTCAAAAGTCTGTAAATATTTTAATACTATTCATTATTTACCAACGCTTAATAATCCCTTTAGACAGTTCCCTACGAAATCCTCGTAATTTTAAGGCATTACTGGAAAAAAATTTTACAGCCGCTGAAGCAACTCGTGAAATTATTAAGTATGCAGGAGATGTGTCCTTGACCAGTGCACTGCGCGGCGTTGGTTTAAAAAATTTTGCAGTGGAGATACGTCGTTGGAAAGGAAGAAGGGCTCCGGGCGACCATTAATGGATATTGATGAGGTTCTTAAGGAAGCTGTTGATTCAAATCCGTCCACAAATACTAGCCAACTTGTCTGGGAGTGTGGTGTATCGAAAGATTATATCAAAGAAATAATAATACAAATATTTGGCTAAAAAACGTTCATTTTTTTTATACACTACATCAGTTCCATCAATTCTAAAGAGAGCTGATAAACAAAGTTCATTCTCTAGCAATTGCGCACCGTATCGCAAGTGACATATCTTTCGAAGTGCCACTTGTCGGTCTTCTCAGTGACTCTTTGATCTGTGAATAAGATGGGAAGCAGAGAAGATAATTCGGTAAGCACTTTCATTAATCTGATAATATTATGAGTGCATCTGTAACTAGTTCATTGCCGCATACAGAAAATACATCATGTTCCTTGTAATTTTATTTAACTGATGTATACGAGTATTGGGAGAGATATGTATGGAGTAAAGCCTATAGCTATAAAGAAATTGCTTAATAATTTTCAATTCCTTTTTTCTGAACAGTTTAGTCTGTTTATCGTATATATTATTATTTGGAATAGTTTTCTCCATCGAGCCGATTGCCAAATACTGTCTGCCTGGTGCAGCGTAAGAAACGTTTGAAAGAGAACGACCTCACTGTAATGTAGCATAAGCAATGGATTAACTGCCTGGCAGAGTTCTATCGTTGGGTGGTTACGGCTAATACGATTTTTCACATATTTAACACTTTAACACAATTTACTATCCGCACGGGTTATTGTTCGCAATTCTATCGCCATTTAGCAGTTTACGTAAAGACGGGAGGATTATTTTGAATTATTGCAGTCTGTATTTATCTAGTTTCGAATTTTAATCCTCCTCTGCAGTAGTTGTTGCAAAGATGCTCAAGTCGCAAGTTTATAACCGGCTAATATTATATTAGTAGCCATGAATCAACACTGTCCAGAAGCTTAATGACCCCGAAATAAGGGGGCACCCTTAAACCACGCGATCTCGACTAAATCGCGTCCTTGTAGTACCGTTGACTCAAAATCAGTAGTCTCTACCATGTACTGAACCTAAGACATGGGTTGTCGTGACTGCCCAATATCTTTTATGTACACATTTCTTTCTTCTACTTGAGATCAGATCGAAATAAAGCCTTCTGTCAAAATAGAGGAATGCGACATTACAAACGTATTAAATTATACAGGAAGTTTAAAAATATACAGTATAAAATAAAGTATAATACATAAAATATAAAGTAATAATACACACAGTTATAATATATAAAATAAGTATAATGTTATACAGTATAAGCTGCATTCTTAACAATACCTAACATTCTTTTATGAAAATTTCTTATAGTATCAGGTTTTGATGCTACTAATAAGTATTTAGACCTGAAAGCAAAATAACACCAAACTTTAATTTTAAAAAATAAATAAAATTAAGAACAGCAAAAATTATATAACATAAGAACTGTTGAACTGTGGTAACTGTTGAACTAAAAACGAACTGGGATTCCGAAGCGTTAAGAAGTAATAAATTATGCGTAAGCACTCAGAAACCTTTGCTGTAGTATTTTCTAGAAATTAATAAACCAGTAATTTATTTATTTACTGTATATTTAACATCACTTTATGGTTAATCGGACGATGCTTAGTGGGTGTTTTAAATTTTGCCTATCCAGGTTCATTAGGATCTGGATCTTAAACTAGTACTTGACCCCCATAGGCTTTGGATCCCTATTTTACGTCCTTTCCTTTTCCGTCTTTTCCTTTCCGAAGGACTGCATAACCAAGTATTTTTTTTTCACGAAATGCCAAGCTACGAACCCGCGATCTTGGGCATAGTAGTTAGTTACGCTAGCCACTACTCCACTTGTGACTCATATTGAAGTCTCAAAGGCTCTCTTGTCACTTACATTTATTTTCATATTGGAGTATCAATACTATATTTATGTTTATTTACTTATAAATGTATTATAGATTTAATAAATAACTTTTTTTCTCTTATAGGAAAACTTCAGGATGGACTAAATAAAATAGAGGAGTACCGAGAAAACTGGTGAAGCTCCCTCTATAATCCAACTAAACACTTAATAATCTGCAAAATAAATTGGATGTTCCAAATTTATCGAGTAAGTAATAAATTTTTAATTGGCATCTCTTCATTTTTAAAATTAATTTCAACTATAATATTATATTTTTTTTTCAATTTATTTATTCAAATAGTATTTTCAAACCATGGCTATCGTAGGGACTTAATTACATAAAATAATTTATTTTTTATTCAATTTAACTTTTTCTTTATGAATTGGTTATTTTCTGAGACATATTTATTCTTATATTAATATTTTCTTTAAAATAGAGCGATAAAAATCTTTCCTTACCCGATTTCTCGTCTCTTTGTAGTTCTATTTCTCCCTCCCTACTTTTTTGGATTTTCAATCTACTCAAAAGTCAATCATTGTATGTAGATAATGATGTATGAAAGTTCTGTTTTTATTCTCTCTCTTTTATGTGGTGCAAACATAAATTTTTTTCTAATCTAAATACATTGAATATTTTTTATTAAAATCTTTCTTAAATTCTTAAATATTTTTCATGACGTTACTTAAGAGAATAAATCAGCAATAGAATTATTATATCTTTTCGATTACTAAGGGGGTATATGTTTATTAATTAAATTTTTGTTCTTTTTAATTATATGATTAATTACAGAAACAAATATAAGTAATAAATATATAATAATATTAATGTAAATATATACCACCTCATCAGTCAAAAAGGCATGAAATGTTACAGACCAACAAAAAATATAAATTTGCAATTTCAAACATTAAATCATAGTAGTTACCTATATACAGTTCTTTAATAACCTATAAATATTATCAGATATTATTCAGTTTTAAGATGCGGTGAGGAAGGTAATCGCGATTATTTGATCAATAAGTAGTAATATCGCTACATCCTCCTTGCACAACCGTTGACTTAGACATTCGGATTTTTTCCCTAAACTATAAGAGACCAGAAATAAACAAAAATGTAGAGTAAAATTCATAAAAGGTAAAGTAGAAACATTATTCAACAATAGAATTGAATAGAAGTCTCTTTCTATGTTTTTTCTAAGGCTAACAATATAGTATGAACTATAATATATAATAACCTTCACTGATAATTTACAAGTACTTATAAATATATACTGATTATCTTCATAAATATATTGTTTTTTTATCTAACAATAACCTTCGTTTTATAATAGGTAAATTAAATTAATAATATTATGAATATCAAAGAATCATTATGTTATTACTTTGAATTAAAAGAATCTTTAAACTAAAAAATTTAATGAACAAAAAACACTCCCACTTCCTCTTAAAGAAAATAATAAATACGGGATCGATTACACACTGCTCGGGGTAGGCGGGTCTATAAAACGCCTGACTGGGGGACTAATTTAAAACCGGGGCAAGATAGTGGAGTTGATTTTTCTCCCCTACGAAGGGGAGAGTTGAGAGTTAATGGACTATATGTCTGCCTATTGATCAAACAGTCATTAGTCTCGAACCAAACACTATTTCTAATCCACGACAATCCTTATCCGAGTCGCCTATGGTAGGCTATAGTTAGTAGTTGAGGAGTTGGAGAAATTGCGTTTTAGACTTGTCTGTGGATTTAGCCTTAGGTCTGCTCAAATCTGATGTAATTCTAACAAAAACAGGCTACATGAAAGGATTATGTTTTGAACAAAGCGATGAATGAATGTAAAAAACAAATCCTATCGAAGTAGAAATCAATGATCTAAAAAATCCGGCGAACCGTAAGACTCCAAAGGACAGCTTGGAACCTATTACTTTGTCACTGCCACCATCACAAGGTGAACGTACCCGATACTAGGAACAGGATAGGGCATGCCTCTCTGAACTGTGACTGAACTTGATAATCACAACTGGTCCGTGAACTACAACGTTCACTGTCATCACAGTGACGGTTTCGGAAGGTAATTACTTTGAAAATTATTTAAACTTACTTCAGACTTGATGGCTTTTAAAAAAGAAAACATAAAATATGATGCGCATACCTCTAAGTTGTAAAAACCACATGTAAACTTGGCACGACGTGTGTACACATTCCACCCCAAGAAAGAAAACAAGACTCCCTTTAAGTACACAGAGGTATCCCGGAATTTTAACTGCAGAGTTGAAAAGGTTCTCTTTTTACAATTGATCATACCTCCCAACTGTCAGATTATTTCTACTGTTTAAGCATTTTAACTTTCTAATTAAATTTATAAAAATAAAAAATATAGTCAAATATTATTCAAAGCCAAAGGTTTACATATAACCTACAAATAAATAAACAACCGTTCCCCTGAAGACGATACACTTACTCAACTCAATTAGAAAACGATACACTTACTCAACTCAATGAGAAAACGATACAACAACAGTTTAATGAAAGTTCTCCAAACCTGCATAAATTTAATTTCACACAAACTTAATGTTATACCATACAGTAATTGGTGTAAATATACAGTGAGTACTATATATTTTCAAAAGGGAATAAAAATCCTTGGTTATGCCACGATTTATAAGGGATGTAAAATGAAAGACACGAGCCTGTGGGGTGAAAAGTACCCGTTAAAAATCACTACCCTAATTTTACACAGATGGTCAACTTATAGGACTCCCACCATAGCATCGTGTTACTATTCAAAGTAGCTTAGTAGTGAAGAAGATTAAAATGTTAAATTAGTAAACAATAAATAAACATATTTTGATTTCGGGGACTTAATATATGGTCTTTTTTTATAATATAATAAAGCTAACCATTTATTGTGCTTATTGTCTATTGTTCCTAAAAATAAATGGTTAGTTTTATATTATAATTTTTTGTTATCAAGGTTATCTCGGATAGAGTTTTTTTTTTTTTTTACATTATCGTTAACAAAAACGTTAACAAAAAAAAATGTAGTTATATATACTTTGAATTAAATGAAATATTATATTCTGCCGAGAAACATATTTTTTTACCGATTTAAAGATTTTTCAACGGTGATTATATTTTTTAAAAAATATTATATATTATAATCAAAGACCTTATCAAGACCAAGACAATTTATTTATTTATATATGAGTGTTAAGATAATTGGCAATACAAAATATGAAGATGATCATCATCAATTTTTTAAATATAAGTGGTTTTGTAGTTTAAAACAAATTGTGTAATTATTTTATAACAATAATTTTGTAATTTATAATAAACTTGGTTCTGTAATAGTGAGAAAGCTGCTTACTTTACAATATACTTATAAACAATAAACAAATAGTATCTACGTTGAATAGTATTAGTTATTATCCTGATCATTTTCTTCCTCTTAAAAATATCTATACTTTCAATCGTAGTTTAAAATAATTCATTGGTAACATTCACATCTGTCTGTATAAAAACCAAATTTCGATAGTGAAAAACACAACTTTTCAGGGGATAAAGGAAAAAAGGTTTCAAGATTCATTCAGAATCAGGGCTTATCGCCAACCGTATTTTAATTGTGTGGTTATACTTTTTTTTTGTATCGTTTAGATGACTATATTATATTTTACTAATAATTAATAATCAATCATAACGCAAACACTATAATTCGAAATGGCGTAAAAAACCGTGGAGTTAAAGCGCCTTACCCTATAATTCGAAAACGAAAAATGTTTTGATACTTTTGTATTTGTTCCGATAATACGTAGGACAAATTTTAGGTGTAAGTATATTGTTTATTTTTCTATGCTTACGATTCTTAATTGTGCAAGTTGGATCTTCTGTTGACTAAAGACAAGAAAGTTCGACGCCTGACCCAGATCTGATACGATGAGAATATGCAATAACCTTGTTAAGAACATAAGATTATCACCGTTAGCTCCCGACTCGTAGCATCTGTCAGTTTATGTAACAGTGACATATTTCTTTCCACTAAATTACATGAAATGAGATACCATTACCACCTTTTTTCCGGGCTCTCTGGTGACATAAGGAGCCTAGAATGAATCGATCGCTTTGGGAGGCTTTTTCCTTCGAGACCAAGCTCGATCTAGCGTGATATTTGGTGCTTATCATGTACCACCTATAATGTTCTGGTGTGAACCAAAACCAATTTTGGTAATAAAAGGAATTTATCTATATAGATACAATATAAATCAAACTATATAGTATACTAACAAGTAAGGCCCCAGTAAAAATCTGAAGAATTGCTGAACGTACCATCTTGTGTATCATCGCATCACCTTCTTCAACATCACTTCAAATCACGACTCAAACTTGTAGCTGAAGTAAGTCGCATCTCTTTCCTTCGCTTACCCACCCTAGCTCCAAAAGGTTTTATATTTCATTTATTGAAAATAATATTTTATATATTTTTAATTTATGTAATCCATTTATTTAACGCCGCTAAGATCGCTGGAACCATAGCGATGACTATTCTATATAAAGGAACAGCAAATCCTTATATAGTTCCTTGGTGGAAACATAAAATGGCGGACTAAAACCTGTACCTTTTAGAGTATATTTTCCTTTATATTAATAAATTTATTTAATTTTATCACGTATTCATTTGCTTCCCTTAATTATCCATAATTAACAGTTATTTTAAATTCCAAACAAATAACTGTGCATGTGAACATGTGTTAGTTACAATAATAAAGTTTACCATTTGTATGTAAAGGAGATGGTTGGGGGGTGCAGTCAATAAGAACACCGAATAAGTGAAGTACTTATATTATGTGCCGACGTTTCGACCTACAGTGTAGGTCATCTTCAGGGCAAATGATGGGAAGCGTGGCCGTTACAGATCGCGGCTAGAGTGACACTCTAGCCGCGATCTGTAACGGCCACGCTTCCCATCATTTGCCCTGAAGATGACCTACACTGTAGGTCGAAACGTCGGCACATAATATAAGTACTTCACTTATTCGGTGTTCTTATTGACTGCACCCCCAACCATCTCCTTTACATAAGATCATCCAGTCAACCATTTTCATCTCATATTTACCATTTGTAGTATGCTATATAAGAGGTACTCTAACTCTTTTGTTCTACAAAGGTCTGTTAATCAATTTCTAATGTTTTCAAAAATTATAGAGTTATTTCATTGCCATAACTGGTTGATTGGCATTTTTGAGTAAAGCGCCAAATAGCAAAATTGTATTATATTTTTAAATTAATTAATACCCTGACTAGTCGTAATCAGTTATATGGTAATAAGCACTTGTTACTTGTTAATATACAAATAATAGGAAATTCATGAATGAGAATAGATTTAGTATGCCAGAATTTTTCTTTCTTTGCTACATGGCAGATTTTCCTTGTTCATTAAAAAAAAGTTCAGAGATTGCAGAAGAGCCTTAGGCACACACAGCTGCCGTTTGTTACGCTCGAGCAAGGATCGATTGTGTAAGACGGAGAGTTGTTGAAGTGTGGATGGGAAAAAAAACAATAGCCGGTAAGGAAAGCGCTAATACGCACCGCTCAAGCGGGACACGAACCCACACATCCTTTGCCTCAGGTCCTTTCGTTATAAGATAAAAGAAGGATGAGAGAGTGCAATTAAACATAAAGCTGCTCCTCTAAGGATAGGATCCCGCTCCTGTAATAATATTGACTGTCTCGCCCCCTTTGGCTGGCAACTCCCTTTTTAAAATTCCTCTCCAGCCGCCTTATTTTGCCGAGGTGGGGAGTTTTTTAATCAATCATCCGCGAGCTTGGGTTAGCGCGCTGAGCGGCCTAAAAACTCTTGTTTCAAATCTTATATAACTTACTCCCTCCCGTTTCCTTCATTCGTCACTTTCGCAATAAATAACGGCTTGTTTTCGGTCCAACATTCCCGTCCTCTTCTACCTCCTGAAATCTTTTGCCCTTTTATCCCACATTCTTACGCTTTTTTTTTAGACTGATTCAATTATTCGATTACTTTTTGTTCCAGAAATAAATTAAACCAACACAATTTTGCACTAGTTGTTAGTAGTATAAAAGTTTTACAATATATTCAATGATAGAGCCGTCATGCAGAAGATCCTGAGTTCAAATCCCGCAGCTGGCAAGACTTTTATTTATTTTTTAGCAGCCGGAGATAGATCATATGGGATCTAGGCTTTCCTGGGGCTCACCTAGCCTCTATAAATTGGGTACTCAACTATAAATTCTAGATCAACTTGCGGATAAGCAGGATCTAGAACAGATCACGTCCCTGCACAACCGTTGTCTAAGAAACAGTGGAGCCTCTACCATGTACTGAACCCCAGACCCGTTTACGGGTTGTAGTGGTACAGGTTTTTTAAAAAAAATAATATTTGGTTATTTCTTATTCATGAAGGAAATAAAACCAACACATCAGCCCTGAAGAGAATAAAGTTGTACTAACTGTTTTTATTGCTTGTAAAACGTTTAACAACATGTACAATAAGAGAAACATTTAATCTAGTGGTCAATGAATTGATTTGAGCAAGTAATAAGCAATAACTAATTTAATTTAATTGTTTGATTTTATATTTCTATTTTATATAATTTTTTTATTTCACGATTAGTGAAGTTTTCAAAAGAAGATCGCATATACAATATGCACAAATAACATTTGTATAATTTCTTAAATAATTATTTTTATTATTGCTATTATGTTTTTTTGGCTCGTTAAAACCTATATCTACCCATGATCGTCAGTGGTGGTCTGATTTAGGAAAGGACTGCACTGTTTGGGGACTTCATAACCCAAAGCGAATGTTTGAAATACCAAGCTTTTAATACTTTTTTTGATTTCATTTTTTTGTATTGTAAAGTACCTCAATACGTAGGGTACTAGTATCAAGGTATAATAAGTTCTAAACAAATTACGGAAGATATTTATTCTATTAACAGACTTTGAGTGATGTCTTAGGATATGGAAGCCTTTATGGGACAAACCCAGTCACTGCAAAGTGGGTAGACTTGATTAAAAAAAAAAACCCTTGAGGATGAGCTTTTCTCTGCTAAATGCTTAACACCACACCCGTTGTCTTAAATAGGATATAGTGCCTGGGTAATGCAGAAACTAAGAACCTTTAAGTTCCGGCCAACATTAAGTAACCTCAGATCAATCATAAATGCTTGTTCAGCGCATTTGTTTCCGCTCAGTATCTTTTCATCTTCTCTGATCAGGTACCTCACCCTCTTATCTTGAGTTATGCTCTTGCCTGTTCTATCCCTAAGCGTATCCCTTTTATCCGTAACCCCGAGTTCTCTCATGTCTCTCTCTGGCTCCTTAAACCAATTCGGATTTTATTTCTAAAGAATTCAAACATTTTTTCCGTAAGCCTTCTTGCATTCATTCAGAGGATACGATCATAAGAATCAATCCTTCTTTTCCTTGTTGTGTCGAAGATTCTTTCTGTTGTTTTTTTATAAAGGGTCCCATTTCGGGTTTTAAATAATTTTTCGTTATAGATTCCTTAATATTTTCCGTTCTTTAGTCACCAACCATTTAAAGAGGCCTTCCTTCATTAGTGGTGGCTAGTGTTTCTGCTGCATAGAGGGAAACCTGTTTTATTTGTACTGTATATTCATTTAAATCTATTTGTAATGATAATAATAGTAATTTATATACGATTGCTATATATAATACAGCATCCAGATGATTTGTCTCCAGGAACCTCACTATTTAATGTTTAAATGGACGGATTTAAAGCGCTGAGACGAGTGACCTACTGAAACCCTTCGACTAGGAGGAAGCTCCTGGGTCCCACATTCTGTCAGTAGTTACAGAATCCATTGATCACTTACACCACTTTATTTTCAGAGATGATAAACTATGGTTATCGAAAGCAGAGACTTCGCGAAAGCCTTAGCTCCATAAATCGTAGGCTCCGTGCACCGTAGCGGGCTATTTCACATCCTCGCACTACAAGTCTGGCATATCACGATCGCCCACTCATCACTGCACATCTCACTTTTTTTTCAAAACTGTTTTTTGCCTGAATTGGTGGAAACAAAAACTTGGATATCTCCGAAGCCGGTCAAGGATTCGCATTGCCTAAGCTTCTAATGCAAGTTGCAGGGCTTGTTTGAAGTTTAGTGTAATAGTCCCTTTTAAATCGATTATGTTAAAAGATAACGATAATAAAATGATTTAAAAATATTTGACGTTGGAACTTACCGCTTCCACTTGCTATTGAACTTTTTATTAGCCTAGTCGAAGCAGAAGATCACCTAGTCACATTTTCGTATTTGTCTAGGAAAGCAAATTTTCAACTATTAAAATTTTTTTCGTCGGTAATTATTGAAACAGCTTAACGAAAATTGTTTGCATTGTTATTGTAATTGATAAGTAATTGGATGTATTAATCATAGTATTAGTATTTAACAATTTACCTAAAATATTATCTATTCTGTGGATATTGTGTCCTTTACCTCCGGGGCACAGATATGAAAATTATTCATTATTGCCTCATTCCGGAATATTTTTAGTTACTGTCAGTAATCCAATGTAATAAAAATAAAATTCAATATTATTTACTATTGAAATTAGTATTACTTAGGTTTATACTTTACCATTTTTTTTTTTTTTTGTACTTCCATTTTTCTGGCTTGCACTACAAACCCTGAAGTAGACTTGCAACGTGAGCCGAAACATCGGCTTCTAATAAATAGTTTATCACTAATTAAGGAATGTTGAAGAAATTGGTCCGGGTAGAGGTCACTGAATGAAATTCTCAAGTAATTTCAGAAGATATTTATTGATTTTATTGATAGCGTGTATAAGATATTTATTGATAGCGTTTTATTTATTCAGCTATCAATAATATCTTCTGAAATTACTTGAGAATTTCATTCAGTGACCTCTACCCGGACCAGTTTCTTCAACATAAATTATCATAGGTCAACAATTATCATCAATATTTAAGGAATGATTTTTTTTTTTCTCCACCCGAACCATTTTCTTCTCCAATAATTCCTATACTTCTCGGATTAGATTTTTTAATGAAATGTCGCTGCTTCATCAAAGATGTAGAAAAAAGAAAATCCTTTTCATAATTATTAAAGTCTTTGTTAATGCAAACGATCTTATGATTTGTCTTACATTTTGAGTTGTGTCCGTCGTGAAAATTAAAATTAGAAATTAAGGATTCTTCGAGTCTCCACCTGGCCCATTTCCTTTCCTAATAAAAATAAATGTTTATATTAACTATATAGTTTTGTTTATTAATGATTAATAATATTAAACTATTCATAACAGCTTTGCTTATTTGAACGAAAATTAACAATAATAATTATTTTTGACGGGAAACTAGTATAAAAACACAAAATTGCATGAAATAGCATTTATTTCCATTTGAAGGACTATAGTGTAATTTATAACTATGAACTATGAAGTATGAAAAGTATGAAAAGTATCCCTTTACATTATTGTTTACATTTTATCCTTTCTTGACATGTATTTTCATACTTCATAGTTCATACTTATAAATTACACTATTTTCAATGTTTAATTTTTGAAATTTATCAATCTTTTCTTTCTATATATGCTTGTATTATTACATTTTACCTATGTAACCCCTCATGTCTGGTATCATATCCATATCTATAATTAAACTAGTTTTTTCTAAATCCTTCATACTCACCCCCCTTTTTATATATTTTAATCTTCTCATTTTGTATCTTTCCGTTTACCTCCTCATTTTTCTTTCCCTTTATATTATTGTTTACATTTTATCCTTTCTTGAAATGTATTTTTTCTATTTTATATTCGTATTCTTTTAATATAATATCTGTCACTATTAGAATTTCGGTTCATCATCTACAATTTTATTTTTATCTATCACTATTTTAAGTTTATTATATTCTGTAACCACTCTTATATTCATTCTTTATTTATCATATATCTATTCACTATTTCATCATATCTAGTCACTATTTTAATTTCCACTCTTGTACCACTTTATATATTCTTGTTACTGCAACGTTTTTATATATTTCTGTTTGTTTCTCTCCCTTAACCCTGAAGATGGCCTACATTGTAGGCCGAAACGTCGGCACATAATAAATAAGTTACACTTATTTAGGTGTTTTAATTGACTGCACCCCCAACTATTTCTTCCTTACATTAGAAGATACAGTCGACCAATTCTTCTCTAACGTAGAGTAAAATCGTTTTCAACGTATCTATTCCTTACAAATATCTATAATATTTATTAATCTGCTGTCTCTTATTTTTTTTTTTTTTTTTGGCATCAGACGCTTACGCACAAAACAAAAACAATCTGCGAACAATGGCGGAGGTGAGATATTCTAAAAACGTGTTTTCTACAATCTTCAGCGCCAAAAACAGCAATAATGAATTTGATAAAACTCGGCTAAAATATTCCTGAAATCCATTTAGTTTTCCGTATATAGCACGCATTTGCCGAAAATAATGAAAAAAGATTAAAACTGGTATAGAAAAGATTAGTCGTGCATACCTTATACATTTTTAGGATAAATAAAAACACTATCATTATCATATGATATTGGGATTATATATATATATATATATATATATATATATATATATATATATATATATATATATATATATATATATATATATATATATATGATATGGTTAGTTATGCTTCTGAAGTATGCTTCAACGGATTAGCATTTACTTTTTTGTAACTTTTGCCTAAAATACAAAACTATTAGTAAACCTCCAGAAACATTCCAGACCCTATCTTGAAAGATAATTAAATAAAAAAAAGGATGTGAGGATGAAAGTATTAATTTTTGTATCGGATTTTAGACTCTTACAGCAACATTAAACATTTACAAGCTTTTATTATGTTTATGAGAAAATTAATTAAATTGAAATTAGAAATTATTCTGATTTTTCTCCCTTTTGGCACTAGAGATCATGAATATATTTTGGATAGGGTTTTGACACTAACATTTATAATAATACTTGCGGGAGAATAGACAGAATGGAGGGTGGTTGCTGCTAGCCATAGTTTCCAATGGTAAATCCTTGGATTGTCGCTGTTCGCAGTAGAAAGGCACAAAAGGACTCCATATATTTCTCTATATTATAAATTATTTGTAAATGGATTATTAAATTATTTATTTATATCACGATTTTAATAAAATTCGATGTTTTCTTAACCAATCACTTCAGTTTCATGATGCATTTTTATTTCCCATAGTTTAGTTACAGTGGTTTTCCAATACCGTTTCTGAAATAAAACAATTTTTCATTTCTAAAAATTTCTGTCAGAAATATAAGCAATATGACAACTTCCAACAACGTGCTATAAAAACAGTTTAAATCAAGATTTCTCCCCTTCGGGCCCAAGAACAAACTCAAACGTATAAATTATTCAAAAGGTTGAATAATATTGAGTAAACCGATCATCAATTTGTTTTTTCTCACAATCTGCTTTCAGGGATGAAAGACCTCTTGGTTTTAACCTAACCATAACCGAATATTTCTGGTTTAAGTGATTTGATCGGAATCGTATTTTTGACAAAAAGATTGTTTTAATCTATTCGTATATTTGGCGGTTTATTATGTAGCAATTAATAATCGATACTGGCATCTATAATATAACGTGAGTGAGAAAAGACAGTCATGGACATATCTGCATGGATATAGCTGCAAGCCGTAGTTTCCAGTAGCAAATCAGTCGAGATCGACGGATTATAGCTGTTCGAGGTCGATTGGCGCAAGGACTTTATATCTTTCCCCAAAGCAATTCGCCCATGATCCAAAATATAAAATTTTATTTTATTTTAGGTAGTTCAACGAACGAGTATAATCAATATAGCAATATATATTTGCAATGTTATTTATTGGTCATTGGTCAGAGCTATCTGGTATCATAGGGTAATCGATATAAGTTGCCTAGTGACAAGGGGGCTTATGCAATTCTATAATATTAACCTGCAAAACTGTTTAAAAAATACGTAAAATTGACCTAACTGACGGCGCCTTTCCTTCAATGGTAACCCCAATGCTCACGTCTTTGCTTCTTCAACATGGAAGTCTAAGAATCACCAATAAATTAGCTTTTAAAGAAGAAGGAAGATGCTCGAGAACTTATATAATTGCCCTTGGAGCAGGACATTGTGGATTTTCTTATCTACATTCAACATCGTTTCTGTATGTAGTTCCATAGTTTCCCACAGTATCAAATAGTCTGCAAACCCAAGCACAGTCCTGTTCAGCAGAACGTGTAATGAGTGAATTTATGAGTTAAAACAAGAGAATATAGTGGCAAGTCAAGTCACTAATACTAATAAAAACACAGAATTTAAATAATGTATCCAATCCAATACCCTCAAATGCAACCATCTCATTTTAAAAAAATCGAAATTCTGATTCATCCATATTTGTTATATTTCAGAGCGCTGAGTTGACTGGGTTCAAGTAGCCGTCGCTGGCAGATTTTATTTAATCTTTTATCGGTCGGAGACGGATTCTGTTATATCTAGGACCCTCCTGGAGCTTCCTCTACCTCTAAAAATTGGGTACCCAAATTAAGGGGGGGGAAATCTGGCGGTTGGGCGTGATTTAGAACAAAACACCTCCTTGTCGTTGTCCAAGAAACAGTACAGTCTCTACCATGTACCGAACCCCAGACCCTTCACGGGTTGTTACGGTACAAGTTTTTTTTTTTTAATATTTCAAATGAAACCTGTTTGACAACGTCGCCGATTTCCCCGATATGATTTCTTCCCCACCCTATCTTGGTGGGCAAGATTCGAACTTCATTGATATAGCTAAGAGGATATTAGCATATTATCAGAACTATACTGCCGGGTTGTTTTAAGACTGCGTGCGGTCGACTAACAAGCGGCGGCCTGAGCTAATGGCTCAGCTTCGAGGGCTCTGTAATACCGCCCTGATAAGTAACACAATACCTTTAATTGGCAACTCATGTTCCTAGTTCTTGCCTCTAATTTTGTTTACGTAAAGGCCAAAATCTTCGTCTTATCTTCCTAACATCTCTCTTCCCCGTTTACGGTTTACAGATCTGACCAAGAGTAACCTAATAAGTAAGTAACCTAATAAACAATAATCCTAATAAGTACCTAAGTTCAGTATTTTACGCCTATAAACAAACAACTTTTATTTCTAGTTTCTTTTCTACCTAAAATAATGGGGGGATACGGAGCGTGACCTAGGACTAATCACATCCCTGCACAACCGTTATACAAGAAACAGTACAGTCTCTACAATCTGTTTTCTTTTTTTGTTTTTTTTAATAAAGTAATATTTTGTGTTGTATCATGTTTGAACTTGGATTTTTATGATAACAATAACATAAGTTAAAATTAAAAAAATAAATAAAGCTTTTAAAAATATTTTAATGGGAATAATAGTGGTGTTTTAACAATTCCCAATTTTTTTTTTAAACTGATCTGATTTAGTTATGACAAGACATGGAACCTTCAAATACTTCTATTGAAAACTCAGATGATGCTATGACCTATGATGCTCTCAATGCCCAAGCAATGGTTAATTTTAAATAATTATAATATGATATCAATACTGCATTCCTTCTATTATATCATGATCATGGTTATATTTCTACTTACAATATGTCCCTTTTCGTTATAAATCCTTACTTCTTACAATTGCTTCATGAGGCTTCCATGATCATGTCTCGCTCCCGTCTAGCTTACAACTGTACTATCTCCCTTTTTTAGGTACAGACCTTGGGAGACTGATAGACCAAATTGACCCTTCACATATTTATTTACATATTCATATAATTCTTACAAATTCATAGTGTCACATATAACTTACATGGAAAAGTTGTTTTAAATTATCCGCTGTTGATTGTTAACGCCTCCCGTTGTTCGCCAAAAGTTTACTAGTTCCAATCCCCATCTCGCTAAAGATGACAGAGAAATATGGCCACTCGATATGGTTATGTTACAGGAATACATAATATTGCTTACTGTAGAACAGACTACCCCTAGGGGGGAGGATAGGGGAAGTAAACTAACCTACGTTGGTAGTAACCTTGGTTTCCATAGTTCAGCGGCAGTCCATCCATATTTAATTATGGTTGTTATTATTATTTATAGCTAAAATTAAAAATTTTCTTAATGCAATTCTAAATATTTCAATAACTTAACTATTACTCAGCCCAGAGTTTTTCAAAGATTTTTTAAAAATGACAGCGATGAAACAGTAGTTCATTATAAACCTAGCTAGTCAATAGCTACTTGTGTAGAAAGCCAATCTCTGCAAGGCCCATTCAAAACTGTCTTTTCTAATCGTGCCATTGGTAGGAGGACCCGAAACACTTTTCGGGCACTAAAGGTGTCATGAATAGTTTAGGCCTGCTATCACCGGGAGTCCGGCAGTGATCGTCGTATCTGATGATGGCCGAAATGGTTCTTGGAGAGTCCAAAAAAAGAGAGAAACTGCAATTGACAAAAGCCTTTCTGTTATCCTCGCGGTAAGATCCTATTTATCTTGGGTATTGCGACTGTTTAAACGTCAGAAATGTATTAATCTCTTGACTAGATTATTTACAAACAAATCGAGAAAGAAGTACATATAGCTTTGGTTTATGGTCCAGTTAGTCATTCAAGTCTCCTATACAACGCAAAATACTAATAGTACCCACCTGTAGAGGGGAGGGGACAAGAGTATGAAAAGCAATTTGAATACATTTTTTTTCTTTTGTTTTTCAGTTGTATATCGAGAAATATGATCTAAGGTGAAGAGACCACTATATCTCAAAACATTACTGACGACTAATGTATCGTATCAGTAATGACGAATTCATTTTTCGCTATCGTGCATAGTTATTGAGAAATAAAAATAAAAGCTGTACCACAACATTCTAAGACAACGACTGTGCAGGGAGATAATTTGTCCAGGGTCAGCTCAACCGCAAAGTTTTCCCCAATTAAGGTTACTTTTATACAGGCTGATTGAACCCAAAGAAGGTCCGCAGATTCCACAGGGCTAATAAAAAATCACCGCTAGTGTATAGCTTTTTAGAATCCTCAATGGTCTTAGGATTAAAAATAATTAATGCGTTTAAAGATACATATGAGGCGTTCAGAGTCAAAAGCAGATAATTGCATATTTCAAATATTGACGTTTTTACATTTTTCGATTGTTTAGTCAAGCAACTTTGTGTAACAAATACTTTATCGTCTTATTTCTCAATATTTCAGTCCCTTTCTTAACATGATGTTTCGGCTGCATACAGCATTGCTTGACTAGACCAGCGAAAAATGTGAAAACATCAATTTTTTATATTTGTAGTTATGCGCTTTTGATCTCTCTAGAGATCTTTGATCTCTTGACGCCTCATATAGTCTGTCACAGAACTGGGTTTATTAATTTGCTGATTGTCTTTATTTTACTGTATAATAGTTCAAATTCAGACAACAGTTCGAAAGTATACTTTAATTTTTTAAAATAGTAATTTAAAATGAAGACATTAGTGGAAAAATTCTAAACAATAAATTGGATTGGGCCTTAGAGGTAGAATATTTCCTGCGGATAGTGTCTTACTATGTTTTGAGGTTTGGATGTGCTTTAATAGGTTTTATTTATTTGCTATTATTCTCTTTCTCCGTAAGATCTTTGAATAGGTGAAATTATTGAGGTATTTTCATTTCCTGTTTTAGTTTAAATACTTCAAGCTTTTCCTTTGGAACTTTCTCACTTGTGTGTCAAAGTGTTTTTTATGACTGTTTTAAGCTTTTTCTGAAGATTAGTAATTTCCAAACCTCATCAGTAGGGTTCTACCGATATTACCGATATGGGTAAAGTATCGATACTTTTCCTTTCAATACCGATATTTTGGTATCGATACATTTCTTCCGATACTTTATCGATATTGGTATGGAAAACTAAATATCGAAACAGTAATTGACCTTTTTTTTTTTTGCTCATCCAAACGAAACCTGAATATAAAGTTGTATCTTTCCTACGCCACATCCAAAAAATAGAATGATATGTTTCCTTTCCCTATATGAATCCTATTATTTTATTATTGTGAACCCTATCTGTACACATCAGGGAAATAAGTTAAAAGAAAAATATAATATATATACATAGTAAAGAAAAATTCTTTCGATACTAGAAGAACAAGGTGTTCAGGCATGATAAATTTTAGCATTAAAAATTTGAATCTGTCCTGATTATGTGCGCCAGTTATTTATTTGTGATATACAGTTATACTCCACCCATGTGGTTTTAAAGAAAAAAAGGAACCATTTTCTGGAAGATTAAACAAAAACAAAATAATATTTATTTGCATGTAGCATGTATATAAAGAAAAAAATAATAAGATTTATAATAATATATGTCCCTCACTGCAAGCGTTATCAATCAATTTGAACAGTAGATAACAAATTTTAACTTTAAAGTTTGTATCACTATTTTCGTGAAAATAAAAAAATAAAAAAACTTTCCTTAAAATAAAGTCCACCTTGAGTGCTGGTGGCTATTCGGGAAGTGCTGCTTCTTCCACTATCCTTTCTTCTACCATAGAATGTACACCTGGGGAGAATGGCCGCATCTAGAAGGAAGGCAAAGAGAGTAGGCGACGAAAGTGTTCGTCATGGAGGTCTCATGAGGACGGTCCCACTGGTCCAGCAGTCGAGACGGTACTGGCTTATCATGAGGAGCGTCGTCAGCCGTAAACAATTGTCCAACCTTAATCCACTTGCAATAAACAATGCACTATCCATTAAACTTTGCAAGTTGCGAATCTAGCTAATAATAATAACGGACGTTTAAATACAATTAAAATAAACCTTCCATCTGAATATGATTATATTTACAAGTAAAGAAACTAATGAATTACCTTGTCAATAAACTATGTTTTATTTAACAGTATTGTTTCCGAAACACAAGGTACTCTTTCGATATTCTCAAAATATTTTCCGATATTTCACAGATGACTGATATCTAAATTTTTTATTATGTTATGAACCCCATCTGTAGATATCAGGGAAATTAGTTAAAAGAAAAGAAATATTATATAAGCATAGCAATGGAAATTCTTTCGATACTAGAAGAACAAGGTACTCTTTCGATATTCTAAAATTATTTTCCGATACTTCACAGATGGCTAATATCTAAATTTATTATTATGTTATGAACAATATCTGTACACATCAGGGAAATAAGTTAAAAGGAAAAAATAATATTGATGCATAGCAATGGAAATTCTTTCGATACTAGAAGAACAAGATACTCTTTCGGTATTCTCAAAATATCGAATGATCATTCCGATATTTCACAGATGACTATCGGAAATATTTTTATAAAATTTATATAAATTTCCTTTGCTATGCATATATAGTATTCTTTCTTTTTAATTTTTAATTTCCTTTCCCAGATATATACAGATAATGTTCATAACATAATAAAAAATTTAGGTATCAACCATCTTTGAAATATTGGAAAGATCTTTCGATACTCTGAGCATATCGAATGTGTATATATATACTTCTAATATCGAAAGAATGTCCTTTCCTATGCGTGTATATTATTTTTTCTCTATTAATTACTTTCCCTGATATGTATAGATAGCGTTAATAACATAATAAAAAATTTAGATATCAGTCATCTGTGAAATATCGGAAAAATCTTTCGATACTTTGAGAATATCGAATGAGTACCATATTCTTCTAGTATCGAAAGAATGTCCTTTCCTATGCATGTATATGATTTTTTTCTTTTAATTGCTTTCCCTGATATGCACATATAGGGTTAATAACATAATAAAAAAATTATATATCAGCCATCTGTGAAATATTGGAGATCTTTCTATACTTTGAGAATATCCAATGTGTATATATATACTTCTAGTATCGAAAGAATGTCCTTTCCTATGCATGTATATGATTTTTTTCTTTTAATTGCTTTCCCTGATATGCACATATAGGGTTAATAACATAATAAAAAAATTATATATCAGCCATCTGTGAAATATTGGAGATCTTTCTATACTTTGAGAATATCCAATGTGTATATATATACTTCTAGTATCGAAAGAATGTCCTTTCCTATGCATGTATATGTTTTTTTTTCATTTAATTAATTTCCGTGATATGTACAGATGGGGTTCATAGCATAATACAAAATTTATATATCAGCCATCTGTGAAATATCGGAAGGATCTTTCGATACTTTGAGAATATCGAATGAGAACCATATTATTCTAATAAAAATTAATAGGTCTTTCACTATTTGTTTGATTATCCAATGTGTGACGTTTTCCTGGCAATGGAATGTTTGTAGACATTTGACGAACCGTGCTTTAAATGACTAAAAATCTTTTGATACCGCGTGATATCGATATTTTTCTTTCGATATTTTCTCGGTATCGATACTTTGTTTCGAAATATCGCAAAGGCCTGGTATCGATATTTTTGGGTATCGGTAGAACCCTACTCATCAGACATATTCTTATTTGTCTATTAACGCAGTGTCCATTGCCTCGGGCATTAATGAGGTCAGGATATTAGAGAAGACGCATCAAGCGGCACACACGAATAGACAGAAAAAGCGGAAAACACGAGGGACAGCGGAACTGTTTTGCAGGGCTAAAGACATCTTGATGGCGACCGGTAACTACCACACGTCCAGTCGTGACCCCGGGGAAATCTCTAACTCCGTTTTAATACACGACCGCCGGACGACGTCTTTGCAGGACGTATCTCCCACCTCGGCGATGTAAGGAGTAATCTAAAACGGATCACAGATCGAGATCACAATGATAGCTCTGGGAAAGATGCGCTGGCTACATGTTCCGTCTAATGGCAGAAGCATTACCATGTGATGGAGCATGTCGTCGGTGTTGCAAGCGAGTTTCGGCATTCTAGTCAAAGGGACAAGTACCAAGTGAGACCTCTTGATGGTGATGGGAACTCTAATCATATATTGCAATTTTTTTTTCATAACCCCTTGGCTTATTTATTTATTTGGAATGGGTTTTTATCATGATAATCTTAATTATATCGTCAGATATGATTGACGGAGTCTCTTACTTTTTGGCTTCACTTCAAGGATCATAGATACTTTGAAAAAGTTAGATACTTTGATCTGAATAATATTTAAATAATAAAATGGGATGCCACATTGAGATTGTTATATTTGAAATTCTATATCCGTAAAGAATAAGAGACATATCCCTCTCTTCTCTAAAGGTTGACAGACCAGGAAGTGGTTCTTGAATACATTTTTTTTCATTTAATTGCAAAGCCTTATATTATTAGAATGCTGATCATATTTAGACGGTGATTTACAAAGCTGCTTACAAAGAAAGAAAAGGGGTTGCTAGATGTGAATGTTGAATTGCCCGCTTCTTGCCTACAACTTCTCTGTCCCTTAAGAGTTAAATCCCTAAGAGTCCGACCCTAAGAGGCACTCTTAATCTCGTTTATATATATATATATATATATATATATATATATATATATATATATATATATATATATATATATACCATATATATATATATATATATATATATATAATATATATATATATATATATATATATATATATATATATGTGGTTGATTTTGTTCTAACACTTACTGTTTTTTATTAATTAATTCTGCAATTAAACTTTTTTCAGTTTTTGATGCATATTATTTCTCTGCTTTATTGTAAAAAGTTTGAATGACAAGCAATTTCAAATTTTCCGTGCCCGGTACCAACTCATTCATTCGGTGGGCATTCTTCAGAAAATTTTTAAATTTATTTATGAATTGAACATTAAGATTTATGGATTAATTAGTTTAGATCGTGTATTCCGACGAAAAAACAATTTAATTCAT
Source organism: Arma custos (assembly GCA_037127475.1). Lineage (NCBI taxonomy): Eukaryota > Metazoa > Arthropoda > Insecta > Hemiptera > Pentatomidae > Arma > Arma custos. Next base: position 50,829,785 of record CM073763.1, on the reverse strand, counting down.
ACCTACATATATATATATATATATATATATATATATATATATATATATATATATATATATATATATGGCATTTAAGTGATAAACGAGGAAGAATCTTTATTCAACTGATCGGTCAACCCTTGGCCTCATTATTAGCCCCGGAGAAGAACTGCAATGTATGTCAAAACGTTGGTTTTATAATAAACAGTACTCTTTATTTAAGAGAATTATTTTAACCTCCACCCGGACCGTTTTATTATTCCTCATAAATATATAATGTCAACTAATATTATTCAATGTTAAGTGATAAACAGTACTTTTTTCTGGTCTGCAAGTTATACTGTACGAAAGAACAGATGAAATATGTTCATTATGCTCATATTGAACATTTTTTTTTTAAATACATTGTTACTGGATGACCAGTGAGAACAAACAGTACAGGACTTTAAAGCTGTTAAAATGGAGTCACCTAAAAAAAAAAAAAAACCTGTACCACTACAACCCAACCCGTAAGGGTCTCCAGGGGGGAGGGGACAATGTTGAACGGCAGAAGAGGAATATAAAGAAGAAGATGAAGGAAGTGATGAAATATGTTCATGAGGATCAGATTGATATAAAATTTTTATAAATTTATTTATTTTTATTTTAATAATCAGTAATATTAAAATAATCACCATCAAATAGAAATAAATAAAATATAATTTATAAATGTACTGTTAATAGATAACCAGTGAGAGCAAATAGGGCATTAATAAACACTGTTAAAATGGAATCACCTGTTAAAAAATCCTGTACCGTTGCAAACCATATATGGTCTTGGGTACAGATATGTAGATATGCGGACGTGAATATATATATACTAGCTGACCCCGCCACGCGTTGCAGTGGCTGTTATAATAGTTTAAAAAAAATTGAATTTAAAAGAAATAATGAATTTATGAAAACATGAATTAAATAGATTTTTGATTTTACATTTTATTCATCTTATATCTAACTATATTATTTAATATACAACACTCATAACTGATAAAATATAAACATGAGTTTAATGAATGAGGTATATAATGTTTGATTTTTAATTATGGCTAGTAATTTTATATAAAATTATAAATATTTATTTGAATTTAATTGAGCGCTAATCGATGCACAATATTTTTTGTTAATCTGTCCGTTGCTAATACAAATATATTAGATGATTTACTAATACTTGTGCATACAGCATATAATTCCCCATGGGAGAAACATGGATTTTTAAGTCCAAACCGCAAATGGACATTGTCTGGCCTTGAGACCTGTTGATGGGCATAGCAAAACCAAAGCATATATCAAATTGAAATCTTTTGAACGGTATTATGGGTCCTGATGTTATTATTGAAATACGTTCCAACATGACGATTTCTTCTTTAAATATTCCAGTCAACATGGCTGCTTCAATAACATTTCCGATAATATTTTTTATGACCTAACGTGTAACATTGCATAATTTAGGTGGATTCAAATTACGCAGAAGAATGATAGGTGAACCAATATTCATCCAAAGATTGTGTGGTATATCGTAAGAATATAAAAATTTAGTTGGATAATTTACAGCTTGGTTTTCATCAACAATATTATTGATGGATTTAAAGGGGATTAGATCACCTGGTAACAACAGTTGTATTAAAAAGTTAATTTCGTCAAAATCAGCATTTTTCGCTGTCAAAATAACACGATTACTGAGCCAATTATGGTTCATGTAATTATTTAGTACATCCAGGAAGACACTCCTAATTATTTCATATTTTGTCTAAACAACAGCGCTGAAATGTTCTGGTAATTTGATGGATTTTGTATTTGGACGCAGTTCTATTTCACAATGAAAATAATTGTTTTAATCATGCGTTATTTCATCCGAAAATTTCATGGTTTTCAGTCGTTAATCGAAATAAAACATATATTAAACGAAATAAAACATAGCCTATATCCTAAGTTGGACAATGTTACGTATTCGTGCCAAATTTCATTAAAATCGGTTAAGTAGTTTAGGAGTCCATCACGGACAAACAACGTGACACGTAATATATATATATATATATATATATATATATATATATATATATATATATATATATATATATATATATTTGGATATGAACATGTGAAATATGAATAAAGGACAATAAATAATATTTACATATATATATATATATATATATATATATATATATATATATATATATATATATATACATACATTATATCTCTGGTTTGGAGAGACAAAACCTATGATAAAAGCCTTGGAAATTTCCTTAAAAGAAAAAAGATTAGCGTGTGCTATTGATTTTCAAGTTAGAGGTTGGGGAAAATGCTCGCCTCGGCCCCCTCGTTCTGATCCCGCTCCTTTGAAGGAAATTACACAAATTAGATCATAAATAAGATTCTGTCATTTTCAATCGGTTGTACCATTTGGCTAAAAACGGAAAATTCAGCAGCGCCCTTTCCTTGGTTAATATCCTTGATGAAGGGCTCAGGGCCTGTGACTCTTCCCAGAGCTTAGGCCGATTATTTTTGTAATATCACAATTATTACTATCAATGTTTATAATTAATTAATTTGTCTATAATTTGACCGTCTACAATATTATTGGGGAAGAATGTTGTCCGGTTGGAGGTCAGAGATGTAATTTATCATTATTCTAATTGTCTGCAGAATGGGTTCGAAAGTCGGTTTCTAGTAAATAGTTAATGAATACTTTTATTTTACCTCTACTCGAACCATTTTCTTCCCCCTATTTTGCTTGCTATTCTTTTTTCTATATAGTTACTGAAACATTACTTTTTTAAAATTATCTACTTACAATACCCCTCGGCGCTACAGGTCTGGGTGGTATTTGGCCTCCTGGATTTTTCTTGTCCATTCTTCTCTATTCGTTGCTTCCATTTTTCCAATTCCTTATATCTGGTTTCAAGGCGTCCTTAAACACTCCATCCTCCCATCTGCTTCGTGGTCTCCCTCTCCTCCTATAGCTATTTTTTTCCAGCAGCTTCTTTGCACGTCTATCCTTTTTCATTTCAAAAAACGTGGCCCGCCCCATAACCTATTAGCCCTTATAAAATTCACTTATGTTCATTTTTCAACAAGTTATTCATCTTCTCGTTTGTCTTTATTTTCTATATTCCGCATGTTTTGTTAGCGTCGCATATTCGTCTTAGAAAGAGCACCAAGTTTCGGCTTCATATGTTGCTACGAATCTGATTAACTATTTGTGTAGCTATAATTTAGCCACTCTAAACAACAATATGAATTTTCATAAACAACAGTTGGCAAAGTAGGCTCTATTTCTGGCTTCGCTCATTGTATTTTCATTGTTTACCGAGGAAATTTTTAACTACTCCATTATTTATCGAAACCGCTATTTACAAGGTATATATCTTAATCATAATGTAGGCATCAGGTTTAATTACCAACCCTTCCTCCGACATGGAATCATGACATGGTTCCCTCCCACCGAGATGTTGAGGGAGGACGTACACCGTGACCACGGTCCGGAGAGGAGATGTGCATAATTTAACACGACTCGGACGCTCGTGATCTACCGCTGCCTCCATCCGGAGGGGGGGCGGTTAGGGGGGTTCTTCAACTTCTTCAACGCGTCTTCGGTGGCTGCTCCCATCAGAGTTTCTTCTCCCGACCACCGTTTCCTTTGTCCATGAGGAGGAAGAAAGGGCGGAGGATGAAAAAGAAACCGAAAGTCCCGAAAGTGAAAGTCGGAAGATCGGTCCATTTCGTCGGTTGTCCCATTTCATATTTTTAAATGACAACTCTCAAATCCTACGGTTTTTAGTTTCGTTATCGGAATTTTATTATTGTTTTACAAACCATTGGCCAAAAGACCGGATTACGTAAGCGGTTCAATTGGCAACCCTTGTTTCCGTTACGTCATCATTACGTTTAATAAATTTCAGTATCACGATCAAGAACGAGGTTTATGTAATTGTATAATGACTCGGACCAATGGTCTTATGTCTGCCATAATTGGTCATTGATTTTTTTTTTATGAATTTGTACCTTTTCCGTATAACAATACCTTGCTCTATTATTTTACTCTAATAAGTATACCAAAATGAATCGTCCATATTACATACTGGAGCGACATGTGCTCCATGGTATACATAACAGTATACCATAAAAAGAAAACTATAAAACTGTAACCCTTTAACTGATTTAGAAAACGTTCCTACTACAATAAAATTGTCTTTCGGTTGCAGATTATTTTAAAAATTGAAAAAATATACACATTATGTCTATAATATGTGCACATGGCCGCTATAATTATACACGGAAGCATATTCTCCCTTTTTTAAATGTTTTTAAATATATTTCTGACGCGTATATTATTGATCGATAAAGTATTTATAGGACTGTAATATTATTAACTAGCTTTTGCCCGCGAGTTCGTCCTTGTTGATTTTAAATAAAAATCTATGTTGATTTTAAACGGAGAGTAAATTTTGAATTCCATAAATGAACTCCATATTATAAACAATGACTTAGAGCATTTCTGAATTGAGTCAGCTTACCATTGCTTATCCCTTTGTTGATAGAGTTTAATAAACTGTCCTATTAAATAATAAATGGCATAATTACAGAACTATCCATAAATCAAATTGATAATTATCGTTCTCTAGACCTGTTTTATTTTTTCCGACTAAACCATTCTAAATATTAAAAGAAGATGGATATTACATGGTAGGGGTTAAAAATTATATGAAAAAAATATCATGCCAAGATCAACCAAATCTCAGTTCAGATGAATTCATTGACCATTTTTGTGTAATTTTCTTATCATTATCTATTTTTATTATTTTATTTTAAATATATGTTAAAATAAATGACATTCTAATTAAGCATCTGTAGGCGATAGATGAATGTAGCTCATACTGTAGCTCATACATTGTTTCAAAACTCACCAGTAAAAAATGTTGTTTTCCTCACTTTGGAATCAAACCCATGGATAATGTGGTATCGAAACAATATGCATTATTACAATTATTTTTACTTTACCATGAATATATCTCGATAAGTGTAAAATTAACAAAAACAAAATCTTCTCGGTGTAACCAATGGATCTGGTATGTTAGTTTTGTCTTGTGTAACGATTTCCTAACAGCTTGATCCAACGTTTACCTGATACTTTATAATAAAAACCGTATAGAATTAAGTTTCACCTCTCTTATGGTCTATATATGAAAACAAATATAATAATCAAGGAGATTGAAATGATTCAACTTTATTTTTTACGAAGTTAATTTCAGTTTAAAATAAAATATAATGATAATGATTATTAATACATATAATTCGAATTAGACCTATTCTGTACCATTCATAACTATTTTGATTAATAATGCACTCAGCAATGAAGAGTCATAAAACGTCATATTCTCTCAGTAAATACATGTTTATAATTTATTTTACAACAATGATGGTGATTATTTTTAATATTTTTTATTTTGAGGAGAAAAGATTTGTCCAGTCCGGGATTCGAAATCAAAGATCCTAATTAAAGTAATGTTCAATGAAAATTCTTCCCCGTTTATTCATCGCAAAATTGCGAGAACACGGAGATATAGGATCAGTGAACAGAATGGATTTGTCTGGCCGTGTTACGAGCTAGGTAGCTCAGTTGGTTAGAGCACTGCGCTAGAGAATGCAGAAGACCCGGGTTCGAATCCCGGCCTGGACAAATCTTTTCTCTTCAAAATAAAAAATAAAAATGCCTGTTTACTTTTCATGAAGTATTTTCTTTATCAAATAATGTAAACTCAACAATAAAAATCTCTACTACAACAATAAATTGTATAATTTCAATACATGGTAGAGATCACACTCAACCGCTAGGTTTCTTCCTCCAGCTGAAGATACCTATAAAAAAAAACCAAAAGGGCACACCTATGTCTGTAAACGGATTAAACAACATATCTATCTCAGGTGAACCAAGATATTCTGTACAGCAACACAATGTTCTACACGAGCTAACCCACTTCATTATAATGAAATTGAAAAGCAAGAAACATTCTCTAAGTTAATACTTGATTTTACTTTAAGAAGTTACCTTGTACAAAAAATATGGTAAATTATTTTTATCATTATCATGATTTTAGTTTTATCTTACTTCTTTGAATACGTGGCTACTCGATTTTTGTCTAGACTTGGTGGACTTTTGGCACAAGGCTTCAGTTCCAAACACCGTGATGACTAAATAGTTTTATCTCTTTATAGATCATTTGGGAGCGATGTAACTCAGTGCCTAGAGCAGAAGGTCCCGGGTTCAAATCCCACTATGGCTATAACAGCATGATGTTAATTTATATGCTAACAACAACGGAAGGATCCAGTGAGATCAACGGGCACAACATGACTGTCCCGGCCAATACAAAGTTGTTACCTTTAATTGGTGAAAAACCTGGTGGTTTATCCTAGAAACAGTAGTTTATCCTATAGAACCCAGTTTTAAAGGGTGTTGGATTGTAGTGTTAAACGAATTTTTTTGTTTTAATCTTCGATGCAATCATTGAATCTTTATTTGAATTATGACTCCAATAGATCTTGCTAATTAAATGAAACTCCGCCTTTCCCGAAGTGGATCACAACCCGTGCCGACAATGAGGACAACAATGGAGCGTATTAAAGGGTGAAGAAGTCGAAGGCCGAACTGGTATTAAGGAGGGAATCCATTGATAAAAATGAGGTGAATGGGGGGAGAAAAACTACACATGAGGGGGGCTCCATTCATCTCCCTCCCATTCACGTAGTCTTCCGATAGCGGAGGGAAAAAACAGGCGGGAAATCTACTCTTCCGCTTCTAGTTTTCCCTCTCCCCGCCTCTCGGTTTTTTTTTCCTCCAGCTCTTGACCGCTCCGGGAAAAATTCTGTGAAGCAGAATTGGAACAATTAATGTACAAACGTATTCTACAATTACATGGGAAGCATGATTAATGTAGTCAGCATGAATGCACTTATGTAACAGTAGTATCACAAACGGCAAACTATTTATTATGTATACAAGACGATTTCTTCATTAGCATTTATACTATTATTTATTTTAAAATAGCCTGGTGGGGTGTTATATTTTCTAATATTACTAATTAAATATTCAAATCATACATTACATTGAAATCATGCATACAGCGCCCAGCACCGCTACTCCTATAAGATGTATTGCTCTTATTGACTCAGGGAACCCGATTTCATTGATTCGACTCAACAGTGTTCCGGAGTTTATCGAGTTTTTGCCGCCTCCCAAGACCGGGTATGCAGGTATCAACAACTCATCAATTCACATAATAGGTGATTTTATAGCTAAAATTTATATACAAAATGTGTGTGTTGAAGTACGATTTTATGTGGTCCATTCGAGATCATTTTGAGTCGTACTTTTATATAGGTTATAAAATTTTATATAGGTGTTATAAATAAAACAGACCAAATCGAGGTTACGTTAGGTATCAATGGGGAATGAAATTCGGATAATAGAAAAAAATAATCCTTTTTGTTCTGTAGAGGAAGAACCCTTACCAGATATTTTTAACAATAATATTTGCTACATAAAAAATGATCTTAATTTACAAATCAATGATAATTTAGATTTTTCAATTAAAAATAGGGTACAATCGTTAATCGAAAATTCTTATGTATTGGCTCCAAAACTCTTAAACTGATGTTGATTTTGAGATATCCATTCCAGTTGTTCATTCACACCGTTTATTTCAACCCCAGGCGATTATCAGTAGGTGAAAAAGTCGCGGTTAAGAATATTGTTGATGATCTTTTAGAACAGGGTATAGTACCCCCACTATAATTCTGAGTACAGTAGCCCAGTTGTTCTGGTAAAGAAAAAATCGGGTAACTATAGATTGTGTATCGATAACAAGGAATTAAATAAAATAACGCGTAAAGATAGATTTCACCTCCCTTTAATTGACGATAATTTTGATTTGTTAAGAAACAAACAATTTTTTACTGTTCTTGATTTGAAAAATGGTTATTACCATGTACGTAATATTACCTTTTCTGGATTTATTTAAACAAACTAAAATATTAAATAATAATTTTATTAGAACTGAAAGTCCAGAGTATCAGTTCCCCAAGTAATCTCTTCGATTTAAGTCTCGACAAGTTTTAACTTTTCAATCAATTTTTTTTTTTAATATTCACCAAAACAAAAACAATCGAGAGATTTTGATTTAAAAAAATGGTGTAATTATTGGAAAAGTGTGTATTTCGGTTCATTTCATCAAGAAATGTATGTTACTTCTACCATTTCGTAGTATGATGGTATCTGTTTTACTGAGTAGGAGTAAAAATAAAGGGAAAAACATAAGTTCAGTGCCTCTTTTTTGCAATCATATGACATAATATTATGTAGTATATTTTTTACTCGGTCTGAGTAAGAAAAGAGGGCGCAAAAAATCATTTGCCTTTAAATGGGGCAACGGTAAATGAAAAAGCAAAGAGGAGCTGAAAGATAAAAAGTGAAAACTGGACGATCTTAGGGAGAAAAATAATTCTTGTAATAAGAAGTGTGGCGTCTCCGCTACGCACTGTCTTGCCTTACCGAGGAAAAAAAAATATTACATCACTAAAACCTGTTTTGTACAATAGATAGATATGTTCTTATTGAACATGCAAGGATTCCTTTGAACTTCCTCATATAAGTCGCCCCCGAGGCACACACTCCATCTTCATCCACTTTGGTAGCTCTATTGGATAACGCCTTCGCATCTCGACTCCGGACGGTCCACTCAATATGTTAATAGACAATCAATTTATCAATTATTTAATCCCGGAAGGGCGTAAGTGTTGCATGACGGCCAGGATTATGTATACGGCCTGTATTAACTTGTAAATGGAGAGCGGAAGGGGCCAGCGCAATCAACATGCAAATTCCCGGTCATCCTCGGAGTCTTCATATTCGTCTTAGCCTAGGGACGGCTCCTCAGTACCACCCTCGCTATTTCCATCTCCTCTCAGTCGCCGATGTTGGGGAGGCTTTACTGATGATACAATAAACAACCCCCTTCTATTGCAAGGAGCAATGGGAATAAGATGTTACTCTCTTGGTCATGATTACAACTGTTGATATATTATGAGAGGAAAATAGTTGACTGAATGATAAAATGGAGAACGGAGATAGTTGGGGGTGTGCAGTCAAAAAAACACCTAATAAGTACCAGACTTATAATTAGTTAGTGCCGACGTTTCGACCTACAATGTAGGCCATCTTCAGGGCAACTAGGAGAAGCGGCTGGGTGAACTTTAGTTGGTTAGCCGGTTCACCCTGCCGCTTCTCCTAGTTGCCCTGAAGATGGCCTACATTGTAGGTCGAAACGTCGGCACTAACTAAATATAAGTCTGGTACTTATTTGGTGTTTTTGCACCCCTTTTTCTACACCCCCCAACTATCTCCGTTCCCCATTGATATATTATGTCTAATAAAAAACAAAAACAAATAATAATTTCTATATTTTTCTTGAATAATATTAGTTGGTCTTATATTTATGGGGAAGGGGGAGAGGAGTGGCTCAGTGGTAGAGCGCTGTGTTGCCGTGCCGAAGGTCCTGGCAGATACTATTTAATTTTTTATAGGTCCGAGATGGATACAATGGGAGGTAGAACCCTCGTTGGGCTCACCCGGACTCTATAAATCTGGTACCTAAAATAGGTGGAATATCAGGCCGATGAGCATGATCTAGAACAAATCACCTCTCAGCACAACTGTTGTTCAAGAAACAGTACAGTCTCTACCTCGTACTGAACCCTAGACTTTCAATGTGTTGTAGTGCTACATGTTTTTATTTAACAGAGGGACGAAAGTAGTTAATTTTTTTTCGTTAGCTAATCCGACGAGTCTACGGTGGGAGTCCTAAATTTAAAGGATCTTTATGGAGTAGCTGTTGCAATTATTATTGGCAAAATTAAATTTTCTTTACTAATAAAAAAAATGCTTCATCTAATATCTTTCTTGAGTTAATAGTTTAAAAGAGTGAGTTGGATCAATTACTGCGCGTAAATAATGGTCGAGAAAAGAAAGTAATTTTTCATAGGATTATATTTATGTGTAAATGCGTTATTTATTTTTTATGCTAAGCAGACTTAAATACTAAAAAGAATTCGTAAACGGTATGAAAAGAAATTTTTAAAAAATAAACCCTGTGATTAGAAAGGTATACTTCTTTCATTTTGCTATGTTACAAACTAGTAATATGCAGTCACGAATTTTTTTTTATTATTTCTGCTAGTGGGTTATTTTATAGTTTAACTTTTTTTTTTTCTTTTTTAATTTTCGGACAGTATAGCACGTACAGCTTCCATCTCAATTCCCCGGAGATGGCCACCAAGCTCGCCGGAACTCCTAATCACCGCCCGAGGACAGTTATCGGGCCTGTGAAGAACTCCCGTTTCCGGCGCTGAAGAAGCGACCAGCGGAACCACATCCTATCAACTGCTACCAGCTCTCCCAGCCTCCTTCTTCTCGGACGGCTGCGCCCATTTACCAAGCTCTCCTCTTTTCTGTACGCATCCTCGAAGCCACTCTTACGTAACGCCGGTGTCACTTACCTTGCAGTCTTATTGATTAGTCATAGCGACCAGAGAGGAGATGTTGTGGATGAATGAGTAGTTCGTCAAATTACTAACCATACAATGGCGTAGCAATTAGGTATCCCTATCATAAGCCAAGTGTTTGGATAAGCATTAAACACTGATTCACCCTAAGGTTAACGGGTATGAAGTCTGAACTTACCATAGGGGCTACATACATACATGGACGAAATACCTTGACCAAGTATAAATATCGGTTTGAAACCACTAATGTAGTCTTTGGGGATTTTTTACTTTGAAAGGTTCTTTATCGTCAACTTTGCGGCACAAAATCGTATCTAAAAATTACAATTTTTCAGAAATGAATGAAATCAATCTATAGTGAAAACAAAAAAAACTCAGACTTATTACAAAAAACGCAGACATACTATCTTGTGACCCGAAAATAGAAAATGAAAAATAATGTTACATACCAGTATCTCTAAAACGCCAATTTTTAGGTGCTGGGGCAACGATATGTACTTAATTTTATTTGTAAATCTTTAATTTATTTAATAATCAACCGCTATAACTACTTTAACTTTACTCTTAGTTTTTCAATAATGTTACATGTGAATACTCTTTTAGGTTTCCACGGCCACTATTATTACAAAAGACTTTGTTGATTTCTTCTGGTTTAGGTCGTGTTGATAAATTTTTCGCCAACGTTTCGCCAGCCTCTCATCTCATCTCAGCCCTGAAGAAGTCAGCAGTATGGTTGGCGAAACATTCGCGAAAAATTTATCAACACGACCTAAACCAGAAGAAATCAACAAAGTCTTTTGTAATAATGTTACATGTATTTATTAGCGAGCAATGGACAATTTATTTTTGGAATAAGATATTTTTTTGGATTAGCGTAATGCTGAAAATGCTATAGATTTTTTTTCATTAACCTCATAACTGAAAGATTATGAAATAAAAATATATGGTAAATAATAAGTTAGAGTTTTCATTTATAGAATATCACTAAGTGAGAAATCTAACCAAAATGAGGCTAAGCTAAGAGGCTAAATATCTTTTCTTAATTTGTGTTAAGACATGGAGTCTTAAAGCAGCGTGAAAGAAGCTGCTCTTCCTTGAACCAAATCCTGAGCTGACTTGCAGAGAGGATCCTCGACACTCCTGAGCATGGATGCGGTCCCCTGTCATCCATGTCAATGGCGTGAAACAGGACCTCTTCGGAACGATGCCTCTCTTCCCTGGCCATTAGTAAGTGTCACCGAAAACAGTCATTTCTCGAGGAAATTAAAAGAGAAATTACATGCGAAATATGTGACTTGATTTATCAGAATTAACCCGATCCCGGGATAAAAACCAACTATGATATCAAAAAAGGGGAAAGTCACGCTGACGAACCGCTGGGGATATGCAAACGAGGCCATTAATATCCGCGATCCAGGTTAGGATCACGAAAGTATTTTAGAATAAATGAAACCTTTTTTTCATATAAAATATTATCTATCCAACGCCAGCAAGTGATAGCGTTAAACCAAATAATAACCAAGGAGTAGAAAGGGTGAAATACTAATTACAATATTAATAATTTATGGAAATACAAACAAAAAAATAAAAACTATTTAACGAACTTAAGCTTCCACTTATATATGGAGTTTCTTGGTATTGTAAGGACTTGCTTGGTAGATAGGAATAGTAGGAGAACAAAATATTCAGAGAAGAGAAGATGTATTTTAAAGAAAATACATAAAGTTATATAAATATACAATAATTAGATTTTTTTCGATTAAGAATCAATACCTAAATTGTTTAATGTTAGAGAAGAATAGGTTGACTGTAACTTCTAATGTAAGGAAGAAATAGTTGGGGGTGCAGTCAATAAAAACACCTAAGCAAGTGTATACTTATTTATTGTGTGCCGACGTTTCGGCCTACAATGTAGGCCATCTTCAGGGCTAAGAGAGAGAAACAAACAGAAAAACACATCAAAATTGTTACTGCAACGTTGTTTTTTTAACTGCACCCCCAACTATCTCCATTCTCCATTGTATCATCCCGTCAACTATTTTCCTCTCACATAAGACACCAGGATCATATAGGATTCATATGTTTCCTGGCTCACCTCTTGCGTACACATTGCTGATAGGATCTTGAATGATATTGAAGGATAATATTAATTTATTTTAATTTAGTGTCGATTATACGAATTAAGAAACAAAGGGTTTATATTAATCTTGAACTATACTTAAAAACATATTGGTGCAGTTTGTAAATCCAATTTTTGCAAATATCATAAAGTGCATTAAGTTTTACCGTAAACTGATAAAGAGCTAACTGTTTTGGAAAAACACATTTATTTGCAAATTGATTTTGAAACAAAGAAAAATAATACTAAGTAAATCTGTCTATAGGCTCAAGGAATAACTGTGACACAGACCAATGGCCTAAAATTTCGGAGGTAGAAGACTTATATTTGAAATGGTGCATCGAAATTTGTACTTGATTAGTATTGCTTAAGGTTTACACAGTAGTTGTAGTGAAGTAATTTTTTTTTCACATTAAAAAATGAAAAGCAATGATTTGAAAGCAACCATTGATCTTAGGGTATAAAGATAAAACAGTAAACACTTTCTTATAATGCATTCGGATTCGGTACAAAAACGTATTGTTACAAGCCATGTAAGTAACGCACTATATCAAACCTGGCATAAAATTTAAAAGATAGGAACCGAACTAAAAGAACATCTCTTCCATTAAGTTGAGAATTCTTGGAATAAAGGCAGCGGTGAACTTCAACTCGAAGTAAGATTGCATAACGAGCACGGGAAAGTTGTTACACACATACAATGCCTAATTCGATTTAAGAAGATGCGCTTCAGAGACAGACCTTGTCGATAACAGTCGCGTTGCGTCAGAGGTTTCATGCATGGGTCCGCGTTGAGGATGGATCTGTCATTCATCTCAATCGCAATAATGCACAATCATGAAGCCATTTTGCATTATTTCCTTGATAATAACATTATTTAGATGAGTCGACTCAGCAATTGAACTCGCTTTTAATTTACTTCTCGATTGTTCAACTCAAATTTCAAACACAAGTTATACTAATATATTTTTAATTTAATTATACTCTTTGACTTTTTAAGTTAAACACAGCTAAATTCCAGTGGTGGCTATAATAAATTCTCATAGTAATAATGAAGAAATATTTAAATATTAGAAACCAACATCTTGGCCCATGTTATAAGTCTTCATAATATTTATAAGAATACTTCAACTTCAATAAAACTTGAAAGTAAGAAAAAAGCATAGGCATTCGTCCTTAATAGTCAATGATTGAATGAAGATTGAATGTGTTGGAGCAAATATTAAGATAGTGCCGAATATTAATAAGGAAGTATTGAAGTCTTAATTAAAAATTCATTATGATTAAATAAAAAAAATAGTTAATAAAGAAATAAATAGTTTAAATAAATAAATATATCTGGCAAAAATTTTTATAAATTTTTGTTTCTTGATATGGACCAGGATATTGGTTTATAGTAAATAAAAGTATTTATTTTTACCTTCAACCTGTTCCTTATCTCCTCCATACATCAATAAATGTTTTCAAATAATTTATAACTTTTATATAAAATTAGGGGGTAACTCAGTGGAGTTGCCTTGCCGAAGGTCCCGGGTATTTTACTTAATCTTCTACAGCAGGGGATGGACCTTGTAGACTGTAGACCCTCCCGGGGCTCACTCAGCTTCTATAAACCGGAAAACCTTAATTGTGGAGAAAACATGGCGGTTGAGCTTGATCTCGGAGAAATCTCCTCCCTTCAAAACCTTTAGAAACAGGACTGGCTCTACCACGTACTGAACCCCAATCGATATAGTGGAATTGGGTTTTGTATAAAATAATTAAAGACAATTAAAATTTAATTGATTTATTAATTTATCCCCGAAAGGATGGTAATTAAGTTAAGGATGTTAATTAATTAATATAACTTCTCAACCAAACAATAACAATTTATAACAGAATATTATTATTGTAGGACATGTATTAATGTTAATTTATTTATTAATAATTTGCCAATTGATACAATAATTACTTCTTGTCTTACCAAAAAATTATAACACTTCAACTAATTATAGCTGAAACAGATCTGAAGGTTTTTGAAAATTTATTTTAACATAATCCCTATTCATCAATAAGAAAAAACGACAAGTAATCTCAGGCAAGTCAAGAGAAAAATAAAAATAGAACAGAACATAAATATTGTATATTTTTTTATAAATCATTTTTTATTTTTTTATTTATAATTTGTCATTTTATAAGATCACAGTGATTGCCTCAGGTTTCACCAGGATTTTGTAAAATTTGAATTAAATAAAGCTAAAGGTTTTTAATTTTTTAACAAAATCCCTATTAGTGTTTAAGAAAAAAAGACGAAGAAGGTAATTCAAGACAGTCAAGAAAAAATAAAAATCCAAAAGAACATAAATATTGTAAAAAATATATTAATTTTTTTAATTTTATTTATAGCGTGACAATCGGTACAATGATAACAATTACCTCTTATTTTTGTGAAAATTTTTCTAAATGGATTATAGTTGAAACAGATCTTAGGGTCTTTAACATAATCCCTTTTCGACTTTTAAAATAATATACTTTACATAAGTTCGGAAATCGAAGTATTTGCACCTCGAATGTTTACAACTAAGTAATGATAATGCAGATCAACACTATGTTCAGATTTCAAAATATGACCGCTTTAATATTTATTTTTTTATAGTCATTATTTAGTGTCTTATCAATTTAATTATAATTACTTTTTAATTATTACTTTTCTTTGGCCTTCTTAATATTCTTATAATATTAATATCGCTTTTAGTCTCTCCCACACTGATGACTATTAAAATGCTCTTTGCCTTATTTTTTTATTCTATTCTATATTATTCCATCTATACTCGGAATTACTTCCTCCAGTGAAGTTTATTAATTAGATGTGAGATTATTGATTTGTAAAATTATAGCGTTAATGGGCTAAAAATTCTATTGCATCAGAATATCTGCCTTAAATCCATCATTAGGAAAACCCCTCGGTGCGAAGCTGGTCACTCCCACTCAAATGTTTTATGGACCCGGCTACACCTCTCAATCCAAAAGCACCTGAAAATTTAATGAGTTAATGGATAATTATTCGGTATCGATCAGGTGCTTTATGTAATAACCAAGCTGATATCACAACTGCCGCTGATTGCGTCACAATTATTTTCCTTGTTTAAATAACACCATTAATATACGCCATTAATAAACACCAAATAATTAATTTAATTTATTATGAACTTTATGATTTCTTTACTACTATACTAAACTATTTCATTTTTAAACATTTATATTTAAAGTTAATGATGGTTAATTTTTACATCAATTTAAATATATTTATCGCATGGGTCAATGTAAATATGTATTTAAATTTATTTATAGGAATTTAGTAAAACGCCTGTACCATCAAGGGTCTTAGGTTCAGTACATGTAAGAGACTATAATGTTTCTTGGAGAATGGTTCTGCAGGAAGGTTATTTGTTGCAGGCACACTCAACCGCCAGATTCCCACCCCCACCCCCTATTAAGGGTAGAGAGGCTGGGTGAGCTCAATGAGGGTCCTAGGTCCCATAGGATCCATCTCCAGCTGCTAAAAGATTAAATAAAAGTCTGTCGTGCAGCGGGATTTGAACCCAGGACCTTCTGTAAGGGAACTCAGCGCTGTACCACTAAACCACTTCTTATAGAAATGTATTGCTCTATTAAGTGATACAACAAGTTTAATATCACTGCACTCATATTTCTATTATTAGGAATATGTAATGGATTATACATATATATAATAGCTATAAGCTGCAAATCAGCAATCAATATCAGTTTCTATTTTTCATATTGTTCTTGTGCAATTTGTGCAAGTTCTTCCAGTATCTCCTGAGCCACTGTCAGTGCCTTCTTCCGTTTTCCGACAAGTAGTCTCATTCGCCTTTTGAGTTCCTCATCCAACTTAAAATCCTTGGAAATATTTTATTCGAAAGATAGATATAAAATACATAGAGACCAGGACCGGGACTCGAACCCGGGTCTCCTACGATTCCGTGGTGCTAAGCCACCTCCTAAAATGAAATCCTTATAGTTTTTCTGCATCGAAATGAAATCACTGTTAATACTTCTTTCCTCGGGAATGCCAAGGTCCTTAGTCCTTGAACCATCCCAATTTTTTTGGCTTAGGTTTTATAAATTTCAATAGTTTCTTTGTTAGACGTTCATTGGACATCTTGAAGATGTGTCCATAGAACATCATCCCTTTCTTTTTAATTGATACTGTTATTGGTTCTATCTTTCAGTGCAGTTCCTCGTCTGGTCTTATTCCCCAGCTATCGTGAGTAGTTTTAAGAAAGAATGGTCGGTTGAAGCCTGACATCCGATTTAGTTTAGACCATACAGTTATAAATTGCCCCACTTAAAAGATAATGTAAAAAAAAAAATTACATTTACCACTACAGGCCTTGAAAGGTTTTGATTTAATTACTGGTAGATACTGTACTATTTCAAGGACAGCGGTTGTGCAGGAAGGTTATATGCCCTAGATCACGCTCATTTCCTAGGTTTTCCCCGATAAATTAAAGAGCACCCACTTAATAGAGGCTGGATGCTCATCCAGGAGGGTTTCCAGTTCTCACAGGTTCCATCTTGTTAACAGATTTAATAATTCACCTGCCACCTTCGGATTTACGTCCAGGACATTCTGCACGGCAACCAAGCGCTATATCACTGAGGTACTACGCTCCTCTAAAATGATAATTTAACAATAATTTATCTCGACATGTTTATAGCATTTTATAAATTTTTCAATATGGATCCTCTTGCATTTGAGACAGCAGTAGTCGAGACTGTATATATATATATATAACCTGACTATACCCGAGAGTAGGAGTTATTGAGCAGAGAGCAAGAAGTGACCAAGAGACCGGGGACTGATTGGGTCGAGAAGCCACAGAGCGCCAGCTAACCAGGTAAAGGGCTGAGGGCAACCGACTGTGAACTCGGGTCCGGGCCTCCACACCTCACCGTCCTCAACTTCTTTTACCCAATTAGCACCTGCACCCTCCTAACACTCTCCGCATCAGAGGATCGATATAAAGCTTATTTACACGAAGAGGTAGTCATTTATAAGGAGGAATCTGGCCGGATGGAGGCCAAAATAAAATCACTTAAATAGGGAGAACTGTTTATTGGAAAACCAATTTTTCGACCTACATTGCAAGTTTCTTCAGGGCTAAATATGCAAAATACAGACAAGTTGAAATTATTGACATGGTAAATAATAAAAATACATGCAGGCAATAAGGTGTCTGAATGATAAAACATAAATATATAATATACACTATAATTATTCCTTTTTCTTTGTATAAATATCTAAGTGGTCCTCCGTCTTTATCTGCAATGTGGGATGAAACGTTGGCCCTCCCTATTTAGAAAACTCTTTTTTTACCTCCGCCCGGACCATTTTCTTCTTCATATATATTCCAACTATAATTATTAAAGTTGTAGTTTTTTATAATTAGAAACGTATAAAAAATACAGGTTTAGGACTCGATACTTTACCATGGCCACTTTACTATGGCGATATGTTGCTTCCAAGATAAAAACTGAGTTTGTATTATCGATCTTAATAAAAGATATAAAGCAACACTGCTACAGATCTACAATAGACATACGAAACAAACAAATAATCTACAATAATATAGTTAGACTTATTTGGGCATATGGAGCAGAACTTTGGCGTACAGGAACACACGTCTATATGCACAAAATACAAGAAACACAATCCTAAATTTTAAGAAAAATTTCAAATGTTCTTTGGCTTATTTCGGATCATACTTTTTATTTTATTATATATACACTTTATTGAAATATTACAATCTGCCACTTTTAGGCAATAAATGGCAAGCCCTAAATAGCTATACAATCATTCATGATGCGATTCTGCGTAGGTGAAACTATAATATAGTACAAGAAAATTGACATCACTGTATAGTCCAAGATCCCTGGTACATTTTTGCAATTGATTACTATCAAGCTGAATCTTCATGAATAGTTTCGTTTTGATGAGACGCCCAACAATTTCCTTTGCGAAAATTCTCGAGTGTGGTAGCTAACAGAGGTAGCAAGGATAATATATGTCGGTTTGATGATTCTATAAAAAATTATTATTAACTGGGTTTTTTTTTGTTAAATCTCAAGATAATTATCTAAATTATTTAAAAAAATATTTGTCCTACAAAATGTATGGTTTGATCAAAAAGGTTCCCTCCTTCCAACATGTATCGATAACGAGATCATCAAAAATGATTACTAACTAGCTGATTTTTTTTTTTTTCTTAGTTAATATTTATATAATTTAACAGTCATATTGTCCTACCACTTGCGTGGTACGTTATCATTAAATTTTGGAGAATCATCAAATCGACCTAGTTTATCCTTGCTACCTCTGTTAGGTACCACAAACAAGAATTTTCGCAAAGGTAATTGTTGGGCGTCTCATCAAAACGAAGCTATTCACGAAGATTCAGCTTGATAGTAATCAAGTGCAAAAATGTACCAGAGATCCTGGACTAGTAGTTATTTTTGCTTCGAAAAACGAAAACAAATACGTTTAATAAACTTACGCACGCTTAAACAATAATTTATTCATATGATAAACACAAATAGTTGTAATAATGTAATACACTATATTCATAAGCAGTTCTCATTCTTAAGAGTGGTGTGGGATCCATCCGCAATACCTTGTAGAGCAAAGGATAGATGTGTATTGTTCACTCTCCTAGTTTTACATTCTAAAACTTATTAATCAATTTTGTTATCAAAAATAAAAAACCCCTGGAAAAAGACACAAACATTTTTTTCCGATTGAAAATTATTAACTGAATCGTGTCAAAAATAAGCCTGATTAAGTAATCTTGCAAACTATAATGTTTCGAAATTTCATCGTTGAACCACGAAACCAATTCATATTGTACGCAGCCGTCGAACCATTACTTACGTAAGTGGCACGATGTTGTTAGTAACAAAGTGATTTTTAAGGAAATTGTTAGTTTAATTTTGGTTAGGGATAAATAACTGGTAGTTGTAGCGATGTTGGTCTAACACGAAAAAACTATCGTCGAGAAAGTGAGAATATCACGTAGCGAAACCGCAGAGAATGAGGCTGACTTGGTAGAGATCTTGTTTAAAATAAAAGAAATAACGTGGACAGCATGGAGCCTTGCGAGATACCCTGGTCCTAATAGGGAAATCGGAACCTGTATCGGTATGGAGGAATTTATTATAAATATTCGTGCTTTAATTTATAATATTTTTAGAAAACATGTTAAGAGTATTAGAAGCAGATTAGATCGTTTTATGTAGCACTTTATCCAATTTGTCCACTTTACGGGAATGAATCTGTGCCTCGTATATTATTTCATTTTGGGTCTTGGGTTCAGTGCAAGGTAGAGACTCAACTGTTTCTTAAACAACGGCTGAGCAGGGGTGGTAATCTGTTCTAGATAACGCTCAACCGCCAGATTTTTTCCCAGTTTATAGTACTTTATAGAGGCTGGGTGAGCCCCAGGAAGGTCCTAGAGTCTATAGGATCCATCTCCTGCTGCTATCTGATTCAATAAAGGTCTGTCAAGCAGCGGGATTTGAACCATTGAAGTCTTTTGAAATTTCAAGTCATTGTCTTGATTTCTCGATGAAATTATTACCGAAATCTACTCATCACCCATTATTGCATTCTATTTTGTATTTATTACATTCTATTTAATAAAGCTCACGATACCTTTTTTATTTTTTGTATTTTTGGGAAATATAATAATAAAACGAATAAACAGTTGTTGGTTTATTATTATCGTCACACCATGTTCTCTCATATCCCCAGTACAATTTAAAACTGTTTATTACATGTATATTAGTCTGATTAACGCACCTTGACACATTACCTACGTAAATGTTTATGCTAATGTAGTGTAAAGGCATTCCTCCTTCTTCATCAATGCGCTTCCTGTTACGATTTAGCGTAATATAAAGGTATAGTGGTTAATGGAGTCGTTACTCGGTCACTAAGAAAAACATGACCCTAAATTAAAAGGAGAGCGGAAGTCTTTTAGTGAGATTACCTTGAAAACAGTTCTTCTTTTTTTTCTAAAGAAGAAAAGAAATGGAACAAAATGTGACCGTTGATTACCGCCCAGGAGGATGAGGTTGGGATGAGTCAACGAAGAAAAAGAATTGGAGTATTTTCTGAACCTTTATGGTCGTGGTCATATGTGAGGTTAGTGTAGAAGCGTAATAAGTCTTGTGGTCATGTAGTTCTGATGCAGATTATCAAACTCATTTCGATTCATTGTTAATTTATTTAACGTCCCTTTCAGCTGTTATGACTGATCAGAAGATGCTACCCTAAATTTTCGGTATATTTAGGACACCGATCTTTAACGAGTACCTTCCCCCCTTCCTCTACCTGGCATACGGGATTCGGCAGTAGCGGGTAAGTGCGTTGTGTATACGCACGCCCAATACTGCCAAAAATCAACCCTTTATTCAAAAGGCATTCCTTAACGAGTACCAGACACTACACAGGCTTGGTACCCCATTTTACTTACATAAATGTGCAGCGGAGTGGCTCAGTGGTAGAGCACTGAGTTGCTATGCCGAAAATCCTGGTTCAAATCCCGCTGCAGGCCAAGACTTTTATTTAGTCCATTTGCAGCGGGACATGAATCATATAGGATAAGGGCTCTCCTGGGGCTAACCCAGCCTCTGTAAAATATTATAAAATAGGGTACCCAAAATAAGGGGAGAAAATCTGGCGGTTGAGCGTGACCTAAGACAGTCCTTGCAGAACCGTTTTCCATGAAACAGTTCAGTCTCCACCTTGTACTGAACCCCAGACCCTGGTTGTAGTGGTACAGGTTTTTTTTTTTTTTTTTTTTATATGAATCCTCAAGTTTCTAGAATGCTGGGAACAAAATATTCAATTTCGCCCAAAGGCACCAGCAAGACATTTTAATAAAATCTGTCCCTATACGACCTATGTAGAGTCATTAATTCAGCATATGGTAGAGAGCTGTAATTTTTCAGGGAAAACGGTTGACCAGGGAAGTGACTTTTTGGATATCACGCTCATATAAGGGTACCCACTTTATGTAAGCTAAGTGAGCCCCAGAAGGGTGTGTATATTTGACCCCGAGACTTTCACCATAGCAACTCAGCTCTCAGCTAACCTTCTCCTATTAAGACATATTGCTAAAAAATTCGCATCAATGAAGATCTAATGTAGCACATCTTGCATGAGATTTAATAAAATAATATCTTTTTCAATCAATAAGTACAGTATTATTGAACAAAATATGATATTTGAACGAAAACATTGGAGTGATTGCTGTCTCTGATTAACTGCTAATGTGAGATGCTGCATTTGCTCTTCATTGATTTTTTTTTTTTGCGTATGCCCTATTGTATTAGTTCTCCTATAGCAATTGGATACTAATTAAATCATATATTACACTAATTTAATGTATTTGGATCCATTTGTATCAAGGAAAGGCTCCTTCAACCGTCAGTACCTGATTGATGGGCAGGTATGAGATTACGCAGCTGTATTTTCATTAATATCCATCAGAATGCCCTTCGGTGATCGATAGCTTAAAACTGGAATGGACGTTCTCAATAAAGATCAGATTCACTGTTTAGAGTTAAGGCTAAGAAAATAAATTATAGCACTGCGGGATATTGAGCAGCGTTCTCTATAAGTCATCATAAGTTTCCCTTCGATTTCAGACATTTTTTTTTAGTTCAAAGGCTTTTTATATTTTTTATACAAAGAAAGGGCGCTGTCTCGAGAATAAAATGGTCTGGATAATTAGCCATTTTTTACTTATTCACTTTCGTTGGCTGAGGAGAATCGTTCTCTAAGGGAACATACATTCCGGCTTCCTTTAGCAAGTTAGTACCTACAATCCCGCAAACCAGATTCATGATGATATGACTTCGGACATCGCAAAGTGGGCTTAAAGAGACATCCTGTATACATAAAGCACCGCCCTAAAGTTTATTGAAGAGTTGAGATATTCACTAGTTCTCTTTCCATCTTTGACAAGACAATAACTAAACATTGTTTCAACATAGCAACTTTCCAGTTTTAACCGCAGTCGATTACATTCATCAATGATTAGTCAGTGTAAGAGTAGGTCATATGTCATATAATAAGACAAAAAACAAAATTATCTTTGTTAAACCTCAGGAGGAAGGAATGTAAAGATTCTCTTTAATAATGTATAATAAAAGCTTATAAAATCTTTTAAATCCTAAAACTGCACGATGTTAGCTCACAAGATAAAAGATTAATTCACATGACATATTTAGAATTTCTGAGTAGAGCTCTGGAGCTCCACTAATCCATATCGAATTCCTCATCAAATTCTCAAATCCAGAATCATTCTTAAAATCCTTAACTCTCCTTACATTGTTACGAATAAAGTAACCAATACTGACAATGTCCCATTTGTTGCTGATTTTGCATGGACCCTATATCTATATCTTTCATAACAAATTCTATTCCCTCTCACACTACTGGTTTTAAATCTAGATACCTCTCGAATTCCAGATAATACTCCAAATCTGAAAAGAAGATGGCCTTGTGAACTAAGTTTAATTTGTTATTGCATTAATACCAGTCTTTAGTTTCTCTACTTGGCTTTATCTCATACCAATATGTATCATTCATTCTATATACTGTTTTTTGGATTACAGTTTTGCAGGGAGGTGATTAGTCTGAGATCACACTGTACCGTCAGATATTTACCCACTTTATAGAGGCTGGGTGAGCCCCAGGTGGGTCTTCAAATCTTTCAGGATCCATCACCAGCTCACCACGCAACTCAGAGCACAACTACTGTGCTACTCCGCTCCCTGTATTACTATAATATAGTTGTAAACTTCAATTTTTTTTTAATGTACTGAAGCTGCTGCCAATATAACTTCACGCCATGGTTAATAAAGTTCCTGATAAAAACTTAACCTACCTTGCAGATAATTCAAACCAACCCCTGGAGAAGTGCTGGAACAAAGCGCTGGAGCCAGAAGCTGCCCGAGCACCCCCGACATTAGCCTGAGATATGATCCTTGGCATCGCATCGCTTCCCTTCCTTTGTCTCCTCTTCCTCGCTCTCTCTTGTAAACAATCTTTTTATTCATTCGTCATCCCGGTCCTCAACGAATGAGTCACACAACGCTCCTTATGTAAATCTCCTTCCACTGAATTTCAGCAATCCTTCTAGATTAATCTGCTTCATCCAGTGTCATTGCTATAATTTGTCTAGAACATGGTTAAAGGAGTCGGTGTTCCATTCAATTAAGCACTAGTCTAGCCTTTACTAACGTATCCCCTAAGAAGATGGCAGTCAAAATTAACCGCGATTTTTAGAAATTCAATGATGACCATGTTTAACTGCTACGAGTGAAGATCTTTTACGTCTATCACAGCGCTAAGCGGATCGGCAACCCATCTACTGTCTGTTAACTTATTTCATTGTTTCCATCTTCCTTTCCGTTTCCATTCTCCATTTCAAAAAAAAAATAGCGAGACAAAAACTACTGCAAAATAAAATTTATAGAAAATAAATTAATGCTAAAGGCAGTTGAAGTGAGGATTGTTTCCCAATGAGAGCAAACCAAAGATTGAGATTGTTTACCTGGCCGGAGCAGATAGCCACCGATAGCCCAAGCAAACGGTACATGAATGATATATGAATAAGAATGAAGCAAGGTTACGTCGTCTATAGTCGGTTTTAGCTAATAGATAGAAAAGCAGTGCAACAGTATATATCGTCTTTAGCACTGAGGGCGTGTGTGATGCAGGACGGCATATATCGTCTTTTGCTGTTTATTATGAAAAAAAATGTGTAATAAAAACATAATAATAGATAATTTTAAATAAAAGCAGTGTTTTTAAGTGTTTTATTAAATGTAACTAGTCATTTTCTTTGGCGAAATTGAAGAAAAAAGGAGATATTTCGTTGGAGCCCATAACTAATTCGCCATACCTTCCACATCCGAAAACAAACCAGCCGGCTTCCAGTGGAGAAAGGGAATAAGATAAAAAGTGGTGTGGAAGATGCCGAGAATATGAAGGGGGTGATACGAAGCGTGCTGCCATTGTCTTAGCGAACAGTTAGAGGAGCTTTTTACCTTCCGTAGCTAAAGGAAGCTTGGGATTAAGCAGGGGATCTTTTAAAAAATATTATGAATATTTTTATATCGCAACGGAAGCTTTGATCTGAG
This sequence comes from Arma custos, assembly GCA_037127475.1. Classification (NCBI taxonomy): domain Eukaryota; kingdom Metazoa; phylum Arthropoda; class Insecta; order Hemiptera; family Pentatomidae; genus Arma; species Arma custos. Next base: position 50,804,872 of record CM073763.1, on the reverse strand, counting down.
AGCTATCCGAGTTTTTGTCAGAGGAGAAGCCGCCACACCCGCGCTGCATTCCATTCGTCTTCGAGCCACGCGACTCCTTCCGCAGCACTGTATCTTTTTTATGGCAAGTTGATGACCTCTTTGTTCAGGAAAGCTTGGTATTTCCTCGAGTAGCAAAATATTAACTGTGTTGCTTATTTAATTTTATTTATTTTTTCTTGGGCTGTTTCTCTACGCATTTCATGCCATTATGTGTCTTTACTTCTATTAAGTTGTATTATAATATAGTTATAAATTTTAATAAATAAATTTTTAAAATTTATTTTTGATAACAGTATAGTGGATATAAGCAGGATTTAGAAGTAAATAAATAAATCTAAATCTAAAGAAATAATTTAATTAATATTTATATGCTATCAAAAACTAACTAGCTGCCATCTTCTGAGCATGACCACCTCATTTACCACTTTCTAGTTAGCATTTAAAAAATAAAGAAATTAAATCTTTTGTCGAGCAGGTCTCCCTCTCAAAGTGTTTCTTCATATATAGCAGAAAATTAAGGGCATATTATTTTTCTTATAATTACGAGCTGACCAATGGTCGAAACTCTCTTACATCCACGATTAAGTTTTTTAATTAAATTTAGGAACGGACCATATAGGTCTAAGGTCCTACAAATCATTTTGATAAGGTGTAGTGGTACCCAAAGCTCAACAACCTACATAATATAATATATATATATATATATATATATATATATATATATATATATATACCATGGCCGCCTGCCGGAAGAGGACAAATCTTTTCTCTTATCCGATCCCGAGGACATGGGATGTTCTCGCAATTTTTTTTTTTTAGCGATATATACACTAGAACGAATGTTCTTTGAGCATTACTTTTAATTTTAGGATCTTATTAGCTTACTTCATATATTGCTATTTATATTTTTTTATAATTATTGGTCAATTGTTTTGATTTTTAAATATTTTTATTTTAAAGAGAAAAGATAGGCCCTCGGCCGGGATTCGAACCCAGATCCTCTGTCTCTCCGTGACAGAGCTCTACCATTTAAGCCACCAAGGCCGCCTGTCGGCAGAGGACAAATCTTTTCTCTTATCCGATCCCAGGTCCTCGTGTTCTCGCAATATTTTTTTATATTAAAATTTATTTTCATTATTATCCTAATCTCATGCATGTGTAATTGAACCATTCTATCTCGCTTCTTTTAAAAGAAAGTAAAGACAGTGGAACCTGGACAAATAAATGCAAAATATGTTTGAACAAGGGAAGGAGGGCGGGAGTTGTGAAAAAGGATTCCGCAGAAGGCTGGGTTCCGTTATAGCTTTGAAAAATCTTATTTAATTAAAAGGAGGACTCAGGGAGGGAACACACGCCCCTACCCTCCTCCTTAACCCTCCCATGAAAAATTCCTTCCTTTTCTCCCTCCAAGGCGTTTTTCCGCCAGCGCTAAACCTCTTCAAGTCCAAAGAAGAAGGCTAAGTTATTAATTATAAACAATTTCTCATACGCCCTCAGAGGTTACCAGCAGAGCCCTTCTTTCCGACAATAATCCTACGCCCTAGAAAGTAATTAAGCACACTGTCTTACCCTCCACGTCTTTTCCTTCGGGGTCGTCATTAATTTTACAACCCTTTTTTCCCCTAGAGGAAGCTTAGTAATCAAATGCCAAGGGAGGCCGTTTTCCTCCTTCCCCCTTCCTTCCGGATTAAAAAGGGAAACTTTTAAGAAAGAGGGAGGGGGTGTAGGGAAATCACACAGTGCAGTTCTGTAATAACCTTAATGTACAAAAGGGTACTTACGGTTAATTCCCAGTTGAAATTCAAGGCGTTCGAGGCCTCCCCTTTTCATTGGCCGTTTGAAAAATACGAGTTCCCGAAAAAGGGGGTACTAGTGTTTTAAAGCATTCGCTAAGTTCGGCCCGGATCTTTAAGTTATAGCCCCCTCCTTTCTACCCCGTTGATTAGCTGTATCACCCATAGTTTTTAAGACTGGAAAAGGGGTGCACTTTTATTAGTAATTAGGGTACAAGTTGGGCAATTAGCATGTAGAGAGAGGAAGATACAACCCTCTTTATTCTTTAAAATTGTAATTATAACTAAAATAAAAAAGTACCACTATAACCCCTAAAGTGTTGGTGATAGAAACTGTACTGTTTCTAGGTTAACGGCTGTGCAAGGAATTGATTTTTCGATAATTACTATTATTAGTTAATGTAAATAAACATGATAAATAATAAATAATAATAATAATAAATACGTATAGCAAGTAATTAATGAAAACAAATACTGTACCACTGCAACGACTGAAAGGTCTGAAATTCAATACATGGTAGAGACTTTATTGTTTCTTTGTCAACGTGTGCAGGGAGGTGATTTGTTCTAGATCACATTCAACTACCAGATTTTCTCTTTATTTTACTATGAGTAATAATAAAAATATTAATGCAAAATTGCAATGGATTGCAAGTATAATACTCTTTCACCAAGTTTTTATGTTTTACCTTAAACACAATTTTAAATTAAATTTTAATTCATAAATTGTTAGTAAATTGAAGTTGAATACTAAAAAGAAGAGTATATGACATTTCTAAATATTAGTATCAACAAACTATTAATGTAGTTTATAGTAAATAAAGCTATTTTTTTTTAATAAACGCCTTATGATACAAAATATTATTGTAAATTGAACTCTACAGTTTAATTTGAAATGGTATCTCATTTTATTGATTAGTTGTATTCGATAATATTAGTCATTAGTAATACATTTCATAACTAAGTTTCCCTTATGATATCTTCTAGTTTTAAAATCTATTTTGAAAAAGAATCGAATCATTTAATATCTATTTTGACATATATATATATATATATATATATATATATATATATATATATATATATATATATATATATATATATATTAATCAGTAAATAATAATGTGTTAAAAAAAACTTGCACCACTACAATACGTGAAGGGTCAGGGGTTCTGTAAATGGAGGAGACTATACCTTTTCTTGGACAGCAGTTGTGCAGGAAGGTGAATTGCCCTAGATTTTCCTCCTTATTATGAGTACCCAGTTTATAGAGGCTGAGTGAACCTCCAGGTCTTAGATCTCACCGGATCTATCTCCGCCCACTAACACATGAAATGAAAGTCTGCCAGCGAGCGGTATTAGAATGTGTTAACTGTGTACTTTAAAATAAAATTTTGTTGTTTTTTAGTACTTTTAAATAAAAACCTTTGAAACTAAAATGCACTTGAGATTTACATTAACTGTAATTAATTACTTTTTTCCCTTTGAGGTATTTTTACTTACACAAGAAACTTCTTTTATGAAACCGATTGTCTTTTGTGGAATAACTCGTATGTTTCTCCAAACCTTACGTCACAACTTTGCATATATTATTATATATAATGGATATATTCCATCATTCTGATATTACATAATTATAATTATATATTGTGGGCGTTACCATAAGACGCAGCCATAGGACACAGGTCTTAAGGAGGCAAGACCTTTCCCTGAACTTTATCCAAGACACCTGACATTTTCTCCGTCCGCATCGTGGCCGAACATTCACTGTACTAGCCTTTATTTTCTCATTATCGACTAATATTTAAACACCTACATTAGAATTTGAAGTAATTATACTTCAATTATAAAGGAGTAGTAATATATATCTATATATAAAAAAACCTCATATCACAATGTTTGTTCGTGCTTATCTCCGAAACTACTAAACTGGTTTTAATGAAATTTCGCACAGATGTGTAGCATTGTCGAAATTAAAATACATACTATATTATATAATATAACTCGATATACCAGAACTACAATCTTCAGCCACAACGCAGTCTTCGGTTGAATATCGGTTCACCTATTATTCTTCTGCGTAATTTGAATCCACCTAAATTATGCATTGGTACACGTTTGGTCAATAAAAAATATTACCGGAAATGTTATTGTAGCAGCTCTGTTGACTGAAATCTTTAAAGAAGAATTCGTCTTTTGACACGTATCCCAATGATACCACCAGAACCCATAATACCATTGAAAAGACTTCAATTTGATATACGCTTGACTTTTGCGAGGACCATCTAAAAGTGTCAAGGCCAGACAATGTCCATTTGCGGTTTGGACTTAGAAAATCCATGTTTCTCCTATGGGCATGTTTATATGTTGCATGCTCACGTATTAGTAAACCATCTAATATATTTGTATTAGCAACGGACAGATTGACAAAAAATATTGTGCATCGATTAGAGCTCAATTAGATTGAAATAAATATTTATGATTTAAAATAATATTAGTAGCCATAATTAAAAATCAACCATGACATATACCTCATTCGTTAAACTAATGTTTATATTTTATCATTCATGAATTTTGTATATTATTTATTTATTTTATACTATAGTTGGATACAAGGAGAATAAAATGTAAAATCAAAAATCTATTTACTTCATTTTATCATTCATTTATTATTTCTTTAAAATTCAGATTTTAACTAATATTTTTTAAAGCAGGAATGCGTGGTATAGTTGACTGGAAGGTTCTAATGAAGGATCGAATTGGTCAGGGGGTTCATTCAATAATAACACAAAAATAAGGTAAACTAATTTTCAATTAACGTTTCGGCCTATGGTATAGGCCATCTTTTGGGCTAAGACAAAAAAGGGGGTGGTTTCTAGGGCTAAGAACCTGATGATAGCTTACACCGTAGGCCGAAACGTTGGCACTATTAAAAATAACTGTACCTTATTTTTGTGTTATCATTGACTACACCCCCTGACCAATTCCATCCTTCAACAAACGTTTTGGTAGAAGTGCCCCAATATTATTCTAGAATTTATAGTCCACTATAGTAATTAATTAGTTCTTAATTAGTAAGAGAATCATTTAAAGTAAGAGTACCCACTTAATAATGTTTTGAGCTTTTGAGTATTTTGCGTTAAATAAAATAAAATAATAATAATATCAATGACTTAAAGTCAACTAGATCCAAAAATAAAGTAATCTTCAATTAACATTCTCCCCGCGTATACATCGCAAATTGCGAGAACACGGAGATATAGGATCAGTGAAAGAAAAGATATGACTGACCGGGAAGCGAGCCAGGATGGCCGAGATGGTTAAGGCGCCACCACGGATAGGTGGGAGACCCGGGTTCGAATCCCGGTCCTGGTCAGATCTTTTCTTTTCAAATAAAATATTTAAAATAATGAAATATTTGAAATTGGGATCCCAAACCTATACGATGTCAGATACTCCGTATAGATCCCTATCATAATTATAGGAGGAAGAAAATGGTACTGGTGGAGGTAAAAAAAGTTCTCTTTTATAGGGAGAACTGTTGGAAAGCCGACGTTTCGACCCCAATTGCAGGTCTTCTTCAGGGCTAGTGAGATCGGCCAGGTTTCAATCACCGATCCGAATTCTTTTGACCTCCATCCGGATAATTTTCTTCCTTGTTTAAGACCAACTAATATTATTCAACATATCATAATTTCTCCTGCTGGGAGAGCTAATCTGATAGCGGACCATTTAATAAAAATAAGTTATCAAAATAATAATTTACGAACCAATAGCCATTCCAAAAGAATAAATAGAGAAGTTAAAAGAAAATTAAACCAGTATATTGGTTTAATTCCTCCAAAATTCACTGTGCAACTATTCAGAAGTATACAAAATTCTCAAAAAAATCAATACGAAAAAAGCACCCGGTAATGACGCAACATTTCCAATATATTTAAAAAACTACCACCGGAAGGAATCACAAGACTAGTACATTTGGTACATTTAATGATAAAATACTACTCACAGATATAGAAAATGACTGTAATTAAAGCATTTCCCAACTTGTAAAGAACTACATGCCTATTAGTTTAGTATGCGTTATAGGTAATATAGCAAAAAATAATGTATCAAAGATTAAATAAATTTATTAAAAATAATAATATCTTTACAAATGAACAATTTGGTTTCAGACACTAGCATTTCGCTATAGCTCAATTAGACAGACTGACCGACCACATCACAGACGGGTTTAATAATAAACAACATACGAGTATGGTATTACTCGACATACAAAGAGCTTTCGACAGTATCTGGTATTACGGGCTAATATTCTAACTAACTCTGTACAGTTTCCCCCCATATTTAATAGCATTATTTAAATCATACTTAGCAAACCGCACAAAAGTATTTACAGAAGGCCACTACTCCACAGAAAGTACACTTACTGCCGTACTCCCACAGTGCGGGGTTTGTCGTCAACGCTCTGCAGTATTTATATTAATGATTTACCGTATACATTCAAAGTACGAAAATCCCTTGCAGATGATACAGCTTTTTATACTTCAAGTTATAGACCGAGCACAATTACAAATAGACTGACAACAGCAAATAAAAATAGAGAGATTCTACAATTAATGGAAAATTAAAATAAATCAAGATACAACCCAAGCTATATTATTTACAAAGAAACGACCGAATAATATCCCCCAACTGAAAGTAAACAGAACGCCTTTACCATGGACAAGGCAGATTAAATATTTGGGACTTAATATGGACAAAAGGTTAACTTTTACTTTCCACACTGAGTATGTGCAATAAAGCTAACAGGGCTCTGTTTACTATATATCCATACTATAACAGGAATTCTAAATTAAGCATAGGAAATAAGTTACTATTATTCAAAGCCTGATTACGACCTAATATTTAGTTATATGTCTAAAACTAATTACTAAAAATTATAAATACTCCAAAACAAATGCCTTAGAATTGCTGGAAATTATGCATATAACTCTAAATTTAAAATAATGCATAAAGAATTAGATATACCTTATATTAATGTATTTATCAACAAACTATGCGAACAATTTTCTTTTAAGTGTAAAAACAATAAAAATCCACTTATGTTATTAAGAATGTACAGATACAATTTTTGTTGATTTTATTTTTTTTTCTATCAGTTGGAACTTTTTTTATTTATTTTTTCTTTCATTTTAAATTTTGATTCTGCACAGATACATCTAAATTTGTACAATTTGGGACTGGTCTATTTGCTACATGTAATTTTGTGAATAATAGAAAATCACACAAGAAATAAATTGGTAAATATAAAATAAAATAAAAAAAACATATAATTATACCTCCCACAGTATCGACAAATTACTCACAGTAGTATAAAGTGACGTTAAATGAATAAATAACCCCAACAAAATGTAAAACATGGAGTTATACATTTGGTTATATACAAATTGTGTATGTTTTATATTTTTCAATAGGATTTAGTATGAAAATCGATTTGAACCAACTGTTTTATAACATACTGTATAAGATTAGTTTTTGAGAAATATATTAAATTACCAGATATGAAACAAAGTAACACGAAACGATGGAATACTTTATTTTTCGATATTTCCATCATCCCCCCAGAGATATTAAGCCCCTCGATGCTGTGCGAACTAGCCCAGTAGGGAGGACATGGGAGAGAAGACGCTAGAATGGAAGGGTTAAGGGCAGGCTAATCGAGGAGCTAGGGTCCAGCTTATCCGAGACTATTGATCCGGCCCTTGCAAGGAGCTCTCCTTGGCCAGCCAGGTACAATCATATGCAAACACTAACTGCCTCCCCTCCGCCACCGCCTCCTTCCATCTTAGGGCCTTCTCCGGCTGAGCATCCTCAATATCTACAGGATCATTCTCTTGCATGTCTCCAGTTTGGTTCACATTTTTTTGAGACGGGAGCGGAAAAAAATCCCTCACTCGATGCTCTTCAGACGATTATTTTTAGGACCAACTGAAATGCAGAAGGAAATATGTAATGATAAGTTAAATTCACAAGAAAAGCAAACACTGTTTTGACAAACAAAAATGAAAGTTGGAAAATAGTTACCACCGTTCATGGAAACAAAGTTAAAGACTCTTTAACTTTAAAAAACTCTTAAAACGTCTTTTCACCCCATTTTTTTATTTCCTTCGATCTTCCAGTCTTCTCCTATTGGGCATCCTCAATATTCCCAAGATCATTCTCTTTTATCTCTCCAGTTTGGTTTAGATTTTTCGATAAGATACCGAATAAAAAGTCATTAATTCTTTCCAATGCTCTTAGTTCGATTACTTTGGGAGTCGTTGAAATGGAAAAGGTAGTACGCCATGAAAATGTACATTTACACCAAAAGAAACTTTTGACAACTAAAAAAGTTTCAACAATATAGTAACATAACTACCACCGTACATAAAGACTGAACCTCTCCCAGTTTTTCCATGGAAAAGGTCCAAATTGATGAAAAAATAAATTTATGGGAAAAGCAAAAAACATTTTTGACAACTAAAAATAAAAGTTTTAATAGGAAAATACAAAGTACCACCGTTCATACTCCTATCCATTATTGCATTATATTGTATCAGCATGATTAATTACTCCTTTTTCTATGACCAAAAAAGACAAATGATTAACTGAGAAAAATTCTCAGTTACAAGAATTTTAGAAATACCAATTGGACTAATGAGAAATTTTATTTAAATTATAAAAATTTTTAATTTATGTATTGAATTTACAACTGTATAATAATAATACATTAAGGAAACAGAATGAAAGATATATATATATAATGAATGAATGAATGAATTAAGCCTTTATTATTAAGAGAAATATAAAACAAAATGGTGTACAAAAACTACTGATGTTTACAAATATATATATATTTAAAGCCTAATAATGTAACTTAAATAGAAATATTAAATAATAAGATTTTTCTTGTTGAAAGATGAATTAATTATTTAATTACTGTAATAATATAATTGCTCTTTACTTGCCTCCCTTATGGGAGTATGGTCTAACTTCCCGAAGTGACCAGCTCTATTTGGAAGTGAAGTTCGGCATTAAACATATCTAGAGGAATTCTTTTCCAATTGGGGCCCTCGAAGTTTTTGAAAACATCTCTTCATCGTGTTGGCTGCCTTCCTTAGCATCTTTTCCAGTTGTATGCTATCCAGCCGGCGAGTCTGCGTGACCATCTCTCATCCATAGTGCTCAATAGGTGTTCTGCCCATTTCCATTTTTCTATTTGGATGGAAAAGTTAGCATCCCTGAAGTTCGTTTGCTTTCTTATTGCGGTACATCTAACTTCATCCCTTTTCCTTATCTTCAGGACACTTATTTGTCATTTATAATGGTATGAGATAAAGGCAAGTAGAGGAACTACTCAGTGGTCCAAAGTTCGATTACTTTGGGAGTCGTTGAAATGGAAAAGATAGTGTCATGAAAAAATATTATGTAATCTTTTAACAGGATGGATCCAGTGGGATCTACAAAATCTCTTGGGGCTCACCCGGCATCGGAAATTGTACCTTCCTTGCGATTGAGCTCGGACATATCATCACCTCCTTGCACAACCATTGTCGTAGAGTAGACAAACAATACAATCTCTACTATATACTGATCCCAAGATCCTTCATGGGTTGCAGTGGTACAGTTTTTTAAGGCCCTAGATTCTGGAGAAACAAGTATCATAAGATTTTTTTAAAACCTATTCGCAAGTTATATACTATTCGATCACTGCTGTTTAATATTTATATACCTACTTAAACATACTTAATTCTACAAGAATTTTTATCATCATTTTTTTTATTTATTTGTTTTATAGGCAGTAGGAAACAGCAATGGGAACTAGCCATGATCGTGTTTTAAATTAGTTCGTCTCAAAACCGAAGATACTGTTAAATGTAAGTATACAAATTAATATTCATAAAATATTAAGTCAAGGAGATTAATTACTAACTTTAATAATAAGATTAAGCATTAACTTTTGCTTTTATGCATATCGTTAATAATAAATTTCATAAATATTATAAAGGTACAAGTATCAAACCAGAACTAGTGACTACTGAAGTAAATTTCAAGAAAAAAGCAGTAAACACCAAATATGGAAAAATAAAATAACCAGAAAATTTGAGTATTTGGGGGAAATAATTACAAGGGTTCTGAGAAAGAGAGCATCCGAGAGGAAATAAAAAAATTAGAAAATTTAAACTTTCAAACAGTCAAAATTTACAATAAAAAGAACCTCTCCTCCAAAGCATAGGTAAGGTATTACAACGTTGTGATAAAGGCAGTGATTTCATATGGGAGGGAGACTACATGCCTCCCCAACTTGGAAAAACGGCTAAGAATAAAAAGGAGGATCTTAAGAAAAATATATGGGCCCAGGAAAATACAGGAAGGTTACAGGCGAAGATCTAACGAAGAGATCTAAAGAGAAATCAAAGACCTGGAAACCGAGATAAGAATCGGAAGGCTGATGTTCTATGGAAAGGATGAAGGAGGAAAGATTGAACAAAAAAATCTTTAATAACATTTTTAGCTAAAAAAGCGTGGGATGATACACGAAGCAAATAACGGAAGAATTAAAGAACTTTAAAATCTCAGATGTCGACTGTCTAGATAGAGACACATAGCGGAAAAACTGAAAAATCTCACCAATATTGGAAGAGAATAAAGGAGAGGTCCGAAGAAAGAAAAGAAATACAGTCGTACAACTCATGAAGCAGAGATGGGAAGAAAGAAAATCAAGACTCCCAAAGAAGCCTAACCAATGATAATCGCGTGGTCCTTAGTGGCCGATATGTGATAACAAAAAAAAGGAACAAGTTCAAGATCACAATTTAAGAGGATTGCTATTTCCTGCAATTGACCACATTCAAGCTTGTATTTTCTGTTTACAGAAGTAATTTTTTTTTAAATTGGTGTAATTAAAATTTAATATTTAGATAGGATAGGCATTCTACTTTTCTGTTTTTAAGAAATGTTAGATTAAAGCACACGATAATTGCTATCGACCTGCAGATACGGGTTCCATTCCCACTATCATAATAAGGAAACACCCCTTTTTTATTCACCCCACAAAAAATATGTTTAGTTCTATGACAACAAAATGAGGGTTATCAAAATTATATTTATTTAAACTGGAGGGTTTGAGTGGGAATAATTCATGAAAGTGTTCATAGTTAGCTTGAGCCAAATCAGCAAACGATTTCAACATTATGGTCATTATGGATGTTTTTTTTGTAACAAAGTAAGGAGCACGGAGGTTCTAAGAAGGATTGTCTACGAGAGGAAACCGATGATTTAGTTGAACCATAAAGCTCTACACCGTAATTCCAAATACGCCTTATAATATTCATGAATATGAATCTTTTGTTATTAATTGGGAGCTTAGAGCGTTGATCAAGTAAGTTTTGAAGTACCCTGAAACGGTAAGGTTAGAATGTTTTGAACTGAGAAATTTACTTTCAACTGCATTTGAGCTTCTGACTATTACGAACACTCGCTTTATACTTAATTATTATGTAATACATTATTAATAAAACATAAACCAATTAATTGAGATTGGATGTGCTTCATTTTCATTTCATTTGTTTTTACTCATTTTCAACTATGAACTTTTAGTTCGAATCCTAACTTACCTAAATAGCTACTCCTTTAACATGGCTTTATCTTTTCATGGATTTGGAATCTGTAATCATTGAATCTTATGGCACATAAGCGAAGATTGTGAGGGCGTACAAACCGAGAGGATTGACCAATTCACAAATGTCTCGTAAGAAACAAACACTCTGAACAAACACAAACATGGCATACATTGGATTGTGACTGTGTGTGTACAGCCTCACGACTCGAGTGCACTTACACCCACATTCTTTAATGACTTGTCACAGTCAGCTCCCAACCCATCACGACTTACTAAATGTAATTCAAGTATTTATGTTTATCGAGCCAGAATTACCTAAATCGGGTTATGAGTTATGGTTATAAATAGAAACATATTTATATGTTTAGGTACATAACACATGACCTAAACATTATTGCCAAATTCCATGCCTTATTCCTTTAGAAAAAGAAATACACAGTCATTGAGTGTGTAAATGTTAAGTGAAACATTTACATAATTGAAATATTTTGTTATGTCCTCATAAAGATATTAAAAGGTAATGAATACCCTCATAATTAACTGTAATCTATTATGAACATATTTGAACATACAGAACCATAATAATACATATTATCATATGACTAAAAAGGAAAAGCATAACCTTTCTCCAAAGAGATACACAACATATTTGTATTGCTTTTCTTAGTTAGCAAGTAATGAATATAAATCCTGTACCTCTACAACCCATCAATGTGTTTTGGCATAAGCCAAAGCTTGTGCAAGCAGGTGATTTGGTGGAGATCAAGTTCAATAGCCTTTTCTTTTCCATGATTTAGAGGAATTTATAGAAACGTGGTGAACCCCACGTTCTCTTGAGGCCACAGAACCATTATTTACTATCTAAAAGGAGCAGTTATTTTTGAAAGTGGTATATAAGTTCATTCGAATCTAAAAAAATATGTCAATATGTATAAATAATTTAAATGAATACTATTTCATAATACAATTGAGAGAACCTTTTTCATTCGTAGCCCGGTAGATGGCCCTAGGATATTTTAAAGGGAGTAAAAAATCCTTATTTACGCCGTCCTTCGGAACGTTAAACGGGGGTCCCGAGCCTGTGCGATGTCAGGTACTCGTTAAAAATCCCTATCCTAATTAAACCTGGATAGGCAAAATGTAGAGCTCCCAATGTAGCATCGTCCGATTAGCCATAGCAGCATAAAGTGACGTTAAATGAACAAACAACAAAGAAACATAATACAATATAAAAGGTGTGTATTTTTATAAATGTCTCTGTTTGCTAAGGGTTAAAAATGATTCTAATGTCAACCCTTAAATTTACATGAAATTGTGGAGTAGTAACACAATATAGTGAAAAATATAAGCTCAAATAATTATTTGTTGGTTCTTAAATTCGTTATTCAGTTTAACTTAAATAATTTGAGCTCTGTGATAGCGCGTGGTATCTCATAAGAATGTTATATAATAATGCATATTTTCTAAAATAAATGCATGTTAATTAATAAACAAAAATAAAGATAGTATTTCGTTGTGTCAACGACAAAAAAAATCTACATATCGTAATTATTTCTACCGCATCTAGTTGAGAAGATTTAATTTAGTAACATTTAAAGTAATATTGAATAAAGAAGTCACTCGATTAAAAAAATATTTATAGAAATTATATATCATATATAATTTATAATGAGACGGATATAGTTATAATTGATTACAAACAAGATGGAGTTAAATTTAGAATATTATTATTATACCAGTTGGTCCAAAAGATGTCCTTTTCCTACATTTTATTATATTATTAAGTTTAATCGGCATAAAACCTGTGAAATAGTAAAAAAAAAATATTAAAATATATTTGGCTACCTTGTGCATAGTTGGAGGAGTTCAGTGACATACTTACAAATGAACAGAACTATTAGATTTATAAAGATAGTGGACTTGAAGAACGTTGTCCTGTTGAATCGTTAAGGAAGAGCATAAACAAATAAAATAAAAAAATGATCAGATCGAATTATGAATCAAAATCGTTCTCAAATACACTTCAACACACCCAAAAAATGTCATCAAAATCGGTCCAATCGTTAAGGATTGTATGGAAATGCTCACGGACAGAAGAGTTATATATTATTAAAGGATATCCTAGTTATTTGTATTTCTATACCACGTTTTCTGTACTTTATAAAAATAATCAATTAGCGTAATTATGCACATGCTATTTTATTATTTTCCTGGCAGATCCGCGGCACGCAGCCCTACATTCCTTTCTCCTTAAATGATCAAAGAGCAGAGGCCACACACATATTGTTTCTCTGGTGGAGGGGCGAACAAATCACAAAACTCCCCTCCCTTTACCAAACATCATCCTTTAATCTTGCCACATCTTTCAACACAACTTGATCTACTTAGAAAGGCAATTTATCAAAATAATATCTGTTAAGAAGGGAATTAATAGCATATTGAGTTGAAATCGTGCCAAACTCATATAGCATAAGTGGATAGTTCAGAGTTTGGCTTGAAATTGAGTTATTGTTTTTTTATTGTAACTCCATTTCAAGCCAAAGAAAGGAGAATGAAACGATTTCGTATCTCTAATTTCAAGAAATTATTCACCGAGGCTGCACATATCGTCCCTACCATCGCAAAGTATCGAATGTGAAAAAAACAGTTTTCGTTTTCGACTTATAGCAGTTGCTTTAGGATTGATAATTGATATAGCATTCATATAGAGGCATCTATCAGTGACAAAAACAATGTAAAACGAATGTCATTGGTTTGACTATTGGCACTAATTTTTATTGAAACTTGAAACTGTTTTTTTTTAATTCTCCTCAAAAGTACCGATTTTCACATTCGATAGTTGGAAATGGCAGGGACGATATTATCGTACCGTATTAGAACACTTCCGAATATTCGAATATTATTTATACTACAATCGGCCCAATAAGTATATCCATAGACCAATTAACTATTTAGAGTTTGTATGATTATAACTTATTTCTACAGTATAATTACATACGTAAGGAAGAATTGAATTGGCAGTTGATCGTCCTCGCCGCCGCTTAGTATATTTGCCCTGAAGATGGCCTACATTGTAGGTCAAAACGTCGGCACATTATAAAGAAGTATACACTTATTACGGTGTTTTCATTGACTGCACCCCCAACTATTTCTTCCTTACATTAGAAGTTCCAGTCAACTATCTCTTCTCTAACATATAATTACATACATTTAATTAATTTATAAATAATTATATTGAGGCAGTGTGAGATTAGGTATATTATTCTCCTAGTTTTATCCTGTCAGAAAATAACGGCTTAGTAATAAAAAAATAATGCACATATTCTCTAAAGTTATGAATATTATTAAATTTATTATGTGTAATTATTAAAATTATGAATTTATTTTTTACATTAATTTACAAATTATTATTTTTACATAAAATTTAATAAAATTATTTATCGCATCCATTTTCAGTTTAGTACTCTGTGGTCATTTTTTACAAGTATACGGTACAAGGAATTAAATTTTTTTTAACATAGTTTTATGCCAACATTTTGGGTTTATCTCATCGGTTCAAATACTACTACTTCATCTTATGGATAAATAATTTTGAAATATTTTTTAATAAAATTATTGATTTTCATTCTTTGTTTTCATTCAGCTTTCTATTCTGTTTTCTGACGATTGGATTAAGTTAATGCGTATCAAAAGGCTTGATACAACTCGAGATTTATCGTTATTACACAAGTTATTGCAGTTTAATTGGTTATATGACTGTTACGATGAACAGTAAAATGTTCAGAACCAATTGGAAGATGGCTCTTATCACGACTTTCTGTGATTCACGACCCATCTCTGTTATCGTCTCTTCATGAGTCTCTTGTTTAGGCATGTAATTTTCAATTTTTTACGAAGGTAAATGACAATTACATGGTACGTAAAACATTTACATTAAATTTATTTACAGAAATACTTTTGAATATGATACTGAATCGTACAATACAGTTGTTTATAGATTCCTAGATAATAATGTAAGTGATCCCTTGTAACACAAGAGCTAAAAATGATTATAATAAAAAGCAAAACATGAAAATGATTTATTAATTATATCAAGGCAAAAAACAATGCGTGTAATTGTTTTTAGCGCTTATTTTATGAAATAGTTTACGTAAGCTAGAGCTCGGTATTACCCACTTTATAGAGGCTCGATGAACCTAATTAAGCAAGGTTCATCTAAGACACTAACAAATTAGATAATGTATCTGTCACTACCGGAATCGAACCCTGTGTCATCAGCTCAGCAACTCAGCGCTCTGTACATTGAGCAAGCTAACTCCCTACAATCCATTTACAGCGTTACTGTGGTATGTTTCGTAAAGATGATAAGATTTTTAAGTTTAGAATACATCTATATTGCCAAGTACGGAGCATGGGTTGTCCAAGAGTTACCAATTAATCCATACGAAAATTATCTTCTTTCATATTCCGAAATTTATATTTTATGATTATCAATATCTACCCTTCTTCATTAATGTGTCTAATTAATATTGTCTATGGAGAAAGAATGAGGAGCTGATGGAGCTATATATATATATATATATATGCGGAGCCGGAAATGGTGGCGCTGATAAAGAAAACCAGACTGAGATGCATGGAACATGCGGAAAGAATCCCGGACCACAGGATAGCTAAGTGAATTATCAATGAGAAACCGGAAGATAAACTAGGCAGAGGACGGGCCCTCAGATCAGATGGCTAGATGATGTCGAAGAGGATCTGACACTGCTGGGTATGCGAGACTGGAGGAGGATTGCGGAGATCGGTCGGCAGTGGTGTTGGAGGCCCGGGTTCTTGCAGGAGCGTAAATCCGAAATAATAATTAATGACAGTTAAAATTGAATTAGATTTATTTTTATCCAGTTTTACACTATTTTAATTATTTATGCATTTTTCTGATCATAATGAAACTGAAAAATGGTATACTAAACTGCATGCTACTTTTAAGCAATTAATAATATGATTTAATGCTAAATTTCCGTATCACCAATATAAATTAAGTCTGTATCTTTATTATCTTCTATCTGCTATCATATTAGTATCAATTAAACAATTTATACTTTAAGAGAGAGTGTAATATATTATTCTTGAAACTGACACCGCACAGTATTAATAGAATGGTCAAAGTGTATTCCAGGTCTGTACATTACCGAATCCTTGAATATAGGAAAATGTGTTTTTCTATGGACAAATAAAAATAAGAGAGTTTTCTTCATTGAAAAACATGATTAGGCCAGTAAAAGGTTGTATGTGTTGACCTATAAGATAGTGTATATGTTTTTATTTTTTAACTTAATTATAATTAATTTTAAATTAACTTCTTTATTTATTTTAAAAACGTAAATAACAGTCTTGTTATTTAAATAATATTAGTTGACCATATATATATATATATATATATATATATATATATATATATATATATATGACTAAGAAAGTGGTCCTGGTGGAGGTCAGAAAAAATCTCTTCAGTACGAAGAATTGTTTATTTTAAGGCCAAGGTTTCGAACCACGCTGGAGATCTTCTTCAGGGCTTATAATGAGGTCAAGAGAATTTTCTTACTAAAGAGAATTTTTTCTGACCTCCACTTGGACCATTTGGTTCCCCTTTTATAAAAAACACGGACAACATGGCATCCAAAAATGTCGATTTTCTTTTTTTTTCATCCATAATTTCTAAATGATGCATTATTTGAGAAGTTAATATAATCAAATAAATAAATTTATTATATAAAAATAATTTTTAAATTAAATTTTAGTTATAATTTAGTGGAATTGTACCTGAAAAAACCACAACTATTAAGACCCGTAGTTAAAGTTAATGGTAGAGGTTGTACAATTCATGATCCTTTGAGCATTGAAGTTAGGAAAATATATACCTTCCTCACATAAAACTAATTTATTTTAGAATATACTTTACGTTTTTTTTGACAGAAATATTACCTGAAAAGAAACTGATAATACGACCCGTGAAAGTTAATGAGGTGAGTAAATGGTAGGGACTGTACTGTTTCCAACTTTGTTCAGGAAAATTATTGGGTCGAGATGATAATGGTAACCAATTTATTGAGATTACTTTTAGAGTCTGGGTATTCATAAATAATTTGTCAATCATAGCTAATCTCGAAGAAACTTAAGAAGGGGTACAATGAGAAAATCCTTAAGTCATATTTATATTACTGTTTATGTTAATAAGAAACTCCGAGAATTTACTATTTCCTATTTTGGAAATTATGATATCATTCTGCGAAAAGAAGTAATATTTACTTAAGTATAATCCTTGATTCCTCGGGATTCATCTGTCCCCACTAGCATGTCATCATATACAAACAAGGGAGATCAATTATGGAAAATCATTTATGAGGTATATATTGGCTACTTGTTGGGTTTGTAAATGTATACATTGGTTTCGGACACAATAAAAAAGTCATCAGAAGGTTAAAAAATATCCAATATTTTTATGTTGTTGAAAACTTCAGTGTTGTTCAATATATGATCCAAAATAAGATGTGAATGAAGTGTTTCTTTTTTTCTCTCAAATTTGATTATTGATGAAATTACAATTACAAGAATTTATAAATTTATAAAAATTCATTTCCTACATCCAAATTTCGGGTTTCGGTTCCGCAGGTTGTCGCTTCCATTAGAAAGACAAGCAAGTTTTAACTTGTCATTCGCTTTATTTTTATTATTCTCAGAAACAAAAATAATCAAGAGTTTCAATATGAAAAAAGAGTGTAATTATGAGAAATGAGTATATTTCGGCAATCATGTCATCGAGAAATAAATGTTTCAAATAACATTTCGAAGTAAAGATGATGACATCACTCCTTCAAAAGAACAATATGAAAACTCTAAAACAAATTAAGTAAAAAAAAAATAATTTTGGCATTGATAAAGCGAATACCATTGGAATGATGGTATTAAAATTATTTTCTTTATAATTTAAAATTTTTGAAAGCTTTAAACTTTTTTTATTTTAGCCTATGTCATATCCATAAAATTTCATTTCCCAACATGATGCAACTCAAAATATTCTTTATTAAAAAAAAACCATCATATCATATTATGGAAATTAAATATCAGGTATGTGGTTAATGAATTGGAAAGCTTCAACCAATTATATTCCTATAAACTTAACTCAAATATGCTAATTTTTGAGATGTCGTAGTTATTTTGAGAGATCGATATAATCTAAAACAGTATGTGTAAGTCGGTTCATTAATCTATATACAGTCATTAAAAAAACTATTTTATTTTTAATACGAAAAGTTATTAAAAAGGAAAGGAATAAAAAGTTAAAATTTCTTGTAACTTAACTCGAAGCAACTACCTGCGGAACTGATACCCAGTTTTGTGTGAAGGTGAAAAACCCTCGGATCGCTAAGGGTTGTTAGAGTTTTTCGGGTTTTAATACTTTTCCAGACAGAACTTGAAGACAATACCACTTCAAGTCGAGCCTGAATGCAGTGGTTGATTGCAGCATTCTTGCGGCTCTAATTGGCCAAAAAGGAACGTCATCCAGACCGAACGCATTTCCTAAAACCGAGCGCCAGTGCAAATTCATTTGCATGCTAAAGAGATGAGGGGACCATGACGTCAGTTTTTTCACCCCCACCCCCTCCCCCACTCCTAATGAGGGGTTTCATTAGGAGGAGGGGTGGGTGGGGAAAAAAGTGGAGGGGAGGGGCCGGCCTTCCCCCTCCACCGCTCCGCTAGCGGCACCTCCCTCCAGTTGTTGTGGCGGCTTCAGGCGGTCAACATCTCAGGGACTCAACGTATTTATCACATATATCTAATAGTTCCATCCCAATGATTTGTTCCGATTTTTCACTAGCGTAAATTTAACTTATAGATTACATAACAGTGTTTGCTGCCAAATTCGTGTTTTTTTTTTCAATTAAAATTATTTTCTTCGAGTGAGTGATCCAGCCACAGGAATGGTTCTCTAGAAACTACCTCAGTAAGTAACCAATTTATTTCAATATTTATAAAAGAACTTTACTAAATTTACGAATTATAAGTATTAATATATCCGATAAATCTTTATCCATTGGTAAGGTTGGTGACTTGATCGACTTCTGACTCGGCTTATCACTGTATCGTAACTGTGTTATCACTGATATTTTTTTTTATCAGTCCATTATCAATATTTAAGAAATAATTTCGAAAATCTTCTGCTTATATATTATAATTTAGGCCCGATCATTATGACTTATCAAAAATATAATTTATACATTTAATTATTAATAACTTAAAACTCAAAATAATCTTCTTTAAAGAAGTAACTCTATCATTAATCGTCTGGAAATTAATATAGAAATAGTGTTATATATATTTTTTTTAATAGAAAAACTTGAATCTCGGTTGTCAAAATGCGAATATTTTAAAAAAATAACTGTTTTAAAATAAGCTCTTATTTATGTTTTAAGCTCGGTATATTAGTTATACATTTATATATATATAACACAATAATATTCTAAAATAGTTAATAATAATTGAAGTCTAAATTATCATTAAATAACTCATTTTGTCGATGTGTAAGTGGAGAGAAATTGAATAAAAGCCTTCCTTCCTGCATGCGTTAAAGTCTTCACACAAGGTACACACATGGTCCAGGCTTTAACATGATCTCACAACTGTGTGTAATACGTTAACATTAACATAACATAATTAAAAACAGTATTTAATATCAATAAATTGTACTGAGAAACCCATCTATAAATAGAAATATTACAACTTTCATTATAGTTGTAATAAGTATGCCTTTGCAGTGGATCATTTTCGTAAAATGTAAAAAAAAATATTATTGAAAACTGTTTTCTAAATATATTTAAAATAGTTTAAATAACGTAACCGAAACGCAACAGAAAAAAAAGAAATATTTAATCAATGAATGTTGCATTATTAGATTTATTTACAATTATCAATATTAAATAGCATACCGATAAGCTATACTAACACAAATAGAAAATTTTTGTATCCTTGGAAGATAGATTAAATTTTCGGATTTTCTTATTTCTTGATTTTGTTTTATTCCTTGTTCATTATTTTTGTTTTACCGGGATGTACCAACTACCATTTCTTACACTCCTGAAGATTGTTCTTCCGCATTAAGAACAGAACTAACTATGGTCCGCTTTGCGGGAAATGTACACTCTTCTTCCATTGGACGCTGAAGACGCGGTTTTCTGGTGCGGTTTCGATGTTTTTAAAGGTATTCTTGTCACAGTTGGTCAGTCTGAAAAATCTCCTTATTCCGGACTAGAATTCTTGCTCATCTTCAACCACAACCCTCATCTTCAGCCAACATTCAAGAAACAATTTCGTTTTCCAGAAAAAGAAAAGGAAAATTAATTTAATAAAGAAAGCACGACTTATACAAATCTTGATTAATTACGATGAAATTAGAAAACATAATATTAATTTAAAAATGTAGACTACCTTTGCCCTCGATTATTGTTCTTTATTTATCTATAAGTAAAAAATTATTTTGTTTTTATTTATACTTATGTAGTAATTTGAGCTATTAATTTTCATTATGTTGCGGCAATGTTTCATTATAATGCAAGAAAATTTAGCAATATTTAATATAATATTTATTTGAAACTTCTCAGTGGAAAGGACTAAAACACCGTTGATATTTTTATATTTATTTCATTTTCATTAAAAAATATTGCCGTAGCATTGTCAAATTTAATCTTAAAATGAAAAATATTGCGGAAAATCACATTAAAGAATTAATCTTTTTAGACATTTTCCATGTTACCATTAATTTTTTTATGCTCAATTAGACTTATATCAAAAACTGTTTGTTTTATTCTGAATTTGTCAAATAAAAATTATGTGGCGCTGCGGAGACTTGTATGTCCTCTATACATATGATCATATGGAGTCATCTTAAGGTGTCCGCGTTATCGCTTTGAGGTTATATACCATATATATGTATCAATATATATATATTTATATATATATATATATATATATATATATATATATATATATATATTATAATTAATAAATAATAATGCGTTGAAAATAAATACACATTTTAGCTCTGCTGATAAGGATGCATTTATTTTTACAACTTTTCTCTACATAACCCATCTAGTCAGTAAAATATACGCATACATTTTATTGAATATTGTTTTGTACCATAAGCAGTAAATAATTAAAATATTTAATAAACCATTGACCATTGACCATAAGCAGTAAATAATTAAAATATTTAATAAACCAAATGAGCATTTAATTTGCAATTCCAGTTTTTTTATAATAAGATAAATATAATGTAAATATTCCTAAGTTGCGAATTTCAATTGCATTTTGTCCTATAAGAAATATTTCTACACGATTTATAAATTTTTATCCGAAGTTATTATTTTGGGTTTCATTCAGCGGTAATTACTCCGCAGGTTGACGCTTCGAGTTTAGTTACAATTTTTAACATTTCATTCGTTTTCCTTTTAATAATTAAAAGAAATATATGTTATCATAAACTTTTGTATGGAAAAGAGATTGTAACTATCAGAAATGTGTATATTTCGGGAATCATTGCATCTAGAAATGAACGTTTCAACAAACCTATATCTATACATCAAAATGCTTGTTGAACCATTTATTTCTTGATGAAATGAATACAGAAATCTACTCACTACCCACAATTTCATTCTCTTTTCCCTACTAAAGCTCACGATAACTTGTATTTTTGGAAAATATTAAAAATGAAACGAATAAACAGAAAAAAAACTTGGAACTAAACTCAAAGCGACATCCTGCGGAACAGATAAAAATATTTTTTTAAATATTAATACATTTTTATCCGAAGTTAATATTTTTGATCCATTTAGTTTCTGGTTGCATTGTAAATGATCAATATATTGATTTTAATAATATAAATATTTAATTTGTCTATAATATAAAAATATAAAAATTTATAAATAATATAAAAATTTAAATACATCAATTGACAATAATCGTCCAATGTATTTTTATGTGATTCCGAGATTACAATAATATTATCGTATATTACACTTATCATGAACCTTACCGTTGAAACCTCCTATCCTCATATCATATCGAAATCATCCACCATTTCGAGACGAATTTTATTTATTTTTTTCAAGTCCTTCTGCACAAAGGATCAGCAAGACAAACTTCTTAAGACTTCCTCCTCGAAGGAGGGACACGCTTGGAAGAACTCTCTTCTTTCAGAAGCCACCCGCCGCCTACACACCGCACGGGAGGTCTTCCGGGCCGAAACTCTTCCTCATTTTTTCGTTATTTTTAATAAATTTTAAAAAATAACTACCCAGTTATATATTGTAAATTTAAATATTTACAATGATTTAAAAATTATTTTTCCTTACTAATTATCAATAAACATTATTTAAAGTTGCTTGAGGAAATCCCAAAAGCTCTGAGTTTAGATATTAAAGAACTATCTCCCCGATACGTTGATATTTAATATTCTATATCTTTATAAAGAATTAAATAATATTATTTTATTTTTAAATTATATAGCTACGCGGATTATGGTCTTATCATTATTATATTAAAATATTTGATTGCTATCTTATCTCTGTATAATCTTATAAAACTACAATTATATAAGATCCCATGTAATTATAAGTTTTAATAATATTATGAGTTTAAAATATTTTCATTTTGTCAATAATGATAATACGATTTCGTATAAAGAAGAACTGGATCAAAAATTGTATCATGAGGTTTAGATGTATAATAGATATATAACATAATTTAATTCGAGAAGTAATAGGATAAATCTCTCAATAAAAGGGAAAAACAATCCCGGTTTAGTTTTTAATAGATATATTGCCTGATAACTATTATAAAAGAAGTTCCGCCTTTACTGTCAATTAATTAAGTAAATATTGATGGCACATTTAACTTTAAGTAATTTTAAGTTACTGACTGTATTTTAAAATAAACCGAGTTTAAATGACCGTCAAATATATTCTGGTTTAATTTTCACCCAGTTCAACACAAAGGCCTTTAACTTCATTTTTACAGTTTAATATACAATTAATGAGAATGGAATAACCTTAATTATTTTATCTAAAACAACTAATTTTATTGTTTTGAAACAATCATATTATTACCCTGTATAAATTATTTATAAATTTAAATATGTAAAAAAAAATCCATGTAAACAAATTGTAAGTTTAAATACTAATCTCATTTTCTTTAAAAAAATAAAATATTTTCTTAAAAATATGTTTTTGCACCTCAGAATAAAATCAGTAATAAACATTTTTATTTAGTTTTTACTTTTTGTCATATATTTATTTTCAATTCCGATTAGAATATCGGCCGCCAAAAGAATTTTACGTTGCAATTACTTTCTGAGTATATTTAAGTGCTATTGAAATTATTGTAACACTAATGTTAAAACTACACATTCCAGGAAATCTACAGAAGTATAATTTTTTTAGCCAAATACTATGTTTTTCTATAATTATATGAATAATATATTTTTAAAAACTAAATTAACATTTTATAAAGAACTAATTTCTGAATACAAAGATTCTTGCATGGAATTATTTCTTTTGTAAATATTAAAATAGAAAAGTAATATCGCATGACATTCACTATAATTAAAAGCGGATTTCTTTCATTAATATATAATTTATTCTTGCATGGTATTAACTCAGAATTTTAAATAAAAATACAAACTCAGTGACTTGGTGCGCCGTGCCGCACAGCGGATACCTTCGCTATCTAAGCTTCGAATCAAGAAGTCTATTAATCAATCATTCCCCGACTAATTACTATAATTAATTTATAATATGACTGGGTTCTTAAATCGATTGCCGCACTTGTCATAATAAGAGTCCTCTCTATTTTAATTTGCATGTGGAGTTTGAGTGGCGCCGCTCACATGCTAGAAATCTCCGATCCGTAAATTAAACTAGTATGGTAATAATTTGAAATTAAATATGAAGATATTAAATGTCATTAAAAAAGTGTCTTTTTAGGTCATTATATAATGTAATTATTTGATGTTTCAGAATTTAATTAATATTCCAACACTTTATTACTTTATGTTAATTTTAATTTAACATTATAAAATAGTACTTATTAACTAACAATAATAATATGAGACAATTAATTGTTAATAAAATTGTATTATATGATACAATTTGTTGTTTAATACCTCTAGCAATAATCATCATTGAACTCTTACATAAATTTATAGAGGGATTCTTCTAATATAGTTTTCAATATCTCCTAGAAATTCATTCATTGATTATATTTTCATAATTATATTTTATATCAAAACTATTTAATAAGCTATTTATTTTAAAGAACATTTAGTCTTGATCATGATTATAACGATTATTAAGATTAGTTGATAATCTTTATAATCTCCCTCCTCTGTAGCTTCTTGAGTTAATTCTTCAGTAAACTAAATATTTTTAAGTTGCATTATTTTATTTTATTTCAGATGAAACTCAAGTAATGTCGACATTATAATAATTATTAATATTTCAATGCATAATTAAACATTTGATAAAGTTTTCTATTACCTTTGAAAAATATATCAGATGTATTATGTATCTATATTAAAGTTCCAAACTGTTATTAAACTTTCTAATTTTTCTGTCCAGCAATATGATGTTTTCTTACATATATTTAAAAGGTTATACACATTTCATTACAAATTACACTATTTATATTTAACTTATTTTTAAAAATACAATGCTATATTTAATTAAAAGAAATATATATTTTATGCTATTTCTTATTATGTTATAAATATTTAAATTTGAAAAATTTAATCACTTGTCATGATACTTAAAATAAATAGTTTAAAAAATTTGTAATCTATTGCTTAAGAGGAAATTAAATTTAAAATTTAATACTTGCAGATATCTTACAACGAGATTTGGGCAAATTTAAATTCTTCATCTGATATTATTCAGTTTATTCCTAATATTTAATTTGACTCGGTCAAATAGATGGTTTAAATGAACAATATCAATTAATATTTTACTTAATACCAAAATGTACATGTAAAATTTTGTTAATATTTAATGTTAAGATTTTAACTAATATCTCGTTTGGTTCGGTGTGGATTATTGTAAAATGATTAAATAAATATTAATTTAGTTTTCTTGGATTTATGTTATGATTAGAATTTTAAGTAATTGCTAAACCTGAGACAATATAGAATCAGCGTTTCAGTAAATTAAAATCTGATGGAAAGGGACGATTTTATTTTGAAATTATTGGAAATAGAATTTATAAAATTCATACTTGATAAATTCAATGAGCTGTTATTATGAATTTAGTATTTTTATAATTCGAAGTCCGTTTGGATAAATAATTTTAATCATTATTATTTCATAATAAAATTTTATGTTGTTTTTAACCCTATGCACCTCTTTTCTAAGTGCATAATGATTTTCCCATTTTCCCATATTTTTAAACTAATTCAAATGGACACCCTTAGTTATCACGAATATTAAAAAATGAACTTATACCACTTTAAAAGAAACATGATTAAAATTAAATGAACAAATTTCGCCAGGTCATAATCAACTGATATTACTCATAATTTCTTTATCAATAAACCTTTATTTATCTCTTACCTTGATAATGAATAGTTGGAATATTAGATAAAGCTGTTTTATCTATTATAATTCTTTGCCACTTTTTTTTTTTAAATATTGACTAAGCACAATATCCTACAAAATTCATCAGCAATTATGGAAAAGAAATGATAATGGTGTAAATCATTTTATTTTTTTTATTTTTAACTTATTGTAAAAACTTATTGTTGGTTGTATTCAAATAAAGTAATTTTATTGTTATCTGTTGCTGGGTGTGTAGTGTTCATAATTTCTTATGACTTAGATTCTGCATAGAATAATTATTAATATTTTTATGGCAAATTACACAAACAACATTTTGATAATAAATTAATTAAATTAATATAATAAACATTATTTTTAAATCAAGTAATATTCAAATAATTTTGCATTGGAAATATAGAATCTATAAGAATTCCCCTGGCACTATACTGAATCTGAAATATAAAATATTACCATCTTTGCGTTTATCAATTTTCTTACTTATCGTTAATATTGCAAGATATGCTGAGATATTGAAGACTTTAATATTTTTTGTTTATAAGAAATTTGTAGAAATGCCTTTCGTAAATTTGATTTAATATTTTTTATAATATATTTATTTTATTTTATTGTTAGATGTTATAGTTTTCTAAATATTTTATTTGGAAAGAAAAGATACGACCAATGGTCTTTTCTTTTCAAATAATATTTTTAGGTGATGAAACATTGAATAAATGTCAAAATTAAATATTTGTATTGAAATATAAGTTATTAGAGATACAGAAGCACCCAAAACTCAATTTTGTAAATTGTAAAGATGTAAAGACAATTTTAATGTAATAAAGTAATAATTTATCCATAATTTTTTAAGTATTAAAATAATTATAATTATATCCTACTAAATGTATTTAAATTTAATCAAAATCTAATGTTTAAGTGAACAATTTCGCATGATTCAGTTGGCAAAGGAATAAGTTTATTATTATCCAAGTTCGTTGTGTAGAGTACCGAAGTTTTCTGTATCCGATCGTGAAATGGGTACACTCATCCCCTTAATTATAATGGGGAGCAATCAGAAGTGGAAATTAGGGCTGTGGAGGATACTTTGTGGTTTACAATGTATCTCAATAGGACGATTACTGCCATGGCGCCTACCGATTCAGAAGGTGTTCACTTCCGGAGGTTGAATTTTTTTTTTTCGATTGAGTATTTTGCATTTTACTATACGCGACTATATGCTTAAGCATATGTTTATCGTTAGGAAATGTAGAAAAAAATAATTATTATTAATATAATTATACTTAAAATCAGATTAATTTTATCGTCTTGAAGGATTCTCATGTCGTAAATGGGGATGCGGACAAGGTGCTTTAACACTTTCATCTACTCCAATTTCTCCAGCATCGCTAGGTCAACCATCCGAATACACATCCAATGGTAGGTGGACGGAAGATAGAAAAAGCTGGAGCAAGAAGAGGTGGAAGCGAGGCAACGAGCGAAAAGTGTGTCTAAGCCAATAAGTGCTGTGTGTACCGGATGGAAAGCTTTTTACCAAAGTCTTCTGTACCGACATATCCGCCGATTTTACGGAGGATCAGGCCCATCACTACACACCGCGCCGCCACGTAGAATCCTCGCTGGAAAAAAACCGCTTCCCTCTTGGCAGCCTTTCTTTTTTTCTTATTTCGCTTAATTTCCTACCAGATTCGTTACAAATCACATTAGGATTTAAAGTAAGGAAAGGCTAGAATACGGCTGAAGAATAGAATTATTCTCTAATTCTACGTTCATAGCTCTACCTCTTCAGATAAATTAAGTAGCTACAAGATGACATTCTATTATCCATCGTTAATAAAATAAAACCTGTACTACTGCTACCCTTGAAGGGTCTTGCGTTTTGTACTATACTGTTTCAAGATAACGGTTATGCAGGGAGGTGATTTCATGCATAGTGAGGGTTGTGTTCCACATTGGGAAAGGTGGAGTTTAAGAGGAGAGGTTAATTTGCAAGCTTATGGTTAGGTATTTGGGTTCATAATTTAACTTCAAATTATATTGTTACTAAAATCTTTACCACTACACGTGACGTTTCTAAGACAGACAACAGTTATTGCAGGGTGGTGGTTTGGCTTAGATCCGGCTCAATCCCCAATTATGGGTTTCCACCTTATAGATATTTGATCCTCAGGAAAGTCTGTAGATTCAACAGGATCTGTAGATGGTCGAAAGATTAAATAATGTATCTGTCTCAGCCGGTTTTGAATTCGGTACCTTCAACACAGAAAATCAGCACTTTAAAGAATAAGCTACCGCTCTCCCTTTCAATAATTATTTCAGGCAAAACATAATTTCTATGTATATTTTGAGTAATATATCGTGACCCAAGACAAATCAGCGTATCTGCATATGTTGCTGTTTTGGAGCTATGTTGCATTTTAATTCGGTTTGTATTTCCTTAGCAATGAACAAAATGCTTTAACGTTTGACAACACTAATTAATTAACTATTTATTTAACTAAAACTAATTTAATTTAGAAATTAGTATAAACTAACTTCAAGGTCCGAAGTTTCCCATATTTTCTGACGTAAAAATATGACTTTGAAACAACTAAGAATATGTATGTCTCATACCAAACATGAGGAATTTGGCATAAAATCAATATTTTATATTTATTACTAATGACAATTTAATTTTTTAATAATGATCTACTGCTTTTTTTAAAAGTAAATTTACCTTTGACTCTGGAATATTATTATATACAACTTTAGATCATCAGGAAATATCTAGTTGTTCCCAAGATTAAAATTAAACGTGGAAGCAATCCGCAGGCTCAGTTTAAACAACTCTTAAAGAATTATACTCGGGTGGTTGCCTGTGAATTATCTAAAGTATGTAAGCAATATCCTAGGGACCTTCAAGGTTTAGAGCCTTAGTTTGCCACTTAGGAATTGGCTCAGTAAACGAAGCTGTGGAAAATCAAGTTTGAAATGCCATGAAAATTCATCGCGCCCATCATACGTGTACCGTTCTTCATGTAATATCCGAATGCGTTACATGACCGATAGTATTAGATTCTAATTTGTAACAACCTTGTTTATGTAATATTTAGTTATATTATGAAACATGACTGTACAACTTAGTTGTGTAACGTTGGAAAATTGGGCAAGCTGCGGAACAGGAAACTTCAGGATAGTAAATATTTTCCTTCTTTATAAGAAAACGTTTTTAATCAAGTATTGAATGTTTAACTTATTAACAAACAATAATTCTATTGTTGAGATGA
Organism: Arma custos; assembly: GCA_037127475.1. NCBI lineage: Eukaryota > Metazoa > Arthropoda > Insecta > Hemiptera > Pentatomidae > Arma > Arma custos. The sequence goes on along the minus strand of CM073763.1, from coordinate 50,775,474 downwards.
TTATCTTCCATGTATTCCATATATTCTGTTTGCTTGTGGTTGGAAGATTGCTGGAATCCATATGTATTCGTTTTGGGAAATAATCTTGCTATGCTGATAATAATTTGGATTTATTACAACATTGATAGTAGATTAAGACTTGAGAAATTAGGTAACTCAATTTTTCCTAAATGTTCAGGATAGCGAAATTCACCCGGAATCAGTATTATTACTTTTATTAAAGTTGATGCGTATTGCTCGTCCTGTCAATCTGACGATGGATATGATCCATTCTTTAAGTATTTCTTCTGGTTTCGACATTTTCGTCAAATTCTTCGCCAACGTTTCGCTATGCATACTGTTATCTTCCTAAGGGAAGTCAGTCTCAGATTAGGCCCTGAGGAAACTAAAGTATAGGCAGCGGAACGCTGGCAAAGAATTTCACGATACGGTCAAAACCAGCAGATATACTCAAAGAATAGATTAGAAATTTGACTGGCAAGTTTAGATGAAGTAGTTTTTTTCCATTAAGAACTTTTTCAGCCGTTTTATCCGTTTGAATTTGTTTATATAGGTTTTCGGTCAAACCATCGTGTTCGCCTTCACAATATGTATTAACCGCTGTTAATCTGTCTTCAGATATGATAAGGTCAGCATATATCGAAGATATGTTTCAGAGAATTTGACGAACTCCAAAAAAACTTTTACAAATATTTATTAAATCATTTTTTCAGAAACGATGTTGCAAGATGCTATCCCGTTCCCTATTGTCTTATATCTTTTGTCATCCGCGACAAACAGAATCTGAAAAGTTGTTGTTTTTCTTTTTTCTTCTGTTTAAATTGTTAAATAAATTTCCCACGAATATCCGTTGTTTCACCTGACTCTTCTCCAACAAACGATTCTGATGTGCCAGAAACATCCTCAATTCTCGGTAAAGAAGAAAATACGATCCGCACGGCCTGTTGGGATTGCTTGCTTACAATACACTATTTCGCAATTTTCCCCATGTCTGCAGTTTTAGTCCACACTGATTTCTGCTGTTGTCGACACTTAACCACTGTGACAATACAATTGGTTATCGACAATGCCCGAAAACGGAGTCATTGTTTCAACGAGGGAATACAATGGAGCGTTTCCTTTGGAAGTTTTGGGCTCGATTTCGGTCCTTATAAGATCAATTATTCAACACCGGGTTTGGAAATGGGGCTGACACCCTGTAAAAAAATAACAGAAAGAAAAGGAAATACTACTATTTGCTAATCCGTACGTAAATTTCGAGATGATAGCTTTATAGAGTAATTGTTGAAGGCTTTAAGAGGGCTATGAACTCATTACCTAAAAGATCAATTATCAACATTTATATTACAATTCGGAATTGATAAAGAGAGACCAGAATTTATTATTTACATTTTGGCTTTTATATATTTTAATATATTAATACAACGTAGTATTACTTATTGTATAATTCCATCACCATATAATTCTAATATGTTACTTGGCATCTGCCACCCTTGTAAGTGACTTTTAAAAATGTCATGCTCTGTTGCTTTACTGTTTATTTAAATATTTAATGCAGATCATATTATAGACTTTTTTTGGCTTATCGTAACATTTCATTGAATTCATCTCAAAAAGTTTGTTTTGAAAAATTATTTGTTCTACAATTGTTTTCCAGTCCCGCAGATGTTTTAGAGTTTCAATTGCCTATTATCTACTAAGACAACCATAATCTATACTAAACGCACGGTTATAATACATCATAAAAATATTTGAAATAATTTACAAAAATTCAATTAAATGTTATTCATTTTATGAAAATCCAATATTTATAAATTAATTATAAACGAACCAACTACTTTAACTGGATCCGGAAGAAAAGAGTTTATTTAATTTCTGTAACATTATTTTTTTTGTTTATTTGAACTTTTACATTATTTAGCACATTACTATAAACTTCTGGATTATGATGTTTGACTAGAAATTAACAAAAAATTGATTTTCTCAACAGCCGAAATAATATTGATATTATTTTTTGCCCCCAAAAAATAGATTTATTGTTATACCAAAGGAACATATAAGGCAATTTTACAATTATAATCATTAACGATGGCTTTCCTTCTCATCAAATCCTCTCCCAAAAAAAATCTAAAGGATCCTTTATTTTGTTTTATCTAGTATCAGTTATTATTCATATTTAATTTACCATCTCAAATGACTCATCCAGGTTACTCAAATAAAGTTGAATGATCTCTCGATCGTTTGATTCTCAGCAAAAAATAGTTTTCAACAGTGGAAATGAATCCAATATTAGAAAAATCTTATATAGTCGGTGACATCATATTGCTGCATATTTATATTAGTACATAAAAAATTAGGATATCATTATCATTGTTAAATTTTTCAATTATATACCAAAATAATATACTAAATATGTCGAATTATTTCATGAAGTTGTAACTGGAAAATGTTACCTAAGCAATGGTCAGAATTCACGTTTAACGACCAGGTTTTCCCTCTAATCTGCTTCTGAATGATCCCACTTCAAAATTATAATCATATGGATCAAAAATTTCTTGTCGATGTTAATTTCTGTGTTACTGACGTTCTATATTATTATACTTATATGAAACAGTTTCTTTCTTAAACTCTGCCAAAATGTTCTATACGAAACGCTGTCTGTCTACTCTAGGAAGTGGCTCTTTTTTCTTAATTATTATTTATTTATATATATCTTTCTTTCTATTAAAAGACCTCACCTGCGTAGTAGGGTATATTGTCGTAGGGTAGGCTGTATTGTATGCGTGTCAGTTCGGTTTAACGTACATATGTACCTACTAGCTTTTACCCGCGACTTCGTCCGCGTTGATTTTAAATAGAATTTTATGTCGAGTTTAAACGGAGAGTGAATTTTGAATTCCATAAATGACTTAAAGCATTTGTGTATTCAGCCAGCCTACCAATACTTTTCCCTTTGTTGATAGATTTTAATAAACTGTCCTATTAAATATTAAATGGTATAATTACAGAACTATGGACTCTAGATAAGTTTTCTATTTAAAACCACTATGTAATATCTAGAGGTTGATTTTGCAAAATCTTCAATACAATTATTATTATGTTAAAGTGTAAAGCCTGTGACTTATTTTCACATCTCTAACGTAATGTTAAATGTAACGATATAAAATCTATTATTTATTTTGTTCCTACTTTCCAAATGTCAAATCTGTAGCTTATACCATTTGGCTCTGCGATGGTCTTTTCAGTCAGGACGAACTCTTTTATATATATATATATATATATATATATATATATATATATATATATATATATATATATATATATATATATAGATAACATGATACGATTTCCCGTATTTTCCTTTTCTACAGACCAATTTTCAAAAAATAAAAAAACACGTATTGTTTGTTTGTTCATTTAACGTCACTTTATGCTGCTATGGCTAATCGGACGATGCTACAGTGGGAGCTCTAAATTTTGCCTATCCAGGTTTAATTAGGATCGGGATTTTTAACGAGTACCTGACATCTTACAGGCTCGGGACCCCCGTTTAACGTCCCTTCCGAAGGACGGCGTAACTAAGGATTTTTTACTCCCTTAAAAAAATCCTAGGGCCACATGCCGGGCTACGAATCCGCGATCTTGGGCTTAGTAGTTTGTTACGCTAACCACTAGACCACAGGTGACTGTTAAAAACCACATATTTCTTTGTTTTTAATTTAGAAGCTATATCTAAAATTTCATAGTGCTAGCTTTAAAAATTACGTTGTTTTTTTTAAAATCTTTTTTCACCCTTTTAGGGGACGAATTTTCCAAAATCCTTTCTTAGAGCGCGTTAGCTTTATAAAATGTACCTACTGAAATCCGAATTTCAAGTCTGTAGCTTATACCGGTTTGGCTCTGCGACTTGGTCTTTTCAGTCAGGACGAACTCTTTTATATATATATATATATATATATATATATATATATATATATAAATATATACAACTTTATGTACCAATGTATTATGTACCAATAGTATATATCGTACCTGTGTAAGTACCAGTTCTGTGTATCGTACATTTGTACCAGGACAGTTTTTCTTTCCTATGTACCTTGCCGGTGTAGACCAGGAGACATAATAAGGAACACGCCTTACCCGAATGCTATCCCCTACGTCATAAAGGGAACAAAAGCAGGTACTGTTTACCTGCCTTCCGAACCTTTAGGATCATGTCTCTGAAACCAGAGCAATATAAAAAACTCTATAAAACCCCGTGGGTACGAAAATTGCTTGATAGATTTAAAATCAAAGGTAACACGAGCCATATCATTATATTTTTGTACGTCTGATTACAGCATTTAAACAATAACCTAGAATTATCTGAAACCGATCTCAGAACTAAGTTAGTAATTAAATTAAATTATTTTAAATTTTTTATTAATTACTTCAATTTTTAATTCTGCTCAGCCTTTACAGTGTTATTATTGTGTTAGACTTATTTTTTACAATTTAGCCATATTGTTATTATTATTAATATTGCATTAACCTGTAATAATGATTTCAAGGTAGTTCCGATATAATGTTATTCTTTTTAAAAATTATATTATAAGAGGGTGATTCACGACAGTGAATTGGTTTCAAAGTTTGAATATTTAACAAAAAACAAATATCTAACTAGATTCATATTTAATCGGATTTTAATAGCCCGGGTGTTTGTTTCTAAAGAAGGATTAATTGCTCAAGTTTGAAAAAATATGCACAATGTCGTGCATAACTGTGTATGTATTGAAATATTTTATTTAAACAATTATTTATTTTGAATTAAATGTTAATTTAATAGTTATATTTCTTATTTAAAAAATAAATTATATTCCATTATTGTGTAGGCAGCCTAATATTATTTGAATTGTGCATTTCTCTGATTTTTAAAGAAATCTACACTAGTAATAGTAGTAATTTTCTAGTATAATAATTATAATAATAAGTAATATTGTGTTAGGCTAATAAACTGCCTTGAAGTGTATAGTGCCTGTATTCGGTAAAACTTTTTTTTTCACTTTTTCAGTAGATGTACTTTTGATAAATATGTACGAAATTAGTAACTAATCTAAAGTTCTTTCTGTTGCTCGCATGTTTTAAAAGTTCAATTGCTATTCATAGATTTAGGTAACGGTATTAAACTCTTATAGCTGTAATGTACCATAACAATAATCTAAAAAAAATACAATAATTACAATCAGCTTAGTCATTGTATGAGAACCCAAAAAGTAGAAATTTGTTTGAATGAAATCGTACATTATTTAACACATTTCTACTAAATCTGTATTTCGATATTCGACAAGAAATTTTTAAAAAATTGATCTTATTTGGTTCCTCGCATGTTTTAGTTATTTGTTGTACTATTATTTGAGAGGTTTAAGTATATACTTTTATTTTATTCTTGTATAGTGAATTAATACATACATTATTAATACATACATTAAAGGGAGAATTGTTTATTTGGAAGCCGACGTTTCGATCCACCTTGCGGGTCTTCTTCAGGGCTGGGAGATCAGTAGTTGACACTAGAGTAATTTCACAATTCTGATTTTTAATCCCTTGACATTTGATCAATTAATGTATAATTATTCTGATTTCTCAGTTAGTCTAGTGTCAACTCCTGATCTCACCAGCCCTGAAGAAGACATGCAATGTTAGTCGAAACATCGGCTTCCTAATAAACAGTTCTTCCTATATAACAGAATTTTTTTTCCTCTACCCGGACCATTTCCTTCCTCATATATATGGGTTAATATATATATATGGTCAACTAATATTATTCAACATATATATTATTTCATTGTATTGTGGCCTATATTGAGATTTTTTGTTTGTTTTTTTAATCGTGTACGTATTCAAAGCATGTCATTCCTTTACTAGAATAATACGAGTTGAGAATTGGTTTTGGGTAAATATGTGCCGAGTTGAATGTTATGAGTTCAAGAAAACGGAGGCTGTAATAATTCGTGGTTGTGTAAATGGAGGGAGGGAAGTGTAAATTTTCTATATTTGTCGGCAACGGAAGCAATATAAGCTCCGCGGTTTTAGGATACACAGATCTCTCAGTTCTCCTTCGTTTGTCTTATAGTTTAGTCCGTTTATTTACTTAAACTGTTTCAGACAGCAATAATCGATTAGAATATTTTTAATTGATAAGTTAATCGACTTTTAGGGTTCGATTATATATAATCTTGATTAATTTAATAATTAGTAGACCCTACATATATGGGCTTATAATAACCTGTATTAAGTATATTATAAGTAACTTTCAATCATCGACCCCACTTAAAGCCCTGGAGAAGATCCGAAGTTGAAACGTTGCATTTAAATAAATAGTTTTCCTTATTTAAGAATTTTTTCTGACCTCCACCCGGACAATTTTCTTCCTCGATTATATGTAATGTACATCATCTAGGTTATAAAATAAGTATTTGATGATATATTTAATTTCTTTTCGTCCTTCCGGTACGCTAAGTCGTTATCGTACGTATTCATATATCTTATTTTTTTATTTAAAGACTTATTTAATTTACATTTAATATTAATAGTATATATAATTGTATTTAAAAAAATATTTTATGATTCATGATTGTGGATGTAGCCAAGTCTTCCCCTAACAATATGATTATCTTCTACAAAAAATATATTTTAATGTATCTTTTTTATTCGTCCTGAATGTATAGCGGCATTCTATTCCAAAATTCATTTATTTATGACACCTAAGAATATGTTCAATTTTGATCTTAAAAAGAAAAATCCGTTTTAACATTTTAATCTCTGTCCTTGTTTACGTCAAATTGCCTTTTAAAAATTTAAACTTCAATCCGAACAAAGGAATAATAGCAATTTTTAATATTTAATATATTATGAATATATTAAAATAATGAAATTAATTAATAGAGCTCGATATTACTTTTAGAATTTACAGTAAGAAAGTATTTTTGGGTAAAATAATCAACTCAAGCTGGTAAATCATTTGTTAATTATTTTAATTTACGAATTTAATTATTCGTACTAAACCAGAATGTTGATACTTTTTGGCCTTCTTATCAGAACTAAGATAATATTAAAATATTATAAATGAGTGATTAGTATTATCACTATCGGGAGCTACCAAAGCTTGGGTACCTTCTAATCAGAGTATGAAGAATATTTTTTATTATCTTTGATTAGAGTTGATTATTATCTTTATCTGAACTGCTATATTTTTTGAGAATAAAAATCTAGCTCTTATTCCTAAAGAATCATTATATCTTTGAAGTTTAAAAAAAATACCTATATAAGAGCAGTCGTCGCTAATGGCTTCAGAAGTTGAAGCGACGTTAAATAAAATCAAATAATAAAAAAAAATTATGTTGTGACACCCACTTAAAATGCCCTAATATTAACGATATTAGTAAAGATGATGCTGGTGTGTTTTATATTTATATATTCTTCATATGCACACCGTGAGTTGATTAAAAATAAATTCGATGGCAAAGAAAAAAAATCGTTGCACATAAATGAACCGAAAATTCAGAGGTTTTGTTATTATATTACTATTTTTATTATTGCACATATTTTAATTATTAAATATTGTTATGTGTTTAGTTATTTACCATCTTTCATAGACATGAAAATTCTGTGTTATAATTTTACTTCTCACAATGATTTATATTTATGTGTGTTTTGTATTCCTAAATAAAATAAAATAGTGCGGAATGTTTTTTTTTTAAAGCCTTTAATTTTTTTTTCTTAATTCATTTTTTTTTAATTATATTTTTGCAAGCATGGTGATTATAATTATATTTAATATCATTACGTTAGTATATTACATTTGGAACGACCGTCGCCTGAAACAAATGGTTATCGGTTATTTCGCAATTTTTCGATTTGCCTCATAATTTCCTCATCCATGTTTTTAAAACCAAATACATTACATTACAGCGTATTTTATAAACTAGATCGCCACCACTTTTGCTATGTTTGAATTTTTTATTGCTGATCGGGTGATTCGTGCTATTTGTGTAGCACCACGTTCATATCGGTTATAGGTCGCTTAATCAAGATAGATCACAAATTATTCTCTCCACATAAATCTACTTCTTAGCACAGCAATGGTGAAATAAAATATAAAAATTTCATATTTGTTGGTTATTTCTTGAGTATATTAATCTATAAAATTAGTTCTTGTGTATGTAGGAGTATTTATAATGTGTTTCGGTTTTTCAAAAATGCTGAAACGTTTGATGACTGAGTTACTAATATCAATACATTACTATTTTGTGCTACAAATTTATTTATATTTACAAGTAATTATATGAAAAATAATAACACATATGTTAACATTAAGGAGGAAAAATCCAAAGATATATTTTCTCTCTTACTGCACAGAATAATTTTTTTTATAAATTTGTTTTTTATACGTTTTTCTGTTTGTTTCTCTCTCTTAGCCCTGAAGATGGCCTACATTGTAGGCCGAAACGTCGGCACACAATAAATAAGTATACACTTATTTAGGTGTTTTTATTGACTGCACCCCCAACTATTTCTTCCTTACATAAATTAAGAATCGTTGAATTCAATTTTTCCGAATTCTCCCTTTTTATATTGTTCTTCCAATGCTTATTCTTTTACCTAATACAATATAAAATTTTCAAATAATATTTTAATACAAATATTTTCAAGTGTTATGTAAAGATTTTATCATATTTTACTATTGTAGCCCATATTTCATCTGTTTAAGACACTATTATAAAGTATATTTATTTTTAGTCAAACATTGAAATGAGCAATGAATATGGAAATACGGCATTTCTTTGAATAATTTACAAGAATAATTAAATAATAAATAAATAAAATTAGTTTTACTAATATAAATGAAAAGTACTTTCAGAAATTTTTTTATTATTATTTAATGAATAATAAAGATGAATTTTCCTATTCCGTATTTATAACATGAAAATTGTCGACAAGAGAGAGCTGAGTTTTCCCGGGAAAATCTCCAAGCTCGGAAGCCGTCACACACACGTAATCTTTATATCTATATAAAAAGAAGAAAAAAAAAGTCCAATCCAGCGGGAACACTTTACTACCGCAATATCTCCTTCGTTCCATGTCTCATTCAAGCAAAGTATTCATTCATTTTTATAGTCATTCTACTATTGTTGAATATAATGCTCATATATTATTCATACACCTTAATTAATAATTGAATGGTTATTATTTACGAATATTTCATTTTTGTTTTAAAGTTTAAGATCGTTGTGTATTGAACCAGGTTAATTAACTTTTATAAAGTAGTAAAATTTCCCGATCTTTAACTCCTTATATTACAGTCCCAAATTCACCTTTTGTTAATATAAAAAATATTTATAAATGATTAAAAATAAATATATCATAATATGTGTTGGGTTCCTGTTAGAAACGAAATTCTTGATTTCACTAATTGAAATTTACAATTTTTGTCTTGATAGAACTCATATTTTTTATTTTTTTTAAAATGTGTAGGCATGAAGAATCTAGGATTCAGAACGTGTTAGATACTGTACTGTTTCTAGATAGTTGTGCAGGGAGGTGATTTATCTGTCAAGTCAGGTTTTCCCCCTGTTTTTGGTAGCCACTTCAGGTTGAGTTAGCTCCAGGAGAACCTTCCCTTGCTGTTAACAGATTACCTGTGGTCTAGTGGTTTGCACAACAACCTGCTATGTCCAAGATCGCGAGTTCGCAGCCCGGCAGGTTGCACTAGGATTTTTTTAAAGGAGTAAAAAAAAAGATATGCTGTCATACAGAGGGAACGAAGGAATATGGTCCCGAGCCCGTGTGATGTCAGATACTCCTTAAAAGCTACCTATATACCTGGCAAAAGAGATCCCACTACAGCATCGTCCTATTAGCCCTAGCAGCATAAAGTCATAAAACAAAGCAAGAACTGCAGATTTATTGTCAATACAAAATCGTCCGATCGGTTCAATATTCTTCTTATCTCGTATATTTGTCTTGAGATCCTGGTGTTGTTGATAGCTCGGAGTACAGCTGACACCTTTCGTCATAGCTGGTTATTGTCTATCCCCTTGTCCCCCTATTACCTGGTTACGGTCCGTAGTTTTTTACTCCCCTCATGTCTACCGCTCTACTCCCGTTCGGCCCCGATCCTTCAATGGGCTCCGGAACATGAAAGAAATTCCGAACCGTCGTCCGAGAGTACTGGTAGAATTACTACCAGGATTGCTGTCACACAGTTTTTATTTAATTTTTCAACCTACAACTTCATTCCAACTTAAAAATGCCTTTCCACCTGCTACTTAACTGAAGAACTGGAGGAAAGAATGCTCCAAAGCCGTTATTGATTTAAGATACAGAGCATTATGTGAAAAACGTTACATTTCACTTCCTAGTAGGCAGTATCCACATTAAATTTCGCATTTTAGATTTTAAGAGAAATATTTATTATTACCGGTTTCCTTATTACATCTGTAGACATGTTCGTTGGTTGGTATCTGATTTAACCCAAAAACGATTTAACGCAAAAAGAGTACAAATTAAGTGTTTATTAAAGTTTTGTACTGTTCACTCTCACTGGTCATCCATTAACAGCTACTTAAGCTGTTATAAACAGTAACCTATTTCTAAAATTTTTGTTTAAATACGATCCTCATGAACATATTTCATCAGGATCATAACTTGCAGTCAAGAAAAAACTTACAGTCCCTCAGTTAAATGTGACTATCGTGTCTTGTCCATTTCTAGAACTTGCTTATGAATTCATTTTTTTTTTCGTAATAAATGAACCTAACTAATCAATCCATAAATCTTCACTTGAAAAACTAATTTAATATTTTATCTGAAGAGTGTCTAACAAATTTATCGAAAAGATTGAAATTTTCTATTTGTGTGATTTCTGTATAACAATGTTTGTTAATTTCCAGTACAGTAAGCTCTCACTAGTCATCCATAAATAGGTTTATAAAATCATTGTTTAAATATGATCCTCATGAACATATTTTACCACTTTTTTCGCATGACATATCTTGCAGTCTAGAGAAAAGTCCATTCTAGAATTCACTTATGAATTAATTTTTCTTTTGTATCTATAAATATTCGAAGCTAATTAATCTATATTCATGTTAATTAATCTATATTCATGTTAACTAATTTATATTAAGCTAATACTAATGTTCTATTCATAAATATGTAATATGTTATCTCTAAAATGTCCACTTTTTAATGACAGAGCCTTGGATGAATTAGTCAGTTCGGAAGATGAAAAATTTGAAATTTGTTTTAACATTCTCTATTGGTTGAAGTTGTTGCGAAATCGGGCTTTCATTTTTACAATAAATTAGAGTAATCATGAGCATTAAAAAAACTTAAAGAAAATAATTATAGAATTACAATTTCTAAAATTAAAAAGTAACTAAGTAGACTCAGATTGTAGATTAATAACATCTCCGCCGTATATTTTATGGTTTCAATCTGGTTCTAAACTTGAAGTTTCGGGAGCATAAAGCATTACTCGACTAAACTTAATTTAAAAGTTTAATGATACAGTTTAAAAAAAGAATAAACAAAAGTAACTGAACAGAATCAATCACCCATTTAAGAGACCTGTACATTATGTTTGTGGGCATTTCTTTCTGTTCCCGAATGAACGAACAATCGGATCATTTGAATTAAACTATTAAATTATAATTTATGATAATATTTTAATTAATTAAATAATGTTTAATTAGTTTGCATGGTTAATTAGCTTGATATTTAATTAGCTGCATTTGACTTACATTTTCCAAAAAAATCACTTACAAAATCGACGTGGCTTATAAAGATATGAGTTACTCTGTAATTTGAATACACAGACATTCGAAATAGATTTAAATGACCATCCATCAACGTTCCGTGACGTCCGATCATTGTGTAGAAGCTTAAACAGACTTAACTTTGGGGTAAAATGTAAATGAGGCGCGAGGTTTACGAATAAAAATTCTGGATGAGATAGGGCCAGGAGTCATTAGCGGCACCTCACGACATCTCCGAGATGTGTTCATGAATCCGCTAGCGGCCTAGCATTCTAATTTATATCTATTATAGAATTAAGGACATAAATACCCTCTCAGTCCGGACAGAACAAAGCTTTCAGGGAATCGGAAGTTGAGGGTGTGCGTTAGATGGAGGAAACAATAATGTCTCAGTTGAATACAAAGACTGAGCTTCATCGGAGTTGTTAAAGAATAAAGAAAGCAATATATTTTGTATAACAAACATATTAACCTGACTATTTAAGAGACCCAACGTCCATTTTCGAGTACTTGAAGGCTTATTTGGATTCGAATCCCATTTCTTTTAATATTTATTTTATAGTTCTGGTCGGAAAAGGAGTCTTTTATCTGGAGTTGCAGGACTTGAATTCTCAGAAAAATATGAGTATCACTAACTTTAAGCCTGCAAGAAACTCTTGTAAGCCTAATATAGAAAAATTTCACATCACTTATTAGACATTTTAGGCCATCAGTTTAAAGTTATATGCTAAGTACCTTCTCAAAATTATAGTTCATATAAAAATTAAAACTGGATGTATCTTGCAATTTAAGAAATCTCAATTTTCAAAAATAATTGTTGAATGGCTCTGTAGGTTGGATTTGGCTTTAAAAAGAATATCTTATATATTATTTTCATTTTTTGAAATCCTAAGTTGTTCCGATTTTTATAAAAAGTAAGGGAGTTGAGCTGGGACTTAGTCTGGGGACTAAAACGATAGAATATTCTTTATCACTATCTTATAGGATCCAAATAAAGCATTTCTGAAATAAAAAGTGTGCGTTATTTAAGGCCTAAAAATGTTGCCATTTGTCGAAGGTTTTCCTCAAATTCATGTTTCCTTCATTCAACAGTATTTGTCAACCAAAAATTTCTTTGATTACCTTTTTCCATTATTTTCTATTTTGTGTCCCTTCCTTTCTCAGATATGCTCTCCTCAACTCCTTTTTCGTGGCTTTCCTTACCGTTTTATCCTTTTAGCATTCCAAGAGAAAATTAAATTGGGTAACTTTACCTTCTTCATTCTTCTAAGATTACCATACCCTTCCAATCACTTTTGTCTATATTTTGCAGAACTTTTTTTTGTATTAGCAATAGCTATCCTCCAATATCCCATCGCAGTGGCAAGCAGGTTTTTCCCTTAAGCTGCTCGTATCGTCCATATCTAAGCTCCATTTCACCCTGTTACTACTCCAAAGTACCAAAGTATGCCTATAGCTTTGCGGGTTGTATTTATCCTTATTTTTAATCTCTTTTGCGGAGGTTTCGTAGCTGTTCCATCGATTTTCACAAAGACATGAAAACAACTGTTAGACGAAAACAATTTAAAGAAACTTTGATATACGATGAAAAACTGCTTCTAGGATACGACTCGTGGAATAAAAAATGGTATTGGCCTCCGTGAGTCAATCTTCTCCAGAATAATCGAATGCCGACGACTGTTTCAACGAACACCATTAGCCTAAAGACTCCTTTCGACGTTGGGAGAGGGGGAGGGGGACCGAGAGCTAATGCTCGACTCCACGAGCCACACGCGAAAGCCCGAGGACGTCGCATGACGAACCGCCGAGTATGTAATCTTAACAGTTTTATGTAGAACAAATATTTCAATGCTCATACATATTCAGGAGAAGGGAATTACATTGTGTACGACATGGCCTCTCTTCCTACACCATTAGAGATTGTTCTCACGAACAACCGTTTTTGTCGAGACTCCTTCTGCCTTTTCACGCTTTCGGAGACACACACTTGACAGGGTGCAAATAACCCGGGGTGATGTATTAGGACTCGGATTTTTAATTCATTGCGTGTCACCTTAAACCTCTCCAATTGGTGTAATTCTCTTTATTATGGCCCGAGATTTTAATTTGATCGTTACAAATCAGTCCTCACAATTATAAGATAATATTGGGTTGTAGTATGGAAATGGCTTTTCACCTCTCCTAAATTTAAAACTGCTATATTATTTAACAGTTATGAAGCAACCCCCAATGGTTCAGCTTTAAATGTATTCATGTCGCATGATAACATCATGCAGAACAAATCTCAGGCATTAAAATAGATTTATACTAGTCAAATTATTAAAGTGTTAAATAAAAGGCTTCCAGTCCATTTCAGGAATCACACTACACGGTTTGTGGTTAAGGTATGCAACCTTGTTAAAAAATAAGGTAAGTAAAATTGTTAAAAACCTGTGGCACACTAACCCACGGATGGTCTTTTACAATTGAAGACTTTATGAAGCTAGGTGAGCACAAGGACGGTTTCCAGATCCACAGGACCCATCCCCGACTGTTAAATTAAATAAAATTAAATCTTCTGCGCATTAACTTAGCGCTCTACCATCCAGCTTCCCCGCCCTCTAAGGTTTGTGATGTAGTGATGATAAACATACCAGGACAGGTCCAGAAAATTGCTCTTCATTGCGTTGACATCAGAGAGCTTGTTGAGATAAGAATGATGTGCCTTTACCCTTCTAAATTCCATGTACTCATTCATTAAATAGTCGACTAATTGTATTCTGATAGCGAAACCAATAGTTTGGAGAAACTGGAACATCAGTTTCCATTGATTGTTCAGAGTTTTACGAAACTTTTCGCACTTGTTCCTCCTCCTAACGCTTTTTCTTACGGTTCATCTTCCCTCAAATAATACTTGGAAGCTATTTGGTCTCCTAAATGATTCATGTTTAGAATAATTAGCTAGGGAATAGTTCTGAAACTTTGGTATAGTAAATAATTATGAACAGAGTGGTATAGTAGCCTAGCTGGAGTTTCATAAATGTAAATAATGTTTTCCAACAGGTTTCTTATATCATATATAAGATACCAAGAGCTAATCCTTTTAATTCTTATAATTGACTATTGAATGGTTCAGGATATGTGAAAAGGCTGGAATTTGTCATCAATTGGATGGATTTAGTTTAAAAAATGTAGTCGTGACATGAGTCTGGGTACTAAATTTCGTTTAGATGGACCACTGAATTAGGAAAATTGGGTAGGCAATAAAGAATAATTTATTTTAAACCAAATTAATAATCAAGCAATTGAAGTAGGATATTTAAATTTGAATCTCCAGGCTTTTTGTTTTTTACCACAAAACAAAATAATTCTTGATTGTTGAATTATTTGTCAACAGGTTCTTTAGGGAATTTCAACTTATCTTTTATTTTAAAAAATATATGTAGAATTCAATTACTTTTGGAATGCAACCGTTGTTCTGTTTTTGTTTTTTTTTCTATCTAAAATCTATTAACTAGTATGTATTTTAATAGAGACGCTAACGTTTTTGTCATAGAGGTAATCAATGACCCAACTTCGGGGGAAATTAATTTGAAAAAGTAATAAACAAACAATCTTCGGCTATCAACTTCTTGTACCAACAGATTCATTGCAAGCGCTTGATGGCCACGAAATAGGAAACGTCGTGAGGTCTCGGTTTCACAACTATTAACTCCCTATTTGACCTGGCGAGTTTCCCCGGCTATGGAGAAACGAGCGTGTAATCCCTTAGAGTGAATCCGATCAGGACAAACTACCCGAAAATGTGCGAAATTAGGACTCAACGCGGTATCTACCTCCGGGGTTTCTTAGCTGGTAGCGCGAGAAAGTTTTAGGAAGCTTTAGTAAACGGAATCTAGTAGAAAGATTGATAAGAATAGACACTGTGTGGAATAAATAGATTTACTCACAGGAGATATAAGTAATAGAAACGAAAATGATTCCAACATAAGAACATCCAGTGTAAGTACAGATTGTAGGCCCATACTATTCTCGAAGGTAATCATAAGCCATTATCACCCGAAGAAATCGATGTTGTTAGTAACACGCTTCTTCTCCCTTGTTTTTTCCCCTTCAGGTATCGACTGTTAAGTTTTCTGCTCAAGATTGTTTAATAACGTCCTGTATAATAATAATATATTATTATTATTATTATTATAGAACACTTTTTCTTCACTCCTTCCATGAATGTAGTTACTTAACCATTTTGTTACCACGTGAATCAGTAAAACAGCTGTTAGAGTTATCTCAGAAAACGAATATTAGGATATATATACTTCTATTTTTTATGCTGAAATTTAATTTCTTGGTGAAAACATGAAAGTTTAAAGAGCAATAGAAGATTGCAGAGTACCTGGCTTTAACTCAGAAAGAGGGTACATGCAGAAAATTCTTTGTGTGGATGCCTTGAGACGTCCAGTTCATTTCAAATATATAGATAATTTACATGATTTTATCTTTATTCAAGACAATTTTAATAATGAGATGCGTTATAAATACAATAAAAATATATTTATAACAAAAGTTCTCCGATTACAAAAGAAAACATTAATATTGAACTGAAATTAGCTTTTAATATTTCTCCATGTAGCTCTTTACTTAATGTTTCTCAATTAACTAAAGGTAAAGGGATTATAATTTTAGCATTTTAAATATGTTTATTGCAGAATGTTTTTTTTTTATTTTAAGAATCTAATAAAAATTAAGGTGTTTAGAGGATTTCTTTCTTTTTTTTTCTTCCTTATTTTTCAGTTATGCCGCTTACAATTTTTAATAAAATATAAGGACGACATTGGCTGTTTATATTAGATACTTTTATCCAATGTTTATTATGTCTTATTTCCATTTAGTTCTAATAATAAACTGAATTTCATTTCCCATACGTCTTTTTTAGTATATTTTACAATAATAAATTTACCGTAATTAAACTGTCTAATGTCCGCGTCATAGCTTGAGGCGCCTGTAATATTAGTCTGCAATCTGATATCGTTACAGACACATTCATTAAAGGTAAAAATAGCAATTGGTTGTACTTTAAGAATGTTGGTTTCTATTTTCTTATGGCAATTTAAAGCCCCTAACGATTCAGATTTAAAAAAAAATTATATATATGAACATCGATATTGTTAATGCTTAAGAAAAAAAAGTTATCCATTTTGTACATAAATATATATATCTGTGTTTGTGTGTTTAGCTTGGTTAAATAATCATTCTAGTATTTATAACTTTTTTCATATTAATTTTCATTGTAAGACATTAAATGTGTCATTTTTTTTTTAAATAACGAAACATTATTATAGATATAGTGCTAATGTATTCCGCGAAAATTTTAAAGTAAATCTATTTATTCCACATATGCATGTGTATCATTTGTAATTTTTTTTTCTAAAATTAAATCGCAATTACCGTTCCAATTTGTTTTGAAAATGTATTATTAAAATTATAGAATATGTCGCCCATAGCATCAGTAAAATTTTTATTTGTTTTAAGCGGTGAAGTATAAAATAACTGTGCAATATATGTTAGTGATTAAGAATAACTTATACATCAATTTGTATGATAGATTCATTCATGAACAAATTATTTTTATTTTAAAATAAAATATCACAAAATATTTTTTTAAAAAAATATTTTAATCTTTCATACTTACAATTTATATATGTATACAATAGTTGATAGCTGTAACTATTTACTGTAATTCGTTAAAAGTCTGTTGTTTTGTCGCTGTACAAAACAATACAATATTTTATCGACGTGCCTGAAAGATAATTTTATTTATTGATTGTATATACTTCAAGATCCTGATACTAAATAACCAATTGATAACATATCGGTGATAGATCCTTTAGGACCTGAGACCCTTTTTGGCTCACCCATCCTCTTTAACGTGGGTAGCTATAAAGGAAAAACATGATGGTTGAGCGTGATCTCAAGATCAAGTACCAGAAACAGTGTAGTCTCTACCACGTACTGAGCCCAAGACTCTTCTGGTACAGGTAGTGTATATAATAACAATAATAATTATTAGTTAAAGTCCTGTTAAAGCAAATATGATGCCTTACTCCACTAATGTAAACAAATAACGTACTCAGCGTAAGAATGGTATAAAAAGAAATAACCATATTTCTTAGCTTAAAAGTGGAGGCGAATCCACCCCTAGATATTAGCTTACACCCCATCGCCGGGGGAGGGTAAAGAGTATTTAGTATCGTCCTGTCATGAAGCTTCTCGAGTGTTATATACACCGGGATTGAGTACTTTTTTTGTGGCCGCCACTTGTAGGGGGGAAAAAAACTGAAGAGATTGGGGATATTGATGTCAGTTCGGTTATTGCTACATGTTTGTCTGTTTATTACAAATCTCTGTGAATCATATGAGTGTAAGAGTCCTATAACAGATTAAAAGTCCATTAATATAATTATTAGACTTATAAAAAATATGTAATAAAACGTGAATAATGTTAATGATCCTTAAATGTTTGAGGAAGGCCCGGGTGGTGGTCAGAGAAATAATTTCTTAAAAAGTTACTACTCATATCCCAATGTTGTATTCATATATTTTAAATAATACCTTTATTTTATTCTATTATTTAAATCATCCCCACTTTTGTATCTGGTTTTCTCTAATATCATTATTTTATCTCGTTTGTTCCTTACGATGTTTATGCATCACTTTAATTTGTTTGTATATTTTATATCTAGCCCTAAAGACGACCAGAAATGTGGGTTTAAACGTTGGGTTTTAAATAATTAGTTCAACTATTTTAAGAAATTATTTGTCTGATCACTGGGTAGTGATGTGTATGCCTGCGTGTCTGGGTAGACTAATTTATTCCGCATAATGATAAAAGGTGATAATTATATGTAACGAAATTCTATTATATGTAGCTATAATAATTGCACGTAAGTAATTGACCCGTAGGTATCAGTTCCGCAGGATGAAGCTTTGATTTAAATCAAGTATCGATTTTTAATTCGTGCCCATTTTAATATTCTAAAAATAAAAAAATAAAAAGTCAATGATGATATAACCTAAACAGTATTTGTAAGTCAGTTCCTTAATCTATATTCAACCAGTAATAAAATTATTTTCCTTTTCGAGAATATTAAAAAGGAAATTATTAAAAAATTAATACTTGCTGTGACTTAACTCGAAGCGACAACCTGCGGAACTGATAAAAAAAAACACCACAGCTGCGGCACTAAAACGCAGGGTCTGGAGTTCTGTACATGGTAAAGACTGTGTTGTTTCTAGGACAACGGTCGTGCAGGGAGATGATTTGTCCGCCAGGATACTCACTATGTAGAGGCTGGGTGAGCCCAGGAGGCTCCGAAGTTTCCACAGTGTCTATCCATGGATGTTGACAGAATAGATTAATTATCTGTCACAGCTGGAATATAATCCAAGATCCTCTGCATATCAACTCAGCGCCCTACAAACTGAGCTACTCCGCTCTCTTAAATCTGCTTTAAAATACCTATTAATCTTGTAACTGTACTACAGGACATTTAATATAAAGAATTGCTCATTTTTGAAACTACTTAAAACAAAATATTGTTTTTAAAATAGGTATTTTATAAATTATATTATGAGCATGTTTAACAGAAAACAATATATCTTATCTGTAACTCACGCAAAGGAGTCATAATCTGTGAAAATGATATAAAATGGATAAGCTGATATTATGGCTAGCGATATACCTACTAATTGAGATAACTGATTTTTTATATTATTTATTACTTTTTTTTTTGAAAGCCTAAATTTAATCCACTATGGTTGTTTTCTTTTCTTTTTTTTTATTCCTGGAATTATAAAATAATTTTTTTGAATAATTATTAGTTCAACTTTTATATATGTGGAAGAAAAGTGTCCCTGTAGAGATCAAAGAATCTTCAGTCAAGTTTTTATTTTTTATTTACTATAAATACGTTTCGACCCCTTCGGTCATTTTCAATTTCTTAAATGTTTATCAGGATTCACATAATATGTCTCTTATGGACGTCTATAATTTAAAAATTACTAGGAGATACATTCTTCATTATTTCTCTCTGCAGAGCAATAATGACCATGGAGAAGAATGTATCTCCTAGTGATTTTTAAATTATAGACGTCCATAAGAGACATATTATGTGAATCCTGATAAACATTTAAGAAATTGAAAATGACCGAAGGGGTCGAAACGTCTTTATAGTAAATAAAAAATAAAAACTTGACTGGAGAATGTTTTTTTTTGCTTCATAATTAAATATTAAAGAATTCATGTTTTAAACAGAGA
Source organism: Arma custos (assembly GCA_037127475.1). Lineage (NCBI taxonomy): Eukaryota > Metazoa > Arthropoda > Insecta > Hemiptera > Pentatomidae > Arma > Arma custos. Next base: position 50,755,383 of record CM073763.1, on the reverse strand, counting down.
TAAATTTCTTATTAGTATCCTACGTTTCGGCCTACATTCCAGGCCTTCTCCAGGTCAGAGTATACAAGAACAAATTTATTTAAAACTGAAATAATTGGATTCAGTTTAAATTTAAAATATCGGCCATGCCACAAATATAGCATTTAGATATTGTCTATTATCTTCATTTGTTTTCTCAGTCTTGATGCATTGATATCTATTATTACTATCTATAAGTTATATTATAAGGCTTATATTGACAAAATATTTCATAATTCAATTTTTAATAAATGTGCAGTTAGGGCAAACACTGGAAATTAAAATGGACTCTCTCATATGTTATTTGTTATTTTTGGATAAATATTCGGGTCAGACCTTAAGATTTAGTTTTAATTTTCGAAAGCGTCATTGAAATCAAGGATCGTTCGCAAGAAGCATGAAAAGTTCCCCAAAAAGTTGTAAGGACGCCCTGCTTCATCGAAGGCGATACGCAGTCAACGGAAACTCAAGGGAAGGACAGAAGGGGGTGGGGAATAAGCAGTAGTTTAATGGGTCATGCCGAAATCAATGCCGAGCCCCCGAAGGAAATTGATTCACCCTTAAGACACCGCCCCGGGATTAGTTAGGGATTGACTTTATTTATGTTATAAAAGCCATTAGTCCTCCATCTTTATGACCCCGTGTCACGTGATTGTGATTTTAAGGGGCGCATGTTTACCTTAATTCACCCTGTCGCGTTCGTATGTTCCTCCGTTCCTGATCCAACGGCCCGATAGAGCGTATTAAACCCCCATCCAGGATTAGTAATGGCCGACAACTTCCCTTTTTATTCTGTCGTAAATAACGCCACGAGGGTAATATACAATCTTAGTTATGCTCATGTAACTTTCGAATATAGAGCAACTTTAAGACGGATGTCTAGAAGTTCCAGACATAACATAAATAAGCCCTGTAGTGTTTAAAGCTCTGTTTGTCTTATTAATAAACAAATTTATTGCTTCGTCCTTTATTCTTATGATGTATCGCACTAGTATTTCTAAAGTGGAAAAACCAGTACCACTGCAATCCATGAAGGGTCTTGGGTTTAGTACGTGGTAGAAACTGTACATTGGCAGTGGAGAGGATGATGTATGAGTATTTTATTTGCTTCATCAGGTGAACAGTAATTATTATTGTTGTTTTGTATATACACTACTACTCCTACCTGTACCACGTCAACTGATGATTTATCTAGGTTTTAGTACGTGGTAGTGACTATATTGTTTCTTGGACAACGGTTGTGCAGGGAAATGATTTGTTCTAGCCCAGACTTTCCCCCCTCCAGTTAAGCGTACAACTAAATAGAGGCTGGCTGAGCTCTAGGAGGGTCTCCAGATCCCATGATCTATATCATAGTTCATCCTCTCTACCGCTCATGCAGTGTGAGGTTTCCTATACAGAGCAGCCCGAACAGTACGATCCTCTACCATTTTTCTTCTTCTATTCCATTGTAGTCTTCTATATGTGAAGCTTTCCCGAACAGTACATTCCCAGGTATGTCGGGGTCTTCCTGAGTACTTTCTTCCATCAACCTTAACACTAGGTCTATCCGTTGCTATTGACAGATTAAATAAATTATCTGCCATAGCTGGATTTGAATATGGGATCTTCACCAAAGCAACTCAGAGCTCTACCACTTAGCTACTACGTACCCCATATAATTTTCATAATTACCAACTCACGAAGAGTAATGGGTTCAGTATATGTTAGTGGCAATATGGCTTCTTTTCCAATAGATATGTAGAGATCTGATTTGTACGGAATCACGCTCAACCACCATATTTTCTAAAATTAAGGCTGTCCTCTTTATACGAGCGGAATTTAAACGCAGAACCTTCAGTACAGCGACGCAGAGCTTTACCACTCACTCCGATATTTAGTCAGCTTGGAATAGTTTTATTCCTATTCCAAGCATTAGGACGCTAAGAGTAACCTAAGTGCCTTCTGGCAGACTAGCTGTGAAATTAGGTTGATACAGTTTTGATGAGTGATAAAGTAATATCTACCCATTTCTTTCATGGTCATAACTCTCCAAAGCAAAACACCGATTTTTGAGTTGTATCATTTAGGGAATACTAGTTATTATACTCGTGTTATTGAATTAGTAAAACATATCGAGTTTGTTGAAAATAAAAATTGATTCTAAGATGTATAGACATTGATTAGCCTTCTGTCTAAATAGCGTGATACAGTGGATTTAATCATATTGAGGGAAGCGGAATCGTGTCATCCATTCTCCTTTATAGGAGCAGGATAGCTTAGTGTGTAAAGCGCTGGAACTGCTTTGCTGTTAACGACTATAGATCCTTCGTAGGATCTGCAGCCTCAGATATAACCTTTTTTGTTTAGGATTGATAACAATATTATAGGTACCAAATGTATCTTAGCATTTCTGTTAACAATAAACCTCCTGTAAATGCAACTTGAGTTTCACTCGACCTCTATTAAATTAGCTAATCAGTTATGACTACTATGAACTGAAGTAAAAAACTTTTATTACTCGTAGTGATGCTTTCTTCAGTATTCTGCCTCTTATGATAACTATTATCGTATAGTAGCTAGGAAGAGGCTCCTTTCATCTAGGTAGCTCTTATACATTTACCAGTTATTTTCACTGACTTGATGAGTAAGCATGCCATTAACTATCAACCAATGGTCCAAGGATGCCAAAAAAAAGACAGCGAAACAGTTTTGGTTTCGACTCCACCAGATTACGCTTCTAAATTACTGCAATTAAGAGCAAATAGCTTAAAATGGACGGCTATTAACGGAGAAAAAAAAGATAAATGATCTAGTGCTTCAGGACCGAATACTAATAGTTTTACTGGTTACTTGCATAACGTTCTTCAAACCTCTCTGGCTGACTATCTTCTAAGGGTTTCTACTTCACATTAGAGCTCAAATCTGGGCTGTAGTAGCCATTTTGTCCTAGTAGTAGTAGGGCTAGTCAGATTAATGATTAGTCTACCTCTGTGGCGAAGATATAGAGCAGATCGAGTAAGGAGCATTGTTGTTTTACATCGAACAAAATGAGTAATCCTCTGATGCTTCCCTAATCGGTTAAACTTGTCCCTACCAGGGAGATCTTTAACCCGGAATTTCTTTTTCTCTTTCCCTCCCTTTTCAGATATTTAAAACTTGAACTCTTCGGGAGGAAGAAGGCGGGATGAAAGCCAACCCCTGAGGTATAACGTGTCAGGCCTAACGATGCTCCCTTCTTCCCAATCCCCTTATTTGATTACTCTCTTTCCTTTTTGTCTTACTCCTCGCCAGGAAGAAAAATCAATCCGACAAAAGGCTGACGGCATGAAGAAGGGGGCAGGACACCGCGTAATGAGACAGCGATCCTCCGGATATCGCCTCTTTGATTCCACAAGAGTTGAGTCTCTTGGTTGAGTTGTCGGAAAGGATAATGGCTTGTCGTTCATTCCCATTGATCCGGGGCCATCCAGGCATCCCTAAGATGGGAGGGTGAATTATCATCGACAGGGAATTAGTTATGGTGAAGTATCGTATAAACAATGATATCAAGCAGACCCCGAATAAGCAATTATAAGATTAGTTGTGTTTAAATAAAAGAATGAAAAATTAAAATTGAAGAAATACACTTCATTCGTTCATTTTTATGAATTTAGCTAGACTCACGAGTGATTCCCCCCTAAATATTTCATTTAATTCTTCATTTCTTGAAAGAATATCCGGCTCGTCAATTTAGATAACTTATGTGGAAGATAATTTAGAACAGAATGCATAATGAATGATTTTTAAAATTTATATATTTGTGTATGGTAGAGACTGCACTGTTTGTAAGACAACGGCTACGTAAAGAGATGATTTTTTAACCATTTTAAGGAGTCTAATTGACTTCCAGAAGGGTCTATATATCCCAACAGTGTCCATTTATGGCAGTTTTGAGAGATATTGTAAAAGTTATCTATCTATCCAGATAAATTGATTAGCTACAAGACGACATACTGATATCATTTCAGAATTAAAAATATAATATTAAATTTGAGTTTGCAGACGTGGATCTATGACTGTTAACAGATTTTAATCACAGCAACTTAGCGCACTACATTTTGCGCTACGCCCTAGTGATTTTTCTAAATATCTTTCGCTATCTCATATAGTTCTTTGTGAAAAAAAGAAGGTAAAAGGTCTTTGGTTTTATATTGAGGCATAACTCAGTGGGTTAGGCATTAGCTTCCAATATCTTATGGGAGTAAAAAAAACTTTTATTGTGCCGCCCTTCTGAGAGGCCCCGAGCCCGTTTGCTTCTCTTTTAAGTCGGTATTCTAATTATACTTGGTTAAAATACTAATTATACTTGGAAAAATTTAAGGCTCCGCCTGTATCATGGTCCGATTAACCATAGTAGTAAACTAAGTAAAATTAACCATAGTATTAAATGACGTTAAATGAAGAAACAAACAAATACATAATAACAGAAAATATTCTTGATCCAAGAATATTATTTATAATAATTATATTATTATTTTTAGCCATTACTTGGTGTCTTATTACTGACCCCTACCTTGTCCATGAATCAGGTTCATTAATTCCAGTTTTTTTTAAACATTGGTCTGTGTGTCATTGGAGTGTGGATAGTGTCATGAATTTTAGTTTTACAAATAAACAAAAATATTTAAAAAACCCTTTTGTCTTAGATCTTATCATACTTTGCTTAGTATTCTGTGTATTATCTGATTCTTATTCTATCTGATTGGAATTCAATTACATAACTAATTTATTATGTTGCAAATCGTTCACCCTCTGTTCATTTTCTCCAGCTGACAAATTTCCTTTTCAATTCCTTCTTACGATTTCCTCCCCGTCTTTTACTGCAAGCAGGTGCGGATTTTATTGGATTAAAATCCTCCCATATTCAGAGCCCCTCATACCCGGAGTGGAAACCAGTAAAGAATATGAGGCAAGGGGGGGCTGAATTCATTTAAAATTGATTGAGTTCTTCCTTCGTAACTCAGTCGTAAAGAATGATGCTTCGACTATTAATCAAATATGCATCAAGGAAAAAACAAAAAAAAAACATCGGATTTATATCTGAGGGGGTGGGGATAAAATCTATGGTCTAGTCCAAGATTTTTTTAATTTTTAAACGGATGCGTTCTTCAATAATACGTAAGAATTAGTACAACCAGATTTTTAATTTAATTAACTTTGAAAGATTAATTGGATCTCATTTTAACTTCACGTTTTCTCTCAGGTATCCGAAACAAACCATGTTTTTAGTCTAGTTTTAAAGATTGAAATGTTATCCAAATGATTCATCAAAACAGATCTAATACTTCTTGACAAACATTCAACTTGGAATCCTCATACAAGAATGAAATATGAAGCTACTCGTTGTTTCAGGGTACTTCAACACTTATAAGACATATGCTCTAAGCATTCAATTAATTGCAAAAGACTCATATCCATTACGATTATAAGACCTATTTGGACTTAAGGAATGGACTTTTGGGCTCCACTGAGCCATCGAATTTCTCTTTATCTAATCCTTCGTGAAATACTCAATGCTCTTTTACGAATTAAGCCATCTATAGTGATCTAAATGTCTTATTTGTTGCTCATCACTTTCATTTGGACCGACTCCGATATCAATCCTCTCATGACAAACTTTATTCCTACTGGTCCACTAGTTTCAAACACTAGCTACGAGTACTTCTTTAATTTCCGATAATTCCGTAAGGCATCTATAATGAATATGTCTTAGTGACCTAAGTTGAATTTGTTATTAGAGTAATACCAATTGTAACATCTACTCGCCTTTATATATTATTTTATAATACTTGCTATTATGTATTATTCATTCTATTTATTCTTGGGTAATCATTCCGCAGCTTGTCGCTTCGAGTTGAGTCACAAGTTTTAACTTTTTATTCGTTTCGTTTTTAATATTTTCCAAAAATAAAAGTTCTCATAAGCTTTAGAAGAGAGGAAGTAATTATGGGAAATATGGATACTTCTGAAATCATGTCAACTAGAAATGAACGTTTCAAGGAACATATATCATCTATACTTCGAAATGTTAGTTGAAACTTTTATTTCTTGATGAAATGATTACCGAAATCTACTCATTACACATAATTACATTCTCTATTCCATTCTAAAGCTCACAATAACTTGTATTTTTGAAAATATTAAAAATGAAACGAATGTTTAAACTTGTAACTGAACTCGAAGTGACAACGTGCAGACACCATTTCTTGTATTAAAATACAGTTGTAAATTTCAATATATTTTTTATTTTTAATACTATAATGTAATAACAAAATCATTGAAATTTTTGCTATCAAAATTTATTGTCATCACCATTTTAATATATTTAATATAAATAGGTCCTAATTTTAAATATATTCTCTTCAAATTAATTGTATTGAACGTTTTTTTCTTTTTTTTTTGTATAATTATGCCAGTGTTTATCCATACCATTCCCTTTATGAACTCACGATTTAGAAAGTAAAGAAACGTCATATGATTGTTAAAATGGTATAATCCCTTTAAGTACATGTGTTAGCAAGGACACATGTCTCTCCACATACCTGTTCCCTGGTTTACCGTTACTTTTCAACCTCCATGCTCACTAGGTACATTACTGCTGCATTCTTATCATGGTGTGATGCATGTTAAAATATTTTTCATTTATTCGATTGTATTATTTTAAATATTTATTTTATATACTAGTATTTTAAGATCGATATTGAGGCATATGGAATGAGAACTATCAGATAGAAATATCGTATTTAAATTCAACATACCTGTAATTGTTCATGCAAAGCACACTAAACGATTAAAAATAATTAAAAAATATATAATAAAATAGCATTATTGAATTAATTATACAATATGAGCATACGTTACGTTTTTAATACTTAGCACTTAGTAAAGAGTATTGATTTTAACATTATACACCTTAAAATTTTATTATAAACTATAAATTATTTAAAAGATATTTTAGATCCTAACGAACTTATACCATTTTCAAAAATAAGATATCATATATGATTTTTCAATGATTACAACCAGGCTCAATTATAGATTTATTAGTATGAAATAAATCTTCAATTTACAAATTATGTTCAATGAATATGTAATTGTCCACAAAATTGCTACTGAAAGAATAAAAATAATTTAAAGTATAGATTACAAAAATAAAGTAAAATAATATATTAAATTTATTAGATTAACATAATTAAAATTATATATGGTATCAATTTATGCGAATATTTTTATTGTATATGTTAGTATTATTGGAGAGTGTACGCGAATGTGTAGAGCGCTGAGTTTGCTTCACAAAGCCATCAAGTCCCATTTGTTGCTCATCAGTTTCATTTGGGCCGACTCCGATATCAATCCTCTCATGACAACTTTATCCCTGCTCAAGTCCACTAGTTTCAAACCTACTTCTTCATTCTCCGATAATTCTATAAGCCGTCCATAATGAGTATGGCCCAGTGACCTAAGTTGAATTTGTTATAAGAGTACTACCAGTGGATAGCTTCTCTACTTGCCTTTATTTCATGCCTTTATTATGTAAATGAAATAAAAATTATTTAAAAGATTTTTTTCAGATCCTAACGAACTAATACCTTTTTCAAAAATAACATGTCATATATGATTTTGTAAATAAAACGTATAAACGTTTTCTTATTTAAACTACATGAGTGTTGAATAAGTACTTATCGAATGACTATTGCATATTATTAGGGACTAGATAATCTACGTGTACATTTTAAAAAACATTTTTATGAATCAATGGTCCGAAATGATATTTCTTTTAAGAATAACCTTTTTAAACAAATTTTTAATTTAAAATTCCGCGTTAGGTGTTTTTTTTTTATAAGCACAAAAACTATTTTAATATGAGAACTATTATATTTGAAAGTAGTATAAGTCCAATTGGATCTAAATTAAATGTTATTCTTTTAAACGGTTTGAATGATTATTATTTCACAATAAAATTTAAAAGTTGTATAGGGTTTAAATCGTCACTCTTGGCTAAGTGCTTAGTGGCAAAAATATTTGACCGTTACTTTTGCACATATTTTTAAGGTAAATCAAATGGAAATCTTAAGATTATATTAGTACTCGTATATTATATTACTAATAAAATTCGTCCAATTCCACTAAGAGACGTACTATAATTATTCTCTTAAAACTTAACACAACCCTTCAAATCCTGAATGCTGGAGGAGATCCGCTATACATCCCCTATCCCCGAGGACTTAATCCAAACATACTTGTTGCTTCTCACATAGCAGGACTTAGCTGTATCAAAGCTGGCTGTCTCGTCCCTCCTTCCACCCTCTCCGAAGGCACGGCATCTCCTCGAGCGACATCACGGGCGATCGCCTGGAACAAGAAGTCTTGGCTAACGGTACCTCTTCCGTTATCACCAGCTCTCGAACCAATAATTATTGAGTCATTATTGCCAGGAAGTGGAGTCATCAATGACCTTCTTCTATCGAATTTAAGCATTAACTGGGAATTCGCTCATTTTTCCCTTTTGTTTTTTTTAATCCCGATGATTGAAAATCTATAGAACACTTTCGTAGGCCCAGAAATGTTTAAGTAAAAAATAAAAAGACAATAAAGTATAAATAATTAAGCAATTATCCCCTATCAGAACTCTATAAGAATTTATTTGATAACTGAGATCTATCTATGAAGTTGACAATACCGATATTTCTCTATTAAACTTTCTCTCTCCTAGAGAGTTTTTTATTAATAAAGTAAAATAAATACAGTTTTTTTTTTAAACTGGAATCTCATCCCATTTTCATTACTTTTATCCTTAAAACTGGGATTTTAGTTTTTCTTATGTATTTATTTTTGAAGATCATAAAAAATATTATTAATTCGCGTCCCTTAAATTATTATTCAAACAGAAAAAATAGAATAAAAAATCATTAATACTGAAGTTTGAAATATTTTTTCAAGACTGATATTCAAGATATGGAATAATGTATTGTTATACATCGCACTTTTCTATATTTAATTTCTTCTTATAGTGCTCATTTTTAGTATTAGTTATATATTGATATAGTTACGGTTATATTTTTTTATCATATTTTTCTCGTAAATAATTTCAGTAAATATTAGAGGATATTAACACTCGGACATACATACAAAATTAAAGTGCATTGATTTTACATTACGTAAAACACAATATATACATTAACAATGAATTTAATTTTATTAAACTTTACTAACTTACTTCACTAAAAGAAAAGCTTGCATTTCCACTTTTAGGTCATACTGAACCTCAAGGATCACAAAAACCTTACATATATATATATTCTGTGAATATACTGTACGAAAGTGGGTACCCTTCGTCGACTATGTGACAAGTTGGCCATGGAATATTTAACTTGAGACTGGAGCCGACTTAGCTGCAAGTGGCCTGGCGGATCGATGTGTTTTAAGTGTGCTCTTAACATCGTTTTATGAAGGCACGACTTGCTAAGTCTACCAGCCTTTAACATCTTACCGGCGAACAATAGCTTAGGAACAATCCAACCTCCATACTACGAATAATTATTTTCAATATCACAAAAAGTTATAGCGTGATTATTTATTGAGTCACAGATCTAGTGAGATTTACTTTTAAAATTTAACTAACATGGGTTTTCTTAATTTATTCATCTGGCATATTTAGCAAGTGTTATACTTGTGTAGAGCTGATAAATGTGATACGAATAACACTAAGTTTAAATATACAACTTGTGATTATAAAATACTAATTCTAGACTCCTTTACCCACATTCCTCTTCTTATATAAATGTTTCCACGACAAAATCTCCATCTATATCCTTGTCAAAATCCATTTAATGACAGTATTCACATATTTTCGTCTTTGAAACTACTCTGAAATTCTGGAAATATTTCACAGTTTTTTCATTCCCAATATTCCTGTATTTTTCTATTCCCAAAGTGTTATGCAGTTCATTTTAAATCATTAACGATAAAAGGAATAAGACTAACTCACAAAATTAAATTTAAATAAACAATACGGAAATTTAAATACACATTAAACAAAATTACAAGACAAATACCTCAAATGAGAAGAGTGTTAAGAAGGGTGTTATGAGATAAACAGGTAGGTTTTATGTAGACCGGGTAATAAAGAAGTACCTTTATACATTTTTAGCAATGTCATTATTATTGAATAATTGAATAATAAGAATGTACCCTCACGTATAATATTGTATAAATAATTGACAAAAAACTTGATAGGTTATGAAACTCCTCTAGTTCCGAGAACACCTAACCGCTGCACTCAGCGTTCTGGTTTCTTGTCTGGTTAACTTATTGCAAAGGCGTTTGTTTAACAATAGCAGTGGTGCAAGCTGAATCTAGATATGCATGACAAATACATAATTTTGATGAAAAAACAAATCCTGTACCATTACAACCCATGAAGGTTCTATGGTTCAGTAGGACAACGGTTGTGCAGGAGGGTGATTTATCCGAGATCATGCTCAACCACCAGGCTAATCCTCCTGGATAATTAATGTAACTTACCTGCCATATCTGGGATCTTCGGCGCCACAGCTATATTAGATTTTTATTTCAAGTAAAAGTTATACAGTTAAACAGAAATAAATAAAACTGTACCTCAACATCTGTAACTCATGAACAGTAATTGGTTGAGTGTATGGCAGTGGCCGTATTTCTCCTAATCCAACGGTTGTGCAAGAAAGTAACGAGATCACACTCAAAAATCGTGTTTTGCCTTATTAAGGGTGCCCACTTTTAGAGTGTGTCCTCAGGAAGATCTTCACATCCCATTGAGTTGATTTAAGCTTGTTAACAGAGTAAATAATTTATATAGCATAGTCAGTCTAGAACTCAAAAATATAGATCAATAATCCAACATCCTATATAATGAGATTCCCGTTTTCTTAAAATTACAAATAAATAAAAACAAAAAAATTGAATCGGGATAACAAAACATTAAGAGGAAATTGGTGAATGTAGGTAGTGTTATTTTTTATCAAATCCTCTGCTAATATTCATATTATCGAAACAGATCTATACAAATTTACTTAATTGTAAGATTTAATATTATGCAGTATGGATAATAATTACTTAACTGTGATTATAACTCCAGCTATTTGATTTACGAAAATGAGAAAGTAAACTAATGGAAAATTATTATCAGAGTTCGAGAAAACGCTGATGTGGTGTATTTTGATAAATTCCTAGAATTTATAAACCAGCAAATTCATGAAACGATTTCCACAAATTCTATTTAGAAAATAGTTCATATTTCTAATTCACTTTAGGTTAGTGCCACTGTACTATAAGAACTATAAGCTCAGTTTTTTTTTTAATTTACAACTATAATAATAATAATACATAATAATGATAAATCAAGTAACTAGAACAAATGATGTATAATATATGAGTTAAGGCAAGTAAAGAAAGTGATCATTCTTTACCCATAGGTGTTCGAATAACAAAGTTAACTCATAAGTTCACGAGGCCATCTTTTTCTACATTACTTTATTTTTCTACTATTACACAGGCCAACAAAATTTGTTTGAAAACTTTTTTAACTTTAATAGTTGATCTTTGTAGATTTGTATGTGCTGAATCTAAATCTTGCCTTAGTTTTTTTGTATCGCCCATAATTTTCCATATGCTTTGTAATATGTAGTATATACCCCTATCTAAACCCCTATACGATATACGGGGGAATTAATGAAACACTATGTTACATCACAAGCATGGTTTGTATTTACAGTGGCTACTTAAAACAGTGATATAATGCACTAATACAGGTTTCACTTGTCAACTGGAATTGGTCTTTACTTTCTTTCGCTTTTTTCTTTGAAGCTTCTTGTGTAGCTTTTTCTACCATGAGTCGCTTGTTGAACTTCTCGGTGAAGTGACCAACAGTCCACCATCATGTTGGTGTTCATGCGGGCCTGGTAGCGTTTTTCCATCACTTAAACGTCCTGGTGAAAACGCTCACCTTGCTCCTCACTAACATCTCCCAAATATTCCGGGAAGTAATCAAGGTGGCTGTTCAAAAAGTGAACTTTCAGGCTCATCAAACATCCTAACTTTTTAAACTTCTGTAACATGATAGCTACAATAGAAACATACTCTGGGTCTTTTTCATTTCCCAAGAACTTTGTAACGACTTGCTTGAATGATATCCATGCTTCATTCTCATTTAAGGTCTTTGAGGATTCAAAGTAAACATCAAACATAATTTTTCTAATGTCAGGTCCGTTAAAGACGCCTTCTTTTAGTTTAGCTTCTGAAAGGCGTGGAAACTTTTGGCAGAGATACTTGAAACAGGGTCCATCTTTGGGCAAAGCCTTTACAAATTGTTTCATGATCCCTAACTGTATATGTAGAGGTGATAAAAGCACGAAACTGTGAAAGTGAGGTTAGTTTGACAGTAACCAAAACGTCAGCTGTTAACAGAAAAAAGAATCAACCTTTTTTGGCCTGCAAATGTGTTTCACCAGAGCTACCAACTTCATCCACCCCAATAGACCTAGTTTTTCAGTTATTTTAAATATTAAAACTATTCAATTCTTTAAAAATTGCTTAATTTAATAAATTAAACTATAAAATGTGAAGAAACTGTGGGTGATATAGCTTTTATAATATCATATTTGGATTCAGCACCCTAAAAACTATAGGAATAAGGTATTTTCAGTACAAACGTTTTTTCATCTTTAGCTTTGAAACTACTGGATTTAGGTGGGAATCGAGTTTGTCATGAAAGGACTTACATCGGGCTCGGATCAAATCAGCAAAAATTCGTACGTTTATCAATATGGATGACTTTATTCATAAGAACCTGAGGAGCTTTAAGAATTTTACTAACGCATTTGGATTGTTAGGATTGGATACGAGAGGAATTCGATGGCTTAGCCCCGAAGCTTGTTGTTTTATGAAATAATTTAAAGTATAATGATCTACGTTTTGTTGAAATTAACCTTAGTGCTAAAAATGAAAATCAAATCAGTGCTAATAACAGAGTAGAAATAATATAAAAACATACTAATTATTATTTAAATTAAAGTATTGGTATTTTATATTGTTATTGTGTTGCCCATCATATGTTTTGATTAATAAAAAAAGTAATTGAAAATTTATATTATTATTTTTAGGAGAGGCAATATATACAGCTCCTAATTGTCTAATTTTCTCCAAACTGAGTTTCTTGTACCTAAGTAAGCGGAATCGAATTATTTTCATAGTGATAAGGGGCTAAGTAAACCATTGGCTTGAAAAGGAGTCATTGGTTATTTTACAACTCCATTTCAAGCGAAAAAACTAAGAGAATAATACGATCCCGGTTATCTGAAAAAAGTCTCTCTGGACAACGTCCAACTTAATCACTTATTCACCGGGGCTGTAGATATATGAGAAAAGCTAACTAACATTAATTAATTAAAATTATTATTTATTTATTACATTTGACAAAGTTGAAATTTAAATAAATCAGACTATAATATATTCATAAATTCAAAAGAGAACACAGTTATTGCTAAGGTTTGAGCTTTCACTTCTGTCGGCAGTCCTTAAGACTGCCTTTTTAATTTTTTTAGTAAGTAATTTTAATGCTATTATTCATTAGCAATCCAGCTATTTTTTGTGTGTTAAATTATTTAATTTTTTTATTAATTAATAAATTTTTGAATTTTTTTACCTTAAAAAATAAAATAAATAAACATGTTGAAACAAGACATAAACTGGGACGAAAACAGTGTTGAAGTGTGTTAACAAGACAGACACGATAAGCGAGGTGTATAAATCCCTCGGAAGGGTTGGGTCCCTAACAACCCAGCGCCACACACCTCTTACTAAAATTTAATTAACCCATTCTAACCTACCGCAAACTCTTAGCTTCTCTAATTTCCGCCGTTTGTTTTATGATAATGACACATCCCCGGCCCTGTTCTGGAGCGGCACAGTCAAAACAGTTGTCTGTCTTTCAACTGCTATGTAGATTGAATTTGTTCGCCGTTTTCCGGGAGGATTTCTCCCTTCTGTAGTGTGCTACAGAAGTGGCTTTTATGAATGGTTTCTATAATTAATATTTTTGTTACTATTTTAAAAAAAACATTACTATTACAACCCTGGACGGTTTTGGGTTCAGTTAATGGTAGAGACTAATTTATTAATGCAGCGCAGGAAGATAATTCGTCCGAGATCACGCTGAACATCCAGACTTCTCCTCATTTAAGGGTATCCATTTTATAGGGGCTGAGTAAACCCAAGGAGGGTGTGTAGATTCCATATGTTCCATCCGTCACTTTTAACAGATTATATGATTTATCTACTTTAACCGGATTTGAACTCCGGACCTTCATCGTAGCAAAACATTACTCTGCACAATGTGCTACCACGTTCCATTTCTAACTATTTAGCCATATACACTTATATATTATATATTTATATGTTATCTATAAACTCCCCCCCAAAAAAAAAAAAATCAAAAAAACTTCATTGCTTCTAACCTCTCACCCAGTATCGAGCAGTTTTTGCAAGAAGCATGGTGATTAGATGTAGAACTAGTATTTCTGAAGTTACACAACTAAAAAATCAGTATTTTTTCGGTGGTGAGTTATTACCATGAAAATATCGGGTAAATATATTTTTATCAATCATCTAAACTGTATCAACCTAGCTTCAAAGCTTGTCTGCCAGAAGGTACTTTTGTCATTCTTAGTGTCCTCATGCTATTTCAAACTCACTAATAATTTTTCCAGCATTTCCACAAAGGTTTTTTGTAGTGTCACTTTGGAAATACTAGTGTGATACGTTGAGTGATATATAAGTCATCATTAATTCATAAGTATAATTTATTAATGACTATGTATTTTTAATCTTGTTAGTATATTTATTTAAAGCCATTCTATGCAGTAGCAATAGTAATGTTTACTCATAAGATGTCAGAGTGGTAGTGCTATATTTTATACGAGTACCTGGCACCGCAAATGGCAAGGGCATTTGACATCCCCACCAAATAATGAAGAAACCAAGGTCTTTTTACTCCCTTTAAAAAATCCGGAGGCTGTATGCCTGGCTGCAAACCTACGATCCGGGGTATAGTAACTCGTAATTAATAGTTACCTGGTAATTACATTTGATGAAATATGATTTCGTAACTCTTTAAACATTGTTTATTAATATTATTTGGATAATATGCAATTCGTTAAGCTTTAATTTAATTTACAATTACAAATGCAATAAACTTAATTACTGAATAATGTTTTAAATATAATGATAACAGTTATGACAGCAATAGGATAATCAGCGTATTATTTAAATATACTCATTACCAGAAATCACTGACGTTGTATCCTATTTTTTTATTAAGAGACATTGAAATATTATTTACGAATCTGAATCTGGGTTATTTACTAAAAGAAAAGCTGTTAAGTGATATGAAAGTTTGTTATATTAAGGTATCGGAATGGTTATGTTGCCTTGCCAAATAGAGTGTATCAGAGAGCGTGACAACAGACCAGAAAATGGTGAGATTTCTGTAATGTAAACCATACTCCGATTGGGAAGGGAAAATTCTGAATAAATGAGACTTCTACCGTAAGTAGATCAGTCGAATAGGGCAATAATTAAAATAATTAAATAAATATTTCAACGAAATAATATTATAAAAAATAAACACGAAATAATTTCGAGAAACTAGATATCAGATGCCTGCTAAACCCAGGAGAAATTTACAAGTTATTCCTATATTTTGATTAATTTAATGGTTTGTGGATTGTTTAGAATAATGTAAACTATTGTTCTTAATATTAATGAATTAAATAAATAGAAATATTTTTTTTTTCTAAATGTTCAAAAACTCCTAAAAATATTATTGAAAATCTATTCAATTTAGTACCCTTAGATTACTTTATGTATTATCACAATTGACAATAATAAAAATATTGGAAAATTTGATCAAGTGTATAACTGTATGGTTTGTACAACAACCTACTCTGCCCAAGATCGCGGTTTCGGAGCCCCGCAGGTTGGTTGCCTTGGGATTTTTTAAAAAGTCCTTAGTTATGCTTATGTGTGGTTTGTCAGATTACCGTTAAAGATCCCTATCCTAATTATTCCTGGATATTTATAAAAAGGAAGAAAACCATGCAGGTGACATTAATGTAGAGAAAAAAATTATGATTTTTAGTGAAAAAAATGTATAAATAAATAGAATAAAAAAATAAAATAATTCCTTCCCTGTTTTACTAAATTGAACATTGCTTTAATGCGTTTATATAATCTCTGAGTTTATGAAGTAGCATCTCATATTCCTTTTTTTATATTAACTATAATATAAACTAAGTAATTAGTTATAGTCCAGTTTATGTGACTTTACAGAATAATAAATTTACAAGACATCCAGTATAAGTTTATATTGACTCCACCTAGACTATTTATTCCACATTATTAATATTTTAATATTTTTTTCTAGTTAAAATTTCAATTTCGTCTTATAACGTTTTAAAACGACGACTTGTATATTTTTTTTAATACACTATATTGAAATTAATGCCCTCTTTAACGTAAAATTTGAATATCCTCCCTGATTTGACGCCTAGACTAAAAATAGAACTAATCATAAAATAATTAAAAGATAATTACACACCGTGCCCTTGATTATGTGTGATTGCTCGTGGAGCCTTGACTTTCCCGATAGCAAAGCTTTGATTTTATGGATTAAAAATTCATTAACAGGCAAGGTCGATCCATGTAACCGACGTCCATGTCAACAGGTTATTAATTTTATAGCACTCGTGGAAGTGTGTGTTTGAATTTTGCAATTACATTTTAATAGCGCCGTAAAACGAAATTATTGTAATAATCTTTGTACCTTGTAGCAAATTATTTATGGGTTCGATTAGTCGAGAATGAGGAAAATTTGAGTCACGATTGTCGTTTATTGATTAATTATTCTACGACTGTTAGTTTTTAATAATGTTCATGAGAGTATATATATTATAAATATCCTCTATCATTGTCCATAAAATTTAATGTAGGTAACCATCAAATTGAGAGGAAATAATTCTATTTCTTACAATTTTACCTGAAATTTTAATCATTGATTTAAATTATTAATATTTTCTCGAGTTTTTTGGTGTAAGTTTGTATCTGTTTAATAAGTCTTTTTGGACTGTTGATGAAGATTTAAAAATTTATAACAAAAAACCAAACACGAAATTTACTATAACAATTAAACACGCATAAATACAGGAAACAAGCAACCAGTCAACGTTTTTCAGGCATAATTAGCGCATATACCAAAATAAAAGTACACATCCCTGACATGAGTTAGTATCTCTTTGGACTGTTGATGAAAGATTTATAACAAAATATTGCTATATTCTTTAAAAAAACAAAACAATAAAACACGGAATATACTCTAACAACTATTTTTAATTTAAATAAAAATGAGTGAAAACTAAAAATAATTACTGGAATGCCATTGCAATCCTGAATCTGAAAAAACAAAGCCTTAAGTCTAAAGTACAGGAAACAAGCAATCAGTCAACGTTTCGTCAATTCAGGTATAATATAACATATACTAAAATTAAAGTTCACTTGAAAGAAGATCAGATACAGCATATCTCATATCAGCAGTCCTAAAAGTCTCATCAGTCAGAGACAGCAGCCTTATTCCATAAAATAAAAAAATTGGGTTCTTCATCGAGTTGTGTTTTTTTATTGAACGTCTTGGAGTAAGTGCGTTTGCACTAATTAATGACACTGTTTGTGCTGTTTTTAAGTGAGATGTGCGCATTTGATCTTTATTTATATGAATTATATTTAGTTTTTCCTAACGATATAAATGTAATTATACAATTAGGAAAATATCCAGAAAAAGCCTAAAGATCGTTGAATTATTGAAACATTAAATTTTTTACATGTAACAGCTCTGTTTGTTAGAGTCCAGCATGGCGTATTTAATGTTGATATCACACACACTACGTTAAAACTACATTCCTGTATAACTGTTGATGAAATCTATATCCAATTAAGCATTTTTATGAATTCATCTGTATATTCATGGAATAACAGTAAATAATGACAACTTTTTTTTATTTTTTTGAACGAATTGCCAACTAACAAAGTAATGTTTGTCTTTAGCGGTATCGTCACAGTTTACTAATTCCATATTTTTACTTCACGCATATGAATAAACAAGTTATTTAAGACAAGCTTATCTCTTTGTATGCTTACAAAGATACGTTTTAGTTTATGTGCAACCGTGTGGCGTTTTGGTAATATACACAATCATTGAGACATATTCGTAGATCAGTAGATCTTTAGTAAAGTTATTTGTATACGTTATCTACTGATTGAGGTTTTGTATATTTTTAAATTTATTTGTTTTTTTTTATGGAAGTACAACTCTGTGGAAGTTATATATATAATTTTTGATTTTTCTGATAATTTAACATTACCAATATGTTATTATATTGAGTATTACTATACTTCACTATGGTATAATTGTTACATGTGTTAAATACTTTAATAGTTGTGTGCTAAGTTTTAAGAGTTCTGACTTATATGTTTTTAATGGATGTTTTCTCTCATTTTTAGTTTTGCTATTGTGTGATGTATATTAAAATAATTTGTTGTTTTAAATTCAATTATTATAGATAAAATATTATGATTTAACTATACATTTCCTTTACTTTATAAATTTAGGGAACAAGGAAAAAAATAGGAAACAGTGAAATAGAGATTTATTAATTCAAACGTTTCGGTAACCATTTAGTATAAAGAGTCTATTTCCTTATGTCTATTAGAAAAATATATGTGGATATTTTATAATTATTTTTTTATTTTTCACTAAAATTATCCAAGGTTCTTTTGCAACCTGTTATTAACTAATTAATCAAAAATTGTGGGCTTAATTTTTTAATGATTAAAATATGAAGATATTCTTTTCTAGAAACAGTTTTGTTACATTTTAAGTCTTTTTAAGATAATTAGCTCTAGATTTAAACGTACTCGAGAGTTGGGTTTAAAAATATGACAGACAATACATTTATTATAAGAACATAATTTTTGGAGATTTACATAGCAGTTGCGTTATAGCTTAACTAAAGATTATTTTTTATTATTGTATTATTAGAGTGTTATTTTTTCTTTCTTATTGAAAAAAGACTCCTTACCTTGAAATTTTAAGTGTGTGCCATTCCGGAACTTTACTCATCTGTCGATTATTTTCGACGGGCCGAATTGCTCGAATTTATTATTTAAAAAAAACAAAACAACCATTACCACTACAATCCGTGAAGGGTCTTGGTTCAATACGCGGTAGGGACTGAACTGGTATTAGGGCAACGGTTGTATAAAGAGGTGATTTATCCTAGATCAAACTCAAACCGCCCCAATTTAGGTACCTACTTTATAGAGGCTAGGTGAGCCCCACGAGGGTCTCCAGGTGTTATGCAACTAGATGTTATGCAATATTCTATATGATCCATTCTCGGCTGTGACGGTGTGAAATTTAATAAATCAATCTGCCATAGCCAAATTTGAATCAAGCAACTCGGCGCTCCACAACTGAGCTACCTCGCTCCCTTTATTATTTATTAGGAAATATTTATTTAATATCTAATTAATGTTTTCTTATTATTTGAGAAATTTATTGACCTTAACAAGGACAATTTTCACTTTAATATAATTTATCCAGTCAAACAATAATGGTTTAAAAATGAAACGTTTTTATTTAAATATAATACTAAATATCCGCAATTTTTTCCCTTTTTTACGATTCCCAGACTTTTTCCCTTTTTGCCCTTAGTCCTTAGAAATTGTAAAATATATTGCAAGAGGGTCACTCAAAGTCATGTAAATTATGACCTAGCCTATACTACCTGCGGACATTGTACCTTTACCTAGGTACTATGGTTTGGGTAATCTCAAAGGGCTGCGCACACGTGACATATAACCACACAAACCTGCGCAGAAATTGTATACGCACATGCTTTTGGAAATGGCTTGAATGCATTCACTTTGCCCAGTGGTCTCGACACAGGTCCAAGCATTCCCCTGCCTTCTTTCTCTTCTGTTAATGGTAATGTTTTAAATATTACAAACGATTTTTATTTATAATTACATTTATTTGTTTACTATTTATAACTGATTTGTTATAGTATAATTATTATATTCAGATTTATAAAAAAAATAATTATTAACTTATATCATATACTCATATCGAAATGAATTAAGCTATTAATTATTTCGGGATGAAAAATAACATTTCTAATTTTTTATACTCTTTTCAAACTTAAAATCAATTTCGAATACCAAATTTTAAACTATTTAAAGAATTTACAAGCTAATTAAAATTATCTCTCCAAGATGTCTAGTGTTAGTCTGGTGGCCATATTGGTACCATGTGTTCAGAATATTCAATCCACTACTAAATACATCATTGCTGTTATTTTTATTAAAATTTCTAATTCATTCTCATTTACTACACATGTTATATAATAATAATTATTATTTAATTATACTAATTGTACTTTACTTGAATTCTATGTTGTCTGGGCCTTTTTATTTCATTTAAAAAAATTAATTTGTTACATCTAATATTTTAATTTTTGTTACGATATCTTATAGATTAATTTTTAAAATAGTTAATATTAAATATTGGAGCATATTTTACCCATTTCTTTTGAACTGATGTGGTGAAAATGTATGCATTTGTTTTTACATATTTTTTTAATTAATTACTAATTATGTTTACATTAGTGAAATAACATAAGTAGTGTAAAATAACATATTTATTTTTTTTGTATTGTTTTCATACTTAAAATTATATTTATTTCGTAATTTTTTACTGTTAAAAGAATCTACCTAAGCTATTTATAAATATTTCTCCAAGATGTGTTAGTCTGGCAGCCATATTGGTTCCTTTGTGTTTAGCGCTTTAAATTCACCACTTATTTTCTTGAGAAATTGTATTAATTATGCATTTCTCGAAATTTGTCTTTTGATTTAATTTTGAAAAAAATCTCCTTTATATATAGTATTCTGAATATCGTTGGGTCAGCTTATGAATTAAATTATATTAATTACTACCTTTTGCCAACGGCTTCGCTCGCGTGGAATTTGTTCTGCCACATAAAGTTTCATGTCAGATCATTTTAAACAAATAATTTATTTTTTTTAACTATAAATTACTCGTACATCCGCAATTTTAGACGTCTAACTTCAAAATTGACGGATTGAGCCTCTATTATATTAAGAGAGAAACCCTTAGGGGTCGAATTGTCCAAATTCCTTTATTAGAGCTCATTTAATAACCAATTAAGCTATACAAAGAACCTATCTACGAATTTCAAGATGCTAAATTCAGTGGTTTCTGTTGTGCGTTGACCGCTGGGTGTGTTTGTCAAACAGTTTTACATAAATTTCGCCTGTGTGGTGTGTTGATACAAAGTAGCCTATGTCCTTCCCCAGGTTCGAGATTATTAATATCAAATTTCATCAGCACATCCGTGAAACATACATTGACACCGATTAACAAACAGGACGGACAGTAGTTCACTGTTGTTCGTGCCAGTAAAGGATTCCTATATAATGCTATTGAATTTATTGAAAAGGATTACTTAGTATAACAGTTTCACTGGTCGTACGTGAGCAGCGAGAAATCAAAACTGAAAGGATTAGAATAATGTATATACGTAAGTAATTTATCGATGTTTTTAGTTTTGGCGGTCCTACTTACCTATTGCAAGATACTCCTGTAAACTATGTTACTTGATTTGTTTGGTTCAGCGAAAATATGTAGATTTTGCGAGTAAGAAACACGTGAGCAAGCATACAAACTTTGCCCCCCTTTTACGTCATACAAAGAACACACCCTCCAAGTTTCAGGTCTCTAGGATCAGCGTTTCAGGCTGTGCATTGATCATTCATTCAGGCCAAAGCATTTTATATGTATAGATTAAAAACATGTCTTGATAGAAAAGTAAATTTTTTCGGCAATTATGGTGACAAAATATTTCAAAATAGAATACAAAATTTAACATATATTTTAATACAATATTTTATTTTGTATATGTTTTTATAAAATGAATCAATTTAAATATTTAATAGACGGATTTAATTAGTCAGGGGGTGCAGTCAATGATAACACAAAAATTAAGCAAAACTTTATTTTTATTAATCGTACCAATATTTCGGCCTACGTTGTATGGTATCTTCAGGGCAAATAGTGGGCCTACGCGGTGACTTAATTGTCACAACACTAAAACTGAACTGTCAACTGCAAATATATTTCATAATTTTTTAATACTTCCTATTATTAGTTTTTTCTTTTTTCTTTTATATTTTTTTCACAGTTTTAAAATCAGTATTTAAAATAAGCAGTTTTAAAAATAATTAATTATTTTAAATATTTATAAATTTTCGATACTTCATTCTTGAGATTTAAAAAGTGTATCCAGTGGAAGGAAGATTTTTCTTTATTAATGTTTAACTATTTTAAAAAATATTTTATTTATATTTAATTAAGACTAATTGCTAATTAACTCAAATCTAGACCAAAATGAGGATATTTTTTACTTAATATTACATCTGTTATTATTATAAAAATATATATTATATTATTAAAAAAAATTTCTTAGATTTGAAATAATATTATAAATGAAAATCAACTTAAAGTTACCCAATAAAATATTTTTTTTCATGCATGATTAATTTCATATATTGTAAAGATTTTTTTTATTTTAAAAATATAAACATCAGGGAAGCACTGTATTTTTCAATTAGATTCTTTTTATTACCTCCTATAATATTTTGTTGATAAATAAAGAGATATGACACAGAACTTAAATGCTACACGTCATTCTTTCACTATCTTAACGTGATGAGATAATTTGGTAATTATACAAGATATGGAC
This sequence comes from Arma custos, assembly GCA_037127475.1. Lineage (NCBI taxonomy): Eukaryota > Metazoa > Arthropoda > Insecta > Hemiptera > Pentatomidae > Arma > Arma custos. The sequence continues at coordinate 50,732,437 of CM073763.1, read as the reverse complement.
TTGATGATTCAAGATGATTTATCTAAACGATAAATAGGTATTTGAACTATGTAGAATTTTATTTTTCGATAAACATTATATAAAACAGAATTAACATTTTAAGGGTTTACAATTCACTACCATATTTTGCTGTGCGTTTATTATATATTATTTGTCCTAAATTGGATTTTTTTTATAAAAATAAATTTACAACAGAACGATATAAAAGAAGCCCTAAACAAAAAGTAAACCCCTTACTGGAAACTTTAACGCTTGAATTAAGGCTATTGGGGAAAGCTTCGGAGTTTGTCGGTTGCTGCAAGAGGAACAGTAAACTTCAAGATTGGCTTTTAATTCTGTTTTTATTATTGATATCAATTGATCGAATTTTTTTTTTAAGAAACTAGATCGTGTCGTAATTATATGCATTAAAATCAAAAGTTTGTTGGAAAAAAACGATATCTCAATTCCGTTTACGACACACCAATTAGAAAAACTGGAATAGTTAAAAACATATTTTCTTTTGTAATGTGGTGAAAATCAGATTTAATAAATAATGAATAATTCAAAATATTTTATGCAATTTTCATTTTTATTGGGTATTAATATTTTTTAAATCTTCAGGAAAATCATCTCCAACTTAGAAACCCATTCTGAAAATTTACAGTTTTCATCTATATGAATAAAATCACTAACATATTACATTTATTGTGCATTTTTTTCATAGATACTTTCTTGGATACATTAACATCAATCCTAATACATACATAAATACGGAGCTATAGATAACTTATTTATTTATTTCGTATTATATTATATTTTCCTTAAAACTAAATCGTATTGCGAGTTTTAATTAACGCTTTATTTGCTGGATAGAAAGCACATTCTATTCGGGGTTCACCGCCCGGATGGAAGCCTTAAGATTTATTAAAGGGAATAAAGTCCTAAATGCCATGCTTTGGAGGCGCGGAAAATGGTGGTCCCGTGCTTCTGTGATATCAGACTGCGGTACTCGATGAAAATCCCTATCCTAATTTAACCTGAATAGGCAAAGCTTAGAGGTCCCAATGTAGCATCGTCCGATTAGCCATAGCAGCAAAAAGTGACGTTAAATGAACAAACAATTTAATAAGGAAATGATACCGTTATATATAAAAAAGCATTAACCATTATTTTTTATTTTTTATGTAGTTCTGAGTTGTTTTACTTTTTTTTTTTTTTTTGGAGGGCGGGTGTTATGTGTAAATATATAAATATTATTAGGTAAGAAATGATTCATTCTCCAGTTCCATCTTTTCTCTAATATTATTACTATTATTTTCTGTATTTATACCTTTAAGGAAGTCCTTAAAATTCAAATGTCAAACGGCTGTTTTATTGCTCCTATAATTTTGAATGTCCTGAGTAAAAGTGTTCAGGATACACCCAAATACTACTTTTTTATTAAATCATGAAACACAACTTTTCCTGATATGATAAAAAATTAAATAAAATTAACAACGGATCAGTGTTTTTATAGCGTTCTTCTATTCGATATCGAGGTTTGTATCTCATGTATTAATAACTTCTTATTGCAGTTTATATAGAAGACAATTTGAACTAACTAGAGAAAAACTAGAACTCATTTCTTTTTATACTATTTTAATTGCCATATTAAAAGCATTAATGTAACTATCTACCTTTCGGATCCGTACTACGTGATTAATTAAACCATACTAATAAAAAAAAAAAAAACAGAAGTAGAATTTTGACTACCTCATGGATGATAATCATGAACATACAAAATTGTTTTATAAATATCCAATATTTATCCAATTACTAGTTAGTATGATATGCCTCAAGCAAACATCCGAAAGGCTTCTAGTTCGTAATGCAAAAGGTCAGGAAGTTTGTACCAGACGATTCTAGTTCATCACGCGATCCACAACTTGTGAGTTGTATTAAAACTTTTAATTCTGGACAGAAATCATGGGAGAAAGGCAGCATTGAGCCTAAACAAAACTCCCCTTCCAGTAATAATTGAATGCCTATCCCTGCTCTCAATATCCTCAACGCACCGCCCAAAAGTTTCAATGCGTTGAGAAGGACCGCTTTAGAAAGAAAAAAAATCTGGTTTTAGGTAGAATTTTCACGAATAAAAGGGGATTTATCTTACACGATGGATTTTGCCAAGTCAATGATAACAAGAATCTACCTCCATGTAATTTTATATAGTAGTATGTATTTCCGTGTATTTTATATATATTGCATGTACATGTGTAGTAGTTATACATCTATTACCGTTATTTAAATAAATACAAAATACACGGACCCAAAATTAGCTTTAATTGTTTACATTAGGGCCTTAATGTGATACAAATAAAAAGTGTTAAAAAACAACAAGAAAGAGTTTTAGTGTTTCTCTCATTAAGTATTTATTTATCAGCGATTCAATTTGTTTACTAAAGTAGTATCAAATACAAATTTTAATTAATTATTTTAAAAGTAAAATCGTGCTAAATAGTTTCTAAAATTCATAAAGTATTATTTTTACCTGCTTATAAATATTTTTACGTATATTTTAAATGTCTTATGGTTTAATTTTTAGATCAAAAAATCTTCTGGTGAATTAAACAGCTTTATTTTTATCTTTGATTTTCGAACTTTCGTGTAAATTGTTCGACTTGAAAATATATATTTAAAAAAAGAGGATATTTTTTAATACATTTAAAACTGTGTTATTATTTATTTTCACGTTATCTTATTTTTAATATTCTATTTTTATACTAATATTGCTATATTACCTGATACTTATTAAAATAATAACAGGATATTATGTGTTAAGTTGTAATATTAATGATTTGATTTAACTCTTTTAATCAATTTAATCATTATAAACATTTTCGAATAGTATTATTTATTGTCTACTTATAAATACGTACTATATATAATTTTTTTTCTTAATAAATTCGCTATTTAATCCATTGTACGACCGACTTAACACCCCCTCTCCCACCAGAAATATCCAATAAATTCCTCGGATACTTCATAGAAGCTTTCTATAAATTTGCGATGCAATTGATGCAAAGGCGATTACAGAATTATCTATTACGACACTTTAATCGGCGCATTGGCTCAACTTCCTAATAAAAGGTTTTTACCTCTTTTTCTTTCTGTCCTAAATAAGGCTATTATTTAACCATTATTGAAACGTGTTAATCCCTATTATGCTATTGCAACCGTCTGCTAAGTTTTTACATTAATTATATAACTAAGTGCTTGCGAGTGACTATTCAAAAATAAAGTGGAACAATTATTAATGATCATAGTTACCAGGTCTACGGGTTATGTTAAAGAATATTTTTTAATTTCGTAAAAGGTGTTAATTTTATTATTTTTAAATCCTATAAAATATGTATTAAACTCATCTTCATGGCGTACAAGTAATTAACGTGGAAATAGCCTTTTCTTGATAGACCCAAAAAAGTTGTATTTCTACGAGTAAACATTAAGCATGTACAATTATTATTCGAGGATTAGTATATTAAATTAGTAATTAGTATATATTACCTGTAATATATTGTCTTATTATGTCTGGTTGGTCAGTGTCCTGAATTCCGTAAATTTAAATAGTTCAGGTAAAATTTTATAGAGCGGCTTTATGTCATCCTTAAATACAGGAAGCAATTTTAAATTAGTTGATTTTTCTTCCATATTGTTAAAATAATTAAAACATAATTCTAATGAATAATTTAAAAAAAATATATACCTAGCACTTGTATCATGAGTAGCACTTTCTTGATGTGGAAGCACATATTTGATAATTTATATGCTATGGTTTTTACAGTATATAAATTATTGACAGGGTAACTGTAACGAAATATATTGCATTCCATATATTTACATTATGGAGCGGAGTGCCTCAGTGGGTCAGAGATGCCGTGTCGTTCGTAGGTACGGGGTTTAAATCCAGCTGTGGGAGATTTTATTCAATATGTCAACTGCAGGGGGTGGATTTTGTGCGATCTGGAGGCCCTCCTGGGGCTCATCCTGCCTCTATAAAGTGAGTACCCAAAATATGAGGAAAAACCTGGTGTCGAGGTTTATCTAGGTCAAATCACCTCCCTGCCCAACCGTAGTCATATAAATGGTACAGTCTCTACCACGTAATGAAGCCAAGACCCTTCATGAGTTGTAGTGGTACAGGTTTTTCTTATAAAAATAATTAATAAATAGTTATAAAAATAAAACAGTTATACTTCCTTGAAGGTATTACTACTGATCAGAGAGTTAATAAGCGATAGTATGCTTGGTATTGTCTAGGCAACTGAAACGCCAAATTTTTATATGTCCGCAGAGTTTTGTAAAGGAGATGTGTATTTTGAATTGAGTTATAACTCATTGTTGGATAAATGACCAACTTAATTTCTAATTCAGTTGACTAAATTGTTTTTTCAGGACCGTGCCGACCATTACTCCATCATTTTGTTTAATCACCATTGGAAAATTACGTTGTATTACTTTTTTATAGTATAAATTTCAAGATTTTTTGAAATCTACCTCAGTTTGGCATCTTTTTATGATGTTTCTGAGGTTTATATTGATATTAACTTTAGTGATAAATGAGATATCGTAAGTTTCGAATGAAGGAAGAAGGCCTTCTTGCAGTATTGGAGGATTTTTCCCATAAAAAGGCAATGTGGGTTTCGATCCAACGGAGCGGAGATAAAGACAGTAGACGGCCATTTTGTAACATGAGACAGCAAGAGTGATCGGAAAATTTTACGTAACTTCCGTGCTCAACGGATTTGGCGACTGAACATTGAACGAGGCATTGAAGTGGGAGGTCCATAGGCAACCACACGGAGCGAGGTCCGCCAACCCCAAGGATTTTTCTCAACCCTAACCCCCACTTTCTAATGCGCATTCGGCAGATATTTTACCCCTTTATGGTTTTACTTGAAGTACAAACTGCTCCAATTTGAAGATAGATAAAAGTGCAAAAAATCTGGTACCAGTTCCGCGAGATATCTCTTCGAGTGAAGTCACACCGAGTTTTAACGTTTCATTCCTTTTTAATATTCTCGAAAATAAAAATAATTTGATTACTGAATATATATAGATGAAAGAACATACTTACACATACTGTTAGGTTATATCATCATTTAAACTTTGAAATGACTGTTAATTATAACATACCATCATCAATATCATTATAAGCGAAATATACAAATTTTTCTTTTCGACAGTATTAAAACGGAAACGAATGAAAAGTTAAAACTTGTTGTGATTTAACTTGAAACTACAACCTGTGGAACTGATATATTATTTAAAAATATCTTATTTACCTAGAAAAATAATTATTTGGGTTACTTAGCATATCGATACTTGAAAGCAGAAAATACAAAGAAGTTTCACATTACACAAAATGTATCTAATAGCGTTTCTATTATATTTGTTTTTCCGTAGTTGTCTCCGATCACAAAGACAATCGGAAAATTAAAAAATTAAAAAATCGGAATTTGGGCAGTTTGTTAATCAGCATGTGCAGGGAGGTATATAAGGAATATAACAATATGATTTTTTTTAAATGAAAAATGATAAGAGTATTTCTCGTTTTTTCCCTAACAATGACCTACAGAATAACAAAATAAATCAATATTAATATATTAGACGAAAATTACTGTATTGATTGTCTTCACGAAGTAAAAGATAATTTCCGTTTTCCCCGGCTGTTAACATATTAATAAAACCCGGGATCTGCGACATGACTTGAGAGGTCTATGAGCCACTCCGCTCCCTTAATAAACGATAATATTATTAATACAGAAATATGTTTTTGTTCATTTAACGTTACATTATGCTGTTGTGGCTGATCGGAGGATGCTGCATTGGGAGCTCTAAATTTTGCCCATCCAGGTTTAATTAGGATAGGTATTTTTGACGAGTACCTGACATACAGGCTCTGAACCCCGTTTGACGTCCCTTCTGAAGTACGGCTGAACTAAGAATTTTTTACTTCGATTTAAAAAATCCTAGGGCCACCTGTCGGGCTATGAACTCGCGATCTTTCGTTTAGTATGTTATTAATACAGAAATATTATTACACCTAAATCATAAGGGCGGAAGAAGTCAATGACAGAGGAACTCAAGATAGTGGCAGGCCATTAAAACTAGTCGAAGACAAGATCCAGACAATGATATTGATTGTTAATCCACAGTATACAGTGGCTCAATACAGATGTAAAAAAAAGATTAATTATTTTCTTAAACAAATAAAAATTTGTGTTCTGTTTATTTTTAATTTAAGAATACTAATTATAGTTTATGTACTAGGCAATTCGCCTGATTACTCTTTCCAGGATTAAAACTATGTTAAGAAATAATAAATTACCTTAAACTGGAAAATAGTTGACTGGATAATCCTAGTGATGGGTTGAATGAGTCAAGGGGTACAATCAATGATGACACAAAATAAGCATAACTGATTTTATTGAGCCGACGTTTCGGCATAAGACGTAGGTCATCTTCAGGGCTAGGAAAGAATTTTGTGATATCATTGACTGTACTCCTGATTTAATGTCTGATTCAATCCATCATAAATTATTTTAACTGTAATAAAAAATAATAGTAGAAATTATGAGTAATTTCTGAATTTTCGAGATTACAGAATTATAATCTGGAAGCACTTCGGTAGGATCGATACGGCTCGGCATACGGATTCTTTTCGGCTACCGCGAGTTCCGCAGGAGCTACAAAGATGAAGCGACAAATAATACCCGAGGGAGCCACTCTCATTAGGCGGTGCAGCTGTGGCTCTGTGACGGTCGAGGAGCAAGGACAAAAGAATCCTGCAAGAAAGGATCGAATAAAAAGGACTCGCCGCTGGCTCAATTATCCTTGGCAACTGTGAATGGAGTTTCCGGCTTCTGCTAGCCGAGAAATCTGCTAGCGGAAGAAGTTACTTTCGTCACTTTCTTCAGTCCGATTGGACCGGAGCGGTGGATCTTTCAAAGAAATTTGGGTATAGATCGTTATAGATAGCAGTAGTTTGAGGGATTTCTCTTATTCCGAAACTCCATTCCATAACGGTATCCCGTTCCGTGAATAAAAGACTCGGTTGAATGATTCGGTCAAGTTTAGGATCACGTGTAGGGTAGTCTTGAGCATAACAATCTAGAATGCCCAAAATATCGGCAGGTGAGCTTAGGATTCTTCAAAAGGAATAAAAACCCTTAGTTATACCATCCCTTGGAGACTATCCTAACAGTGCGGTGACAAGTACTCGTTAAATATCCCAATTCTAAGTATACGATTACATCTAAGTACCACGTTTTAATAGTTCTAATAAATCGGCTAATTATATTTTGTGGAATTTTAATTATATTACCTGAGGGCAAAAAAAAAGCATACCCGTACATCCAAAGTAGGCTCTGGGGTTCAGTACTGTACATTTTCTTAAATATAGGTTTCGCAGGGAGATAATTTGTCTTGGACATTCAAACGCCAGGTTTTCTCCCGATCAAGGGTGCCCAATTATTTATTTATTTATTTATTAAGTCTTAAAATTAAATAATTAATCTGCCAAAATCCTATTTGGAGACGGAACCTTCGGAAAAGATCAGTGAATAGCATCTCAGTGCTTTATTCACTGAGATACCATCGCTAAGGGTAAGATGTAAAAAAAATAGTTTTTTTTTTTTTATGTGAACCTTGTACAACATATCTTAGTATGTTTATGTCTTTTCTTAGTGTATTTCCTTTAATAATTATTTTAAATTATAAAAAAATAAATCGTACTTAAAAGTAATCGGTTTGTCGGTTCTGAAGAAAGATGACATGCGACAAGTGTAGTCCTAATTATTTTTATCTTTCCGAAATTTCAGGCTGTAATCCTCCCCCGAATTAACCTACTTTTTGATTAGTAGGTAAATTGCCAAATACCATTTTTTTCTATTATATATATATATATATATATATATATATATATATATATATATATATATATATATATATTGTTTAAGTAATTTAATACAATTAATGTTAAGACCGTGGAAAAATTCCAACGAAAAGCCCTTAAGTCTCCAAACTAAAACAGAAATAGAAATTATCTGTCCAATATTTTAATTTCTATTTCTGTTTTAGTTTGGAGACTAAGGGCTTTTCGTTGGAGTTTTTCCACGGTCTTAACATTTATGTAAGGTTCCTTTTTATTTTTCAATATTTAATATAATTAATATTGCAGGATTCTTCCAGCTTAATATAGTTCGCACAGTTTTGTTAATTAATTTTATAGATAACTCATATTCAGTACCAGTTTCATATAAGAGAATTCAAGAATTTTGATTTTATTTAGTGATTACTGATATTAGTATTGTTGAAAAAAATGTGCATACCACTAAAAGTGTTCTATGAGCCTGTTTCGAACGATTTTATATTTTATAATATTATTTTTCTCTTCCGCTACTTAAACGAGCCGAGCCCTTGGCGAGCCGGTGGCAACTTCACTTATCGACCGCGCCCTAAGATATGGAAATTACGGACCCAATTAAGGGTTGAAGTAAGATTAATATCCTATAAGTGTGTTCCCTTTCCAAGGTTACTGACCTCAGTTTGGGGCTTTTCACTGCTTCTTATAATTATGTTGTTATGTAATTGCTTCAGATACAAGAAAATTATATTAAAATGGGATTATAAACATGAGGAGCATACCATCTTGAAAAAAAATATATACCTGTTGTTCTAATGATTATTTCAATGAATAACAATTCATTCGATATGTTCTAATTGAAAGAAAATAAATAAAATATCATATTTAAAAACATAATAATCAATAAAAATGTGTGCATAAAAATTGAAAATAAGTAGATTATTATTAAAATAATTAAACAACCAAAAAATATTTCATATTTTAAGGATTACTTGATTTTTTTCAAAGTAGTATCGGGTATACATTGAAAAAAATTGGTTTATTTGAACTTAAAATCAAAATGTATTGGTTTAAACTGGCAAACATAAGTTTTTATTTTTCATAACATTTTTAAACACAATTTTAAGGGCCATCAAGTATTGTAATTGATATACCAGTTTTAAATTTGTAGTGGTTTGTTTTGCTTAGCATCACTTCATGCCTAATGTGGACGATCATACACTGAGAGACTCATAAATTTTGTCCTATGCAGGACATAAGAAAATGGATCTTTAACTAGTATCTAAGAAATGTGTAACCAAAGATATTTTAGTCCCTTTAAATAAATCCTAGGGCTACCTGCAGAGCTACGAACCCACGATCTTGAGTATAGTAGATTGTTAAACTAACCACTATACCACAAGTGAAATTAAAATTATTTTTAATATGACACTATTGATAAAAACTAAAGTAGTTTTGAATGATGCTAAGTATTTTATTTTACTTTAAAAATTTAAGGGTATTACTGTACGAAACTCTTTAAATTGTATGCAATTAATTTACTAGTGCATTTTTAAATGATTGTTTATTTTTTTATGCATTTTCCCTAGAAAGAGCCTCCTTAATTATTAGAAAAAAATTGATTATATATTGGAAGTTGGCGTTCCTTTACATAAAACCGGTGACTTGGAGTAAAGTGGCGCTTAATGTGGCAAGTAATGAGGTATCAGATAGGGTTGAAGGCACTAAGCGGCGTCCCTACAAATCAGCCCTTAGGAAGGGACCACGCTATAAGTGACACTTTAGCAGGCCCACGGTTAACGGTCGTGTTAATGTGTTAAGCACAGTCTGGGCCGTGTCGTAAATAGGGCGGTTCTTCCGGGGATCTCTTCCCGATTAATTGTCTTAAGTTAAAATGTCTTTTAATCATGATTAATTTATCTAATTAATTTATAATTATATTTTTAAATTAATCATTCATAGATTGAACTAGCAGTTCATGTTAATAAATATTTGTCTATGGTTTAATAGTTTCCCTTTGATACATATTTGTTAAAAAAGTTAAACTAAAAAAGAGGAATTGAATAAAAGGTAATAAAAACCCTTGGCTATCGCCGATTAGCCATCGTAAATTGAAAAATTGAAATAAGAATGAATTAAATATAAGCATGGCTATTTCTTTGTTCATTCTTTTTTTAATATGATTAAAATACTATTAACTACATTTTCAATTATTTAAAAATTTAAATTTCGATCGCTTCTATTTAGAAAAAAATTAAGAACGATTACTATCACTTGGAATAGCAATACTAGCATCTATTTTCTATTTTATGCCGAAAATAGTTTATCACATCCTTCAGAAGGTTCGTAAAATAGGGTTCCCAAGCCTTTACTGTGTTAGGTACTAAATCCATCCCAACTATACCTGTGTGGGCAAAATTTAGGACCCACTGTAGCATGCAATAATAAGTCATAGCAGCATAAAGTGGTTTGATCATGAAGAAACAAAAAATTGTCTACTATTAATTTAATTTTTTTTAAGTATATTCACTTTCCCGATTATTCCATTGGTAAAAATATTTCTTGCAAAATCAGTAAAATGTACACATTTGTATTAACTTATTTTGGCAGAAATCCTTCTCATAGTATCATTATTTTTTTCTCATTCTTCAAGATTTTATTTTTGAAAACAACAAACAAATATATTAACTAAAATATATTTTTAACTCATTTATTTCTAGTATAATTTGCTACAATACTATAATACAAAAGTAATATGCTGTACCAAATTTCAAAAACTTGGACAATTTAAATGTATGTATCTATTATGTGTATCTTATATACAATGAAAGAAAAAAATTACACAAAAAACTTTCAACAGAACTAAAATGTATAGTTTGTGTTACATGGGCCTTTTTTGGCCATAGGTTGTAATAAGTATACAAAATGTGGAATAAAATAAATAATTTGGAAAACGGTAAATAAAGATTTGAGGATTCTATGCTTGAAATGAATTTATTTTGAAAAACTTGGAATTATTTACTTATTATATTTACATGAATACAGGGTAGCTATTTTTAAATAAATTGTAATACATGATACGTTTATCAGAAAGTCTTGAACATTAGAAAGGCAACTCAAATAGGCATTGTCATATTTGCTTAAGGATAAACATATCTATTTTATCACACATATGAATGCGTGTAAATAGTATAGATACTATGTTTCGTTTGTTTTCAACATATATCTATTTACAACCAACAATACTGTTATAGAAAATATACGTTATCTTCAAGACTGATAAGGTTTTACCCCTAGTCTATTACTAATCGAAGAAACTAGATAAGGACTATCCGAATCGTTGAAGGGCATACAATTTTAAAGCTTTACACAATTCTGAAGAACGATACGAAATTTATCGTTGCACGACAAACCAAACTGGCCATTGTCAATAAAGAGTCGTTTTAAGGGTGTGTCGTCGGTGGGTCATTCGGTCCGCAGTGCGTGCAGCGTTCAGTGCCATACAACCCCTATTATTTGCTGTTTGTTGTTTGTACGATAGCATGTTGACACGGTTTGTTCATTCGACTCGGGAGTAAATTTATAGGTTCTATATCCATTACTTACCATCTTTACCTTCAATCGATTTGGCGATATTCGATCATACAAGAAGAAGAAGAGTGAACTCACTGAAACGTGAGAAAACATTTCATCTTTAACATCATTGTTATCGCAAGTAAGAATTATTATTTATGTTTAACTACAATTATTATTAAGATTTTTCTTTTTATTCAGATTTGAATGGCAAGCATATATTTTTATAATTGTATATAATACCAGTTTTTGCCCACGGCTTCGCTCGCATGGAATTTGGTCTGCCAGATAAAGTTTCGTGGCAGATTTTAAATAAATAATTTAATTTTTTTTTTAACTACAAGTTACTCGTACATCCGAAATTTCAGATGCCTAACTTGATTCCATACAATCTTTGAACCCCTAATATATTAAGGGGGAAACCTTTGGGGGTGGAATTGTCTAAATACCTTTCTTAATGCTCATTTAAGCTATACAAAGAACCTATCTGCGAATTTCAAAATGCTAAGTTCATTGGTTTCTGCTGTGCGTTGACTGCTGAGTGTGTTAGTCAATCAGGTTACAGTTTTATGTAAACTTCGCCAGTGTGGTGTTGATAAAAAGTAGTGTATGCCCTTCTCCAGGCTTGAGATTATCCATTTCAAATTTCATCACAGACGGATCAGCACAGCCGTGACACATACATTGACACCGATTAACAAACAGGACGGACAGAAGATTACTGTTGTTCATAACAATAAATAATTAGTATGCAATGTTATTGAATTTATTGAAAAGGATTACTTAGTGTAACGGTTTCACTTGTCGTACGGCAGCAGCGAGAAGTGAACTTTTATTATTTTTTATTTTTATTTTTTCATAGCCCCTTTAGGTTTGAAGGTTGTTAAGTAGGATTTTTAGGATAGGATGGAAAGGATCTCTTGTACTGTACGATGTACATTTTAAGAGGAGGGTGAGAAAAAGGAGAAGTTCTAATTTATTTATTTATATTCTCTAACTACATATTTTTCCGGTGATGGGGCTCACCGTGTCCTTTTATTTTTATTTGTTTATTTATTTATTTTCTCAGTCAAGGCTGAGATTTCCTACATGAATTCGCCACGTTTGTGGCCGTCCTGCTGGGGTGAGAGTCCTGAAAAGTGGGTTTGTACAGTATTTCGGGTTGTCGAAAAATTTAATATGTCTACGCTTAATGAAGTCTGTTACTATCGGTATGTCGAGAGTAGTGTGTAGGAGGTCCGTTTTGGTTTTAAATGTCGTGTGTTTTACTATGCGTTGCAGTACACCATTTTGGAACTGTCAAAGCTTTTTCGCCGTTGCAGGCGTGATGTTGCCTAACAATGGTGCTCCGTAGAGGAGCGCCGGTCTTAGGATGCTCTTATAGATTGACAGCTTGAGGCGGAGGGATAAGTGAGGAGATGTAAGCAGGTGGTTAAGTCTGTAAGACTTGGTCCTAACCGACCTGAGCTTCTTCCTGCAGTGGTAGGCTAGTTTCAGGTGCCGGTCAAGGGCTACACCTAAGTAGACTATTCTGCCCGCTGGTTTGTTTTCTCGTCCCGCTAGCCTATAGACCTTAGGGAGAGGGCGGCGCTTTTTCCCCTGAAAGGAGTGAAGTGAACTATGTTACTTGATTCTTTTTGTTCAGCAAAAATATGTAGATTTTGCGATTAAGAAACACGTGAGCAAGCATAGAAACTTTTCCCACATTTTTCACCCCCTTAGGGGTAGAATTTCGGAAAATCCTTTCTTCTCGGATGCTTACGTCATACAAAGAACACACCCTCCAAGTTTCAGATCTCTACGATCAGTGGTTTAAGCTTTGCGTTGATCCCTCAGTCATTCAGGACAAAGCATTTTATGTGTATAGATTATATTTTTTAAATAGTTTAAAAAAATATTTTTATTTTTATTTTTTTATTTTATTTTTTTTTTAAAGAGAAAAGATGTCTCGGTGAGACAAAGGTTCCGGGTTCAAATCCCGGTCGAGGGCCTATCTTTTCTCTTTAAAAAATAAAAATATTTATAACTCATAAAAAATTACCAATAATTATAAAAAAGTTTAAAAAAATATATTGGCATACATCTACAGCCCCTGAATAAGTGGTTAAGATGAGTTTTGTCCATAATGAAATAATTGTATTGAGAGAAGCAAAATTATGTTATTTTCGTAGTGCATACTTGGCTTGAAATAGAGTTATTGCATATTTTTATTCTATTTTAAGCCAACAATTAAAAGAATTACAAGACTTCCCTTCTCTTTGTACAATTAACTTATTCTGGAAAATATTCGACTTAACCACTCACTTACCGGGGTTGTAGATATATTGTCGCGTCCTCTGCCGCTGCATCGGTCCAAAGCAGTCCGATTGAGTGGCATGCCGATTCTCCTCTTGGCGTATAGCTTTTCTTCGAGTATTTTATTAGGGATTTCATCTCTCTCAATCTAGCAACATGCCCCGCCCAGCGAAGCTTTCCATCCTTTATATATCTGACGACGTCAACTAAATGTTTTTTTGAACTAAGCTTGGAGTTCCCAATTCCTGGAGATTTTGGTGTAACTCATCCCTTATGATGCTATCGTAAGCCTTCTGAAAGTCGATAAAGAGGTGGTGCGTGGTAATATTGTACTCTCAGGCTATCTCTAGGATAATTCTTATTGAAAATATCTGGTCCACAGTTGCTCCATCTCTCATAAACACTGGTTGGTACAATCAGGTTTCTCTTTCTGCGATTGGACGGGGTCTCTTGTTATAGCACCTTAGAGAATACCTTGTAGCCGTTAGAGAGTAGGGTAGGGATATTCCTCGGTAACTCATGCATTCTAGAATGTTCCCTTTCTTATGTATGGGACTTATGACTGTTATGTATTAATCATCTGGCATTTGTTCACTCTGCCATATGTCCATTACAAGATCGTAACCCGCTGATAGAACTTCCTCATTTCATTAAGATTTTTAAGGTCTTCGATTTCTTCCAAGTGATCACATTCTGATTTCCTTTTCTTTTTCTGGTGTAGTTTTTTTTTTCATTCTACGTTTTAAACGGTAATTTTCAGTAGCGTTTCTTGTATTTCTCGTTTGTACCATCAGTCGATAGGCAGAATTCTTCTTGTCCTTCGCTTGTTTACATTCATCATCGAACCATGAAGCTTTCCCTAAAATCTCGGTGGATACTTCTAAGATAGCTGCATTGAATGTTTTCAACTCTGGCTGAGGTCATCATCCGGTTCAAGATTTTGTAGCTTTTGTTCCATCGATGTCAGGAAGAGGAGTTTTTTCCTGTGGATCCCTCAGATTTTCCACATTTATCCTTTTTATCTTCTTATTAATCATATTGCGAACTATTGATATTCTAGCACGAATTAACCTCTATGAAATTACGTCTGTCGCAGTAATAAAAATACTATTAATTACCCTCTAAAACGTTTTGAAGAATGTGCACGTGTATTATTACTAAAATTGAGAAATAATTGAAAATCTTTTTTTTTTTTTTTTTTATAATCTTTATCGAAGCATTACAATCTGCCTGTTGTGGCAATAAGTAATGGTGCTATGTAGCTTACAATCATTCCATAAAAAATCAATGATATAAACGAAATAAATGCATAAATAAATATATACAAGCGAAAAATATATACAAAAATAAAGTAAAAAAAAAAAATATATAATAAAAAAAAAAAAGAAAAAAAAACATAAATAAAAAAAAATAATAATAATAAATAAAACATAAACGAAATATACTGTTCACATTCATACTCTATTTACAATTTGCCTGGGGTCCCCCGAACTGAGCTTCTTCCTCATGAATGAGGGCAAAGCAGGAGTCCGGGAGGCCCCAGCCCCCTTTCCCAGCCGCGTCACTGGCATTAAACGCCAATGGAAGCTGGTTAAGGGCGCTTCACACACACACACTCAGGTCGTGAGTGGAGAATCTGGCCAGTGCCAGTACTCCAAATAACATTATTATATCAGGTCTCGAGGCCATTGCCGGTTTAGGCGGCGGGGTGGGTTATATGGATGTGTGGAACTGGATAATGACTGAGCCAGGGGGTTGGGATGACAGGCAAGGTTTTGGTGAAAGTTTGAAAATTTAGTAGGGATGAGATCGAGGACGAAAGGAATGTTGAGATCATTATGGAGGGTTTTGTTGGAAACATAATAAGGAGCATTGACAATAGTTCTCAGGACTTTGGATTGAAAGGATTGAATGCGTCTGATATTCGATTTTTTCGCGGTTCCCCACAGTTCCAGTCCATAGGTCCAAATAGGTTTGATGATGGTCTTGTATATTAGTAGTTTATTGTCTATTGAAAGATGGGAGGTCCTACATAGTAATCTGTATAGTTGGCTGAATCGTCTGTTAAGTTCTTGTCTTTTGAGTCTGGTATGAGGATTCCATGTAAGTCTTTTGTCTAGGAGAAAGCCAAGGTATCGTACTGTGTCGGAAATGGGTAGGACGGTTTCATTGAATTGGACAGAAGGACATGCTCCCCGGCGAAGTGTAAAAGTCACGTGTTTGCATTTTTCCTCGTTGACTTTGATCCGCCATTGGTTACACCAAATTTCAATGAGTGAAAGGTGCCTTTGGAGGTTCGAGGAAGCCATTTCGGGATCTGGATGAGATGACAGGATGGCTGTGTCGTCTGAGAACGTTGCAAGGAAGGTTTCAGGAGTAGTTGGGATATCAGCGGTGTACAATATGTATAGGATAGGACCCAAGACGCTGCCCTGGGGGACTCCAGCTTGAATTGGGTAAAGATTGTAGTATTCGTTACCACAGCGTACTTGGAAGTAACGATCAGAGAGGTAGGATCGAAGGGAAAATCTAAAACAGTAGGCAATTCATTTTTATGCTTTAAGTATTGAAATGTAATTGGACTAAGGAGAAAATGATCAATACAAATACTTTTAATAGATAAAAAGTAATTTTCACAAAATACATTATCTATATTATTATTACATTATCTAATATTTTATATGACATTCTAAAGCCTTATTAACTTTTCCACATTTTTTTTTTAATTTTCAATATCCGATAATTATCAACTAGATTACCCTTCATGCGACATGAATAAAATTTAAATAAAATATTTCCACGCACACAGCATACAATTAACACATATCGCTTCATCTTAAACGCTCAAATTACTTAGTGATTAATGAATTCCATTTACTAAGAGTGATTTAAAGCTTAATTTAGTCCATATTAAAAAGGTTGTGTAGAGCTTCAGGTCCTGCAAGAATAAAAATTTATCAGTTAATTATATTGTGAAAAAGTTATATTGCTTTGTTTAATGAACTTTAACTTAAAAAAAAATTTACTTACTTTGTGAAAACTATTTTTGTTACTTATTTCAACAGTTAAGTCCATTAAACAAAGAACAAAATATAAGCCATCGTCAATTAAAAAATTAAGTAGAGAGAAATATCTATTCTAAATTTACAAATGCATTAATGTTCTCTGATCACAAAATTTCGATAATGATGCCCGATCTTACGAACCCCGTTCTACACAAATTTGGTTTTATTTAATTAATCAGTTGGTCATCTAAATGTTTTTGAGGTCATTGTCTCGATACTAAATTTTTATTTAAATTTACTTTTTAGGAATTTATGGTGTATCCTTAAAATCTATGTTTATTATATTGTTTATATGTTTAAAGATATCTTAATAGTAAATTATGTGGGATATCTAGTAAAATTTGTTAACTATACTTTTCATAAGTTTTTTTAAAAATAGATTCTGTATCAAAACTTTAAGCTGTATATCTTACACGTTGATTGTAAAACTCTTTAGGTTTAAAATTATAAAAATTAAAAGCTTGAAAATGAACTTACATTCGTGAACACCTCACATTTCTGAAGACACAAATTTCAAAAATGCATTTGCTAGTCTGTAAACTGAAAAAAGACAAAAATATTGACAGATTTTTTTTTTTATCTGTTTTTAGTTGAGACTTTTGTTTTTGTTTCTATTTTTTCTATTCTAGTCTTAAGGAAGTTTTTCTAGTCTTTTCCATTTAACAGTTATCATAAATCTATTTTGAACTTTCACTCTTCTATATTATAATTCGCATTTGTTAAACTGTTTTTTTAACCTGATTAAGGCGGCTTTGAATAGTGATTATTATTTTTTAAATGCCCTATTTAATAAGCAGTAATATTCATTTTATTTTATTTTAAGATTTCCATCCAACCATACTCCACCTATAGGAAAATCGTTCTTGTTTTTTTTTTTAATTTATTTATTTTCTGAAGTCCTAAGGCATCAATCAGAAAGCTTGTATGCGTGAACGAAGCACATTTTTTTGACATATTTTAATATCTTTTTTTATTTATGGTCGACTCAGTAAGGTGATTTATGCTTAACTGTGTCTGATTAAGATCCCGTATAATAATCAGCAATATTCAATTTATATTTTGATTGTTATCAAATCATCCTCCTTCCTTAAAAAAAAATTTTCTTTTTTTGTTTTTTTATCTTCTAAAGTATCAATAGAAAATTTCTCAAGTTTGGGAATGTCCCACTATTGTTCTTTTTTTTAAGCCTCTTTTGATAACTCTGAATCCTATGTTCCGTTATTTTCGATTTTAGTTCATACATTCCCGGTTCTTCCTTGCCCCGTGATTTCCTCGCCATTATTCAATATTCTTCGAACCCATTGATGCGTTACCTTCGGCTGAAAATTGATAATAAGGCGAAGGGTGGTTCTGGTCGAGAGGTCGCCGTAAAGTGGATCCCCTCCACCGCCTCACCAGGGCAGCTTCCCGAGACGAATCCCGGAGGAGGTGTTGGCCGTGACGACGCAGGAAACACGGGGATCAGGAAGAAGCAGTGCTTAGCCTCTGTGACGTCCGTCCGAGCGTTGCCGCCGGCGTGGGAGGGGAATCCGCCATTTTGTCGCTGTTCCCGGAGGAGGGAGGTGGGATGCAGGGAGGGTGGGAAAACCCCTCCCCGTTCAACCCTTTCTGGATTTCTCGGTCATCCGCGTCTTCGCCCGGAAACTGCGTTCCGTTTCCAACCAAAATACATCCAGAAAGTTTCCCTAGTAACATAAAAAAAAATAATATAATCTGAAATATTGTAATACTCTATGGATATTATAAACTTTAATGTAATGTGGAATATTCAATATAGATAAGACTAATCGCATCTTACAATTTCGTGGGGCTTCAAGTGACATACGCTTTTGAGAAAACGCTTATGAGTACTTAGCGAATGAGTACTTATGACTTCGTGTTACAACACGAAACTTTCCGCAGGTTGTCGCTTCGTGTTCAGTCACAAGTTTTAACTAGACATTCTTTGCTTTTTAATATTCTCGAATATAACAGTAATCAATAATTTTAGTAAGGAAAGAAGAGCGTAATTATGGAAATTGTGTATAATTCGATTTTCATTTCATCAAGAAATGAACTATTCAACAAACAGAAATAGTTACTACGTACAGTCAATACTAATTTTTTTTTTTTGAGAATAATAAAAAAGAAACGGATGAAAAGTTAAAAGACTATGCATAGATTAAAGAATCGACTTGCACATACTGTTTGGGTTATATCACTGCCTATTCTTCGAAATGTCCATATCTTGATGAAATTATTACGGAAATATTCATATTTCCCATAATACACACTTCTTTTCATACTAAAACTCACGATTGTTTTTATTTTCGAGAATATTAAAAAGGAAACAAATAAAAACTTGTGACTTGGCGACTTAGCGACAATTGAAGTGCTCATTTCCAAATCGTCCTTTATCCATCAACTAAAAATTTTGGCAAACAATAAAATAGGAATTACAAATTTAAACTAAGCCATACCAATTTGGACATTGTTTCCTCAAATTCATAAAAAATGCTGAATTTATTTGTTATTTATTCAAGAATGATATCTTACATTGTTATTTAGTTATTTAAAAAATATGTTTGGATATAAGTTGTTTTGGAAATAAAATATGGATAAGAGACGGTTTGAATCCAAAAAATATAGGACAAGGAGCAGTTTGAATAAAAAGCTTCACAAATAAAGGTTTATTGTTGTCTAACCTTAAAATAATAAAACTATTATGAACCAATATTGTCAAAATGGTTGTAATTCAAGGAAATAGTTCTAAATGTAAATTTCTTTTAAAATTCTACGGCGTCCTCCGAAATTTCACCATCGTTTTCATCATCTGACTGCCTAATATCATTTTCTCGATTTTCATTTCCAAAAATAATGTTTTTCACTTGGCCGAAGATTTTCAATAAACGACTTTATAGTGTGTCTTTTGGGTTCAAATAACTGACACTTGTATTCACATTTTCTGATGGTCACTATCTCGTAATAAAATGGTGCTTGCACACTCGTTGTGCTCTTTTTTCGTTTATATTAAGTATACCACAATAGTGTGGGATTAAGTATTTGTTCCAGTTTTCTATAGTTTGCTTGTGCTGATCAGCAGGTACCCTTTTTCGTGTTTAAGTACGTTGTTGATCAACTTTATTTTCGTTGTCATAAAACTCTTTGTAAAACTTCCTGATAACGTGCATGGTCAGTTCATTACACTGATAAACACTGTCTGATTGACGTCACTGAGGTAAGCGAGGTAGAGTCTTAGACACATACAATTTCCTTTTTTACAATCTTTTTTCCGCTTACTTTGGATCCCTAATCCTCTTCCTAGCTTTATTTTTATCACATGAAGTCACTCTTGGCCCTTCCATTGCCTTATCTTCAACATTCCGAAGTTCTATTCCATTTATGTCCACAATGGATGAGTATAATACTGTTGTTGCTTGATTAAATTAGCAACTTTAACTATTAAAATTGTAATTAGCTAAATACTGGCTTTAAAAAGAGAGTGCACACTTATGATAAATCTTAAAGGTACACACTATAGTATGGAAAAGAGTAAAATAACCATCAATTTTAAAGGTGCATAACAACACAACCTTTCTTTTCTTCAAAAATAGCATGATTTTTTTTTTCTAGCTGAACAGCAGTTCTACCATAACAAATTTCAGCTATAAAATATTGGAAAAAGAGTTATAAATTTGTATCACAGAGATAAATATTACTCAACTTAGTTCCTGATAGGTGGTGGCCATATTGGATTGGATTAATGGCATTTAGAAAGCAAACACGAATTTCTCCCAACTTTTAAACTTTTAGATTTATTTTAAATGGCTTAAAGGACGTTTTGTAACTGAATATTTGGATAATTTGATAGGAAAAACTATATATAGGTAAAAGTAACTTAATTTATAAAAAAAAAAATTGGATAAAGGACGATTTGGAATTGAGCGACTCAATTGATACCCTGTATTTGATAACGCCTGAAGCAAGTGGCTAAATATTAGCGAGTTAATATTTATTTCATGCTCACTATTTGCAACTATTTGTTAATGCTCATAATTTAAGAATAATTTTTGACCTCCACCCTGACCGTTTTTTATTGCACAATATTTAGTCGGTCAACTAATAATTAGGTATACAAGATGATTTAAATCCTTTTAGTGGAACCTGTTCCGGAATTGATTTTTTTAATATATTCTATATTTCCGTATTATAAATTTATTTTTATAGATATTTTATTTAATTTATATTCAAATTTTTGTCGTTCAAGTGTAAACAGGGATAACATTTAATTTAGATTTTATTACTGAATCAGACTTGTTGATTTATGTCTATAAAATTTGATATAATTTTAATGTGATATTAATATTATTTATTACATAAAACATGTATCGTTTCTTAATAAGTACAGACTCCCCGTAGCTCTTATTATTATGATATACCGGAAAATGGTGTTGCGATTATACCAATTCTGGCATATCAATATGATTTGGCACCTGGAATATTAATTGAATTGTTTACTTCCATCCATTTTTATATTATTATCCTAAAATAATCAACTGTGCCCTTAATATTTTTTATATTAAAATAATATAAGCTTTAAAAGGTTTAACTATATACAACAATTACAACTCTCATGGGATGCTAGTGTTATTGACTTACGAATAAATTATGAGTGATTCATCGCCATAATTAGTTGATGTATTATTCACTTTATTCAATTAATTCACTATCCATTTCGGCGTGTTTATTCTTAATGAACGAATGAAAACATTGCGTTTTTCTCTTGTTAATTACAAGTTATTTCGTTGTCTTTTTTTTAATCATGGCGACAGATAATAATCGGTTTTTTCTTTTTTAAAAATTCATATTCTTTTCTAAGTGTTTAATTGCTGCTCTAATAACTCTTTTCTTATTGCGTTTTGTAAAATAGATGTATATCGTTACAGCCTAACACTGTCTATTAACGAACATTTCAAGAACATATATGATTCATTGCATAAGTTGAATGGTATTTCTAATCGTTAGCGTTATGTGAATACTAATAATCAATTAATAATTATCAATTAATAAGCATATTCATACAGGACAGACAATAAGCAGCCTATGTCTTGCAGTTTTTTAATTATTCGTTATCTAATTAATGCTTCAATTAGGAAACAATTAATTAATTATTGCTTATACCAATTAAGCACAGAAAAAGGTGACAGAATTGAAAACCATAATATTATATTACAGTATAATCGAAATGATTGATGTTTTTTTATTCTAAGAGGTCTCGATTCAAACTAAATAGAATTCCCTGAAAGTCGCTTTGCCTAAATTATTCCGGTGTTTATTCCAACTTAGGCATTTGTCCAAACACCTTCCTAGTTACCGTAAGTGATCAACAATCTGAAGTAAAAAGTTTGTGGAATGCATTTTTAATTTTTTATGCATGCATAAAACAATAAAAAATAACATTTTTATGCACGGTTATTTTTATACCGGATAATCATTAGGAATGTAATTTATTCGGAAAAATTATTGTTATTATTATTAGATATTATAATATTGAAGGATAGATTGACCAGGGGTGTAGTAATTAGCTTTACATCCTACTATGCCCAAGTTCGCAGGTTTGCAGACCTGCAAGTCGTTAAAGATCCCTATCCGTATTATACCTGGATAGGCAAAATTTAATATTGTGCAATACGCCAAATAGTAGCACAGTGAAGTTAAATGAATAATTAACGTCTTTCTAAACAGAGCACGTATATCTTTTGTGACATACTCTTAATTATATATTGAGATCCTTTAGGAATCGTCTACTTAAGCGTTAAAAAAACAGATCTGTTTTAAAAAATATCTAATTAATCGTTTTAAATGCTTAGGAATGAAGTGGCTCAGTACGCATCACTATGTTCTGAGTTATTTTATGCCAGGAACAAATAATTATCTTTTTAAGATCCTCCTGGGGCTCACCCAGCAATGATTATCGGAACTGTGGGGGGATGGCGGTTGAGCTGATCTCTGGCATACCACCTTTTGGCTTGAAGGTAGCACAGGCCCTGCGAAGTACAGAACCCAATAAGTTGTCGTGATAAACAGATTTTATTAAATACTGCTATCTGTATAATTTGTAACAATCCTTAACGTGGCTTATAAACTAGGACATCGATTCCAGTTTTTCTCTCCTACATTCGCGGATATTTTCGGTTCGAAAGAGAGCATAATCCCGGGCGGTTACAGTGAGTAGGAACCATCCTAGTAATGAAGGCAGGGCCACTTGTGCAGACAAGGAGCGGGCAGATGAAAGCGGCACTCTCACGAACAAAAGCCTTCGTTTTTAAGTGCTCCGCCGCCCCCGATCGAACCGCCCCCGCATGCAACCAGATGTAAATCCCCTCGTCGTTCACGCGAGCCTTCCTCCCTTATCTGTCCGTATAATTTATAAACACGAGTATAATTAGCGCATCCCGTCTCTATTTAACAACATTAATGTTTAAGATAAACAATTTCGGGGTGGTTGGTACTTGGTACGGGTGTTGTCCGATTGTCCGAACATCCTACCAAGAATTAATGGGTATCCACATTAGAGTTATAATGCGTGCCTTTGAAGATCTTAAACAGTCGATTAAATTTTGCTGTATATACCTGCAGAACATACTTTATGTTATTTATTTATTTTATTTTTATGGCGCTACAACTCAGTGACAAGTCCTGGCTTCTTCCTGTCTTCTCTGTATTTTTGCTGCCGTCATCCAGCTTCTGTCACCCTGGATATCCCTCACATCTCTGTCCACAACATCCGATGATCCCGCCACCTCAGTTTTGGTCTCCCCCTTCTTCTCAAAACCTTTTTAAGAATGGCCTTCCGTTCGAGACACATGAATAGCCCATCGCAGTTTTCTAATCTTTAAGGAGTAAACCACATCTGCTTCGTTATACATTGAGTGGACTTCGTTGATTGTTCTCCTTCGTCAATTTCCATCTTTATATACCCCACCGTAGATTCTGCGGAGGATTTTTCTTTCGAAGACTAGAATACCATGTTCAATCAGTTTGGTCATTGTCCCTGTCCAGATGGAGCTTGGTCTGCGTGATAAATGAATTTCTTGCATAGACCAAAGTAAATATTTTGTATTATTTATTATAATCTTATTCTGCCCTCTTGAACCGTAGATGCAGTCTTAGAAGGAATTCGGTACAACCATTACTATTACGTACATCGAAATTCTGAACATACATTACACTAAAATATAAGTAACACATAAAATAAAATAATTTTTCTTAGTCTATACATTAATTTTGGAAGATTCTTTCATGTAAATATTAGTTTTTCTGTACTGGCTGTAAAGATTTGGCATCATCATTTTCATCAAAGTAAAGAAAAATCTTGTTCGCAGAGATTTATGCTGCAGACAGGTGTAAGATGGTATGTAGGAATCAGTTCAGATAGATAAAATCTGAACCACTAAAACCCTTGTAGGATATTGAGTTACGAGTAGAGTATGTACTTTTCCCAAGCCCGGGATTATGCAAGGAGGCGATTTAGCCGAAGTTAAGCTCAACCGCCAGTTTTCCTCCAATTAAGGATACTTTATAGAGGCTAGTTGAGCCACGAGAGGGTATCCAAAACCTCTAAAACCCGTGCAGTCGATTCATGGTTTTTAACAGTATAAATAATTCATCTGGCATGCCTTAGATATTATTAATATAATTATATTAATATATAAATATCATTAATATATAAATGAACCTACGTACTGAGCAACCCAGTAATCACTATAAACTTTTACAGATGTGATTCTTTCCCTTGACATGAAACATTTATGATAATAAATATGTATTATTATTTTTTTTTTTGTTCCGAATGGCCTCTATTAAAATTTGATAAGTCTGTTTAAAAACAGCTTCAATGTCCGAAAACAATAAAAATTAAGATTTTTTAAAGCTATTTCTTATAAGACAGAAGTCCAAAAGTTACCGAGTATGTTCAATTAATAATTATCTAATTTATTATTATATAGAAAATGTACATTTAACATTAATATGTATCAATAGTTTTAAATAATAGGAACTTAGGTTCTAATCAAGATATTGACGTGTTGATTGGCTTATTTGCCGATCATGATACACTGTGTCCACGATATGTTGTCATTACGTATGTCACGTTGAAGATTCGTTCACAAGATACGTTAGAATGATACGTTCGTACGATAAAATCATTCCTGTACGATTTTCGCTCTAGTTTTTTTAAAAACTAATACTATCCGTACAAGAAAAATATTTCTTTTATATAGTTACCATAGTTTAATTTATGGGAATACTGTTAATATAATCTATACGAATATGACTTTCCTGCTTGTATCAATATAGAAATATTTGTATTGGAACCAATACTAAGTTCATCAACCTCTTTTAGTGAGATTCAAACCATTGTTCAAGTAACCTTTCTTTCTGGCTTTTAACTGTTAAGATAATGTCTGTGTCATATGAACAGCATTCTTAACCTTCTTGCACTCACATATAAACATTAATTTGGTAAATATGAAATTCATATGGTATTTAGGTATTAAGTTTGCTTTGTACCACAACAACCCATGAAGGTTTTGGGATCAGTACATGTTAGAGGCTGTAAGGTAAAAAAAAATAAGTTACAAAATATCATTCATTAGTTAATTTATGATAACGGTGTCAGTTCGGCAGGTTGTAGCTTCGAGTTAAATCACAACAAGTTCTATTTTTTCATTCGTTTTAATTTTTAATATTCTCGAAAATAAAAATAGTTTTATTACTGACTGTTTACAGTAACTATTACTGATTACATAAAGATTAAAGAACCGACTTACATGTATATTGATTAGGTTATATTATCATTCGTAATGTTTGTTCAAAAGCTGATTTGTTGATATAATTGTTACCCAACTTTGGTAATTATTCCGGAAGTGTCGCTTCGAGTTGAGTCACAAAAATACAAGTTGTCATGAGCTTTGGTGTGGAAAACGGAATGTAAATGTGGAAAACCTATTACTTCGGTAATTAATCTATTAATTCGATAATCATTTCATCTAGATACGTATATCATCTATGCTTCGAAATGTTTGTTGAAAAGTTTATTTCTTGATGAAATGATTACTGAAATCTTCTCGTAACCAATAAAAAATATTTGTGACTCAATGCAACAACATGCGGAACAAATACCAAAACGAAAGGAAAGTTTAAACTTGTTTTGGCTTAACTTGAAGCGACATCATGTGGAACCGATGCCCAAATAAATAAACCAAAATATACATACAGATACTTGGTAAAATATGTCTCGTTTTCGATTATTCCGTTCATTACCCAATTTTTTAAACTTGAGAAGGGGCGAATCGGGACATCTCCCCCCATCTTTTCTCTTCGAGGAAGTGGAAGATAAAAAATAATCCACTTTAAAAGTTGGCTTCATTCAATCAAGGCGCGTGGAAAAGATTTAATTTTTTCTGGAGTATCTGAAATCGGTTTATTCCATCGATTCCCTAATGGGACATAAATATCTTATGGGATTATTATTGTTAATATCTATATCATAATATTCTGAAGTTATCTTTAATGAATCAATTAAATCAATTAATTAAACAAAGAAAAGAGAGCGGCGTGGCTCAATGGTAGAGCGCTGAGTTACCATACCGAAGATCCTGGTTTCAAATTCCGCTCGCTGGCAGACTTTTATTTAATCTGTTGGCAGTTAAAATGAATGATACGAGATCTAAGACCCTCCCGGGGCTCACTGTATAAACTGGATACCCCAAATAAGGGGAAAATCTGGTGGTTGAGCGTGAGCTACGACAAATCACCTCCCTTCACAAGCGCTGTCCAAGAAACAGTTCAGTCTCTACCATGTAGTGATCCCCAGAATCTTCTAAGCATTATGGTGTTACAGTTTTTTTTTTTTTTTGGAAGGCTTCTTCGATCTTGTATTTTCTTACCTCCATTGCTATTTTCTCAAGGGCATTCAGACTGATCCACTCCTTAAATATTTTTTTTTTGTTTATTCCCACATCGAAGAATTTCGGTGGCCTTTATTATTCCAAATGGACTTGGTCCCAGAATAAAGTTAATTTTTTATCCTATAATATATTCAAACCTATCTACTACTAACTGTATTTTTTTTCTCTTTTTTTCCAGAACGAAGGCATGAGTTCGTCAGCCCACTATTCCCTCAGGTGGAACAACCACCAGAGCCACCTCCTTACTGCGTTTGATTCCCTCCTTCAGAATGAAACCCTCGTGGACGTCACCCTCGTCTGCGAGGAGACTAGCTTCAAAGCACACAAGGTCGTCCTGTCCGCCTGCAGGTGAGCTATTTATTTAATTTGTATATATCTATGATTATAAATTATATATAATGCTATGATTAATATCTTGATAATCCTACCATTAGGATTAATATAAAAAACATTTATCATTCCCGAGACTCCTCAACATATATCAGGGTCTGAAAGACATAAAAGAATAATTTAATTCAACCGAGCTTGTTGCCTTTTGAACTATAGAACTCAATTTTAATCGAATAGTGTCTACCGAGATTCCTTGTACAAATATGATGAAAACAAATACTTGGACATGCTATCGAAAATTAGAAAGGCTATTGTTAACGAATATTGCCACTGGAGGTAGGAATATCTGTCCTATACTCTAAGTGATAACCGATTCCAGATAATAGTGTGTGTTGTCGTGTAGGACTCATTTGTATTTGTATTAATAAATATGGCTTGTAATCAAGCCCTGAAGAAAATCTGCAATGTGTCAAAACGTTGGTTAAAAAAAAAAATGTTAAACCCTATTTTAACTAAAATTCTTTCACTATCCTTCATCCGGATCATTTCCTGCCCAGTATATCGTCCCTGCCATTTCCAACTATCGAATATGAAAATCGGTACTTTTGAGGAGAATTAAATAAAAGCAGTTTCAAGGTTCACTATAAATTTGTGCCTATAGTCAAACCAATGAGATTCGTTTACATTGTTTTTGTGACTGATAGATGCCTCCATATGAATTTTATATCAATTATCAAAGCTAAAGCAACTGCTATAAGTCGAAAACGAAAACTGTGTTTTTTTTCATATACGATACTTTGCGATGGCAGGAACGATATGATATAGCTTGTTCTTTTTTAAAAAATATATATTTTTTTTAAGTTTACCATTTTTGAACAAGTATTTATGTAAATCTATTTTTGATAATACCCTAGTTTATCAACCAAAAATACTAACCAAGGAAACTTTTTAAAAATATAATTAATTAATAAATCAATAAAATAGAGCCAAAAAGAAACACTTTTGTGTCTTGATAATGCCTGAATAGGCGGAGCGTCGATCGGTTCGATGCTGTGTATTACTGGAGAAATTTGAAACATAAGGCTTTGCTTTGTGGTGTTTCCCATTTGCATTATAATAAATTATAATTAAATACTTAACCAATTATTATGAAATAAAAAACTTTTTCTTGATTGAGAAAATAATTCAAATGTACTATTTTTTCCTAATGGAAAAAGAAAAATTACTAGACTGAAAATAAAATATTTTTAACGACTTTAATTGTATGTAAAAAGGATAATAAAATTACAAATATATGCCTTATTTACAAATGATGATACTCAGATAAACAGCTCACTTTAGAAAATAAAGAGCTTTTACAAAACTAGATTTTTCCCGCTGTTTTTACCGATTAGCGGGCAAAAAAAGAACCAAATAGAAATTGCTAAATGCAGGTATAATTGAATTATTTTAAAAAACCGGATGTTTAAAATATTACATATATTTTTTAAGCTGGAAGTTTCAGACAATAAAAGGAGTTGTTTCCTTTGTGACCCCATGAAACCCTTATTAAAAACATTTTGCTGGTAAAAACATGGAATGAAAAACTTTTTTTTATGTTGAGACCACTTATGAAAAGGGCATATACAACTTTATTATCCCAACTCCTCCCCCACTCCTCGCTTTTCTCTCCCTACTTCTCTTTCAACTGACAAAAATTATCATTTTAAACTTTTTTAACCCTTACTTCAGGATGTATTTAAAATTAAAAACCTTTTTTTTTGTTATATATTAAATATTAAAAAAAAACCGTACCACTACAATCCATAAACGGGTCTGGGGTTCAGTATATGGTAGAGACTGTACTGTTTCATGGACAACGGTTGTGCAGGGAAGTGATTTTCTTAGATCAGACTCAGTCGGCAGATTTCCCCCCTTATTTCGGATACCCACTTTATAGAGGTTGGGTGAGCCCCAGGAGGTTCCTAGATCCCATATCCAGATCCATCTCCGGCCGCTAACAGACTAAATAAAACTCTTTCAGCATGGCAACTTAGAGCTCTACCACTAAGCCACTCCGCTCACCATTAATATTTCTACTATTATAATTTTTATTGTATCATTAGCAAACATTTATATAAATTTAACTTATTCAAAATCCTTAGTTCAAAGTTCCTTATATTCCCAGCTTTCATTTCGCCAGTTTTCAAGAAGATGCTGATTTGGTTTATTTTTTATTATCTTAATTTTTAAAGTTGCTGTAAATTTTATAATAACGAAGATGAATTGTATTCATGATTATTGCATTTGGTTATAATTAAAATCACCGTTTTGTTTGGCCGTGTTTTTCTTCTGTCCAAAAAAGGTAATTCTGTAAGCATCCAATTTTATTTCGGACATAATTGAAAATTATTTTAATTATTTCTTTAAGATTTGTTTTTATTGTGTTATTGAAACGGATAACAAATATTTAAAAATCTTAGATAAAAATGTATTTATTTGTAGAATAGAATGATTTATTAATTTATCTCTAGTTTTTGCCAAAGTTCATGTAAACTGTCCTCCTTCTTTGCTTTCATAAAACATATACTGTATATGTATATATACTGTATAATTTTATAGTTGTGATATTAGAAATATATAATAAAATTAAAAGTTTGAAAAAAAATACTAAAATGAAACGGCCCTTTGTTAATGAAAAATTAGAAAAAAAATTGAATTATCTAATAAAAATAGAAAAAAAAAAAAGATTTTCAAAGTTCAACAAACTCCCTACTATTCACTAACCTTGTGTGGGTACACAGTTTGTAACCGAGCCAACGAAGATGTCGCATTAAATATATAAAAATAAATCTATAATCTATAAACTTTAAGGTTTAGAAAAATTAAACAAAGACGTAGAGAGAAGTATTCGTAATCCATCTTATTTCTATAATTTAAATAATATAATCAAATAATTTATAAAGCTCATCGCTGCTATAGACAGCAGGTTGAACAAGATTTATCTCTTGTTAAAATTATGAGAAACATTTTAAAAAATCTTAGTTATCTTTCTTGAAAAGATCGGCTGTGGAGGCTGACTCACCCGCCTAAAAGCCGAAGTCAGCAAGAACTAATATGACACACTTAACAATTGCAACGCGTTCCGTTGATCTTTGTACCCCATCTTATCGCCAGTCAATATTCTGAGTGCTATTACGCAGTTTATAATACACTAATTAAAAATATATTCATTCAATAATGTGAAATAACACAAGTATTTTGTATTAAGAAATATATATATTTTTAAAAATATTTTTACAACATAGCGCCACTCAACTAAATTCAATATGCTTGTAATGAATTTTTCCTGTTTTCTTGTTAGTATCGACACTATTTTATTATTTTTTTTAACATATAGCATATATATATATATATATATATATATATATATATATATATATATATATATATATAACATAGTTTTATTTTTTTGTAATTTTGTATTTCACTATTTCTGAAGTTACATTTTATCTTGAATCTCTTGACTCCCTGAACATCATCCACCACTAGTAGCCATGGTAATTAATTAAACGCATAAATTAATTTATTACTATATATACTATTATTTTGTTAATTTGTTATTACAATGGTATTCATACAAGATATTATATTTCCTGTATTACATTTCTTCTAAAGCTCATAGTACTAGAAACATTTTAAGTTTTTATTGGCTTTTTAATTTTAAATTATTTATGAAAATTAAAATAGCTTATTTATGAAGGATTGACCGAATTGTTGTTCTATAAATTATTTAAAAATACCATAGAGAAATAAAATAAACAATGACAAAAACATATATAAGACAACACAATTTAATTATAATCATAAGTTATCACAATACCTTATGATTACAACAGTGAAAGTTATTAGGAAAAATTGTAATTATCAATATTGTGAATAAAGCAATCTAATGTAATACAAATTTTTATTACACGACTGGTATGGTGTTTATTATAATTGGCAACCTGTGACCTTTTTTATGATATAAATTTTTATGTTGTTTATTTTTTACTTAAAGTTCTTGTTTATAATCATAGCAATCTTTTTTCCAGCCCCTATTTCCAGAGGATATTCTCTGAGACCCCGTGCAAACACCCCGTCATCGTCCTTAAAGACCTCAGGGGTTGGGAAGTGCAAGCGATCGTCGACTTCATGTACCGGGGTGAGATCAGTGTAGGCCAAGAGCAGCTGAGCGCTCTCATCAAAGCAGCGGAATCCTTGCAGGTAAGATACTGTTCATTTTTATAATTTATTGTACATTGTACATATAACCTTCATTATCACTATAATGATACTAACAGGTTCTGAATCGTAATTTAACCAGCGGTATCTGGCGAGGGACCAACCCGATTGTTCCACTTGTGTAATTGTTCAAATCATTCGAACTAGCATTTTTGTATAGGTTTCGTTCTTCTCTGTCAAATACAATTTTATTAATATATATATTTTTTGGCACAGAATTTCTAACTGAATATTCTTTTTTACTTCAATTTTTCCTATTTAAGACACTTTTTTTGCATTATATATTATTCATATTAGTTATTTGCTGTCAAATAATTTGACTTTTACTTATAACCTTATCTGAGAACGATATTACTTTTTTAGATGTGGGCTTTGCAATACACTACCCGCACTACACGTCAATCTTATAAATTTATTAAACGTCAGGATTTTTTTTATGTAATGCACAGATAATATTACTAATTTTATTAATACAAATTTTCTATTCTTTTATGTGTCGTTTCGTAATAAGAGTAATTTTTGCCAGCTTTTTAGAATTTAAAAAAGTATACCAGTATGCCTATGCTATAAATTTTTACATTAAATATATCAGATCATACCTCTAATATATATCATTCTCCATATAATATTATAACTATAGCATGGCTTTACTCCTAAAGCTTTCCCTAAATTATTATACTTTTCCCAAGAGATGAATATTTATAAATCTCTGAATTCTATTTTAGTCTTCATTATTTTTTTATAGTTGTCTTTGAATAGCGAATAATCAAATAAGATATTTCCCTAACATTAAAGAATACAGTATAACTTTCATTTAAAAAACAAGAATTACCGAAACATCGCGATCATTTTTCTTTATCCTAATTAAATTTGATTGTTCAAATAATTTTATAGGATTTAGAACAGGTATGTCATAGTTATCTTCTTAGAATTCTGTTTGCCATTAGTTTTCCTCATATTTCCAGGAAACTAATTGGTCTCAGTTCATTGTTTTTTACAAGGATATTCACTAGTATAATAATAATGTTATGTATAATTATTCATATTGATAAGCCAATAACAGACTAATAAGAGATATTTATAATTATAATTAAATCCTTTCTTTACCTGTTGTTCAAGATTTAAGACATTAGGATTAAGTATAGAAGAATTCTTTCTGTCTTTAACAAAACATTATTAAAGGATTTATTGTATTAAGTACAAATTTAAGTTAATTATAAAAATGTACTTCTATTTGAAATCATTTTTGGATTTTTTTTTTCAAACAAGCCCTAAAAATTAAGTATTGGTATAAACGTTAATCATATATATATATATATATATATATATATATATATATATATATATATATATATATATATATATAAACATATATATATATATATATATATATATATATATATATATATATATATATATTTATATATATACATATATATATATATATATATATATATATATATATATATATATATACATATATATATATATATATATATATATATATATATATATATATATATATATATATATATATATATGAATATATATATAAACGTTAATCATATATATATATATATATTAATCATATTGATATAGTTAACATTTGTGTTTGTTGATATATGTTAAATTATCAAAAATTATTAGATTACAAAACAAGTCTTAATAAGCCAAAGAAAAAAAAATTGTGTTCTAGTTTAACTATATACATACATATATTATTCATTCTATTCTATATATATGAACAAGTTATTTTTAAAACAGATTTATTTTTAATATGATAAATTATACATTTCTCATAAATATCTTAATTGTTTACATACATTAAGGATCTGGTAGTGTGGATAAAGTGATAAAAAGGTTCATAACATCATTAGAAAAGATTTATATGATGGAATATAAATAACATCATTTATATATGTATATATATATATATATATATATATATATATATGTATATATATATATATGTATGTATATATATATATATATATATATATATATATATATATATATATGTATATATATATATATATATATATATATATATATATATATATAATAGGATGCACTCAGTATATTATTTGTTATTCTGAAAACTGATGTTATTATTCAAACTTACTAGAAATCATCAGGGTTTTGTCCTGAAATATTAGCTTTTAGAATAAAAATATTACAGTGCTCCATCATGGTTACTCATTCCATCTTTTAAAGCTCATAGTGTAAATTTGTAATTTTGGTTTAAGTTCAATTTTAATCTTTAAATTTATATATTTCAAAATAGACTAATAGTTTATCTTTTGTTTACATGCAGTGGTTTCATTAATTAATATTCATAGATTTGATTTACTCTATTCAATAGTAACATACAAATTCAAGACAACTTGTAGGTTCGTTAATTTGTTTGTTTTTTGTTTGTTTGTTGTTTGTTCAATTAACGTCACTTTTTGCTGCTATGGCTAATCGGATGATGCTACCTTGGGAGCTCTAAATTTTACCTATCCAGGTTTAATTAGGATAGGGATTTTTAACGAGTACCTGACATAGTACAGGCTCCGGACCTCCGATTAACGTTCCTTCCGAAGGACGGCGTAACTAAGGATTTTTTACTCCCTTTAAAAAATCCTAGGGCCACCTTCCGGGCTATGAACCCACAATCTTGGGCTCAGTAGTTTGTTACGCTAACCACTAGACCACAGGTCACCCCCGTTTGTTTTCTGTTTTAAGTGTTATTAATATATTAACAGCACCAGTGAGTACGTATTTAAGTCAAATTTTCTGCAAAATGAATTTATTGAACTTAGGGAAGTGAAATCATGTTATTTTTGTAGTGAAAAAGGGACTAAGTCAGCCATTGGCCTAAGAAGGAGTTATTGCTTCTAGTACAACTCCATTTCAAGCTAAAAACTACAAGAATGAAAATTCCTCCTCAATACAGTTAACTCTCTCTGGACGAAATTCAACTTAACTTCTTATACATCAGAGCTGTAGATATATAAATATTGCCACCATTTTCTATATAAGCTTTCTATTTTTCAGGTGAGAGGTTTGGCGCACACCGAGAGGATTCCTGTCTGCGGGAACGACAAGGAGCCAGGAAGGGAGAGGTACTCTCCTCAGCAGAACTATGACTCCAGGCTGCCAACACTCCCCCATCTTCCCAACATCTCCTTCTCCGAAGGTAGACACTGCTCTTCGCCACTACCGAGGAGGAAGCAGGTGAGTTAGCCTCATTCACTTAATACTTTACATCTGAATGTTTTATCTAATAAACCAAACAATAGCAATTAATCAGTGAAAGAAATAGAAAGGAATGTATCCTTATTAATGAGAATTTAATGCATGAAAGATAATTTTGAGTATGAAAGAATAACTTTAAAACTGGAGCCATCAGTACTATCAGGAAGGGTTTAACAGATCGGAGATGTGCTTATTTTTATTTTTTGTAGCATATTATCAAATGACTAACTGATATAAAAGGGTTGAAACAGATTTAAAACTATTTTTTTTGTTGATTTAATTAAAAAAATAATAATAGAATGTAAAGTAGGTGTATTTTTTATTAATCTTTCATTTTAATGGTTTAAAACATGAAATTAATTGTTGGAGGTAATGATATAGTAGTTTTTATCGAAAATTTTCGTTTTTTATTTGTAAATTTCATTCATATTTTTAAAATTCCATACAAATACTATAATTTCAACAAATCACGTGAGTTTTTTTTTTTAGAATTAATATTCACACTTGTAATTTTTTTTTTTTGTAATGTTATAACTTTACCGTTATTGACTGTTTAATCGCTCAATGATAAACATTTGGAAATATTTTTGTAAAATCTTGGAATGGTCTGATCCAATAGTTTTGATTAGAATATTTAAGTCCTACCCATTGAATTTGAAATGGGATCAATTGCTGCTTACTAGATAATTATTAATAACGAGTAGAAAAATGATAAAGTCGTACTTCAATTAAAGTATCCTTATTGTATCCGAAAGTGCTTTCTGCACAATTTCCATTATCAAGTTCTCAATCAGAATCTGACCAAAAATTGTATTAGCATAATAATTACAACCGAGTATAGAAATGAAAAAATTTTAATTAAATACAATACTTTTGTGAGACAATGCTAAGATATAGATATTTCCATATCCATGATTGGTATAAAGATCTACACATTAATGGAGACATATAAAAAAAATGAGTTTTCATGACAACTATTTCAGAAATAGTTGTTGCTAAGTCAACTCATGTGACTACTTATTTTAGCTCAATATTAGAGGACTTCTCTCTAAAATAATAAGTTAGAAACAACTCTTATTTTATTGATTTTAGAAATTTAAAAAATAATAATAATGTCATATTTTTATCAAATATAATATATTCATGGAATTTCTATTTCACGTTTATTTTTTATAACTATTCTGCTTGTTAATAATGAATGATAACATAATCATCTTTGTCGAAACAAATGTATTTGTTACTAATATAAATATTATTTAAAATAAATGAAATTATAATGCAAGTCAAGGGCAATACCAGTTATAATTCCCTTATACTTTTTTCTGTCCTTTTCCACGCTACAGTTAAGGAAAAGTTTGCCGAAAAGGAAGATAGGGCTTCACCACCCAATGGGATTTGCTATGCTCAGAAACATGGGCATGATGTCCCGTCGGTGGCAGGTAAAATAAAAAAATAAAAAAGATCAACATTTTCGCACTAGAACAAAAGTGAATAGATATGATTTTTGGGTTTTCTCTTTTGATTTTGTTAATTTTTTTGAAGACCCATTACACATTATGTCAGTTTAGGAGTTTATATTCAAAAATAATTACTTAAAATGGGATGCCTGCGGAAAAAATGAATTGATTTAAATTCGTGGGAGTTGAAATTTTTGTGGTCTTGCTCTTGGCTTGCATAATGTGTAACATTAAACATATTTTATTATAACTTAAAAGAGACCCAAAAACCATAGCACATTTTGATTGAAGTAGATAGTGAATCTGATTTAACAGTGTTATTTGATTACCAAAATTAGCTTTTATTTTTTGTGAACATACTGTTTAAATGAAAAATATTGCAGCTTATTCTTGAAAACAATAGGTCTTTCCTTAATTTATATTTTTTAGAAACAGCAGATATATCATGTGGCAATGATTATACTTCTAATAATATGAAATTCCTGGCACAAAAAAATAATAGTGAATAAATGATATTTTAATGATACTAATCTTATAAATTTAAATAAAATCTTATTAAAAGGTGCAGGGAAGGATTATTATCTTCAAAATTACAAATTAGATAATCCATTCATTATTATTTTAAAATTTATTTACAAAACAAAGTATTGCTATGTCATTTTGGGCAATAAAAGATTATCAACTTAAAAATTTTAGGCTCGACCCCGAAGAAGATCTGGTGACACAAGTGGACCCCAGGACCTTAGGACTAAGAGTCCTGAACCAAGAAATTCAGACACGGCAGAAAATTTGAGCATGAAGAAACAAGGGAGGCAAGGAACTACACCAACTCCTCCTCAAGTAAATGTAAGTGGAAAATATAATTATATTTTGTATACTTAAAATTATAAAGTGAAGTGAAATAATAAATTAATATAATCTATAATAATAAATTAAACTAAGAAATATTTCAATATTAAATACATTTTTTTATAAAGTTTTTATTTCATATACTAAAAACTGTATTATGGGCAGTAAGTTAATCATAGAAAATTTGGGTTGAAGTTGGCTGAGGTTGGCTTGCCTGTTAAGGATGATGGTGGTGCTATTGATAGCAATAAATAAGGAATGAATTATTATTCCATTTTCTACTTTAATAATTAACAACTTAAATCCACTGATGCTACAACAATTATCCAGACTCCTTACAGATTGAGATAATATTTGGATAATCGTTGCAGCATCAACGATTATTTCGTAACAATTTTATTTTTGTCCAGTACAATATTTTACAATACAACATTTTACATAAATTTTACTATTATTGTAACTAACATTTTTGGACCTAGCAACCTCAGTATCTCTTTTTTTACTAGACAAAGTTTCCAACAAAGGATAAAACATTGAAGTGTTGATTAAATGGAGCATATTTTTTAAATTTTCTAAAGTTCATTGAGTTGGGTTTTAAGAGTATCTAAAAAAAAAAAAATAATGTTGAGAAATCTTCTGTAATAATTGATAAACTTGTACTTTTATTGAAAAAGTGAATTTTTCTTGAAAACCATTTGAAAAATCACAGCTAAAAAAACGATTGATATAGTGTGGCATGATTGGTGGCCTTGAAATACAATTTTGTTTGCAATTTCTGTATTACAATTATCATTTATTTTTTTTAAATTTCCTTCTTGCAAACCCTGTTGTATATTTACTCATGAGAAGTTTTACTAAAATACTCCCGACATTTCTTATTGCTGAAGTACATTTAAATTTTAAATAACATGGTTAATTTATTGTTTTAGATGAAAATGGAGAGTGATGACTCTGAACCCCCAGACTCAAGTCAAAATCAGCCCGTTGAATTGACAACAGCTCCTCAAGAGCCACGCATAGACTTCAATAATACAGAACCAATGGGAATGCACCCTCCACATCATGTAAGGAACCATTAATTAATCTAGACAATCATATAAGTTTAAATATTTATTTTTTAAATAAAAATTTTGAATTACAAAGATTGCTGCCATAAGGGAGTACCTCTCATTTAAAAAAAAATTAATATTAAGAAATTTATAAAAAAAAAATTCTCAAGATGGAGATTTCAAAGTAATACAGAGAAATTAGTTTTTAACAATATCCTTAATTTTTCATGCCCGAAGGTTTACTTTTAAATTTAGTTGGCAGTAACTAGCCTTTTTTTCAAAACAATCCATTCACTTTTTTAATTATTTATGATCAAACTATCCATCTTTTTCTATACTTGCACTGTGCAGATTAGGGTTTTAATTCTGAAAACGGTTAAAGATACATGGCTGAAATGTTAAGAATTATTTATTTATGATATATTTTAAAATAAAATGTATATGGGTGTTTTATAAATGTATATGTTTCATGGTGACTATAAAAGGGTCCTTTTAATTATTTTAAAAAAAAAGATTTGATTTAAAGAGCTATCTTATATCTGTTTTAATTTTTTAGGACTCTCCTATTGAAAATTCTTTTCCTCATTTGGCTTCGATCTCTGCCCTTTCCCTGACACCTCCGCACAGTAAGTTTTCAATTTTCAACTTTGTTGTATAAATATTTAAATTATGTTCTGCACTTAACAATCATGTAAAGCACCAGCTATAAGTCTTCTTTGGACTATGACTTTATTGCATTTGTATACCTTACTTTTTAAAAATGCATGTTCAGCAATTAAATAATGATGATGTGTAAATAATGCTCCTTTTAAATTTTTTGTTACAGTGTTTTCATTGGACTCACAATTTGGTACGTGTATAAATATTACTTGTAAATAAAATTAGTTAGTAAATTTCTTTCTAAAAATGATTTGCATGCAAACAATTAATTAATGCTTTGCTTATTGGTTTTAATTGAGTGTATAAACATTTAAGCTATAATTTTTTAACCCAGCTGTAGATATTGCTTAAGGATGTAAGGTAAGCTGAGGCCTTCCTCTAGGTCTAGTACCTGTCGGTCTCGCCTCCATAAATTTTCATGGGTTTCTTTCTGGGCTCGTCCAGTCTAAGTGCCCATACCATCTCAGCTGCCTCTTTTCCAGGATCTCTTTCATCGTGGGAATATTCAATTCTTCCATTATTCTTTAATTTCGGATTCTATCCCAGCGCGTATTTGAAGCTACTCTTCATTAGTACTTCACCTCTGCAACAGATATTCGGATCCATTTTTTATCTGCGAGGACCCAACTCTATGCTCCATATAGCAGAACTGGCACGTATATGGCCTTGAAAACGTGAAGCTTGACATCTTTCCCTATCTCTCTCTTTCCCACAATTTTAATGCAGATGGGGTAATAAGATGTTGAACGTCTTGGTGGTGGTGTGCTGTCTCATGTTTGAAGCCTGTTTGGGCTGTTGATCGTTGAGATATATTGCACCTTTTTCTTCGAGATGCGATTCACATAACTCCTTTTTGATTTTGGTGTCTTGATAATGCCTGAATAGGCGAAACGTCGACTGGTAAATAGGTGTATTTTTTGAAACATAAGGCTTTGCATTGTGGTTTTTCCCTATTGCATTATAATGGAGTAATATATACTATTAGCTTTGGCTACCCTTTGGGATAGTTCTTGTTCTAATGTCCCATTTCTGCAGATCACAGCTCCTAGGTAGGAGAATTCATTTACTACTTCAAGCTCCTCATAATTGCAGGTCAGATGGATTTGGCTCTCGTCCCACTTGTAGGATCTTGCTTTTCACCACATTGATATTCATGCCCTTCCTACCGAGTTCTGCTTCCCATTCTACTAGGGCTTGTTGGAGCCTATGCGTAGAATCAGCAATTAACATGATATCATCAGCATATACCATTGCCTGTACCAGTACTGTTCGCATATTCCA
Source organism: Arma custos (assembly GCA_037127475.1). Taxonomy (NCBI): domain Eukaryota; kingdom Metazoa; phylum Arthropoda; class Insecta; order Hemiptera; family Pentatomidae; genus Arma; species Arma custos. The sequence continues at coordinate 50,692,537 of CM073763.1, read as the reverse complement.
AAGACCTATCACTGCCCTTGCTATTCTTCTCTTACATGTTTTAATAATTTCATCAAGATGATGAAGAGTAGAGGACTTAGACTGTCTCCCTGCTTAACTCCTTTTTCTATTGGGAAGCATTTTGACTCCTAGCCATTTATGCTTACAATGCCTTTGGGGGCCTGGTACGTTGGTTTGATTGCTTCAATCAGACCTGATGGGACGTTTTTAGCTCTTAAGGAACTCCATATTTTTTCCCTTGGTACTGAGTCAAACGCTGCTTTTATATCCAGAAATATAAGGTACAGGCTTCTGTTTCGATTCCAGGCTTTCTCAGTCATCATTCTAAGGACAAAAATGTGATCTTGGATTTGGTGTCCTGGGTGAAATGCAGCTTTCCTCCAGGTTTTCTTTGACTAATGGCCACAGCTTCCTTTCTAGAATCGAGGTGTATATTTTATATACGACTTGGGAGAGACATATTGGCCTGTAATTACCACATCCACTTGTGCTATCTTTCTTGTGGATTGGGACGATGATGTTGTTTTCCGAGTCTTTAGGAATTATCTATTATAATGCAATTGGGAAAAACCACAATGCAAAGCCTTATGTTTCAAAAATACACCTACTTACCAGTCGACGTTTCGCCTATTCAGGCATTATCAAGACACCAAAATCAAAAAGGGGTTATGTGAATCGCATCTCGAAGAAAAAGGTGCAATACATCCCAACGATCAACAGGCTCCAAACATGAGACAGCACCCAACCACCATGACGTTCAACATACAACTTTAAGTTGTGTGATTTTCTCCAAATCCTTTTAATATTTTCCCGGTAGTCATCATCCAATTCCTTACCAAAGCGTTCCCATGACTATCTCTTCGATTCTCTCTCAGTTTGCTTGGAGCTATTCCTCTTTTGAACATAATTAGACCAGTTCTGCTGTGACTTATTTGCCATATAGTTTTTCCATGCTATCTTTTTGCCAGCGACCGCACGTTTTACATGCTCATTCCACCATTCTGTTATTTTGGCCGGATATTAATTTTCTTGAAAGTGAATATTTCAGTCGCAGTCTCAAGTATACAGCATCTCATCTGACATTTCATCTATATTCTTTTTGAGATTTGTCAATAGTAGTCGATGGCCTAGCAGCTCTGCATATAAAGTCCTCTTCTCAGGATTCCTTAACACTTCCGTATTAATCCTTTCATATGTTTTTGGTTTCCTATTGATGGGCTTGATAATCTGGGTATCTGCAACGAGAACTAAGTGTTTGGTTCCTAGCTCTGCATTTGTTATTACTTTTACATCAGTAAAGTATCTCCTAATTTTCTTACTATAAATAAAGTAATCTATGATGCTGTTTACGTTCCTTTCTTGTGCAGAGAATGTTATTTTGTGAACCAGTTTATGTGGGAAGAGCGTGTTAACTATTAACAGATCAAAATTTATACAGAATTCTATAAGTCTCTGTCCGTTTCTATTTTTAGTTGTTTCTATATTATCTCTTCCGATCATAAAGGTCTCCCATTATTATTATTTCTCTTCCCAAGTCTTAGATACAGGCTTGTAAAAATACCAGTTAGTTTGATTTGTTCCTTAAGCAATAATTTTTCTGTTTATTTTTTTAACATATGCTTTTGAATCCTTAACACTGCTTTTATTTTCTAGCGTGAATTCTTAATGTGTTCTTACAAGCATGATTTAACCTAAAACTTAGGTTTATTATTGTATTAGCTAAAACTTAGCTAATATGTTTATGTTTTTTACATAAGTTGTAGCTAACATAGTTGTCTTGGTAAGAAATGTGATAAATTGTGTTTTCCGAATTCCTAAATTTTATTAATTACCAAATGCATGTTTGTATAATAAATAAAAATCTAGAGCTCATAAGTAAAGTAAAAGACACTTAGGAAAAGGAAAAATTTAATACCATAGTAAAAAATAATATTTGGAAAAAAAAGTTTTAACAAAAATTTTTGTTGGTCTCATAAAGAGTAGCTATATCAGGATCCTACCTGTTTTGATCAGAAACGAGACAGCTTGGCTAAGAGGGAGGGGCGAGCCAGTTAATTAAGGGAGAAATATCCAATATATTAGTTTAATTTGTATATGATAAAAGAACTTTGAATTAAAAAAAAATAAATTGTTGGTCTTATGGATATTAATATAAATTTAATATTTCAATATTATTATCCAATATTTCTTAATATATCTGATTTTATTTAAAAGTACAAACAATTTTTTTGTTTATTTTTTTATCACAAACTCAGTAGTAGTAATATTCACCTAGTCAAACCTCTTGGATTTGGTTATAAAGCAAAATTCTCAATACTTTTTTTATTTTTTTATTCTGCAATCAATAAAGGATAGGATTATATTGAAAAGAAGAAAGTGAAATTTGTTTGATCCTTAGTTTTGACTTGATTGAATATTTAAACATAAACCTGGTTCATTAAAAGAACATAAATATATTATAAAAATATAAATCATACTTAAAAGCTTACATTCCTTTTGAGATGTAACCATTAAAATACAAGCAAATTCAAATAGGATTGTATTTTTTATTTTTAAATTATTTCATTTTTTTGTAATATTACTTCTAATCTGATATTTTGTAATTCAACAGTTGTTTTAATGGATTTTTAATCTTTCTGTTCAAGGGTTCCAAAATTCTAAAATATATGAATCCTTATTTTTAGGATTGTTCCCAGGAATGGATAACTGTCGAAACCCTCTACTAAATGATCTCTCAGAACAAAGGCTTGACAATCACATTTCAAGCAAAAAGAAAAGTAAGTCTTCAAACAAATAATTTATATTTTAATTTTGATCTCCTGATAACTAAACATGATCAATAAGAAAGTTCTTGCCATTTTGCTTCATATGTAATTTAGATAAAACCTTACAAATTGTATAGTCAACTATTTTTTTCTTTAATTTGAGAAATCATAACAACATATTGAAAATTGTATAAAAAAGTTCACTGAAATGAAATTATGGCCACTTAAATTTAAAAAATAAACATTTTGTTATTTAACAATATTTCTGCATTAAAGACCATAACAAATACATGGCATTATCTCTGTAGATTGGATTGTACTGTGCCTCTATCTTCCCTCTGATGATTAAAAAAAATTAATAATCTGCAGCCCTGGTGAGTAACTGGTTAATTCTAATCTTATTCAAAGAGAGTTAATTGTTTTGAAGTAATTGAAATCATATCATACTTGTAGTTTTGGCTTGAAATGAAGTTATAATATAAGCAGTAACTGTATTTCAATCCAATGCCTAACTTGACCACTTATGTAAGGAAAAACTACAAGAACAACATGATTCTGCTTCTCTTAACCCTTTAGCGACCGTGAACTACTATAATAGTCCGAGCGCGCTGTGCCGTGGGGACCGTGGACTATTATAATAGTCCGGTGTCAGGTGGGCTCCACGGACCATGGACTATTATAATAGTTTTGCTTCTCCGGCGTTTCTAGACCGTGAGCTACAATAATAGTTCAGTTCCTAGAGCCATCTAGGTGTCCGCATGACAAGCTGAAATACTTTTTCTTGACAACAGATGTCGTACAAATTCACTTTTGGCTATATTATTTTTCGTAAAGTGTGTCTGTCGTGTTTCAGCATTTATCACTCTCAAAAGAATTTTTAATTGTATAAATTTGTATATAGACATTTCAAAAAAATAAAGTATATGTATAAATTTGTATGTAGACATCTCAAAAAAATAAAGTATATAATTTTATAATTTTTTAAATAATTAAAAAAAAATTTTTAAAAATATGTTTTTAAATTCACCAGTGCCAGTCCATTCACCATTCCAAGTCCGGATCAAAAAGGATGATGGGAAACTATAAGGAATTAAATAAAAAAACATGATTTCAAGGTCAAAAAGTAAAAAGTAACGGTTGACTTTTCTATCACTCGGTCCAGCCAGCCCGCTCTGGCCCGGCCGTATTCGGTCGCTAAAGGGTTAATACAAGAAACTCAATTTGAAAAAAAATTGACTTCACCACCTATTTTTGAGAGCTGCAGATATATTCTCAATAATTCAATTGGAGAGAAAATTAGAGTTCACCAGAAATGGGGAGCAAAAGTTAATCAATTATACTTCTTCAACTTGAGGTAGTTGCGGATGTAACATTATTTTTTTACATGATCACCAAATAAATCAACATCTAACCATTTTATTTTATTCTTACAGTGGGTCGACCTAAAGGGCAACACAGCGCTCCTAGGGGTGGTCCACCACGATCATGGACTAATGCTGAGTTGACAGAAGCCCTACAACATGTTTGGAACAAAAAGATGACAACATCCCAGGCTTCTAGAATTTTCGGCATACCCTACAACAGCTTATTAATGTATGTCAGAGGAAAATATGGAAAATCACTGAAACTTGAACAATTGAAGAAAGAGTGTTTTGGCGAACTCGGAGGCCCTTTAGATCTGCTTGGTTTAGGAAATATTTCTAATAATAATAATCCAACAAAACCAAAGATGCCTGAACCAGACCTGATGCTTGGACCTCCAGGGTTCAACCCCGGCCCTTATCCCACCACTAACTTCTATCCTGACTTTGGAGCTTCGTTTCCTGTACCAGTAGGAATGGTTCATCTGCTTCCTCAATCTGAAAAGAATAGAGAGCCTGTGGAATTTGCGAAAGAAGAATCGAGAGCGACACCGATGGAATATCCGAAAGAAGAACTACGAAATTCTCCCATGGCACTGGATTTTGTTAAGGAGGAGGCTCATGGGAACAACTGTATTGAAAATGAGGAATCTAACAGTCCTCGTGCAAGGGAAATTCAACGAGAACAAAATGGTCAGGATTGACACGCAATACCTAGATATTAAAGGAAAACCCTACTCTTTTCTGTATTTAAGATAATGTAATATATTTGGTTATTCTGTTAATGTGTAGGGTTTTTAGCTATGTACACTTGTTTTTCTTTGAATTTTCCTATAAAATTATTATACATTTGCAGGAAATTCCTTTAGTGAATGAAACAAATGAGTTAACATAAGGACTTAAATGGAATTTGTTTTCCCGATGTGTTGCTTTATTTGTTTTGGATTTGTTATTTGAAATGCGAGAATTCTTTGATGGAGTGTGAAGTTCTCTTGGTGTTGAGAAACTGATAATTTAAATACAGAAGACTGACTGAAACATGCCAATGTTCTAAGAGTATTTTTAATGTATATTTCATACAACTTCTGTTTCTCTTTTATATATGAATACATAAACTCAGTTCTTTTAATTTTATTAATTTCTTTTTTAGTTTAATGATATACTACTACTACAAACAGTTCCTGCAAACAGATTTATACCAAATAAGATTTAATTTATAGTAAATATATATTAAATAGGAACAGGTTACTAGTAGATTAGTTGGCACAGTATTTAACAGTATTGACCTCATTCGAATAAGGAGACTTGGTGATTTCCTTTATTTGAAAGGTTATTATATATTTGGTGTGGCAAAGTCTGTATGATTAAGGGATTGTAATGGTGCAGTTGAGCACATTATTGTGCACAACATTTGTGATTATTACACAAAGGAAAGTTATAGAAGGTTACTTTATTAGGTTAAGAAACAACCCAAACTAATACTGGGTGCGTGATATGGCATTATTGTTAAATATTCTCTTGTTATGTTCTTATAAATGTTTTTGCTTATGTTTTTTTGTTGAAGACAAAACCCCCTTTTAAAGATTGTTTTTTTGTCAACATTCCCTTAAGAGATTTGAGGGTATACGAATTTCAGAATAAAAGATAAATGTATGACGGAATAGGACTAAAATTTTCCTCCAAAATTTAGTTGTAATTAGTAATTTAAAAAAAAATACTGAAAGCACCAAAATTTAATGTATGCACTTTAATCTGCACTTGTATAAAATTTAGGCCAAGAAAATTTTAGAACTAATTAGATGAATGATTATAGAAATTTTCCAATGTATAAAACAAAGTATTCTATCAATTTACTGTACGTTCAAAATCAAACAATTTTAACGGAATCATGTATACAGTTGTTAATATAATATTTTAGAAAACGCTGTTTGATATTTCTACAGCTACAAAAATAACACTTTGCAGGGTCAGGTATCTCTATCGGGATATAGCCTTTTACAATAGATACAGGTACATAGATTAAGTTTATCATTGTCGGTTGATTTGTTTACAATTTACATTGGTTACTGCTCCGCTTCAATAATACATACAATATGAGATAGTTCTTTTAAATAATAATTATACTTGTGATATTTAAATAGATTCACAATAAGAAGGAAACTACTTCAAAAACATTTTATATTTTATAAATAAAATACTAAGGAAATATATTACATATAATTAGGAGCAGTAATCAATGTGAATTACATATTGATGCTCATATCAATCAAATCTCCCATGCTACTTCAAAATACCATTGTACAGTTGTTTATATAAAATTTATGTATTATCTATATATATGTTATCATCTGTTTGTAAATGTTCTACAGGCTTCCAAATAGTTATAGAGTTAGATTAGTGTATTACCTAAATTCAGTAAGAATGCTTGTCCTTGTACTGATACATACAGATAATTTATTGGACTAAATAATTTATAAATATATATACACCTTGCTATTTAATTGAAAAAATAACAACAATAGGTGTTTGGAAAGGTATTCAGTGTACAGTATATTAGTTTTTTTCAGAAAATATTTGAATATATATATATATATATATAAAGGATGTTATGTTTATTTTTTTCTGCATGTCAAAAAGTATGAGTACCAAATTGTATGATTAATGAAAAAAAAATGTGGTGGAATGCATCGGTAATTATTTAGATTAATAATACTGAGAGATAATTTTAATATTTCAACAAAAAAATTATTATAATTATAAAAATTTCAAACAATATAAATAGATTATACCGGAACAGGTAATTTTAAGATTAAATTTGAATTTAAAAACTTGATCAGTGCCTGCAGTGAAACATGCATTTAAAATGGTAGGTTTTTTTTTTCTAATGTAATCTCACTTCTTGAACTTGTGAGCATGGGTGAAAATGACGGTTGCTGTTATTTATATATTCTTTCTTTAAAAAAAAAATTTATAAACTTTTTTGAAACATAAAACTATTTGTTTGTTGATGATTGGCAGATTTGTTATCATGGAGGTGGTTCAGAGTAATGATCAAAGGTAAAATATTGTGTTGGTAGCAATCGATTAAAATCAAAATAAATGTTCTCCATTTATTATTATTGAACATCTCTTTTGTTTAATTTTTAATTTTTTTTAGAATTTGTTTTTTATAATTTAATCAAATTTCAATGAAACAAAACAATACCAACAGTTTTTTTCTTAAGAATTTTGGCTGACCGATGAAATCATGTATATTAAAAAAATAATTGCATTTTCAACTCCTGTTTACAAACATAAAGTGACTATAAGCATTAAAATTAAATTTTAAACTATATAATTAAATGTAGATGAACATAATGTGACATAGAATATCGAATTCCAGAATCTAGAAAGAGTGGCTAAATTGGTTATATTCTTATCATTGTGTACAAAGTAGTAATTTAAATAAATGTACATTCCTTCAGAAAAAAGAAAAGGGAGAGAATTTCTACTAAATTAAAATTCTAAAAACACCCCAACTATTTGGAAATATTTTTGATTACTGTAAAATACACATATCCTTTTTATTTTTTATCTAACAATTGTTTACTCTACTTTTTCCTATGTGTTATTTAAACTTTTATTATTAAAAATGATTCTTAATCTAAAAATGACCACATTCCACCAATAAATATTTATTTTTGTACATGTATAACAAACATTTTTTAAATAAGCATTAATTATAGAAAATATTACTACAACTAAAAGGTATTTAAGAGGTATCCTTCTATAATGTAATTTTATTTATATTTGGAAGTTTTATTAAACATAGGTATTGTTGCATTAACTAAGATTGGATCTTATTTTTTAAAATGTGCAATATTACTTCATAATTTAAGTTCCATAATATAGGCATAAATTTCTAATACATTATATTTATCTAAAATGATTCCTCGAGATTTTTGGAAATATTAATGCTGTTTACCAATTACAAGTGTGATATTAAGTCTTACAGTAGTCTAATAAATAAAAAAGTATCTTGGTATGGTAACTTATCCCGGAATTAGCTTTTGTTATCTTTCTTTCTAAGAACTTGCATAAATGTTTTCGATGGATGAATGAATATTTACACAACTATATAAGATTTATTTCTCTGATATATGGCAAACTTATTGGAAAAGTCACAATGTTACCATAAACCCATTTTTTTTTTTGCTTTATTAATAGCATTAGTATTTTACTCGGTGCTACTATTTCTTTATTTATTCTCATAATTATTTAATTATTTATTCAATATAGATTTTATTTATGCATATAATTATTTTGTTTCAATATTCTATGTACAGCTTTGTTTAATTATTTTGTTTTTTTTTTTGCAAATTTTAAATTGTACTAAGTGTTATAAAACAACCATATTAATAATTTAGTTATAAGTGCAATTTTTACTTTATTTTTTGTTTAGTTATTATTTCAAATAGAATTTATATGTGTATATTGTTCATAATTTATTGTAATTTTCATTTCTACGGAGTGTTTCTCAGAATATGTAGGCTGTGTGATCGTTAATGTGGAAAGGGATTTTGTTGGCAATATCTGTTCTGGTAGATTAGGATGGTTTATTTTTATCATCTATGGTATTATTACTACACGCTATATTATTAAACATTGCAGATTGATGTGTTAAAATTAAATAGTTCATATAAAATAGAAATTATCCAAATTATTTTATTTGTATTTCTAGTATTATTTTATTTTATTTTTTTTTTTATTGTGTTCTTTAATTTAAAGTTAAGATAATTTGGCATTAATATTCCGTTCAACCATGTTTTTAAATTTTGTTTATTCTTTCAATAATTTTTTTTCTGTTAAATTTACTTAATTTTTGGTATTGGTTCCTTTATTTTACTTTATTTTCTGTTCAATGCAGTGTTTGTTCAATGTCAATAAATAATTTAAATTTATTTTTTTTTTATTTATTTATTTATTTTTTTAAATAGCCATACCAGGGAATAATACCTCATCCCCGAAACAATACGTTACTAGTTATAAATTACTGCGGTTGATGATGTGAGGGCTGCAGATTGTGTTATGAGGGATAGAATTTCTGTGTCACTGCCCACATTGTTAATTTAAAACTGTTACCTCAAAGATGTGATTACTTTCTTTTTTTAAAATAAAAAAAACAAAACATTTTTAACAGTCCCTTGAAAGAAACCTTAACATTAATCATAAGCGCGTTTTATAAGTATTTTAGAGGAGACATATGAAACTGTTAAATAAATTATTTTATATCTTTATATTTATATAAATAAATAAATATATATGTAATATATATTATATGTAATAAATGAATGCGTGTTTTGTACAAATAGGCCATATTTCAATAGATTAGATTTCAGAATTTTTATATTTGTTGAGAGCTAGGTAACTGTTATTTTCATTATTGAAAGGTTTCTTTAAAGGGACGCATTATTGTATATTTAGGATCCTTGGTCCTGATTCCGTATTTTTTATGTACTGAGTGTGATATTATAAGTAAGACTGCTACCTCGATGGTGCATGCAAGATTAATATGATTCGGTGCCAGGTTATACTTGTGGTGCACTCTACTGTTCCTTATTCTTTTATTCCTCTATAATATACAATATTGATACAAAGTTTTACATATAACTCTCATAACGGTAGGAAGATTAATAATTATACAATGAATAATGTAGATATAAGTGATTAAAAGGTTGTGTGTTAACGAGTAAATGGATGTCTCTATTCTCTCTTTTTCATATACAATGATAAAAGCAAAATATTTCTTAAAGATTCCAACATGTATATCATATAAATATATGTTTCAGCAAATTTCTTTGTCTCATTGAAACATTTGTGTTTTGGCAAATAGAAAAAAAAATATTTAAATTGTATAACCTTTGTACAAATCAATGTAAGACAACACAGCTATACTGAATTATTCACTCGGACAGGGTAGACACAACTTGACAATTTTATCCGAATATATATGTAAATATTAATTGTATAGATCTTTAAAAAAAAAAAAAAAATACAAAAACTATCAATAGATGTAAGTTTAAAGTATAAAATTGTAAAATGTATACAAAATCATTTGTCTTGTTAACATATTCGTTGTCAGTTGTCAAAATTATCTTATTCGAATATTTGTTCTTAATAAATTGATCGTTGGAATTGTAAAAAAAAATTTACCCTAATAGAAGTAATGAACACTGTATGTAGGAATTTTAGTTCTGGAAAGAGTTTCAATAAAGGTATTAGAATCAAAACAAAATATACTGCTCTATTTTCATTTAAGCTAGGTCTGTTGGTTCTCTATGGTTTTGATTTACATGTTGAAGATTGTATCAAATTAACCCTCTTCATAATTATTTTAATGAATTCTACTATAATTATGAAAACAGGTGACAAGAAGGTGACAAAACAGGGAGTTTTATAATACTATACTGAATTACACTTACAAGGTTCAATACAACATTTCAATTATATCAAACATAAAAAAAAAATTATTTCCCTTATTAAACATTGGTTTCTATACAAATTCAATACCTGGAAACAAGTTTATCTTTGTTCCGAATTGCATTAATAACTTAAAAAAAAAATTAGCTTCAGTTAATTTTTAATTTCTTTTCAGAAGCAAAGAGAACTAATAGCCCTCAATTAAAAAAATCCCTTAAAATAATTACATAAAATTATTACTATTTACTATGATAACTCATTGTGGTTAGTTATCCATTGCTTTGATTCATTTTGAGGAATGTTGAAAAAAATTCCCTCAAAATAAGATGTACCCAAATATAATAGTTAATAAGAAAAAAAATACCAAAATAATAAAGTTGCTCAGTGGTAAGTATGAACATGTTTTTACTATGTGAGGTTTCAGTTTCAAAAACAGGCTTGGATTCCAGATTTATTCCTGACTCCGCTAATCAACAAAATATTACATGAACTATATCATTCGTTTTTTATTTCTCTTTTTTGAAAAAATTATGAAATAAAATTATAAATGAAAAAAACAACAGCAATAAATCACTAGAAAAAAAAGTACAGTAGAGTTTTGGTTGATCGAACTAATATCATCTGGTATTGTTGATCAAAATTCACTTAAAGGAAGGAAAATGCCTGACAATCATTATTTATGGGCAAAAAAAATTTGTATCGTATATTTCATAAATTACACAAATAAGCATAAATAAAAATATGTACATTCATATTAAGATTTATCACGGTTGTGACACAAAGAAAGTTATCTTAACAGTTTGCTTCAATTTTAACTTCCTCTTCATTGCAGATGTCTTCAATTTATCACAAATCATGTTTGAAATTTCCTGAACTGGGTTTGGTCCTATTTTCCTTATTATTTTGACTTATTTTCATTGTTAGATAAAAAAAGGATCTATTTTGCAAAATACTAATTAAAGGAGAGGAGAAAAAGTGGTATACAAGAAAAACACTATCTGAAATGCCGTGAGATTAGTATTTTATTTATTTAATTTAGAAATATAAACAAAAATAATTTCAACATATGTTAATTTCAACTAATAAATGAACGCTTTACTGATTTTGAGAGTTCCCGTAACCAAATGTCTTGCAAATCTCTCAGGTGGGTTTTTAACAAGAAAGCTACTTTTATTTGGAGAAAGTCAAAGGATAAACTATTCACTATTAAAGATGATTAATTACTTTTATGGTAGAGGAATTTGTTACACATTCATTGAAATGGAATTAAATTAAGTAACACACATTAATACCATTAATTGTTGGCAATTCTTTTTCTTACTTGCTTCAGAAACTCCTCCTTGCATAGTACACTGTAACACATGAAGGTTATTTTGTTCAGTCACATGATGGAGACTAAACTATTTCTAAGTCAACATTTGTGCATAGAAGTGATTAGACCAAGACCCACTTTGAAGAGGCTGTGTGAATCCCTGTAGGGTCTGCAGACCCCAAAGGATCCTATTGATGTTTAACAGATTTAATAATTTATCTGTAACAGCTGGATTTGTAATGCTAAGGACCTTCACCTTAGCAACTCAGTACTATATGCACTGAGATATCCTAATTTCATTTACAATACCACCAGTCTTCTTATTTATCATTAGTCTTCTTGGTTTCTGTCCTACAGTTAATCAAGATAGATCTTGTAATCAATCATATTTAACTTTAGTAGGAAAAGCCCACAGTAATGTAGAGGCAACAGAAAAAAATTGTCAGATGGACTATAAAATAGAATAAAATATTACACTATTAAACAAACTACTGCATTTTACTTATTAAACAAATTTTGTACACCAAATATACTGACTAACTCTCTTTAATTGGAAGAATCCATGCTAAGAGATACATAAAGCTTTTTAAGAATATTAATGGGACTTAAATAATGTTGTAGTTAGTTTATTGACTCATTTTTGGTTTTTTGAGATTAACTTTCTTTTTTATAGCATTTTCCCTCACTATAATCACTTATGTGGTTATTTGAGGATTTAATTGTTATGCTTGTTAATTTAAAGCCACTTTATGCTGCTATGGCTAATCGGACGATTCTACAGTGGGAGTCCTAAATTTTGCCTATCCAGGTTTTATTAGGATAGGGATTCTGAATGAGTACCTGACATCGTATAGGCTCGGGGCTACTGTTTTACATCTCTTACGAAGGACAGCGTAACTAAGGATTTTTTTACTCCCCAAGTGCCACCTGATAGGAATGTAATTATTAAATTCTATAAGAAGATTGTTTGATCAGTTAGTTACATTTTATAATAACAGTAAAAGTAGTATTAATCAGTACTAATTTTGGTTCTTTTTTTTCTTAAACCTAAGGAAAATTAGGTTATTAATTATTTCTTATTTATGGTTCTAGTGTTTACTGAAATTGTACATGTTCCTGTTTGAATTTTAAAGCACTTTAAAAAAAAAATTGTAACACTAGACCCCTCCTGGCATGGGGTTCAGTACATGGTAGAGACTGCACTATTTCATGGTCAGTGGTTGTGTAGGAAGTTGGTTTGTCCTAGATCACACTCAACTGCCAGATTTTTCCCCAATTTTGGGTGACCAATTTATAGAGGCTGGGTGAGCCCCAGGAGGGTCCAAGATCCTATATGATCCATCTCCAGCTGCTAACAGACAATATAAAAGTCTTGCAGGCAGCGGGATTTGAACCAGGATTTTAGGCATGGCAACTCAGTGCTCTACCACTGAGCCAGTCCACTCCTTTAATCTTAAACCTAAGGAAAATTTGGTTATTAATTATTTCTTATTTATGGATAGATGATTCTAGTGCTTCCTGAAACTCTTCATGTTCTTATTTGAATTTGAAAGCACTTTTAAATAAAAAAACATCGTTTAAATTCATTCTTTTAAGAAATTCTTCAATTCTTCAAATTTGTTTTCCCATTCATTAATATATTTCCATTGAACTAATCAATCTGAAATTATAAACACAATCTATTGACTTGAATATTTTTTTTAGTACTAATCTTTATTTGAATTTTCATGACTGAAATAATAACAGTTATTTAACATGAATAACTATGCTTATAGTAATAAGTTATTCATGTTTTTTTATAGAGTTAATTTACAGAAACTGAAGTAAGAGTAGATCATGTTCTTTTTGGGAGAATAAGAAACTGAGAATGCATTTAGTGTTATTTAACTCAAACCTTCCATACAAAAAATTTAAATCAGTTGGTGCTTCATTTTAACAAAGAATCATTTTTAGTCGAGTTCTCAGTATTTGTTTAAGGATGAAATATAACTAAACAGCATAAAAATTATCCACAATGATTTCTGCCATAATTTAAATTTAATATAAGATATAAATATATAAATATAAGTGACTGACTCTCACTAATCAGCAACTCTGTGTCCATCTTATAGATTCTGAAGGACCATTAGTGACGACCAATTATTGAATTTAAAAATTGTAAGTCAATTACCATAAGTGTGGTTCCTTATTGGATGTCTATTATATAGTAGCATTTTCCTAACTTTAAGCTGTTTAACCTCATTGTTAATTAAATATTTTAAAAACAATATTGATTACACAATGCTTTCTTAAATTTAAGACTTACGAGTCTAAAATTTAGGATAAATCAATTAATTACTTTTAATGATTTTAAGAAAAATTACTGAATCATAAAATACTTATTTATTTACGAATAAACACATATAAAAAATATTTACCTAGTTAAATAAAATACATTACAAACTTTAAACTTACACAGTAAGATCTTATTGTCATGGTACATAATTACATTTTGACAGTCTGTAATAAAATTAAATATACAATTTTTGTTTTAAATTAAATGTTTATTCTATTAACAACATTACCAAATCATACCTGACCACATCTATTCCGTATAGTACACAATAAATAAATATATAATAAGAGTCAATTAATCTGTGCTGTACATTTATAGAAAATTATATTTACAGTTATAATACATAAGTTTAATTTTTACAATAATACATTCTTGTATTTGCATCGGGGTGGTATCGGGGGAGGAAGGTAACTAGATACATTCATGTATTCATGCATATTATTGTTAAATACATTATTAACAAGCTTTTCCTCATTAAGTACTATTGTATCTTTGGTCAATGCTGTATCGATGAAGTTTTCCATGAGTTTAGCTTGATCAGATTGTTCAATCCTCTCAAAACAACTATCATCGTCTTTGGTCATTGCTTCTTTGGTGTCTTCTGGATTAGTTTGGTTATCTAAATTCGATGACTCATCTGTGCCTTCAGTTACTTCATCATCACCATTTACAAAAGCAGATTCTGGAGGCGATAAAATATCAATATAATCTTTGTTGGGCAAGCCATTCGCCATGTTCTTCAAAAGCTTATCGCTTTGTTCAAGGATTTCGATTTCAGATTTTTCCTTTCCCGTTTCGTTAGACTCAATTTTGATTTTTTGCTCGGATTCTACCAAATCGGGATTTATGTAATTACTATCTTCCATATTTTGTAAGCTTTCAAACCTTTCCACCAATTCTTCAACTGTTTTCACAGTTTGGTCTGAATTTTCTTCCTGAGATTCTTCCAAAACATCACTTCTGTGGACGTCTGCAATTGTTCTTGTTACAATCGGTGGATGAGGAAGGTTGGGTTTTTCGGAATAAGAGGCGGGGACATATTCATCTGGAGCTGATTCTTGACGACGTAGGCGCTCATAAAATGCAGGTGAAGGGCAAACTTTTTCTACTGCTATCTGTAATAAAAATCCATAATTAATAGAAACTTAAAAACAAAAATTTGAAATAATACAACTTGGTAATATATACAGACAATGATTATTATTATAACAGCACACCTGGTGATATTATATCAGAATGAATGAATTGTATTGAGGAAAGCGGAATCTGTCATTCCTCTTGTGTATAGGTGGCCAAGACAGACCTTGGCATAAAATGGAGTAATTGCTTATATTATAACTCCATTTCAAGCCTAAAACTACAAGAATGACTTGATGCTACTTTCCTCAGTACAATTAAATCATTCAGGAAAAAAGTCGACTTAACCACTTATTCACCAGAACTGCATATATGAACATTATATTATACGTTTAAAGAAAGATTCTTTTAGAAAGAAAATTTTAGCAGTAGTGTTATTGAACTGCACTAACTTCATTGCTTCAAACAAATTCATTTTTACTTCCAGTGCTAGATAAACTAATATTCTTCTCAATAGAAAATTAATAGGTTTTTTTATTAGGGTGAGAACCATGCTTTGTTGCATGTTTTCTTCATTCATTCAACAGCAAAAAATAATATCAACAGGTTGGCAATGGATGCACATGTCAAATAGTTTGCACTTAATGTATTGCTGTCAGATCAAAAATTAGTGCTTGCGCTTAAAGCCTAACTGAAGTGAGCAGAATATATCAATTTTTATTCAAATGTTATACAAAGGCTAACAATAAGAAATATGACATTTTACTAAAAAGAATTAAACACTTTTAAGGCAAACAAAGTCAAGATAATTAGGTAGAGTACTTGGTGTCTAATGGACAAAACTCTTTATTGATTTACACCTATCAACTGCAATCAAACAAATAAAGACTTAAAAATTTTAAAACAGATTTCAATGCTAGCCTAACAGGGGTATCTATAAAATGTTGAAAGGACCTATAAATAACTATAAAATGAAAAAGCAACACCAGGTAATTCCTTTACCATATATTCCAATTATTAGTTCACAATTTATTTAATTTTGAAATGCTTGCAGTTGATAAAATGCATGAAATTAAGAATAAATATGACCTCTAATTTTTATTTAATTAAATTAAGTCATTGAATGAGATTAACTTAAAATAACAATTTAAATTTACTATTTTTCCATTGGTTAAAACACTTAATCATACTAATTACTGGTAATTATATGCTTAAACATATTTGTTTGCATTATTATTTCTGAAATAATTATTTGTTTTAACGATAATTTAACTTACTTCAGTCTTTTTTTCTTCTGGATCAGAATGGGTCCCACTGTCCCCAAGGCTGACTCCGCTTGTTGTGCTCATCCTACCAGAGGATGAGGAACCTAAAGATAACAAAAAAATAGTTATTAGTACAATATTAAAATCTAATATAGAATTAATAATCTAGAAATATCTTATTAATATCTGAATCAATAAAATTTATTAATTTTCTTTACACAGAAGAAATTATGTCATAAATGAATCCCTGTTTTATTTTTTTCTGAAATACTGAATTATAAGGATTAAAACTTTGTAGAGTTAGTCATTTTCCCAAAATAAGTGTCATTTATTATCAAACGGACTATTACCCCTTTTAATTCTTTGATATTCTTAAAGATTAAAAAATTGAATTTAATATCATACTACATTGACTATGATAAAAATGATATTAGAATATTTTTTTATATTGCCACAAGTATGATCTTTTACATACTCAAAACACTGTCCTCATTTTGGAATTCTCTCTTATGCAATTTTAAACTTTCAATCAGATAGTCTAATAAAAGCAAGTGAAGGACAAAAAATCATAATTTTAATCTGAATTTTATTTTTTATTTTCTTTGTAACACTTTTTTCTATTATTCTGTATTCTTTATCTCTTATAAGTATTCAATTTTTAATATCAAACTGTGTGTTAATTAATCTGATAGCAGCCTTAGACTAATACTTATATCTTCGTATGTGACATTGTCTCTATTTATTTTTAAAATGTTATGAAATTAGTTTGAAGTGGAAAATAGTTGACTGGATAATTCTAATGATGGATTGAATTAGTCAGGGGTCCAGTCAATTATAACAGATAATAAGCATAACCTATTTTATTGTGCCGACATTTCGGCCTAAGATGTAGGCCTTCTTCAGGGCTAGGAAAGAAACAGACAATAACTATATTAAAGCTTGCAGTACCAAAGAAGAATAATAGATAATAATGTAAATAAATACAGAGAGTAAGATAAATTATGAAATAACTAGTGAGAAAAAAGTAAAGAGTAAGGTATACTATATAATAACTGGTAAGACATAATAAGAATGGAAAACAAAGTAAAATTGCAGGTGATGATATAAAATATTTCTATATGATAATATAAAATAATAAATATAAAAATATTTCTTTCCTTGCCCTGAAGATGGCCTACATCTTAGGCTGAAATGTCGACACAATAAAATAAGTTATGATTATTTTGTGTAATCATTGACAGCACCCCTGATTAATTCAATAAATTGTTATGAAATTATATGAAATGAGATTAAATGTGATCCTTGAATGTATAATTAATGATCAATTAACGACTTTAGACAGCGACACCATCACATGAGATAAAACAAAATTATAACTAACATGTATTTACATATGATATGTTAAAATCACTTACTGCAGGAGCTGTGTAGGCTTAAACTGCTAACAGGCCGATGAGAAACAGAATCTGTAGTACCCTTTTCTTTATGACCTGTTTCATCTAATAAAAATAACACACAGGTTAGACCAGATAATTTTTAATATAAATAACTATGAAAATGTATAAACATTATATTTACGTTTGGATTTCCTAGAAAAAAACTTCTTGATCCTATCAAGAGGTGTGGGCCTTTTCAATTGTTCTTTCATTTTAAGTTGGATCCTTTCATATTCTTGCCTCATTTTATTTATTTGTTCCTGGAAACAGAATTTATACTTAGACTCACAGTATGCAGTTATTTATTTATTATTTATTTATTTATTTAACTACTTTTATATATGAAATATTTTAAATGCTATTCCCTCCAAAAATGGATCGGTTGTTTTGTTTGAAAAAAGCACTTTCAGACAAATATGGAGTAAGTCTAAATAGTCGGATAAATAAAAATAATTTAAAATTTCCCTTATTTTATTTTATATTCATACATTTTTACTTTTCTGAGAAATTTGATAAACTTCATTGTATTATTAGTAGATAGGTCATTGAACTATTAACCACATCTCCTGGCCATATAATAAATTTTACAAAAAGTGAAAAGTGCTCTAAATGACAATAGGACTAGAATCAATAAAAAATTAAGGTTCTGAAGATGTACATGGTTTTCCCGAAACGTAAACAAGACTAAATATAAAATAAAAATGACCAGTATATTAAAAGCTTTAACTATTCTTTTTTATAGTCTTTATTAAATAGAAAGGCCCCAAGAATTTAAAATAAAGAAGACAAAATATCTGCTACTACAGAAAGAAATTAAATATGTATATATATAATTTGAAATGATCTCACCAATTCTAAATTCATAAAAATTTAAAACTCCAGAGTTGATTAGCAAGTTGTTTCTTACCTTCTTATCTCTAAACGATTGCTGTACATCATTTCTATTTTTCCATGCTTCGACTAGTTTTTCCAGTTCACTTATGGTATATACATTATTTTTAAAGTCATTGATGATTTCTGCTAATTCATCATCAGGACTCATTTTACTGGATACACTGCTCCCGCAAGCGCTGCTTCCGCATCTACCTGTGTTCATGTAATGATGGCTACCACCTAAACAAGATGATTGTAATGAATAAATTGTTCTATTTATTTTTATAAATATATGCAACACAAATCAATTTGTATTCCTTACTACTTGAAAGTGATGCGCTGTCACTTCCGGGAAAGGAAGAATATTTCTTCTCTGGGCTCAGAATATGCTCAAAATTAGTACTTGAAGTATCTGACACTAAAATAGAATAAATAAGATTATTGAAAGCAGGCAAATTTATATTAAAAAGATACACTTCTTGATTTTATTATTCACTCACTAGGAGAATGCATTTGAAGATATGCTGAAAAGTGATCCGTTGGTGTATTTGGTGTTGATGGAGTCATTGGTGTAAATGGCCGAGCATGAGGAGGTGATTGGTAATTCTCGAGCGGGTCTAATATTAAGGGAGAAGGAAGTGTTTTCTGATGTGTCGTAGGAAATTGGAGGTTTAAACTTGTGGGTGGACAGGGTGATCTTGGCGATGGTGGTTCACCAGTCGGTGTGACCGGACGTGCTTTTGGTGGAACTAGGTATGTGTCACTCAATGGTCTTGGCAATAAATAATTCTGTTCACCAAAATCTAAAAAAAAAATATAAAATATAATTAGTTTAAATTAATTGTTTAATCAAAAATTTTTCTAATTAATATAATGATCATGTATTATAATCCTTTAAAATAGAATAGAAAATTAACTTTATTCTGCGACTAGGTCTCTTTAGAATAAAAAACGTGTACAGAAAAATAAACATAATATATATCTGGCCAGAAGGCTGCATAATACAGATCATAAAGTATGTACAAGTGTAAATACAAAAGAAAATGTTCATTTTGGCACAAAATACTAAGCAACGAAAAAGAATAAATGAATTAATAACAGCAAATAAAAACATGAGCTATCATTTGATAACTTCTTTATTAAATAAAATATTATTTATTGTTGATTTAACTCCAACCCCAAAAAGATGATTAAAAATCAGTTCTATTTATAATAA
Source organism: Arma custos (assembly GCA_037127475.1). NCBI lineage: Eukaryota > Metazoa > Arthropoda > Insecta > Hemiptera > Pentatomidae > Arma > Arma custos. Next base: position 50,672,438 of record CM073763.1, on the reverse strand, counting down.
ATGGATCAACTAAATATTCGAGACTAAAAATTTAATCCATGCATGTTAACATTCTATATTTATGAGGAAATAATTGACTATCTTTAGAAATGTTTAAAATGGTCGCGTAGTGCCGTCAATAAATCAATAAATTTTACACAAAATAATCATAACTTATTCTATAAAATATAATGAAAATAAAATAAAGTTAATAAAAGTAAAATATAGTCAATACATACTAAAAATAGTTAATTAGTTAATAACAAAATAAAATAATAAAATGTCTATTTTGTGTTAAATGTATTGATTGCACCCTTCCCCCCTCCTGACCATTTTAAACATTTCTTTAAATTTTATAATTTGGCTTTCTATATAATATAATATAATTTTTTTATATTATATTGTATTTACCTTGAGGTTTCTCGGTAGTGTTTTTCAAGTATGCATTCATATAAGTATACATGCTTGATAGTTCTGTCATTTGCTGAAGGTGAACCATGGAACAAGCAATAAATAGAAAATAAAAATCATAATTATCTCCTTTACACATAATATTATTTAATAATGTAAGCTGATCAAAATTAAATTACTAAATGTGAATACCTACCAAGTACGAATTCAGTGCTTGGGCGAGACTGGTGTGCCCCGCCTTCTCCGCTAATTCTGCGGGGCCGAGCTGATTTCCGTTTCTTATTTGACAAGCAGCTTCTCCTCCGGGACACTCGAGTAATTGCCAACAAAGTTTCTCCAATCCGAAACGTGCAGCAAAATGCAGTAAAGTCGGATATTCTTCCCTACCTTTTAGAAAAACAGTTTTTTACAACATTGAAATTTAATCGAAACAAACTAGAGTTATATAAAAAATTAATTCATTTTTTATAAAAAAATAATTTGTTAACTGCAATTGTTTCTCATTTAGAGCTTTGAATCTTTCTTTTTAAAAAATGTTATCTGGTTTAAGAGTTTATATACAGCGCTTAAAGGTCCATGAAAAGTAACAAGTTATGTACTTATGTAAGTTTTATTTTCTTTCAATCCTATTTAAATTTGATAAACCCTTTAAAAAATAAGGGCTGGGTTATCAAAAGGTCAACTTTATCATCATGCCTAATTAACGATGATTTAGTTTGAATGTTAGATAGGAAGTTATGGTTTCCTGATTAACGTTTAATGTAATGATGCCTCATTAGTAAATTATCTGATTGGATTTTTAAAATAATATTTAAAAAATATAATAATTTTGATTACTTAATTATCATTATTTGAATATTATACTTAAATTATCTTAAAGTATGGAATGAATTATTAAAATTTAATGTGAAAAAACCCTGTTAATATCACTAATATATACAATTATTAAAATTATATTGGTGATTTTTTATATAAAGACTTACTTGAGCAGTGGCTTGTCATCGCTGCATTCAATAAATTGAAATTGGGTGGAATATTCCTTTGTAATGAGGCAACAAGAAATGAATCTAACTGATCCCTGTCACCTCCATTGATTCCCAAGGCCTGAAAAAAATAATAGAATATTAAAATTAAGAAATAATCAATTGAAATAGGTTGAACTATTAATTGCTATGCTATTAATAAAATATAGTAAAATTTATTAGTTTAAAATAATCCTTAAAATAAAATACATGGTAGGTTTATACAAAAACCTAGTTCTTCAATAATGAAGTTAGCAAAAGATAGTTTTCTCTTATTTAATCTTGAAAGCATATTTTACATAATTTATACATATATGTATTTTTTTTGTAATAAATACTTTATATAAAACTATAAATACTTTATACAAACATAGACTATTGAAATGAAAACTAATAATAATTACGATTTTAATTTTAGCATAATTTGTGGTAAGTACCTGACACATGAAGGATAAGGGATTATCAGCTGTCTTGAGGAGTTGGTCCAGCTCCCTCAGACGACATTCACACTTGACTAGACGGTGGCCAATGGATCTTCCATTCCGTTCCACATTTATTGCTACTAGCTGAGACATTTGCAGACACACACCTGAATAAAACAATTTTATTACTGTATTGTATTGTATTTGACATTTCCTCAATCATTAAATTTCATGTAGATAAGCTACTGTTTTAAAAAAATATAAATTGCAACTCACTCGGCATTGTAAACTGAAGTGTGTAAGGATTCCTTCTCTTAATAGACGTAATTTCTAGCTTTTGCCCAGTTTTTTCAATTGTTATATTGATCTTGTCTGCATTACACAGTGGATCGTTAAGAAGAACAAGAACTTTGTTCTGAGTCTAAAAATTAAAAAAATATATATTGGTATGAATAGGACATTTATTGCAGAGTCATTCAGCACAGTATTATTAATAAATTATTTAAAGCTTACTATTTTAACTTTTTTGGGTATTATAGAAAAGTGAGATCGGGTTGTATCACACTTGATCTGCTGAATGGCTTGCTGGAGTTGCCAAGACCGACTGAGAACATCCATAGCAACACCCAGGAAGTCGCCGACAAATGTTTTGTCTTTGTCTTTGACTGTCATCTTCCTCCATTGATCGAACCTGAAGAGACCTATAACAATCAACAAGGTGAGATTATTCAATACAATTATCAGAAAATAATTTAACTTCTGAAGATGAACCTACATACCTGCATACTGGTGCATCTCCAAAGCCTGTGCTGTAACACCCAATAGCATTGCTAAAACGGTTGCTGGCTGTAGCATAGTTGCAAGAATGGGTACACCTTGGCTGGTGGAAAGGACTCGAAGGAACTTTGGGCAAATTATAACAATCTGAAGCCTCGATCCAGAGGAACCTTCTACTGGAAGACCCATGAGGACATTTTCTACCATTACTCTAGCTAGCCTAAAAGTGAAAAATATTGTTCATACTTTTATTGTATAGGGATTGACAGTATTTTAAATATAACATCTTATTTATATTTAAAAATATCATTATATTAATTCTGAATTATTGCTTACTTAAAAGGAGGTCTGTTTTCTTCTTTGGGGATTTCTTGAAAACATGATGCCAAGTAATTAGCCCATAAAGTTGCATCCTCGCTTTCGACACTGCTCAAGATGGTTATATCCATTATACTATCACCTTTCCCGGATATAACTGAAAAAGAAAACATATTGAATGATAATTGTTGACCTGATAATATATATGGGGAAAAAAGGTGGTCCGGGTAGAGGTCACAACGAAACGTTGGCTAATCAATAAAGTTTTTCTCAAATTCTACGAGAAATTCATTGTGACCTCTACCTGGACGACTTTCTTCCACATAAAAAACATAATTAGAAAGGTGAGACATATCAGAAAAGGGTTGAATATGGGTAAAATGACAGTGCTTGGGTTTGCAGTTGATAGAAACCATCAAAGAAGTAGGTGTGTTCTTTATTAAAATTAATTAATTAAAATTAATCAAGGAATTAAAACGCTTTGAGGCAATAGGAAGATTATCCCATTCTAAAAAAGGAGAGGAGATTTTATGTTAGACAACATGGAATTACAGAGCATGCAACCTCTTAATATAATCGAAATGATATTATTGTGACAGTTAAAATGGATTTGTATAGACTTAGTCACTAACAAATCTCTATAAAGTTAATTAGTACTAAGACTACGTATAAACTTACGAGGGGGTAAACGAGGGCGTAGATGGGAGAACTGGCGTTGAGGATGATCTTACAGATTGTTTTTAAGTGTGTAAATGCAGAGAAAAAAAATGGCATCAAAATAACAAAGTATTGAAACGTATTTTCCAATCATAGAAACTTGAGATCACAGATGGTACTGTTCCTTCTTATCAAATGAGTTAATCACCTTTCATACAAAACGTTTACACAATCCAGGAAGCTTCATCAAAGATACTGAACAATTGTTTCTAAAGGGATGAAAGAGTCTTTCTGAAGAATTCAACTGGAATGTTTGGGTGAAACATAAAGTATGGAGAAGGATATCCCGCTGGGAATATTTATATTAATTCCGAAATTCCAAACATTATATTTTCCACTTTTTTGCTAGTTTAATGAAGCAATTTTAACACTTTGCCGCCTTATGAGAAATCCAGTTCTAGATTGGAGCACAAAACTGCTTGACTTAACTAGCGAAAAATCTGAAAAAGTCAATTTTTGAAATTTCGAAGCTATTCGATTTTGATCCTGAACCGTTCATATACAATATTGAATTAGTACAGTGTGTACCGTCGATACGAAAGCAAAGTGTTGAATGTGAAACAATAACGTTTGTCGTTTTCGATTAATAGCGTTTGCTTTAGGATTGATAATTAATACATAAAAATTCATAATGAGTCATCCATAAGGCACAAAAACACGTATAGTGACTAAGAAAAAAAAAATGAGGAAGAAATGGTGCGGGTAGAGGTAAAAGAAATTCTCTTAAATAGGGAGAACTTTTTTTTGGTAAGGCAACGTTTCGACTCACGTTGCAGGTCTTCTTCAGGGTTAGTTCGATGGGCGGGGATTGACACTAGAATATTTTTTTAGTCAAATTTTAATAATAATTTTAGCCATTTTCTTCCTCATATATACAATGTCAACTCATATTATTCAAAAAATAAAAAAATGTGCACTGATTTTGAATGATTCTTGAAACAGTTTTTTCACTCTCTTGAAAAGTGGTGTTTTCACTTTCGTTACTTTGCATTTGAATGGACAATATAAATATTTGGTTGCTATATTGACCTCAATTTTTTAGCTATCTTCTGAAACAGCGACCAGTGATTTCTGTTACTATCCGAAGAGTTGTGGTGTCCACGGACAGAGCGCCAGGATGCGCGGGTCCCAGATCATCGGAACACATGTCAGGTATTCGATTGTGTACGGAATCGTAAACAAGTCCCAGGTTCCAGAGATGAAAGGCTAATGGAGGAAGCTGAGACGCTGTTTAGACTTTTTAAATGTGATTTGTTCCAGCGCTTGGGTAAACTCCTCCATCCCTGTTTACCGTTTTAGTCCTCCGTTAGCAGCTCCCTTTTTGGAACCTAGCTTTGGAAAATATTTAACTAGCGGTGTTTATCGAAACCGGCCACCGCCGGTACGAATCCCAGTCCTGTCGGTGAGCCGAGGCTAAAAAAAAAACTCCAGTGTTTTTTCAAGGAGGAGGTGTGATTCTTTCAAATCGAAGGCAACCTACTTTCGGATTTATTTAACAAGGTTCTGTAAAAAAATACACGTGGCTCCTTATACAAGTATTATTATTATTAATACCACCACGAAGCGTCTTGGGTTCAGTACATTATAGATACTTTACTACTTCTAGGACAACGTTTAAAGTTTTTCCATCAAGTAAATATGCTCACTTGATGGAGGTTCTATTGGGAGCGAAATGGGTCAGTGGTAGAGCGCTGAGTTGCCAGGCCGAAGGCCTTGGGTTCAAATTTCGCACGCAGGCAGATTTTATTTAATGTGTTAGCGGCCCGGAGATGGATCCTGTGGGATCTAGGACCCTCCTGGGGCTCACCCAACTCTATAAAGTGGGCACCCAAAATAAGGGGAACTTATGGAGGTTGAGCGGTGTACTCTTCTGAGCTCTCTTCACGGGTTGTAGTGATACAGTTTTTGTTTTTTACTTTAAAGACGCTGATTGAGCAGCAGGAGGATCTGTGGATCCCACAGGATTTATGTAATTACTACAGTTCATTATATTTTCAGCATTATAATTGAATATTGTTTTGGTTGGCTCGACGTTTTAATGCATAACATCTAGGTCATAAGCATACGATCCAAGAAACGGCAAGTATTTTAAAACTAATATATCTTATATATTTTACAATTATAAAGGTATGTTATAATTGTTTCAGGAAAGAACTTTGTCAGTATGACCGCTGTCGTCCCTAAACCTTTTGAGATGTGTTGTAGTAACCCTATTTCATCACAAGATTCTTGTTATGGAAATACCTTTCAATGCTTAGTTATTTTGCTTTAAGTTTTCACTTATATCATATTTTTATTTTAATGTAAAAGCATTACTTAAAAAACAAATCCAGATCTGTAAGACCATCCTTAAAGCCAGTTCTCTAATCTAATCCTTGCTCTACCACTGAACGCTTACTAGTGAGCTATCATAGCTTTGTTTACTATGCACTGCTGGAAAAGATAGGCTATTGCTGGAGTATTACAGAAATATTGACTAAATATTATGATAATGTATTTTAAACTTATATCTATTAACTGATTAGAACTAAATGTACAATTGAGGTGTATGTAGGTACTCGGATGACGTGCCATAATTATCGATGTTCTTCAATGAGGAAGGATAAAAGATATTATAGAGACATACATCTAAAAGATGAATAGAATATATTTATTTGTAATAGTTTATCATAAATCATGTATGAATAAATTATAATCCTAAAACTTTGAATATATAGGAACATCTAATATTATGGGGAATTACCCATAGTTTGTCTAATTTTATTTTATTAAATGTAGAATTTAATTTTATAATACATTATTTTTTTAATAAGACCAATGGAAATGAAAGGGCCTAAGAAACAAAAGAAAAATTAATGAAAAACACTTATACGTCATAATTAAAATATTAATTACCTACAGATAGGATGCTGTAAAAAAAATCCCCAGAACAATACCCTAAATCTCTGAACAAACCAACCAGTTGTTTGGGCATTTTTCCTATTTAAAATATTAATAGTATCAGATATTTATAAACAATATATGTACGCACCAATAATAAGTAATTATTTTATGTTTAACTATTTACAAATGATGTTAGGTACTATGTTCTTGTGCTGATAGGAAACACGTTGGCTACGGTGGAAAGGCTAAAGAACTTGGACAAGTGCCCAACCGGAAATTGAGAAATTAACGTGCTTTTACTTTACAGCGTGTAAAATTCTCACGCAAGCTCCAACAGTCATTAATTAAGTGGGTACCCGAGCCTTCCTAAGGCTAGAACCGGACAAACTAACATCATGTTGAATATACTGGCACCATTTATCGTGGTATAAACTACAAAAGAAAGAATCTAAATCAGAATCATAGACTTATTATTAAGATATAAAATTTTAATATCTCTACATTATATATAAAGTTTTTAGTGATGTTATATTTTATAGGCGTTGCCCAACAACGGATCGTGAACTACTTTTTGCTCGGTCTTTTTTTATTACTCGATCAGTTTAGAACCTAGTATCAAAGTACAGTAAAATGAACATTTGAATAATATGTATAATGGGGTTGGTCAGACAGAAGATACCACCTAGTTTCTATCTGAAAAATATCTTTATGGCTTAATAAAACTAGTTCAATGTTATAATTCAGAAGGTTCTGAGAGCGTCACAATAGATTTAAATTATCCGCTTTAGACTAATTAGTCAATAAATTTCCTTAAAGTTTATTTAAATAAAAAAAAAAATAAAATGAGGTGGTTCACTGTGAAATATTTTTGTACCGTAAATTATTCAGTTTAATCTAAATATTTCATCTAAATCGTTTACTAGATAAATCTGATAACTTTTAGTAGCCGCGGGGTACCTCCCAATTTTTTTTTAAATTATTTTTCCGCCAATATCTCAGAAAGTTATAGACATCTAAAGTTAATTTATACATTACAATAATAATCAGGTCTCTACTAATCTTTTCTAATATTTTTTCGGTTGAACTCTAGGAGTAAGGGTTTTATAACTGTGGTGTATAGTCACACTTTTTTTTTATGTGGGAACTTCATATGCGAGGCATTTTCGGAAACTAACAACGTCTTAATTATTTTTAAAAAAATATATATAGTGGCTAAAATTTAACGATAATTAAATTATTTATAAAGATTTAACCTTCGAAAGCACTCTCGTTTATCTCAAGAGACCGATCTTCTGGTCGGAAAATTTCCAGAAGGAATACACGTCACGTAGCGGATTGATATGAGAGACGCGCCAGACTCGGATGGTTTCTCTGTGAGCAGCGACATGTATAATTGATAAGCAGCATAAGCCGGCGTTTAATATTATTGACAGCATAGCTTGATAATTTATTTAGAATATTTGTTTTATATAACTAAGACAGAAATATCGGGTACTGTAGTTATTATATAACTATGTTATATAATATGTAAATAATATTTGAGAACACAATATGAAAATCAATCGATTTTTATACGCCATAGCGTTAATATTTTGTATATAAATTTTTAGCAGAGGCCTATGTTTTGTAGTGGCTTATTATAGTATTTATTTATTTCTTTATATATATATAAATTATGCTTTACTCATTGCTCAGTTTAGCAGACTGTGCTAAAAACTAAAAGCTAATAGGTGTTCCGAGATAAATTATTACCTAGTTACAACAAATTCTCATGCAACAGCACATATACACATACAAATTTGCATGGATATAATCTTAATAACATAGCGTGCATTATTAATTACTTTCACCCAATACGACTCTTACACGAATGAGATGACAAAATAAGAGCACAGGGACACTAAGATAATATTAATAATTTAAAAAATTATTAAACGATTGACAAAAGTGGTTTTATGATTAAGACATATTAATAGTAATATCTTTTTATGATTAATTTTTGTTTTTATCAGAAATTTCATTTAATTTTTACTAAAAAATCTTATAAAAAAAAGGCTTTACGAAAAAAATGTATTTATTCTTAAGAAGCAATTAAGAAATACGATATTTTTTTATGTATCGATATCATTGCCGAATTTTAACACCGTGACTTCCTGTGTACAAGATTTATTGAATTGTTCTAAATAAATATTCAGATAATATTATAATAATCTTATGAAATGAAAATGTTGAGTTTTAATTGGATTGACCAGTTATAATAAACAGTTAGAAATTACGGTATCGAAGACCGGAAGTAAAGAGCTATATGAATAAATGGCCTCGATTTAAACATAAACAATTTAAAAAAACAGGTTTCGCGCTATTCGGAACGAAAAATTCAGGGGACGAATGAAAGAGATATGGAGCAGAAAAAAAAATCAGTTGGAACAAACTTAGTCCATAGTGGCTAAACCGAAAAAAAAAATAACTACGATAATTGTGATATTATCATTAGTAAAGCATTGTACTTACTAAATATATATAATAAAATGGCCTAGAGCTCCACATAAACAATACAAGATTTAACAATAATTCAGAATCCTTAGGGATTTAAAGAAACTCCAAAAAGAAAAACGGACTCGATTAGGACACAGGAAAGAAATCAAAGCCCTTGGTAAAGAATAAAAGAAATTTGGAAGAAAATAAAAGAGAATTTATTTATTTTATGGAAGAGAAACGAAGCCCATAGTACCTCAATAGAAAAAAATAATGATCATTCTACAGCCCCAGTTAATAAGTGGTTAAGTCGAATTGTCTCTAAAATGAGTTTCATGTATTTAGGGGAGCGGATTCGTATTAATTTCGTTGGGGATAAGAAGCTAAGTCAGGCAGTGGCTTGAAAATAAGTCATTACTTATATTACTCTATTTAAAGCCCCTCCCAAAAAAAAATACTAGAACGGCACGATTCCTATTCCCTCAATGCAGTTAATTCTCTATGGACATAAATCGACATAATCAATTATTCACTGGCTGCAGAATTATGAGAATAGGAGGCAAGAACAGTTTAAAAAAATAATTACAAAGCTCTGTACTTACTACAAGTCTCTATGTCTATATCCATCCTTGATAGCTCGTCATAAGCGGGTAACTTGATATCCAAAAACCCGAAGATGGGGTTAGTACGAAGATTGAGAGAAGACGTGGAGGTGCTACCATCGAGTTCTGTTCCTGCACGGACGAGTTGGCTCCCAAGACTGCCTACCATTGTCTGGGTAGCTGCAGGAAATGGAGGGGCGAAGGAGTATCCGGCCTACCCTTTATCTGTACAGCTACCAGCGGTCGAATTAACTCTCCGGTATCTAGTTCCCCGATATCTCGTATATAGGCTCGGATATCTCGGATCCAGATAAATATTTCTTTAACGGCCCCGTGTCGCTAATAGGGGTCATCGGATCCTATAGGTCATCTTAATGGTTTCTCCGAAATCGTACTCCCGTCTTTTACCTCGCCCATTCATAAGAACATATCCCATTCATTGAGTCCGTTTAGTGTTTTTTTTACTACTTCCGCTCGTGATATGGCAAAAAATAGATTGGATAGTATTTATATATATCTCAGAAGAACAATGTCTGAACTAAAAAAAACTAATTTTTCAATAGAGGTATTGTGGTACTGAGAGTTCCATGAGAGTTAAAAGAAATGTAAATTGGGTATTGGAAAAGGAAAGCATTCCTTTTGTAATGGTGGTATTGAAATTGCTTTATTAACCATTAGAAAATTTTTAAGAGCATGATACTTTTTTGATTTTAACTTATGCCATTATTCAGGATAACTAAGAATGTTTTTACTTCCTTGGCTCAAACCTTGGGCATAGGAGTTCCTTATGCTAACTAATATACCACAGGTGATTCCATTTTTTTCTGTTTTGCTTCTTCAAATTGCAAATGAACATATCATCCTAGTATTTCTAAAGTGACTTAAATCAAAACCTACTTTTTTGGAAAAAATGGAAAACTATTAGTGAGCTTGGGATAAGCATAAGTGCCTTCTGGAAGACATTCTCTGAAGTTGATACAGTATTAATGAGTGATAAAGAGGAATGATAACCCATTTCTTTCCTGGCCATTACTCATCACCGAAAAAACGACAATTTTTCAGTTTCGTTACTTCAGGAAGACTAGTGCGTTATGTGTATCAAACACTGAATATCAGAAACATCTAACATCCGTTTTAACAAAAAATTTATAAATTGGCAAATACTGCCCCATAATATAAATTATATAACCATAAAAATAAAATATAACAAATAAATATAAATTAGAAGAAAAAAAACAAAAAGAGGCTTAAATAAACAATCAAATTGCAATGAAAAAACTCCAAGAACCAAGTATTAAGTATCTATATATTCCGGAAAAACATTAAACGTCAATGTTCACCAATTCCCCTAAAATCCACTTTACAAGAATCGAACTCAGTTTATTCGAAATAATGTGGCGCAGACAATTCAGGATATTCTAGAAGAGAGTAGATATGATCAATAAATGAAACATTATTGATATCAATCAATCAATCTGTTTACCTAAGTATGGCGCAAAATATTGTGTCATCGATAAAAATACAGCAAGCTTCCTTTAAATATGGAAGCAGTTTGTTATATACAAATTTAAAAAATATTTTGTCTAAAATGTAAATATCATATTATATATAAATATATGATTTCGCCATCTCTATTAGATTTATTTGTATTACCTTCTTTATTTTCGTTACCTTATATTGATTAACTAATGATTGGTTTTTATTATGTTCTTTATTATTTATTTTATTTATTACGATTAATTTGTATTTCCTTCTTTATCACTCAGCTATTAATATTCTATATTTATTTCCCTTTCTTTGTATATATATCTCAGGGTCACCCCCCATGTTTATACTTTACCATTCAGCAGATATCTTAATGCCTATGTACTTTAATTTTAATATTTACCATATGTAGTTTTAATTGTCTGTATTTCGCATATTTAGCTCTGGAGAAGGCCTGCAATGTGGATCAAAACGTTGGCTCTCCAATAAACAGTTCTCCCTACTTAAGAGCATATTTTTGACCTCAACTCGGAACATTTTCTTCCTCATGTAAAATTAATTATATGTATTATAATTTTATAATTATTATATGTGTACATACGTATAATTATTAGTTTTGAGAACGATTTATTATTTTTTTTATTTAGTATCAATAAAGATTTTTTGCATTTCTCTGTTAAGGCAGTTATTTGAACATACATACTATGAATCCAAATTAGTGTCAGTGGCAAGGATGTCACTCGATGAAAATATTATACTCGACTCCCTAAGGATAATTCACCATCGTATATATAGTAGCTGACACCCCACACGATTGTTTTATATTTTCTTGCCTTCTCGTTATTAAGAAGGAAAAAAGAAAAAGGGAAGTAAAAAGAAATAGGAATTGTACTTTAGTCTTAAGTACGTATTTTGATTAATGGCATGAAAAGGAAAAATATGTAATAGGTATTACAAGGAATGTGTAAAACGAATATTCATAAATTTAAAATTGTAATGTACAGTATGTCCAATATGGATTGATGAGTATGCTGTATGTTATAGTAATCCAATGTAGTTGGACAGCACTGATAAAAATTAAATCATTTCTCTCTAGATTTTTATAATTAGCGATATAATTACTATAATTAATGCCTTGTGAACTTTTAAATTGCATCTATGAAAATATAAAGTGAATCCATAAACCCAGAATAAACCCATATAGTTTTCGTTAACAAGCGAATATAGCAATAATAACTAATACCAACATGATGTACAAATAGTAATTCTAAATACTTAGTTGGGTGGTCAAACTGTTCTCAGGAACGCGAGTAGGAGGGGGAGAAAACAAAACAAATACAAGGGCTGGCAATGGTGGGGCGATACTGCAAATTTCAAGATGGTACATTTGAGATGCGAAGTGCGTTCTTGGCACCGAATATAGCGAGGCAAACCATGTGGAGGCAAACCGAGGTCACTTAGAGTGCGCATGGCAATCTCAAGTCGCATAATGAGGTATTAGCCTCCTTATGTAAGGAATATGCACTTGGCTTCACAAGAAGGAAGAATGGGGCCCAAACCTTTGTATTTTTTTTTTGTTTTGTTCGAGACCTCCTGCAGGAAATTTATTTATTCCATATCAGTTTCATTAAGCGCAGAAGTGGAATTTTGTTTTGCATCCTCAAAAATATGCCATTTTAGGCTTAAACAGAGGCAGAATCCAATCCAAAAATATCGAAATCGGAATGACCCTAGGAACAAGCTTTTGCCGTTAGACATATAGTTCTCAAATATGAAAAAAGCTCTATATTAAGATATATTAGGTAAATTTAGCCCGAAAAAATCTTTATAAATGTTTTAAGCTTATAATTTCTAATTATAAACTCTTGTAGCCTATCAAGAAGAAAAAAAAACTGCACAACTGCAGTCTATCGAAGGTCTTCGATTCATTACTCGGTTGATATGATACTATACTGTTTCTAAGATAATGGTTTAACAGGGAGATGATTCGTCCAAGATTACGCTCAACCACCAGATTTTTCCCCTAATTAAGGGTAGCAGCTTTATAAAGTAAGGAGGTCAGGTCATACCAGTTTCAACGTGGCTTTTAACAGACTAAATAATTGATCAGGCCTAGGTGGATTTGAAACCGGAACCTTCAGCATAGCAACAAAATGCTCTACCCAATTAACTACCCCACATTCATAACAAGCAAGATGGTAATTAGAGAAAATAGATTTTAAAATTTGGAAAGAAAATATATTTTCAATATAACTAGAATCCAATTTTCGTTTATTTTAAAAAGATATTTTCTGGACTTTTAGTTTTATGAAATATCGAGGTTGTGTCTAAAAATACTTCGGAATGTTTGGAGAATTATCTGACACGGAATCTAAGTAGGTTTACTCGGAAATTCCCTGACATGTGTGATGTATTTGAAGGTGCCGGCTTCCGATGAATAATACAACACCAATCCGACCCTCCCAGCGCAGCCGAAAAGATTCCAGGCACCTACCGTGTATTGTATTCCCATCCCAGTTTAAAAATAAATTGGCATAAAAATCGGGAAAAACCATTATCCAGTCCGTATAAAATCTTAATTTATTAAAATTATTAAGATGTTTCCACAATTGATGTCATTGTCAATCATTGTTATAAGTCTCCTGCATCAATCACCCCCTGGTTGCTCACTCGGATAGAGCACTGCTACGGAGAAGCAGACGATCCGGGTATGAATCCCGGCCAGAGCAAATCTTTTCTCTTCAAAACAAAAATATTACATCACTAAAAACTTTTTTATAATAAGAGATTTGTTTGTAAATTTACAAACGAATGGCTGTCTTTATCTCAAACCACTTTAAACAAATAATTGCAATAAACTAATTGTATAATGGATTCGCAAGGAATAGTTTAGAAATGACCCGTATCATACAATAAGCTTCTATAGATAGTGGAGATGGGTCATATAAAAATAGCAAATCCTATGCCAGCGGTTCAAAAAGAACGTACGTAAACTGAAGAAAAAGCAAATTAAGAGAAAATGTCATTAGAGTATTGATATTTAATATGTTAACAGCCGAAGATGTAAGGACGTGTGGGGTATGAAGACCCTTCTGGGATTCACCCAGTCTTTATAAAATTAAGGGAGGGAATCCTGGCGGTTTAGTGTGATATAGGACAAAGCACCTCCCTCCACAACCTTTGTCCTAGAAAAAGTGCAGTCTCTACCAGCTATTGGGTCCAAGACCTTTCATGGGTTGAAGTTATTCAGGCAAGTAAAAATAACAAAACAGATAAAATATATAGAATTACCGAATTTGCTGAACAATGATTGCTGGAATTGGTTCTTTGCTATCCTAAACAAGAGTAAATTTTATATTCATCCCCACATGGCTGACGATTTAGTGGGTTGAACTCCAAATTAAAAAACGAACTTCACCTTAGTAAAGCTAAAGAGCTGGGAAATTACTTCTGAAGAAAACTTTTAAAAATGAAATAGTTAATATTAAACAAAAATCACTGTTTTTGTCCTGTTTATTATACAGAAATAGAGCGTTTTTAGCAGCCAGTGTGTTTTGATGGAAACTACACTATTGGCTCCTGTTCAACAAATATCGTACAAGTATCTAGGGCAGTGTTCTGTGGTTTTCTTTGAAGAGGTGATGCTGTATTAAGTTATAAATTACTTATCGAAAAAATTTTGTCTGTAGGTCAATAACAAATACTAAAAATATAATTTAAATAAAAAAATTAAACAGGTAATACATTTATTTATTAAATATTTTATTTGAAAAGAAAAAATTGCAAGGACCGGGACTCGAACCCGGGTCTCCCACGTATCCGTCGTGGTTCACTTCTCGGTCAGACATATGCCTTCTTTTCACTGATCCTATATCTCTGTGTTCTCACAATTCGCGATGTCTTTTCTTTTCAAATAAAATATTTAAAAACATTAAAAATATTATAGCATCTAACAATAAAATATAAGATATTTATTTATTGAGTTTATCAACTTTACAAATTGCATTTCTTGGATAAAAAGAAAGACTAACAATTTTCCTTTTAGTTTGACATTGGTGAAATTTTAATTATTCCATCACTAGAAGAAAGGAGTCATTAACTAGAGTAACCTAACCTCTAAATTTTAGTATAACATACTTTGAGGTAATATAAGGATAAACATTGATTTCTTTAACTAGAGTCGAATTCCGAAATAAAACAGTAAAATATTTTTTTGTTTAAATAATATAAAATATGAATATTTACAAGCTATATCTACGTCATTATTCTGAAAAATTCCAGTGGATAGATCCAGGAATCGATCGAATGCAAAGAATAATAAGAATCGAACTATGAGATTACCACGTCTGAATTTAAATGGCAACCAGTCATCACTCTGTTATGAATATATTTAAAATTATAATGTTGTTATTTAGTTGTGTTTAGAAATATAACAAGAGAGAAAGCAATAGCGATTAAGGTAGCAGGCAACAATTAAAACTAATAAATATATATAAAAGATTTATAATTCATAAATTTATTTATGGTTAAATATAATGTTTTACACTCTATGGAATCCTCAATTTTATCCCAATAATGGTTTAATAGTGTTCAAATTGTGTGAAAAAAATTACAAACATTTTCTTCTTCAAGACTGAATAATTAAATGATTTTCATAGTTAAAAATCACAATAAATAAAAATACAATTGCATGTTTGTTGGATTCGGGAAACAAATTTGGTAGAGTCGTGTTGGTTTAGGTAAGGGCAAGTGGTTGTGCTATTTTAGTTGAGAGTGTACACGGAATTTCCATCCCAAACGTTTGTCGTGTCTGTTTAACCCTGAATTCGATTTACACGTTTCAAAGCGTTTGAAATTTTACTAAGAAAACTAATTATTTTAAAAATCGTAAATAAAAAGAAAACTATGCTGTGTTTCAGAAATTAGTATATGTATCAATATTTAGATTATCAACTAGTGTTGAACTTAAAGAGGTTAATTTCTTTAAATTAAATAACAGAAAAAAATTATTTAAAAACCAAATGAAAACATGTTGCTTTGAACCATTTGTATTTTTAAGAAATAAAATTACAATTGGGAGATAGATTAGCGACCGAAACATGACATTTTGCAGGTCAGGATATGTCTGGTTGTGATAGAAAAAACTCTACAGTCACTTTTAGGGCACACTCAGCCACTCGTTGATCTCTTGATGATGCATTCTAAAAATACCATACCGAATAACATTCTTTAAGTTTCCACGGCCACTATTATTACAAAAGACTTTATAGGTTTCTTCTGGTTTAGACAGTGTTGATAAGGCTGAAATAAGAATGAATGAGTTTCTCATTTCAACCCTGAAGAAGTCAGCAGCATGGTTGGCGAAACGTTGGCGAAAAATTTAGCAACACGGTCTAAACCAGAAGAAACCAATTAAGTCTTTTGAATAAAATTCCTTATTTTTTAATAAAAAATATGACGACATTCATTAACATATGGTGGTAAATGTTGTGCAGATATCTAAAATTGTTCACAATAACTGTTTAAAAATCCTTTAAGTTTATATTTAAGTATATTTAAATAGCTATAAGAACGTAATCTTTTATGAATATTAACATAGTCATGCTTATTTTAAGCTTATAGCATTTTTGTAAATGATTTAGGATGATGATGGGCAAGATAATGCAGCATAGTACTATGTCGCAATTTTTAATAAATCACTTGTAATATTATAAATTGAAATAAGATGGTGTTTTTAAAATTTATTACTTTTACTTTAAATTTTGATGCGTTTTAAAAGAGCAAATGAAATCAATTTTGGATTAGTTAATAGAACTTTCGGTATTCTGCAATGGATTTTTACCATTTCCATTTGTATTTTTATATTTTGGGATACATAACATTGTATGGTTAACCATGTTTTTCTCGTGTCTTCCGTCTCGATATTTTGATTCAAGGGCTATGACAGTGCCTATAACTCGAACTGCTGTTTTAACCCCATTCTCGTCACGTATGACTCGTCCGAATACCTCCGCTGATCCGATACTTGATTTTAGACTACGTAAGAACACAAGGCATGTGATGACTTAATATTCCGATTGAGATAGAGCATCATCTCAACATAAACTGATATAAATTAATACAAAACTCAACAGTACTTTCAAGTTGCCCTAAGAGGGTCAAACGTTTAACGGTATAATTTATTTTAGTTAAAAAAAGATTATACTACTATAAAACATGATACTATACTATTTCTAAACCGATGCTTGTGCAAGGAGGTCACTTGGCGGAAATCACGCTCAAACCCCAGGTTTTTCCCCAATTAAGGATAGCCACTTTAAAAAGCTAAGTGAACCTCAGTGGAGTCTACAGATCCCCAAGGTTCCATCTATGGCTGTTCATAGATTAATTAGATTAATTAATTTAATGATATTTACAATTGTAATAATATTACATGAAGTAAATTTGCTTATATGAACAAATGTCATGAAAACAAAAAACACTTGTGGAAACACTACCCATTGGTAGCACTCCAATAAAGTTATGTAGTAGAAGGTCTCGAGGCCATCTTCTTTTCAGACGCCTCGGATCGTTATCAGGAATAGTATGGAAAGCAAGTTGAGAGACTAGCGGATTCAAGTGTCTATGGAGCTTGTCATGGAAGGATAAGTATCTAGTTTGGGTCAAATCAGCAACATATGGGCTATTAAGATCATGATGGATGAGTTTGTTTGTGACATAATAAGGAGCATTTTACGAAGTATTTTGGATTGTAAGGATTGGCCACAAAGCTCAACTCCGTATGTCCAAATAGGTCTGATAACTGTCATGTAAATGAGTCTTTTGTAATTAATTAGGAGCTTAGAACGTTTGTCCAGTAAATGTTGAAGTAGGCGAAAACGTCGAGCAGTCTGTTCATAGATTAAAAATGTTTTAGTTAAAATTCATTTAATTTGTTTTACATATTATGTATTTATTCATATATTTTGTACTTCGGTGAATTATTTTATTTTTATTTTTCTGTTTTTAGTTTTATTTTTGTCTATAAATATATATCAAATCTGTCGATAGTAGATTCATTACTGGCGTTTGTAGAGTGTAAAACGTTTCTTACTATTATATAAAAATCAATTTAAAATTGATTGTGTAGTAAAATTATGTATAAATATGGTGGGATAAAATAAAAATGGGTCGTAAAAGATAGGATTTGACTGAAGAAGAATGGGCGATATATCTTAAGCGAGATACGCAAAGAAAGTACCATGAAATCTAAAAAGGACGATACAAAAGTGTTAATTATTTCAGCACATTACAAGTGACATATCTCCCAAAGTACCACTTATAGGCCTTCTCAGCGATTTTCATCGTCCGTTATTTCGAGCTGTGAATATGTCATTAAGAAGAGAAGATAATTCGGTAATTACTTCATTAAGGCAGTAAACGATCATGAGTGAATCTGGAACTATTCCATTGCGACATAGAGGAAATAAAGTATGTTTATTTTATTTTTTTATTAATTTTTATAATTTTTAAATATTTTATTTTAAAGAGAAAATATTTGTCCAGGCCGGGATTACAACGCGGGTCACTCACGTCTCTAGCGTGGTGATCTAACCAACTGAGGTAATCTGGCTCGTAATACGGGCAGGCAAATCAATTCTCTTCACTATGTATGTAAACAAGTGGAAGAAGGCCTGGAAAAATCTTTTCTCTTCAACAGAATAAAAAATATGTAGAAAATAAAGTATTTTCTTTTTCTTCTGATCCTACCTCAGAAACAGTAAACTACTAGAGCTTACTCACTTGAGCTCATCATTGTATTGAAGCAGTAAATACTGTGTAACCACCAGATTTTTATCACCCCCACGCCGATTTATCATCTGAAACCCTGCGATATATCGCCTAAGTGTGGACGCTGTCTAAGGTTTCATTTTATTCATGGTACACATACAGCAGCTAAATATTTGTAAGAAATCACGTGCTTACGACGGGATTGCATGATTAAAAAGATATATAAATATCTGGTATTGTCTTAGTGGCAATACATTAAACTCGTTTAATTTTGTCTACCAACTGCTGAGGGACTACGCCATAGTACTCGACACGGCAGTTAACAGAAATATCCAGGGGAAAGAAGGGCAGTAAATTAAATGGGGGTGAGTTAGGATTGAAGGTTATTGGACACCTCGTGACAAGTGGCTTCGAAATTTGATCCTGCGCCGGACTCATTTAGTTCTTCAACCTTTCGTCCTCTCTAACAATTAATTAAATCTCTTTTATCCTAAATTCTGGCTTCGTTAACCTGCTCAATGAAGTAAAGTAAATGGAAAACCCGATACTCTGCGTTTACATTTGTATTGTTCCGGAGTGTGGAGTCCGCGCATTATACTATAACCTTTTATGTAGCGTTGGTAATTTGACAAATTATGTAGGGCTTTAGGTTCAGCACATGGTAGAGACAGTACTGTTTCAAGGGCAACGATGATATAGATTAATCAACCTCCAGGTTTTCCCCCTATGTATGACCATTTTATAGTGGTGTTGGGCGATCCCAAGGAAGGTCTGGAGATCCCAAAGGAGCTTTCTTGGCGGGTAAGATATTAAACCATCTTACTCCAATGAAATTTGATGATGATGTTCTCTTAAAAAAATATTTGAGTTTAACATCCTTTCTCCTATTCCTGTTACAGCAAACAAACATGTTATGAACTACACGTTACCAACACGAAGGTGTTTCTTCATTCATACATGAAGGTCTCCCACGATATAACCAGCACAGCCTGGTTTCGAACCGATGTCTCGACAGTTTCGAGGCTACTAAATTAGACGCCGTCATCTTATTTAAATATTTACTGATATTATTGAATGGAAATAAAGATTCGTTTCTTTTCAGTAAAATTCATTGCCTATTGAAAAATGGAAAAACCTAAAAAAGGAATCCATACTCAGTGTAATTCATTGCCCAAACAGCTGATGAAAAGAAGGTTAAAATAGGTTATTTGAAAATTAATTAAATGAGATCTACGATTTTTTTTATTGAACTGTAGTAAATTACAGCGCGAATACGAAAATAAACATAATAATGATAAGCAACAATTTGCAACTTTGTTACCTGTTAAATTTCAACATAAAGGTTTGGTTACAGAGTAATTTCAGGAAAATCCCTACTATCTATAATTCAATACCGGATTGGAAATGGGAAACTGATTGCAGTACGCAGTAGTTATCGGTGAAGATATTGATTGACCTGCCGGTATTGATGTCTGCGCCCAATACTTCAATGGGAATTTAATTACTGATTTAATGAGGAAATGAAACTAGTTATTATCACTATTAAAAATATCGCACAATTAACATTGACACTCGTTATATTGTACTGCAAAGATCTGATTTGAAGATGGTGAACACTTCCGAAACGTTGCAGTTATTTTTTTTCTCAAAAAATACAAAAATTAGAACAACTTCATTATACAAGAAGTTATTCAAATATACGTAATGCAAATTAAAAATTAAATAAAAAACAGACAAAATTCAAAATAACCTTCCTTTACCTATACTTGCACCACCGCAACCCATTAAGGATTACTGTAGTAGAGGCTGTGCTGCATCTAGGACGGTTGCCTAGATCACCCTCAACCGCTAGGTTTTTCCATCAGACCCTACAGATTAAATAATCTTACTCCAATGAAGCTTATTGAGGATTTCCTCCGAGGTTGGTGGAAGAAGATCCCAGAACAACTGTTCGAGAACTGGCAGGAAAACGTTGATGACCTTCAAACCTTTAAGATGATGGCCTTCTTATGGCCATTAGGAAAGTGAAGAAGCTTGAAAGCTGTCAGAAATTCTTCCACGGCCTTCATTGTCTTCAAGGCTCAAGTCTCCCACTCGAAAAGTACACTACCGCTGTACAGTGTACTTACGTACGACCTTCAACTCAGACATTGTTGATATTTCTGGCGGTTTGGGCGCCGTTCCGGCCGAGTTTGAACTCCTAAAATAAAATTAAGCGAAAATCATGCTTTAACACCTTCGTAATGACTGAATTATTTCAATGTAGCTAAATTTCACAGAGATTAACAAACATTTATGTTTGAAAAAGGATTAAAAAGTGTTTACATATATAAAAGTCAAAAACTAACATAAACTGTCTATTTGGAGGGATATTTTAAAGATAACCCTTCTTAACTTATTTTTAAAAAATCCATCATTATTTTCCGGACAACCGATAGTTATTCCTAGAGGTTTGAGAGACTATCAGTCTTTCGTTTGGAAGGTAAGAAACAAATAAAGTAAAAAGAAAATTAAAAATAAGCATTTTTAAGTAGTTATTTTACCTAATATCCATTATGGAAGTGGAGTGGCTAAGTGGTAGAGCACAGAGTCGCCTTGCCGAAAATCCTAGTTCAAATCCTGCTTTTCGCAAGACTTTTATTAAGTCTGTTAGCGGATAGAGAAGGATCATGTGGGATCTAGGACCCTCCTGGGGCTCACCCAGCCTCTATAAAGAGGGTACCCAAAATAAGGGAGAAAATCCGGCGGTTGAGCGTTATCTAAGACAAATCATCTCCCAGCACATCAGTTTCCATGAAATAGACAGTCCCTACCATGCACCTCAGACCCGTTCACGGGTTGTAATAGTACAGTTTTTTTTTTTTTTAAATGTTCATTCTATCTTATGCATTAATTAATCTTATCGTGCGGTAATTGAACCAAATTAAATATAGAAAATAATAATGATTTCGATAAAAAGGGACATAAAGGTTGGAGAAGAAAGACAGGAGCCAGTGAAGGGACCGCTCCCATTATGATTCTTATCGCTACTCAATTAATCAGCCTTATCTACGTCAAAGCGATGCCCATTCATGAAGGAAACTAAGTATTTATCGCCTCATTCCCACTCCATGGAAGATAGCGTTTTTAATGGACCAATTTAGTGACAATTTTGAATTATGCATTATTTTTTGTCATTAAAAATTTTAGGAATGTAATGATATTTGTGGGTTAAGAGCGATTTATTTGATGGTAAAAAGTATCAGGGTGCAGTCACTTTAAAACTGTTATACTGGAAACTGAAGGCTCGGCCCAAACTTTTTATCTTTAGAGCTAAGAGTAAATCATGGATATAAGAAACGATCAGAAAAATTACAAATGTTAATATGGATAATAATATTTCATCGGGTCGTTACCTATTATTATGATTATTGATATTGGTAATTTAATATTGCCAATATCATTAATCTTAAATTACTTTCAAGTTATTTGTTATTTATACTAAAAATTTCATTTAATTTAATTTGAGATCTGATGTGGACAGAGGGTAGCTTACGAATAATAATTAAAATATTATCCCGGACTCAACCACTACTAACAAGCAAATTAACTCATGCATTAAAAGGTTATCAAGACATGTATAACAACTATTTTATTTATTTATTTAGCCTCACTTTAACAACAATGGTAATCTAGTTTTGGGTTCTTAATTTTACAGACTTTTTGTTAATCTTATATTTCATTTTAGCTATGTATATATATAGAATTGTGTTGAGGGGCTCTTTTAGTTATTGTATTGAAAATTATACTATAAAAGAAACTGTTTACCTAGAAAATACAGAAAAAAATAAACCTTGTTAATTTATTTATTATTTATGTGCTCTGGGATTTAAGGAGATATTCACAAAATAGGTAATATTTTAGGTAAATTGTCTATAACAATGTGAACAATGTTCTTTAAAATGTTTCTATAAGTAACGAAGGAACAGATTTTAATAATTAAAACTTTAATGAAAAATTGACTCTCCAGAACAAATACAAAAATGTAACAAGAGTCTTTTTGTGGTGTCTTTTTGTTGTTATTTTTAAAGTATATTTCGATGAACTATATTTAACTTATACCTTTTAATAAAGTACTCCGGTCCAAGCTCAGGTTTTGATGACTGTCAAAAAGATATAATTTACCACTTCATCATCTAAAAATACCTCCAAAACAAAACTTTTTTCAGACAGCCATCGGGGGCTGTCGTGGATTTTAGGAATCTGCTCCCGAAGAAGCGGCTCACGTGTCAGAAACATCTGCCAGCCTCTGAAATTTATTATTGCTAAGAGGCACCGTCTTGGATGTAAAAGGATCTTAAAAACCAACGGTTTTCCAACTTTTTTTCCACTTTCTCGACTTTTTTCTCCCCGAACTCTTCTGAACGCCGCGAGGTTTCTGTTTCCTCGTGTTTTGGAGACGATGATCCGTAATTCAAACTAACGAGCAACTCCCGTCATTCATTAACGTTTTTTGAAGTGAAAACTCCTTTAGATGCCTTGCGCGATTTTCGGGAGGGGAAAAACTGGGTTCGTGTCACCGAGATGCTTGTGACTTATTTCTTGAGACTGGCAACGCGTTGCGGCTTGTGTTTGAGCTATATGATTTTTTTAATCAATTTTGGTTTAAAGGTTAAAATTCGCTTGTTTGATTGGACATTTAACGATCGGACGAATCTGCAATGGGAGCTCTAAATTTTGCCTATCCAGGTTTGATTAGGATATGGATTTTTAACGAGTACCTGACATCGTACAGGCTCGGAACTCTTGTTTACGTCCCTTTCAAAGGACGGCCTAATCAAGGATTTTACTCCCTTTAAAAAATCCTAGGGCCACCTGACGGGCTACAAAACCGCGATCTTGGGTTTAGTAGGTCGTTCTGCTACTAGACCTCAGGTCGCCTGTAGTATTTGCTTGATATAAGTATAATTATATTTAACTAAACGGTCATAAAATAGTGGTGCAATTAACTAATAATAACTTAAACCAGAAATAACAGGTTAATTTTTTTTTTAGCCTAAAAGATTTTATTCGTCTTAGCTAAATGTCTTGTTTTATGAAATTATTGAAAGTTTAAATGATCTACATATTGTTGAAGAAGGGCGATTTGTGGTCTAGTGGTTAGCATAACAATGCTATGCCCGCGGGTTCGCAGTCCACTTTATAATGGCAGTAAAAAATCCTTGGTTATGCCGTCCTTCGGAAGGGGCGTTAAACGGGGGGTCTAAAGATCCTTATTGTAATTAACCCTGGATAGGCAAACTTTAGAGCTTCCACTGTACCATCGTCCGATTATATAACAGCATAAAAGTGAAGTTGAATAAACAAACAAACTATTGCTGAACAATAATATACAACACGAATAATGCTAAAAATAAAAATAAAGTTCATTAACATTTATGTAAATACAAATAAAATTTATAAACAGTATAACTGTATATTGATATTTTGTATTGAACTTGGGCATCCCAACATATGTTTTGATTAATAATTAAACTTATCGAAAATGTATATAATTATTATTCGGAGCGGCGATAGACGTGAAAACCAGACTAATGTTAGTAATTTAAAATTACAAACATAAAACTGAAATAATTTAGTCTACGGTAATAAAGGATTTAGAAATGTAAAAAGAACACATTCCAAAGTTTTGAGTTTTAACTTCTGTTGGCAGCCCTCATGATTTCCTATTTTTTTTATTTTTCCAATATATAGGCCAAAACTTCACCGTCTAGTGAAGTCAAGAGTCTCACAGTGTTAAGTACTTCAGAAAGGTACTTGGCGGACTTAGTTCACTGCCTTTGACTTTATCAGAATATTATATAAAGTACTTTGATCTCAGGTGGGATGAACGTTAGTGAATAATGAAACAGCCTTGGACTACGGATGGTAATAAATGATGCAATTCCTGGTCATTAGGTCTTTCTCAAAGCCCAAGGTATATTCATGCTTGCGTTTTTGCTATGACAAGTATTGAACAACAAAATATGTAACTAAAATAATATTTAGTAATATAAATTATTAAATTACACTTGAAAAATATAGAAGAGGTGTAACTGAGTGCGCGAAGAGCTGAGATGCCATGCTGGAGGATACGAGCTCAATTCCGGCTCTGAAAAATAAATTATTTAATTTGATAACAGCCACGGATGGACACTGTGGAATCTACAGGCACTTCTGGGGCTTACCCATCCTCTATAATGTGAATAATCATAATTGTGGGGAAACCTGGCGGTTAAACATTATTTTCATAAATTTATTCCGGCTTTGTTTTAGAAACAGTTCAGTCTTTACCATGTACTGAACTCAAGACCCTTTATGGGTTGAAATGTTACAGGTAAAAAAACTCATATATGTGTACACGGGCTTTAAATTGTGTTTTAAAGACAATCATACATCGCCGACCATCATACATCTCCGATTTCCTTAAAATCAAAACCTCGGTCCACTCCTGTAACCACCGTTCTCGGCTCTCAGACATATATACAGCTTCCATCCAACCGAAGAACTGCTTTTGATAGAGCTTTCCTTATCCGATCCTTGTCCCTTTGGAACTCTATAACTTCTTCCATTCGTCGTTCCAATAGTCTTGCAACCATCAAATCTCGCCTTATATCCTTACAATTCCCCAAAAATCGAAAATAAAATACCCAGTTTTCAGATTAAATTCTAACTGATAAATGAATGATGTGTTTTTATTTATGTATAAGTATATTAGTATCATTATTTATATATATTTATATTCTTGATTCTTCACTCATCCAGTTAGATATTTTTAAAAACAAGTTATATTAGTTGATATTATTCATATTTTTGTTTCATTTTCTGCTTTCTTAGTTTCTACTTGACACGTAATTTGCCTTCATATCTAATTATCTATTGTTTCTCTCTATATAATTATTGTAATCTTATTTCTGTTATTTTTTATTTCTTGTACTCTTTTTTATTTTAATTTTTATTTTTTAAATGTTATCACTGGAGGTAATTCGCAACTCTTATTTTTTTTTCTCATTTAATAAGACAAAATAATACCCTGAATAATATACTCTAAGACATAATAAGGCCCTGTATAGAAACCTGTATTGTTATTCTAAAGGGACTTGTCCCAGAATAAATTAAGAATTTATTATTATTATTATTTTCCACACCATAATACAATAAAAAAATACTCATAATCAATACATTTATTCGATAGTTAGAAAAAACAACTCGATTTATTGAGACAAAATTGAAATGATTCGTTCCATCAACGTTGAAAAAGTGTCAGCGATTAATATACAAACTTTTTTGCTCAAATAAGCGCCCCACCTAATCCTTTGATATAATACGCCATTAATATACAATTTTTTTTTAATTTGTTAAATAATACGTTCTTTTAATCCTGTCTTAATTTGTAATTAAATTTTATATTAATAAATGGGTTGAACTTGCGTCAAAAACTATTAAGTTTGATAAAAACTTAAAACTACATATAACATAGTTTTAAATAAATTGAAAATTAATACATAATTTGAAAAACGTTATTAATAAGTCAAATAACATATAAACAAAATGTATTGATTAGGCCCTGTGAAGGTTCATCTGAGTTAATAAATTTAATATTAAAATAAAAGAAGATATAAAATAAATCCATTTTTACTAAAAATTATATATCAATTAATAACTTTTAAATCAAACAATAAATTGTCGATTCGTTTTATTTATATAAAAAATATATCATCCACAATATTTGTATGTTATACTAATTAAAACGATTTCCCTTTAAATCCATGACGGTTATTAATAATTAAATTAGAACAGCTTTAACAAAAAACAAATACATAAATAAAATACCAGTAACTGCCCAATATATAATTCAAACGTCGACATTATTTAATTACTTTATGACAGAGTAAAATACACTGTTATTTTCCTTTCCTGAAAACTCTTTAGACTAATCATGACATTTGATCTGATTTTATAGGGTCAATTAGCTTTTTGAAAACTGCTTTTTTATTTAATTTTAATTAATAAAGTTTTTTTACATTTTCTTATTAAAGCACTAATTACTCATGGGCCCTAATCATTTATTATCACTGGGTATTTTTAATAATTTGTGTTACTAATTGGGCGTTTCCAAGATGATTTTCCATGTTTTAATATAAGCAGATGGAATTTTTTTTCTCTTCACATAAAAAAAATAAATAATATAGAAATATATATATATATTATAGGAATATATATATATGTCCCCAAACAGTTATTATTTTCTAATTTTATATCCAATGAAATTATTATTTTTTAGATATTTGGACCTGGTTAAATAACTATTTAAAATTGTCCTTATAATGATAATTTTTAGCCATTACACTATAATTATTTACTTCCGTAAAATAAATTTGGGTAAATACTGTACTTATATATCAGTCCTACTCTGGAGCAGATACTGGGATAATAAAGTTTTCAAATATAGATAACATATTATCTATTATCAAATTATGTATAATATTATCTATAATAAGTATAGATAATATAGCAGGTGAGGTGGCTGATATAGTACTCAAACCTTTCTGTAGGACTTCTTCTTAACTATATATATATATATATATACATAGACGTACTTATACAATTCACTAAAACAAAAATTATACATTTTAAGTGTTTTTCTACTTGTTTATCAAGAGTAAACTACCGCATTTAAAATTATTCTACAAGTTACCTATTTGGTTAGGTTTTAAACAGTTTTTTTAAAAAATAAACTGTGAAACTTCCTTAGCAAACGCTTGCCTCAAATAGGCAAAGTTACTCAGTGCTTAATTAATTTCAACTTAGTTTTCGTTCAGTTTAAGTTCATGTTCCTTTTGAAACTTATAAGAAAAGAGATTCTCTCAAACTTATTGTTTAGGTTAAACTTGTACAACTCATCGTTGTTGTTTTTTTACGACTATTTTAATGTTAGTATTAACATTATTTTAATCGTTGATTATTTTCAATTAAGAACGATTTTATCATATTTTATCATCATACCTATCATACCTTATCTCATTACCTATCATTTACTGTATTGCATGTGCCTATAGTTACGAATTTCAATAAACAATGAAAAAAAAATATTGATATTGACAAAAAATAAAACAAACCAATCCCACCTCAGTTAAATAAAATTATCCAACATTTAAATAGATAGATTAATAAATATATATCGCTGTGTGCATATATACCGTTTACATGCACATAATGTAAAGATAACTATGAATTCCTGGTCAGTGATTCAGCAAGCAGCGAATTCACTGCTGCGTAGATGATACATGGAGTGAATACAAATACATATTAAAAAATATTCCGAAGGCCGTTAGATTTCCTTATAGTGTCTCGGATTGTAAGATATGGCGGAATAAATAATTTCCCAAACTCATGTTTATTCATGGCTCACATATTTATTCTTAATTCGACCTGATTAATTTATTTATAATGATCAATTTAAATACAATGCTATCATATTTAATTTCATGTCTAGACAGTATTTTGAATAATTTCATTAACCCTGATTTCCAAAAAAATAAAATTGATATGAATTCTCATTTCTAAGTTTATTTGCTTCTGGCTTTCAAGAATTGTTATGTTTAACATCTTTTCTTGAAAGCTTATTGGTACGGAATGTGGGTAGAATATGAGGAACTTTATGGAATGAATCTCGAAACGTCAGACCCATCTGACCAACGCTGGAAGTTGACTGCTCTTAGGCGCCGTGTGGAGGAATCGGAGAAGCAAAAGAACTTAGATAAGTGTCTGCAAACTAACGTATGTCCCAACATTTATGCAGGGCTATGTGCAGTGGGTGCTCCCTTATCTTAATGACATTCTGGATTTTAGGTACGTTCAATTTTCCGCTCCAGGCCGGAATTACTAAATTTAAGCTCAAAAACGTGGGTGCAAGAATGTGTAGACATTTGTCCAGTTTGTAATTCTGAAGAAAAAGAAGACACTCTTCATTACTTAGTATTTTTTTTCCTAATAAACACGTTTTGATCAATAAACTTCTTTTCTTGGCCATTGGTTATTTCCACAGACTATCAACTGGATTTACAATTATATTTCTAGATTATAAATGGTATTTCTAGTAAGATGATGTCAACTCCAACTTTTTATTCCTCACTAATAGAGTAAATAATTTAGTCATTTAGAATCAATCAATTTAAAATCAATCAATAAGTTCAAATATTATTCCTAATAGGGAGTGAGATAGTGTGAAAGTGTAGAGTGTTGAATTGCTACGCAGAAGGTTCCGTGTACAAATTCAGCTGTGACAGACAACTTATTTAATCCGTTAACAGACACAGGTGGACTAAGCGGGATCTACAGACCCTCCTAGGGTTCATCCAGCTCCTATTAAGTGGGTACTATTAATGGGAGGAGAGCCTGGAGGTTGATCTCGGATCACTTCCCTGCAAAAACGTTTTCCTAGATACAGCACAGCATCTACCATGACAGTCCAATTCCTTCATGATCCTAATGACTACAGATTTATTAGGGGAAAATATAGGCGATTTAAGAATGAAACTTCCTTTAAAAATGAAGTAGTTCCTTATTCTTGTCATATCAATTATAATTAAATCTTAATCGCATGCTCTTGCAAGTTGAGAAGTAGAATGTAGACGTAAAAAATTAAAATTCCAACAATTAAAGTACAAAGTGGTTCTCCTCAAAAGTACCCAAATTAGTAGAACCTATTTAGAGCGTTGAGAATAGACAGAGACGAAGAATGTTAGAGAGAGAAGAGGAAAAGATAAGCAAAGACAGGCACAAACAAGAGCGCTTATCGCCACTGACTAATTGTTCTTGGAGTCTTCTTTAACTTGAAAACACAAATAAAGAACTGGAGGATCGAGGTCAGAGACCAGGACTCTATTTCGGAAGGGTCACTGTTTACAAGAGAGTGGTCGAGTTGCTGGTTCAGTTTAGGACCCGTTCATTGTTTAGGCCTGAGTTCTCCAGTTTAAATCGAGCTGATTCTATGCCTAAACCTTTTTTCCTAGAGCGATAAAATCAACAGCCAATTATATAATGTACAAACTTAATATCGTCATATAAGGTAAAACAGGTGATAATAAAAAATAAAAAGTTGTGTTGTTATAAAGATGGATAAAATGTGGCATAACAATTTACTATGCCCAAGATCGCGGGTTCGCTCCCCGGCATTTGGCCTTAAGGGAGTAAAAAATCCTTTATTAAGCCGTGCATCGGAAGGGACGTAAAATGGAGTTCACGAGCCTGTACGATGTCAGGTACCCCTTAAAGATTCCTATCCTAACTATACGTGGATGGGCAAAATTTAGGGCTCCAACAGTGACATCTTCCCATTAGCCATGGCAAAATAAAGTGGCGTTTAATGATTGAACAGCTAACAACACCATTTAGGTGGGAAAAACCTGTACCACTAAAACCCATGAAGAATGAAGGGTAATAATGCTGCCGCCAAAAAGTAATATATGAAGGCTAGTTCGCAAAAACAGAAAAATAAAATAAAAAATTGAATAGTTGACTGTAATGAACCAATAAGAAGACTGGGAAATATAATTTAATTTAAATTTAATTCAAGTAGTACATTTGAAAATTCAAAATAAAATTTGTGTAGAAGTAGCGAATAAGACAGTGGTGGTGACTGCAATAGTAAAAATAAAATAACTAACAACACCACATAAATGAAAAAACAAAACAAAATCCGTACCTCTATGGCCCATGAAGAGGTCTGGTGTTCAGCACGTGGAAAAAACTATATTGTTACTAAAATAACGGTTGTACAGGGAGATATCCGAGATCGCGGTCAAACCCCAGATTTACCAACAATACCTACGTTATAAAGCCTGAGAGAGCCCCAGGAAGATCTGCAGATTCTGCAGGGTTCATCCATAGCTGTAAACAGGATAGTTTATCGACCACGGCTGGATTCACATTCGGGACTATCAGCACAGCAACTCAGTGTTGTACAAATCTATCGCTGATTTAATTACTTAAATAATATTCAAACTGCTGCTACACGAACGAGACGGTAGTAATCCTTAATCTCCGCCATGTCTGTATTATAATATTTTTTAGCACTAGACTAATTAATGATTAAATATTAGAGGCATTGTTCGTCATATCTAATCATACTGATGGATATTCTGTACAGTAAAAGTATATTGGGAAGTCATTAAAACACTTAGGTGGCATTTTATTGCTGTTAAATTCATGCTTACGAACAGCAATAAGATAAATGAATAGTTTTCCTATGTAATTAATTGCGTTAAATTCGATTTGTTTGTTTCTTCTTAATCCAACTCACCGTTAGTGAGGTACTACAATATTTACCTATAAACCAAAATTATTTAATATTTTTTTATTGCAACCAAACCATACATATTTAATAAACTGTTAAAAGAATAAGGAATGTAATATACTAAACATGTAACAGGGCCCGAGGAACAAAACTGACCATAGACAAAAAAGGCACAAGTCTGAGACCATATGGCTACCACTTGACTCAAGACTATACTGACCTCTGATATACATTGAACCTGTAACATTTTCCTGGTGGTGGTATATATATATTAATTATTTATTTTTACACATATGAAAACACTGTTCATATTCGGAAACAGACACTTGGTTAATTTTATGTCTATATAACTTTTAGCACTATTTATTATTATGTTTTAATCGATTTTTTATCGTTGACGTTATGAAATTAATAAAAAATTTTGTCATTAATTATTGTTATAGTTCATAGTTAGGAAGAGGTGATTAACATTTTGATTAGCATAAGTATGATAACAGCATATGTATGAAATTAGTTTAAAAAATATTTAATTTTAACAGGCCGAATTTAAACAAAGCACGACAATACTGAAAATGCTCTATACAGTTGCTAGGGTATCTTGACAATCAATCAAACAAAGAGTAATATTACGATTTAAATTAAAAATCCTAAATAGGGGCTTGTCAAGTATACGGCTGATTTAAAATATCCAAGAAAATATATATACCAGAGAGTATTGCATGTGTTCGCAAACAGGCAGCTGGAAAATATATTGAACAGTAAACAACAAAACATCCAGGTCGTTGACTGTGCTATTTCAGAACCTTAGGTCGATACGCGGACATCTGAAGTAAGAACTATTTAGAGCAAAGGGTATTTGCTGCCCTTGGCTTCTCCCTTCGGAGGAATCGGCAGACAAAAATAATAGGAATATCATAGCACCAAGAATGGCTGATAAAACTGTAATATATAAGTCAGTAAAAGTATTTGGTTTGGGTAAATATTCAAATCACCACCTAACTATAAAAAATGATAAATTAGTATCAGTTCCGCGGATTGTCACTTCCAAGTCTCACTTTTTAACTTTTCATTCGTTTCCTGTCTAATAATCTTGCAAATAAAAATATTATTATATTAATAATAATAATATTAATATTGAAAAGGGAAAGGTAAAAAGAGACCTTACCTAAATGTTAAGACCGTGGAAAAATTCCAACGAAAAGCCCTTAAGTCTCCAAACTAAAACAGAAATTGAAAATATCAAATCTGCCTGAGGACAGATATTTTCAATTTCTGTTTTAGTTTGGAGACTTATGGGATTTTCGTTGGAATTTTTCCACGGTCTTAATAATAATAATATTTTATTATTGATTCTATATAGTAACAATTACTGACACTAAATAGATTAAAGAACCGACTTAAACATACTATTAAGGTTATATGAACTGATACCCTTCAATAAACACGATTCATACACATAGTTTTATTTTTTGGAAGTTGGAGCGGTAATATGTAGGCTGTTCTCTAGATCCTGGGTTTGTGACCTGCTGTGGTAGAAAAGTAATTTTTATTTTATATAATGACCTAATGAATCTGAATGACCTCTTGTCGCTCACTCAGCCTCTTTATAGTTTGTATCCTTAAATAAGGAATACCTAGGGATTGAAAATAATCTCTATGCAAAACCTTAGAAGCAGCACAGTCTCTATCATGTGTTGAACCCAATACTCTTCAGATTTTTTTAGTACAATATTTTGGTCAATATTAGTATAAATAACTTTGGTATGAGACTGTCGGCATGCTGTCGCTCAAAACCAGTTTTAAGTTTTCATTAATTTCCTTTTCAGTATGCTCAAATATAAAGTAGACTCTCGACTTACAGATAATGTTTCGGTTATAATATAATAATATATATATAAAATGATGATATTATCATCCATACTTCGTAATGTTATTTGAAATGTTTATTTCTCGATGAAATAATGAGGTATACACATTTCTAACAATTGCACTCTTTTATTTCATACTTTATTTTTGTTTTCGAGAATATTAAAAAGGAAACGAAGGAAATGTTAAAAATTGTTACGACTTAACCTCGATTTACGATTTAAACTCGAAGCGACAACCTGAGGAACTTATACGCTTAAATTTACTTTGATGCGTTTCAAATCCTGCAGCGGCAGATTAGTTAATCTGGTATTATTCCTGTGGGATTTACAAATCCTCCAGAGGCTCACCCAGCCTCTTTAAAGTGGGTATCCTTCCTGGGAAATCCCGAACAAACCAACTCCTAGTACAAAAGTTGTCCTACAAACAGTACACTTTCTAGCATGGCCTGAACTCAAGACCTTCATGGATTGTAGGGCTACAGACTTTTTTTTTTAGTTGACTTTAAATTTAACTTGGCGCGATTTCCTTTTAAGTTCAATCAAACCAGATATAGATAAGGATAATCAAGATTAATTTATATTACCAGCGATTGCTTTAATTAAGTTATTTCAGCCAAAGATTTAACTGAAGGAGACAGCTTGATTTAAAATAAACCCCTTCACAGAGACTGCTTATAACCGCTAAGCTCTTCAAAGAGAAAATCCTCGCGTTTGTGGCTAGCTACTGTTTTGATCGTTAATTGTGTAATTGCTTTCTTTGAGTATAAACCATAAAATTTACAGTAGAGAATTCACTAATGCAAATAACAAACTTTAATTTGAATGTTCAAAAGACATTTTGTGCTATTTACAGCTACAAATACAAGCAATAGGATTTTTTAATTTATTTTTCTATTTTGATTTAGTTACATTACTGATAGATAATATAGTTTTAAATTTCAGCACACTTCGATATTAATAATCATTAATGAATACTCCTAAGATAAATTCTAATTACCCTTGGATATATACATGTTTTTTTCATTTATGTATATATTTTCTTTTTCAATGTTCTTTAAAAAAGGTTATAAGTATACAATAAACCTGAATCAACAATAAAATTATTGTTTATTCAAAAAGTTTTTTTAAATAAATATTTCTTTGCTTTATTAAAAGTTAGCTCATTACTTATCATAAAAATCATCAAAAAATTAAGGCATAAAAAGGAAGATGTTCGATTAATTTATATATATATATATATATATATATATATATATATATATATATATATATATATATATATATATATATATATATATATACAACCAGGAAATCAATCCAAAATTATTACAATTACAATATTCATCGGTATAAGTGGCATTCAGATTCAATAGGATAACTCCAAAATGTCTAATATTGACATTTTCACAATTTTTGCTGGTTCATTCAATCAATTTTGAACGAGACACTTGGCCGCCTTATTTATCATTAATTTAGTCCGTTTCTGAACCTGTTTTCAGAAAAGTTTCCTTAGAATCAACTATTGCTTGACTAAATGAGCCAAAAATGTAAAAAAAAAATCATTCGAAAATCGGTGTTATCAGATTCCTGAACGCCTCATATACTGAATTATATTTCATAATATGTGTCTTACTTTTTCACTGAATTGTTCAAGAACCAAATAGCATTTATACCAAAATGTAGTACAAATTTAATTGAAAATCGGCCAGTAACTAAAAGGAATAAATTAATCAAGTTATTTTAATAAAAATAGACTATACAATAGCAATAAATAAATATTTATGAATAGCAAGTATTCAGTAACTCTTATTGAAGATAATATGTGATCCCAACAATTTTTAAAAGGGTTTTTAATTACAGTGCTAAATTTATTTTTTATTATTAGGCTTTTAGAATTGACTTTGTATTTAGTGTTGGATTGCAAATTAATTAAATAAAATAAAATAAATTCGGATGGATCAGAAAAGACCTGTTAATAACCTGTTCCTAAATTATTTACAATATCATATATAAAATATTTTACTAAAGAATAGAATATAATTTAAATTATTTTATATCAATCACGTATTTCAGGAGTTAACTGAAATGGCATAGGGCACTGTGATTTGAAAACAGATTTTAGTGAACGTTGATGTCAAGAGTTTCCCAAGAACCATTTTAAAGATATTTATTTACTTAAATATTTAATGCACCTAACAGAAGTTAATGGAGTCAACTTTTTGCCGTAATCAACGCCACAACATTGAACTACGCATGTGTGGTTTCCAGAATTCTACAGTTCGGGGACAGATGCTACGTCTTGTCAACTCCACCTGCTTCTGAACAGACTATGGCCATATGCCTCTGTGGCACGAGGACATCTCCGGAAATAACTTGTGGAGGAAACAAACCCACACACATAAATTCACACACATACACGCACACAGACACACACACACACCTATATCTCTTTTATCCATAAGTATAATCCATACACTATATATCCATAACATACCTATATATATATTTATATATACACATACATATATGCCTAATGTGTACCTTAAATACAATATTACAGATATTAATAATCAGATGTGAAATGAAATATTGTTTTAAAAAGCAGAGAGTTGTAGATATCGTTATATAAAAAATAATTTATATTTCTGACTATTATGTAGTTATAAACATAATTAAATTATTGACGAACTTGTAATAAATAAAAAAATTTACGATGTATATGAACAGATCCAAATATCATACGAGAGAGTGATCATAGATGACTCCAACCTTTCCACGAAACCTATTCCTATCACAAACAAGCAATGGTTGTTAAATACAACGTGACTGTTCCCAGAGTTTATATTGTTCAAATGTGATTGTCATTTAATTTATTTAATTAAGATTTATATAATAAACAATTCTCATGAAATATTCCTACTAATGTGGACTGCAAAAATTAATCGCATTAAAATATTTCACTTTAAACAGCCTTATGTTACTATTTTTGATTTTAATAAACATAATTTAAATAAATTATTCTAAAGCCCCATGTTACAAATTATACAACAGTTAATTATTTAATTCTTCTACAGTAGATAATTATTTTGACTTCCCTGATGAGTCTGCTACAATATGAGTGCAATACTTTGAATTGCTCTGTGACAATGAGTATTTTGCATCAAATAGAAAAATGAAATGTTTCTTTTCTTTATTTTAGGTTCGTTTTATAGATTAAGAAATAAGTATAGTGTATAAGAAAAATGTCTTAATATTATTTCATCGCATTCTCTGCATGGAAATAACAGTCCTAAAATCGAAAATTTGAAATGAGATGTAGCTTGTTTTGTTTTAAAGACGAATTATTCAATGTTTCCATTTAAATTAAAAAACATATGTTTTGTGTAACGACTCAAGCCAGAAATAGCGGCTTTGTGATAAGTATTTTTTATTTTTAAATATTTAAATGATTGAGCACGACAAAATATTGAACAAAGTATTAGTAAGTATTAGCTCCTAGATCCGTTGCTAGGCAATACTGATAAAATATTACATCACTAAATACTTTATATATAATAGAGAGATCATATTTTAATATGAAAGAATATGAATATAAATTTAATATAAATTTTAGTGCGAATAAAGAGGAAAAAAATATTTCCCGTAAATTTTTCAAGTAAAGTTTTCAAGAATTATTTCTAGTGCAGGAATGGATAAAATAAAATCGTTAAAGATAAATCTGTGATAATATTTTTGCTTCTTCACTTCCGAAGCTTGATATAATATGTAACAAATAATATATGAAAATAACAAACAAATAAAATTCAGCACAATTATATTGATGAACTATAGCTGATCATTTCGTAGTTGATACCAGATTTATCTCCATGCTGATTAATTAGATATTTTTATTAATTAAATAAATTGAATTGAATGGAGACAATCAAACTCCATCGGAAATTTTCCGAAGAATCACTACAAAACCATTAGAAAATTAATTCCATAACTCACATAAAAAAAATAAAAATAAATACAGAACAGCATTAGCAGAAATATACCCTTTTGATGTTTTGTATTTTGCAATCACGTATATTAGTTTTCAACAACGTTAATTAAATCAATGAATAATTTATAAGCATCGGCTTGTTTTGCAGTACATCCTTCAGTTATATTCAATTATTAAAACTATATGAATTATTTTAGTTAATTAAAATCATTTTCCTCTTTTATTTAATCCAGGTAAAATCGAAACGTGCCCCTTAATCGTAGGTATGTTAGCCAGCAATACATTGCGGTCACCTGTAATAGGTATAACTGCTCCTTAAACCGATCTCAAATATAACAAAAACATTTCGGAATTTACCCCTTTTAAAAAAAAATTATTTAAACTACAATTATTAATGGTTAAATATTTAAAAAAAATTTATTTATTGATATTTACAACTGTATTACAATAATACAACAAGTAAAAAGGATAAATGATACATATTGACATGATAATGACAAGTAGAGAAACTACCCACTGGTAGTACTCAAATCAAAATTCAACTAAGAAGCTCACTTGGCCATCTTCTTTTCAGACGCCTCGGAGGATTATCGGGAATTGAAGAGGAAGCTAGGTTTGAAACTAGAGGGTTTGAGTGGTAATGAAGTTTGTTATGAAAGGATAGATACCGGGTTCGGGCCAAATCAGCAACAAAAGGGACATTAAGGTCGTTATGGATGACTTTATTCTTAACAAAATAAGGAGCATTGAGGATTTTACGAAGGATTTTGGATTGTAAGGATTGGATACGAGATGAATTGGATGGTTTAGTAGAGCCCCAAAGCTCAACTCCGTATGTCCAAATAGGTCTGATAACTGTCATGTAAATGAGTCTTTTTTAATTAATTAGGAGCTTAGAACGTTTGTCCAGTAAATGTTGAAGTAGGCGAAAACGTCGAGCGGTTACTTGTCTTTTCAACCTTGTATGAGGATTCCAGGTTAATCGTTTGTCAAGGTTCAACCCTAAGTATCGGATCTGTTCTACAGGCACCAGTGGGATATTATTAAAGGATACTGAAGGGCAGGAAGTCATTGGTTTACAACGCAAGGTAAAAGTGATTTATTTTAATCCTCCAGTTTTGACACCATTCTTCAAGATCAGTGATATGGGATTGGAGGCTTTGGGATGCAATAACTGGATTGGTGTTGACTGATAATACACATGCATCATCAGCATACGTGGTAAGGATAGTATTAGGATGAGTTGGGGAGTTTAATATTTAAAATTATTAATGAGTCTTGATTTATTTTTATAAACTAAGAGACTTCCATTGTCTCAATATTTACATAAGAGGTAGAGGATCCGTTTTTTTATTTTTTATTCTTGAGATTCTGTCTAGAATAGGAAATGTGGATAAATTAAAAAAAAAAAAGAAAAAATGTATAGATGATCATTTTATCATCTACAACATTACATACATAATGTTCATACACACGATCTATACTTCACAAAAATAAATAGGGATATTACTAATTTTGTAGTACATACTTTATATTTATATTATTATGTAATTAATAATTACATTAATATTTAATGTAGTATAATTTCTAGTAAATATTAATACTTTTTCTAATACAAATAATATTAAAATGCTAGATAAAGTACATGCAACAAAGGTAGTGGTATGCCTATTCATTTTTGCGCAGTTTAGATCATACAAGTTAAAACCGAAAATAGAACCAATAGACAGTATAGACAGGAATAATATTGTAAAACAAGTAGAAAAACGGATAGTAATGTCAGAAAATCCAAGAATAAAATGTACATAGGATAAAAAAAAGAATTCATCATCAAATCAAAATTCTTAACGTGATCCATTCCCAATTAATAATTAAAAACAGACTTACGCTCGCCAAAAAATGCAACTTTACAATGCACAGTATCATGTCGAGAACTTCTCAAATTCTAACTCAAAATCGGAATAGAAAATGTACTCCGATGAATCTTTGGTCCTGTTAATATCAAATGGGAATGACAATGGAAATAAAAATTTATGTGTTACTCAACGATATGACTCCAATGATATAATTAAATCGTCCTCGGGGGGTAGGTCAAGTCGCCAGAATGCAAATGAATGTCAACCAAGGATGGTGATCACAATACAGTTGCAGGAACATCGAACGGTCGGTGGGCCAAGATTAAGATGGACGAGTTGCATAGCAAATGATGCCAAGAAAGCAGCAGTGAACAGTTGGATATCAACAGCCAATGGCAGAAGAGCATAGCGATCGGTGCTGGAGGAGGTTTGGACTCGCTTGCGGGTTATAGTGCCAACGTAATAATAATTATGTAAATACATATATATGTACGTAATTTTTTTCAAAATAAAACATCTTAATAAGTCATCACCTTTGAGGTGATTAAACGGAAAAAACGACTGAATGATGTGGTCTAATTTAAACTCGCGAATCCTTTCGAATTGCGCGGGAGTCGAATCAGTGTCCAAGTGCAAAGTGGTCTGGCTTCCTGATTAAAGGCGTGACCTAATATTGAAGACGTCTCAGGGACATTGTCTTCACTTGCAATGGCTGGCGTATGAACAATTCTTAGTTTATAAATATTTATTTAAATAATCAATGTGAAAAATAATATAAAGTTAAGATAGATCTAGACATGTAAGGTGGTTTCTTCTGGATTAAAAAAAATCACAAAAATGCTAACGTCAATCATGTTGTCCTATTATTTATAATTTAAAACTTAGAAATACGATAATTATGAATAATAACATAAATCTTTTTTATAACTAATTACATCCGTTGTTTTGTGACGCTCGGTTCACTATCTAGGGTAATTTAGATTGGGAGTTGCTATTTAAGACGAGAAAAAAGTGTTTTTAATTAAGATATTAGACTAATTTAAAAAATATGACTTCGTGAACTTTTAAGTTGAATTTGTTAATTTAGTACTACCATTGGGTAGTTTCTCTGATTCCTTTATCTCATGCGATTACATATCATTCATTATATTTTTTATTATTATACAGTTGTAAAATTAAATAAATAATTTTTTTTTTAAAGTACTAAGCCAAATTCTGTTGTTTTGTTTTTTTGTGGCTATTTTCACATCACATATTTCACTATATATTTATACACCATATTGAATTAGTCATTGACTATAAAACAACAGATAAAAAATATATTTTTTGAAATTATTCACATATAGTTCACTCCGAATGACTTTAAATTATCACACAGTTTTTGAAAAGTAGTTCGAGATGAAAACATGCAACAAGGGCATAAATGATAATTATTTTTTAAATTAATCATAAATAAAAGAAATTTAGTTTCCCATTTTCCAAGATTATATTATGAATAATAAAATATACAAATATATATACTAATATATACAATCTGTGTTACATGGACCTTTTATTACTGGAGGGTATTTATATACATCTCTTAACAAACAGTATGCATGTATTTATGATATTTATGATGTATTTACATACATCTCTTAACACAATCTAACACTTTAATATGAAGTTAAAA
Source organism: Arma custos (assembly GCA_037127475.1). Classification (NCBI taxonomy): domain Eukaryota; kingdom Metazoa; phylum Arthropoda; class Insecta; order Hemiptera; family Pentatomidae; genus Arma; species Arma custos. The sequence continues at coordinate 50,631,880 of CM073763.1, read as the reverse complement.
AATACTTTAAGAGTTTTTATCATGTGTTGGTTATTTTTTAAAACCATGAAGACAGAAAAGAAGTAAATCTGAGATCTCATGACATGAGGCTATATCCGATGAGAGGATGGTACTGCTTGGCATTGCAAGTAAGCAAAGCATATTAATGGTTTGTGTTATCAACTTGCATAAAATTTGTTTTATTTTTATCTTTTATTTAATTACGGAAATAATTTATTTGGATACTAAAAAGTTAATTGAATAAAAAATGTTTCAAACAATTTAAAAAAGTGTTTATAAAATAATAAAATATTATATATTTATAATTATATGTTTTGTTTTTACAATAAAATATATTAAATATAGGTTGCGTGTTTTTGTGACATCCCACGCATACGTGGAAAAGCTGTTAGCTAAACATATTTAGAATTCTGATCCTTGCAAATTCTGTTTCCAGTGAAAATCTAAAAGCTTTCCCTCGAAATTATATTTAGTCCTTTGGTGAAATATTCGGCGCCAGTGGACACATGACGCCTTATTTATTTTCTATAAAAATGAAAAATACCCGGATTATACGCCGACAAAGAATACGAAACGTTTCCAAGTCCTCAAATCTCTTGAGATGAAATACGACAGCTATAACACTTATCGGTTATGTACTGTACGTTGGAGCTAATGCGATAGTAATAATAGAAATTGTAACGATTTTGTTGAAACGTTATGAAGCCGAAACATGTCTAGAGTTTGTGATATATGATAGCAATAAAACGTTGGTTTATGACTTTCACACATACATGAGCGTAATCTAAACCTGTTTCATATGTATTTTAGTTGCCTATTTAAAATCGTTTTTTTTTCTAGGAAGTGTTATGACTAAAAGTTTACTTTTAATCTTACTGAATTCATTTTAAATTAAACTTTTTTACCCTCATTTCATCAACTGGAAAAAAAAAACTAAAACTAAAACACCTCAATATTCTTGGATTCAGTACATAGGGAGAATGAACTGTTTCTTGGACAACGGTCAAGAGTAACCTAGTTATAGAGGCTGGGTGAACCATAAGAGGGTCGGATGAGCCAATAGCTATTACAAGTTAAATAACTTCTCTGCCACTGGCAGATTTAAAATTTGGTACTTTAGCACACCACCTCAGCAATACAACAAATAATCAAATCAATTAACAAGCCTGCTATTTGTGCTAAATGTTTACATAAAAACATATATTTACAAAATATCTTATGCGTTATTCTTTTTTAATAAACGGCAAAAAAGCTACATAAAAAAAGCAAAATATAAAAAAAAAAAAAACAGCAGTACAGAAGAGGAACGTTTATAACAATTTTTATTTTATTTGTATTGGAAGGAAGTCAATTTTTAATATTTTCCAGCAATTCAACTATTGTGAAAACAACGATTTCCCAACAATATGAAATATTTTCATATTTTCATACATATTTCATAATGAATTTCAATATTCTCAACGCATTTTTTTTTTATATGATCCTTTTTACATTTCAATTTTATTACTGATTACTTCCACGCCACTATTCATTTTCGTGTTTACATAATATACCTTGTATTATGGTTTTAATGAATTTCGTATTACGATATAAGCTCGCAGTTCGCTACTTCAACATTTACTAGTCAAACACTCTAAGCTCCCAATTAATTACAAAACACTCATTCACATGACAATCATTAGCCCTTTAGCCCTTACAGCTTTAGGGCTCCACTGAGCCATCGAATTCCTCTCGTATTCAATCCTTACATTCCAAAATCCTTCGTAAAATTCTCAATGCTCTCCTTACTTTGTAACGAACAAAGTAATCCATAATGACCTTAATGTCCCGTTTGTTGGTGATTTGGCCTGAATCCGATATCAATATTTGCATGGCAAACTTCATTTCCACTCAAACCCACTAGTTTCAAACCTCGCAACCGCAATCAAACCTCAAACCTTCAATTCCTGATAATCCACCGAGGGGTCTGAAAAGAAGATGGCCTCGTGACCTTCTAAGTTGAACTTTTTATTTGAGTACTACCGCTGGGTAGTATCTCTACTTGCCTTTACCTCGGGACATGATATATCTTTCATTATATTTACTTGATGTATTCAGTATACAGTTGTAACTTTCAACAAATACATTTAAAAAAATATATATTACAATATTTCGTGATCTGTGTTGTTTTCAGTTATAGTTATTATTTTTAGACCATTTTTCTGTTTATGTTTATTTATAAATTTATTTATTTTATTAATTTTTCTATGGAATAATTAATATTTCATTTTAGTCCTGAAGGATGCATGAACAGTATGCCAGAACATCAGACTTAAATTTATTTTTGTTATAAATTTTGAGTGAATCCCAGTTGTATTTTTATTGATTGATTATAACACACGGCTATTTAATTTTTATTTTATTTTATTCTTTTTTTTGCAAACTGGATATGAAGAGGAGGTATCAAGTTTCTCATTCTTTCTTCTCCCCCAGTAATCCATTATTCTCTCTGAATGTTGTATTCTATTATATATACAAAATTAAACAATAAAAATTAAATATTAATATGTATTATTATCTTTACACTAACAGTAGAGGATCCTTTAGATGAATCCTTAAATATTAAATGAATATTATATTTATATAATATAACAATAATGTTTCCCCAAACCATATCGTGGAGCTACTAGACATGATCCTACAACCATTGAATAGAGATTTAATATTCCATGGAGTTTGTCGCCGAGTGGGCGGAAAGAGTCCAGCGCTATGGACCATAATCCTTGGATTACGAAAGATTTCCTTTATATTTTCCTCTCTCCGTTGATTTGATTTTCCTCCTTACATTTCCCACGCCCCTCCCCTGAAAGCTCCCCTAAGTAAATTCCACTGATCACATATAGGTGCTTCTTTGTAATGCGTCCCTTGTTCGATAAAGGAAGTATCTGATTTATGAACTTACAGACTTCTTCAGAATGGCGGCACATTCGCAGAATATTGGCATTCGTTATAAAAGTTGCACCCTTTTTATAATGACAGTTCCAGTATGTTATAAAAATGACTTGAAATTATAAACCTACTGAAAACGGTTAAAGTTTATCCAAAAAACAAAATCAGGTGAAGTTTCGGGTTCGAATCAGGCTGTGCCAGATAAATGTTTTAAGTTAACAGACACAAACGAACTCTGTGTGCTCTCAGACACTCCTGAGGCACCCCAGCCTTTAAAGTAGGTACTCTAATGCTGGATAAATATTCTCTCTGCACAACTCTTGTTCTAGAACAATGGGTCGTAGTGGTACTGCTTTATTTGAAAACCCAATTGGAGAAAAAACAACAGTAAAAGATATTAAAAAAACCAGGACCAATGTTTTTATCACGAAGAAACATGGCTTCAGTACGTGGTAGAGACCATAGTGTTTCTAGAAAAAGGGTTAAGCAGGGAGGCTGTTAGTCCTGAATCACACTCTACCGCCAGATAAAAGGTTCACTTTATAGAGGCTGAATGAAGTTCCGCAGGTTCTACATGGTCTACAATCAGTTCCACCAGTGTCCCAGATTCATGAAGGATCTGTCACCGGTTGCCCACAGATTAACTAAAACCTGGATCTCAAACCGAATATTCCAGGTTCAAATGCGGCAGCTGACAGATTTTATTTAATCTATTGACACCCGAAGATGGATCCTTTAGGATTTCTGAACTCCTGAGGCTTAACCAGACTCTATGAAGTGGACCCTTTAGTGGACACTGGGTTTTTATATTGGGGGAAATCACGGTTGAGCGTGATCTAGGACAAATCACCTTGTAGACAAATCACTTTATAGAATTTTTGCTGGGTGTTTTTTTTTTATTTTATTGTCTATATAAAATTTATTTGTTTTAAAAGTTTTTATCTAATACAAAACGGATCTGTGATAGACTTAGCATGTAATGAGACCTGTAATGACTGAAGATCCGCGAAACTGGCCATTATTACCTTCAAAATAATTTCAATTAGTAGTCCTCGACTACTCGTGAATATTCCGACTCCATATAATTCGCAGCAATCTCTCCGAATCAGAGCCCGGGCTAAATTGGTTGGTGATTAACCAAGTCCTAAATACTTGTTAGTACGCGATAGCAACTTGTAAACAGTTTGTCTGATTAGTTAGCACCTTTTGCCGTCAATTTTTCCCATCTTATGCTCAGTGGAATGGCAAATTGAATTAAATGATGCAGAAGAAAAAATACAACAAAGTGCAGCAAATCACACATTAATAATCCAAACAGACTCATCAAATAGAGACAGCAACCTTGCTCCAAACGTTTCCCAAAGAACTGCATGTCGCAATTGATGCTTGAACTGGCGTGTTTTAGAGACTTCAGGTTTTGCTTTTTAGGAATTTGTCTAATGCATTCTAATTTAAAATTTATGTTGTTTGTTTTTACTATTTTTTATTGATTGAATTATTCCCTTTGTAGATTAAACTTTTGTGTCTTTATATCCTGTATTTAAATTGTAATCAATCAAATACAATATGCTCTCAATAATCAAGTTTTAAAATATAGCACTTACCCCCAATTCCAGAGTTCAACTTCAATCCGAAACCTGGCGCTCCCACTTTGCTTGGGCTGCTAGGACCTGAAACTAAATAAACCCTTTTGTGAAGTTAATTAAAACAAATTGTCATATTTATAGGCTAGTAATCTTGTTACTTTGTAATAAATGTAATCTCCTTTCATAAAGTGAAGTTATACGTTTCAAGATACGAAGAATCCAAGGATTGAGTAAAAATAAAATCGACGATACGTACAAACAAATTTTTTTTTTCACATCCTCCAAAATTTTATTTACAATATAATACAAATTTACAATATAATACAAATTTACAATAAATACATGCAAATGCTTCTATATAAACAAAAGCCTTCATTTACCTTTCGCTTATTTATTGGTTTATAGGAAAAACTGTTTCAGAACAAGTATATCGTGAAGATAACAAAAATCTATACAAATACGTTTGGTTTATTTTTCTCAATAACGAACCTTTGTAATAGACCAAGCAACAAAATTCTAACCCCTCTCAAAATTGGAGGTTTTATGTTTAAATACGTGTAGAAATCCAATATCTAATAATAATTTATTTGCTAGACTAAATAGTATTTTATTATAAATTATTATGGAAAAAATCTTTGCTAAATTATCAGATTACTAGAAAATGTAACATCTCCGGAATCATTTCTATAACTCATTTGGTGAATTCATCAATAAGGACAGTCATTTAAATTTTGTATTAAAATTACTTGTATTAAAAAATAATAATAAATCTTAATGAAATAAAAATAATAAATCATGGGGTAATAATTTTCACGATTTTTTTTCATCATGAAGGAAGCTTTTTTTCTTATGCAAATAAATAACTAAGGAAAGCTTTTCCGGTTCCAATTGCACCGGTATTTATTAATTTTAGAATAAAAAGAAAATGTTTTTATTATTCACAACAAGAAAGAAAAAAATTAACAGACATTTTTATTTATTTTATCCTTAAGAATAATCTACTTATCAGTCCTTGAGCGCAGACATATTTAAATAAGTAGATCTGAGTAATTAATTAACAACGGTGATAACTATTTCAGAACTAGTTATTCATATAATATCTAAATAAAAAATAGCGTTAACGCCCCAAGATAGAGAAGTTCGGAACTAGCTAGAAGCTAGGTATATTAATGAAAAACAAGTTGAGCAGTCTCCTAGTGATCCTCTACTTCCTGCTCCTCATAGTCTGTCCGGATGATCCCCAGAGCCGATCTTCCGCTGCCTATCCCAACGTGTCGTAGCTACTGTCGAAAAAAAAAACTCAGACATCATTAACAACCGCTGTCACAGCGTTTGAAACCCTTCACTCAACGGTGACGTAGAGATGTTCCTTTGTAAACACCGCCGGCTATCTCGTTTTTTACCAGAACTAAAATCATCTGAGGACAAACAGTGCTACAAGAATTATTTATCTACACCAAGAAGTAGAATTAATAAAATGGAACAGAATGTGGCTATGTAAAGGATGAGAAAAACTAGGTACAAGTATATTTCACATATACTTAATTTTGAAAGAAGGGTATAAAATAATTAAGTATTTAATATTCTGTAAAAAAAATAAAAGAAAAAAAAATATCATGAAAAATAAGTAAAAAATATAAAACTAGCGAAATTTAAACAGGCCATGTGTACAACATTGCCAATTGTATGTAATCACAAGCATACGCAATTGTTATTGTTCGTGTACTTAATTTCGGAGATAAGGTTGACTATTTTCGAAATATTGAGTATTTAAAAAAATTAAATAATTCTTTGAACAATAAAAATTATGAATAGAATAGAAATAGGCTATGAACAAGATAGTAAAATTTGAAGAAAAACAGAAAAATATACTTACTTCTCGTATTTTTAATTTTGGAGATATGATAGGTATGATAAATTCTTCACACCAGAACATTCACTAAGAATAGTTACAATAAAAAAATATGTTAAATAAAAATAGGTTATGTAGATACCAATTGAACAGAAACATGAATATACGCCAAGTATATATGACGTTCTACTTTATTGTTAAATAAAGTTACGAAACATAATTTCTAACATTTTTTCAAGTGCATATTTTAAGCATAATTAAGAATTTAATATTCTGTAAAAACCACAAGAAGAAAATTCTAGGCACAAGAGCGATCATTACCAATGTATTCAAGAAATAAAATCGATGGAACAAAAACATGATTGTGTAACAAAGTATAAATTGAAGAAAACGGGTAAATAAAAACCTGTACCACTACAAGCCGTTAAGTATCTTGGTTTCTATGGTAAAGACTACTGTTTCTGAGGTAAAGGTTGTGTAGGCAGGTAATTGATCAGCCAGGTTTTTCCCCACTTTAGGTAACTCACTTTATTGAGGGTGGACTATATAGATTTCACAGCATCCATGTATGGCAGTATAAAGATTAAATAATTTATCATCTGCAACCTGATTTAAACTAAGGATCTTATTCATATCAAATCAGCGCAGTACACACTGAGCTACTATCCCGCTCAGGAATGTCCAAGAAACAGGAATGTACGCTAAGCTTATTTCTTGTACGTTCAATTTTGAAAATAAGTGGTTGATTTTCAAACTAATTAATAACAGAAAGACAATCGTACGCACAAGAACAAAGCGGTTTAAAACCATGTTCACACTCCGCACCATGGTCACACTTGAGTAACGAGGATTTTGAAAAAAAAAAAAACATTTCTTTTTCGAAATCAAAGAGGCCAAAAGAAAAGAGAAGATAGGACAACAAGCCCGCGTCCTGTTCCTCAGAACAAAGTCCCCTAATTTGTAGGGCCTGGACGGACAGATATTTCTGTTTGGTTTTTTTGCCGCAGCTTCCGGCCAGGGCAGTGTACCCTGACTCCAGATTGCCTCGCTTAGAGGTCCGCGTTCATGGCTGTCCTTGTCGCTTAGTATTGGGAGAATATAATTTTTTAAAATACCATTAAATAATGACTCGAGAAATAAAAATAAAAATAACGTAATACCTATGCCAGTACAACCCATAAAGTGTCTTGGGGTTCACAAATGGTAGAGATTGTATAGTTTCTTGAACAAAGGTTCTTTAGATATATGATTTGTCTTAGGACACACACAACCGCTAGATTTTTCGCCCCATTTTGGGTAACCACTTTTTAGAAGCTGAGTGTTCCCAAGGAGGGTCCTAGATCCTAAAGGACCCATATCCAGCACCTATAAATTAAATAAAAATCTGCAAAGCAGAGGGATTTGGACCCAATAACTTCGGCTTGACAACTTGGCGCTCTACGACCAAGCCACTCTCCTCCCTTAATAATGTAATAACTTTTATAATGTTGCTATATCATAATTAAATTAGAATAATTTATTGGCAATAATTGGTTCGGGTCGTTTTTATTATTTCTTGTAGGTCTGATTGGGTTAAAGTGTTGTAATGAGAAAATATGCTATAGAAACGTTCTAATGGAAATTATCGTATCAGTTCCGCAGTTTGTTGCTTCGAGTTGAGTTACAAGTTTTAGTGTTCCATCCGTTTTCTTATTTATATTCTTGAAAATACAAATAATCGTAAGTTTTAGCATGTATTTAAAAAAATATGTGAATTGTGAATATTTCGGTAATCATTTCATCAAGAAATGAACGTTTCAGTGAACTTATTAAGTTTAAATGATAATGTAAGGTAAACAGTAAGTCAAGAGTCTGCTTTATTTTCGAGAATACTAAAAAAGAAATGGATGGAAACTTAAAACTTGCTGTGAGGGAATAAAAATAGTTATTCTGATGTCGGCAAAAATGTTGTACTGAGAGAAACAGAAGAATACTGATTTCAGTACATGGTAGAGACTATACTGCTGCTGAGCCAATGGTGTGCTGAGACATCATATTCAACCTCAAGATTTTCCCTATTTTAAGATACAAGCTCTATAGAGGCTGGGTCAGTGACAGATTCCATAAGTCGCTTTAAGGCTGTTAAAAGAAAAATTACTTTACCACAGCAGGTCACGAACCCAGAAGACAAAGAAAACAGCAACACAGCTTCATACATACTGTGCTATTCATCCCCAATTTCCAAAAAAAATAATTGCAACATGTGAAAATAATTATATTTTCGTAACTTTATACAGCTTTTCAGTTTGAAGTTTCGCAGAAAAAAAGCATCAGTGAAATTCGAAATCTGGGTAGAACCAGGAAAGAAAGGCAATTATGGCTAAACACTCCCATTCGCTGAGAGGCACAAAATGGTGTTGCTAATGAAGTAATTTGTTAAGTTCGAGTTCTGCGATGAGAAAATGAGAACATTGATAATATCTAAGAGACATAATCGCATTTTTGATATGATTATTAGCTTTGGCGTCCTTGAAAAGTTCCCACTAATCCTCTCTATCCAGTGCAGCGGCCTTCCAGTTCCGAACATTTTGCAGGCTGTTAGTTTCCTCACTGACCCCATCGCTACTTGGGTCAATTCGCATTCTGGTAGAGTCGAAATCCAAAAATCTAGATAAACATATCGAAGGAATACTCGTAAATCGAAAATAATACTACATCTACGTATATCTATATCTATATCCCATATACGTTATTTCTTAATCACTCTAAAAGCGGAAATGTTTCGTTAGAGCCTTCTCGTTGGTCGACTTACTTATTATAGAACTATTATATTTATTTTTGTCATTGCGGAAGCTACAAATATCCCGAAACTTTTAGGATAATAATGCTCCAACGACAATGTTGCCTTAGACTAGGTTGTATATGAATGATGTCTTTCTCGAGCGAGTAACTGTCAAAGGAAGCCGTATTGTACTCTTACCATTATAGTCCTTCTCGCCGGAAGAGGAAGTTCATGCTCCCTAAATATAGCTAACTAAATTAAATTCTTTTAAGAGGTCCTACTGACATGAGAGGTAGCGACTCTTAAGATTTAGTAGGCAGTTATCGTTGCCGTGTACAGTCGGTTTTTAATAACGGTGGGGGTGCTGGCTCCAGATTTACCGAGGCCCAAGAAACGTCATTGTGGGCCAATTGAGGCGGCTAAAAGGCCAGTGATTTATTGTCATGACAGTACAAAGGCATGTCCGAGGGGTGCTTTTGTTATCTGCTTTTCAATATCATATTTCTCAAGGGTTAATTTAGGGAACTAATTTCGAAAATGGTTCCCGATCTCACATCCGACGACTTTACATCTCCCTTATGAGTCACTATGGCTTCCAGTTGATATAATATTTCTGCCGAAGTTTGAATGGAATAGATTTGGTTTCTGGAATTTTAAATTAGAATCTACTTAAAAGTATGTTGAATAATATTAGTTGACCTAATATATATGTGGAAGAAAATGGTCAGGGTGGAAGTTAAAAAAGTTCTCTTACATAGGGAGTACTGTTAATTGGAAACCCAACGTTTCGAACCACATTGCAGGTCAGGGCAGGTAAGGTCAGGCGTTGACACTAGACGTTTCGAGACTTAGGGATAATTACACGCTAGCCTGGATTAAATCACACACTATTCGGACACATAAAATTAGCACTTATACGCATAAAATAGAATTTTAATGGTTCATATTGCACTTGAAAATTGATGACAAAATGTGTTACACTACATCTTTCAGTATACTTGTGTAGCATTAACATGTATCTTGCAAAAACTGTTCAAGACCAGGTTAGTTAAAATCTGTAAATTCAGGATTTGTATGCTTTTTCTACAGATGGGCAGAATGAAGAACTATAATAAATTAAATAAAAATGTATTATTATTATTAGTCGCAAAGCTCACAGAGTGGATGAAGCTAAGTAAAGATAATTCACGTTTGGGGCTTCTTGTTCTTCCCAGATAAAAATTTTAATTATGGTTTAATTAACTAACATAAATTAGTTAATACTTATAAAAGTAGAGGAATTTTCAAAGTAAAATCTCCAGTAATGGATCTTTAATTCATAACTGGATGACAAAAAGATACTGAGGATATAGATTAATATTATGTACATTCATAATGATCTATATTTAAATAAAATCGAATTAAAATTTTAAAAGATAATTAAACATTTAATATACAAGAAGAGTTTGAAGAGAAGGCTGCTTTTTACCAGGTCCCTAGGCGTGGCTGGAAAAAAAGCAATTAAACTGATCTAAACTTAGAAAGCTGCGGGGGTGTGCCTTTTGTAGCCTCTAGTCCAGGCTTTTCCCAGTCATTATTTAACCAATTTTACTTTAATTAAATGTTTTTATCACCTTTATATACAATAAATTAAAAATATATATTCGTTAAAAAATAAATTTGATATTTCGCTTCTGTCAATACTTTTGATTAAATTAAAAAAAAAAAGTCTAGAACATTGATGGTTCAAAAGGCGAAATTTCAAAGACGTGATTTAAACAAACTTTTTTATTTTATTTTAAATTTTTTTTTTGTAATTTTTCAAAAACCGTCTGATAATTTAAGGTCATTCAGACTGAACTATGCTTGAATCGTTTTGAAAAATATATTTATAATTTTAAGTAATTGATTAAATCAAATTGGTGTATAAATATATAGTGAATATAAAATATAAGAGAGATTTATTTGTTGAAATTTACAACTATACAACATTATAACAACACAACACGCAATAAATACATAATTTCATGGATAAAAGCTAATAGTCCTCAAATAAAAAATTTAACGTAGAAGGTTACGAGGCCATCTTGTATTAAGATGCCTCGGAGAATTATTGGGAATTGAAGAGGTAGCGTAGAGATGTAGGTTTGAGTGGGAATTAAGTCTGACATGAAATGAATAATATCGGGTTAGGGCCCAAATAAGCAAAAAATTGGACACTAAGGTCTTTATGAATCACTTCATTCGTAACAATGTTAGGAGCATCCTCGTACAAGACTGAAAAGACAAGAAACTGCTCGACGTTTTCGCCTACTTCAACATTTACTGATCTGAGATCCCAATTAATTACAAAAGACTCATTTGCATGACAGTTATCAGGGACATACGGTGTTGAGCTTTGGAGCTCTAATAAACCATCCAATTCATTTCGTATCCAATCCTTACAATTCAAAATCCTTCGTAAAATCTTCAATGCTCTTTATTATGTCACAAACAAACTCATCCATCATGATCTAAATATCCCAAATGTTGCTGATTTGGCCCAAAGTAGATACCTATCCTTCCATGATAAAATCCATACACACTTGAATCCGCTAGTCTCCAACTTGCTCCCCATACTATTCCTGATAACCCTAGAAGGCATCTGAAAAGAAGATGGCCTCGAGATCTTCTACTATAGAACTTTATTGGAGTACTAACCAAGGGTAGTTTCTCCACGAGTGTTTTTTTTTTCATGTCATTTGTTCATATTAGGAGATTTACTTGTTGTAATATTATTATAATTGTAATTATCTATTAATTAATCTAAAAAAAAAGTAAGGAGCATTGAGGATTTTACGAAGGATTTTGGATTGGAAGGTATTCAACGGCATAGTGGAGCCTCGAAGCTTATCTCTGTAAATCCATACGGGTCTTATAATTGTCACGTATATGAGTATTTCATAATAAATCAGAAGTTTAAAGCGTCTGACTATTAATTGGATACAAAAAATTAAATATATTTTTTCCTAACGTACTTTTCATAATACTCTTCTAAACCTGAGTTATTGATTACCCGACTTACACGATCCTACTACGTTAGATATCGTATTAAATTTATTTTCTGTACACATAAACTGAATTTAAACGTTTTGGTATATCAAATCCAAATTAATTAAAGTATTTCAAAGTTCGTAGTTATGAAGGACTTAATTTACAACACCAACACCAGGCTGGTTCCAAGTCAATATTGAACTTCCCTAAAATTTGTTGATCAATCCATACACAAATATCTGTCGTAGTTTAAACGGGATCGATTTAGCTTTTGGAATTTTAAATTAAAATCTTTAAAGAAAGTTTGTTTCTATTTGTCGTTTGAACATTTCCCTAATCAACTAACTAATGTACCAAAAAATAAGTGTGCTTAGATAATGGAACAAAATATATTATAAATATTATTATTATTAACATAATTATAAAGAAATATAGGGAAGAAGAAATCATCGGTTATGCCGTCCTTCGGAAAGGATGTAAAACGGTTCTCTGGTTCAATTTGAAGATCCCTGTCGTAATTATCGGAGAATAGGCAATATCTATAGAACTACCGCTATAATTTTTTTAATTTTTGGGGTGAACTTCACTAAAATAAAAAATCATATCACATATCAAAACCGCCTAAATCAAAATAAAGTAATACCTAAGCAAACTTTTCCTATTCAAATAATCTAACACAGTTTATAGACGTCGTTAATTAAAACTTTATGGGGAATGAGGCGGTGAAAAGTTAGGCCTAGTATAGTTTTAAACTTTACTCCACAACTAGTACAGTTAGAACGTCTTTTGCCTTGCATGTTTACATGCTGCTAAGTCCATTCAAACAAATTCATACACTGAGCCTTTGTCTCAACCAACTTTATTTTTCAACAACTCTTGAACTCTTATAGATAATTTAAATGTGTCGCGGTAGATCAGAGCGTAGAGTGCTGAGTTGCTATACTGGAGGTTCAAATCCGGTTGTGGAAGGTGAATTATTAAAAGCCACGGATGTATCTTGAGGGCTAGAAAGACAAGCCACTATAAAGTGGATACTCTTAATTGGGGGTAAAACCTGGCGGTTGAGCGTGAACCCTGATAAATCACCTCCATCGACAACCGTAGTACTAGAAGCAGTACAGTCTCTACCATGTACTGAACCCAAGACCTATCATGGGTTCTAGTGGTTCAGATTATTTATTTTGTATTTTCATTTTACACTAAATTTTTTTTTTACAGGACCGTACTAGGCACAATATTTTAAAATAATATGGACAAATATATGTATTTTTTTGCAGTGTTCAAAATTATTTTATACTTCGATCTTCCACTGTGCATATTTGAGAAATTGATTTATACACTCTAAAATTAATTCACTTACGTTTTAAATTTTTTTTTTAAATTCCTTAGAACTACAACGCCAATACTTGTTAAAATTTGAAACCGGGAGTTGTTTGTGATTTATGAATAAAATAAATTAAACGCTTCAGAACGTTATTAATATCACTAATTACTGTATTATTTAAATTATTATCAAGCGAGTGTAAATATTTTATTTAATTATAATGAAATTCTCAATGGGGAATTGATTGAGTCCGTTTTGATTTAACATATGAACATCAATATCTGATCCCCGGACACACAGAGAGCTACTGGTGTTGCGAACCCAACGCTTTCTGGCAATCGTCCAGCCGAGATCACAATAGATATGATTCATTCTACTTTTAAATCTATCCTGTACATCTATCCATATCTATAAGCTGGTAATAATACAATCAACTCGTGTAATAATAGTGCATATCGTCAGATCTTAAAGTTGACGACAATTAGTTACCATTTTTTAAAATTAAAAAATGGATTTAAGCATATGTCTTATGAGGTATACGTTCGACATATTTGTGGATAGAGAATACTTTAAAAGTAAAACTTTAATGAAATACTGTACAGAGAATTTTTATCTGTAATTTTCAATAGAAAAAAAATGTGACTAAATAGAAAAATAAAATAAGCAACAATAAAGGGTGTAATATACTAATGAAAGGAGGGTAAAGTAGAGTTGCAATAACTATTGCATTGGAAATAAAACAGTCATAAATTGGTTGAATTCGGTTACTTTTTGTGACTATACTTTCCAGAGTTTTTGATCTTTAAAAAAATACTGTTTAAAGTTCTTAGAGTGGAGGCTGACTGAGTTTTCTAACATTAGTAACAGTTACCAACATTGTATTCAAATTTATCACATTCTAATAATATTAAGCACAAATAAAAGATAATTTTTTCAACTGTTTTTGCCCAAAATAAACATGTCAATTAAAATATCAACATGGTAAAATGGTAAAATATCAATAAAATATCAAATGCATAACTTTTGTTAGCATATATAAATAAATACATATTTTTAAGTAATGGGGTGATGACTACTTTACACGTTTCAGGCTGCTTCAACACTGACTACGCAAACGCTCTAAGACCCCGATTAATCACAAAAGAATCATATACATATTATAAGACCCATTTGGACTTACGGAGAAGAGATTTAGGGTTCCAATAAGGCATCGAATTCCTCTCGCATCCCATCCTTACAATCCATAAGCATTTGTATAATCCTAAATGCTCCTTACTCTGTTACAAATAAAGTCATCCATAAAGACCTTAATCTCCCATTTATTACCCGATATTAATACTTTCATGACAAACTTTATTCCTAATCAAACCCATTAGTTTCAAACCTAGCAACCTCTTCAGTTCCAAATAATCCTCCGAGGCGTCTGAAAAGAAGACGCTTTTAAGTTGAATTTCTTATTTGAGTACAACCACTGGGTAATTTCTCTACTTGTCTTAATCCATGTAATTATGTATCATTCACTACATTTATTTTTAGCATTGATATAATACAGCTCTAATTTTAAAAAAAAATCGCTAATTTGGTCTGAACCCGATATTCATCCTTTCATAAAAATGTATACCCATTAAAAACTTCAAAGCGACCTCATCAATTCTATTATCCCTGGGCCGTCTGAAAAGGTAATGGACTCGAAACTTACAAACTACGATCTGTTATGGGAGTACTGCTAGGAGGTAGTTTCTCTACTTGATTATTTGTTATGTCATTATTTCATTGATAGCATTAACTAGTTGTTTTTTAAATTTATAAAGAGGATGTTCGATCTTTGATTTTCGAGAGAAGTGCGGGACTCAATGAGATCCCAATCTCCTCACTCAAACCTTCTTAAACCTTCCATTTTTTTAAATGAATTGTAATAACGATAGATGATACTATATATGTACTTCTTTTATGATCGAACCATTCCATCATTATCGTGCTTGAATTAGTAACAACCGGTTAGTGAAGAGCTGCAACAAAACCGGTGTTGCAGAGCTCGGGTGGGATTCCAGCGGTGCATGCGATAGGTGGCAGCTGCCCTTCCAAAGGGTTCACCACTTTTTGTTGCCACCCGCGCCAGAAGACCCATCTGCCACACACGTGTCACATCTAATATTCAATACCTGACTCTATTTCCGTCTCCTTCTGCCCTCGCTTCCGCCAGGGATTGCTTATTCCGGTATCGTCCTTACAGATACTGCGGTTGCCACCCTCTAAGCGGCTTCGAGGTGCATTGCCTTCAGGGTCCATGATTTGCCTGAATGACTATGCAAAACCTCTAAGCAGGCACTGGACCAAATCGAAGACATTTATATTGAACAATACTATAATTGACAGATGGAAATCTTAAGTGGGAGGTTTGACAGCGTATTAGCAAGGATACAGGATTAACATATACTATTCAAAAAATCGCAATAGTTGGAACACCTTATGAGAGAGGAAAAATATGAAATATGACTTTCATCAAGGGGTATTGAATTGAATTAAAAATAGAGTGAAAAAATCTATATGAACGAATATATTATGCTGAGAGTCTAAATCTATTGAATTGTTTAGACCAGAAATAACAATGATCTGTATAGCCTTGATAATAGCCAGCCAGCTTAAAAGCTCACGAATCAATCTGCATTTGAAATAAATTTAAAAAATGAAGAATTTTCTAGAAATTTTTATTTTCATGAATGAATTATAATAATTATTTTTGTGCATAGTTTATCAATCAAACGTTATAAAAGAGTATGAAAAAGCAAACTTTAAAAGTATAAAAAGTTATAATGTGGGGTTATCCTCTTCCGTAAAATATAGCAATGTTTTGCATCCTTTACGATAAGTCTGACTGTAGAAAAAACGAAAAAACACAAAAAAATAACGGATCAATATTAAAAATTATAATAAGTCATTAATTTACAAAAGTCTCCCCATAAATAACAAAGGTTGTCAAATCTTATTTAAGATTTTATTTCTAAGAATGTAAAATGATTAAATAAACAGTATACATCAACGGCGAGACAAAAATATCCGTAGTTTGTTGGTTCCCCAAACTGACAAAGTGAATTAAAGTGCCCAACCAACAAGTCTAGTTACGAATAAATTGAAATAATTTGATTACTTACGTTTCCAATTATTTTTTTTTGTAAAGGAACCGCCGCAGGTGGGACTGCTCCACACGGCACTTACATTGCACACTGACAAGAGGCAAAAAATAAAGTCCTCGACGAAGCCAAAAACGTCACGGAGCCAGGTGCACTCGGTCCTTGCGTGGATTTGGCTCGAGCCCACGAAACATAATGGCTCGATTTCGAGCCAAGATGGCTAACATATTATTTTATAATGCCTCGTCTCACGGATTATATATTATTATTGAAACTTAATAATCAGAACACTTCAAGTTTCAATCTCTTGTGTTCTCTTGAATGGCGGATTGGATGACACTCCTTGTAACAATCTAAGTAATTAATTAAACATGAATTAATAATGAAGTAAATATTTAATATTGAATACTATTATTTGATCTTATATTTTTAGTTTTCTCTATTTAAGGAATTATTTATCTTACCTTCACCTGAATCATTTCTTTTCCATAATTATTCCATAGTCTTTAATAGACTATGTGACAAGGTGAATTTCACTGAACAACTTATGCTACCACTTCATTTAAATGGCTACTCAGTTCTATAAGTCTTTAAAAAGCTCCAATGGGGTTTACAAATTTTATTCTTAAAAATATATATATTTTTTTCTTTTTTCTTGCGTATTCCTGAAATCGCAAATACTTTTATCCTCAGACATAATGCTATCTGTCATGATCAAAAGCTTGATGTTTTACAATTTATTCTCTTAACAAAAACGTTGTATAAATATTCGTAACACTTGGTCTAATTCTTATTAGCCTATTTTAATTTTTTCTATCGTTTTCATCTTCTTTAGATGAATATTACTCCATATTTACCGATGGAAAAGGTCCAATAATATGAGAACAAAACATTTTTCATCAAATAATTTACTTCTGCCACAAAACTGTTAATGAGTAAAATTTAAGACACGAGCTCAATATAAATGCAAATATACTCTGATAAGTGTTATTCGGACTGAATAAGTTTTTTCAATCACATCCATCTAAAAATCAGATTTTAAAATTGATAGATTCTGGAACAGTGAAATTTAGTAAAACATCGAGACCCTTTTCGCACCTGGATCTCGACTTGATAATTAGCAGACAGAGGTAACGACGGCCTGCTCCGAGGAGAGTAGCCTTGCACCGTCCTATTTTTCGCCCAGTCGAGTATAATTAAATCACATTTAAAAATATATCGGCCATTCCTTCGTCGAATCTAAAATAGAACAAGTTTCAAACATAGCCACTCTGCTTCCTTCCCGTTAGTATCGCTCTGATGTTACATCACTGTTACAATGCAATCGTTGAGTGACAGTTGCTGTTATGAAAGGTGGTAACGTTCTATTAGTAGTCTATTAACGAGCAACATAGATCCAAGGAGTTATTGTTATGATACATAGATTTGTATACATAGGCTTAATTTCACGGATTTTCTCTTGAAATGCCCTGTTTTTGGTTTGGTATCTTTGGAATTGATCATTTTATTTGGATTGATTAACAAATATATTTTTTTTTTGGGCAGACAAACTGAATAAAGTATTTCAATAACTGTGTATATAAAGGGTTGAGGGCTAGAGGCACGTTATGTTGACGTGCTCGCAAAAGTACATCTGCATTCTTCTACAGTATATGTAACCTTGAACCCATGTGTACGTTCACTCACTACTAAAACGATCCTAAAGGGATTGATTAAGGAACAATCGCAGGTAAGAGCAAACATAGCCCTACAACTCCAAAACAATTTTTTTTTTTCAACAAAGCCTCAAAAACTTACTAAAAACTGAACACTAGAACTAAGACAACGGAGACAACTAAGACAAATGTTTTCTCTTCAAAATAAAAATATTTTAATTAGTATTTTACCCAATTAAGCTACCAGGGCTCGCTTAGCTCAGTTAAAAGCGTGTCGCGCTAGAGATGCGGAGGACCCTGGTTCGAATCCCGGCCAGGACAAATCTTTTCTCTTCAAAATAAAAATATCTAAATAATCACCATAAAATAAAAATAACAAAATTATAAATAATAGGTGAGAACTATTTATGAGATCTTATTTTTTATGAATGCACTTGTTAAACACTAAGCTCTCTATGCTATGTTACAACGCACAAATAATAAATAATGATGTGGAGTAATCTTCTCCTACTCTTAATCTTAATCTCCTAATCTAGTTTTAGTAATGGTACAGCTGAAATCTCCTCTATTTTTTTTAACTCTGAGAGAAAACCGTAATTTGAAAAAATATGTTATAGTAAAATGATGATACTTCGCGGTTAAGCTTTAAAGGGATGACCCTCTACGAATAACTACATGCAAAACCATTGGTATTAAAAAATATATACAATTATAAAATTGTAACAATTTCTATTTGTTTCAGTCTGACAGAACTGCTTGGATACAAATCACAAGTCACAGTCTATAAATATTCTCTGAGCTTACATAACGCTATGTAATGATACATTTTATAACTGAAGGATATTAATAGATTCGAGTGATGTCAGGACTGAACTGATACACGAAGTAAATGCATTCTTTAAATAGTAAATATCCTTTATTTTCAATAACTTATTAATCAGTTTTATGATTAAAGCAACTAACTTATGAGTCCAATATCGCTACAATCGTCTTCATCTTGGACACGTGGCAGGTTTGGAAACAATCCAAAGTTGGCGGAGGAGAATAAATAATAGCAGCTGACATTAATTCATCACCCGATAGACGTTATTTCCCATTGGCAGTAAGGTTCGGGAGGTTCCTAGAAGTTCGGAGATAGGAGTGAGCAAGTCGTCTGGGAGTTGGGGCCGTCTCCTAGCTCGGAGGTGTCCGATGCGCCGGTCCTCGGTTAAATAATGACTCCATCCAACATAAATTTACAAGAATTATTGTATTTCTTAAAATATATTTGACGAGGAACAATTTCGGATTCCTAAGGTTTCTGACCCCTAAGGTATTCAGTGAGAGTCATTCTTGTGGAACGTTTTCAACAATGACATATCAACTTTAAGTATTTGTAGCTTCGTCATCGAAATTGTTTAGGAAGATTTTAACTGTGGATATAAATGAGATTTCTAGCATAATCTTACTAATATTATAAATGTGAAAGTTTGTCTCTCTTTCACACAAAAACTACTGAACGGATTTGGATGAAACTTTACATTATAGCAAGCGCGGATTTAGGGGAGGGGCGCATGGAGGCACGTGCCCTCCCGACAGATTTTTAGGTACTGTGGAGAATCCATTATAGTACATAATTAAAGGCAAATCACATGATAATAGTGGTTAAAATAACAGAAAGACCATGAGTGAAGCTATTGTTTTGACATTCTACTAATATTATAAATGCGAATGTTTGTGTTTATGTTTGTTACTCATTCACGCAAAAACTACTGTACGGATTTGGATGAAACTTACAGATCATAGGCTACAGCAAGGGCAGAATTATGTGGTGGCACGGGGGTATGTCCCCCTCGTTATAGTACATAATTAAAGACAAATCAGGAACTTAGCATCTTGAAATTTGTAGATAGGTTCTTTGTATAGTTTAAGAAAGAAATTTGGATAATTCCACCCCAAGGGTTTCTCCTTTAATATAATAGGGATTCAAAGGTTGTATATAGTGTCAGTTTTGAAGTTAGATATCTGAAATTTTGGATGTACGAGTAACTTATATTTTTAAAAAATAATTAAATTATTTATTTAAAATGATCTTTCACGAAACTTTATGTGGCAGACCAAATTCCACGCGAGCGAAGCCGCGGGCATAAGCTAGTATAAAATAATTTGAACTTATACATTTTTTTTTTACTGTAGACATTAGTCGTGGTAAAAAGACAGTCTAAAACTCCTGCCCTTTATGTCAATTAAAAATATCATGGATACTAAAACTAAGACTGAAGTCTATTTTCACAAATGCTAAATTTACGGTACAGTTAAAAACGCCAACATAAAAAAACTGGAAGATCTCTTTTGTGATTGTCTACAGAGAGCAGGAAAGCGCAGAATGTACATTAATGAGCAGCAGTGCTGAAGAAATAGGTTCGAATTCGGCGGTAACATATAATTAATCTGTTATCAGCTATATCTAGACCCTTTGACATCTGCAGACCCTCCTAGGGCTCTACTTGCCTCTATAAAGTAGGCACACCTTGATTGATCATATATATAAATGGAAATAGCAAATCCATAGGAGAATGAGTAGACCCCTCTCCAACCTCTCCTTCTCTAGATGAAGTAACTTCTCAAAGAGTGTGAATGTGTTTTAAGTCCTGTTACTTGTTATGATCCCGTATATTACAATCTGGAAACGAGTATTTTTAGTTTCTTTTTTTCTCACGGAGGACACTTTTAGATTTTAATAATGAATATAATAATAGAAATAATGAAAGAGCAGTGCTCACACTTCCACCCCACCCGATCCCTGCAGAGCATTTTTAACTCTTAATGAGTTTGTTTTACTCCCCGAGGTAGTTATGACAAACGTCAGTATGGTATTAGTCACGTTTGTTTTTATTTAGGTGTTGACTATACAAGGAGACAACTGACACCAGGCGCAGGGAGGAATCAGAGGCTTCATCACTTGTTGATGAAGTGAGTTCATGAGCTCAACAGAGTAACGAACTAACGTGATGAATCTTATGTAGAAGGGTGGATCATTATTGCTGCCTGTATTTCTTTGCTAATCGACGGATTGTATGATTGGATAATTCTCGGATTATATTTTATCCTGAGAGATTACTAATAGTCACGTCCTTGTGTTTGAGCGTGGACCCTAAATTTATATCGCAAACAGAAACGGTTTAGTTCCATGCACGTGGAACCCCGTGTCAATAAATAGATTTTTAATATGAATATGAATAAAATTGTATAATATAGGCATCTATGTCAGTACAACCCCAGTGAATAAATAGTTAAATCGACGTTTCTTCAATATGAGTTTTTTGTACGTCAGTGAGGCATTGCCTTGAAATGGAGTTACTTCTTATATTACAACTCCATTTAAAACCCAAAACTACGACAATAACACGATTCCGCTTCACCCAATTCAATCAACTTACTCTGAACAATATTCGACTTGGCCACTTATTCACCGGGACTGCATGTATTATATAAAGAATAGGGAAAAATAAATCAGATTTAGTTGTGAATATGTATATTTAACCAAAACTATGACAGTAACACCAAGAGCTAGTAGACCCGAAGATATACAGAACTCAAAACTCGTATTAGTAACCAAATCCTCAAAGTCAGATCTGAAAAAATACTGCAGGGAGTCACCTGTCGTCTAGTGGTTAGCATAACAACCTACTATAGCAATGGACTTGGGTTCGTAGTCAGGTCATGTAAGAACTTTTCAAATGGAGTAAAAAATTCATAGTGCCGTCCTTTGAAGGTGACGTAAACTCTCGGTCAGGGACTCCTGTCTGTGCGGTGTCAGGTACTCGCTAAAGATACTGACCTTGACGCGGATAGGCAATATTTAGGACTCCGGCTGTAGCAGCGTCCGATTAGCCATTGTTGCTTAATGTAATGTTAAATAATTACACTAACAACAACAGAATGCTTCCTTTTACATTTTTATGAAACTAATACAAAGTTTACTAGTTGATTTAGCACATCAACTTTTAATTACTCATCCGTTTATGCATCCTGGTAATTTCAGATTCTTTCTACAGAAATTGAAGGAAAAAACAACTACCAAATTAATATTTTCCTACGTATTGAATATTAATTAGTGGAAGTTATAGATCCTACTTGACGAATTCGAACTCTGTTTCAATAGAAGAGGGTTTAATCAACAAGTTACTAATTGGTCTGGCAACTTGGCTTCGGGAGCGGCCGGAGTTGGGATCCCTCTAGCGCTGATTCCTTCCAAGATGAGAATTGTTGAGCAAACGAGGTTGACAACCCTCGGGCCGGAGGGAAAGTGGATATGGAAATAGTTTTAATTACTGTTACAGTAATTAAACAGTCGCTTATGGCTGGGTCAGTGATCCTATGAAGGCTGTTCATTTAAAATGCAGATATGCATAAGGACTGTACAGCTAAGCCCACTCTACTGCATAGGCTATGGATCCGTTTCCCGCACTGCGATATAATGCCTTGAAGAAGGCGTGCAACGTGGGTCGAAACGTTGGTTCAACCAAATAGGCTAATATTTATATTTATATAAATATAAATTAGACTTGTATTTTTTGTTTATTTTGTACTTAATTCTACTAATTTATTTTCAATTTTTATTTCATTTTTTGAATAATGCATAATTTTTTTATTAATAAACTCAGAGTCGTGCTGAGTTAGTATATATAGTATATCTATCGCCCCGGTGAATAAGTGGTTATGTCGGATTTTCTTCAGAGAGAGTTAACTGCTTTCAGATAACCGGAATCGTATCATTCTCGTAGTTTTTGGCTTGAAATGGAGTTGTAACATAAGCAATAACTCTTTTTCAAGCCAATGCCTTACTTAGCGTCATATTCACTACGAAAATAACTCGATCCTGCTTAAAGTTCAAGAAACTCATATTAGAGAAAAATAGAGTTAACCACTTATTCACTCGGGCTGTAGATATAGAGTATCACAGCTGAGTAGTGTGTTGAAGGTTTAAATCTTATGGTGTTTGCTGTAGGGTTGATAATTGATATAAAATGTAAAAAGAGTAATCTATAAGACGCTAAACCAATGTATAATGACAAAGAAAAAATAAGTTTAACGATACATACTAATTTAAATAAACCTTGAAATAGTTTTACAAACTTTTAAAAATTTATGTTTTTCACAACAAAATTTTGTTTGTAACGTCGATGTTGACAGCCATAGATAGGCCATGATCCCGAGGGATTCGGAGACCCCACTGGGGCAAAACTTTATAAAGTGGCTACCCTTAATTGATAGAAAACGCGGTTGAGTACGATTACAAAAAAATCACCTATCTGTACAACCATTGATTTAGAAACAGTACATTATCCACCACATCGAGAAGCCAAGATTCTTCTCGAGTTTTATTGGTACAGGTTATTTTTTAATTTGTTAATTTTTTAATCATTGATTTTATACCAATAGGTTAGTATCATTTTATTCTAAGTGCATACATATTTCAATATTGTTTACTGACGTTGAATGTAACCAAATATATGTTTTGAAAAATAAAACGTAAATGAAAACTAAATTGTAAAAGTGGAAAAAATAAGAAATAAAATTAGAGAGGAAAATAGTAGACTGGAAGATCTAATGAAGGATGGAATTAGTTGTGGGGTGCAGTCATAAATAATACCAAATAAGTGATACTTATTTTTTATTATATCTCTGACGATGGCTTAAAAGTTAGGTCAAAACGTTAGCACAAATAAAATAAGTTAAACTTATTTTGTGTAAAATTTATTGACTGACCCCAGGGGGTAGGGACCGTTTTACTCTCTTTTAAGATACACCTAGTCAACCATTTCCACCCCAAATTTATGTTTTTGCCATCTGAATTATTTTTTCATCCAAAGAAATCGAAGCCTGAAGTCACACATCATGAAGTATATGCATGAGAGTTTATTTACCAGTCGGGCGGGGACGGGCGGTACCCAGGCGCCCCTGACGTCAAGGAACGTGACCCCAGGCGCCGATTAAGCCGACGGTCAGGAAGTCACGAAGTTCCGTCCGTCCGGATTAGGTGGGAGGAAGCAGAAGTACCCAGGTACAGAATACATGATACCCAGGTAGGGCTACTGACCGCATCTGGACCCGAGGAAGTGTAGTCCAGTGCACCCTTCCTTCCGTGGTATATAATGGCCACTTGCTCGTCCCCTGAATCCATAACCTCCTTCGCTTCGCAGTCTTTACCGCTAGGTGTAATTAGAGACCATTCATAACGCGGCCTGCCTACTCCTCATCCATTCATAACGAGAGAGGGTGCTTACCGACCGGAATCTTCCGGAACCACCCGGTTATAAGAGTGGTAGAGAGGAACGGCCCTGACTTCAAAGCAGTTCTTGTATAAACAACATTTTAGATAAATGGGAACCTTATTATCTATACAACTGATGAATATTTTTGTCATTTCATATGAAATACCCGTTTCCAAGGTAAGTTTATTCAGTAAAACGACGCCAAAATACTTAACCTCATTTTCTGTACATTTTCCCCAACTTATCAAAAATTCAATCCAAGAAATGGAAAAATAAGCCTGAATATAGCCTGGAAAAAATATAGCCTGAAAATGCCTATTTGATCTGAGAAACGATTTTCAAAAATTTTACCCTTAAAGGAGTCAAATTTTCTAAACAGATGAAAATTTGTTGGAGATAAATCTGACGAATAAGGTGGTTGTGGAAGGACTTCGTAAGCAAGCTATATAATTTCTTTTAATCTCCTCATGAAACATGAGGTCATGTGTTGCCATGCTAGGTTATACCTAGGTGCCATCCGATAAGCCAATGCATATTGTTTTTAAGTTTTTGCAGCATTATGTCAATATTCCTACAACATGATGTGATGATTCACTTCTAAGTATAATTGATTTATTTCTGCTATTAACCACCTCAAAGAAACCAATAACTTTAAGTCGGCGAAATTTCAAGTTTAAATTCATAAAAAAATAATACACGAAAATCGCGTGTTTCCATGGTAAATAACAAAAATCCACTAATGCCACTTCGAATTTTATAAATAATAAAAACAGGCATTTCATATGAAAAGACTCACTTTGTAAAATATCTGTACCGCAACAACTCATGCAGGGGTATAGGAATCAATACATGGTTTGATTGTTTGTTCTATTTTCAATTCTGAAATACGAATTTTATGTTAGTATGCAAGAATATCATACTTTTTAAAATGTGAATGCTGATGCAACCGCTAGTACATCAATGACTAGTGGACTGTCACGAAGAAGGAACATGGTCGGATAGCAGGACGGAAGATCGGATTGTCTCACAGATTGGATAGCCAATTAAGGTCGTGGTGATTGTAAGCCTTGCAAAGCCCTGGTTAAGCTCTAAGCAGTCTCCCTTCGGTAGGATCCGTGTCTACCATCGGGATCATCCATTCCACAATTAATTAACAACTTTAGGACATTAATAATTAGTTAATGAATTAGTTTAATAGTTGGTTGAATTCATTTAATGGCAATTTATCCTACTATAACTAATCGGGCGATGCTAGATCGGGCATAAATTTTGCCCATCCAGGTATTATAAGGAAAGGGATCTTTACTATACGAATACATGACAATGCCCTCTTGCTCGGGACCCCCATTTTACGTCCCTTACGAAGAACGACATAAGCAAGCATTTCTTATTCACTTTAAAAATTTAATGGCTATAAAATCAAAGGGCTTCCTAATATACATTTCCACATAATAGAGTAATCGATAACTGCCTTATTGTATTAATTAACTTTTACTGTTTAGTTGCGGATCTGTAGATCCCACAGGCTGTTAGCAGAGTAAATATAATATGTTACAGCCTGATCCTTCAGTTCAGCACCTCAGCACTCTATACCTTGAGCAACTTTGTACATACTCCCTGTATGTTAAACACAACACAATTTGCAAGAAAACAATAATTTAAAAAAAAAAAACTTAAAACGACATCAAAGTTTTTATTATCAAAGAATGAGCTAAAATTACTTATATTTTTTTAAATAGGTAATAGTTAGGATTAGGTATTTAGCATAATAATACTAAGCATCTCTGTCATTACCACATACGTCGTAGGGTCATCAAATCTATGACATTATAATTTACGGGTTGACCACAGTTGGTTTGCAGAGGTGAGGTGAGATCGATCCCAGAGATGAGAGGCAAATCTTCCCCCTCCACTTAGCTAATTAACAATATATTAGTAGAGATCAATTGTTTGTTATCATTTCGCATAAGATAGATTGTATTTGTCTAAAACAATAATAATGTGAACACAACAATTGATAAATAAAGAGAAATTCACATTCGAAAGAACTAACAAACGCTTCAAGAGCACATAATTACACTTAACATTAGTTTAAATAAACCTTTTGAAAAACAATCCTCTAATTGGGTTCAAGAAATGGAAAGGAATCCTGTTTCTAAGACAACAGTGGTGCAGAGAGATGATTTGTATGAGATCACGCTCAACCGCCGTTTTTCCCCCAACATAGGGTACCCATTTTATAGGTCTGGGTGAGCCCAAGGAGGATCTGTAGATCCTAAAGTTTTTTTTATGGATCAGAAACATTTTTTATATCCTAAATAAGTGATGAATCATTTATTTTTAAGTAAAGGTAAGTAAAATATAAATAGTAAACACTGTTATGTTGGATTTGGATTTATGAAGTATTATGTAAGTTGTAAAAATAATAGCAATTCAATGTTTTAAAAAGAAAAATACAGTGTAAAGTAAAGTTTAAAGCAGGGCTTTTTATAAAGGAAGAAAGAAAAAAGCAGGAGCTTGAGGGCTTTAAAAAGTTTGTAGGGAGAACTTAGTTCCTACTTAGTATCGCGTGAATTCATTTTCAGTATGCGACCGAAAAGTTCAAAAGACAGAAATCAGATGATGTAGGAAGATAAGTGGTGGTAGAAATCCATATATGCCTAAAAAAATAAATAAGAATGGGGTCTTCCATTATTATGATTTATAGTGGTGTACCAAAAATTAACAACGTTGACAATCTCAGATACCTCCATTGAAGGATTTTTTTATAAACATAACTGGCCAATTTCTTCTTCCTAACAACGAATTATTATAAAACTGATCGTAGTTTATTAGATCACAACTTTCAATTTATATCAATTTCTTGATAATACAGGTACAAAAAAAAACTATAAAAAGAAGGTCACACTAGACATCTACGATAACAACGCAATCAATGTAAAAAATATAGTTATAATATCTGGCAACATACAATTATTAAAAATATATATAAAACTTGGTACTGACATTATTATTAAAATACTGAAATAATTATTCGAATATAGAGCACTGAAAAATAATTAATGAACTAAATGTGTAAAATGACACCTTCCTTAAGCAAAATAAATATTTCTTAATTTATTTAAATATTTACCTTCGAATGTATGATTACAGTGTTTATGTTTACTATTTGTATATATATTTAGGCGAAATACAGGAGTCTTAAATAAATATTAATAACTATTCTCACCAGACTTTTTGTATCGAAAAATAAATCTAAAAATTATGGCACACTCCCAATCGTTACTAGAACAGTATTTCTTTATTTAGAGCTGATTATAAATAATTTTTTTATCTTATATTTCCTAATTATGTTTAATAAGAAACGAAAGGACAATGGTTTACATTTATCTGGTAGTGCTTCTTAAGCTAAATTTATTTCTCTTTTGTATCTAACCCTCGATAATTTTATCTGATTGTTGTGTTCGTCTATTTATGCTCCTCCTATTTGAGTCTATTGAGTCTTAAGCATAATATTACTTGTAATTTGTAGTAAAGTAACTTTTGTATTTGTATTTCCTTGTGGCTTAAGTGATTTTAATTTTACATTATAATAATTATACGGAATAATTAATAAGTCTTTATAGGTCAAAGTATTTTTTTACGAGTTACCAGCCATAAGTAACATATAAGAACTATGATACCAAAACAAGATGAGTACAAAACAACATTTTGGTAAGTCGGTAAAACTTTTTTTGTAATATATTTTTTAAAATTCATTTATTAAATTTACAACTGTATAATGGTACTACATCAAGTAAATACATATAATGGAAGATATATAATGGCGTGAGATAAAGATAAGTAAAGAATCTACCCAATGGTAGTACTGGAATATGTACCATACATAAATGTATATAAAGAAAAAGAAAAAAAAAAGTACCATTAGAACCCATCAACGGCATTGGATTCAGTACAAGGTAGAGCCCATACTGTTTCTAAGCCAAATGTAGTGCTGAGAGGTGATTTGGTCTAGACTATGCTTTTAATAATCGCTTTATAGAGGCCAGTTGAGCCCCAGGAGGGTCTGAAGATCCCACAAGGTAAATCCGTGGCTATTATAATTTTCTTTTATTTTTTAAAATTTAATTTATTGATATTTACAACTATAATAATATTACAATAAGTAAATCCGCTAATATGTACAATATGAAATGAAAAACACTTGTGGAGAAACTACCCATCGGTAGCACTCCAATAAAGTTCTACATTAGATGGTCTCGAGGCCATCTTCTTTCGGAACGCCTCGGAGTTTTATCAGGAATAGTATGGGAAGCAAGTTGAGAGACTAGCGGATTCAAGTGTCATAGAAGGATAGATATCTAGTTTGGGCCAAATCAGTAACATATAGGATAAGATCATGATGGATGAGTTTGTTTGTGACATAATAAGGAGCATTGAGGATTTTACGAAGGATTTTGGATTGCAAGGATTTGATACGGGATGAATTGGATGGTTTAGTAGAGCCCCAAAGCTCAACCCCGCATGCCCAAATAGGTCTGATAACTGTCATGTAAACGAGTCTTTTGTATTTAATTGGGAGCTTAGAGCGTTTGTCCAGTAAATGTTGAAGTAGGCGAAAACGTCGAGCAATTTCTTGTCTTTTCAGTCTTGTATGAGGATTCCAAGTGAGACGTTTGTCCAGATGGAGTCTTAGGTAACGTATCTGTTCGAAAGGGTTCAGTGGAATATCATTAAAGGATACAGTAGGGCAGGAATTTGTAGATTTATTATAAAATTAAATATTTTTCTTCTAGGACATGTGTGAAGGGAGGTGATCGATACGAAATCACGCTCAACCACCAGGCTTTTTATTCTAATTAAGGGTACTCAATTTATAGAGGTCGGATGAGCCACATTAGGTTCAGCAGATCCCACAGGAATTTTTAAAAATTGAAATAAGAGATACTTATTTGTAATAACCGTACTTATACATTAAAACAATCTTTACCAAGCAAAACAGTAGAGACTTCTCACTATTCTATTTTTATGTGATGTAAGAAAAAAATTTGTATGATTTATAAATGTATAATGACTCAATTTCGAAACAAATCTGACGAGCTGTTTAGGAAAAAGAGGTTTATTGAAAAGAAAAATACGTTTAACCTCTTAAACGACATATCGTCCCTACCATTTCCAACTATCGAATGTGAAAATCAGTACTTTTGATGAGATTTAAAAAAAAAAAAGTTTCAAGGTTCAATAAAATTAGTACCTATAATCAAACCAATGACATTCGTTTTACATTATTTTGTGACTGATCGGTGCCCCTATATGAATTTTATATCAATTATCAATCCTACAGCAACTGCTATAAGTCGAAAACGGAAACTGTGTTTTTTCACATTCGATAGTTGGAAATAGTAGTTACGATGGAGCTCATATAAAAAATCCGGCTTTCAGAATATTCAATTCCGTCAGTCTTTGTTTATTTTACATTTAATTACTTTGTTATATATAACATTCACCCATAACATTCAGCCAATACATCATTACACAAAGACCTTGACATGCCACTTATGGCTAACACTATTAAGAAACTCTACAAACGATTCAAAGACTAACTTGCCAGACAACCGAACTAACTACCAACACTACCGTCTGTGGAGCAGAGATCTACTATAGAGAGATCAAACACGCTAGAAGTATCCTCAATGGGTGGTTTCTCCCTCGAAGTTTCCACAAGAATCCCTAAGGGGAGATTTACGGAAGAAGAGCACGCATACTAAAGATGCCAAACCTCAATCGTAGAATATTCCCAACAAATATTTTATTATTATTTACATGCTTATTTATGAAAAAAGGTTATTTAAGTCTAAGCTGAAATAAAAAAAAAAAAGTGTCAAACCTTGTTGTTCCTCGAAAATACATGATACCTACCGAACAATTAACAATTAGAACAATCACTTCCATTAAAGAACAATTCGCTTTAATTATTTTTGCATTGAAAATCACTCAGTTAAATACATAATAAATTATAAGGTACTGTTTAATCAATTGTCACTATTTAGAGTAAATAAGCCCAATTCCACTACATTTGGGTTATAAGAAGATTCTTCAAACCAGTACCAATTGCTTCCAAATGTCTACTTTAAACGGCATGCGACCAGCATTTAGCTATCACTTACATCTTCCTGACATTCCTAATTATCATTCTTTTTTTGGCCCAGAAGCCTAATAAGAAAAGTGTGTGGCACCAGGATTCAATCCTAGAGTTAAACATATTATACCATTGCCGGGAAATTACAAACATTTCTTAAGGTTAAGAGTTTACATTGAGTGAATAGGATGTAGGATAGATTAAGATTTCTAACTTATTTTTATTAATTGTTATTTAGATGGTGATTATTTTTAAACATTTTTGTTTTGAAGAGAAAAGATTTGTCCTGGCCGGGATCGGTGAAGAGAACGGATTTGTCTGACTTGGATACGACCCCTGGTAGCTCAGTATTACCACATAGAGTACGAGTGGTACCAGTGTAGATCATTGCCTCGGAGATGCAGATGACTCTGGTTTGAATCCCGGCCAGGACATATCTTTTCTCTTCAAAACAAAAATATTTAATTTATTTTATTGTTCTATGATATAATTTTTTAAATATTTTATTTGAAAAGAAAAGATATGACCAGGATTGGGACTCGAACCCGGGTCTCCAACCTATCCGTGGTGGTGCCTTAACCATCTCGGATTTCGAACGTTATTCCATTAGAGAAAAAATATTTAATATGTTGAACTACGACTAAGAATACAAATCATTGTTTAATATTTAAATATAACTTAAATGAATTTGTGAATCTTATTTAATATTAGTTGAACTTATGTATTTTTAGGGGAGAAAATGGCCTGGCTGGAGGTTAAAGAACACTTATAAACTATTTATTATAAACCTAATAAATAGTTTATCACTATTTAAGAAATTATTCCCATGACCTCCACCGAGGCCATTTTCTTCCCTATTTTTATTATACTTTGACCCTAATTAGTAGTCAATAAATGTAAAAATAAACAATCATTTAAAAATGATCACAGATTTTTATGGTGCCTTTTGCAAACAAATTTATCTTAAGCCTACCATCAGACAGATAAACACGTTTTTTCATTACCCCCGCAAAGCTCCGAGCTTATTAAATTTATCTCGCATAAAATCTCAGATACTCAGTTAAATTGGTGACTAGGGGTTGAACTCTACTATAAATAGAAAAGAATGAATTAATATGCTATAAATAAATAAAAGGTAAAAAAGATGCTAGCAGGCTATTTAGGAGTAAATGTTTATTTTTTGAAACCTCTAAATTCTATATATTTATATAATTTTTTTTTAAATACCTTTTTAATTTAACAATTAACAATAACTCATGAAGCTTATTCGGTACATGGTAGATATTAATGTTTCTAGGACAATGATTGTGCAGTGAAGTGATTTGTCCGAGATCACGATCAATTGCCAGTAACACTTCTATACTCCACAGTACGGAATTCAAACAACCAATCAGTTTCTTTCCCTTTTGTACTTTTTGTAAAATATCTTCTTCGCACGTACCTTCTGTAGATATCCATGTACCCAAGTATTTAAATTTCGGGCAGCTATTCAATGTCCAATTCTCTAATTCTAGAAAATTTGTATTGGAATTGAACACCATGTATTCTGTCTTGTCCTTGCTGACCTCCAAGCCCCATTGATCGTGTATCTCAATTGACCACGTCCCGAACGCTGAAATAAGAAGGACAGTTAACCAAGAAAAGACAATGCTTTACTCCATAGAAACCAAACAGCTCAGTTGGTATGGGAATGTCATGAGGATGTGAGCTGACCGATGGTCCAAACGCATGCTTGAGTTCACTCCAGAAGAGAGAAGAAAGAGAGGACGACCAAAGAAGCAATGGATGGAGGCGGTGTATGCAGGGATGGCTGCACGAGGGCTTAGAGAAGGCCAATGGCAGGACAAGAACGAATGGAATACTATTCTTTTTGGAAACGACATATGAACACAGTGTTTGTCAATAAAGTCGTTGTTATATATATAATTTAACAATTAAAAACACTGCATTATTACCGTCCAAATTCTTATATCGTTATAATTCAATAATAAAAAGACGTCGAAATAACAAGACGTCACCATCAGTAATATTAAAAAATGGGAACTATTGCATTATTAATTTAATAAGCAATTTTTTCGTGAATAAATTCGCAGCTAACAGAAGAAATTATAAAAAAAACTGTACCACCATAACTCATGAAACTTATTCGGTACATGGTAGATATTAATGTTTCTAGGACAATTATTGTGCAGTGAAGTGATTTGTCCGAGATCACGATCAATTGCCAGGTTTTCCCCCGAATTGAAGGTAGTCACTTTATAGAGACTGAATGAACCTCAGAGGGTATGCAGATCCCACAGAGTCCACCATCTATTGTTCTTAATAAATAAAATAATTACCAAATATTTGAATCCGAAAACTTCGGAGCAACAAGCGTTCTAACCAATCTACTAATTATCTTAGAATAATGGATGACAATACCGATTTCCGTTAATCATCCAATTTGGAGCCGAATTTAAATGATTTCTTATGCAAACTGGATGGATTTTTGTTTCTTTAAATCACATTTTTGAATGCTACATTTCTTTAATTGTAATCTTAAATATATTTTATAGAAAAAAAAAGCATGTATCATAAAGGTTATGAATTCATGTGTTTGGGGCTGTACAGTATTAAGCCCACGATTTCACAAGGAGGTGACTTTATATTTTGAAAGTAGGATAAAATGTATATATTTTGATATTTAGTCGAGTACAACAGTCCGTTATAAAAAAAAATATTAACACAAAAAAAAATCACATTTTGTAAAGTTTTTTTTAAAATACATTTCGTCCTAACGACAAATAAGTCATCTTCAGGGCTACAATGGATCAGAAAAATGTATTAATTTTATTACATACATGTTTTTTTTTTTTTATTTCGAAAAACCCAATAACTAACTGGTTCTGTAGTTATGTCAAATAAGTGGTTCTACTTCTTATTGTGTAGCACTTCAACTGAAATTTATTACATTTTATAAATTATTAAAATTTGTAAATAATAAATATATGAGAAGTGAAAATTAAGAACAATGACGGCTTAAATGTAAAATATGATCTAATAACTTACTCGAATACCGTACGAAGTTAATTTCAAAACAGAGCACTGAAGTATATTTTTCTACAATCCCCTTCGGAACTTAGTTAATAATAGGCCATTCATCATCGGGGCAATTCGACGCAGGCAGCCCCTGCCCTGAATAAACCTTTAATCTGGAGAGTATTGATGACCATCCTCCAATAAATTATTCCTTGTCATCTAAGACTAAGTGTGGTTAGAATCCCTTTGCTAGTTCCGTTTTTGAATTTCTATACTAGAATTATTCTTATTATTTTTTAATAAAAATGTTTGCTATAATATTAAATTATATCACTTTTGAGTTTAATTAATTAAAAACTTCCTTTACATATATATGGAAATTTTACACATAGCTGTAATGTACGTACCATCAGTTTTTAAGAAATATTTTA
Organism: Arma custos; assembly: GCA_037127475.1. Taxonomy (NCBI): domain Eukaryota; kingdom Metazoa; phylum Arthropoda; class Insecta; order Hemiptera; family Pentatomidae; genus Arma; species Arma custos. The sequence continues at coordinate 50,597,786 of CM073763.1, read as the reverse complement.
TCAATACTTAAGGAATTATTTATTTGACCTTCACTCGGACCATTTCCTCCCTCTTATTTTATTAAGTCAACTAATATGATTCAAGAAAATTAGGTAAAAATAAATTCTTATAAATTTTCTTTATTTTTTTAAACTGAATTTAATTCTTCTTTTTTTAGGGTAAGAGAAATAAAAACCATTTTCCAGTCATTGTTTATTCTCAATTTTCACTCTATTCGAGACGTTTCGACACCATGGTGTCATTTTCAATCTTATTTTTGTTGATGTGCTGTTTAATCATATTTTGGTATATTATATTAAAGTTGAATGATTCATAGAACTGAAAAAGGATCTAATAGTTCAAAGATCAAGATTTGGTCTTTTAATGTAATATTATTTTATTGACCATGGAGGACAAATGATCCCCCAAGGATTTTTAAAAAATACGACTTTCCAGGTATCTATGCTTATAGTGAGTTATTTTTGGACATTTTATGTTAAATTATGTATAGTAATGTAATTATAGTTAATTTATTTTTTTTTTAAATTTATTTAGACTTATGTAAAAAAAATATATAATATAAAAAATATTAGACAATGTAAAAAAAAAAATGTTTTTTAAAGGAATTTTTTTAACAGTGCAGGAAAAAAAAGATTGAAAATGACCTTAGTGTCGAAACGACTCGAATAGAGTGAAAATTGAGAATAAACAATGACTGGAAAATGGTTTTTATTTCTCTTACCCTAAAAAAGTAAAAATACATTTAATTTGAATAAATTTATACATATTTAATTCGAATTAATACATTAATATTATGTTATTTGAAATTTGGATAAATATATCTACAATAAATACTCTATGGGAGAGGGAAAACGAGTTACTTGTCCCTTACCTGTAACTTTTTTAATGTTATACATGCTTATAGAGTTAAGTTACTGCAAATAAATTATTTCTGTCTTAATATTTTCAGGTTAATACTTAAGGAATGAAGAACTGTGTCATATTTTAAGCATGATGAAAACCTGGTTTTCAACTTATTATTAAATTTGGTATAATAACATCCTTAAGCATAACACGTAAAATATTTCGACTTCCATTAAAAGTATTTAATTAGTTTTCCCAAGTTATTAAATTGTCACTTATATCACTAAGCTTTCAACCTCTCATGTATCAGAGTCAGGTGGCCTTTTTAATTTACTTTTTTTATTATTATTTTTTTTTTTTAACCAAGATCCAGAGTTATGAATTTTTCAAACTTTAAAAACTGGGTTTATTCTATGGTATAACACAAGATAGTCAAAGTAAGAAAAAAAATATAATCGAATGAATAATAAATTTGCAACAACTAATAAGAAATGTCCATTGAAATATTCCTAGGCGTGAAGCAAAAGGTATTACCATTTATAAAAATACCACATGTTTAGGAACTAGGATCGAACAGTGCAATGTAATTATCGGAAATAAAATTTCAACTTTTGGGGAAAAATTATAAATAAAATAATAAAAGTAATAAGAACGATTTAAAAGAAATAAAATTAATAATAAAAATAACCATAAGGTTTTAATAAAACAAATAAAAGATTGTTGGAGAAATTATATGTAATAAAATAAAAGATATTAGTAATTTTAATAAACTTTAATCGGCTTGAACCGATTATAATAATAATTGTAAACACTTCAAACATCCTTTAAAATTATTATTAAAATACAAACTTTCCTAATTAGTTGATATTTTATATCTTCTCATTTTTCATCATTTGTAATTTTTTACTTCCTCCATAAGTGTTTTTTTTTTCATCAATAATATGTACCTTTATAATCCTCGAAGTGTCTTTAACTGGAAGGAACTGTACTGTTTTTAGGACTGAGTTGTGCGTTATTTGTCCGAGGTCATGCTCAGTTGCCACATTTTGCCATACATTATAGGGGCTGGGTGAGCCCCAATAAGATCTGTAAATTTCGCACGATCCATTCGAGGCCGTTTAGGATTGGTTAACTGAGGATTTGTACCCGGTACTTTCAGCATAGGAACTCTACCACAGAGAAACCACAAAGTAGTTGCATCAGTAATATGCAATTTATATAAATAGATACATACATTTGGCATATAAATTTTCATAAACTTTATTATTAATATTTTAATTTTCTTATACAAGACTGAAAAGACAAGAAAGTGCTCGACGTTTTCGCCTACTTCAACATTTACTGGACAAACGCTCTAAGCTCCCATTACCAAAGTCTCATTTACATGACAGTTATCAGACCTATTTGCACATACGGAGCTTTGGAGCTCTACTAAACCATCTAATTCATCTCGTATCCAATCCTTACAATCCAAAATCCTTCGTAAAATCCTTATTATTGATTTTAAAATATTTTAAACCAATGCCCCTTATTATGTCACAAACAAACTTATCCATCATGATCTTAATATCCCATATGTTGCTGATTTGGCCCAAACTAGATACCTATCCTTCCATGACAAGCTCCATACACATTTGAATCCACTAGTCTCTCAACTTGCTTCCCATACTATTCCTTATAACCCTCCAAGGCGTCTGATAAGAAGATGGCTTCAATACCTTATACTATAGAACTTTATTGGAGTGCTACTGATGGTGTGGATACATTTCTCCACAAGTGTTTATATTTTTGTCATGTCATTTGTTCATCTTAGCAGATTTACTTGTCGTAATATTATTATAGTTGTAAATATCAAGAAATTGATAAAAAAAAAAATTTAAATTAATAATACTACTTAATTTCCACAAACATTTTATTTTCCTTTACATCACAGATTGCTTAATTTACTGCTACATTCGTTTGAAGAACTAATACATTTAATTTATTTCTAATAACACTTTGTTTCCTTAAATTATAATTATAAAATAAATCTATACGATTTTATATTTAAAAGTTAATGGCCAAATGTATTTTCTTTTCTTTGCATCGTTAGATAAAAATATACAGACCTCAGACTAGGTATTTTTTTATGAAAATAATTAGATGAACAATGAAATGGCAATATCGCTGCATATGCGCGGATTCCCTTTAGTTATTTCTTCGATTGATATTCTTCAGATATGAGGAAGCTGATTTTGATATAGGCACGTAGCAATGTGCATAAAGTTAGCATAGAATGCAACGCGAACTGTACTCCATGCAGTGCAGAATATTAAATCCATAACATGTATTAGTATTCTGCGACACCTCCGTATCCAGAGATTAAATATTAATATCGTCACGGTTAGAGTTTTACTACTCTTTGAAATATCACGATGTAAGGAAGGAAATCAAGGTAGATAGCAAAGCGCCTTCCTTAAAGGAACGCGAAAAGGAAAACGTAAAGATAACCGTTCATCGTTTGTAAAATTATACAAACCATTTAAATAATGCAAAGACAAAAGGACTACGTTGAAACTCCCAACTTTTGTCTACCCATGTATAATTAGTAAAGGGATCTTTTACAAGTACCTGACACAATAAATACTCGGGACCTCTATTTGACATCTTCTCCAAAGGAAGGCATAACAAAGGGATTTTACTCCTTTTAAAGAATCCTAATTCTGCGAACGCGCGAACTTCGCCATATAAACTACACAACAGGTGATCCAATACATATGATAAATAACGAAGTTTTCTTTAAAACAATGTTGTAATATGAGAATGAATACACCTGTTAGAATAAATATTATAATGTTCTATTTACAGAATCGTTGTCGTATTTACATCAACTTATGGACATTGAATTTAGGATTTTATAGGAAATTATTACAACGTTCGATCCACAAAACCCTTCAAATCTAAATCCCTGAAAGGGAGAAATCACTACAATCATATCTATGCCAATGCTCATATTAAAAATAAATGGCAAAAACGAGTCATCTGTTTTACTTATTTTATATATTTATCTTATATTTTGTTTAGTCTAGTTAATGGATGTGAACTTCAATGAAATTTACAATCTTCAGGATGGATGTTAGACGAGTTGAGACAACCCCTTATATATGCCGCACTGAGAGATGTTTGAGATGACTACATATATTACATTATTACTAATATTATAAATATATCAATAATAAGGGAGCAGAGAAGCCCACATAATGTTGAGTTGCTATACTGAAGTCACCTATTCACAGCCATGATTGGACCCTCTGGGATCAGAACATCCTGGGGCTCACCCAGCGTCAATAAAATGGGTTGACTAGAAAGATTAAATTAAAGAAATAGCAGTGATGAATCTAAACAAAAATTATCTAAAGCTTTATGAGATGAATTTGCAGACTGATACATTACACTGTATCATATCTTCTAATGTTGTATTAGATAAATAAATCAATTGCTTATATGTCGCAATAGGAAAAATCGAAAAAACAAAGTTTTGAGTTTCCAAAATACTGGAACAAAAACGATGTTTCGCCTATTCCGGCATTCTCAGGACAACACTTCACAAGAAAACCACATCAAAGAAGACAAAGTAAAGTCATTTCACAATAGACTCATCAAATACAGACACAACCTTGTTGTACAACCTTCCTTCAAGACACTTCACAATTGAGGCTTTGTTTTTGGGATTTTTCCAATTGCAACCGATGTATAATTTATGTCTCTTATTGAGTTTTTGCTCACTTTTATTTAAATAAGTTGCGTTCCGTAGCCGATATTGAAGTGAACTGATACAAGGTAGTTCTTTTAGGGACCTGATACTTTAGCCGATGAAAATAACATTATTGGCAGATGAAGGGTGAAGCCGGGCACAGGAGGGAGAATTTAGGGTGGAGGTTTAGGGGCACTAGCTTTGAAGCAAAAGCTGATAGATGAGAGCTCTTTTACCTAGTCGGGTCTTTTGTTCAAGTATTAATATAAAATATTAAATTTTCTTCATAGTTTTATCTAATACAAAAAAGCTGTCTCATCTATTTCTCTCTATTGAATAAAAAAGTTTTTAGTGACCTTTTTTTTTTATGCTCTTGTCGTGCTAGACCAGTTAAATTATAAATATTACTAATAATGGATTGAGTAGTAACAAGTCTCAACCTAATTATTCACGGTGTAATTCAAGGACTAGTCCTTGCACCGTTCCAATGCATTCCATGCAATGAACGTGCATGAGATTACTGATGGTCACGGTACAACTCTATACTTTTATAATAAACTAAGTATAATTATATTTTGAAATTTTACTGAATTTATAATTTATAATTAGTTTTCAATCTTTAAAAAATTAATATTTTATAAATCGAATATCGATTAAATTTTTTTATTTTTCTTCTAGTACCTCATCCGTTTCGGGCATTGGCTATTAACAAAGCGATCTTAATTTTGTTTGCGGCACTTCTAAATAATTGAACAGTTATGAGATAAACCCATCGCTTTAAACTGTGAAGTCACGTTAAGTTAGTCCTTCGCGGTCCAATTTACTATCTTTCCCTGCATTATCAGCTAAAATGGGTGATACAAGTTTAATAGTCGGAAGGTATATATGTACATTTTCCTATGTATAATATATGTATATATATTCCTACCTATTTGCAAGTATATGTTCTTATATGCCCCCTATGTGAAAGCTGTATATGTATATGTCCATTTTTTCGAATTTAATATTATTAAAAAAAAAACTGTACCACTACAACCCATGAAGGGTCTAGGGTTCAGTACAAACAGAGACAGTACTGTTTCACGGACAGCGGTTCCGCAAGGAGGTGACTTGTCCTAGGTCACGCTCAACCGCCAGATTTTTCTCCCTTATTTTGGGTACCCTATTTTTATAATATTTTATAGTGGCTGGGTGGACCCCAGGAGGGTCCTAGATCCTATATGATCCATCTCCCGCTGCAAACAGACTAAATAAAAATCATGGTCTGCAGCGGGATTTGAACCAGGATTTCCGGCATGGCAGCTCAGTGCTCTACCACTCCGCTCCCCTTTAATATTATTAAGCATCATTAAATTTATTTTGATTACTTTGTGCTAGAAAAAATGTAATGAGATTTACATGTTTTTGACAGTTTTTGGCTTTATTCTTCAGTTTTAGTTTTATTCTTATTTTTCCGCCACCGATAAATGATTTCATTTGTTATTCGTTCTACGTCTAGAGGTAAATTTTACCCAAAAATGGTTTCGGGGAGGTTGCCATTTTTTTTTCATTTGAAAGGGAACATCTATTTAAACCTTGCGATGGGAAAGTTAGGTTGATGCAAGATCATCAATGGGCAATCTACTCTATTGGTAACGTTGTTTCCCTGATTAAGCGTATAATAATTAAAAATGTATTTTTTTTTATTATTTAATTTTCATTTGCACCTGCCCAATTGTGCATCCAGCAAATTTGATTTATGTGCCTCTCTTTTCGCTTTTCGAGTTTTGGAATAAAAATATCAATAGTTGAGTAGGTCCCTTGGCCAATGTTTTTTTAATCTTTTCTCACCAAGTCCAGGTAACAGGGAGTAGGAAAGCGGAAGAACGAGAAGGTTTGGGTGATATTGTGAGTGGAATGTTATGTATTTGTTATGAATATATGATTTTATAGAGGGAATGTTCATGTCGTTGTGTATAGTGTGATTCGAAATATACCACGGTGCATTAATAATTTTTCTGAGAATTTGTGTTTGTGTTGTTTGTATCTTGTGTATATGGACTTTTTTTGCTGAACCCCAAAGTTCTGCTCCATATGTTCAAATAGGTTTTAGTATACTATTATGGATAAGTGGTTCGTCCCTCAAGTCAAGTGAAGATCTGTAATCCAGAAGATGTGATAGTTGTTTGTACCGTCTAGTCAGTTCTTGTCTTTTTAATTTTTTATGTACGTTCCACGTAAGTCTTTTGTTCAAGTATAGTCCGAGATAACGTACATAATTTTTGGAAGGTACTTCGTCGTTGCCAATTATGATTCCTGGACACGAAGCTTTGGGTAGAGAGAAGCTTGCATGGCTCGATTTTGAGGCGTTTATTCTGATTTACCATTTATAGAACCACTTTTCTATATAAAATAAATGATTTTGAAGAGCTATAAATGCTAGGTTTGGGTCTCTGTGAGAAGAAATAATAGCTGTATCGTCTGCGAAGGTATAGATGTTGGTGCAAGGGGGCCCCGGAATATCAGAGGTGTAAACAGAATAGAGAATGGGGCTTAAAACACTGCCTTGCGGTACACCCCTGTATTGAGGAATGAAGGAGGAAATCGAAGAGTTGACGGAAGTACAGAAGAATCTGTCTTTGAAATAAGATTGAAGAATTAAAAAGTATGTAGAAAGTAAGTGAGGTTTTATTTTCCAGAGAAGACCCTTGTGCCAGACAAAAATGCTTTTTCAATGTTAAGAAACATCGCAGACCAATATTCTTTTTTCTAAAAAAAAAAAATGAACCATTATTTGACAAAAAAATGTAAAATTAAAGAAAAAAATCGAAGCATGGAGTTACTTTTACACATTAAATGGCATAATGAGTCAAACTCGTGTATAATCACATTTCCGGTTTGAAAATAGAGAAAAAAATGTAAATAATTGCTTTACAACTATTATTTCTGTAAACTATCATCAAAATAAAATCTTCATTAATTGGAAAAATGTCAAAAAACCTAGATTATCACTTTGGGTTGAAAATAGTTCGGGATTTTCTGAACGTTAAATCTTGCTTTTTTTAATATCCTTTATTTTCCAGTTCGGCTATTCCTAGCCTTTAATGGTTTTTTAAATAATGAGTTTTAAACTTTAACAAAAGGTAAAAGTATGGGTTTCGTCTCATGCAAGAGACCCCCCTAACTGTACATTATCAGCTTATTTGCAGAAGAACAGAAGTTATAAATATATAATGGTTTTTTCATATAAAATAATTATAAACAAAACTATAGTACAATAAAACGGAAAACTATAAGGAAACAGGAACATATTACAATTTGTTAAAACGATTGGTGAGAAAGGTAATAGAGTTCATATCAGAATATCTTTCAAGAGTCTCGCTTTTAGTCTTGGGGATGAAATAGGTTCTTATGTTGAATGCAACAGCTCCTTTGACTGCTGGTAATCCGGTCTTAAACTGGTGTAACGCTTTTTAATGATTTTTTCAATCGTCTCTAGTTTTAGCTCTCGGTGGAGTTGACTGTTTCGTACAAGCCAAGGCGCATTTACTGCGGTTCGTAGGATTTTAAGTTTTGCTTAATTAAATTAGTGGTACATGGTGCGCGAGTTTCTATCATGTTTTGAATCCAAGTGGATTCATGGGCTGTAGTCGTATTGTTTTTATATATATATATATATATGTATATTGTTTTATTATTATACACAAATTACTATATTTATAAAATAATTGTTAAGCTGAAGTTATGAGTATTTTCAAAATAATATCAATATTTAGCTTAATAGCATCTTATAATTTCTCTGATATTTCATGAATCTGTGCGGGTGAAAGAGAGCAGAGGGAGAGAAGACGGGGGTTGGAGGCTCGAAATGTGAAGCAGATGGCCAACCTTAGGGCCAACCTAATTGAAAGGTTCCCAGTTAGCAGTTAGCAGGCCAGGCCCACTCTCAGTCTCTTGTTATTTCGTTAAAACTCTCTTTCTCTCCTTTCAAATTGTTTTATTACCCATTTTACTGTAAATAGGGTTTATAAAAATGTTTATAGGCAGCCATTTAAATTTAAAATCCTACCTCAGCGTAAAATATTACTAATAGCCGATTTATTTATAATTATTATTGACGAAACCAGAGCTGACTCTTGTGCCTTTCAACAGAACTAAAATTTATAAAAAGAAAATTACCGGATTTTCCCTACATATGGAAGTATATAAGAGTTATATCGTACAAGCCACGAACTGTGGACAATTGCTTATTCATTTCATCTCTGCTGTGGAAAATAAAGAGAGTAAGAGTCCTAAATTTTGCAAATCCAGGTATAATTAGGACAAAGGTCTTCAATGAGTACCTGCCACGGTGCCCCCATTTTACATCACTTCCGAAGGACGGCATAAGCTAGGATTTTTTGCTTCTTTTTAAAAAATCCTAAGGTCATCTGCCGAGCTGCGAATCTGCGAACTTGGACATAAAAGGCTGTTATGATAATTACTACACCACAGGTGACATGGTCGTTATTAACAGCTTCCTCAGGGCTTGATCTGAGACTCAGATTATCAACTGATCAGAAGACTACTCAAAGGAATATGCAGAAAAGCTGAGCATCACAGACTATCACATGTTAGAAGGAAGTGAATTCGGGAGTGAAAAAGTCTGAAAGGTTTTCAGGGTGAAGAAAGACCGCATAAGTTGGACAGAGGATCAAAGGAATACCAGTGAACGCATGAAGGAATATTGGACATAGAAAACTCCTGCACGGAAAGGAAAGGAGTTATAGAAATATCCAAAATGGTAGGTACGAAATTTTCAAGAATATAAACAAAGTGATTGTGATTATTTAAACCAAATCAGGTCAAGAAGAAAAATCTCTTAGAATTTAAACTTCTCACTCCCTGAAATTCCTGAGGAAGTTAGGGAATGTGAACTTAATGAGACCATTGAGGAGACCTGAGGTAGAGGCTACACATGGCCTTAGCAACTCCCATAATGAGCCAGCCCAGCTTCTACCCACCCAACTTCACCAACTTGCAAACTTTTCAAGTAAGCTAGTTCGGAAACAGAGGTTTGAAGGCGGTAACACGCATCGCTCCTTATCCCATCATCTTAAATTAAGTTAGTTCCGAAAACTTATATTCAAAAATTATAAAAATATATATATATATATTTATTTAAATTATATAACTACAACTATATTGTATTAATGTTAAGGGCTACTGGGTGTAAAAATGAATTAAACTACTCATAAATTAAAGATACTAATATTTATTAACAAAATGATAATAAGAATACAATTAAATAATTAATAATTAAATTATTAAAATGATATAAATTTACAATAACAATATTCTAAATATTTATTATCTAGGCCTAACTCTATTTAATTATTACAATAATATAAGATATAACTAATTCTAAATGACATAACTATTGACATAAATTTGTATGAATTACACTAAAATTTATAACTACTAATTAACACTTTCAGTTCACTAATTGAAGTCCACCGACCGTAAGAATCTCCAAATATAACAAACTGACACACAGTAATAAACAGAAACGGTTTATTACACTCACAAGACTGTCACGGTCCACTGATACACTTATTACACTGGCCGGTTTAACACTGAATAGTTTATCACACTGATAATCACTTATTACGGTTCATCACAGTGCCTGGTCTACTCTCTGACTGACTCACTCGAGGCAAGGGGAGTATTTAAATAGGCAAAGCCGAACATTCTAGAACACGGAAGTAGGGGGGGGGACTGTTCTGGGAGTGTCGGGAACGTTCTTAATGTCTTCCGACAAAGGAGGTGTTCGAGAAGGTTCTAATCCCATCTAAACTTCTCCCGCCGATGGGCTTAAGACGCTAATCCCTTGTTTCCGTCCTTCTCACTGTGACCGTAACAATAATCAGATATATGGAGAATGGTCCTGGTGGAGGTCAGATAAAAAGGGAGAACTATTTGCTTGTAAGCCACTGTTCAGGCTTCCTCATTGCTTACTCTATCATTTTTATTGAAGAACCATTTATATTTCATCATTATGGAATTGATGCGACATATAAGTCGGATTTTTTCATGGTATTACAGTAGAGATTATAATAATAAGCGCATCACTCTTTTATGACGGAAATTGCTGTAATTCTAAAACTAAAAAAAATCTGATGAGACCAACAAAATAAATAAAATAAAAAAATATATTTTTTACATTAGATATAGATCAAAGAGATGAGGTTTCTAGCGAACCAGGCGTGTAATGACTTGCACACAGGGGCCCACAAACCAAACAGTATCCCACACAGGCCCAGTCAACACCACTAATTGGTGATTTCACAGTAGGGAAGGGGCGGAAACATCCCCAACGGTAGGGTATTATAAGAATCCCTTAATTAAAATAAAGCGGAACAAAATGAAGGCCAAATACAGATTTCATATATACCATGTCTAACCGATTTATTAGGAAAAAAGTCCATAAAGTCACAGCTACCGTTACAATATTTTTATGAATTGTCAATAAATCCCCAAGTCACCATAAAATGATTTCCGTAATTGACACTGTAACAAAATGGAGATCAATTTGAGGTTCCATGCATCCATACCTTAGGGTATATACTCATTTCTTGGATATGTTGTCGATACAATAATATGAGATTTCACACACACGAAATTAGCATTGAAGCAAAACTATAGTCATTTAGGGCATCATATCATACATTCATATTTAAGCGATTCATGAAAATCGAAAAAGAAATTTGTACTATAACTCACTTTTCAGAGTACAGTTAAAAAAAAATCGGATACATATAAATCAATTATTTATAACATAATAAACAATTTTATAAGTTGTAGCATACACTCATAATGTTGTACTAGAGATCAACCCTTTTCTTATTCAAATTATTAAAAAAAATTGTTAACAACGTAAAATTGAATATATCTGCTCAACAATCATATAATAATATGAAATAATAAACCATTTGATAATAATTTGTAGAAAACTCTCTCAATGTTGCAGTAGAGTGCATACTGTTTTAGAATCAGTTTCTTAAAAAAGTTGTTTTGTATTTTTAGGAAGCTAAAAATTAACATATCTGATCACCGATTATATAATATTAAGATAATGTAATAATCCATTTTATAATAATTTGTAGCGGACAAAAAGCTTTTTAATTACGTATTAATAAATTAAAATTTCTGATTAAAAATGGTGTGCAACAACATAACTAGCGGACCATATTATTACTAATTTATAATTTAAAAAAGAAAAGAAAATACAACTACTAAATCCCCCTGTTAAAATCCATCCAGAAATTTATCAAAAATTTACACGATACCATTGAAATATTACTGAAACTTACGTAACCTATAAGCATCTTGTACAATACTGAAATAATAGCATGAGGATCGAAACGATAAAAACTCATGGAATATTCTTTTCGCTTTTACTTTCTTTTGACGAGTGTCCAGAGCTACCCTTAGTTCCCTGCGGAATAATTGATGTCAGTTGAAGTCCTGACTGGAAAAGTTTGTTCTTTGTTAGACGATCAAGAGCTGGAATGGGTTACATTTTCAGAAAGAAACTTTTAATTGGTCCTTACCCTCAATAAAAGATATACTTTAATCCAAGATACAACCAGAGTGAAGATTGTTTTAAGTAGTTATTAGAGTCAGAGTTGATAATCTTTAGATAGAAATAATTTCTGAAAGGCAATTTAAGACATCTAAATAAATGTGTGATAGAGGTGGCTCAGTGGTTGAGTGGTTGAGAGGTGGCTCTGAGTTGTCGTACCGAAGGTCCTGAGTTCGAATACCACTGCTTGGCAGACTTTTATTTAATCTGTTAGCAGAAGGAGATAGATTCTATGGGATCTAGGATCCTCCTGGAGCTCACCCGGCCTCTATAAAGTGGGCACCCAAAATAGAAGGAAAAGTTGTTGGTATGAAAAGAATTCCTCCCGGTTTCATATCATATCGGGAGCCAAATTTCAAAACCCCGATAAATATGAAACGTCTGATTTACCAAACTAATTAAAATTTTACAAAACTATACACCTTAATAACCTGATATAGCGGAAAATGATCAATAATTCGAAATTTCATGATAAAAAGAGATACCAATTGTATATTTCATTATACATTAAATGCATTAACTAGATATTAAGAAAAATAATTATACAACAGGAATTTAAAATTAAATCTTTAGGATGTAATTGGGAGATTTCAACAAAAATCTCTCAAATATCATACTGCATACGTTGAAAAAGTATTTTGTTAACGGAAAAATTACGTTTCAAAAGTATTTTATTATTCTGATACGCAGACAAAAAATGACTTTTAAAATGAAAGAAAAATCAGCGATAAAGTTGCAGATGATATAATAAAATTTTGAAAATTAAGTCCTAAAAATATTAGAAATATAGCATTGAGGGAATGATAAATTTATTCCGAGAATTAACAGATGAGGCAATGGGATGAAATTAAATATTTTAAGTGTATATATATTTAAAAAAATATTCGTTTTTTATATGCATAGATCACAATATTACAATACCATGTAATGCTGTCTGTATGGTATCGAAAGATGACCAAGAAAGAATAATTCAATAAGATGACAAGACGTACAATTATACAAATATAAATAAAGAGGATGAGAGCTCTTTAATGTTTATTTTCATCCTAAGTGAGATCTTAGGGTTACGTACATAAATCATGGTACTGTGTACGCAATCTTCCTGCGTCAACTAAAAGTTTCGTCCAGAGGAAAAAAAGAAATACCCAATTTAAATTTCCAATTTGGGGGATAAAGCCATGGTAGCTCTTACCGAGAGCTGTAACACTGTATAAATAAACCGGTCAAGCGAAAAAGTATTCTTAAGGAGAAAGAAATTTCTGTTAACGGCTAAAATCGATGTACCGGTAGCCATGGCGACCGGCCCTCTGACCCATCTCCCCGTATTCAAAACAATCTCAACCTCTTCTTAACCTCTTTACGTCTAGATCATTTATTATGTTAATTTTATTGTTAATAACCTATTGAAAGGTAATGTAATTACTGAAAGGACCAGTTTTTATTTTGCTATTGCTTTTTAATTATTTTTAAAGTAAGGAATTGAAATAACAAAAAAAGAAAGAAAGAAACTTACGTAAGCAGTTTCCTAAGTTCCAATTATCGTTAATCAACTTATTTATTCGTAATTATTTAAAACTGGATTATAATACCTTGAATTTTTGTTAGCTGACCTTATATATACATCAGGAAAAAAATGATCCGCGTGGTGCTCAGAAAATAATATCTTTGATAAGGAGAACTATTTATTTTAAATCCAACGTTTCGACTAACATTGCAGATCTTCTTCCGGACTTATAATGGTGTCAAAGGATGACTGTTGACTACAATACATTCTAAAACAATAATTGTTTCAAGTCAAGCCTTGACCCCATTATAAGCCCTGAAGAAGACTTACAACATGGGCCGAAACGTTGGCTGTAAAATTAATAGTAATCCTTATAAAGATATTTTTTTTCCGGCTTTCATTCGGACAGTTTTCAACCTCCTAGAATAATTATATATATATTAATATTATATAATATATTATTAATATATTATATATAAATAATTTCTATGCATGAAGTATAATGACATAACAAAATGCAAGTAAAGAAATTAGCAACATAGCCACTGGTAGCACCCCGGATTATATATCATTAAATGTTATTAATACTTTAATTTCCTTAAGAACCAACTGCCACTAAGGACCAAGCAATAACACTTTTAAAAAAGAACCTATTCTGGCAAAAAATAATAAGTTAAAATAAACAACTAATATGTTTGCTAAAATAATAAATCAATATTTTTGCTGAAACAGTGTTATTAAAAAAAAAATTAATAAATTTATAGTTTCATTTATACTAATATGTACTTACATCAACTATTTATTTTTATTTTTTCAATAAATGTTAATCGTTAAATAAATTACAGTTTTAGAATTAAAATATATATATTTTAAGTTGGAGCGGGGTAGTTCAATGAATAGAGCGCTGAGGGTACCGATTTCAAGTCTACCTACGATAGATAAATTATTTAATTTTCCCTCTAGGACCTGCAGCTCTTCCTGGGGCTCACCCAGCCTCTATAAGGTGCGTAATCTTAATTGGGGGAAAATCTGGCGGTTAAGCCATTATCTCCCTCCACAATCGTTGTAATAGAAACATTAGTCTCTACCACATACTGAGCCCAAGACATAAGTGATGATACAGGATTTTTTTTTTCATACCGATTTATACAAATATTATTTTTTTCATTATAACAATAAGTTATTGTGTTCAAATTTTTTAAACAATATTTCATAATATAGTATTTTAAATTTATGATTGAAAGCTATTTCAGCTTAAAACGCTGAATTAAAAAAGAAAAATCGTAATTTATACTTATCTTTACAATATTACAGACTAACGTACCCAAAACTTTGTCTATGGACGACTTTTGTTATCAATTTAAAACAATAGGAAAATATCCCATCTAAAATTTACATGGGGCAGCACTTGCTACAGAATCGTCAGGTGTAGGGAATAATGAATATAATTTAGTAATGAACAAATACATTAATCATCAAACTACATTTTAAATTTTAAAAAACACCTGTACCACTACAAACAATGAAGGGTCTTGAACGCACTACATGGTAGATACTGTACTATTAATAAAAATAAAGGTTGTGCAGAGAAGTGATTTGTCCGAGATCACTTTCAAGCGTTCAACCGGTTTTCCGCAATTAAGGATACAATCCTTACTGAGGCTGGGTGAGCCCAAGGAGCATCAGCAGATCCCACAGGGTCCATAAAAGGCAGTTAACAAATTAAGTAAATCTTTATTACCCCTGAAATTACATAAATCTTTATGAAAAATTGTATCCTTTTTATCTTTGAAAGTGTTATAATTCCTTCAAAGGATCGCATTGTTCGCATTTTTTACTCACCGAAATAACTCGGTAGATTTCACAACAGGTATTTTCGCCTCGTTCCATAACTAAAGATATTTCACGGCGTACACTCATTACCGGGCAGATGGGCGCGGTACCCATATTCTAAGGACGAACCCTTAACCTAACGAACCCCGCCCTTCCTCCACCTCATTACCTACTCCAAAAAAGTTTATTCCTGCTGAATCTTGGAATAGGAGCTTCCCCTCATTACACAAAACGGTTTATGGCATAAGATGGCCTAGTCATTTTAATTTTTTCAAATATTCAATCATAATCTTTTCTAAAATATTTTGTTGTAGTTATGTGTTCATCTGACGTCACTTTATGCTGCTATGGCTAATCGGACGATGATAATTTGGGAGCTCTAAATTTTGCCTATCTAGGTTTAATTAGGATAGGGATTTTTAACGAGTACCTGAAATCGTACATCCTCGGGACCTCTCTCTAACGTCCCTTAATAAATATAATAAAATATATAAAAAATTTTGTTATTTTATTCATACCTTAAAAGATCAGTATGCTTCCACTCACCTGAAACCAAAAAAAAAAATACAATTATGCTAATGGTTAGACTACAATACAACTTAAATTAAATGTATGCATGAGGAGTCTTCCATTTCAGTATGTTGTAGAGACTGAACTGTTTCAAGAACAACGGTGTGCAGGCAAATGACCCTCACATGGTATAGTACATGATGACCCTCAACCACTAGATTTTTCTCCCTTATTATAGCTACCCACTTTATAGAGGCTGAGTGAGCACTAGAAGGGTCTCAAGATTCCATAGGATCCATCCCCAGCTGTTAACAGAGTTAGATTATCTGCCACAGCCGAATTGATCTCACCACGATAACTAAGTGCTCTACTTCTGAGCTACCCCTGTCCCAAATTAAAATATATCGCAATGCTTATATCCAGGTCACTCGTTTTCTAACAGCTATTTGTTAAAAAAAAATGGGTATCTGTTCCACACACTGTCTCTTCCAGTTGAGTTACAAGTTTTAGCTTTAAATTCATTGCATTTTTAATATCTTTAAGTCATTACAAGTTATCGTGAGCTTCAGTATGGATAAGAGATAATAATTAAGGGTAATGTGTATATTTCGGTAATAATTTAAATTATAAATAAAAGTTTAACTAACATTTCGAAGTATAGATGATATATTTATTTTTAAGAGAAAAGATATGCCCAGGGCCGGGATTCGAACCCGGGTCTACCATGTTTCCGTCATGGTGCTCTACCACTTGAGCTATCCTGGTTCGGATCTCGGTCGGACAAATCCATTCTCTCCACTGATCCCATATCCCCGTGTTCTCGCAATTTGCAATGTATACATGAGAAAGAATGTTCATCGAACATTTGTGGATCTTGTAGACTTACGTCATTTTATATTATTATAATTTATTTGATTATATTTGTTTATTAATTGTTATAATTTTAAATATTTTTATTTTGACATTCTTCCCCTTATATACACATAAAATTGCAAGAACACAGGGATATGGGATCAGTGAAGAGAATGGATTTGTCCGACCGAGATACGAACCAGGATAGCTCAGTTGGTAGAGCACCATGACGGAAACATAGGAGACCAAGGTTCGAATCCCGGTCCTGAGCATACCTTTTCTCTTTCAAATAAAAATACCTTAAATCATAACAAATAATAATAAAATAAAATAAATTATTATAGCTGATAGAGAGGAAAATAGTTGACTGGAAGATCTATTGTGGGATATAAAAGTCTGGGGGTACAGTCAATGTAACACAAAATAAGACAATCTTATTTATTAAGAGTGCCGACGTTTCGACCTATGTTGTAGACCATCTTTAGGGCTAATAGAAGCCGAAGCCAATATTGGCTAGAACTTCGTGCCAATATTTGAAGCAAACTGAAGAGCACCTATTTTTCATGTATTTAAAAATCTTGGTTTACTAACAAATATTTATTGAAACTGAATGAATTCTTAGTAAAGGAATATCTCGTTCCAATGATTAAGAATTTTTAAGTAGGGACAATCCATTCTTGTGAAGCTAAGATGGATTTTGAGGAATTCAGGAAATGGCGCGGCAGAGACCACTCCATTTTCCGCTGATGTAAAGCGCCCTAATCCACGAAGCCGAATTAAACATTGACCCAGGAGGTCTCTTTGTCGAGTTCCTGATGGAATTCTTTCTCAGCGGCAACTTTCTTTTTTCTTTCATTCCTTTTCTTTGTCTTACAAAGTCGGTTGAGGAGGAAAACTTTTTAACGGCGCCTGAAAACGAGAAGTGGGGTATTTACACAAGGATCTCATTTCCGAGAAAATTATTGTGAAACTTAAATAATGGAGCAAAAGACAAGCTTTACCACTTAAATGAGGCTAAGTCTGGAAAATGTTTTTTCCTAATGATATAATTATAATGATTAAAAAAAGAGTAACTGATCATTTATTTAGAATATAATAACTGTGTATGTTATCGTTAAAAAAACTGAAAATATTTTTAAGTAGTTAAGCACTCAGTTACTGTGCTGAACTCCTAACTCGAAATCCATCTGGGCCAAATAAATTATTTAGTCCGTGCAGAACAATAGATAATGGACCTTGAAGTATATACAGACCCTCCTGGGGTAGTGGTTTAGTTTTTTTTTTAATTGAATTTTTTGTTTATATTTGAAATACAGACGGTGGACGCCCTACGATTACTGTAAATTATTCGATTATTTAATTCATGTGTTGAATATGTATAGTCAATGTTCATGTCACATGTACAGTCAATCTTCATGATGTTATCCTTAATACCGACAACGAAACTGCATCTGAATTCTGATAAATTAAAAAAACAATATACCGAAAGCAGTATTTAGTAAAGCAGTTATCTTGGAAGGCGAATGTCGTAATATATAATTGAACTTAGTAAGAATTAATAATAATCCTTATATCATGTCTGAATTGAATGCATCGTATGAAAGTGCAGATTAATATCTAATATAGCGATTATAGCGAAGAAAGTGTAAATGGTCATAAAAATGTTCCCATCGTTGATTTTTCGGATGCATTAAATTCACTCTTATTTATATTTCAAGAGGTTAACTTACTAAAATAATTTAAAATTGATCCAGTCATCGGTAAACAAGGTAAAATTCCTGGTTGTAAATCTGAACCATCATAAAATTAAATTTTGTTGAATGGTTACCGACGATGAATCCACAAAACATTACTTAGAACCCAGTCAAGTTATTAGTAAAAAATAAAATAACTTGTACCACCACAACCTTGAAGGGTTGGGCTCAGTATATGGTGGAGACGATACTGTTTCTAGGACAATGGTCGTGATGGAAGGTGATTGGTCCAAGATCACACTCAACCATCAGGTTTTTCCCTAAGGGGTAGCCACTTTATAGAGACTGGGTGTCCTCCAGGGTGGTCTCTATATCCCACAAGCATAGCACTCTTGTGTTGCTTCAACGCTCTTCTTGCAGAACCACCCCACTCCCTTAAGATGTTAGTAACATCAAAAAGACATCGTATGTCCTAAAAGCAGCAAGACCACAATCTATGATCGTTGGGTTCCTTACTAGATTAAGAGTAATGTTTGTCTAACACCCTATGCGCTAAATTTGAAGTACTTAACTGGTAACAGTCGTTTAAACGCGAATTTCTCAGACAGTTTCTAATCTCCTGTAGCAGGTATGCATAAAGAAAAAAAATTTTAACAATAAATGCTAGTTTTCTTTGTATATTTTTTCTCAATATATCCTTTAAATTACGATCCATTGTCCAGTAAATGGCCATTGTTGGACAAGGAATTTCGCGTACAGCGGAGCATTCTCTATGTTCACCTGCGGCAAGCTGATAAGCCTTCTCTGCCACGACCGGCCCAATGCATATCAGTAATTTTGATCACTACAAATACAAAGCATACTGTTCTTGGCAGTATTAATATAGAATTTCATAATTAAATACTTCATATATTTATGTTTTTTTCTTGAGTAAATAGAATATAAAAAAAAAACTGTACCACTACAAGCCGTGAAAGGTCTGGGGTTCAGTACAAGGTAGAGACGGTACTATTTCATGGAATAACGTTCTGCAAAGTGTTGACTTGTCTTCGGTCACGCTCAAACGCCAGATTCTTCCCCCTTATTTTGGGTACCCTATTTTTATATTATTTTATAGAGGCTGGGTGAGCCTCAGGAGGGTCCTAGATTTTGTATGATCCACCTCCCGCTGTAAACAGACTAAATAAAAAAACTGCGTTGCAGCGGGATTTGGACCAAGATTTCCGGTATGGCAACTCAGTGCTCTACTCCACTCCACTCCCAAAATAAAATAATAAGTGTTATACTATTGACTGATATTTATTCATTATCATGCCCAAAACTGACATTACACATGAGCTAATAAAATATTTACAACCTTAAACTGAACAGTAGCCAACCTGAGTGAGTTAATTATATTTTTTTCATTATCTCTGAAAACATAGGTAGTTTCTACTCCTACTGCAAATGCAACTCCAATATCTTACATGGTTATTAATTATGGCGAATATTAAAATAATTAATAAACAGTTTCGTACTATTTTTATAAAGAGGTAGCTCCTTATAATAATTTTATTTTATATACTATTTAAAATGAAATTTTTAATATCCAGAAAGTAGTTACTTGGTTCAGATCCGACTTTAACTATGTGTATAATATTGCACGATGTTTCTTATTATTATTTCTAATGTATTTTTATATTGAGATATCTAAAGATAGTTTAACGTTTAGCGGAAATGTTGCAAGTTTTAATCGGTTCGAATAATGGAAATTCCAAACAATCGCTATGTTTATATAAAGAAAATGTTACTAATAATAAAACTGTCTGTCTCATTAAACTGTTTTCATCCAAAAACTAACACACTCCACTAAGCCATCGAATTCCTCTCGTATCCAATCTTTGCAAATCCAAAATCCTTCGTAAAACCTTCCGATTTCAGCAACATGCATATCAGCAAACACTCCATTCATGAAAAACTGTAAACCCACTCAAACCCACTAGTTTCAAACCTAGCAACCTCTTCAATTCCAGATAATCCTCCGAGGCGTCTGAAAAAAGGATGGCCTCGAGACCATCTAAGTTGAAAATTTTATTTGAGTACTACCATTGGGTAGTTTCTCTACTTGTTCTTATCTCATGCCGTAATTCCTGCATCATTCATCCTATTAACTTGATGTATTATTATAATACAATTGTAAAAAAAACAGAACCTTTTCTGGGTATTTTATATTATTTTAATATATTGTACGAAATTATTGATTCATAGAATATACCTGAAGAGCAAACTACTCGCCAGGATTGTCAATAGTGGATGACCCCATTGGGCCCAATAGTTGGCACCAAGCCTGTCTGCCCCTTGTTTACAAGCTTTTACAAGCTTTGTATTCCGCGGCTAAGACCTGCTCTGGTGAAACGGTGTTCAATATTAAACACTAACGCTTCACTCGGTATTCGATCAACTGCTTCGAAAACCAGAAGCTGGATTGTGGAGATAACCGTTATCAGTCGCATAGCGGCACGTCACTTCTTGGAAGTGCGCTTGTTCGGAACCTGTTTCAATATGGAACGCTAAGGCTAGAGAAATAAATAATTAAAGGACCTGTGAGCCAGAACCACAGAACATTGAATAGACTAGAAGCGCTAGCCGGGGCTCGCCCTATGAGTGAGAATGGCACCAGCTTCCCCCACTCCTTTGACCCCCTGATCCCGCCTCATGCCTCCGCCTTTATGTTATTAATCTTTTTATCCAGTAACAAACAACATCTATGACATATTTAATTTATTTAGGTACAATAAAAACTAACATTTTTCTATTGTGTATAAGTGTAATAATTCAACGTTTACTAAACAATACACTCTTAAAAAAATTAAAGTGTCAAGTTGTTACATTATGTTTTTGTCAATAATGTATTTTCATATTTTTGGTTGCTTTCTAGTTCTCTTTTAATTTCCGTTGGGATCTTTCTATGCTTTCCCATTTAGGAGAACAAGAGAACAAAAAAAAATATGAAAATACATTATTGGCAAAAATAAATAATGTAACAACTTGATCCTTTAATTTTTTGGAGGAGTTCATAATAATTTTTAAGGTTTTATATTGGGTGCAGTTCGTCATATAAGTTCATACGACAGTTTTAAATTGGGACTTTAAATATTTAGATAATGTAGTTTATAACTATTTACTCGTATTAGATATTTTTTCTTACAAATATTATATCACAATTTTCCTTTGAACTTCATTTTCGTTTTATACAATTATTTATTGGCCCTTAAATAAAACTAGCTTATTTGAAATAAATCTAATTTTGTTAACGCTGTCATTTTTTTTAACATAATGGTACATTCTCGTTCTAAAATAAAGCTTCCCTATTGACCTTATTATAGAAGAATAATGAATTTCTTCATCTAAGAAGTGTGATTGTGGAAAAAAGTTTTTTCCCACGCATTCTTTTATTAAGATCGAAAGATATTGATTTTCTGTTAATAGAGACATTTGTTTTTTTCTTTCTTGTGCCTGGAATATTTTTTCACAAATTTCACTAATGCTGGTTACATCTTTTGCGGGAATTATCAGCTCCCCACGATCTTTTACAGCAAGTAAGCCCTTTCCATCGGCATCATAACTTGAGTTGACAGCCTCAACAGCTTCTAAGCAGCCCCCACACTTAAGAACAAGGTTCAATTTCCTCACGACGAATCCTAGAAAATTGTGAAACATTTACATTGAGTATAAAATAGATAACACAGTACGAAATATTCAATTTTACCAGCAATATCTCGTGCCATTCTCGAGATGTAAGAATTCTCCTCATCAACATTTTCCAAAACACTTAACTCCAATTTTGATGGGATATCTAGACAAACTTCTTCCTCATGCAGCTCCAAATCGTTTCTTTCTATAAAAGCGCATTAGAAATAAAAAAGATATTAAAAATAATAATAAATAAAATTTAAAAAAAAATACAAAACTTAAATTTACCTATTTCTGTTGCGTCCTCTATCAGCATTCTTTTCCTCAAGGAGGTTTCATTGATATTTTCTAGCGGGCATGATGTGATATGTGGCCCTACTCCGAGTACATTTATTTTATCTAGCGGTATTACATTACCACTTGAAGCTGAAGATTCGTGCAGTTGTTTGTGTACCAGGATGGCTCGAAATGTGTACATAAACTCCTTGCAACTAGGATTATTGTTTCTTCCTTCTCTGGCTCGAATGTAAGAGAAAAGACGTTCGATGTGATCTTGTGATATCTTGTAAGTGGGGAAGTACTTCAATATTTTTTGATCTTCCACGTACATTTGATAGAAACCTAATGTGCTTTCAATGCAGAGGAGGAAGCCAAGAAATCCTAGTTTTCTCCTTGAAACTAGAATTGATTTCCCCGCTGCACATTTCAACCCCGACAGATACTTTTTTGCTTCCGTAAAATATAATTTTATCTTTTTGCCCTTTTTTGAAGGTTCTTTAGCTTCTTTCTTTTTTCTATAAGCGAATTCTTGGTTGAGCACAGTTCCTTCTGAATAACATTTAAACTTAAAGTCAGTTGTTCAAATTGAGAAGATGTTTGATTGACTTTATTTGTCAATTCACTCAACTTGTCATCTGCAAATTTTAGCATTTTTTAAAATATCTTTTTGTCGGGGGATCGAACGTTTTCCACAAGTGGAATCGGAGAGGTGTGCCTTTTAATTGCTCGCCTCTCCTAAAAAATAAAAATAAACAAAAATAAAATAAAAAAAAGTAATACATAAACCTATCGTGCTCAAAGTAACTGAAAAATATATTTACTACCTGAGTAACTTTAGGTTTCAGATATTCGGGAAAACTATCAAAAACTGATGGGACAACGCCATTTTTCAGTTTGACGTAAAATGGATACGATCTGTCAAAATCTTCTTCTTTGAAGTGCTTGGAGCACAACCGGCTCGTTTTTTTGGGCTGCCAGTTTTCTCTTCTTATTGCTTGAACCCACTTTTTTCGTTGAATTTCTTCTGACGGTATGCTAACCCGAAAGAATAAAATACCGAGGTCAAATTTAAAAAAAAAAATTATAAAAACAATTTTTTCTAAGAAATATTCCGCAAATTTGTTTTTAGGTACTTGTAATTATGTGTTTGCTTTGCGATTTAATTGAACCACAAGAAAGATGTGGGTAGTTTTATTAATTTCAGCACTGATTGTTCTTTCTTTAGCATAATAAAAAATAAGTAATTGTTAATGAGATCTTTTAATCTTCTTTAAATTCTAAGAGAATATTATTTGAGAAAAAATTGTTTTAAATAATGAAAGGATAATAAACTTACGTGTGAAATGTTATTGGAGGTACTGCTTGTTTATTGGGCTTTTTTGTACTGCATCCAAAGGCGACACAACAATATTGTAATTAGCTTTTACACACCAATAGTAACTCGAAAATAAATTACTAAGGAAGTAAAAAAATATCGTGAATCAATAATGGAAACAAACAAACAACGTACGAACTCCGAATGAAAAGGCAACAATGGCCCAAAATGTTAAAAAAAAATGACAGCGTTAACAAAATTAGATTTATTTCAAATAAGCTAGTTTTATTTAAGGGCCAATAAATAATTGTATAAAACGAAAATGAAGTTCAAAGGAAAATTGTGATATAATATTTCTAAGAAAAAATATCTAATACGAGTAAATAGTTATAAACTACGTTGTCTAAATATTTAAAGTCGCAATTTAAAACTGTCATATGAACTTATATGACGAACTGCACCCAATATAAAACCTTAAAAATTATTATGAACTCCTCAAAAAAATTAAAGGATCAAGTTGTTACATTATTTATTTTTGCCAATAATGTATTTTCATATTTGTTTTTATTCTCTTGTTCTCCTAAATGGGAAGGCATAGAAAGATCCCAACGGAAATTAAAAGAGAACTAGAAAACAACCAAAAATATGAAAATACATTATTGACAAAAACATAATGTAACAACTTGACACTTTAATTTTTTTAAGAGTGTATTGTTTAGTAAACGAATTATTACACTTATGCAATAGAAAAATGTTAGTTTTTATTGTACCTAAATAAATTAAATATGTCATAGATGTTGTTTGTTACTGGATAAAAAGATTAATAACATAAAGGCGAAGGCATGAGGCGGGATCAGGGGGTCAAAGGAGTGGGGGAACAGGCCTCAGAGCTGGTGCCATCCCACAGCTAGCCTTTGCCGCTTCTAGTCTATTCAATGTTCTGTGGCCAGAACCAGCCAAGCTGGATCGAGATAGCGAAATAGACTAAACTAAAGCTAATGTATATTTTATTCCTAAGCTGGGTGGGCTAACTGAATGCTCGGAGAATATTTGCAAAGGCTGAGAGACCTAAATAAACACACTCGATCTCAGCAAACCAGTCTGTAGAGAGGGCGAACACGTGGAATAAAAACAGTATCATTTAAAACGGCATTCGGGGTAAATCCTTATTATTCTATAGAACTGTATTTTCATGGACGAAAATAAACTGAGCTTCGACAGTTAAATTTAAATAATTCACTGAATTTTCGATTATTAATGTCCTCGTTTCTTGTTCCACACTGAATTAAAAGGATGAATTTATTTCGAAATTTCCTAAAAGATTCGCTGAATTTATCGATTAATACAATTTTGTTATTATTATTATTAGTCATAACGCTTCCAAAGTGGAAGACGCCAAGTAAAGATGGTTCACGTTTGGAGCTACTTGTTCTTATCTGCCCACCGGATTTTCATTCTTTGCGAGAAACTAATTTTTCTTTCAATAACATAAACGAACCATGGTTTTAATTGTAATTGTATTTTGGTCTGGCATATGCCAGTTGGTAGGATCACGGTTGTGGAGCCTTGAAACACATATTAGCCGCACTAACATGTAATAAATGGACGCTGTCGGGAAACCACCACTGACAGAACCAAGTATCATGATACGCAAAGGCGAGTAGAGAAACTAATCAAGTACTCAAATAACAGATTTTAATTAGAATATCAAGAAGCCACATTCTTCTCGGAAACCTTGGAGAAATATCGGTGATTGAATAGGAAGCTATGTTTGAAACAAACGGTTAGAGTGGGGAAAAAGTTTGAATGAAAGGATTAATACCGGGTTAAGGCCCCAAATCACCAAACAATTAGACATTAATATTGAATGATAATTGTTGACCTTGATAATATATGTGGAAGAAAGTGGTCCGGGTAGAGGTCACAATGAATTTCTCGTAGAATTGGAGAAAAACTTTATTGATTAGCCAACGTTTCGATCTACTTTGTAGGTCTTCTTCAGGGCTGTGGGGAGGGGGGTGGCTGGGGGGTAGGTCCTCACTGGCTTGAAACACAACTGTTTTTTGAACAGTTGTGAACAGAAAACATTTTTGAACAAAGGTCACCTGTGGTCTAGTGGTTAGCGTAACAAACTACTAAGCCCAAGATCGCGGGTTCGTAGCCCGGCAGGTAGCCCTAGGATTTTTTTAAGGGAGTAAAAAATCCTTAGTTACGCCGTCCTTCGGAAGGGACGTTAAACGGGGATCCTGAGCCTGTACGATGTCAGGTACTCGTTAAAAATCCCTATCCTAATTAAACCTGGATAGGCAAAATTTAGAGCTCTCACTGTAGCAACGTCCGATTAGCCATAGCAGCATAAAGTGACGTTAAATTAACCAACAAACAACAAACATTTTTGAACAGAAAAAACAATTGTGTTTTAAGCCAGTGAACACCTTTGAGCCACCCCCCCCACAGCCCTGAAGAAACGAAAGGTCGAAACGTTGACTATTCAATAAAGTTTTTCTCCAATCCTACGAGAAATTCATTGTGACCTCTACCCGGACTACTTTCTTCCACAAATTAGACATTAAGTTCAATATGGACGGTTTTTCGTAACAAAGTAAGAAGCATTGAGGATATTACTAAGAATTTTGGATTGCAAGGATTGGATAAGAGGAGAATTCGATTGCAGGCAGCTAAACTTATGTATTGTAACATGTGCAAATGTAAAAGTGGAGTCAGTTTGCAGAATGACGAGTTGATCGACTGTGGCAGATATATTATTTAATCTGTTATCAGTCACAAGTGGTAACTTAATCTTTAGATCCTTCTGGGGCTCCCCCAGCCTCTATAAAGTGAGTAACCTTATTTAAGAAAAAACCAGGGTGGTTCAGTGTGATATCTGACGTCACCTCCCTGCACAATCTTTATCTTAAAAACAGTACCGTCTCTATCATGTACTGAGCCCTAGATTCTTATCTATCTAGATTTTAACAGCAGACTCCTTTCTAATCCACCACCAGGATTGAGAAAACGATCGCCTAAAATGGACAATAATGACCTAGTGGTTAGGCCGAAAAGTTGCCGTGTAATAAATAACTTTTATGCACAATGTTTTTATGTACAATTCTTTGATGGAGACCACCATTTTGAATTGAAACTCATGATCTATAAGGCCAACTACTTTCTGATCTATATTTCGATCCCACACTTAAATTTAGGGAATTCGACCTACCTGGTTAGGATAATACTGATTGAGGAACACGCTGACGATGTTTAGGCCCTCTAGCTCAAACACTGAATAATTTATTATAAATTTTAAGCTTTGCTGTTGCTATGAATGCAGTTCTACACGTGACAGTAATTAGTGAACTTCTTGCAAAAACTTAATTAATTTCAATTATTCATCCATACAATTACCTTCCCTTGATTAATAAGGATCAGATAGCGAGGATTTCTCAAGGAAACAATCTGGATTCCTATCCGAGCTAAGCTGAGAAACGCGACCGAACAAATAAGATAGTGAAGCTAGATTCGACAGAAGCGACAGTTTCTCGCACTCAGCCCGGCCCATATAAGTTCCTAACTAAGTTCCTAATACAATTATTGGGTGGCTTTGAACTGAGTGGTTGCGCGTGCGGTTTGGTTAAGTGGTACCGGTAACCAATATTCAGGTAGGGTTGTTGGGACAGGAGTATCTAATCTCGGTTTATGTCACACTGATATGGTAATCCATAAGTGTTGTATTTGCGATTATTATAGTCGACTATGCCACCGCATTCCTCTAGTATTCAATCCCTAAAATCCTAAATCCTTTGTAAAATCCTCAATGCTCCTTACTTTGTTACGAACAAAGTAATCCATAATGACCTTAATGTCCCGTTTATTGCTGATTTGGCTCGAATCCGATATCAATCTTTTCATGACAAACTTCATTTCTACTCAAACCTTCTAGTTTCAAACTTCACAACCTCTTCAATTCCTGCTAATCCTCCTAGGCGTCTGAAAAGAAGATTGCCTCGTGGCCTTCTAAGCTGAACATTTTATTTGAGTACTACCACTGGGATGTGTCTCTACTTGCCTTTATCTCAGGACATGATTTATCTATCATTATATTTACTTGATGTATTCTGTATACAGTTGTAAATTTCAATAAATACATTTTTTAAAATTAAAATGACTAATTAAACCAATCTTCTGGTTAATAATTTTCAATAATGTACTTTCGTACTAGACCGGAAAAAAATTAACACGCTCGAATTTTGTGCATCATAAAATATGATTTCAAGCAGCCGAAACTTCAGATTCAGAAACTAATAAGAAATAAGGAGGCAGAGTGTCGTGTTAGACAAAACTGCTTGACATAAATAGTACTTTTGATCTTGAATGCCTTATATAATGAACATGAAGTGAATATAGACCGTATCCGTAACCTCATCTTAACCCCCAGGTTTTTAAAAGGGTTTTTGATTAGTTTTAGGATTGTATTGTAAAATACAAACCAAAGACCACTCACATTTATCTCTCTCTTCGAAGGTGTCGAGAAATCTATATTTTTAATAATTATTTGAGTTTAGTAGGCTACTCAATAAACATAAGTAAAGACGACGCGTCGCGACGTTTACCACCTCCAGGGGAACAGGGAAAAAATAATAATAAACTATACGCATATGCCGTGTAATTAATGTTAAGTATTTAAAAAACAAATTGAGTATTATCAAGTGTATTTGTTTAATAAACCTTTCAATTTTTAGATAACTAATAACAGACACCCTACCAGATCGCAGGGGGCTTGCTACTTCTCTGCCATCACTTGACGGAAGTTTAATTTGAATGAACATTCCTACTATTTAGTTAAGGTACATCACGATATTGCACAGAAATATTTCAATATAAGGACTGAAACCAAGAAAAAGGTATACTTCCTGAAACCGTGTAATTTGCGAAGTAATTCTTATTCAGTTACTCTGCTTCGCTGCGCAGCGCGATCGTCACCAGTCGAAGAAGGACGAATTTTTTCGTAACAATCTAAAATGTTATGTTTCTTCATAAATGACGATATGAAGAAAGAAAAAGGGTTTATTAGTCAATTTTGTCGTATATTTTGTTAAGAGAGAAAGATCCTTGTTCTCAAACGGATGGATGCATCACAGATGGAGTAGCTATGAATTTTTTTTAATAGAATAGGATTGCTTCAAATATTTGCAAAAACGATGGCTCCCATATTTTCCCGTAAATTAAATCATCCAGATTGAAAAATAAAATTTGATATGCACGTAAACAGAGAGGTGCGAAATTATATTTACGGAGTAATTGATTCAACAGGGAACTTGCAAAAATATATTCCCTTACAAATATCGAGTGTAAATAGGACGAGGTGAAATGGAAAAGTAATCAAATATTTGGGGGGTTGTTAATGCCGCCCTTATGGAACAGGGACACTGGGGCGTAGCGGCTGGGCCATTCAGAACTGATGGATTTCCCTTGTTCGATACTCGCTCAGTATTCCTGCATTTATTTCGTGTATTGGTTAATTAAAACAAGGCGTAGATTGCTAACAACATACAAAAAAGTCTATAATATTATTATATATATATACATACCTATGTATATACCTACATAAAATCTTCAGATCCGCAACCGTACCAGCTATACCCATTATCCGTAGTGCTAGTTTTATTCGAAGCATGCTCGTCATAGGAATGATGCAGCATCTCGATTCTCATTCAATATTATTGATATAATTAATTAATTTAATAGGCTTTGACTCACTCTGGCAAAGAGTTATAAGTTAAATCATAAGTTTATATTAGTACAACTCCTTCATTCGTTGTAGTGGTACAGCTTTGTCTTGGGATTCAGAACATAATAGAAACTGCATATTTCCACCTTATTTCTCATGGTTTCAATCCGGTCTGAACCTGAAGTGTGGACACATAAAACATTGCTTGATTAAACTAGCGAAAAATGAGAGAAAGTCGTTTTTTGTAATTTGGAGTTATCCTCTTTGAATATTGGACGCTTAAAATTTACCCAACCTTTTAAGGTCTTTCTGCGTACTTTTAAGCAATATTATGCCACCTTTTTGTGAGGCCGAATGCTGCTTGTTTCAAGAACAACTCCAAATTTAAAAGTTTAGATTAAATGTACACGGTACAGAGTACTTGGCTGTGTATAAGGAGAGAAATAAAAAGTGGAAGATTGTGCATTAAACCTCCTTAAATAAAAAGCAAACAAAAGGAAGCTCTTGAAGTGCTGGGGATAGGTATTCAAACTTAACTTAGTTAACGAGTAAATGGAAAATAGGTAAATTAAAAAAACCTTTTAAAAGAATGGGTTTCTTAATGAACGCCTAATTCATTCGTAAAGACTAATGGGGATGAAAAAGTGCTGGGGAGGGTCATTCCCAAGTGCGCATGCGCCATGCACCACCTTTAGAGGGTAAAAATACCACCAGCCCCAAGTCTGTAAAGAATTAACTCTTAATATCTTACGCACTGGACCGTTTACATACAAGTTGTACACTTTTTCAGCGCGTTTTAAAAACCTATGAAACGAGAGGTATTTATAACTTTGAAACGTTAAGATCTACGAAGGGCTCATTGCACATGAGGGGAGTTGAGTTATACTTAAAGCCAACGGTTGTGTAGATGAATTGGCCGACATAACGCTCGAGTAAAATATTTTTTCTCCTAATTTATAGATACTGAGTGAGCCCAAGGAGGGTCTTCAGTATCCACAGAGCCATTCCACGACTTATAGTTTATGTTCCAATGTAGAACCCAGCATCCATAATATATTTTTCTAATTTTACATCCTTCTATTTTTTATTAAATA
This sequence comes from Arma custos, assembly GCA_037127475.1. Lineage (NCBI taxonomy): Eukaryota > Metazoa > Arthropoda > Insecta > Hemiptera > Pentatomidae > Arma > Arma custos. The sequence goes on along the minus strand of CM073763.1, from coordinate 50,567,128 downwards.
TACGTCTCTTCTTCTTTGTCTTCTTCTTGTGCCTTTCATCGTCGAGGAACCGCATCAACCCAGGATCTCCATCTGTCTCTATCTCTCGCCATAATCCTCAGATCCTGCATGTTCTTCTCTCTCGCTTGTCCCAACTTGGAAATATAATTGCAGTAAGTCTGCCTTGGTCTTCCTCTGGGTATAGTGCCCACGGGTTTGGCTTCCATTAACTTTCTTGGATCCCTGTCTTGTCTCATTTTGTGGGTATGCCCAAACCATTTGACCTGACGCTTCTCCAGGGTTTCTTTCAGGGAGGCAATGCGTAGCTCCTCTCTAACAGTGTCGTTCCGAATCCTATCTCTTCTTGTCTTGGAAGTTACACGTCGGAGAAATTTTATTTTGGCAGCTGTTAAACGGCTCCAGTCTTTATCCAGGAGTATCCAACTCTCAGCCCCATCTAAGAGAACTGGCAAATATACACTTTTGAATATACGGGGTTTCGCGTCCTTTCCTACTTCTCTTTTGCCTACAATAGTAATTAAATATACTTTTTTCTAAAAATTTTAACTTCCTAATTTCTGCATTACTATTGTCATTACTAAAGGTCAGTAACACAGTCTTCTACGAAGCTGAGTCCTCTCATTATTTGTAACATTTAACGTAATTATATAAATAATAAATTATCATATTGTTTTCTAAATTGTACTGGTGATTTTTTGTAGTTTTTGTATTGAACCTTCATTAGCACAATAAGAATCGTTGTTTACAATTAATTCATGTAATTTTAAATAGAGTCATGTAATTGCTGTAAGTTAATAATGGGCTGTGTGAGATCACTAGATTCTCTTGGGGCTCACCCTGCCTCTATAAAGTAGGTACCCGTTGGGGGGGGGGAGTGGCTGGCGGTTGAGATCTGAGAAGGAGAAAACTCAGGATTATCCCTGCACAATCGTTTTCTTAGAAACAATACAATCTTTCCATGATATAAATAGAAAAGGAGTTTTTTTATTAACTACTGGCCATTTTTTCCTCTTAAATTAATGAATGTAATATATTTCGTAGAGACTGGATTTCCCTATAGGAGTGCGCTCTAGCAACAAATGTTGCGGGTTCGATAAGTCTCTACGTTGAAATAATATCAACATTTCTAGTTGGTGCTTATTCACCTAACGTCACTTTATGCAGCTATAGCTAATCGGACAATGCTACAATGGGAATCCTAAATTTTACCTATCCGGGTATAATTCAGATAGGAGTATCTGACGCTGTGAAGGCTCGAGATCCCCATTTTACATCCCTTCTAAATAACGGCATAACCAAGAATTTTCCTAATGGTATTAGGAGGGCTGCGAATCCACGATCTTGGGTTTGGCAGGCTGTTATGCTAACCACTAGACCACAGATAACCGTGTGATTGTATAGGATGAGTTGATTTGACCTAAATAAAAGTTAAAAATATAAGCATAAAAGATTATTTAGTTACCCTCACCCCAGAAACGCATGCACTGTCTTCTACATAATTAGCCTCCCAGAATTATATTTAGGCGTTTATTTATTTCGAACTTGAGGACCTTACAAAAAGGGAAATTGATTTATTCAGGGAGTGTGTGTGGATGGAAGGTGGAGTTATGGCGTCCTTTATAACTGTTGGACCTGCCCCAGGATCCGCGGCCAACGGAGCTCTTCGCATCGCCCGGGGTATCAACCGCTCCCGGGATAATCCTCAGACAGGGTGTCTCCCGTCCCCACTCTATGTCCTTCCCGTACCGTTTGGGGATATCCCAGCCCAGTAAACGATTTTAACAATATCGATCATTTGTTATCATTCACTGCCTCCTCCTTGTCGATACAAAAAATCAATAGTGCAGGTTCAATCATGTTACTTATGCATATCATATACTGAATTATTTAATCTGTACACAGAATGAAAAACAGCTATACATAGACGCTGTGGGATCTACAGACCTTCCTGGGGCTCATCCAGCCTCAATAAATTGGCTACCATCAATTGGGGGAGAACCTGGTGGTTGGGCATGATCTCGGACAAATCACCTTCCTGCACAACCATCGTCCTGGGAGCAGTACTTTCCCTACCATGTATTAAACGCAAGATTCTTGTAAGGTTCTAGAAGTAGTATAGAATATATTGAATATTTAACTTATTTTACAGTTACATCTCAGAGTGTATTCAAATATATTGGGTAAAATAGGTTGGGTTGAGTTGTTGATATATGAAATGTTAGTGAAAGTGTAAATTTAATTATTAGAAAAATAATTATTAAACAATACTTTTATTAATCAAAGTCTTGGAAGGCCGATTTCAGGGAATTTTCGTTGTCAAATTCTTTATCTCTTTAAAAATTATCCAAACAACGGAACACGTAAAAATCAGTTGGAGAAAGGTCCGGAAAATATGGTGGGTGAGGAAGGACCCAAGACTAATTTCTATAGAGCGGGGATTTAAATGCTTGTTTCAGGTTGGGAGAAGTTTGTTGAAAGTGAAGGATCCTATTTTTCCGTTATTTCACCAATAAAAGTATTGTTTAATAATTTTTTTTCTAATAATTTAAATTTACACCATTACTGACATTTCATATGTTACAACCTATAATATTTTATATATTATATATAATATTAAGCATATTTAAAATTTATTTTATTAGTAATAGTAGAAGAGGTACACTTTATCCAGATCCTGCACATTGCTATGGTTCCCATGGACCTGGCAGACTGCCATTGGAATACTTTTGAGGAAAATTGCACGATTATTCGACAGTTGAGCGTATTATCTTCCTACAAAACCAAAGGGTTCCACAGTACCGATATATTCGTCTTCTATATCTTCCGTTATATATTTTATATTATATCCTCTATCATCTTATTCTTCTACCGTTGATCAGAGATGAGGGTCCTGTTTGTAGAGGCTAATCTGGAGTTCTGGAGCACCTGACAATGCCTGCTCCAAACCGTTTTGGATCATCTCTTCTTTCAAAACCTCTTCTAACTTCTTCTTCCCATGAATTTCAAATAATTACTCTAGTATTTCTTCCTTCCAATCACATTTTTCAATGAAATATTCAAAGAGCTAAAAATTGTTCTTCAGATGAAATTTCTCTATGGGCAGGCACCAAAAAATTAAGATTTTAAGAATCCGATTTCAGTCGGGAATCGGAGGTGATAACGTAGGCAAGAACTTACTTAGTTCAATTTGTCTAGCTCACATATACACACGGACATAAAGTGATGTAATTTGTATTGATAACGTTGAACGGATCAGTCTGTCAAAGTAAAGGTGCCCACTTAGATTGATGGTTACAGACCCCACATTGTCCAAGTCACGGCTGTTGTGTGGACTTTATCAGACACGGACCGTGACGGATAAATTTATTCTTAAACAGAATAAATAAATAAAGAATAAATTAATCTGTCACAGTCGATCTCGAACTCGAAGTCGAAGAAATCAGATCAGTCAGAACCGTCTTAATCATTTTATATACTTTTATTAATTACAGTTTGTTTCCAATTCTTTACATCCCATTTTCTATATTGTATGCAACTGACGCTATTTACTTTTTTCTTCTTCTGTATTATTCCATCTAAGTATTACGGTATTTAGGACAGACTGTGAATAGAATATACAATTGACAAACGACGAAACGCGATATGCATTTCAAACAGGAAACAAATGACCAATCAAGGCTATGGTGTATTTGCATTGTATGACTCTGTAGACGTTCGCTACAGATGTGTGTCATCGTCTATTATCCGTTTTGATGGATAATGAATCTATTGTTATAATTGGTATGTTAATTTTACCGAAAAGGCTTGCAAATTCGCACTCAGGAATAGCCTATCGTAGGTTCTAGACCCGATTGTCTCTATTTCTGTGCCTGACCCAAGATGGTAGCTCTTCGCTAAAATAAGACGCTGGGCAGAACTGGTCCAGATCTGAGCTCCCTTGTCTCCCGGCTTTTGTTTCTTTTTCGAATCATCTTCTGGGCGAATTTAGGCACGCGCCCAAAATCTTGAGCCCGGTCGTCATCTCCCGACCGCTCACTATTTATACCTCAAATTTATTTCCCTGTGCTAGTTCCCCCTTACCAAACAATCCCCGATGTTTATTCCAAAGTCGAAGGGGAACGCCCTTTAGAAATCTGCGTGTGTGTTATTTTATCCCAAAATAAAAGATTGGTGCACCCATTGCGAAAAAACAAATCTCTAGCAATATTTTTTTTCTATATCACTACAACCCATGACAATGGTTACAGAGACAATGGCGATGCAGGGAAATGATTTGTCCTACATCAAGCTCAAACAGACATTTCCCCCTATTTCGGGTTTTATAGAGGCTGGGCGAGCCCCAGGAAGGCCCTAGATCCTATAGGATTCATCTCTGGCCACTAACAGATTAAATAAAAGTCTGCCAGCAGCGAAATTTGAACCCAGGACCTTAGGAATGGCAACTCACTGAGCCACTCTGCTCCTGATAATACAAACAAATAAAAAACGATTTTAATACATGACAAGAGTGAGATTGAATCGATGAAATCGTTTGCAAGGGTTATTTTTACTTCACAGTGGAACTCTAGCAACCCCAAATCAACAGATCAACAAAACTAGTGTAAGCTAAGTTTAATTCGCAGTTTTGTACCTTTTGAAGAAAGCATGTGAAGTAAACAGGAAAGTGTTGCTGATCTTCTTCAATACGGTTCGGGTTCAAGTGGGGTTTAAATAATTGTTGTGGAACTCCCTAAAGAACTTATAAAATCCCAATAAAAATTAAAATACTTATAATAATAGAGTATAATAAATAAATAAAATTAATAATCATTATAAAAGTATTTATAAAATCTAACGAACAACAGCCGACATATGTGAAACTAAGAAAAGCTTAGTTGGATAAATTGGATTAAAATTATATGAAGAGGGAAACGATAGGAAGACCTATGGTGTACGGGTTAGCATAACGACATGCTATACTGAAGACCACGGGTTCGCAGCCCGGGAATTATTAAAGTAATTAAAAAATCTATATTAAGGTGCAGTGTCAGGTACTCGTTCAAGATTTCTATCCTTATAATGTCTGAATAAGTAAAAATTTAGGGCTCCTATTGTAGCATCGTCCGATTAGCAATACCAACATAAAGTGGCGTTAAATGAAACAAAAAATCACAGAAAAACGATATGATATTGTGTGCTACATATAAAACCTCTATATCAAATAACGTGTTAAAGTTAAGATCCCTAACTATAGTTCGCAATACCAGTGAATATATATATATATATATATATATATATATATATATATATATATATATGTATATATATTTTTTTTTATTTGTTCCCCCATGGTAACCCCATGGAGGGACCGTTAATTAATATTAGGACCTGCTCCATACTTAAGTAAGCATATTTATTACATGTGATTTTAATAATTACAGATCGGTTTAGTATTATAATTACAGATTACATTTTAGTATAATTTACAATACAAGAAATTAAAAATTTACAGTTTGACTAAATTGATAATTTACACGTGGGAATAAAATTAAAATTAAATTTGTAATCCTAAATTGTGTAATGAAAAAAAAAATTAACAAATACACAAGTAAACAAAAATGAAAGTTTTTATAATATAAATCATGTAACTAAAAAAAAAACAGTGAATATATAATAGAAGCATATATGGTTACATGGACAATCTTCCTCACCCCTCCCTATTGTCTTTTTATTTAAGGTTATGTATCACTGCTTGGTGAAGATATTTTTATTACTTTACCAGTTTTGTCCAAGACTATCTATGCATCAAAAAACTTTCTAGAAAAAAAAGCTCAAATCATACGTTTCGTTAAGCAGCATTTCCTCAGGGATTGAAATTTCCTCTGGGAGATTTTGATTAAGGGTTTAAAAATCTATTAAGCTGAGAGAATATAATTGTGAAGTTTCTCAATGATATCGATTACTGATTTGCATCCATTATAGGACGGACGATGTTCCGCAAGAATTACCCTGATATAGTTACAGAATGGCAATCATCTGCCATTGGGTGAAAATTATGGGAATGTTACAATCGTTTCACATCATGCGTTTGGAAAATAATGTAATTAGAATTACAATAAATAGTAACATTCGAATAAATATATTAAATATGAAACATCTGATCATATTATATATTTTAATACATGTTATGTGAATTTATTTATATAAAACATGAATAATAAAACTCTTTATTTGACTATTAATAATCAAATACATGGAATAAGATCATGATGGAATAACTATGCTTTAAAGCGTTAAAACTAATACAATTTGTATATAAAAAAATTACTGTTTAAAATTTAAAGATCAAGTAAAAGAAACTATATAGCTTGTTTGTTTGTTTCAAAACAAACCAACTACAATTACAATTAATACTAAATAAATAAATACGTTTACGACATAGTTAAATAGATACGTGCAAAAAGTCCACAAGTTTTTTCGTATGAAAAAACTGACGCCCAAACCTAAAAAGGATCGTTCGATGTAATGAGGTTCATACTCCAAATTTTGCGTCCATTTCAGTAATGGCCGTTTTTGGTATCTGTTCTACAGGTTGTCGGTTCCAGGTTAAATCAAAACAAGTTTTAACTGTTCATGCCTTTGTTCTTTAATCCAAATATTTATCCTGTTAAATAGTTATCCTGAGCGGTAGAATTATGGAAAATGTGTATATTTCAGTAATCAAGATGAGCACGATTCAACAAAAATATATCAACTATAGTTCGAACTTTTGGTTGAATGGTTAATTTCTTGATGAAATGATTGTCGAAATATATACATTTTCCATAATTACATTATTTTTTCCATACTAAGCCTCACGACAATGTATTTTTTGAGAATATTAAAAAGGAAACGTATTAACAGTTAAAACTCAAATCGAAGCAACAACCTGCGGTAATAATACCACCATTTTTAATACCCTATAAATACTTTCAGTACATGTAAAGACAATTCTATAGAGGATTCTTATCATATTTCAAATAAAATTTCTAATATTTGTTTTATCGGGACAAATAAAGTTTTATAATAAATTTTGGAAAAAGCTTAATCAGTGGTCCAAACCTCAATTATAAGGGTCAAAAAAATAATTCTGTTACATCTTTTTAATTCTAATTGAAGACTTTTGGAAAGATACTTTTACGAAAAATATAATTAAGTCTGAAAATAATAATAAGATTTTCCCTATTAGATCTAAATAAATTCATGACTTCACAAAATCTCGTATTCTTTGACAACTTTCATTAAAACTTTTTTTTAAAATTCATATTTTATCATTTTCATCTTTTTACCCGCGTTAGATTGCTATTATTCGACCGGGTTTATGATGAAATTTAAAATTATGGAACGACGCGGTTGAAAAGAAGGGAGGGGGGTATTGTTAAGGGAACCCTTTGAAGTTGGACTTATAAAAAGAAGTTATAATTGGATAGGTTTTAATGACGCCCGAATCTTTGGCAACGGCTTGGCGGGAACAAAAGACGGAAGGTGAAGACCACTAAAAAGAATGGCGAAGTATTTCGTACTCAAGTAATTAGATAATTAGATAGTGTTGATAGACTCGGAGGCCTCACGACAAATATCGTAGCTAAATCCGGCTTCAAAGGGTATCTGTTCTCTTTGATCCTATTTTCGGGCTACGAACTACACTTTTTTACTGCAATACAGTCATTATTTAACAACGGCCCGTGTGTTGGGATGGGTTACGAAAGTTAACGGAGGGTTGATCAATGAAAGCTTTAAAAGGAACTGTTATATGTATTTTTAAAAACGAAACAAATCACCTATTGACACTAAAGGTGTCGTAAATCCAACATAGATTGCAGTGTCGAAAAGATTTGATTTGGGCACCCCAATTCTAAGTTTTTTAAAAGTTTGAGCGCCAGTTATTTCAATCAAGAGTGAATATCATTTGTCCCGATATTCCAATTTGTTATTTAATATTTAGACCATTTGAGAAATGGAAACTACTGATATAATTAAGGAAATATTTGACTGCTCGTATTTTGAGAAATGGTCGGGGTACTGTCAATAAATTTCATACAAACTTATTTTTGTGCACCTTATTTTATTTCTGACAACGTTTTCTGCCATTATCAGGGTTGATAATAAAACAAAACACAATAACAATATCAACAGTGTAGAAATTTATGTAGTCAGAAATGATAAGAATGAAATTCAATGAGCAAAAGTTTATATTATGAAGTAATTGATAACAAAATAACAAATAATAAGAGGAAAATAAAACACATTAATTTACGTAACTACTAATAGTTTGGAAATTTTACAATAGTTATCCCAGTTTAGTTAGTTTCCTGAGAATTTGATGTTTTTATAAATCATCAACAAATCTTATTCAGAATAATTTTCAGTACTATAAAATAAAACAACATTTAATAGAAGCAGATAAAAAAAAAAGTTATATATTCATGGATATTCATTAATTGATATTTTTCATTACAATTCTATTTTCCCCCCACTTAAGGAGCAATGAATATTAAATAAAAATTTAAATATTTGTTGATATTCCCAGTGGGTAACATAGAACCAAAATATAAAAGTCAATTAAACGCAAATTTAGAGTCTGTTTCGGAAAACGCATGAGGTTCAGTTATTTGGTAATTATTATTAGTTATATGAAATAACTCGATATGTTTGAGAAATTTAACATACCACCTAATTATAAATCCTAATTAAAATATAGTTTCATTCGCGGTCTAGTATAAATTATAATGAACATTTTTAAATAAAGTGGTACCCATTCTAAAAATTTCTTTGTATTAAACACAGGTGCTCATACCCAGAGGGTGGAATCACTTTGTGCTTCAGTCAAATGAAGAAACAAAAAAAAATGTGGAACGATTAGAAATATGTTGGATTAATATTTATGCGAATTCATATTGAAGAGAAGGTACGAGAAAGAATGTTTGTTTACTAAAATTTTAGAAAGCATTGCTAATTTTTATCCATAAATTTAATTGCAATTGATATATTTCGCGGTTATTTATAAATATACATATGTTTTGTTATGAGTATTTTATTTAAAAGCATAAATAACAGATATCTCAAAAATTAATTTGCATGCGTTTTCCGAAACCTATCTCAAATTTATTAACGGATTTTGCAGGGTTGGAGCAGGGAGAGTTATTTAGGGTGCTTACTATATTCAGGGAAATTTTATTTTAGGTTTAATAATAAATATTTTTGTTTTCTTGATTTATATAAAAGTTAAATTTTGGATAAAAAATTAGAAATAGAGATGTTTCCTAGGATAAAATCGGATTTTATTGGGAGAGGGTTGATCAAAAAATTGGTGACGAAATTACAGCAACAATACTAGCGTCTACCGCTCTGACAAATTTGTAGGCCTATATAGGATCGTTTTATATTGTCAATTTCAGTAATAGCTGTATTTATTTGTATCATAATTTTAAGCTAAGAAGAAGACAGAAAATAAATTGCACTACTGTAACCAGCAAGGAGCAGAGTGGCTCAGTGGTAGAGCACTGAGTTGCCGTGCCGAAGAGCCTGGTGTTGGTTCTTCAGCAGATTTTATTTAATCTGATAACAACCGGGGATTGAACCTTTGGGCCTGGGACCTTCATGGGGCTCACCCAGCCTCTACAAAACAGATACAGCCCAAAATAGGGGGTATAGGTTTTGAGCTTGATTTCCAACAAATAAATTCCCTCCACAACCGTACAATTGTACAAGAACAGTACAATCTCTACCACGTGCTAAACTCGTGATTCTTCATGTAGTAGTACAGGTTTTTCACTATAACCAGTAATTGATGATAGACACTGTACAGTTTCTAAGCCAACAGTTGTACATAGGGGTGATTTATTACACTGTTTAATTACCGGTACCCGCAATATAAAGGCTCCATCAGCCACAGTTGGATCTCCAGTTCCCTGAGGATCGATTCACGGATGTTAAAAGATTAGATATTTTATCTGTCACTGCAGAGCCCGAAACCTAGAGCTCAGTAACTCTCTATGTAAACCTATGCTCTTCACACTGAGCTACCCAAAAAACAAAATAAATATGATTTTTTTTTTAAATACTTACTTTGTTGTTTGGAAAGGATTGCAAGAGGATTCGGAACTATCCATCATAGTCTTCACAGATCCATATGTGAGTACCTCCGACTCACCCACTATTTAAACATGACAAACATCAATCTTGCCATAGAGATCTCTGCCTGAACCAATATAGACTGGCTCGGAGTGCCCAGAGCAGGCAGATACCAGGAGCCACTCTGTTTGCCCAGACAGAACCCTTGATAAGATAGCCGGCGTGCGCCCAGAAGATAAGCGCGACCAGAGGACCCGATACTCGAGCTCTTGGCTCCCACAATTGGGCCAGCAGGTCACTGTCAGGATATCTACAACAGCCCACGCTAATGCTTGTATATCCCACCTCTATCTGATGGTTACGACCCAATAGCTTCTTGTAATCGGAAATTATTTATAATTTTTCATTTACGATAATAGAGAACTACTTCATTATCTTTATCTAAATATGAAACAAGCTTAGTTTGTAGGCTTCTATTTCGAGACTGGTAGTGATAGATACATTATTTATTCTATTAAGAGCCAGTAATGGACGAATGGGATCTGTAGAACTATCTGGGACTTACATAATCTCTATAAAGCTGGAACCCTTAGCTGAGTGATCTTGGTCAAATTACTTACTTGCACAAACGTTAATTCAAAATAGAAAGAAGAAGAAATACATGAAACGGATCAAGTTGAAAGAGAGGACAGACGTAGTCCATTAAAAAAATTTAAAAAAAAGTGGCTCAATCATTAAAAAACCATAAATAATATAAAATAAATAAAAATCAAGAAACTTATAAATACACAGTACAGACCCTACCGGGTACTGAACACAGTTTATTTCATATCTAATTAATAATTATTCCTGTATTTTAACATAATATAAAAGCAAAGAAACAAATACTATGCATATTTATCTGTTTTTAGATGAAAATATTATAAATATGTCTCAAGTGATTATGACTTACAGTACTAACTAAGAGAGTTCTTGTGAAAAAATAAAAAAAAATCTAAAAATAAAAGACATCCTTACACCTTAGATTTAATTGCAGGTATCTACAACACTACTTACAAATGTTTTCTAAGTAGCACTATCAGAATTAATGAGTAGATCCAGTTCAATATAAAAAAAGGAAGATATGAAACCTACCCTCAAGAAATATCTGAACACCGATATTCCTAAAACAATAATAATTGTTATTAACCAATTCTTCCCTTATGAGTAGTGACAATTACTCGTAATAACGTAATAACTCCATTTCAAGCCAATGCCTGACTTAGCCGCTTATTCACTACGAAAATAGCACGATTCCGCTTCCCTAAGAACAAAAACTTATTTAGAAGAAAATTCCAAACCACTTATTCACCGGAGCTGTAGATATCTTCTGCGGTTTAGTTGGAGAATAAATAAAATATACATATAACAACAACAATATGACCAATCTCTGTTTACAAACTTCCTTCCACGGACCACGACCCAAACCAAAATTCGCCAGATCACTCTTAACGGAATCCACCTAGGCCTTGGTCTACACACCTCAGACGTATGTCAGTTCGGTACAGCGCTTATTAACTTCATATATTCCTAATAAGAATATGCACAAAAAAATAGAAATTTAGTAAACATAGTTCTTATAAACGTTTGTGTAGGTTCAATAGATTTCATTATTTAAGTCCAAAAAATATCTTTAAAAAATGAAGGCACATTGCTAATAGTCCCTCCAGATTCCTCAAAGAGAATTCAGCAAGTCGTTGAAACAATAAAGAATTACACGCTCACGGAATGTAGTCGGATCACGCAAGGCTCTCTACAATACGGCCTGCCAACTGTCTCGGCACTACAGTTACTCTTAAATTCATCCTGACAAAGAAAACCTTTCTGAAATACGAAAATAAGATTATAAAAATGAAGCCTAACTTTAGCCTCATGAATTGAAATTAATATTCCTTCATATACTTTGTAACAACTAGGGAAGACAAATTTTTATAATTTCATATAAACAATTAACTGAGCAGTGCAGGTACAGATTGACAAGAACAAAAGTTTGTTTCCAATAAATAAATCTAATTTTAGTTTATTTTTATTTCTAATTGTTTTAAGATACAAAAACACGTTACAATTTGAAAATTTTCATAAATAAAATTTTAAAAAATTTACAGATAAAACAATAACTTCGGAAAGAAAGGTTAAGAGGATCTTTTATATTTCTGAAAGAAATAATCAGATAATAAATTTCAAATGAGATTAAATTACGATTGCAAAAAAAAAATCTGTACCTCTACAACCCTGACGGGTCAGCAATCAAAAGATGGTAGAAATTGTACAATTTCTATGACAACGGTTGTGCAGGGAGGTGATTTGTACAAGATCACCCTCCAATTAAGGGTATCCACTTTATAGAGGCTGGGTAAGCCTCAGGAGGGTCTGTAGATCCCACACGGTCTATCCCACACGGAAAATTAGTCGAATTGATTAATGTAGCATTATGTAACTTGTATATGATAAATATGGTATATAATAATAATAATAAATTCTTTATTTATTCTGCGACAAGTCCCTTTAGAATAACAATAGAAGTATATAGGGTATTATTACGTCTTTAAGTATATTAATACAGGGTGTTATTGTGTATTATTAAGTGAGAAAGAATATCGATAAGAAAAAAAAAAGTTGCAAATTACCTACAGTGATAACATTTAAAAAGAAAACAGAGTACAAGAAATTAAAAAAAAAAACAGAAATAAGATTGCAATAATTATATAAAGATAAAAAATAGATAATTACATATGTGTGCAAATTACAAAGTCAAGTAGAAACAAGGAAAGCAGAAAATGAAACAAAAAATATGAACAATATCAACTAATATAACTTGTTTTAAAAAATATCTAACTGGATGAGTGAAGCGTCAATATATATGTAATTAATCTAAATAAGATAGTAAATGATTTATTTTTTTTAAATAATTAGAATTATGAAAAAGAATGAAATAAGTTAGTCCACAAATAGAGAAAAGCAATAAACAAACATCAAAAAACATCAATAAGATATACAATATGATCAACAAAGGGAAGTCGTACGTTTCTTTTTTAATTTCGTGATACGTCAATCAAGAATAAAAAATAAAAAATGAAATGATCATTATTACAGAAACAAACTTCTTAATCACCAATTCAGCAAAAAAGAAAATATCTTGTCATTCAATTAGTAAACTATTCTTATTTTCCGGTTGTTCTAAAGTAGTTAACAAGAAATGTTAGGAAAGGCCTAGATTTTAAATAGCTAAAATCCATAACAAACATTGGGGTTTCTGCTTTTAGATCGGGCTTCTGCAACATCCCCTTGAAGCGAATAATGTAAACACACAACCACGCTCTATAAATAAACTTTGCTATGGTCTGCTCTCATTATAGCAAACTTTCTACAACTTGGACCGTTCGATGTGCGGCCAATGTTCTTCTAAAGGGACTCCAGTTTAACAAGAACTGTTAGGAAGAACTATTTTACTCCTAAACAGAATTTAGGAAGTGGAGTATTTATAAGAGATGTAAAAGTTATACGAAGGTCGTATGATAAGTACGATGGAGACGTGTTCAAGTGTATTTCCTCCTACAACAATATCGCCAACATCAGTGCGGTTCATTTAAATGAACTATTATCCTTACAACTGTCCATTATCAATATGCAACCATTAAAACTGAAGAATGAACACCGTTCTTGAGGTATTTAAAAAAAGAATATTACGCAGAAACAGAATAGACCATGCAACCGATTAATATGAGTGATAGTATCGTAAAGTTTGAGATGCTCATGAAAAAATGTTGGGCTTAGTAATGAACGAATACCTAAAATGTTAATAAGCGTTAAGCCGCCTGGTTAACATCCGAGGGGAAGACCGAGGCGTCAGTGGGAGGATTGTGTTAAGGATGATCTAGCGGCACACCATGTACTGAATTTAATGAGAACAATTTAAGTAAGTTAAACCTCAAGAATATTTAAATTAATGATAGTGATTTTATTGAAAAAAATGAGGTAACATTGAACTGTTTTAAAAACAAATTAAAACTTTATATAAGGAATTTCATTAAAATCTGTGGAGGTTAGTTGATATTCATATATTGGTGATATGAGCATCAGTTCTTTACGTTATACGCCTTCCTATTATTATTATTATTTACATTTTGGATTTCTCGGCTTGTGCCGGATAAATTGACCATCCCGGACCAAGGTCAAGGGTATGGCTCATTGATGGTTAATTCGGAATATTTAAAAATTGTCTAACGATGCTGGCAATTCCCAGCGCTACCGTACTTCTGTACTTCTTCCAGTCCCCTAATTATTTCCAGCGTCTTCATTGATCTAATCTTTCTAAACCATTGCTGGATACAATGATTGGTAGTACTTTTACATCCACCAATCGGTAGAGGTGCCTTAAATCCTCGCAGAGCTCTATGTACTTCCGAATTTTTTCGCTCAATGTTTTAGAAACGTTGTCATCAGCAGGAACCCCAACTTCGATGATGATGGCCTTTCTTATCTAAGAGCAGTACGTCTGGTCTATTGTGGGGTATATTATGGTCAGTGATCATAGTTTGATTCCAATATAGTTTGATGCCATTTTTTTCTAATATTGCCTGTGGCTGATATTTGTAGAATGGGTGATGACTGTTTATTAAATTATATTTTTGAACCAGTGCCTGATGTACGATCTTTGCAGTATTATCGTGCCTAGTTAGATATTCTTTACCTGCTAATGCTTGCCAGCCAGAGGTGACATATTGAATCGATTCGTACGTTGCTTTGCATAGGCAACATCTGTCTTCGATTGCTTGGTGCAGAATGTGTATTCTGTAGGAGTTTGTTGCCATGACCTGTTCCTATATTGCCAGACTCAGGATTCATTATATTCAGTCTCGGGAAACATTTTTCCTGTGGTCAACCAATGGACAGACGCTTCTAAATTGATACCCGGAGTATTTAAAGAACTGTAAAACCTCCCATGGAGTGGTTTACAGTTCCATGATTCTGCAATGATTCCTCAGTTGGCATTACTATTGGATCTTGCAGAATCAAATTCAGTGCTGTATAGTTTATTATTATTATTATTATTATTAATAAATTAAGCAATAATTATCATACTGGAAAATCAGTCGATTTGGCGTACTACATCATGTCTGAAGCACCATTGTATAAATGGTCAAGTCAAATTTTAATACTACCTAGAGAATCGACATCATGTGAAATTTGGCTTGAAATAGAGTTATAATAAAAGCAATAACTCCATTTCATACCATTATCCACTTGTACGTTACGAGAATTTCATGATTTCGCTTCCATCAATTCACTCATTTCGGACTGAAATCGACTTAACAATTTACTTACGGAGGCTGCAGATGTAACTAATAATAATTTTCTTCATCATATTCTGTTCCAAAAGGAATACAACTGAACCTTCCCACAATTATTCACTGGAAGATATCCGGGCCAATTACGACAATAATTAATGTAGTTAAGTCTGTTGGTCCATTCAAGGCAATTATTGAGATTCGTTCCCATCGATAGCTCTTCACCAAGTATGATCTGAAATTAACTCCATCCAGAGAAAAGATATTTATAAATTATGAATAAACATTAAGGTATCTTAATTGGTGTCCTGTTCTTGTTTGCCTGTGACAGATAAATTATTTAATCGGTTACCATCAACTGCTGGGCCTTGTGAGATCTGCAGAAACTCCTGGAGCTCGCCTAGTCTCACATATAAAGTGTGTATTCTTAATTAGGGAAACACTTGGTTGTTGAGCGTATCTCGGATTAATCACCTAATAGCAACAGCCGCTGTCTTCGAAAGTGAACCCAAGATCTTTCATATGTTTTAAAGGTTCAGCTATGAGCTTAAGTTATCATCAGGCTAATATTTAAGTCATAATCAGGACTGAAAAATGATCGCCTATAACGGACGACGATGGCCTAATGGCTAGGAGTCTGCTACCCAGACTTTCGTCTTAACTTAGTGAAGAGTAGGGTTATTTTGTAGAGGATGGATATAGGTGGAGATAATAGGAGTGGTCTCTAACAATGTCACACCACAGGCGGCTTTGATGAGTTTCTAAATTGAAATAATAATAACATTTCTACAATTGTTGTTCATTCAGTTAACGTTATAAAAAGAGATAATTTTAGTTGTAACGTTAAAACGTTATAAAAAGTCATAATCATGTTTGAACTTTGAAGTTTTATGATAGTAATGACATAAGTTAAAATAAAAAAAGTTTCTAGCTTTTAAAACTTTTCTAATGGTTAATAACAATTTGGCTGGTTATTATGTCGGTTAATAAATATTATTGTTAATCATTATTATGATTAATTTATAATACCTAATACCCTTAATTTTTTTAGTTTTCTCATATGGAACTTTCAGATACCTCTGTTTAAATTCTATCCGAGTTATGACGTCGTCCTTTTGAAGGAGCGATACGATACAAATCAAGTGACTGAAACAATAAAACTGTAAGCAAGATAAATGTTTGAATTGCGACAATAAGCTGGCACAATCGGCTCAACACCGGATGAACGAACGGTTGCCATTAAATTGCTCGAGAAAGGGCAAAGCACAAAGCACCATTTCCTTCGAGCCAATGGCCAATTTTGACGCATCAATTCTCTACTATAGTTCTCTATATGTGTTTCTATCATACCCGGGTTTTTTTATCAATGCTTAAATGTATATTATAAATCAATCCATTATATGTATATTATAAATAAATGATAGTAAAAAAAAAACTGTACCACAACTCGTGCACAGTTATTCACACAGTAATTGTATTGTCTATAATCTTCTCACTCCAATTTTCAATGTAATGTTTCAGAACATGGTAGAGACTATCCAACGGTTGTGAAGGGAAGGGATTTGTCCTAGATCACCTTTGCCGCCAGATTTTACCACTATTTTGGGTAGGCGCTCTATAGAGGCTGGGTGAGCCCCAGAAGGGTCCTTGATCCCTTAGCCACTAACTATTTAAACAAACGTCTGCCAGCGAGCGGGATTTGAATCCAGGACCTTCGGCGTGGCTCTACCATTGAGTCCACATGATAGTTAAAGAAACTAAAAAGAAAAAAATAGTTTGCAATAAGTTTAAAATAAGAATATAGTGATGAACAAAAAAAATGAAATAATTGTAAAAAAGAGTCGATTGCTTTTTAAGTTATTTTCATAATACTCTAATTAAAAAGAAAAGAAAAGAAAGAAATTAACGTACGTAGTTTCCTCTGCTCCGATTATGATTAATTTAAATAAAGGATAGTTTAAGAAACTAAAAAAAGCACGCCGTTTCAGGCTACTTCAACATTTACTAGACAAACGTTCTAAACTCTCAATTAATTACTAAAGACTAATATATAGATGACAATCATTAGACCCATCTGGACTTACGGAATAAAGCTTTGGGGCTCTACTAAACTATCGAATTCCTCTCGTATTCAATCCTTACAATCCTAAATCCTTCGTAAAATCCTAAATGCTTCTTACTTTGTTACGAAGAAAGTAATCCATAATGACCTTAATGTCCCATTTGATGCTGAACTGGTCCGGATCCGATATCAATCTTTTCATGACAAACTTCATTCCCACTCAAACCGACCAGCTTCAAAACTCTTCAATTCCTGATAACACTCCGAGGCGGCTGAATATAAGATAGCCTCGTGATCTACTAAGTTGAACTTGCTATTTGAGTGCTACCATTGAGTAGTTTCTCTTCTTTCCTTTATCTCGTGTCATTATTCACCTTTCATTATATTTACTGGATGTATACAATTATACAGTTGTAAATTTCAATAAATAACTTTAATAAAAGAAAGAAACTAAAATACACTGTTTAATGGAAAACAAAAATATAATAATAATCAAAAAGTATGAAATGACAATTAGGTGTTGAACAAAAAAAATCATTTTATGGTGTTATTTTTATCATCACCATTGTTATTTTTTAGTTTATTAATTTCACGTCACTTTATGCTGCGATGGTTAATCGAACAGTGCAACAGTGGGAATCTAATTTTTTCTCGACCAGGTACAATTAGGATAGGGATCTTTAACTGATACCGAGCAGGGGCCGCCATTTTACGCCACCAACAAAGAATTATTTACTCCCTTTAAAAAATCCTACCTTTCCTTCCTCCGTACTGCGGACTCTCGATCATGGGCATAGAAAGTTGTTAAGTTAACCACTACACCACCTGAAGGAGTTATTGGTGTAGTGGTTAGCTTAACAACTACATCAATAACTAAAATAATATAATATATAATACACCAATAAACTAAAAATAGATAACAATAACTTCGGTATACAATAATTTATGGCTTCAACCAGAATACTTTGACAAAGAGGGGAACGAAAAGGTATTATACGTAACTAATAATAACTAAAACCTTACCACTCCTTATAGACGATGCCCGGAATCGTGAACAATAGTTGACCCAGATAAGCCAACAGCTGGGAATCATCAAACTACCTCAACCATTTGTTCTGTGAGCCAATTTTGGAGGATTATTATTAGATCTCGGTAAGTGCTTCTATTAGTATAAGAAACTGCGTTTTTATGTCGCATCCTTCCAGGGATAGAGTGGAAGATATACGTTATGCACTATAACTGCACGAATAAAAAGACACAATATTTTATATTTATTTTCCATCTTGTCTCGAGTGAATAGACCTGGACATTAATAATAAATTGATCTGTCGCAGGCAGGAAGTTTTGGTATTAACGGTCATGCAAGACAATTTTTACGCTATTCGAAGAATACGTCTTGAACGTACACTAAAAATGAAATGAATAAATAAAGATGCTTTCACTCATATTTTTGGATGCAAGTATGACGTAAGTATTATAAATGGGCAGTATCTTATATATATATTATTCATTACCATATATATATGAGGAAGAAAATGGTCTGGGTGGATGTAAGAAAAAAACCTCAGAAATAAAGAGATATATTTATTTAAAAGTCGACGTTTAGACCCACACTACGTCTTCTTCAGGGCTAAATAATATATTTAATATTTAGCCCAAAGGAGATCAGCAATGTGGATCGAAACGTTGGATATAAAATAAATAGTTCTCCTTATTTAAGAGAATTTTTTTTACCTCCACCCGATTCATTTTCTTCCTATTATTATAATATAGAAACCCAAATGTTTATAAAAATTGAAATTTTATTTGAAATTTAAAACGATCCATAATTCTTTGATTTATATACATCATCGATTAAAATGCAGAGTAACAGAAAATGAAAACACAAATTTTCAGGAAAGTGAAAAACTATTTTAAGGTTCATTCACTCCACCATTCAGCAATGTCATCGTGTGGTGGATGTGGTCTCCTCTGCATTAGAACGTGGATCATATTGTTCGGGCGTCTTTCTTGACGTGGAACAGGCTTTTGACCGAGTCTGGCATACGGGCTTGCTCTACAAACTCCGTAAATTCCTACCCACTACATACTTTCTCATCCTTCAATCCTATCTCACAAATAGAACTTTCCAAGTAAACCATAATAATTTCTATTCATCCCTCTTTTCCCAATCTGCTGGTGTTCCTCAAGGTAGTATCCTTGGCCCAATCCTTTATACAGTTTATACAGCTGACATCCCAACTCATCCTAATACTATCCTTACCACGTATGCTGATGATACATGTGTATTATCAGTCAACACCAATCCAGTTATTGCATCCCAAAGCCTCCAATCCCATATCACTGATCTTGAAGAATGGTTTCAAAACTGGAGAATTAAAATAAATTCTAAAAAATCGCATCACATCACTTTTACCTTACGTCGTAAACCAATGACTTCCTGCCCTACAGTATCCTTTAATAATATCCCACTGGTCCCTGTAGAACAGATCCGATACTTAGGGTTGCACCTCGATAAACGATTAACCTGGAATCCTCATACAAGACTGAAAAGACAGGAAACCGCTCGACGTTTCAGGCTACTTCAATACTTACTAGACAAACGCTCTAAGCTCCCAATTAACTACAAAAGACTCATCTACATGACCATCATACGACCTATTTGGACTTACGGAGTAGAGCTATGGGGCTCCACTAAGCCATCGAATTCCTCTCGTATCCAATCCCTACAATCCAAAATCCTTCGTAAAATCCTCAATGCTCCTTATTTCGTTAAGAATAAAGTCATCCGTAACGACCTTAATGTCCCTTTTGTTGCTGATTTGGCCCGAACCCGGTATCTATCCTTTCATAGCAAACTCCATTTCCACTCAAACCCTCTAGTTTCAAACCTAGCTTCCTCTTCAATTCCCGATAATCCTCCGAGGCGTCTGAAAAGAAGATGGCCACGTGACCTTCTTATTGAACTTTGATTTGAGTACTACCAGTGGGTAGTTTCTCTACTTGTCATTCTCATGTCATTATGTAACACGCATTCTATTTACTTGTTGTATAATTGTAATACAGTTTTAAATATCAATAAATAAATTAAAAAAAAAAAAAAAAAAAAAAAAAAGTTCATTCAAAATTGGTGCGCATCGTTAAATGTATCTAAAATATTTCACTACACATGGTTTTGCGTCATGTAGATGATTCTGTGTGAATTATATATCTATTATAAAACCTATAGCAATCACAAAAAATTCTTGTCAACTATTAATAAAACCGATTTGATTGGTAGAGAGTAGACCTTCGTAGTTCGATTTTTTTCTGAGTCAAAATATTCATGGGTCACCTGTGGTCAAGTGGTAAGCATAACAATCAACTATAGCTTGGCAGATGGCATTCGAATTTTTCAAAGGGAGTAAAAAATCCTCAGTTATGCCCTCCTTCGGAAGGGATGTGAAATGAGAGTCCCTAGTACGGTATCAGGTACTTGTTAAAGATCCCTATTATAATTAAACCTGGTCAGGCAAGATTTAGGATTTTCAATATAGCATCGTCCGATTGACCACAGTGGCATAAAGTGACGTTAAATGAATAAATAGACAATACATGGAATATTTATCACAGATAAGGCAGATGCTTTGTGTATAAGGATTTCTAATTACTAATTCCCATATTATATGCCAAATTATATAATTATATTATATTAAACATGATTTTTTTTAACGGTTTTAATGGTTCTATGCTTAATAACTACATTGTGATTTTGGTTAAACTTAGAAAAACTGAATCTTGAACCTTGAACAATACGGAGCGGATTTTAGATTTTTGTTGTTGTTATGGTGAATAGAACTTCTTTAAGTTTAAATTAAGGTTAAAATGTTGTTAATATGTGAATAAATAAAGTCTACCTGAATAGACGAAAACACAGATCGAGAACCAGCACGCAGTCCCAGCCTTGAATGAAATAGACCACCCGGTATTGATAAACACTCCGACCTTGAAAATGTTCCCAGAATATTTTTTAGTAACCATACTAAGTAATTTTTTTTTCGTTGAGGACATTGCTAAATGAGTACGTGACGATCTCGTTCCGGAATGGGATGATAGTAAAAGTGAGGTAATAATGAAATATGGAATGATATAACGCTTCTTGAACTTTTGCAATTAATTACGAAAAGTAAAAAGTATGTTTATTAAAAACTAAAATTTTACAGGAAATAATATAAATTTCTCGTTTCGGATATACACTCCAACGAAATACTTCATAACACTATTATATAGAATCAATCAAATAAAAAAAAACCTGTACCACTACAACTGAAAAAGAGTCTTGGGTTCAGTACGTGATAGAGACTGTTCTGTTTCAGGGGCGACAGTTGTGCAGAGAAGTTATTAGTCTATATCACACTCAAAGTTATATAACACTCAAACGTATAAGCCAATATTTAGAGGCTGGATGAGTCCCCGGAGGGATTCCAGATACCACAGTGTCCATCCCCGGCTCTTAAGAGATTAAATAAATTACCTACCGGAATTTGAACCCTAGACCTAATTAATACCTTGGCTAAGGTAAATAATTATAAAAATTATGGGTCGTCAAGGACACAAAAATATCAGAAAATATATTTTAAAAATAAGATTCTAACATAATTTACAATATTAATTAATTTTGTATCAATGCTTTCAATAATTTATATGATAAGGAGTAACTAATTATTTTAAAATATATTTTATCAATTAGTTAATAGTATAAAAGTATGTTTAACACAGTGGATTGATTCCATACCTCCCTTGAATAAGTGGTGAAGTAGAATTTTCTCAAAAATGCGTTTCTTGTACTTAAGGAAATAGCGTCGTGTTATTTTCGTATTGCATAAGGATCTGTGTTAGGCATTGTCTTGAAAAGGAGTTATTGCTTATATTACCAGTTCGTTTCCAGCCAATAAATACGATTCTGCTTCTCTCAATGTAGTTAACTCCCTCCGGGCATATTTCGACTTCCGGGGGTTGTAGAACTATCGTAGGATTTACAGTTGTAAAGCTCTATATCCCATAGTTGAAACATTAAAGTATAACTATATTCTTCAACCATTTAACAATTATTTAAAAAAACGAAGTAACAAAAATTATATATTCGTTCCATAGATATTTGTAATTTCTCATTCCTATGATCCATTATTTTATTCACAATATACTTTGGTTATTAACATTACGAACGCTAGAAAACCTTTACATGCCCAAGAATAGATAACTGTCATCGTGCAGGAAAGGCAGACTATCCAAATAGACACCAAGTCAATGTTTGATGACTTCCAAGAAGTGATGTGGAGGAGAAATCTCTTGGGATAGTCGGAAGCATTAGGCACCCATGAGTGATGTTCGTTTTTACGTCTTGGTTATTTTCAGTGTTACATTTCTAGCAAAATAGTTTAAATAATAGTGGGTTCATCATTCAGAGTATTTCATGTTGGTGTATAGCGGCGGAACATTTCAAAAGTGTTTACATTAAAAACCTCACTAATAATAAAATAAGATAAGATATATATTTATATATAGAGAAAGCTGTGCCGAAGATGTAGAAGTCTCTCATTATATAAGTATGCTCAAGATGGTTGGTTCGCAGCACAGCTGGTAGCCTCAGGATTTTTTAAAGAGAGTACCATGTCAACTAACAGAGGGGACTTGAAATGGAGTTCTCGTAGGGTCAGGTAATCAATTAAGATCACTGATTACCTAGATAAGCAAAATTTAGGACTCGAATAGCTATATCAGCATCAAGTGACGTTAAATAAATACTCAAATATCATTAAGGGCATCGATTTAATCGAACCATTATTGACGAAAGGTTTCGTCTTAAATAAATTGTTAAATTCTTGTCGAGCAAGTGTCATGGCCGCAACTGAAGTTCCCTTGTAGTTTCGCTCCGTGCTTGTTACGTTCTCAGCCCGTTATTACTGAACGTATCTTGGTGAAACTCTATAAACATTGAGTTTATAACTCATGGAACATTTTTTACATTGACCTAAAAGTGAGGTGAGTGGTTAATTATTGACAATTGGTAAATGAACAACATAGTGATCGGTTGATAGAGGCTACTCAGCCGGCTGGTAATTCCTCTAGGAGGTCTTATCAGCTATTTACTATTGACTTCACGGTCACGGCCGTATACTGTTTTCGTCTCCGGCCGATCTTAAGTTCGAACCCAGTGACATTAACTTTTTTTTTTTTTTTTCCTTTCTTCTTTTATCCATTTTTTTTTATGTATGTGTATTCAGAATGTTTTATTTTGTATGTAATTGTATATAATATTGTGGATACTCTAGTTTCTTTGGCTTTATATAAAGAACTTTTATTTTAATATTTCTTTATTTTATTTTCTTTGGAACGGATAAAATGGATCTGGATGAGAATTCACTCCCCGAAGACTCGGAGGAAGAGATCCCGTTTTCTGAAATAAGCGAATCTGATTCCATATATTTAAAGGGACGTACACTACAAAAGCGCCACCGAAATCCTGCCCCCGGCTCCGCGGGCAACTCACCTAATAAAAAAAAGAATAAATCAAAACAAACAGTCGATAAAAAACAATCACCACCAAAAACTCGCAGTAAATCTTCTGCAGCCAGCAATAAAATTATAAATAAAACAACCACTGTTGAAACCTCCCACAACTCACCAGGCAACAATAGCTCAGCCAATAAGAACTCGGATTCTCAAGGTTTTTCTGACCCTGAGCCACCATATGTGTATATGTATATGTATATATGTCACCAAAATAGACAATTTTCTGTCTTTCGGTGATGAAATCGCCAATCTAATTGGGCAACCCAACTTCAGGTGCTACTCACGTATTAACGATATAAAAATAAATACAAATAGCAAAGACAACTATAAAAAACTGATTAATCATCTAACTGCCAATAATTACGATTTCCATTGCTATCAACTAAGAGAAGATAAAGCGTACCGTGTGGTCTTAAGAGATCTTCACTCAAGCACCCCCACAGCTGCTATCAAAAAAGGTCTCGAAGAAATAGGCCATAGCGTTAGAAACATATCTTCTGTTCTACACCCAACAGAAAAATACCCACTACCATTATTTTTTGTTGACTTGGAACCAGCTCGAAATAATGCTGAGGTATTTCAGATCTCAAGGTTAGTGTATTCAATAGTAAGATTTGAACAGCCCCGACAAAAACCATTAATAGTGCAATGCACAAAATGTCAAAACCTAGGGCACACAAAGGCTTACTGCCATCACCAGAGCAGATGCGTCAAATGTGCCGGCCCACACTCATCTGAGGTATGTCCGAAACCTAAAGAGGAGCCTGCAAAATGTGCACTCTGTGGTGAAGACCATCCTGCTAGCTACAGGGGTTGCATCGTTTATAAAAACCTCTATCGGCAGAGATCGCATAATACTGCACAAAAAAAAACAGAACAGAATACAAATGTTGTTCCTGAGCCTGGAAATTTATCACATTTCCCAGAACTGCCTCACACATCTACTAGCCATCAGCACCCCACTACCTCAACGATCGCCGATTTACAGGAAGACATAAAGCCGCCATCTCAAGCCTACACCAAGACTCTACAGCAGCCGCGACGTCAGACGCCTCAGAAAATTCAATCTAAACCCCAAACCTCTCAATCCAAGCCACAGATCCCCAAGGCACAGTCCCAACCTCCACGACATCCCATTCCTCCTCACCACTTACCTCTCCGTGTTAAACTTCCGCCAGAACACCCACTTCCAGTTCCATCACAGCCTTCTCTCATGGTAAACCCCTCATTACATCGACCAACGAAAGTTGATCTACCTCCTCGTCCCCAGTGTCGGGCTCAGCATCCAGCCAACACTCCTACTGACTTTCCATCTCAACCTCCTTATCCATATCCGCTCCAAGAACATAATCCCTCCGACATATATTCCATCCTATCTTCCTTCCTGATAGACCTACAACAAACTATCAAACCGCTGATAACCCTCCTCACAGAAATTCCATTCAACTTCCCGCGATGAATGTGAAGCCCCTAGCTGTCCTCTTATGGAATGCGAACGGACTAAACAACCGCCGAGACGAACTTGACATATTTCTTCATGACAATCAGATTGACATTGCCCTACTTACTGAAACTCACTTCACTAAACGTTCATATTTTTACATACGCGACTACATCACTTATAGATCTGACCACCCAGATAACACTTCCCACGCCGGTTCTTGCATCCTTATCCATAAATCCATTCCACATTCCCTTATTCCCTCTACTCCAAATGCGGTTATCCAAGCAACCTCTATCATAATATCAACTCGTCCCCTCCATCTTACATTATCAGCTGTATACTGTCCTCCTGGCAATTCTCTATCCTATAACCAACTAGAATCCTTGTTCCAATCCCTCGGATCACGCTTTATTGCTGGAGGAGACTACAACGCTAAACACCAACGATGGGGTTGTCGAACACCCAACCCTCGTGGCAACATCCTGTCTCATGTCTCCACTTCTCGTAGTTATTCAATTCTCTCTCCCTCGAATCCTACCTATTGGCCAACTTCCCTGAAAAAACGCCCTGATATCCTGGATATATTTGTCACATCCCAGATTTCTCCTTCCCATGTATTAATCAAATCCCTGGATGACCTCTCCTCAGACCACAGTCCAGTTCTGCTCTCATTACACTCAACCTTCATTCCTAAGCCCTCCTCTCCTTCATTGATAACAGGACGAATTAACTGGGAGCAATTTAATAACGATTTGGAAAGCAAACTAGACTTACGGATTCCACTAAAAACTAAACAAGACATTGACAGCGCAATAGAAATACTTACAGCAACAATAACACAAAGTATAAGAGATAACACTACCATAAACAGAAATAATATCACACAACAGACTAACCTGCCACAGCACCTTCGCATCTTGCTAAGCGAAAAACGCAGAGCAAGATCTAAGTGGCATAGGACTCGTTACCCATCAGATAAAACGTATTACACCCAACTGACTAACAAACTGAAAACGGAGATTAGAAACTTCAAAATCCAAAATTTACTTAGTGTGACTGAAAATCATACGACTACTAACAAATCACTATGGACGACCGCCAAAAAGATCCTTAAATTCAAAGATTTTAATCATCCTCTCCTTACTGAAAATCAAACTTGGTCCAGATCTGATGAAGAAAAATCTCACATATACGCTCAACACCTCTTCAAAACATTTAATCCACACCCTGATATCCTCAACCCTATTCACATTGAGCGTATTGAAGCAGAACTGGATATCCCACTCCAAATGTCTCTCCCACCTAAGGCTTTTCATCCGTCAGAAATATCCAATATTATTCATAGTTTACCTTCCCGCAAAGCTCCTGGACATGACCTTATTACAGCTCACATCCTAAAATCCCTTCCTCGAAAAGCTATCCTATTCCTCACATACATATATAATTCTGTAATCCGTACTACCTATTTTCCTGATACATGGAAACTATCTATAGTAAAAATGATCCCAAAATCCAAAAAGCCTCCAGAACTCCCATCCTCTTATCGTCCTATCTCCCTCTTACCCATAATGGGCAAGATCCTCGAAAAACTCATTCTAAAACGTATTTATCCCATCCTAGATAGTAACCGCATAATCCCAGACCACCAGTTTGGTTTCCGAACATCCCACTCCACTATCCAGCAATGTCATCGTGTGGTGGATGTTGTCTCCTCTGCATTGGAGCGTAGATTGTACTGCACAGGAGCCTTTCTCGATGTAGAACAGGCTTTTGATCGAGTCTGGCACCCAGGTCTCCTTTACAAAATCCGACAATTCCTTCCTCCTACATACTTTTTAATCATTCGCTCCTTTCTAACTGGCAGAACATTTAAAGTAAGTCATAAAGGTTCCTACTCATCCCTCTATTCCCAGTCTGCTGCCGTTCCTCAAGGTAGCATCCTCGGTCCTATCCTTTACACAGTATATACAGCTGACATTCCAACCCATCCTAACACCTTCATCTCCACGTATGCTGATGACACATGTGTGTTGTCAGTTAACAACGACCCATACATTGCATCCCAATCCCTTCAATTACACCTATCAAGTCTCGAAGAATGGTGTCGGAATTGGAGAATTAAAATCAATCCCAGCAAGTCCCATCAAATTACCTTTACCCTTCGTCGAAAACCCATGACTTCCTGTCCTACTGTATTCTTTAATAGTACTCCACTTATCCCTGTTGAACAGATTCGCTACCTGGGACTCTACTTAGACAAGCGTCTTACTTGGAACCCTCACACAAGATTGAAAAGACAAGAAACAGCTAGACGTTTCCGACTACTTCAACACATACTGGATAAGCGCTCAAAGCTTCATATCAATTACAAAAGACTTATTTATGTGACTGTTATAAGGCCTATATGGACTTATGGAATTGAACTATGGGGCTCCACCAAACCATCGAATTCCTCTCGTATCCAATCCTTGCAATCCAAAATCCTTCGCAAAATCCTAAACGCTCCTTATTTTGTCACAAATAAAACTATCCATAGTGACCTTAACGTTCCATATGTTACCGATTTAGCCCATTCCAGATACCTATCATTCCACAATAAACTTCAAACCCATCCAAACCCACTAGTTTCCATCCTTGCATCCAATTCCATCCCGGACAATCCTCCTAGGCGTCTGAAGAGAAGATGGCCTCGGGACCTTCTATTATAGAACTTTATTAGAGTGCTGCCAGTGGGTAGTATCTCTACATGTCCTATCATGTATTATTTTCTCTCGTAGCAATTGTACTAGATGTATGTATTACAGTTGAACAACTCAATAAAATAATAAAAAAAAAAAAAAAAATCTTGTCACATTGGAACTATGCAAGAGTTTTCGAAACTTGAAACAGTTCTATATGGGCAATTGAATAAATTGGAAAGCCTATTATCTTTTAAGTGCCTATATCCCCGTTTTTCTGCAAATAAAGTCCCAGGAAATCGCTTAAGTAATTTAACTAAAATTATGTTAGAGAAATAATTAGTTGACTGGAACTTCTAATGTAAGGATAGAGATAGTTGGGGGTGCGGTCAATGTTTTAATTGACTGCTCCCCCAACTATCTTTATCCTTACATTATAACTAAAATTATGTTCTAGTTGAACTCTGAGCAGTTTTCTGTACATTTGTTACTGCAATTGTACTTACTGTTACTTTGATTCACAGTTTATTGTTATATAAGGACTGGTTTGGGTGCCAATTTTTTTTTTATTTATTCTTCTAGATACGTTATCTAGGACTCCATCTGGACAAACGTCTCACTTGGAATCCTCAGACAAGACTGAAAAGACAAGAAACTGCTCGTCGTTTTCGCCTACTTCAACATTTACTGGACAAACGCTCTAAGCTCCCAAATAATTACAAAAGACTCATTTACATGACAGTTCTACTAAACCATCCAATTCATCTCGTATCCAATCCTTGCAATCCAAAATCCTTCGTAAAATCCTCAATGCTCCTTATTATGTCACAAACAAACTCATCCATCATGATCTTAATATCCCATATGTTACTGATTTGGCCCAAACTAGATACCTAATCTTACATGACAAGCTCCATACACACTTGAATCCGCTAGTCTCTCAAGTTGCTTCCCATACTATACCTGATAGCCCTCCGAGGCGTCTCAAAAGAAGATGGCCACGAGACCATCTACTATAGAACTTTATTGGAGTGCTACCGATGGGTAGTTTCTCCACAAGTGTTTTTCATGTCATATTGTACATATTAGCAAATTTACTTAATGTAATATTATTATAGTTGTAGATATCAATAAATTAAATTTAAAAAAAAATGATCATTCTGATTAATTTGAACTGCATAATATTATAGACAATTATACATATAAACTATTGTATGGCTTTATAGTTCTAATTATTTATGAATAATCTCTTAATTCAGTTTTTTATGTCGAAACCCAGCCATTTCTAGAAGAATAAGGCGCATAATAAGAACTAAACTGGCTGCCCTGTATCACGGTACAGAGCTGTTAAAATAGACAATGAACGTGGGCTCATTTCCTGTAGCCGGTCGCGTGCCACACTAATCATTCGCTCCTCGCTAAGCAGAAGAGTCTTTCCTATTACTCGGCCTCCGTGGAGGAGTTATGTTCCCATTAGGAAGCCCTGGGTTACACCCGCATCACTTCTTGGAGACGAATCGCTTACACTTAGGTAAGAACAGGGGGGATGAAAAACTGAAACGGTCTCATTTATTTTAAGTCTGAAAGCTAGAATTTACGAATTGAAACAATGTTTGTAATCCAAACATAGTCAAGTAAAATATCTCATAAAAAAATCAATCAAATATCTATTACAAACGACCAATCTATATATATAAATATAAATATATATATATATATATATATATATATATATATATATATATATATATATTTGAAGCATTCAGGATCAAAAACGGATAATACCAAAATTGAATTTTTCATATTTTCTTTCAAGTTTAATCAAGGAATTTTCTCTAACTTTCATGTTTTTGTTTTGGACTGAACCTGAAGTTTTGTGAATATGTATTGCTATACCAAATTAGCGAAATATGTGAAAAAGTCAGTTTTTTAAATCGGGAGTTTCCCCCCTGATTTTGATCCTGAGCGCCTCATTTGTAGAATCATATAGTAGTGTTTTAATTATACCACATAGATAATTTATATATAAAGCGTAACAAGTGCATTGTCAAATTTTTGTCAATAAAATCTCGTTTATCGATTGGCCACGCTCAGCCGCAACGTTTTTCCCTAATTAGGGGGCCCATTTTACAGAGGCTGGGTGAGCCCCGGAAAAGTCTGTACAACCCACAGGGTCTCTCCATGACAGTTGACTAAATAATAATTTTTCTGCCACAGCCGGATTTGAATTAAGTTAATATAATACGGGAAAATATTATTTCGCTAATGCGTAAAACTGACATTTTTTATTTTTAGTATATTAAATTCTGAAGATTGGTGTAATCAGAACTAATAAACATATTTTATAAAGTAAACAGCGCTAATTATACGTCCTTTGATCAAAGACCTTCAAATATTAATAGAAAAACTTAAATTATTCACGTTGAAAATGCTTCCTTAATTAATTCCCCAGTCAAGTTTCTAAGTATATAATGAGACCGTTTTAAGTTGAATTAATTTTGTATCTGCCATCAAATTTTGTTTACAGATGTTTTATATTATTATTTTAATTTAGTTATAAATAATGTATATGAACATATTTCATAATATTATCAAATCATTATAAAATATTCTAATTTTCCTGATTACAGTATTCCCGTAATTTCAGTAATTAAATCAGTTTAGTAAGTGACTTATTTATGTCCCAGGTTCAAATCCATCAGTGGCCGATAAACCAAATGATATATCAGTTTACAGTCAAGGACGTACCCCATGGGATCTACAGACCCTCACACAGCCTATATTCTTCCCTGAATTGAGGGAGAAATGGCAGTTAAGTGTGATCTCAGACGTCACCTCCCTGTATAGCCGTTGTCCCAGAATAAGTACAATATCGTGTATAGTATATATATTATTTTTACTTTTAAATGAGATTTGCATAAAAAGTATCATTTAGAAACATCTTAAATCGAATGGTAAATCAAATATTTAAATTGCAATAGATAATTTCTTTAAGAAGATTGCATCGTCTTTTGAATTTAGAATTGACAACATTCAACGAATTTTATTGTAATTAAAATTAAAATATAACTTTTGGGGATGTTTAATTTCAAAAGGATTTAATCATGGCTCCTCCCTTGACCCGAGACCTTCAAATCTTAATTCAAAAGGAAACTTGCAGAACGTTGAAAATGTCCTTAATCAAGGTTCCTTTATTCAGGGCTTGGTATAAATATTTCGCAAAAGGGCCGGACAATTTTTATATCATTATGAAACTTTTGAAATATTTTTATTATAATTTAAAATAAATTGTAATAAATGAATTTAGTTTTATAAAATGTTCTATCTCAAAGGATAATAGTATTAATAATATTTATTTTAACAGCGGATGTTGTTCATATGAAAATGAAGGTATTTAAATTATATTTTGGTACATTCATTAAATTATAGTTTAATCGGTAAATCTATAGTTTCAGGCAAGCTGAGTGACAAAAATATAGCGGAAAAAAAATCGGAAATACTTCAGCAAGTATTTCACAGCTTCTTCTTTTAAAGATGGCTATTCCCAAAAAGTTATTCTGTTCACTTTAAGTAAACAATAAACAACATTAGCAAGACAAAAACACTAAAAAAACAATGCATAAAACAATTTAATAACGCACACAAAAATAACTAGAATGAAGCGATAAGAAGAGACTAAACGAGATAAGGAGGTAGGTTTCATGGAGACCGGCTAATACATAAGTACCTTCTGTTTAAACGTTTTGATTCCGAAAATTATATTTAAAAAATTAAAACGATTGTAATTATTTGGACCGTTTTGTTGAAAATATATGTAAAAAGAGATAATTGAAATATCTGACGTCACCGTGCTTACAATTATCACAACATAACCTATCAATTCCACGTATATCTGTACACTGTAAGCTTAAATGTGTTAAATATAAACTACTTTTTATGAAAGGTGTATTTTTTTATTAAAGAAAAGTAATTAATTAATTAAAAAACATCATCTAACGGATTGAATTGTGAATCTAAACCATTCTCGAACCCCCTTTAGCACACACACACACACACACACACACACACACACACTATTTCATCAAAATCGGACCAACTATTTAAGAGATCAGTGACTTACTCATACACAGAAACAGAAGACTTATATATAAAGATATGTATCAGGTCAGTCCAAAAGTTCGTGCGGATTTTAGCGAAATTTTTAAATGGTGTAAATAAAACAAAATTTAACAGTTTAATCTATGATATATTTTCCTCCACTATCTACAATATCTCGCCATCTTTCTGTTGGCTTTTTTATTCCATTGGTGTGAAAAGATTCTGGTTTTGAAGAAAAAAAAACTTTTGAGTTCATTTTGTATATCCTGTTTAGAACTGAACTTTTTGCCTTGGCAAATATTTTGTAAGGCACAAAATAACTGAAAATTACTTGGGGAAATATGCGTATCCAGGAGTGGCAAAAGCTCCCAATTCAGTTCATTAATTTTTGCAGCGTTTATATTAAAAAAACGCATATAAAAAAACACAGCAAGTTCATTTTTTATCGGTACTAATATGGGTCTGGTCTTTACGAAATTTGGTGACAAACTGACGAATACATCAGTCAAGCGGTTATAAGTTTCGACAGGTTCGAAGGAAATATCGATCTAAATCGAATATCGAATATACCAGGAATCGATCTGGTAGTGAGTCATCGCTAATCCCATAAATGCGACTAATGACATGGTATATGTCTAGGTCAATATGTTTAAACTCCTACCTTGTCTCTGGTTCTGCAGAACTGGTCTAGTTGTCCTCGGGTAGGTGGCCAAGGAATGCCTCCTATTGTTGAAATAAACAGAGTCTGAAGAAAAAGTGACCGTTTCAGAGGACCTTCTGGCCCTCCAGATGTCCTGGGTAGGTTCATCTTCTTGGCACAGCCTGAAGTACGAGGGGTTATCTGAAAAATATAATAAATTGTAAAATACTTAATTAGCTTAACAGAAAATATTTATCAAAAGACAATATTCTATCATAATTAATGAACTTATATAAGTTTCATGGGTAGTGGGTTCACAAAATAGGAAGAAAAATGATCGTATCTAGAGCAAATCAGCTCTCTGCACAACCGTTGTCCAAGATACAGTCCCTGCCATGTACTGAACCCAAGACCCTTCAGAAATTATACAACTGTCCATTTAATTGTACTACAGTAGGTATTTAACGCTTCGAGGTACCCGATATATTATTCTAATTATTGAATTTAGTTTTGTATTGTACCACTCAGAGAGCCTATTGAATATGAGTATCAGCTTAGTAATGTTTTGAGATATTGTGTACTGGCAAATAAATAAAATAATGAAATTTTAATTTTAATATAGTTTTGTTTTTTAGAAAAACTTATTATTTTAATTATTTATGTTGAAATTGCTTTCTTAATTAAGTCGGTAAAGTTTCTGAACGTAAATGAGACCGTTTTAAGTAGAATTGATTTTGTCAATGTTATCAAGTTAAGTTTGTGCATTTAATTTTATTAACAATTCTAATATTTGCATGGATATGACATATTAAAAAAAAATGTACCACGACAAACTATGAAGGATTTTGGGTTCTGTAAACAGAATGTAATGTTTATAGGAAAACGGTAGTACTAATTTATTTAAAATAAAAAGGTCTGAATCTTAAAAACAGTGCCTTATTTTGAATAATATTTAGAAGAAATCAGGAACAGTGTCTTTGTGATTTGCCACTTTTTAAACATGTTTATAATTTAACTGATCGAGTACGGCTAAAGACTTAACACAAAATAGTTCCTCCGGTCCGTTGCTAGGCCACGCCGACAAAATATTACATCACTAAAAACTTTTTTATTATGAGAGATTTTTTGTTGTTGCCAAAGAACCTTTTTTGATTTTTTGAAAGGCAGTGGCTCTCTACGTTTTTTATCCACTTCCTCCGGTTTTTTCTTTTTCAAAGCTTTGAGCACATCTTGAACCAATCCCGATTGAGTTAGAGGTCTGAAAGGTAATTAATTTCAAAGGTGCGTTACCCCAGTAATTAATTTTTTTTCTTACTCATCCGCGTTTATTCGTGATTTTTAAAGATATATCCAAGAGGAGTGGCTCAGTGGTAGAGCGCTGAGTTGCCGTGCTGATTTAATTCTATCTATTAACAACTGGGGAAGGATTATTTGGGTTTGGGCTGTTACTAACATTATTACTATACAGAAAGCTGTATTGATTTCAACTTCCGAACTAAAAAAATGAATGATTCATGTCCGTTGGTTATGTAACCTCCTAGTAAAATTATGAATTCTCTACATGATGCTTGTAGTTTGGCGCCAAGAAGATATACACGACTTATTGACATGTACAACAAGGTCTGGCCTATCATTTAGTAATCTGGTTATACACGTTGGCCCTCCCAAGCATATAGACTAAGTTATCAAAAGTAATTTGGAGTCGGAAGGACTGCCCAGCAAGTCTTCTCCAATCAAGATAGCTTTGTACAAAGAATAGCCATCAAATAGGAAGATATTTATTCGTATAGATTCAGGGTCTGGACCGAAAGAAAAGACTTATAGTGTTTGTTCGTTATACAATTTTAGTAGTGCAGTAATAAGTGTTTCTATTATTGTAAAAATAATGATTTTAAAATTAAGGATAATACCATCTTCCAAACACACTAGTTAATAGAAATTTAATTTTCAATTTTGTTTCGATGGGAATAAATATATACATTTGCTTTTCAATTAATAATATTTGAACTATTTCTGGAAAAAGAAGACCACTAAAAAGTAAAACTATTTTGAACATTACAGAATTTGGCATGTTGGAAGGAAGTGAATTTGGGAGCAGAGTCCAAAGTCTGGAAGGGTTTTAGGATGAAGAATGGCAGTGAAGGTTAGACTAAGTTCGAGGTGCCAATGAACGCATGAAGGAATATTGGAAATAGAGAAAACTGCAGCCTAAGAAGAAAGTGATAAAGAAATAAAGTGATCTGATGTGATCAAGATGAAATTAATGATGATAATATATAATATTAATTTCAACGATTACTTGTGCCTTTCAATGTCCTGTTTGGACGATGATGTGAGATGAGCTTTATTTTACTTTCATAAATGTGAATTTTGAATTCGATGTATACCCTAGTAATAATAAAAAAAAACCTGTACCACTACAACCCGTGAAGGGTCTGGGGTTCAGTACAAGGTAGAGACTGTACTGTTTCATGTACACGGTTCTTCAATGAGGTGACTTGTCCTAGGTCACGCTCAATCGCCAGATTATTCCCCCTCATTTTGAGTACCCTATTTTTATAATATCTTAAAGAGGCTGGGTGAGCCCCAGGAGGGTCCCACATGATCCATCTCCAGCTCCAAATAAATTAAATAAAAATACTCCCTTGCAGCGAGAACAAGGAATTCCGGCATGACAACTCAGTGCTCTACCACTGAGCCACTCCGCTCCCTTATATTAATATCCTAATGATATTTGAAAAGGTGCAACATGAAATTTTTAGTTATCGTTATAAATATAATTACTAATAATATATATAATAATCATATAAGCACTTCTAGTTGGTCAATTTTAATGAAAAATTGTAACATCACAGAGATTTGGCATTTCTATTGTATTACGGATTTCTTAAACCTTGACACATATTTCTTTAGGATGACTCCTGAGATCTAGCATTTCGTGATAAAAAAAAACATTACTGATGATTTTAAAACTAAACCGAGCGCAATCATGGATCATACTTAAAAAATAAAAGTCTCGATGATATTTTTTTTTCAAGATTTAAGAGTATTGGAAGACAAAAGGCAGGCGGATGAAACACTAAGACCACATAATCAGCTGGAATCCTGATTACTTTTCGAGAACGAAGAACAAGGGCAAACAGGTGTATGCTTAAGCCATTCGAGGTGACGAATTTTTTCGAACACGGTCCCCAGGAGCGAAATTTTTGTTTTCTTTATATTGCTCATTTTTGAAAAAAAAAAACATGTTTACTATGGAAATCACCCAATTCGTAAGTGAATTAACATAAATGAGATCATTGCACACCGGGTGCGTTGCTCGCTCCTAGAAAATTTTTATTGCGAGGAGCGGGTTGAACACCTGGTGTGCAATGTAAGGTAAAATGAATATACATCATTGACAATTTATAAACATTTATTTCAAAAATAGTTAGATTAGATGAAATCGTTATTTTACTTTCAATAATAAAGAACAGAATGTAATTCAAAGAAATTTTTTAAAAATTAGTAAAGAGTTAAAAAAAAATAAGATGATAACAATGCCAATTTTTTTTTTCCTGTGCTTTAAAGACTTCATTAGTTCAAGAAAAATCTTATTTCGACGACTAGTTTACTCAGAATAACTGATAATTGCACCTTACTGTTATTTTATACACGGTGTGCATTCGGTCTCAAATGGGTAAATATTTTAATAAAGTAAAAGTCAAATTTAGATAAAGATACAATGTACTCTTAAGGAAAAAATCTCATCAGTGATCGAGGCGTTGCAATTCTATCAGTTCTCACGCACAATATTTGTAAATGTTGCTTACTCATGTAACAGAAACATTGACTGGTTCCGCTAGAGCACATCAGCGTACAGAGTTTTACAGGCTATGCTTACTATATCGGATATCAACCTACATAATGAACTGATTTCTTCCAAACTTTAGAGAGTTGAAGAGTGGTTCTGAGAGATGTCGATATCTGAGCTGAGGGAAGATTAACGCTTAAAGAGTCTTTTTTTATTTATAGTCTAACTGTATAGTATATAGAAATCACAAATTGATAATAAAGCATACCAGTTATGCCAATTTATTTATTTTTGTAACGACTCGATTACACTTGATAGAATTGTTATTCCGAATCTTGTATAAGATTTTAGCTACTGTGATACAAGTGTGTGGTTTTATGTTCATTATTTTGTGTACCATTGGTTTGATTGTAGTAGTGTTTTTTTTTAATATTTTGGGTTGTTTCTTTCCCCATTTGACGATGTTGATGTTTGCTTTAACTGTACCTTGTATCCTACCTAGGCCCTTCATGGTGTCCATGACCCCTAAAATAGGAGCCGTGTGTAACAGCATCATTTGAATAAAGCAGATTTGCGAAGTCCTATATACACCGCGCTTCCAGTGGTATA
Organism: Arma custos; assembly: GCA_037127475.1. Taxonomy (NCBI): domain Eukaryota; kingdom Metazoa; phylum Arthropoda; class Insecta; order Hemiptera; family Pentatomidae; genus Arma; species Arma custos. Next base: position 50,529,833 of record CM073763.1, on the reverse strand, counting down.
CGAGTATATGGAACGCATTAAATTTACCAAGAGGCATATAACGCGCCTAAAATAGGCCTCTCGGCTAGGTACTGATACAATTCGAATTTAATGCTAATACACAATTTAAGAAGGGGATGGGACGCAGTCAATGAGAAGCTAACAGGATGATTGCGGCCTTAGGATATAGGCCCTTTGTCTAAGGAGCTCCCTTCGATCTAATCCATTCAGCCTCATTCTCCTCATCAGGGCGATGAGCCTCTTGTGCTTCGCTCTCTCAAGGCTGGGGCATCTCGCATAAAATTCTATTCACTTCTTATAGGGAATATTGTAAAGGCATGAGGTTGAGTCTGGAAGATCCTCTAAGGCTCTGACCTACGAAGGGAAACGTTTAAGGCAAAGTTAGGACAGACTAATCTGGAACATTCGTCAGGAACCTGAGGCGTTGCTCGGTTTTACCATCAAATATCAAGTTTGTCAGTAGCATTTATAAATCATTTTAACAACTTGCTCTCCAATTTTTTAACCAAGGGAGCCATACCAATGCAACTGAACAATTCTCAATCTACAAACTGGAATCATTAAACTTGTCTATGTTCCCTTTATCATTCGTTTCATAGACAGTTGTTTAATATTTGCATAAATGAATCGCTAATTGCAGAAAGGCAACTAGTCCACTTTTTTAAATGTTACAAGAGAGAGAGAGAGAGAGAAAAATCATTTCCAGGAATTATTTATTGTCTGCAGTAAACAAAATATTGAAGCCGTTGTCAAGACTAGCGTTGCCTTCTGTATCTTTGAAACACCAATATTTCAAAGTAGCACTAAATCTCAAACTAGTTGCATTTCTGAATTTAGCGATTCATAAAGAGATACGTAATCTTAATCTCCGATTAAACTTTAGGAATGTCTTACTAATAATTGATTTTTCCATTTCACCAAATTTGAAAGGTATACTAAATTAGTAAAAGAGTTTATTAAATCTGGATAGCTTATATCGCTCCTTCAAAAGGACAATGTCAAATAACTCAAAAAACCTAATTGTTCAATTGAGGTTTTTGACACTTCCTACTTGATGATGTTGAAATTCTTTTATTAACTATTAGAAAACTTTTAAAAGGTTGTAAAAAAAGAACACTTTTTTAATTTTAACTTAAGTCATTATTCCCATAAAACTTTTATCTCAAAAATGATAAACTAAAAATATGGCTGTATTACAAAAAATGTTGTAAATACAATATCAGATACGCTGTTCCTGAATTAAAATGTCCAATAAAATTGCTACTGAAGGCTTAACTCATGAATACCAATTTTTTAGTTATGTCGTTGTTATTTGGTAGGAGCGATATGTTATATGATATAAGAGGTACTTGTTCATATTTAGAGATATTAAAAATAGCTTTGTACTTATCGACCTCAGTCTGCCAATAACGTTTTTCATATTTCCTTCAAGAAGGATAAGTGCAGAGCCGTATTTTCGTAAAGACTGTATTAATATTTTGACGTAGTGTTTGGTTAGGTGGAAAGATAAGGAGAATAAAGAAGAGGCAGAGAAGTAAAGAGGCGATATATATGGAAGGAAGTAAACAGGCTGGGTGGTAATAAAGATGGAAGATAGGAAAAAAAGATGGTTGGAGTGGATGCAGGTGGTGAGGTAGGAAGCGAGGCTCGTGCTAAGCTTACCTAGGGCCTCCATGTCTCTCTCTAGCTCATCCTAATGCACGGTCGATCTGGAAAAATAATATCAATATTAGTTAATTCAACAAATAAATAAACATATAAATATTATATACAGACGGGGGATGGAGTGACAGGCTTTTATTTAGTCTGATAGCTGCCGGAGATAGATCCTATAGGGTCTAGTACACTTCTGGGTTCATCCAGCCTGTATAAAGTGGGTAACCAAAATATGAGGGGAAATCTGAGCGTGGTCGAGGACAAATCACCTCCCTGAACAAACGTTTTCCAGGAAACAGTATCTAATATCTAACTAAGTATCTAAATATCTAACATGTAATGAATCCCAGACCCTTCACGGGTTGTAGCAGTAAACTTTTTTTTATATAAATAGATCAATAATACTTAAGTAATACTACTTAGAGATTCCTCTCCTAAAATTTAACAAAAAACTTAAGTGGAGATACATTGTTACTCGACTATAAGCTTCAATAATCATTCGCTTCAACTCCCTCATTAAGAATCTTAATCTATTCTCTTTCACTGATAATTAATAAAAAAAATAAATAAAAAAATATCCGTCAATCTTCTAAGAGTCTTTAAAAATGTTAAAATATATGAATCGAAGTTCTAGAATGTTACAATATAATAATAAACATTTAAATAATACTTTACAGTGTGAAGTCATAGTAATTTTAACAAATTAATAAAAGGCATAGCGAACCCGAAGCTTCGATGCCGATACCACCAATCTCTGCTTACAAACAGATCACTCATAACACAATCTTCCCACCTACGTGATTTTAATGAGAACGGAATAATTTAAATTCTCGTAAAAAAAAAATATTAAAAAAAAATCTGTACCACTACAACCCATGGACGATCTTGGAATCGGCCGCCAGATTGTTACCCACATCTTGGTACCCACTTTGTAGAGACTGACTGAATCCCAGGAATGTCCTAGATTCCTCGAATCTATTCTCTTCCGCTAACAGATTATGAATATAAAAAATAAATAATTTATTTCTCCTTTCTACCCAGAAGTGAAGCCATATCAATCTGCAGTTTTGTTGACATAATGAAACAAAAGCTTATTAAAAAAATCTGTATTGGTTAATTGAAAGGGGTCTATATTCTTACAAGATAACGGTAGACCTCATGCATTACGACAGATAGAGTTAAGTTGGTGAAAGAACATGTCTGCGGTATTTATGAAGTCTGCGTTGTTGAAGTAAGTCTGGCACTGCGACAATGTGGTTTTGGAATTTGTTGTTGGATATTGTTTTTTGTTCTATCTTCTTAAATTCATCTCTAATAATATTAGTTGGTCATAAATATATGCGTGAAGAAATTGGTCCATAAATTAGTTTTACAGAGAGGGAATTTGGATTTACGGACCAATTTTTTCCTCATATATTTAAGGCCATATATTTAAGGTCAACTAATGTTATTCAAGATAAATAACCTTCCCTTAGAAGAGGAACTCCTTAGTTACTCCGTCCTTCGTAATGGACGTTAAACGGGGTTCTGAGCCTGTACGATGTCAGGTACTCGTTAAAAATCTCTATCCTAATTAAACCTGGATAGGCAAAATTTAGAGCTCCCACTGTAGCATCGTCCGATTAGCCATAGCAGCATAAAGTGACGTTAAATGAATAAACGAAACATTAGAAGTTCCAGTCAACTAATTTCTTCTCTAACAAATAATTCTGACTAGTGCATTATCAAATTATTTAATATTTTCATTTCTACCAAACCATTATAGACTGATATTTTTATAACTTCTATATGTTTTTATCAAGGCTTAAGAAAATGTATAAATCCACATTTTTCCTCTGTCTTAATAAAAATAACACGACTTTCATAAAAAATATTATTAAATATAATATTACAGCCGGAGAGAAGCTAAGAGTGGAGACAATAGCCAGTGGTCCCTAGGAGGATATGATGAATGGACTTCATCCTCTCAACCCTCCATTGATCATAAACCTCACCTCCGGTCTCTACCGAGGCTTAGTCCTGAGGTCAGAAATCTTCTACCTCAACGATCTTCTGGCAGGAGTTTTGATTTACACACCTGCCATTACTAAGACAAATTGGTTAAATAAATAGTTATTTTACAATAAATAATAAATGACGTAAAATAAACTCTGAACTATAGTTACTCTAATTTCCTACTTTAGGACGGGCAGCTACTTTTTAATAACGTCTACCATCACTTAGGTTACCTTACATTAATCACTATCAACTAACATATGACCAGAAAATTTTAAACAGGTTTATACCATGCTAGCGACCCGCCCCGGCTTCTCAGGAGTAATAGAGAATATTATGCCTACGTATTTTGTCTGTCGTAGGATCGCATCAGTTTGATGTTTCAAATATGTGGAGCAGATTAAAATGTAATTTAATGTTTACACTACATGATGTGTTTTAATGTTGTTTGCATGTAGAATTGTAATGTATTGTTTTATGCAGTAGTTTTAATTTATATTTTTTATCTAAACAAAAATACTAACTAAAATATTTCTTTATATACGAATTCATTTTCACGCGTGTTAACTTTTTGCAATAACTTCTAGGATATTCATTTAAATTATATAGTACCTAATAATTTATCATAATCATTTAAATATTATAATAACCTGCATGAAATGCTTAAGGAAACTAAAGTGTTTAAGTTGGTAAAGCTTGATACTTTATCCGTCTAAATAGCTTTCCAATTACTGCATTATATGTAGCCATTTTTCAGAAGACGTAATGGGTATAGTAAGCTATCCTTAAAAGGTAGAAATATGCTCTCGCGGACTTTTTTGTAAAGTGTTTCGTTATATCTCAAAGGAATTAGGCAGCGTCTTCAATGAAAGCTCTAGGCGGCTTGGACGTTTTCCAACATCTCCAACAATTATCGTTATATTCCAATCAATTTACAAAAAACCTTGACAAAGTGTACACCTAAAACATCCTCATGAACCACTCTATCTATTGGTGAAAACGGCGTGCAATTCCGTACAGTAGTTTTTGAGTTTATCGCGAACAGACAGACGCGGCCGAGGACTTTGTTTTATATTATGTATAGATTGATTTCAATGCAATATAAAAACTTATTATAAAAATTCAGCTGTTTTTGCACTTATTATCAATTCCTTAACACAAAATTTTGTAGCTGTATATTCATGATACCAAGAACATACAAACATAAGGTCCTTATTCAGATGCAATTTTGCTTTCTCAAACCACGAATTCGAACGCAATCCCCTTGAATCTCGACAGATTCGTTTGTAACAAAACCATTTCTGTTTAACATTATCTCATACTTCGTGTCATAGCACTTTATTTTTATTTCACTCTATTTCATTATAATTATAGCACGTTCTTCTTTGTTTCCACAAGTTAAACAGCTTATTAAATTCTAATAGTCAATTATTAAAGTAGTAAATAGATCTTTTATAAGAAATAGCCAGCAAAATTGGTTGAGTATCTCCGTAGAAAAAACAAAATTTATTACAAACATCAAGAACGGTCGTAAGTATTTGATAACAGATATTGACCGAGTGGAGAAAGTAAAGAAATTCAAATATTTGGGAGAAGTAATTTAACAAAATGGTTTAGAAAAATCTGTAATAGAAGAAAGGGTACACAAGATGGAAAGAGCATTTGGCTTTACTAAGAATGTTTATAACAAAAGGTGTTTATTAAAAAATCTTAAAATAAGACACTGCTCTACAGTTGTGAAACCAGAATGCCTGTATGCGAGTGAATGCTTAGTATTAAACTATAGATTAGATATATTGTAGAATGGAGATAGTTGGGGGTTGCAGTCAAAAAAACAAAACACCAAATAAGTCAAGACTTATTTATATTTATATAAGTCTTGATTTAATCGGTGTATTTTTTTTTTTTTTGACTGCACCCCCCAACTGTTTCCATTCCACATTATACCATCCAGTCAACTATTCCTCTCTAATATAGATTAGATAAACTTGACTTAATTGAAAGAAGAATAATGAGAAAAATTCTAGGCCCAGTGAAAACCACAGAAGTATGGAAATAATCTAATGATGAAATATACAGGAACGTAGAAAACAAAACAGAAACGATAAGAAAGAGGAGACTATTATTATTTGGACATGTTTTCAGAATGGATTATTCGAGATTAACAAAAAGTATATTCAAGTAACTTTGAGAGAAAAAGTCATCAATTCTGGATTCGAGAGGTGAAGAAGGTTTTGGAAAGAAACAATATAAGGGAAGACGACACTATGGACAGAGAGACTTTTAGAAGGAAGATCTTGAATACGGAAGGAATCCAGGGAAGAGTGAAAAGGAAACCTGTGGTGAGATGGTCTGAAGACAGAAAGAAGCACCGTAGTGAAAGGATGGAGGAATATTGGAAGGGACGGAAGAGTAAACAACAAAGTGGGGAGAATTGAAATTGGCACGTGATCCTCAGCTGGCCTCATCGGGGGGAGGGGAAGAAAAAGACAGTAGTAAATAGACCTAACCTACCCATACATATCAATGGTAATAGTAATATGATTTGTTACTATTAATTATGATTATTACTATGATTTATTTACCATATTAATGGTAATAATAATAAGATTTATTCGACTATAGAAAAAAAACGCAGTTGACAGACGTTACTAAAAAGTACCTGACAGTCCTAAAGTAGAAAGGACCCCTTGTGTTTTTCGTTGTTTATTCATTTAACGTCACTTATATGCTGCTATGGATAATCGGATGGTGCTACAGTAGGAGCTCTGAAATTCGTCTATTGAAGTAACTTCTGGTACGGATCATTTACGAGTATCTGACAGTACACAAGCTCGAACCGCCATTTTTCTTCACCTCCGAAGGATGGCTACATATACATACATACATAGTACAAATTAAGGAATCAATACTACTTTGAGGTTTCCTTTAGCCAATAATCTAGTGTGAATGTTGCAATTATTATAAAAATTATCATTAGTATATTTCTTTATAAAAATAGTATTATGAAAGTTAAACGGGGATTTTACAAAAATTAAAAGCTTAACCTACCTCAATAAAAGTCTGCTTTAAGTATAAAATGTAGAAAAAACAGACACCAAGAGAGCAAATACACCTAAAAAAAGGCAAAAATATACAGGAAGAAGGATCTCACACATCACTAGGATCACATACAAGTAGCCTTGAATTTAAGCCAAGTGTTGTAGGAAGTCTTTGAAGAAGGGGCTTGTGGAAAATTCATGATTCAGTTATCTGAATTTCAATCCTTACACAACGCTTTCTATTTCCACATTAGCAAGTTTGGTGGCTTGCCAGGATTTCATCAGGAGGGATTTCGCCCAAGTAGGGTATGTCTTCAGGCAGTGGTGTGAACAGGGGTTTTTGCCAAATTTCTATATCCGCAATGAACAAATAGAACAGTACTACTTCAACGGTATTGTGAAAGAAGTCTGAGTGCTGTGAAAGGTAATGTAAATGAACATAAGAGATGGTTAGGCTCAAAAGCAGATAACACAAAAATATAATTTTTATTAAATATTATTGTCAAACAAGTTTCACTAACACTACACTTTCTGCTTTCTTTCTTATGATGTTAGTCTGGTTCTGTACCTGAAGTTTCGGGCGCATAAAGCATTGCTTAACTAAAGGAGCGACTATTTTTGATATTTTGAGTGATCTATTTTTGATCCTTGAGCCGAATTTATAGTTGAAATCTAAGTAATTCTTGTGTGTGTATTTTTTATTTTTTTTATGTTATCGTAAACATAGGTCTCTTCCTAAACTAGAACGGTATATTTTAGACGATGATGTCCTATATTTTTTGCAGAAAAATTGAATTTGCAGGAAATTTAGAATTTCTACTGGAATTCCAAAGGATTCACGGACCCCAAGTGAGCACTAAAACTTATTTACACCTCGGCATCACTTAATGGTATTCTAATTATGATTATTTAGGAAACGGGTAAAAGTTAAGTATTTCAATTGATATTAATGCTCTTCTAGAGAATCTTGTTTCGTCCACAGATGGTTAATACTAAGTCAGCCCATTAAAATGTGAGTACACACTTACGAGGAATATTGTTTTAAGATATTGAGTATTTTGCATTAATTAGTATTAATTTGATTAATATTGTAGTTTTTATAGAAAAAATTAATTTTTACTTTATGAGAATAATGTTAATCTTATTTCACTGCATTCTCTCTAGTGAGATAATAGCCCTAAATTCGAAATATTGGAATAAGATGTAGCTTGGTTTTTTTTTTAAATCGAAGCATTACATTTTTGCATATAAATTCAAGCAGTGCTGTATTTTGTGGCTTAAAGAAGTCAGCAACAGTGGCTATGATTGGCCAAATTAACAAATACTCCTCTAAAATAAATTGAAAGTTATGTCAAGTGAAAATAATGTTTACTCTTTCTAAATAATGAAGTCTACTTTTTCTTCTGTTTGTTCACGTTCTGTTGTACCTTGGGAGATGCACCCGACCTTGTCTAGAACGTTCGGAACATAATAATCCCTTCCTTCAGTAAATTCCGAACAGTACATCCTGTCCTGAGTTTACCATCCAACTACCGTAATGTTAATCCATCACCCTATGAACTTTTTTGAAGGTGGCACGTCCCGATGAATACCCAATGACCCTTGGGGACACTCGGTTGGAATACGAATCATCGGGAACGAGGGAAGGAATAAGATGAACCTCGGATGCTGTGAGAGGAAAATGAATGGAAAAGGGAAAGAGTAATGAATAGGAGATGGTAGAGGCGATGAAGACAATTAAGCGATATCAAGATGGTAGGCGAAGGTGCTCCTGAAGGTAGGGAGCTCTAAGAATAGTCACTCAATCTAAATATATTCCGTTGGCCAGACTGCTTTGTCCCAGCTCCCCCATCTTCTTTTCATATCTTTTGTTTGATACTTCTTCTTTTTTTTTGTGTGTGTCCATCTCTTGTCAAAGGTTATTTCGTCTCTTAATTTCCGAACAGTATTTCTTTGTCGTCGAAGCTATTTTTTTTTCTTTTGAGTGTCTTTCGTCAGGTTATTAAAAAAGGAGGGCTCTGGTAAAAGGGTAATAAGCCATTGTGAAAATATTCTGTTTTCTTTTCTGTTATTCTTTAAAAGAAAAAAAACTTTATTTCCAATTTAGCCATAATATGACAATATAATTATTTTTTTATATTTTATTCATTACACTACATTCATTTTTCTCCCAAAATATTCTCTTAAAATAAATATTCTTTGGAAACATAAAAAATCTCTCAGCATGGTATTTTCTTTATTGGAATGGCAATAAAACTTTTTTTCGAGCGGGTTCTCAAAGTTCAAATATGTATTACCCCAATCAAAATGTTTTAAAAACCACCAAAATTCTACTTATCTGTGATTATTAATTTTATTAATGAGTAGAAATTAATATAAATAACTTTAAAATTTCCATAAAGCAAACAATTTACAAGATCTGTTTCAAGCTTGAAATAGTACTCGTATTTCATTAAACGATTAAATGTACTCTCATCGTTAAAGTCCACAACTATCATTAACTCCTCAAGAATAAATGATTATTATCAATTTGGCCTTTAGAATGTCAATCTAAAATATGGTGTTCAGCTCAAAACTGGACAAAAGATCGCTGATTAGTATCCCAGATTTTCCCCCGATCATTCGAAAGTCTATTTTGTTTGTTTGTTTGTTTGTTTTCTTGGGTTTAGGGGCGTAAAACATCTAGGTCATCAACGCCCGTTGGTTATTAAGTTATGGTAACCTATTTTGTCTATTTAGTAAATGTATTGATATATATATATATAAGGATTAACAGACCTGAACACTTGATATCTACTTCACCAATCGATGTTCCCATAAATCGCGTCTCAGTCCAAGAATTACCGACCCAATCCTAATCCATCTTAATGAATTCTCTCACCTACGCTTTGTTCTGCCCCTCGGATGTTTACTAATCCACTAGACAGATATTATTTAAAAAATATAACAAAGCACGAATTAGCAGGATTTAAAATTAAATTTTATTAAATAAAACATTTATAAATTATAATTATCAGTTATACCAATAAATTAGTACATATTTAAAGTAAAATATCTCTATGCAGAATATCAATTTTACAAAATTATAGAAGGTAGTTTTACAGAACTCCGACCCAGAATAAATGTCTGGAACTTCCCTCACGGTTTTTCTTCTACATATGTTTAAGTTCTTCACACTGAAGTGTAATAGACCTTAAGAACGTAATTGTTAAACATACGATGTATTTTTTAAATTACTATTCAGGTATTAAATCAAATAATTACTTTAAATAGAGTGAGTTAGCTCCCTTCGATAACGTTTTAATTTTTGTCAACAAATTTTTGACAAGTACTAATAACTATTTATCAGGAATATTGATAACCAGCTGACGAAATGAATAATAATCGGAAATTGAGGTTTTCAAATTCTATATATCTCTCATTTCTATAGATTTTCCTGTAATTAGACATTCGATCATTTATCTTCGTACCGTACCCAATGGTTAAGCAAATTTTTCCTAATGTTAACCGGAATAGCCTACGTTCGTTGAATTTTCCTCAGTCGCGTAAAATTAGTTAAAAACAGTATTCGATGGCTATATCCTTGTGCAACATTTGATTTTCTTAAAATTTCCTGAAAGCTGGTTCTTTTCTGTGAAAAGAAACATCTACAAATTGGAAAATTGGATGTTTTGATTGGAAGGAAGCCAAACTAAAGGAACAATTCGCTTTTAAATAGTTTATTTTTTTTTCAGAAACAGCGCGAGTGGGGTAAAGTAGTTTTCCTATCACCAGTAATTTTAGACAAGTTAATTTTAGTTCAAGTTGCTCCAGAACCGGTCGGAAAGGGAAAATCAAGAAGAACATTAATATAAATGTTTTATCAATAAAGACAGACATTGTTAACAAACAGCAATTCAGAAAATAAAAACTGAAAACAACTTTAAATCCTTTCAGTAACAAACTGTAAGAAACATATATTCTTCCAAATCAAAATAACCAGTTTTAATTAACTTTACAGGAATTGTTAAATAAGATAAATAATAACCGTCCACTATATTTTAGATTTAGTTGTGATTATCAATGAGGAGGAATCGGAAAGAAATAAAACACATAAAACACAGTGTGAAAAATCAGGGCCGGCGTCTCAGTGTCTCAAAAAATTTCATTTCATGTTGAACCCATAGCAAAATTAGTTTAGTTTCATGGGCCCATTACCACCACAGGAGATTTGTCGTTTTTTAACACCTTGTATAGCTGTAAGAGCTCAATTTTTATTGCGTTCCTACAAGAGGGCGACTAGGTCACGATTGCACAAGGGCGCTACATGGACTAGAGCTGGCGCTGGAAAAAATATATAATAAAATCATATTAAATACAAAGTAATGTTATTTTTTTCAATCAAGCTCATTTTGGAATTAAACAATGACATTTACTAAAGAATAATATATAAAGTAACTAAAGAATAGAACAATAATAAATAAAACATAAAACATGTAAATAACTAACAAAATAAAATAAATAAAAAAACTATCAACTGCTTAGTATCTTAATCGTTCAAAAAATATTTTTAAGTTCTGGGTTGTGGTTTAACAGAAATTTATTCATTTTTTTAATATTAATTAAAAAATATAGTAATTTTCGCTATCCTTTAGTCCAAAATTTTAAATTTACAAAATAAATTATTTAATGAAGTACTTATCGACATGTTTATTTCTACAAAATCCTCAAGTTGATTTGAGTAGTAAAGAATTTCAAAGCTATGTTGGCTATTTTAATTATTGTAGTTCGTCAACAATTATAATTATAATAATAATAAACATTAAAATAAAGTCCTAATTTTATACCTATTCGTTATTTTATCTATAAATACGATTATTGGAGTAAATCCATTTATTCTCAAATATTTAAGTTATTAAAACTTAATATATCGATAAAACTTAAAAAAATTTAAATATTTAAAAAATATATAACCCGTTAATAGTAGTGATTAGACCCTGTCGGATCTGAAGATCCTCCTGGTGCTCACCCAGCCTCTATAAAGTTGGTGCTCTTCATTAAACGATAACTAGACTAATCACAACCATGTACTGAACCCAAAACCCCAAAACCCTTCATGGAGTGTAGTATTATAGGAAAACAAATTTAAAATAACAGTAATATAAACTAATAGAGTTGATATAGATATGAAAAACGTTATTTTTTTTTAATGGTTTGTTTATTTTTCTTTATTATTCATACTTTTATTAAGCATTATTTATAATTTTTTTGCTTGTAATACAATTTAGTATCATAAAAATTATAATTCTGTGAACTTTAGGCGTGGTCAAAATTGTAAGTTGACTCGCTAAATTTCTTAAGGTTAGATTCTTTGTTAATTATTCAGAAACTAATCAATCATGACGCTAGCGATTAATTCATTCAACTTATTAATATTTATTGACGTTTTCTCCGAATCGCAACATTAAGCCCACGCTCAACATTTTCGCTAGCTGTAAATAAAATAAGTCCTAAGAGCTGGGGACAGCATTGCAATGAGGCTGCGATGCAGGCAGATGTGTCATGTTATAATGAGCGATTGATATTCCGGGTATCCCGGGTCGGGTGTCTCCAAATATGTCAGAAGACAAACATCCCTAGAAGCTATAGAGTGCCGCTTTATTCAGTGCGCTGAGGAATTCTAAGAGCGGTCTCTGGCTGCGTATAAGAAGTGGCACGGGGATGCTCCAGTGGAATGAGGTCAGGTTCTGTATTTACACTGAGGGGAATTTGTATTCGGAGCAGAGCTTTCTGAAGGACGGCCACCACAGGCGGTTGTTTCGAATGTTATGATTTTTTGTAAAGGAGATAGTTGGGGGGGTGCAGTTATGATTTGTTATTTAGTAGGACATCGCTCGGTAAGGAGAGCTGGTAGTTATAAGGTAATACGACTATGGCTAATCGGACGATCCTAAAGAGAGCCCTCAATCTAGCATCTCCATAATTAGGATAGAGTTCATTAACGATTCATCAATTCAGTAACCTGACATCGCACATGCTTTGGATACCTATTTTATGCCACTGCCGAAGAACGGTATAACCAAGGGGCTTTTCCTCCAGTTGAGGATCTCCATTTACTGAGTCTGGGTGAATCTCAGAAGGGTCTGTAAACACCACAGGGCCTATCCGTGGCTGTTAACAAAATTACCTATCACAGCCAGTTTGTAAACATGAATATAATCAGGTCAGTTTAAATATATGGAATAGAACTTTCGGGCCACACTAAACCATCGAATCTCTTCCGCATCAAAACTTTGTAGAATCCTAAACATAAAAATAACTAAATAATCCTAAATATAAAAATTACTCTGACAAAAATATAATAACACATAATGATCTCATTGATATTATTCATTAGATATATAAACTTTAGCCCAGCAGTTTCTAATCTCTCTTCCCAATCGATTCCGGATTATCCCTTGGAGGGTAATGAGGAGTCGCAGGGGACATTACAGGATTATCATTGGAGTAATAAAACCATTAATTTCTCCAAAAACCGCTCATTTATTATTCATAAATTAGTACCACCAAACTGGGACAGAATTGCCAAAAGGAGAGAAAATTTTATTATTATTAGTATAATTTGTATTTTTGTGAATGTTCTATAGCATTTTTCTGTGTTGCACATCAACATGATGAAATGAAGAATTTTTTTTTTAATCTTTTCACAAGGTATATAAAATATAACTGATGATGTTACACCTCCGAAAGAATTAATATTGAGTATTGAGTATGTAATATTGAGTATTGGCTATTGAGTATGTAATATAAACAAGGGTTGATGGAACTAATTGTTTCTCAGGTCTATTTTAAAATACACACCATTCCATAATTATTTAGAAAATATTTCGATTTGTAGCCTTTATTCTCTAGCAATGCATGATGCAATACCAATTCTGGAGAATACTTTTTTTCTCTCCTCACCTTATAAAAAAGAAAGACAGCTGAAAAAGTAATAAAAGAAATAAATATAAATTAAAACACAATTATTTTATCTTTTAAATATAAACCTCTGAACAATGAAATTCTTTCATTCTATTTACACTTCAGAGTAATGGACAAATTCTATTAACTTGATTAAAATTTATTTTGAGTTTGTTTTATGTATTTCTTATTAGTTTCCTCTTTTATTATTGATCTCAATCCACGAGCTAAACAGTTTTCTTCATTTGAATTCCTTAATTTGCAAAATTGTTTTCCCTAGTGTTTATCTATTTTTTTACCCCTCGTAAAACTAAGGTTTATGCTGCGTGCCGTTGATAGTAATAAGTTTCAGATATCTCCTACTTTACGGAATTTTATAAATTATTCGAATCTAAAACCTCTATTATTTATTGCTTGCAGTCACCCTATACATTATATGGCAGTAACGATGATGTGAGAAAGTCATGGAATGAATATCAACTTACATACACGGAAGTCGAAAAATATCCCTTGGAACCATAATTCCAGAAATGGGAATGATTATTCTTCAAAGAGAATTCAACAGCTGTTCATTGGATACTGACTAATATAAAAATCTAATTTTTGTATTTCTTTAAAAATCAAAAACATGGTGTGAAATATATGTTCTCTATCGGTAGCTAGATTCTAAGAAAGTTTAACCTATGCGATCTGGAGGCCACCCTGGGGCTCACTCAATCTCTATAAAGTGGGTACCTAATCTGGTGGGAAACCAGAGGGTTGAGTGTGATCCACGACAAACTATCATCTAGCACAATCATTGTCCTTCAATTATTAAAGTCTCTAGCAGGTCTCATACTCAACCCAAAACCCTGATTTCCTTTAAAAACACATATTATTATTATTTTAAAACGATTTAAGTAAAATATTTAATTAAATATTTGAAAAGGAGTACGTAATTTTAAAAAAAATGCATCATATGTTTAAATGCAATTGACAATAGGCAACTAAATTGATTATAATTAAAATTAAATTAAAACTTTCGAGGAACTTACTAATTTCTCCCTCGTGACCTTCAAATCTTAATTCAAATGATTTTTTTTTCATCCATATCCTTTTAGTCGTCTCCTCGTATTAAATAGCATGACACTCGACGATGACAATATTAATTAATAATTAATTATAAATCGGTATTTACGCACCCATTGCCTGGTTTGACTGTTCCAAGATGGTTCATATGGTTAAAAAATCTTAATTTTAATTTAAAAACAATACTTCTTTTTAAAGACGTTATTTAATGTTCAACGGGTGCCATAGAATTTTTATTAAGAAATGAGTTATTTTATTTATTTATTTAGAAGAGCTAAATATTTGTCCATCCTGATAATGTCACTTAAGTCACCAGAACTAGAGACAGGCCTCGGAAAAGACTACCTGCCTGCCTGACACGAAATTAACCAAACAAACTGTCCTTCACAAGAAGAATGAAGCTGAAGGACTATTTAAAGGATTCCAGATTAATGGAAGAGCCCTTAGCCCTGAGCTGTAGAGCCATCCTCCGGAGCTCTCAACATCCTCTTGATGAAGGAGATCCGGGGCTTGCCAAGAGCGATTTGTTGTGGTCTGGCAGCAAAGCGATTTGTTCCTTCTGGTCACTTTTGTCAAGGTTTGACTAATTAAACTGTCCGAGGCAACTTCTGGTTCCAACTTGCTCATCTAGTGCGTCGAAATCCACCGTGTCCCCTTTTTTTCTTCTTGAAAGGATAGTCTGAATGTCGAAAGGATAGTCATATCATATATGAAAGTTTCAACAAACATATATCATCTATATAATGTATTTTCTTTTATTTTATTGTTATATGGTATATTTTTTAAAATATTTTATTTGAAAAGAAAAGATATGACCAGAGCGGGACTCGAACCCGGGTCTCCCACCTATTCGCGGTGGTGCTTAACCACCTCAGCCATCCTGGTTCGCTTCAGTCAGTCATTTCCCTTCTTTACACTGATCCTATATCTTCGTGTTCTCGCAATTTTCGATGTTTACACGGGGAGAATGTTAATTAAACATTACTTTAATTTTTGGATCTTGTTGACTTACGTCATTAAATATTATTATAATTTATTTTATTTTATTTTATTTCATTGTTCGAAATGTTAGTTGAAACTTTATTTCAACTTTATTTCAAGATGAAATGATTATAGAAATTTATTTATTGCCCATAAGTACATTCTCTTTTCCAATGCTAAAGCTAACAGCTGCTCATATTTGTGGAAAATATTAAAAACGACACGAATAAATTTGAGTTAAAATTAGTAACTAAACTGAAAGCGACTACCTGCGGAACAGATACCTTAATTTTTTAAATATTTTAATATGTTTTGTATAATAGTTTTATTGTAATATTTGAAAGGATACGTCTTAATATACATACCATTAACAATTCAATTACAACAGATTACAAAATAAATAATAATAATAATTTAAATAATTACCACCTTAAACTCAACAGAATCTGTTTTAACTAAACTAAACTAATAATTGATGGAATAGAATTCTTCTTTCTGGCATCCATTCGATCGAAATAATATATGAGGAAATAATTGGTAGTCGAGATGAAAATAGAATTAAGATCATTCGACGATTACAAAAATCTATATTTAAAGATTGCAACTTACAACAGGCCATTTCCGCTCTTTTTCCAACATCTACGATAGAATCCTCTCACAAAATTTCTACCCACTTTTCAATGTTTCTAATGTAAACACTCCCACATAAACTGCAAGAAGTAGTGCAATGTTTAGCAATTCCTTTCCAACCTCTGTGATTCAAAGGTCCAGAAACAGCTGAGGTAAACAATATGCATTAATACTTTACATCTCCATCTATCAACTCGTTTAAAATGCTTTGTCTTGACTGACTGAGGCATCAACTCACAGCCTAAACCGCTGATCGTAGGGGACCTGTAACTTGGAGGGTGTGTTTTTTGTATGACGGAGGCATCCGATACGAGGATTTTCCGAAATTCTACCCCTAAGGGGTGAAAAAGGGTTTGTTTGCTGTTTGCTTGCTCACGTGTTTCTTACTTGCAAAATCTACTATTCTGAACAAAACAAATCAAGTAACATAGCACTCTTCTCGCTGCTGCCGTACGACAAGTGAAACCGTTATACTAAATATTCCTTTTCAATAACTTCAATAGTATTACATACTAAGCCTTTGCTGACACGAACAAAAGTAAACTTTTGTCCGTCCCGTTTGTTAATCAGTGTTAATGTATGTATCACGGCTGTGCTGATCGGTCTGTGATGAAATTTGAAATGGATAATCTCAAGCCTGGGGAAGAACATAGGCTACTTTTTATCAACACACCACACCCGCGAAGTTTATATAAAACTGTAACCTGATTGACTAACGCACCCAGCGGTCAACGCACATCGGAAACCACTGAACTTAGCATCTTGAAATTCGCAGATAGGTTCTTTGTCTAGCTTAAATGAACACTAAGAAAGGAATTTGGACAATTCCACCCCCAAGGGTTTCCCTCTTAATAGATCCCTCAGTTTTAAAGTTAGAAGTGTAAGGAACGTTATCAAGAATGGAGAACGATTTTTTTTTTTTTGTATATATATCAATTGTAATTTTTGCGATTCTAAGTTACTTTTCTCAATGTCATGGACGAAAACCTATTACTTTGAAAAAAGTGAGTAATAAAGAAAATCAAAACAAGACCGTTTGACCCCAAATGTAATAAATGATTATCCTATATTTTATAATTGCAGGCATCATCGGGAGAACTTCATTAACAAGTTTTGTTATCGTACGCCACACCTTCTAATCAACAAAAATGTTTGCAGACATAAAGAAACTAGAAACCTATTTTTACCAAGAGGAACATGTAGGACAGATTATGCTTACACAATAATAATTTCAGGAAACCGGACTGGAAATCTGCTGAAGAGATCGGCATTATGTAGGATCTATTATCCTTAACAAGACATTAAATCCGAGGATAAAGGACCAATAAAGGAACGTTGAGGGGGAGGCGGTACCCCCTTATTAAATACCAACCCCCTCCCTACTTCCTTCACCCTCATCCTCCCAATCCTGGGGAAGCCGCGGTGGAAAATAAGTGGAAATGGACCGAGGTAAATCAAATCTGACGAAAGATCGAGAGGGCAAATATTTGAGCCGCCTCCAGCGAGGCTTCAGAGCCGCCCCCCAGCCGCCCCTAGCCACCCCTGCCCCGGACCCGACTTATCAACTTAGAGCGGGATATTGCCGCTGTAATAGAGGTCCAGGTTTGATCGCCTTCGATAATTGCGGTCAGCTCAGCAGGGACCTATTGCATTGTAATACGATCGAATAGTATCCCATGGAATATAAATCTAAAAAGATATAAAATAAAAATAGTAAGAGTTATAAAAATTATTGTGTCCCTTAACTCTGTTTAGTTGAGTAAAGAGGTTAACCTCCGAACAAAAAAAAAATGCTGTATCATTCTTTATATTATGATCGAAAACTTTAACCTCTATTGATCCGAAACATGGACAATAAATACGAAAAAAAAGAGAAATGGAAACAGAGGGGTTGTTGGCCACGGAGATGGACTTCTGGATTCGTTGTGCATGAAGATGATCCGTCCAAGAACACGCTAAACCGCCGGGTTTTTCTACCTACTTTATAGAGGCTGGGTGTGATCCAAGAGGGTCTGCAGTTCCACAGAGTCCATTCTATTGACTCATATATCATGGCTGTTGACGGATTAAATAATTAAACGCTCCCTCACTTTATTCTCATTTTATCTTATAATTAATATTTATAAAATATTAAAACTTATTATTATTATAAATAGTATAAACGAAGAGTAAGAAAGTTTCTCAGATATTAGAATATAAAAGAAATTTATTTTTTAAAGAGAAAAGATAGGCCCCGGTCGAGGGCCTATCTTTTCTCTTTAAAAAATAAAAATATTTATAACTCATAAAAAATGACCAACAATTATAAAAAATTATAAAAGAAATTTATTCTGCAACTAAGTGCGTTTAGAAGAACGAACATGAACAGAAAAAGAACCATAATATATATCTGTAGTTCACAGCACGCGCTGGAGTGAGTAACATCGTATCTGTGATAATTTATTTTTTATACCTATTAACTTTATCGTACATTCACGGCTTTTTAAATAGTCATAGTCACACACATAGTCATAGGCACACAATGGTGGTGTGTACCAGTGAAGTAAAACGTGAAGTTTCGTAGCTAATTACGGACTTATAACGTTACTACATTAATTATAATTTAAGTGATTTAAGAGACAGGAGTTGCTAATCTTTGTGCTGGTGGCGACAGGTTCATCCCCACTCAGTATAAGGTAAGAAGACCCGATCAGTGTTGCCTCTGGCACCGAATGAGGCTGATCTGTGCTGTATTCAGATCAGATCTCATACGAACTTTTTATTTTTATTTAGTTCCATTTCCTCTCTGTCCTACCTTTCTTTTCTTTAATAATTTCTGCTCCAGTGACATAATACTCCAAAATGAAGTTTTATCACCAAGTATTATCCAGTAAATCAGATAAAAAAGGAAATACAAAGAGAAGTCGATCCCTAGAATCAAATACGAGAAACAGCCCTAGTAAACCTAAACCTAATAGAAGGCGTAAAGTTGACACACCTCCTACTACTCCGAATGATAATAAGGAACTCAAGGCAGGACCGTCGAATGAAAATACCCAACCAGGGTCATCTACCCAGTACACTGAAGATTCTCCCTTCTATTCACCCAACAGATTTCAGCTCCTAACAAATCTACCTAGTGAAGCAATGGAGACCACATCGGCCCCTAAAGTGCACAGGCCTCCACCAATTTTCGTACGGAGCATAAAAAACTTTAGGCTTCTTTGCACACAACTGAATAAGGCAGTAGGCACCGGAAAATACTATTGCACTAGTAGAACCAATGATACAAAGATTCAGTCAGATACGCCCGAGACATACCGACGAATAGTCAAGTACCTAACGGAGACTAAAGCTGATTACCATACGTATCAATTAAAGGAGGAGAGATCCATCAGAGTTGTAGTCAGGAAATTGCACCCAACCACCCCTGCTGACGTCATTGAAGAAGAATTGACTGCCATGGGCTTCAAAGTTAGACAAATTACAAATGTCTACAAGAAGAATACTGTACACCCCAAGACAGGCAACAAAACTCCATTACCTCTCTTCTTCATAGATTTAGAACCAGCACCAGAGTAGAAAAAATCTATGATGTTAATAGACTTTACTATACCCAGGTTCAAATCAAAAAGCCTTACCCAAAAAAAGACATTGTGCAATGTCATAACTGCCAAGCATACGGGCACACTAGGCACTACTGCCATCATACTCCAAGGTGCGTCAAATGCGGAGAACCGCATAAAACTGAAGAATGTGTCAAGCCAAGAGAAACACCAGCTGTCTGCGCACTATGCCTCCAAGGCCATCCAGCCAATTATAAAGGTTGCCAAACCTACAAAAACATCAAATCTCATGTTCTGGCAGCACGTCGGCCCAGCGAAGAAGTGAGGACCTCAAGAAGACAGCCTTCTAAAATTGTAGATGGAGCTGTCTCCTACGCCGAAATGAGGTGGTCAACAAACAAATAATCTCGGGGCCACGCTACAACCTGAACTCCCAAAACACCTCTCTAAACCACAAAGCAATCCTTTACAACCACAAAACCAGCACCAACAACCAACATATTCCATGAATCAAAATCCAAATATCCCGCACCAAATCCCTCATATCCCCCCTCCTTCAAATGCTACTGATCTCACAACACTTCTCACATCATTCCTCTCCGAGTTCAAATCCATGGTCACACCACTAATATCTCTCCTAACAAATCTTGTTTCCCATCTCTTTCCTGTCCAACAAAATCCTTAAATGACATCTAGCTTATCCATTCTCCTTTGGAATGCGAATGGTATTCGAAACCACACTTACGAACTAACATCTTTACTTCATGATAAAAAAATTTATGTAGCCTTAATTACAGAATCTCGACTGATCAGTAAACGGAAGCTCAACATAACACAGTACCAAAACTACCGGACCGACCATCCTGATGGAAAAGCTCACGGTGGTACTGCTGTCATAGTCCATCAATCCCTCTCCCATCACTCATTTCCACTCTCATCTAAGGATCTCCTCCAGGCTACAGCTGTTACAATCAAAACCTTTTCCTTTCCCATCACATTAGCATCGGTGTACTGCCCTCCCAATAAATCCATTTCCCATTCCGAATTCAGCTCTCTCCTGAACTCCTTAGGGATTCATTTCCTTTTAGGTGCAGACTTTAATGCGAAACATCAACAATGGGGCTCAAGAACTACTAACACCCGAGGTCGCATCCTCCTCTCTGCACTTAACTCCCATAATTCCAGTTTTATTTCTCCAGGCACCCCTACATATTGGCCCACTGACCCAAACCGAAATCCTGATCTCCTTGACTTCTTCATCCATGCTGGCTTAGGTCCCTTAAACTATTCCATTGAACGCCTTGATGAACTGTCCTCAGATCACAGTCCTTTGATCCTTACCCTTTCTATAGTCCCAATATCCAAACTTCCTCCGCCATCATTTATTAGGGGACCGATTGACTGGAACCTATTTCACCAGCTTGTATCCGACACCATTGACCTCAGAGTTTCCCTAAAAACACCTTAGGAGTTAGATGATGCCGTCAATTCCTTTACCAATATGATCCAGCAAGCAGTTTGGACTGCATCTTCACCCCGTCCTTCCTTCAAAGTCCGAAAGAAAAATCCATTACCGCAAGATCTTAGGGATCTTATCCTTACCAAACGCCGTTACCGATCCCTTTGGCAAAGAACCAGGCATCCTCACGATAGGAGACTGTATAACCACTTAACCAAATTAGTCAAACAGAACCTGACAACCTATAGATCCGAATCCTACAAATCCTACCTTTCCACACTATCTGCTTCAGATAATTCCCTTTGGAATGCCACCAAAAAAATACTTAAATACCACTCTATTTCCCATCCTCTCAAGCGTGAAGACGGTTCTTGGGCTGCATCAGATGAGGACAAAGCAGAGGAATTTGCCAAACACCTTTCAAATACATTTATCCCACATCCTGAAATCTACCCTAACCACGTTTCCAATATTAATGAATTCCTTTCTTCACCCATTCCTCTATCCTTACCTCCTAAAGCTGTAAATCCCTCTGAGGTCAAATTTCTCTTACAAAAGTTAAAAGTCCGCAAATCTCCTGGACATGACCTTCTTACCACCCAGATCCTTCAACGTCTTCCTCAAAAAGCGATTATTTTCCTTACCTATCTATACACCTGTATCCTTCGTACAACTCACTTCCCTTTGCTGTGGAAACACTCCGTCATCATCCTATTCCCTAAACCTGGCAAACCACCCAATGTTACTTCATCATACCGACCCATCAGCCTGCTTCCTATTCTTTCCAAAATTTTTGAAAAAATCCTCCTGAAACGAATCCTACCCATCATCGAATCCAATAATAGTCCCTCACATCAGTTTGGATTCCGTCCCAGGCACTCGACGGTCCAGCAGGGACTCCGAGTTATCGATCACATATCCTCTGCTCTTGAAAGCAAACAATACTGCACAGGCGCATTTCTGGACGAAGCACAAGCTTTCGACCGGGTATGACATGCCGGTTTGCTGTTCAAGCTCAAAACCCAATTACCTCAATCCTTATTTCTAGTTCTTCGATCCTACCTCTCTGATCGCTACTTCCAAGTACGCTGTGGTAATGAATACTCCAATCTTTACCCAATTCAAGCTGGAGTTCCCCAAGGCAGCGTCTTGGGTCCTATCCTATACATATTGTACACCGCTGATATCCCAACTACTCCTGAAACCTTCCTTGCAACGTTCACAGACGACACAGCTATCCTATCATCTCACCCAGATCCCGAAATGGCTTCCTTGAACCTACAAAGCCACCTATCACTCATTGAAATTTGGTGCAACCAATGGCGGATCAAAGTCAATGAGGAAAAATGCAAACACGTGACTTTTACCCTTCGCCGGAGAACATGTCCTTCTGTCCAATTCAATGAAACCACCCTACCTATTTCCGACACAGTACGATACCTTGGCTTCCTCCTAGACAAAAGACTTACATGGAATCCTCATACCAGACTCAAAAGACAAGAACTCAACAGACGATTTAGCCAACCATACAGATTACTATGTAGGACCTCCGTTCTTTCAATAGACAATAAATTACTAATATACAAGACCATCATCAAACCTATTTGGACCTATGGACTGGAACTGTGGGGGACCGCAAAACAATCGAATATCAGACACATTCAATCCTTTCAATCCAAAGTCCTGAGAACTATTGTTAATGCTCCTTATTATGTTTCCAACAAAACCCTCCATAATGATCTCAACATTCCTTTCGTCCTCGACCTCATCCCTACTAAATTTTCAAGCATTCACCAAAACCTTGCCTGTCATCCAAACCCCCTGGCTCAGTCATTATCCAGTTCCACACATCCATATAACCCACCCCGTCGTCTAAACCGGCAATGGCCCCGAGATCTGTTGTAATAATGTTATTTGGAGTACTGGCACTGGCCAGATTCTCCACTCACGACCTGTGTATGTGAAGCGCCCTTAACCAGCTTCCATTGGCATTTAATGCCAGTGACGCGGCTGGGAAAGGGGGCTGGGGCTTCCCGAACTCCTGCTTTGCCCTCATTCCTGGGGAAGAAGCTCAGTTCGGGGACCCCAGGCAAATTGTGAATAGAGTATGAATGTGTGCATTTTATTTTATTTTATTATTAGTATTATTATTATTATTTATTTTACTTTATTATTTATTTTACTTTAATATTATTATTACCGCATTAATTTCTTTCTGTTACCGCATGTATATATTTTTCCGCATGTATATATTTATTTATTTTATTTTATTTTATTTTGTTTATATTATTGTTTTGTTATGGAATGACTGTAAGCTACACAGCATTATTACTTATTGCCCACAAGTGGCAGATTGTAATATTTCAATAAAGTGTTAATATATAGCAATATATATCTGGCCAGAAGGCTATATAATACAAATTCTAAAGTATTTATTGTAGCGCCAATAGAATAAATTTTAAACAAAGTACGATTCCTGACAAAATATTTACTAACTAAAAAGAATAATTAAACAAATAACAGCAAGCAAAAAGATGTTAACTATTAGCAACTAAAAACTTCTTATATAGTGTATATCTTTTTACAACTAAATAATAAAAGCTACTATTAATACTGATTCATTTAAGCAAACCACAAACCTGCTCAGAGAGCATCTCTGTGGGGAGTTAGGATTTGTTATAAAAACAAGGGTTTAAATGGGGATGGGGAAGAAGCATGACGGATATTAGGAGGGATTGCGTTCCAGGCAGAAAGAGAACGGGCGAGAAAGGAAACCTTGAATGTTTGAGTATTTTGAATATATTAAATAGAATATCACTGATAAGAAAATAAATTAAAGAGGTTTGGACTAAATATTATTATAGATAATATAGAAAGAATGAAGATCTAAATAAATATTGATTCTATTCATAAAGAAAATTAAATTTATCCATTAACTCTAATAACATGGAAGTTACATACAAGATTAAAATACAACTATCACACCTTCAGGACTAAAGCTCTTCACTAGGCTTAAGAAAGATCAAAATGAACACAAGGAGAGCATTCGGGTTCACCAAAACATGTTCATAAACCCAAGATCCAACCAACACAAAAGAAAAATGTAAATGCCCATTCGGTTATTCCGAACCAAATTATGCACAACGACATAAACATTCCAACCATAAAATAAAATATTCACAAAAATGTACAACATTTTGTTCTTCTATCCAACATCTTCATAATAATATTGTTTTAAGAATATTAATGAAATTATAAACATGATTGCCTATGGACATGATAAGGAGTCAGCGTTCACTTGTAAAAAAAACTATTCTGAAATAAAATATTTCAATGATTAACATTTAAACAAATTTAAGTTGTGTACTTCATATCATACCAGAGTTGTGCATTATTCAATAAAGTCATGTAGTTATTCAAATCAAAAAGGAATTGTATTCTTAATAAAACGAGAGAGGGAATTGAGAAGTACAAAGAAGGGATGAAAGAGACTCTCCCTTCAACCTTCTCCTTTCGGGAATAAACCTCCAATTTTATGTTCGATTTGATCCTCAAAGGTTAGCTGAATATTCAAGGATTTTTTCCTATAAATTTCCGTAGTAGTTGTGTGTTTATGCTAAATATTTTTCATAAAAAAAATATATATACACATCGTACGACAGAAAGTAAAGAATGAATATTGCTTTTAAAAGAGAATATTATTAAGGGAATGTTTTGAACCTAAGCCGTAAGCCTTTTATTTTATTTTATTTTAATTAATTATGCTAATAATTGAGTGCCTGAGAAAGAGAAGGGGCTATGCCACAAACACATAGTTTTGAGAAAAATTAAGTTTTATTAGATTGAGTACAAAATACATAAATTTTGATTATTTTTATTGGATTATGGCATCTTTGCTTTCTATTCTCAACAGGGTAGTTGGGAAAATTAAAAATAATCATTATTTATTTAAATTTTTTTATTAAGATTAGAAGTTGTTTCCAACAAAAGTAAGTTTTCAAAAACGATACTAACAGTGTAACAGAACTGTTCATTATTTCTAATTGGATGAAAAAACATTATTTTTATTCAATGCAACAGTCATTATGTTTTACAAACTAGTAGAGTTCTTAAACATCTTCTTGTTCCTCCACATGTCCTCCTGCCTTTGCTGGTTTCAAGTTCTTGTACAGATCATGGTACACAGGTGGTATGTAGGGTAGGAGCGATAGCAGGTCTCGGTGCTTCAGGGCATTGATTTCTCTACCTTGTGGATACAGTTTTGGCACGTTTTCCAAAAGCTCTCTCAACATTCTTGTAGTCAGAGATTCTTCCATTTGATTTTTTCTGGGACGTCCTGGTTGTTTGTTGAATATTCTGACTTTAGTCCAATGTTCAAGTTCTGAGTAGGCATACTTAAGAAAAATGTATCCTGGGCTGCTTTTAGTAACTTTTACAGCTGTGGCATCTCTGATGCCAACTTTTTTGTTGTCAACACTTTTTGGTTTCTTTGCTACTGTATTTAACAGTGTTTTTAGATCTACAAAGTCTGAACCGTCCATGTCAACGATTGTGAAAGGATCTTTCACTCTACATTCTTTGACGACTTTTTTCCAATCATCAAGACAAAAAAAGTAGTCTTGTTTCCGTGCCTTTTTTTCTATCACACCAAAGTCACTGTCGCTAGGCATGAAAGTGTGTCCAGGAACAAGAAAAGAATGAAGGATCTCATCAAATTTTCCTGTGTGGACCAAAATGTAGTACAAAGTAAAAACCACCATGTTTTTATTTTGCCCACTGCAAGAATCTGAGAAGAACCACAACTTTCTTTTGTTTTCAGTCATTTCAGTTTTCAATAGGGCTTTGTACAGACAAGACCCAATTTCACAGGCACCACGAGAAGCCGTATCTTCTGTCCACATACACATGAATCCTTTGTTGTTGTTGCAAACATGTAAACCTAAGTTATAAACCCATAACTGTCTTAGATAAAATACTTTTTCAGTAGGAATTTTAGGAAGCGGCATTGCTTGTTGCAAGTCATAAGTTATGACGCAATACTCATAAGTAGGACTTTGAGAGTTCTTTTTAGCTTCTGAGAGCAACTTATACCCTTGTTCTGCTTTAAGCTGATGAAGGCGAAAGGAATAAGGACTAAGGTCTTCGTCCACAAATTTCCATTCATCACATACTGCACAAGAGTCCGTTGTGGGAAGTTTAAATCCAATGTTAAACTTTGTATTGAAAATAGACAGGTATTTTTCATATTTAACAGGCAGCCATATATCATCACCAGATTGGTTTTCGTATTCTTTTAGATAAAGTTTGTACATTTCACTGACAGAGGACACACTCCTTATAAAGCTTTTATTTGGATTTTTTTTCCTACTGTAATGGCTTGTATAACGAGGGAACATTTTGATGTGGTTGATAACGAAATCAGTTTGAGAGTCTGAAAGCTTTTTTATGTTGCCGTGTTTTCCACGTTTGTCCGTATGAGGTAAAATAGGCCCACTCGATTGACGTGACAAGTTTTGATCTTCATTTTCTTCGTCACTTAAACCTAAGGGACTAGGCTCAGTTTCTGTAGGCTTATCTCCAGCCCTTACAACTGCTACTCTTTTTTTAGAGATAGAAAAAGTGTCCATAAAGGATTTTAAGCACACCCTAACGTCTTTTCCATCTCCATTTTTCAGAAAATAAGTAAATGTTTGTGTTCTCCTTGACTTATTTACATCAGTGCGTTTGTTTATGTATGCACGTTTACAGTCACTTTGCTTGATAAGTCCCCACAAAAAGGAATTTTGCAAGTTATAGTCACCTAATCTATAAAAACCTACAAAAAGGTTGTCCTTGTCAAAATCAGTCAATGTATGAAACTCACACCAACCTTGTTTGGCTTGTTCATCCTTCATAACACAGTCGCATCCTCCCCTTCGTCTTTTTGCTGCAACGTGTTTATCTGTTTTATCACTTACATAACTTTCACCACTGTTCCTCAGTCGTTTAGCAACATTCCTCTTCCAATAACCACTGTTTTGTAACTTTTTTTTAGGTTTAACTACACTAACATCTTCATTAACGTCAACATTCGCCATTTTAAAGTTAGATACAAGTATTACACACGTTTATAACCTGTAGAGAGTGAGCCAACTGCAGATCAAAACAAAACGGCCACTGACCGAGTGGCATAGCCCCTTATCTCTCTCACAGAACAGCTGGCACTTGAACTTATCTATCTTCAACTGTCTGTAAAAAGAGAAGGGGCTATGCCACTTGTCCAAATAGTTCAGCATTACACCGGTAGATAGGAGCAATAATATGATCTGTAACTAAATTAAAATTTGAGGTTTTGTGGCATAGCCCCTTCTCTTTCTCAGACACCCAATTGTTTATCATTAAAT
The DNA here is from genome assembly GCA_037127475.1 of Arma custos. Classification (NCBI taxonomy): domain Eukaryota; kingdom Metazoa; phylum Arthropoda; class Insecta; order Hemiptera; family Pentatomidae; genus Arma; species Arma custos. The sequence continues at coordinate 50,502,133 of CM073763.1, read as the reverse complement.
CATTCTCTTTAGTTGGCGAATGTCACGGTTTTTTAATTACTTATGAGTGAAATTATGGTTATACCTTATATTATGTTAGTGTTTGCGTCATTTGTTTAATTCATAGGAATTCATTCATTACTATTCAGAGCTCCAAGAAGTCATTTCATATGTTAATTTAATAGTTGTGTTCGAAAGTTTCAGGAATCAAACATTTATCTTCAATGTCCGTTTATATTATTTCTAAAATTCAAAGTGGAATCAATGAACTTCTGTTGTTTACTGTGTTTATAGTTGCAAATTGTAATGAGCTATTATTAAACCTCTATTTTTTATAATGTTTACTATCACTACAAATGAATGAACATTGCTTGTATGCCATCAAATATGACCATGGATCTTCGTGTAATTTTTTGATGCGTATATACTTGGAAACTCTACAGCCCAAGCTGCAAGAAACATTACCGAGGAAGGATGTTGTAACGATTGGATCATCATTCAAAAGAAAAATGTTTTTTTTTTTTTTAGATTAATTTATTTATATTTACAACTGTAATAATATTACATCAAGTAAATTTGCTGATACGAACAAATGACATGAAAACTATCCTATACTTTTGGAGAAACTATCCATTGGTATCACTCCAATAAAGTTCTATAGTAGAAGGCCATCTTCTTTTCAGACGCCTCGGAGGGTTATCAGGAATAGTATGGGAAGCAATTTGCGGATTCAAGTGTGCATGGAGCTTGCCATGGAAGGAAAGGTAACTAGTTTGGGCAAAATCAGCAGCATATGGGATATTAAGATCATGATGGATGAGTTTGTTTGTGACATAATACGGACCATTGAGGATTTTAAGTAGGATTTTGGATTGTAAGGATTAGATTCGAGATGAATTGGACGGTTTAGTAGAGCCCCAAAGCTCAAATCCGTATGTCCAAATAGGCCTGATAACTGTCATGTAAATGAGTCTTTTGTAATTAATTGGGAGCTTAAAACGTTTTTCCAGTAAATGTTGAAGAAGTCGAAAACGTCGAGCAGCTTCTTGTCTTTTCAGTCTTGTATGATGAAGAATCTTAAATAAAAAAAAATATTGTTTTCTTCATGGTAGTCAATGGCATGAATTATTTATTTTTCTTTTCTTCGGAGTAGTGAAACCATCACATACACATCGTAGTACAGAGATATTGACATAATACAGCAAAAACTTATCAAAAAATAAGCTATATTGGTTAATCGGAAGGAACTATGCTCCAACATAATGCCATACGTACCTTCACGACAGACAGTGAAGAAACTAAACACTCTGAGTTACGAAGTCCTCCCAAACCCATCTTATTCACCAGACTTATCTCCAATAGATTTCTCTCAGAAATTTAGACAACTTCATCAAAGGTAATTTTTTTTTTAATGATTCTCAAGTCAAATAGTCATTTTAAGACTTTATTTATCACAAAACCCTGAAGTTTTCAGATATGGGATTGAAAATTTGATGACACGTTGAGAAGAAAAATTCATAGAAAATGACAATAAATATTATATGAAGTTTTTTTACTAAATAGCCTAACCTTTGAAATTGTATATTTCATATGAAATGATCTAATAGAAGTATTATTAATAATGGTTATTTTTCTGGATTTTAGTCTTGTTCCATCTTATTCTTGAGGTGGATAAAATACCATTATGAGAAAGATGTTAGCCAAACGCACAAGATCCGGATAACCAAGAACAGACAAGATGGAAGATATTTTTAACCCGGACTATCCGAAGGGTCCAGGACAGAACACTCGTGCTCTGAATCCCATCTCGCCATTAATACCTGCAAATATTGACCTTCCTCCCTCAGAGATCTATTTTCGTTAGGCGCCTTTCAGGATGTCTGCCTCCCCACTCGAGGAACCATTGATAGTCTGCCTCGGTGAGTTTTTTTTTTTATTCGTTCTTACTTTTATGAATCGGTATAAGGAATACTCGGCATTATAAGAAGCAGTAAAAATAAGAATATAATTTTTCAGTAAAAGGTTATAGGTTATCTGATCACATATCGCTCCTGTAAAAGAACAATTTCTTGTTTTTAATTTATTTTTCTATTCATCGCTTTAGATAGAATAAGTGCCATGATTTATTATTATTATAAATCTCCTAGTTTGCACAGGTTTATTCCAAAACTAACAAACAATAACTACAAACTAATAAAATCCACTAACTACAAACTAACTCAAGTTTTAAATGAACATGGACATACCATAACTCCTTAAAGAACGAAGGAAAATATACAAAATCATCGATCAATTAATAATTCCTCCAATTTTTCTTTATTTTAAAAAAATATTAATACTTTAGGATGCTTTATGCTTAAATTTCTGAGGAGTCATTAAAAATTCAGAGCATGTGGGAGGTGGTTTCATCAGAATCCTGTTCAATTATTCAATTGTATCTATGCTCGCTGTTTGCTTTGAATTGTACACCCCCCATTGAATACTGACGACTCTTTAGTAGACCAACAGTTTTAAACGATATTCACCATTAGTTTTGTTTTTTATCATTGATAATATTTAAAAAAAAAATAATCATAAATAAAGGGTGTCCCAAAATTAACGCAAGATTTGAATTTGTAGCCATTTGTACAGTAAAGTGTTGGCAACCCTATTTATTAAACGTTTTAATTCATTCAATCTTGCGTTAATTTTGGGAAACTCTTTATGCGATGTTTTAAAACTTGCATGTAATTATTAAAAAAAACAAAAAAACTATAACCTACAACCCATGAGGGGTTCTGTTTATAAGACAAAGATTGTGCAAGGAGGTAACTCGTGTCAGATCAAGCTCAACCACCAGGTTTTTTCCGATTAAGGTTGATTTCCCTAACTTTATACTGAATGGGTTTGAAGATCTTACTGGGTCAATATATAGCTCTTAACTGATTAAATTATTTATCCTTCACAGCTAGATTTGAACCCGGGATCCTGTAAGTCCCCCGTTCCCTTGCAATTAAATATTAATTTATCCAATATAGCAGTAAAAAGCTATGTCTTCGATTGTTGGAAGTAGTTATATGTTAAATCTACTGTATAAAAGCTATAGTTTCTAAGCGGAAACCGTAGTGAGGATAATTCGAGAGAAGAATACAACAAACTAATACATTTAAAAGGATCCGATTTTAAGGATCTAAGTTAAAAGTTAAGTCCCTAATGATTGACTTTAGTGCATGAAAAATAACCAGAAGCCCTAGTTTTATTTACAAGTGGATACTTTTTAAAAACATATTATTACTAAAAATATTTTCTTTTTAAAAAACTAAATAACTTTCAATATTATAAATATAAAGTGACAGCGCTCTAACCATTTATGGTTAAATGGTTTGAGCGCTGTCACGGAATGACAGAGGATCCTGGTTCGAATCCCGGACGATGGCCTATCTTTTCTCTTTAAAATAAAAATATTTAAAAATCAAAACAGATGACCATTAATTATTAAACAATTATAAATGTAAAGAATTAGAAATATATTGACCATTATATATTTAATTATTAATTGAAGCATTAAGGATAAAAAACGGAAAACTAAAAAATTTCAAAAATTAACTTTTGATATTTTTGGCAAGGTTTAGTCAAGCAATTTGACCTAACACGACACATAGTAGCTTTGTTTCTCATAGTTTTACTCCGATTTTGAACCTGAAGTTTCGGAAGCATGAAATTACTTGACTAAACTAGCGAAAATATGAAAAAGTTTTGTAGTTATACTGGATAATTTAGAACGTTAATATTGCCGTGATTGTTAACTAACCTGTCTTCCGTCAGATTGGATTTATAATGGAAACTTCCTAAGGGCTTAGGTAGCCAACTGACAAAAACCTGGAAAACGAGGATCAAACAAGGACGTCAATTAGCACAGTTTACATTTCCAATTAACTTCTCGAAATATTTCGGACATGAAGTCAATTAATGTTGAATAACAAAGCTGTCTTTTTCGACAGAGGTTAAACAGGGCCACAAAGGATGAAAACCTAAGCCATAAAACAACTCTACAGTTCACTGACAGCTTTCAGCTTGTATTCCAACGAGGAAAGTTTCAGGGTATTACCGCTCCGAATTTCTCCTGTTTCTCTGTTTGATTTATATTCTAAAAGCAAAAGAGAAAAAAAAAAGTATTTAAGTACAATTCCACCGCTTAGCTAACGGCTTTTTATACAAAGTCCTTTAAGAAAATTGTTTGAATAATCGCAAGTATTGGCCCGATCTGAATATTGTTCTCGCTGTTTTATATCATTTTTTTTTTTTTTTGAGTAAGTATTCGAAAAACTATGAACAGGTAAACTCTGCCTTAACTGTATCTTTACTAATAAAGTTCCGTCTTCGATGAAGGGATTTAACTTTAAAGTTATCACGTTTATAATTGACCAAAACCTCTACACAAGTAGAGGTAGTGTTAGAATTATTTTCGTAATGAATTTGTGGCTAAATCAAGCATTGACTGTTAACGTATGAACCCTGTGGGATCTGCAAACCCTCCTGGGGATCATCCAGCCTCTATAAAGTTGGCACCCTTAATTGGGGGGAAATTCTTGAGGGGACAAATCACCTCCCAATACAACCACTGTCCTTGAAACAGTACAGTCTCTACCTTGTACTGAATCCAAGAGCCTTCATGAATTGTAGTGGTACGGGAAATAATAATAAATATTATCATTATATATTATATTAAATATCAACGTTATTAATATTAAAATTAACTCATTCTGGACAATATTCGACTTAACCTCTCATTTGCTGGTTTCATTAATATAATTAGCTAGATTATGAACTTGTCGATATAACCAATTGGAATAACAACAGCTCGGCCGATTTTTTCCCAAAGTGAGCTTGATATCCAACACATTCTAACATAGAAGTACGAAACTACAATCATAAAGTAAAAAACAACAAAATTCATCCTCAAGATCATGAGTCACGTACACATAAGCAGTTAGTCGAAAATGCGTTGGTTGGTTTCGGGGAACTCTGAAACGTATGGAGTCGTTGAATACCAGATATATAATTAAAATGAATTACATCACTAACATTAAGTAGAAAGGAGCGAAGTGGCAGAGCGCTTAGTTGCCGTGCCAAAATTCTGGGTTCGAATATCGCTGCTTGGAAGAATTTTATTTTATTTGTTATCAGCCGGAAATGGATCCAGATGCTATGACAGATGAATTATTTTGCCTGTTACCAGCCATGCATGGACCCGGTGGTATCTTCGAACCCAGTCTAAATAAAGTGGTTACACTTAATCCTGGAAATCCTAGCGGCTGAGCGTGATTTGAAGCTGAGGACACCTCCCTGCTCAACGGTTGGTCCAAAAGCAGTGCAGTCTCTACCACGTAATGAGGATTAAGTAGAAGTAAAATTTTAATTTTTTCCATTAATACATATTTTTGAACATACCTTTAAATATTTTAAAGATACTTTTCATGTATATGTTAACTAGCGAGATCATTAATCTATAGGCAAGGTTTCATAGTTGATCTCTATTCCGATTTTGTTCATTTCTTGCATAAACCATCCTTAATTAAAAGTCCAATTACCACAAAGATAAATTTAATTTAATCAGAGTCCAATTACAACAACTCTCACTTCTCAACGCCCTCTCTCTTACACAGAAGCAGAATTGGAATTCCTCGGTGCGGCGAAGAATTAGGAATTTTCCTCTGTCCACCGAGAAAACTAATCAGTGGTAGAAACAGAAGAGGTGAGAGGTAGGAGAAAACAATTAAAGGATATTTTCCAACTTCTTCAAAGATCTAAAAATATTTCAGAATTTCTCTGGCACAGATGGGAAGCGAAACACTTACCCAAGTATGAGCTCTACACATCCTAGCAGATTCTTGAAAAATGTTATTGGTCTGGAATGTGTTTCTTACATTTCCAAGATAAAATAATACAAAATGAATAAATAAAATAATACAAATAACTTTAAATAAATCCGGGATTATATATGTAAGGGATAATTGAACGATTATTACTAAGATAGATTGTTCTATATTTTCTTAGAGAATATTTTTTATTAATTTCTGTACCACTACAACACACGAATGGTAAAAGGAAAAAAGACAAGCAGTAAAGTTTAACATTGTTCATTAATCATCAAATTATATTTATTTCTTTTAAACAGGTTAGTTCCTTTTTTTTTAACAGCAAGATCCATTGTACTAAATTGTTTTTTTCTATGCAAACGTCACATAATCTTTGGACAACAGTTAATGTATAACAAAAATTATTAATAGTTAACACAATTGAAACAAATAACTATTATAAAAAAGTATACATATTTAAACAGCCATGTTCCACTAGAACCATGAATTCAGAACATGGTAGAGATAGTAGTGCTTGTATAGGGCAATGGTTGTGATTTGTTCACACTCAACGACAACACACTCAAATGTTAGGATATCCTCCAATTTAAAATAGGGGCGCCCACTTTATAGAGGCTGAGTGATCCCCAGGAAGGTTCCATAGGATCTGTCCGTTGATATTAACAGATTAGATAATTTATCTACCACAAATGGATTTGAATCCGAAGTATTAAGCATAGCAACTCAGCACTCTATACACTTAGCTACTCCGCAACTTGTGGAGAAATATGCAATAAATATTTTCATTAATAATATCTATTATATTGTTAAAAATAAATTTAAACTCTTAAGGCAATGTGAATCTCGAAATACCAACGTAGCACAGAATGATTTTTTAAAGTAACAAATTAAAATTTCCAATTAAAGAATTATCAAGATTATTCTGAATAATAGAAGTAATATTTAATGATTGTTCTAATGGTATTGCTTTAATGTAAAGGAGATAGTTGGGGGGTGCAGTCAATAAGAAACGTTAGTAGTCAGAAAGTAGTCAGAAACGTCGGCACATACTATAAGTTCATCACTTATTCTGTGTACTTATTGACTGCACCCCCCAACTATCTCCTTTACATTAGATCATCCAGTCAACTATTTTCATCTCATACCAGTATTGCTTTAAGTTACTGTTAGTTAATATTTCGCTAATATATACCTATATATTTTTTTTTAAATTTATTTATTGATATCTACGACTGTATTACAATAATACAACAAGTAAATAGGCTAAGTGATATATAATGACATGATAATGAAATGTAGAGAAACTACCCACTGGTAGTACTCAAATCAAAGTTCAAGTAAGGAGGTCACGTGGCCATCTTCTTTTCAGACGCCTCGGAGGATTATCAGGAATTGAAGAGGAAGCTAGGTTTGAAACTAGAGGGTTTGAGTGGTAATGCAGTTTGTTATGAAAGGGTAGATACCGGGTTGGGGCCAAATCAGCAACAAAAGGGACATTAAGGTCGGTTATGGATGAGTTTATTCTTAACAAAATAAGAAGCATTGAGGATTTTACGAAGGAGTTTGGACTATAAGGATTGGATACGAGAGGAATTCGATGGCTTAGTGGAGCCCCAAAGCTCTACTCCGTAAGTCCAAATAGGTCTGATAACTTGTATATTTCTGATAGCCCATCTGCTAATTGTCAATTGTTTTTACTTGAGAGGAATAGATATAAAGATAAAGAGAGTAATATTTAAAACAATTATGAAATTTATTTATTAAAACGAGAACAAAATGTATATTTAAGGTCCTTAAATGGTGGTGGACTATTTCCAAAGAGGAGAGAAGACTGGGATTTTTTTTCTCCTTTCGCAGTTTGCATTAGTCATGGTCTGATTGTCTCATTTTTTAAACTGTTTTTCAAGTGTTTCCGTTCTAGGGATTCTTTGTTGGTTTTTTTCAGGCTCCGATTTAGTGCTAAAATATATGTGGCATATGTATCTTAATAAATCTAAAAAACATTTATATGATAATAGAATTATTCATATTTTTTTTATTTATCCTATATGACATCTTGGGGTTAGATCTCTCAAGCGTCATCTTCTCAGTACAAATATGGAATTTCATATTAAAAAAAGGCTGGAATAGACAGAATTCTACGAATTGAGTTCATCTAGTTTCAGAGCTTATTCTTACAAGTAATAATAGAAGATTCATTTTTTATTAGCTGAAAACTTGGTAATAATAATTAGTTTGTTAAAAGATTTTTTTTTTTAACGATTTTGTACAACTCAGTTGTTTTTAGTAGGTATATAAAAGGTTTCGCCGTAGATCTCGATCCAGCCAGCCTCCTCTTAGACCCCTCGCTGCCATGCTCTCTTCCAAGTCGACCATCATTTTCGGGGTCGTCCTCTTTTCATCCTTTCCGTAGGACAATAGTCGGAGATTGTCTTTGGCCATCGTTCCTTCGTCATTTTTTTTAAGTGGCCATAACATTTGAATCTTATTGTATCTACTGTGAAGAGAATCGTAGTTTCTTGATCAACCGGTTGCCTTAATGTTCTATTTGGGACGTGCTGAAATGAAAGAAAAGTCCATCTCCATCGCCAACTTCATTTCCAACTTTTTCGTTATTATCCACGTTTTGGATACATAGAGGATGATAACATTTTCAATCATTCAGGGGAATATCATTTTTTTTTTTTTTAGGTTGAACGTCCACTCCACGGAACAGAGATTAGACATTCAATACTTTGTCTGCCTGTTACTATCTTTTCTGTTTTGTCTTTGTTGGAGCTTCCAACATCAGTGAGTCATCTGGGAAGATATTTAATTCCCAATTTTCAAGGGATAGGGCTGTTATATTTGTATGTATTGCCGTTTACTCATTTTCAATCGGTTTTTTCGAGTTAATAGTGTTTATAACAATGTGAGAAATCAGCAGAATACTAAATCGTACTTATAATTCCACTTAATTAATGACAATATCGTTTAATTGACATAGAAGTTTAATTTATAATTAATGACAGCCAATTATTTCAAAAATATTAAGAGGTAAACATTGGTCAGTAACTGAACACGAAATATATATAAACATTTCGGATTCATTAAATTCACTAATAGTATTGATTTTGAAAAGTTGATATCAATTTAAGAATATATATACATTGTAAAACGTACATGATCTTTTTTACAATGTTAATTGTAAAATAATATAAGTAATAATTATCAAAATGTTATAAATTAATATTATAAATAAGTATGGTGTATATCATGCCAATAAATAAAAGGTCCTTATAAAGGGTAACTTTAAAGAAAAAAAAGTAACTTAATTTTGTTCAAGCTGTCAGGTATATAACTTTATTTAAAATTTACAACTGTACTCTAGCAATACAATAAGTAAACGTAATGAATGATTCAAAATGTAAAGGAGCTACCCAGTGATAGTATTCAAATGTATTTGTAGATTCAAAACTTTTTAGATTAACCCTCTGCCGCGCGCGCCTCTTTCCATAAGGTAAGTGCGCGCCTAGCGGCATTTGGACCGCCCGGCGTTCTGTGCTGTTTGCTTCCCCATTTTATTCAGTTTTCGATCTGGGGTGAAGGAAAAAGAGACGACAACATTCAACGAATGTTTTTATCAAAGTTTCCAATAAATTGAGAAAACAATTTTTTTTAAGACTTCTCAATGCTTGGTAGAAAATACCTTTTTTAAGGCAATTAGAAAGAATGTCCCAAAAAGAACCGTAATTTCAGAAATAGATTTTTGCCGAAAGTCTCTTTCTCAAACTGATCTTGTGCCATATATTCTTGGTCTTAACATGGCTTTTTCTTTGACGAGGTTTATGAATACGTTGGTATAAGTCACAATAGAGGAAATCACCTTTGGAGTTATCAATTTTAGAAAAGAGTCCATTGGTTCAGGAGTGTTTCGTGTAGATGATTTTTGCCCTGATAACACTTTAACAATATTTTTAGCTCTAGTTTTCTTACTAGATACCAGAAGAGTGCTTTTCCACAAAGTAGCTCTGTCTTTGACAATATAAAATCGAAAATCATCTTCTCCTTCCGCTATGAACAATGGTTCTTCTTCAAGAAAATTCAGGTTCACTTGTGTGTTGATCTTCTTCCACATCCATTGGTTCGAAATCGATGTCATTCTACAGTTCAACGCCTACTTCATCTTCGAAATTCTTCAGGGCCATGCTTACAAGTAGTTTCCCTCTTGGGAGTAAGTCCCCGCGTTGAAGGCCCTCTTAGGTTGAAGGGTCGGGGAAGCGTTGAAGGACCAGGACGGTTCAACCCTTCTTCCAACTTGTCTTCTCTTTGTCTCTTCCAGTTATTTTTCGATCCTACGTGAAAGAAAGTATAAAGTATTTTCAGTCTCATGAGAGGTAGACAACCTATGCTCACTTATTCAATGACTGAGAAGTGACTACAATGCAAAGAAAGCAGAAAGGTATCTAGGAAAAGTCTCAACTTACCTTTTTGGCGCAGGGCGGCATTCAGACCGCTCGTGTTGGCGCGGGACGGCATCCGAACCGCCGGCATCAGTGTTCATGGCAGCTTACACTTCAGCCCTGAATTCGCAGTACACCACGCGTGCTAAAAGTTGTCTATTGGCGAAATCTGGCGGTCACTGCTGTATACTAGGAATACATGGCTGCCTCAATGACGTGCCGACCTTTTTAACCGGCAGAACTTCAAATTTCTTCTGAGGCGTTCCAAATGCCGACCATGCTCGCGGCGGAGGGTTAATAAATCAAATTATACAGCTCAATAACATATTTTCGAGGATAATTAATTTGTAATAATATATTAACCTTTTAAATTTTAAATGTATATAATTTAATTGCAGTCATATGTAGCTTGTGCACGGATTCGGGGAAACAGATTAGACAGCTTTCACATCGAAATTCCACACAAGTTCTCTCAAAACTTTGCCAAAGTTACCAAAAGTTTGGAGACCTCGACTAAGTTTTAAAAACTTAACTCTCTTAATATTAATATATATAAATATTAAAATCACAATCTGACCAGAAACGTATCTCCTAAATATAAAACTCACTAATTTCACACCGGACACTTTTTCTTATAAATTTATAGATAGATATTCTTAATTGGCTGTAAAATATATATCATTTTTACTCTATAAAAACACATTACAATAAAAAACAACATTCCAAATTCAAAGCTAATGTAACTTCGCATACCATAAAAATCTCTTCTAGAAATGAATTCAAATAAAAAAAAACTATTTACTACTGCGATTCCTGATGGGCAATGGGTGCAGTACTCTACCACCTACTAACTGAACTGTTACTTGGACACTGATTGTGCAGGGAGATAATTAGTTATGGATCACGCTTAATAGCCAGAATCTCCCCACTATGTAGGGTGCCCAATATATACAGGCTGGGTGAGCCCCAGGAGGATCCATATTATCCATCTCCGGAGCAAACAGATTAAATAAAAGTCTACCAGCAAGCGGGTATTGAACCCAAGACTTTCGGTATGGCAACTCAGCGCTCTACAAGATCAGAATATAATCGACTGCACGTAGAAAAAACCATGTAGAAAAATTATCCGAAATTCGATAGTGGATTTTAATCGACACCCCGATTAAAAGGAAATGACTTTTCCAATGGTCCATTCGTTTCACAACTTGTGCCATATTCATATTTGAAGAAGGAATTGCTCACTGGCCTCAAAATATTTTCCAAACACCACAAAGCGAACAGTACTTGTCGCTTTCTATTTTTTTTCCTGGAATAAATATGAATCCACAGGTTGAATCGGATCAGAATCGATTTTAAATCATGTTTTATGCTATTATGTAGGTTGTATTCCAAAGTCATCAAAGGGTACTAGAGTATTATATCTCAATAAAAAATTAATTAATTAATTTCAATTTATTATAAAACTTTAATAAAATTAGAGTGAAATATATCAACAAGTATCCCGAAATATTTGGTTTAAACATAGCCTAATATTTGTATTCGTATTTTTGTTCATCCAAGCGGTTAAATTAATAAAAAGTATTAATTAGTTTTAATTAATATTCTCATTCAGAATCATTTTTATGATTCGCTAAAATGGCCATTTAGAGAGCATCATATGGTTGATTAAGTGCTTGGAAAATTAATTCATGAAAAATTAATTTTATAATAGTTCTGGCCAGAAACAATATAAATAATTAGATTTAATAATTAAATGATATTTTTGAAACTTATGATATAATAAATTTCAAATTAAATTTATTCAATTCAATGTAATCTTTCAATTTTTGTAAATAACTTCGATATCTCATTTTATGGACATTCAAAACTTCTATTTAGGTAAGTTAACCCCTTATTTTATAATAATTTTTGTTTGTTTATTATTTTATAAATTCTGTTATTATATATTAATTAGATATTAACTATGTATTAAAAATATATGGTATTATCAGTAGGAAAAATAACTGTAATCAATCAATATTTAAAATTAATATAACTACTTCATTTACAAAAGTTCTTCAAAAAATTTACACAGTTGTTGAATTATACTCTTTTAGAATATTTATATTATAGAATATTTATTATATTTTATAGAATTTTTAATGGAAAAACTAGTATCGAATTAAGATAAACAGAATATTTTATTAGGATTGTAAGAAAGGTATATGTAAGATCTCCAATGTGAATTACTGTGGCCTACTAGTAAGACTAGTTGGCTCAGTTAGCAAGTGGTTTGTTGAATCCAGATCCAGACAATGGTGCCCAACCCATTCATTGACATGCTCATTCTGCCAGATGCTCTGCCGTGAATGCAAAAAACCCTTCGCATCCTCCCGCGTCCACGTGAATGAGTGATCTCGTATCCAAGCGACGCTTGCGTAGCGTTCGAAATCTGCCGGGCGTAAATACATCAAGGATTTCGTCGACGGAATCGTATAAATAGTTGCGCACGGAAATAGAAGCCTGTGTCAGTGTACTCGGGCGTAGGACAGATATTTCCTTAAAATGTCCGAATGTACAAATTGTTTTTAGAGTCATTTAGAGCTATTAGAGTCCGGCCTGAGGGGGTTCTGCAGTTCCTGAACTGATGCCAAGTCTCTTTGAATTCTTCCCCTCCATGCTTCGAAGGAATGTACACTAAATTTGAATCTAGGAAATTTGTACAAAAATTTTAATTTAATTGTTATAGGCTGTTCCTCTAACCCGGAAGGCTTAAATATAGACAGTTACAAACCATAACATAATGCTATGCCCAAGATCGCGGGTTCGCAATCCCGTATGTGGCCTTAATTTTTTTAACGGGAGTAAAAAATCCTTAGTTATGCCGTCCTTCTACCAGTACCATGAGAGGTACTCGTTAAAAATCACAATCATAATTATAGTTGGATAGGCAAAATTTCCGACTCACACTGTAGTATCACCGCCCGATTAGACATAGCAGCATAAAGTGACGACAAACAATTACAACAACGATAACCTCCAAGACACAAAATAATTATGTCAAACAATAAATATAATAAATATTAATTAAGAGAAATTATACTAATGAAATTTACTGCATAATGAAATTGTGATATTTTGTAAAAATATCAAAGGAAGATCTGGTGGTTAATAAAATGATCAAGGTCAAATAAAATTGAAATTTTATTGTGAAAAATTTGCTATATTTTCCTCAATCAGCTGTGTTATTTTGTCCTACATTCAAAATTGGAAAGGATCCAGTGAAGTAAAAAAATATTTTTATGTAAGCAAAATTCATTTATTCTTTATAAATTTTCCGATTTCTTAATTAATTTAATAATATAATTAATATTATCATTTTCATATTTCCTTTTATTTTGAAAAATAAACATATTTATTGTGTATTTTCCTCCCAACATGTAATGTTATCTGTTATTGTTTTAAAAAGGCTTGCCAAAAATCTCCTTTGAGTTAAAAGCTATACTCAGAAGGGTGGGCAAAGAAGTGTGAAGCTTTCTCAATGTCAGTTCTATTTATGTATTGTAAACATTTGACGCAATTAACCTTCAATTAATATTACTTTTTAAAGAATATCATAATAATTATATATAATATTGATTAAATAGTATTTTTTAAGCTATAATAATATATATTTACATTTATTTAAAAATAAAACCTACGTTTGTTCGTACAGGTTTTCTGTTATTTAATTCTTACAATTTTTATCATTTCTACGAATTATGCATTCTAATCAAAATAATACTTTAAAAAGCTTTAATGAGGTATAAGTAATGACTAAAAATTTGGAAAACAAGGAAGTTGGAGGAAGTAAACAAGAAAATATTAGCATTTACTATAGTATTAGTTTCATAACACGATTTTTCTAGTCTTAATTATCTGAAAAATAAAAAATAAAAATAAAATAATTATCTGTGGAATACATAAAAGTTCTATTGAAAATTATGATTTATTTATAGCTAGATACCGAATTATATCGAAGTGTAAACTAATGTGTAGCGTATAAAATGACATTACAGCTCTATATTGATGTAAACATAGGTAAATATCAGCAATATTTTTATAAACCTCAGAAGGTATCCAAAAAACACAGTGCTGAAAATAAAGTGATGTAAACACAGTGCCCTTCTTTCAGGAAAGAAGATACTAGAACATTCTTCAGCATTGTATTATTATACAATATTATTATGAAAGTACATATACAAGCACACTCATACGCACACATGCTTAGAGTTATATGTGTTTATTTAAAATACACATATATACAATCCTTAAAAATAATGCACACATAAATCTGCAATGAAGTCTTAAGTAATTTTTTTTTTTGTTTACATTACATTTAATCACTTAAGTCTTCACGCCATGTGATATACTGCCTACATGTATAGTATCAAACAATAGTTGTTTATACAAGAGTTATGTTTAAAAGTACCTTATAAACTATCAGGTTGCATACACACTGCCGTATCATACACCCGCTCACACACACTCAGCAACATCCAATCCTCAACAAGATAATTACGCGTACTCACCGATAAGAAAAGAGTAGTCCACACTGACAGACACTAGCCTAGCTTGCACGGTATAGACTGGAAGTGCTCGACCGAAGACGTTCCCCACCCCGAAGTAGTGGGGGCTGCCGGAGTACCGGGAGAGGGATAGTAAAAAAAAATGCCCATTCATAGATTTGGGGTACTCCGATTCCGAAAGATTACCTTACTCTTCAGGAGGATCAGGTGTGAAGCCGTCAGGTGTTCCGTTGTATTAGCTCAGTAAATAAGAGATCCGACTCCCGAAGTAGCATAGAGAGGATTCAGTGTCTGGGATCTATTCCGAGATTACTTATGGGATCATTCCTGTACGTTTAATATTGATATATATATCATATAATTGGAGATATTAGCAATTATTAATACTATATATATATATATTTTAATATTATTATTTATTTCTTATATATGTATATATATATATATCGTATAATTTTCTACAATTCACAAAATAAAAATGCTATACCAATAGACCAGTCTCAAATTAAAAACAATAGTACAAATTTAAATATAGCTGTGGAGAATCATAATTTACAATGAAAGATAAAATGTATAAAAAAACTTCCTACAGATAATATATATATATTTAACCATGAAGTACTGACATAGTTTTTCCTTAGGCTAGTACTGACACCTGGTCCCACGGACCACCAGATTTGAAAATTCATCAATAAATAAAAAATAAAATATTTACACATTTTATTACTCGTTATTACTAACATGAACTTTCTTGCATTTCACACAATAAACGAATATATGCTATTTTTTCAAATTTCAGTAAAAAAATAGCAAAAAACATCAGCGAAGGAAATAGTGAAAATCAAAAACCACATATTTTAGAACTTGCGTATTTATAGCAATTTAATTACAATAATATTTAATTATGATTTTAAAACATTAAAAACCTATTAGCGAAAAAAAAATATTTTTCATAATTATATTTTCAATATTCCAAGCAATTAAGGTGAAAGCTTGCACTAGGAGTGCATATATTCGTCTGTTAAAAGTCACTATCAGGGACTATGGACGCATGCATGTATTTTTCAATTGTTACGGTTATTCATGTAATAATTCCATGATATTATGATTAAAAGAATAGGTATAACTTTATTTGAGATAGATATATACGTATAGCTTTAGCTAAGGCAATAAAAAAAGACATACGAAGCAATCAGGTTTATAGAAAAAAAATTAAAGACTTCAAATTACCAAAAATATCCTGACATTTTAATAAGTTTGATATTAGATATTATTGATGCATTGATCGTAATTATCTGAGATCCCAGATGAATGTGAAGGTACTCTAGATTTTTTTGATTTTGTAGCAATATAAATTATACTCATTTCAATACCTTGAAAATTGATGCATGAAAATTAAGTTCTGTTATTAAACAATCTGGTGTAAAATTTATCATTCGCGCCTTGAACTTATAATCAAGTAATAGTGAAAAATAGTAGACCCTGGATTTTAGTGGTACAAGTTTTTTTTTTTTTGGGTCTCCACTACACTGACATATATTTGTGCATACTCATAAATAGGATAGCATATATCACTAATTGAAAAACTGCCTGACATGTTTGGCAGAGTATGATCCAACAGCGGTACAAACCACAAAAATACTTAGATTATCCAAAATTTATGATATTAATTAATCAACGTAATGATTATAATTATGGATCATTAAAATGTTTAATTTTCATTGTATAGTTTAAAATGTGGAAATGTAAATTTCTATTGATGATGAATGTAATGTATATTCAAATTACAAAATAAATTACGTTCGATTTATGAATAAAAATTACAAGGATTTTGTAAGATCAGCATTTCCGCCAAAATCGGTTTAAGGTGTCACAATTTTACAAAGGCCCTAACAACTTAAATAAATTCTTTATATCAATATATAATTAAATAATTTTTTATAATTATTGGTCATTTTTTTTGAGTTATAAATATTTTTATTTTTTAAAGAGAAAAGATAGGCCCTCGACCGGGATTTGAACCCGGAACCTTTGTCTCACCGTGACATGTCACGGTGAGACAAAGGTTCCGGGTTCAAATCCCGGTCGAGGGCCTATCTTTTCTCTTTAAAAAATAAAAATATAATTAAATAGTTTTTTCAGCTACATCTTAGGATTAAACTCATTAATTTTCATTCGAGGCTTGGCAAATAATTTTTAAATGGTTTTTAATAGACTTTTACGCCTATTCAAAATAATTAAAGAAAATAATAAATCTATGCATATATTTGTAATATGTATTATATAATGTGTATAGTTAATTCTTTCTCATTCTCTTGTTGACATTCGGTGTAGAGAAATCTCGATCCAACGGATCCAGGTCTAGGCACATTATCTTTATTTGTCTCTGAGTTTTTTCTTATCTCCTATTGTCTAAATATACTCTTCTCATAAGATTTTCGGCAATAAATAATTGTTAAATAACATTTAAAATAAATGAAATAAATAACACCAAAAACAATAAAAATTAATAAGCAACCTTTCATTGTTAGTGGTAATAAAAACATGAATATATATATATATATATATATATATATATATATATATATATAAAGTATGAAAAAAATTGAATAAATTACGAAGAAATATAATAATTTTCCAATATTTGAGTAGTATATTTTATAAATTTTAGACTTTATTGTGAAGAATATACTGTTAGGGAGCGACCGATAAAATAAAAATTGACGATACAGCATACAATTGAGTGATTTTTGAAGCCAGCAATTATTTTTTCATAACATAAAAATAAAATAAAATTAAAAATTAAAGTTTCCATTGAAATTAGTCTTTTTTGCTATTATATAAACCAAAAACATATAGTTGGAACGGTACTTGTATACAGAATAATACTTGTCGCCCGAGTACAACACTATACCTACTGCAGCTATAGGATATTTTTTTTTATGTTTAGGCAACAACAATAATATCCAGGCTCCATTAATGGTAATTTTATATAAATTAATTTCTTGCAATTACTCCATATAACGATTAAGTACCTAGTTAGTTAACTTTAAATCAAGGTAAATTACATTAATTACTTAAAAATTCTCTGAAACAGAAGCTTTCATATTAACTTTGACCGAATGATATATATTATTCACTGCATGTTAGAAATAATTTAATGTATTCAATACAAAATTTAAACATCAGTTCCTACAATCAAAGAATCCTAAATTCCCTTGTCAGTAATGAAATGCCCGTCCAGCAAGTCACACGTGTAACGAAGATTTGCATAACTAAACAACTAAAGGCGTTTTCATTATATGCCTTTCACTCATAGTTGAGTTGATTATTTTTGTTTTTAATTCGATGACACGCGATGTTACACGTGATGTTAACTACATCACTAGCATCACATAA
Organism: Arma custos; assembly: GCA_037127475.1. NCBI lineage: Eukaryota > Metazoa > Arthropoda > Insecta > Hemiptera > Pentatomidae > Arma > Arma custos. The sequence continues at coordinate 50,483,908 of CM073763.1, read as the reverse complement.
TTTTTAATATGCTACACTGTTTTACACAATATTATAATAAAAAATAATTTATGAATTTTTATTAGGGAATCGTTGAATTGATACATCCTTTACAGAACTTGGGAGGTATGCGTCTGTTTAACAAAAAATTTACAAAATTATTTTTCTTCAATAAATACAGTATTTACATAAGATTATAAAAATGTTGCAACTATAAGTGCAAAAATACTAAATTTTCACTTTTATGCTACTTTTACTTTTATTTTAGGAAATTTATCTTCAATAACGATTATTACATATTAGAGATTCCACAGTTTGTTTAGGAATTTATAGTTTTTAGTTAATTTAATCATCTCTGTGATTAAATATGTATAAATTGGCAATGAATGTATAAATTCATTGTAAAATAAAATTGTCCATTAATGTTATAGAAAAAAGAATATTTTTTGGAAAATAAATAATAACTAATGACTATTAATAATAAATAACTACTATTTATTTTGGAAATGAACAAAATAAATTCAGAGTTAGAAATGAGATTTTCAAAATCCATTGTGTAGAATAGATTTGCTATTCGTTATTCACGGCTTTCTCATTCATATTAAATAATAATAATTATTGAATTATATATCATTCTGTTAATTGGGTCATAAAACGTATCGGACTCAACTATTGTTTTCAGGAACTATTATATGTAGCTGAAAAATATTTTTTAAATTTAATAGATGATAACAGATTCTCAAGTTTGTCAAATTCAATGATATAAAACCCAAAAACAAATTGATTTCACACTTAGCTCGAAGGATTTTCTCGATAAGATTGTCAATAAAATAAAGAATATACAATAATTTATAATAATAAAATTTTGAATGTTGCGGAAACAATGAAATGTATGAAATGAAATGAAAAACATTATGGTTTATTACCGTGAATCTTAGCAAATAACTGTTTGTAACTGTATGCCATGTGTGAATGCCTTAAAAAAAAACGAAAAGGTATTGGATAGAGTATTTGCTCTGTTTATCACAAAAAAATTCGGAGAAGACACTGTTCCGGGTGGATATATATCAAATAAATAATTTCTTAAATATTGATTAATCATATATTAGAAATCGACGTTTTGACACTCATCTTCAGGGCTTAGGTCACCAGGGTGAACCTAAAACCTTAATCTGAGGGAACCTGGCGGTTGAGCGTAATTTTGGACTAATCACCTAAAGGTACAACCGTTGTCCACGAATCAGTTTAGTTTCTAGGTTGTAGTGGTAAAGGTTTTAAAACAGGTTAATGTTAATGAAAAAAAAAATGAAGAGGGGCTAATGAATCAGAAGTTCACTCTAAAATTAACAAAGCATGTTATCATTTCAAATAATTCTCAAGTTAAATATGAATTTTCTACATCGCTGAGAGAGCTTCCATTGGATCGGAATTATTTAACAAATAGCACCTACAGGACGAGCGGTAGACTACAAAGGGAGTAGATATTACGGTTTGTTGGCCGCTAGCGACCCTTTGTGGCCCTATATTAGCTCGGCGAAGGGCCGCCGTACACAGCGCGATATTGCTTGTCCTGTGTCGTCCTAACAACAATAATATTAATTAATGAATCAATGGCTTCTCGGGGTCAGCATCCGCCCTTCCAGTTTATATTTCAACTCAACCCAGGGCTCAATTTGCCTTGCGTAAACGTTCATCTATTGGATCGTTTTTATAATCGTATGTTATATTTATTAGGAATATCGTTTTTGGAATGAAATGCCCGTATTTATTATTTCTAAAATTCAAATTGCAATTAGCAGACTTCTGTTGTTTACTATCTATATATGTCTACATTCCGTAAAACTGTTATTAAGGCTCTCTTTTTTTATATTTACTATCACTACAATCGAACTATTCTTTATTATGCCATATGATCATGGGAACACGTGATTTTTGTGTAATTCGTTTTTAGTTTAAATTTGAACCTTCGGCAGCCCAAGCTGCAAGTAACATTACCACCGCGTTTACCACCGAGGGAAGGTATTGTAAAGAACAGACCAATCACGAATGATTAGAGAAATTTACCAACAAAAGCAATTTTTTCTCTGTATAACAATGATATTTAAAAATAATTACATAACAATAACAATTAATTAAAATAAATTATAAATAATATATTGACGTATGTCAACAAGATCCTAATTAAATTATGTTCAATGTTCAATGAACATTCTTCCCCGTGTATACATCGCAAAAATTGTGACTTGGATACGACCCCAGATAGCTCAGTGGTTTAGAGCACTGCGACGAGAACACAGACGACCCGGGTTCGAATCCCGGCCAGGGCAAATCTTTTTTCTTCATAAAAAAAAAATTGTTTGCCATCTAGTGTTCAATGGCAGGAATAATTAATTTCTCCGTTGTTAACTGTCGTGAATTAATGTCTCCCACATCGTACTGTAGATATATTGGCATAATGTATCAAAACCGTAAATCATCAATCAATTTGTATACCATCCAATATGACTGTGGAAATACGCGATTTTCGTGTAATTTTTTTTTTAATAAATTCAAACTTGTACACTCGGCAACCCGGGATGCAAGAAAAATTACCACCGTGATCCGGAAACGGGATTATTTAATTCAAGATCAGGTCTAAAAAAAAAATTGAATCCATAAAAATTATGGGTTTCTGTAGGGTGGTGAATGGCCGGAATAATACACTTTTTCTTTCTACACTGAGATGAAACCAATTCATAACCATCGATCTGCAGTTCGATCATTATGTCGATATTACATAATGAAACAACAATTTTTACAACTTGTAAAATACAACCTGCATTGGTTAATCGGATGTGACTTATGCTCTTACACAACAACCCCAGACCTCATGTTTCACGACAGACAGTGAAGAAAATAAGCTTGAGTTACTAAGTCCTTCTTCACCAACCATATTTACCAGACTTATCTCCAACAGATTTCCCTCTGTTCAGAAATTCGGACTACTTCCTTATGGGTAAAATATTCGAAAACGATTTTCAATTTAAGCACGCATATAAAACCTGTATTGGAAAGCTCCAACACTTAGATTGAATCGGAAGTTCGATATACACTGATCAATAGCAGAACAACTATCTATTCGGTTATTATATATATATATATATTTATATATTGCGTATCTATTCTTTTAAAATAGATACAACTTAAGTAAGCTATCAAACATTAATTGAAAACCATTTCTCTGCTAGCGGTTGTGTATTTACTTAGAATGTATTGGGACAAAGGACAAAGTTGGGTTAATTACATCAAACAAAACTTAGCAAACAAACTTAACTGCCTTCTGGTCAACAACTTGACAAACGGCGGAACTTCCACTAATGGCTAAATCGCTTATAATGCCCGTTTCGAGATACAATTACACAGAAGCAGCTTTTCTTCTGTCTAAAAAAGAAATTACATCTCAACAACCCGTTGTGGGACTTGGGTTGAGTAAGTGGTATAGATTGTTCAGTTTCTAGGGCGAAGAAACTTAAGGGTCACACTCAACCATCAGGTTTTTTCCAGAATTAAGAATACCCACTTTATAAAGGCTGGGTGAACTCATTGAGAATCTGGAGATCTGACAGAGTCCACCCCCAGTCGTTAACATATAGAATATGTAAGAAAAACCTAAATGTGAAGGATCAACTTATAAAAATTTAAAAACCAAATTATGATTTTTTAAGTTAAAAAAGTAAACATTGACTTATATTTATATACCTATACTTAAATAGAGATAGAAATTTAATAATTATTTCTGGTCCTGCAAAACATTTTTTTCTTATTTTATATTTTGGGAGAAAAATTACATTTACATTTATGAGGTGTCTATACTTGATTTTACTAATTAGGACAATTTTTATCGAAATTATGTATTTATCTTAATATAATTATTTTATATTAATATCATTGTTGTTTTTAAAGATGTATAGACATATAACCTATATAATATGACTGACTTCTTCAGGCTCATTCTCATTTCATTCCTGAAGAAGTCAGCAGCAGTCATGGCTGGCGAAACGTTGGCGAAACATTTATCAACACTGTCTAAACCAGAAGAAACCAACAAAGTCTTATGTAATAATAGTGGCCGTGGAAACATAAAAGAGTAAAAATTAAATATTTTGTATTTGATACTAATCACTAACTATAACCAAAGTACAGTGCCCTAAACAAGAATCACAAGCAAAGGGCCCGATAGGGGCTGCGAAGGTAAGCAGTTGAACTGCCCACAGCTACTATCGCTTAATGACCATCAACCCCCTACCTCGTTAATTTTGAACGGGTTTTGATTGCATCGTATTGACCACAATGGCCGCCTCGATGTATTGCTGAGTTACTTCCGCGGTCGTTTAATGTCTTCCATTGTCTATTCAGGTGGTAATGAATTCCCAAACAGCTGTAATTTTTCGCACACAACTATTGTGGAGTACCAATAATTTATTTCGACTACACATTACTTCAATAATAAATTCGATAAGCTTTTCAATCATTAATAAAATGAATCTTCTCCAACAGCACTGGAACTAGGCAGTTTTCCAGAAAGATGTTAAAAATTATCAATCATTATCAATCATTTAAAAAATTGTCTGCATCATTCCAATAATTATACATAACTTTAAAAAGTTATATTTCTATACATCTGTAAAAACAACAATGATATTAAGGTAAAATAATTAGATTAAGATAAATACATAATTTCGATAAAAATTGTCCTAATAATTAGTAAAATCAAGTATAGGTACCTCATAAATGTAAATGTTTCTCAATGTTTTCCCAAAGGATAAAATAAGAAAAAAACGGTTTTGCAGGATCAGAAATAATTATTAAATGTCTATCTCTATTTAAGTATAGGGATATAAATATAAGTCAATGTGTAATTTTTTAACTCAAAAAATCATAATTTGGTTTTTAAATTTTTATAATTTGATCCTTCACATTTAGGTTTTTCTTACATACTCTATATGTTAACGACTGGGGGGTGGACTCTGTCAGATCTCCAGATTCTCAATGAGTTCACCTAGACGATTGTGCAAGGAGATGTGTCCGAAGATCACGTTCAACCTTCAGATTTTCTTCCCACTTTATTCAGGCTGAATGAACCCCTCTGTTAACAGATTATATAGTTTATCTGTCATGCATTTTTTCCTGGGGTCTTCGGCAAAGCAACTCAGCGTTTTGTTCCCTGCTCTTTAGTTCAAAGCAACATTACTCGATAAAACATGATTTTTTTATTATAAATATAGGATTGGCCTGAATCTAGTATCTACTATATCAGGCAGATATCAGTTTATAAATTGTATCGCTACTCCGCAGTGTGGCCCCAAGTCTTTTTGGGCCTTCAAGGAAAAAACTGTTCATTTTTAAATTAATGTAAACTGGACTATAAATCTTTTGATTTTTATATTTTGGGAGAAAACCCACAATCCAGTCATCTAGTATTCTTAAAATGTTTATTCTTTAGAACATTTCGACACATATGTCATTATCAATCATTTAAAAAATTGTCTGCATCATTCCAATAATTATACATAACTTTAAAAGGTTATATGTCTATACATCTGTAAAAACAACAATGATATTAAGATAAAATAATTAGATTAATTATAATGCAATTGGGAAAAACCACAATGCAAAGCCTTATGTTTCAAAAATTACACCTACTTACCAGTCGACGTTTCGCCTATTCAGGCATTATCAAGACCCCAAAATCAAAAAGGAGTTATGTGAATCGCATCTCGAAGAAAAAGGTGCAATACATCCCAACGATCAACAGCCCAAACAGGCTCCAAACATGAGACAGCACACCAATTTTTCCCAATTGCATTATAATAAATAATAGTGTTTCTTTTTGAGTTTTTGGCTCTATTTTAATAATTAGATTAAGATAAATACATAATTTCGATAAAAATTGTCCTAATTAGTAATATCAAGTATAGACATCTCATAAATGTAAATGTAATTTTTCTTCCAAAATATAAAATAGGAAAAAAATGTTTTGCAGGACCAGAAATAATTATTAAATTTCTATCCTTATTTTTTTTTATCACACCTCTTTAAATTAAATCTTCATCATCTTATTTTAAATAATATATTTCGTTTACCTTCTAACAATTGCACATTTTAGTTACTATATTAAGGCAAAAATAAAACAAAAGATTTGAAGCAAATATTTTTCTTTTAGCCTAAAATGAAGTCACATCAGTAACAGGCGCTCTCTAATAGTCGCTGAAGACTCCTTAGTCCCGTCCCTGCTTTTCAAGGATCAACAAGTCCATGTCATTTTTTATTTAATAAACATAATAAAACTAATGTAGAAGAATAAAATAAAGAGCATATGAAACCTTAGTACACATTGCGTTTTGAATAAAGTGTTTATACAGTATTGAAGGATCTTATTTAGATTCTACCGGGTCGTCTGAGCATGACTTCAGAAGAAAGGATGCCGGTAAAGGTAACGGAATGTCGTATCCAGTAAAATAATGAGATTTCTAACGAGGGCAAACGCTGAATTTTTACAGTCAGAGTGGTCTATCCTAACATAAACTTCAGAAACATGGCCAATGAACCTCCGTTTGTAACCGAAAGACCTGGCGATTGAGATGGATTTCTGGAGGAGGTGTCTCCGTTTCACCAGCCCGGATAGAATCACGAGGAATTCTGGAACGAAGAAATTCGATAGAGGATGGATGTGGATAAGTGTTAGCTCAATTGCTCAGTTTCTCCCCGATAGTAACCAATTTATAGAAGCCGAGTGAGCCCTAGAAGAATCTCCAGAATTGATCCATTGATTTCATATGGCACGACCGGTCGCGAACTAGAGCTAAAGTTCAGTTAGATCATACGCGCTGAAAAAACTATTTTCGTTCGTACCTTTGGATAACATTAACAATAAAAATAATAAGTAATATTTTATGTAAAACTGATTTTATGGGAGCGAGGTAGCTCAGTGGTAGAGCGCTGTGTTGCCACACCGTAGGTCCTGGGTATACATCCCGCTTGTTGGTACCCAAAATGGGTTGTAGTAGTATAGGCAAGATTTTATGTCATTAATAGCGGTAATTTAATATATATGATATAATATGCTATATGCTGCTATATATATAATATATATGCTATATGCGGTAATATAATATATGCTAAGTAATAATTTCATAGAATGCTGTATAAGTGAAGTTCTTTAGCATTATGCGGTAGTTTTAGCACTATAGAGGGGAATTTAATATGATTTTTTTTTTTTTTAATTGAGTCTTGTATTGAAACGAATTTGGATAAACAAGAGAGACTAGATAGAGGGCATTGTAAGACTATCTCGACTGAGCCAGGCCTCCGCCGACAATGGCCATTGTATGCGACCACTGGAGTCCGGCCTTATCGAATACACTCTCTAATATGGATATGTGGCTCTTACTCCCAATCCTCAGGCAACATGGTGCTTATAACTCCACAGTCCACAGTACAAGGTCCAAAGTCCACAGTCCAAAGTCCCCCTTTGCAGGAATATTTCTGCGAATATTCTCTGTTCTTTGACTACATTGGAATAGTTTGCGTCATTTGTGTAATGATATTCTCTGAGTCAATGTGTGCATGCGGGAGTTGATGTTTGAGTTTCAAAGCCTGAGGTAGAAACTCCTCGGGCAATCAGTTGTCAAGTCAATATATGTAGTACCTTCCGCATTCTAGAGCTAATATTAATCAAGTTAAATTATAATGTTTAACCTCAAATCATTTATTGATTCCCTGTATTTGAATTTAATGGTGCTTAAATTTTATGAACCTGGCACAGCATTAGTACAATATTTTAAGACTTGAAAGTTTGATTCTGATCGGATTAGACATATTTACAAAGAGAATAGCCTTAGGAGAAAGTTGGCTAGGCATATTGCGCAGAATATTACTTTAAATTATAAAGCAATTAGCAAACATTTAAATAAATTTTACTCTGAAAAGTTAAGCATTTTAAATGATCCTAATAGTTCTTCCTAGTTTTTACATCCGCATAATTTAATCTCATCGAAAAAGACAATCAGAACAGTTCTTGAGGAATGACTGACAGAGGTCAATGAGACTGAATTTTACCAACGATTGAATCTTGTGAAAGCATTCCAGGATGTTGTTATGTGCTTTTTACACTTACGATATAATAATATGACAATAAAATAAAACGATTGATATTAGCTAAGGAACATTCACCTCAATCATAGAAATTCGAAACACATTTACACTTACAAAACGAAATGTCCTCCAGTTTATATTGAAAACCTCTTAATATCTTACAATGAACTCTGAATGTTAATAGGAAACGAAAAACTCTTAACAATTATGGCTCAATTATGAATTAGGTAAGCCCATTGCGTTTTGTATACAACAGTCAACGAATATATAATAGCACATTATGGACGAATCAATGTTTTTATTATTAGGTGGTTGTTTTTGTTTCTTCTGCTGTTTATATAACCTTCCAAGGTTGATGTCTCTATTCTATGAGTCTGTTTGGAACGTTGGTATGAGATGTGATGCACTTTGTCTTCTTCTGGTGTGTTTTCTGTGATGCCTAAATTGGCGAAATGTTTACTGATGGGTTTTCATCCCATATTTAATCTTCTCCTCTTCTACCGCCAACGGTGCGGGGATCCTTTCTGTAGAGCTTGATCCACGAAGCCCTTTCCTGTACCAATTGTCTTCTCCTTCTCCATTCCAAACCTCTTCTGTCAAAGGCCTCCTGAATTGCGCCTTCCCATGTCTTCCTTGGTCTTCCTTTCGGTCTTATACCAGCGACCTTTGTCTCATATACGGGCTTCGCCACTCTGTTTTCCGCCATTCTGGAAAAATGGCCGAACCATCTCTTAGATAATATCCCCAGCCAGCGGAAATCCCACATTTGGCCGTATCGTTACGTATCGCACTCGTTCTCTTCTGTTCTTCCCTTCCATTCTTCTTAAATATCGCATCTCCATGGCTTGAAGTTGGCTCTTGTGCTTTTTGGTTAGAGTCCAAGACTCACTTGAATAGGTGAGAATCGGTAAGGAAGTGTTTTTTAAAAGAAAGCATTTTTAAAATAATAATATAACCTTTTTATTGGATATCAGTAAGTACAGTCTGCCAAACTTAGTGATATATATAAACACCCAAAATATATGCTCACAGAATTTTAAGGATTTAAGTCTTTGTTTTTTGGGGGATATTTCCTATTGCATCCTATATACATAATTTACGCCTATGCTTAAGTTTTTAATTTCTCAACTGATGTTAGTCAAGATTAACCATTATATTTTATAATTTCACATTTATTCGTACATTTTACATAATTTTACAATTTCATAATAATTCTAAAATAATAACATCATTACAAACTATTTGGTACAGTTAGTACACGATTTTAAATGATGATGGGCTTTATACCCTGGAACTCACCAAGCCTTTGTTAATTGAGTATCTAAATTACGTGCTCTTATACGAGCAATTACGAGATAACACTTTTCATTTGTTAATGAGTGAGTCGTCAGTTTCAGTAGGAAAATATTAAAATTTTATGAATTTAATTAATTCGTAATCTTTCTTAGCACCCGATCGATGAAATTAAATGATACAAGAGAGAGAATTTTTTTAGCTAAATTAAAAAAAAAATCTGGCTTCATGGAAAACAGACAACGAAGCTCGTAATCAGAAGAAGGCAATTGTTCAAGTGGAAATAAAGACATATTTCCTTAAATATTTAAACTATTAATAGAAACAACCACATTGAAGGTCTTCTTCAGGGCTAAGTAGTCACAAGTATAGAAATCATATGAAAGATGGATCCTATAGGATCTAGGACCCTGGAACTCGCCAAGCATCTATTAATTGGGTACCTAAAGTAAGTGGGAAAATCTGGCGATTGAGTGTGATCTATAAAAAATCACCTCCCTGCACAACCGTTTTCTATGACACAGTCCCTACCATGCATTGAACCCAAGACCATTTATGGGTTATAGTGGTACAGATATTTTTTTCAATTATTGATACATTCAATCAATAATCCTTATCCGATTTACCTGACTCGAATACACTGACAATATATTTTACTAATGACGTCGCTGTTTTTGAATTGTTTTCCGAAGTTAAGGATTTCATGGCTGACTTTAAAATAATACTTTAGTTCACAGCTAACTAAAACCAATATTGGAGATAGGGAATAAACACGCCAAGAGGAAGAAATTCGAAGGCAACTTTCGATCTTTTATTAAGGGCGATAAATCCAGACCGCCCTAGTTCGACGTAAGACTTCAGACCTTCTTGACTCTTTTAAGATGAAACATATGCTCCTCATACCTCACGTACGAAATATAAAATATTCCACTGATCAATCTACGATACACTTATTCTCTTTGATGAACCCTTGATCGTACAAAATAGTATAACTCATACGAATGCTTTTTGGTACACGGATTTCATAGTGATAACCTCCCTTTAGGAACTCACGTGGAAGTAAGGATGGATAAACCTCCCATTGTTTCAACTTTCTATACTAGATCCCTGCTCCAGAGACACATCATTCTCGAACAAACAAAAATGTTTTCCATTAATGGAGATTAATTATTAATGTGTACTGATTATTAGTGGTTCGATTTGCCAAGACGTATCTTCGAGAAATATTGGATTAATTGCTCTCAGTTTCTGTCATAATAAACTAGAAAAGGCTATGAAAAAGACGAAGATAAAAAGACTTTTTGGTTATACATTATTCCTGTAATGTTATTCTAAAGGCACTTGTCTCAGAATAAATAAAGCCTTTATTATTATTATTATCTATATACCGACATACTCACTGTACACAAGGGACAGAACAGCTCTTGAGGTATGGCTGACCGACGTCCATGAGGCAGAATCTCATCTACGATGGAATCTAGTAAAAGCATTCCAGGATATTGTAATGCATTTTACACTGAGATGGAATTTACACGATGGAATAAAATTAACCGACTGGCACATACTAAGCAATATTCGGCCGTATCATCATAAATTTAAACACATTTACACTAACAAAACTAACTGTCCTCTTTTCAAAACATTATATTGAAAATCCTCTTAATCTCTAGCAATGTACTCAGAATGGTAATATAAAACGACAAACTGTTAATTACTTCGTAGGTATGCGGTATTGCCCAAAATATCCGCTTACTAAAACACCAAGCATTCCAGGCCAAAAATACTATGAATTCACAACAAAGACATCAAAGACAAAGCATACATACTAATCTGCACCAACCAAGTGTGCACAAATAGATAAGAAAAGTTGATGAGAGGTGTGGGTACAACTGACTTCCCAGTTCAGTACCAGGAAGAGACTAAAAAGGTGCTTCCTTAACTAACAAAGGAGAAAGAATATAGGCAATGATGATGTGTTCCTCGGTGTATACCCTTCCTGATATCATACATGCCACTACCTCATCCAAGTTTAGAGCATTTGTAGGCTTATTGTCGGTGTATTGTTGATAGGTGTTAGTAAACTTACATTTGAAAACAAAAAATCAAAAGAAGAAAGATTAAGCAAATTATTGTGTACTAATGGCGAAGAAACTTGTAATAAGATCACTCCCTATTCAATCCTAACAAAAACTGTACCACTACAACCCGTGAACGGGCCTGGCGTTCAGTACGTTGTAGAGACTGTACTGTTTCATGTCGTGCAGGGAGATAATTCAATCCTAGCAGACCAGAAATACACCAATGCGAAATATACAATAAGCGTCCGATTTTAGTCTTCTGTCGATGTGTACATTATTTTATTATGTTAATTATTTTATTTATTGTATACATTATTTTATTTATTGTGTGCATCATTTTATTTATTGTGTACATTATTTTATTTATTGTGTTTATTATTTTATTTATTTTGTACATTATTTTATTTATATGTACATTATTTTATTTTTCTTGTATCTAGACTTTATTTTATTATCATTTTTGTATTAATTTCCTTTTATTACCGCATGCATATATTTTTCCACATGTATATATTTTACTACATTCACTTATTTTATTTTGTTTATATCATTTTTTTTGTTTTGTTATGGAATGGTTGTAGCTACATAGCACCATTACTTATTGCCCACAAGTGGCAGATTGTAATGTTTCAACAAAGTGTTTAATAAAAAAAAAAGTCTCCTGTCGAAGAAGAGTTCATTTCTAAAGCAAGGTTGTTGGACAAAGGAATTCGCAACAAAGGGACTAGAAAGTAACCCACTAATGACATAATACTTATTCATAGTTAGAGGACACAAAGCAGAGAGCTTATTTACTGTCTAACAATCTGATATTTATATAGGTAAATATTTATAACTTAACCCATTTTATATTTATGAGTCAATATTTGTAATTTAAACTATTTTAAAGTGTAAACTGCATAAAAAACTAAAATTAAGTAATTATAAACAAGTAAAACTACAGCGCATAAAGGGTCTACGATGTAGTACATGATAGAGACTGTAGACTGTTTATAAGACAACGGTTGCACAGGATGGTAATTTACCCAAGATCACACCCAACATCCGTTTTTTTTTCACTAATTATTAAAGTATCGAGGATGGTGAGTGCAAGAAGGGTCTGCAGAGCCCAGAGAGTCCATCCCCAGTCGCTGACAGATTGAACAAATTATCTGCCACAGATCGAAACCGGATCCTTTAGTACCTATATCCACTCAGAACACTACACCTACCCCGCTTCTTTGATTTAATATGTGTACTCCATTAATAAAAGGATTTGTCCTGGCCTAAAATATACTGTAATTAGCCACTTATCGTACGTTTATTAGCGTTTGACAATTTATGGTTAATATTTATTGCTTGCAACTGATTAACGAGTATTTAATTAGCACAGTACATTTAAAATGTACAATACTTCATCTAATAATAATAACTTTATATCTCATATAGTTTTTAAGCATGGGACCGATGAGCACATATTCTCAGAACTGTAGCTGTAAGAAATAGGGCAAGGTATTGATTTGGAAAACAAACTTTATCTTCCCGTCCGTTGCGTCCATCAGCCACTGGAGCAAACAATATTTTATCATGTCCGGTTAAAAGTTACACAATGAAAAATTTTAAGAACATTTTAAAAACTTCGCCATTATCCTAGTAAAGCTCTAGATACTTTTGGGTTAGTGGACAGTGTTAGAGTAATCTGTGGTAGAATGATATATCCATCATGCAGAAACGTTTCAGTCAAAATCCTCCTGGAGCATGGAGTTTTGCTTTCTCTTATTTTCTTGAAAAGTGGCCAACAACTGGAATTAGTATGCTATTAAGATCCGAGCATGGACTGCAGGAATTAAGCCCTTTTTTGAACAGCATTTACACCTTTTCCCAACCTTATTTCCATGAATGCATGGAATAAATGCAAATACGAAATACTTAGAGAATTCTTATATTGCGTTTTCTCAGAACTCCAGAGATGTTAATTGTTATATCCCTATTTTAAATAATGAAACCTTCCTTGGAAATAAAAAATCAATGAACATTGCAAAGTTGTTTGAAAGAAGATGGTGAATTTAATTTGAAAAAAACAATGGAGTTCTACGTTTTGTTTAACTTAAGTATATGTAGAATGCGAACATAAATATGGAAGAGATCTATTCTGTGATTCATCACTTTTTTGTCTTTCGAACAATAGGTTGTGATTGATGGATCTTCTGTTAGGTATCGGGAACAAAGCTGACGTTAATGGACAGTTTCTAATAGTTTGTTGGTGAATACTCTCAACTATTTGTATTTGTATTTACAGAAGCGACTAAGTGCGAATTTCCCAGTTTGCCTATTCTTAAGCCCAGAAATAATATTGTAGGTATATTTTAATATACTAAATGACTATTTCTGCTGCTATTACAAAGGTTTCAGTATCTTCCCTATATATTATCTAATATTTTTTGTTTATGGTTTTCTCTTTCCATCCACTGAGGCCTGCAAGTTCTTCAACAACTTGCAACCATCTACCACTTGCGTTGTTGGCAAACTTTACTTTTGCCAACCAAAGAACCATTTCTCGGTACTCTTTTATCAGGGATTCTTGATACATGGACTAACCATTGGACCGCATGAGAATCCGTTAAAAATTAATACATCTCGACATTTGTCTGAGTCTCCATATATTGTTTTGACTATAAATAAATTTTCCTTCGAACCATTGTCTAAATCAATGGTTCCCGAACTTTTTTTGGACAACGCCCCACCTGCTCAAATGAAAATCTTCCATGTTCAAATAAAATTACTACGCCCTCCGCCCATGAACCGTAAATTGTATGGGCATGTAAAAAAACAATAAGTATTATCTTTAAAACAAAACATTTAGTTTTGCCATCACAAGATACAACATTAAAAAATTCAATTTAAGGTAAACAAGTACTGGCAAGATAGAAATAAATAAAATTAAGTCAAAATATTTCAACTGGTCTCGCCCCCAGGTTGGAAACCACTGCTCTAAATTAATAATTTATCATTTTAGTTTTGGAACTAAACTAACAATTGGAATTTAGTTATTAGCCTTTCAACAGGATATATTTTGTTAGTCGTAAAGAGGTTTAGCACTGTGAATACTGGTGCTCTGATTCTTGAACAACGGCCTAAGCCTGACCTGTGGAGTGGAGGTTAGCATAACAACCTACTAAGCCCAAGAACGTGGCTTCGTCCCCCTAAGAGTTTTCAAAAGGGAGTAACAAATCCTTGTTTATGCTGTCCTTCGAAAGGGGCGTAGCTATCGTAATAATAACTGGGTATACAAAATTTAGGAATCCCACTGTTCCATCGTCTGATAAATCATACCTGCTTAAAGTGACGTTAAGTGAATAAACAAGCAACGGTTATAGAAGGAGGTGGATTGGTCAGCATTCAAACTCAACCTCCAGAGTTAGTCCAACTTTTTTGGGGAAGTTTGTAGTGTCTCTGGAGAGTTATCCTATAAAGGCAATCCACTGTTTTTATAACTGATAGCTAGCTATAGTAGTAGAATAATTTGGACCCTTAACTACCTCAATATCATTTATCTTGCGCAATTATAATTTTATTATTCTAATTATATCTTATAAAAACGAACGGTATAATAATAATTTCTTGTATCTATCAACAAATCTAAAACAACTAGATAACATTGTTAAAGAGAATTTCAAAAATACGGTAGAGTTAACCAGGACAAAAATTATATTTCGCTGACCTTATTTCTGGTGACATTGAAGCTAAATTTATTAAAACTTGATCGCATTAAACTCTCGGGTACTTAACCAACCTTGGTACTCCTAACGGGTCAGCAGCTGCCAGGGTAGAGGGTTTATAAGTGAAAGTTACAGCGTATAACGTTTCACAAGGCACGTACAAATATGGACAGTATTGTTTCGAATTCTGTAAACAACTCCTGCAAACATAATATAATAAATTAATTAACAGAATCTCGAATCTCAATGAAAGTGGGATTATTAATATTGTCTGTTAAAAATAATTACACGTAAAAGAAGACTAGAAAAATAACGGTTCCGATTTTTTGCATAGTTAACAGACAGAGCATCGCAAGAATAAAGTCTACTTATTGTTGAATGGAATGATATTACAAGGTTATAAAGAAGAACTTCCAGAACCGGGATACTATTAACTGTCGATTAACGTCATAAATTATGAACTGGCGTCGATACTAACCTCTTGCCTATCCGCTCAGCTATTCACACTATACTCTAGTCTATTATGTGTCTTGTATCTTCTTTTTCTTCCTTACAATATTTTAGAAGAGGTACACACTCAGTGTCAAAATGTTAGACACACTTCAAAAATTGTGTCCCTACCCTCCCATTTTTTCAAATTACCCATAAAACAGTATTAAAATAATCTATCACTCGCCTGAAGTTAATCAGCAGCCTGCTTGTGTTTTGGTTCTCAAGCCAAAAATATATACATTTTTTTTATATATACATATTGTCTCAAGGTCTGAGAAGATTGTCCCCATTTCAATATCACAACTTATACATTAAAGCGTGCTTGAAAAAATAATATCAATCAAAAATAAAGAAAACATGAAAAGGTTTTTAATTTCAATGGGAGTGTCTAACACATATTGACACTCTGTACGATGTCAGGTACTCGATACTACATCCCCTCTCAAGGACGGCATACTATGAAGCTTTTATTCTTTAAAAAATCCTAAGGGCATCTATCGGTCTGCGAACCAGCGATCTTAGGCATGTAACTAATGGCTAACCATTACACCACAAGTGACCTCCACTGTTATATATTTCTTTCCTTTCTGTCATCAAAACCCGACGAAACGGATTCTACGGTTCTTATGGGAATTATTATTATGGAAAAATTAATGAACAATTTTGCCAATTTCTTAAAAATATACTCGGATTTATTTTTAAATTTACTATAATGCACGGGATGTAACTTGGAAATCATACTTGAGTTATTCGATACCTATATGTGGGTTGTGTAGAGAATTCATACAATCATCATATGTATGGTTCGATGTCCTAGTGACTTGTGTTTACAATATGAGTTTGTATTGTAAATTGGTATTGTAAACAGGAAATTGGTACATTATTTCCTTGTAGTCAACATTGTAAACTTCCTTAACATCCTCTCCTCTTTTATATGTATATAGACACTGAGTGTCAAAATGTTAGACACGCCCATTGAATTAGAAAACTTTTCATGTATTCTTTATTTTTGATAGATATTATTTTTTTAAGCATGGTTTAATGTATAAATTGTGATATTGAAACGGGGACAATCTTCTCAGACCTTGAGGATTTTTTAAATCCAATATATTGACATTTTTTCCGCGCCAAAATGATAGACACACTTGTTGTAATTTACTATTTTCGTAATCCTCTAGAGTTGAAGTCGTTAAAATACCATTTGTACTTCAGTGCAGTGTTGAATTTGTTTCAAAATAGTTTGTTTGTTTCATGTAACGTCCCATTATGCTACTATTGCTTATCGGAAGATACTTGATTGGGAATACTAAATTTTGCCTATAATATAAGTATAATTAGGATTGAGAGCTTCAACGAGCACCTGAAAACGTACATGCCCGGAACCATCATTTACGTTTCCTCAGAACGTCGCCATAACCAAGGATTTTTTTACACTCTTTAAAATATTCTATGACTACATTTTGAGCTGCGAACCTCCTTGTTATGTTTGGAAGGATTTTAAGCTACCACACCACAGGTGACCCAATATCTTTTGAGTAAATGAAGTTAGGATATGAGCTTCCATTCGTAGTTGCAATATCTAAAGTAAAATCAAATGTTTCATTAAATTCTTTGACAAATTTGGTTTTTACTAATCGAATTCCAAAACTATAGTATGGCACGTTTTTAGAAATTGGACCTTTCCTATATTTTAGTAAACATATAAAACTGATGTGAAAAATAACTCAGCAATAAGCGGAGTTATTATTTCTAAACTACGAACAAAAAGAGGATATAAGTTCTATGCCCAAGGTCACGGGTTTGCATCCCGGAAGGTGGTCATTTTTTACTCCCATTTAAAAATCCTTAGTAATCCTAATAATACCTGGATAGGTAACATTTTGGAATCCCACTGCGTCGTCCGATTAGTTGCATAGAAGTGACGTTAAATGAATAATCCAATAACAGCTAGGGGATATGGCCTATCTCTAAACAGTTTGCACTCACTTTATTCTGTAAACTTTGTATAATTACAGTTTTGTGGCGTAAAAAAAAATGGTGATCCGTCCTACATAGTCTCCTAATTATTTATGCATAGTAATAGTACATTTAACCTTTTTTTATTGTTTAAGATAACTGGTTTATTTTATATAATTTATCCCTTACACTCTCAAGGTTAGGGTCGGTTCTATTAATACAGATATTTTCCTTAGCTCATGAATATTTACCTGCATGATTCTAGAGGAGCGTGCTAATTACTCATCCTTCCTATTAAGCATTCCTGCTGCTTCAAAAACATTTTAAATGACTAATTACATTATTTTTAAACATTTCGCTACTCCATTATATTGTTTATGAAACATCACTGGAAAAATTAATGGAGTTATCGCCAGAATACTGTCAGAAGGAGGAAACCTGATAATGCGAGGCAATAGGAACGCCACAGAGGAAAGGAAATTGAAAACCCGAGCGAGCGGTGTAGGGGTTGAAGGGGGTCTGGGTCGAAAAGGCGTGTCAGTAAGAAAACACTTTACATGGCGGCGGAGAAATTGTTCTTTGAGTGTTTGTGCTTTAAGGCTTGTTGGTTTAGGATAACAGTTTTCTATATTTCTACAATCTGGTAATGGGTATTTTAGTTAATCAATTTACAATTGATGCAATATTTTACCTGATGAAAATCAATAATTTATATTAGAAACTTGTTCCTTTACAATCCATGAAAGTTCTTGAGCTTAGTACATAGTAGAGACTGCAATGTTTGCTGTGCAGGGAAGAGTTTGGACGTGAGACCGCTTAACCGCCAGATTTTTCCCCCAAATAAGATTAACCACCTTACAGGAGCCGGGTGAGCTCTAGCAGATCCCGCATAATCGATTCATGAGTTAAATTAAGTAAAGAAGTTATCTACAATGGCCTGTCACTAACTTACAACTGAATTTTACTCTCAATTAACTAGTATTAACTAGTTCGTTCCCTTACTAGCAATAAAAATATTTGGAAAATTTTAAACTAGCAATGATGTAATTTCATAGAAAACAGCAGCAGTGAAGTTGCATTGAAACCTTAGCAGCCTGTAATCTGATGAGGAGGGGTGATTTTGTACTGTATTATTTCTAAGCCAACGGTTGTCCAGGGAGGTGAATAGGCCAAAATCACACTCAACCGCCATGTTTTGCATTCGCTCAAGGTTGTGAACATTATAGAGGCTGGGTAGTCCAACGAAGGTCTGGTAGATCATATATGGAAGGTTTTTATCAGATCAAATAATTTGTTTACCTGAGCTAAGCCTGAACTTGGGATCTTCAGCTCAGTACTTCAGAGCCCCAAAGCACTGCATACCCCGCTTCCTATATATTTCTATTTATTTATTACTGGGCACTACAGTCCTTGAAGAACCTAGGCATCTGCTAATTTCTTCTGTCATTCGCCTCGATCCACCGCAAGGCGGCTCCAGCGGTTTATACCGATCGCCTTCAGACCACCCTCCACATCGTCGAGCCACCTGAGACGGGGCCTCCCTCTTAATCTTGAACGATCATTAGATATCTCGTTCTTCATCCTTCTTGGAGTTCTCGTTGGATCCATCCTCTCCACATGCCCCAACCATCATAGTCTTTTGAGCTAGATGACTTTTAATACATGAGGCTCTTCACGTAGGTCCCTTATCTCTTTATTCAGTATCATTCATTCATTACACAAGGGAACAAATTTTTATTAATTTTTTGTTGCATGGAGTTTTAGGCCTGTTGTTTACTAATTAGAGGTTGGTGATTACAAATCTAGCCTCAGTTTTTCTCCAGCACCTTTTGTTTTTGGCAAACAGCTGATAGACATATATTTGTACTAGTCACATTCAAACTTCAATTCAACTGAGTTGTTTAGTGAAAAAGTTTGTGCTCTTGTGTTAAATAACAATGTCCAAGTTAAGAAATATCTGTAGAAACGATCCAAACTATTTCTGTAACATTTGTGGTGAATATACATTCAAAAATTGTAGGCTAAGTGTGTCAGAGTTTATAACACAGGTATATTTTGATTACTTTGGATTCGCTTTGGACATCCGTGACAAGTATTGGATCCCTCATATGGTATGTAAAACATGTGTTGAGTCTTTGAGATTATGGGCAAATAAGAAAAGACCCCATTTTAAGTATCAAACACCAATGATTTGGCGGGAACCTAATAATCATCAAGATGATTGTTATTTTTGTGTGATTGATATTAATGGAATTAATAAAAATAACCGGTCGAAATGGTCTTATCCAAACTTGTTATCTGTTACTCGACCAGTCTTGTTCTCTGGCGATGCACCAGTACCCCAAGCTTCTTCATCTGTACAAAATGATCATGATATAGAAAAACAAAACTATTCTTCAAGTGATGAAAGTCGGACAAGTGATTCTTACCCTGATTTTACTTCTGAGCCCCACCTCTTTAATCAGGAAGACCTCAATGCATTAATCAGAGATCTTGGTCTTTCTAAAAAGACATCGGAGATTCTAGCTTCTCGATTAAAGCAAAGAAATCTTTTAACCCCAGAAACAAGAATTTCATACTATCGTAACCGAGAGGCAGAATTGCTGTCATTCTTTTCTAAAGATGACGACTTTGCTTTTTGTTCAGATGTTCCTGGTTTATTGAAAGCAATGGGAGTACAGAAGTATGATCCAAATGAATGGCGTTTATTTATTGACTCCTCTAAACGTAGCCTGAAATGTGTACTTATGCATAACGGCAATAAGCTGGGTTCGATACCGATTGCACATTCAACTACAGTCAAAGAAGAATATGCTACTGTAGCTTCTGTAATGGATAGAATCAAATACAACGAACAAAAGTGGTTGATAAGTGTTGATCTAAAAATGGTGAATTTTCTTCTTGGACAACAAGGTGGATATACAAAATATCCATGTTTTATTTGTTTATGGGACAGCAGAGCTAGGTCTGAGCACTGGATTAGAAAAGATTGGCCTTCCAGGCAATCTATGGTTCCGGGACAACTGAATGTAATAAATGAGCCCCTTGTGCCCACGGATCGAATAATACTGCCACCTTTGCATATCAAACTAGGGCTCATGAAACAATTTGTCAAAGCTTTGAACAAGGGTGGTGATTGCTATAAATACATCTCTAAGAAGTTCTTTAATTTGAGCCAAGAAAAAATTAAAAATGGAATTTTTGATGGTCCCCAAATGAGAAGGTTGATAAAGGATGAAAACTTTATTAGTTACATGACTGATATTGAAAAAAATGCCTGGAATGAATTCGTTTGGACTGCTCAAAATTTTCTGGGAAACAAAAAGGAAGATAGCTATGCGGAGCATATTGAACTAATGTTGTTACACTTCCAGCAGCTTGGTTGTAATATGAGCATCAAAGTACACTTCCTCCACAGCCATTTGGACCGTTTCCCTGAAAATCTTGGTGATCTGAGTGAAGAACAAGGGGAACGGTTCCATCAGGACATTCGAACTATGGAGGAACGTTACCAAGGTCACTGGAATGCTCACATGATGGCGGACTATTGTTGGAGCATTAAAAACAGCCCCCGTGAACCGAATCAAGCCAGAAAATCTTACAAAAGAAAATTTTTTGATATGTAGTGGTAATTTTTTTAATAGTTTTCTTAATAAAAAATATTTTCATCTTAAAAAACAGTTTATAATTATAACCCCAAAAGTAAAGCTGATACAAACAAACTGACTTCAGATCTTAAATCAGCACCTCGAGGAAGTAGAATATTAGTCAAAATATTTCATGCAACAAAAATGTTGTTCCCTTGTGTTATCTATTTACTCATTTGTAATCAATATATAAATACATTCATATATATATATATATATATATATATACACACAGTCATCAGTGTAAATAAGCCTAAAGACTGTAAATGATAGTGATAGTTTAGTAGCTTTTGTTTGTTTGTTCATTTAATGCCACTTTATGCTGCTATGGCTAATCGGACGATGCTTTAGTGGGAGTTCTAAATTTTGCCTATCCAGGTTTAATTAGGATAGGGATTTTTAACGAGTACCTGACATAGTACAGGCTCGGGACCCCCGTTTAACGTCCCTTCCGAAGGACGGCGTAACTAAGGATTTCTTACTCCCTTAAAAAAATCCTAGGGCCAACTGCCGGGCTACAAACCCGCGATCTTGAGCTTAGTAGTTGGTTACGCTAACCATTAGACCATAGGTGACCCTTAGTAGCTTTTGATATTCTTAGTTGATAAGCAGATATCTTTTCTATACAAATAAAGAGTTAGTTGTTCTCTTGATGCAGTGTGTTACTCTTTCCCCCAGAACCCTTTTTTTTTAATAATCGTTTCAGTCCGATATCCTCAATGCTCCTTACTACGTTACGAATAAAGTCATCCATAATGGCCTAAGTGTTCTATTTGTTGCTGATTTTGACCGAATCCAATATCAATCTTTTCATGACAAACTTTATTCCTACTCAAACACAGTTGTTTCAAACCTAGAAGTGCTCTTCAGTTCCCGACCATCCTCTAATGCGTCTGAAAAGAACATAGCTTCCTGACCTAAGCTGAATTTGTTTTTTTGAGTACTATCAATGGGCAGTTTTTAAACTTGCCTTTGCCATTATGTATTTCTATATCCATCAATATCTATCCATATCTATCTATCCATTATATATTATTTTAACTCTATTTACTTCATGTATTATTATTATACAGTTGTAATTTTCACTAAATACATTTTTTTTAATATACATCTTTGTATCTGATCTATCCAACACTGAAGAAGACATGCAACGTTTATCGAAAAGTTGGTTTCTACTAAATAGTTTATCACCATTTTTGGGGATTATTTTTTACCTTCACCCAGACCATTTTGCTTTTTATATTTTTAAGGTCAACTAATAATTATAATATTAATTAATTATTGAACACTTATCAATATAATTTATCTTAAATAACGACTTTATGTCACCATGTTATTATATTTTATTACTTCTTGTCATTCCTTATTATTTATCCGATAATTCTCTATTACTTAGCTTTAAGATAAACAGTTCTTCTTGCTAAATAGAATTTATTCTTACTTCCACCCAGAATTTATTCTTCCTCATATATATATGGTCAACTAATATATTCAACACTTATAACTATCGTTAGGGAATCAGTGAAGAACCTTTCAAAATTACTGATGCGGATTTTTATAGCTGCCAAGCTCAGAAACCGCATGAAATATGAGGTAGATACCGAAGATTAGCATAGGACATTGTTCAAGCAGGGCTATTCGTGCTCTAGAATAATTTCAGCACTAATTATTCAAGTATGGAAATGGGTGCTTTGCATGAGTTCTAACACCGATCAGGACCTTAGGTTAACTATACATGCCGTAATAGTAGTTAGCAAGAATGTTATTATTTTTTTAACAAAGTTTTCTTATCAATTACTTTTAATTTATATATTTGAGGGAGTCAAACATTGCAGTAATTATTGTTTATTAATGTAGATTTAGATGCGGATAGTTTGGTACATTTATATAGCCTCAAGAACGTTATTTTAAGGGAAGAAAATGCTCCGGGTGGTCAAAGAAATAATTTGTCAAATAGAGGTGAACTATTTATACAAAGTCAAGTAGGGATGGTTTGAATTATACAATAAAATAAAGATATTTAAAATATATTAACTTGAACAATGGAATTTGAATAATAACAATAAATGGGATATGGGAAAACATGTAAATAAATTTGAAACAAAGATAATTAAAGAAATAGTTAATATCCATTGAGTAATAAAGAGTAATCTAATAAGTAATATTTGTAATAAAGGAGAGATACTAAACTCCTTGTATGTTTTAATATCTTTCTTTATTAGATTAATCTTTATTACTTATAATGGGGAGCGGAGTGGTTCAGTGGTAGAGCGCTGAGCTCCCATGCCAATGGTCTTGGTTTCAAATCCCGCTCATGGCAAGACTTTTATTTAGTCTGTTAGCAGCCTGAGATGGATCCTATGGGACCTAGGACCCTCCTGGGGCTCACACAACCTCTATAATTTCTACGTGCCTGTGAAACGTTATACGCTGTAACTCTCAATTATAAACCTTCTACCCTAGCAGCTGCTGACCTATCAGGTTTTTTAAGTACTCGAGAGCTTAATACGATCAAGTTTTAATAAAGTTAACTGCAATGTCACCAGAAATAAGGTCAGCGAAAAATATTTTTCTTCCTGGTTAGCACTATCGTATTTTTTAAACTCTCGTTAACAAAGTTATTTAGATGTTTTAGATTTGTTAATAAAAGAAATCACTACTTATCGTTCGCTTTACTGGCATATAATCACAATAATAAATTAATAATTATACAGCATAAATGATATTGGGCTAGTCCAGATGCAAAGGTATTCCACTAATATAGCTATCAGTTACAATAACCAGTGTATTGGCTTTAAGTTCGGATAACTCTCCTGAGACACTACAAACTGGCCCTATAAATTTGGGCTAACTTTGGTTGTTGAGCTTGAATGCTGACCAATTCACCTCCTTCTATGACCGTTGTTTACTTATGCAATTGACGTCACTTTATGCAACTATTGCTAATCGGACGACGCTAGAGCGGGAAGTCCTAAATTTTGCATATCCAGGTATTGTTAGGATAGGGATCTTCAACGAGTCCTGTGACTTGGGGAGTCCATTTTTCTAACCTTCCTAAGTACGGCATAACCAAGGATTTTTTACTCCGTTTGTGCTAACCACTACACCACAGGTGTATCCATAATAAGGTAATTATTTCGCAGACTGTCGCTTCGAATTGGAATAAAGTTTTGGAATGGAAATGTCAATAGTTGAGTAGGTCTCTTGGCCAATGTCTTTTTAATCTTTTCCTATCAAGTACTGTGGTAACAGGGAGTAGGAAAGCGGAAGAACGAGTGGATTTGGGTGATTTTGTGTCGATGAGTGGAATGTTATGTATTTGTTATGAATGTATGATTTTATAGTGGCAATGTTCATTTCGTTGTGTATGGTGTGATTCTAAATATACAATGGTTATGCTCAGATCACGGACTTGGTTTCCTGAATTGGTCTCGAGCATACTCAAATCGTTCCAACTGAATAAAAACATTATTTTATCTCTTACCATTTGGAAAGGTCGACCAAAGTGCATCGATTTCCTACTTCTCTCTATTTTCAAACCTAAAAGCTATTTCAAATTTCCTTTTAATCGTTTCTTTCTTATTTATTCCTATCCATGATACGTCCACCCATAAGTTCCCCACGGACGAATCCTATGATGGGAGGACGAGCCCCCATTCTGATCTCCGACGAGAGGATATTGATTCGGGGCCTAGGCAGGTTCTCTTCACCACTGCTCTACCCACCTACCTTTCCATAACATTACGCAATTTAATAAAATATCAGTTCATTTATATGAACATTTGTTAGATCAGTTTATTTTTCGGATAATTATAAGCAAAAGAATGGTGTAAATAATGAATAATGGGGTGGTCAACACATCACTCTCTCGTACGCCTCTTTAACTATAAATATGTGGCACAGAAAATATAATTGAAATCAAAAGGAAATCTGCGGTATCAAGCATCAATATCAAGTATTTTAAAAATATCTCCTATATTATAGAATATATAAAAATTATATTGAATAAAATGATACGGGTGGAGATCAGAAAAATATTTTCTTAAATAGGGTTGAACTATTTATTTGGAAGACAACGATTCAAACCTACATAGCAGGTCTTCATCGGAGCTAGATAGATATCTATACATATAAAATGCTTTGTCGTGACTGACTGACTGACTGACGGACCAACGCACAGCCTAAACCGCTGATCGTAGAGACCTGAAACTTGGAGGGTGTGTTCTTTGTATAACGTAAACATCCGATAAGAAAGGATTTTCCAAAATTCTACCTCTAAGGGAGGGGAAAGGGGGGCAAAGTTTATTCCTTGCTCGTGTTTCTTATCTACGAGTATATATGTAAAAATCCCATGTCCCGATGTTTGTTCGGGCTAATCTTCGAAACTAATGCACTGTAATGAAATTTCACAGAGATATCTAACATTGTCCAACTTAAAAAGTAGGCTATATTTTATTTTGATTGATGACCACGATATTTTTATTGCAAAATTACATTTTTTTCTAACCTGCAGCATTTTTGATATGTTCTAAAGGCATGTCTATGTAGTGTAAATACAAATTTGCATCCGAAAAAACGGATGAGAAAACTTTTGGTAGCAGAAAAACCTCGAAATTTTCGGAGTTATTTCAGTTTTTGGCCTGTATCTCCTAATGGGTGCGTTTTTGGAAAAAAACTAAATAACCATTTTTAAAGTACATTAAATTTGCTACAATTTGAGCAATTCTAATCCTTTTAGTTCTAATTTCTCGCTTCCTTACGACTAGTGAAACCGTTATACTAAGTTTTTCAATAAATTCAATAACATTACATACTAACGCTTTACTGACACGAACAACAGTAAACGGAATTATCTTCTGTCCGTCCCGTTTGTTTATCAGTGTCAATGTATTTTTCACGGCTGTGCTGATCCGTTTGTGGTGAAATTTGATATAGATTGACTAACACACCCAGCGGTCAACGCGAAGCAGAAATCAGTGAACTTAGCATCTTGAAATTTGCAGATAGGTTCTTTGTATAGCTTAAATTAGCACTAAGAAAGGGATATGGACAATTCCACCCCCAAGAGATTCCCCTTTAATAATATAGGGGTTCAAAGATTCTATGGAATTCGTCAGTTTTGAAGTTTTGGTACGAGTAACTTATAGTTAAAATATATTAAATTATTTATTCAAAATGATCCGTCACGAAACTTTATATGGCAGACCAAATTCTACGCGAGCGCAGCCGCGGACAAAAGCTAGTTTAGATATATTTAGCCCTGAAGAATACCAGAAATGTGAGTGGAAACGTTAGTTCAAAAAAATAATTAAAGCCCTATTTTAAGCAATTATTTCTTTGACCTCCATCCGGATCATTTCCATCCCAAAACATACGAGGTCAACTATATTGTTAAAAAAATATATAAAAATAATAATTAATATAAAAATAAAAATATCAAAATGTATTCAGGAATAGATAAAATAAATGTATTTATAAGCCTGGTTAGATGACTTTTGCCATTCCTATAACTCCCTTATAACAGAGTTAGAAAGGGGGAGGGGGTTAAAAGAAAGTTATGAGTTTCAAATGAAATATTTCTGGTTTACCAACTATATTTTTATTTATTTTTTATCAAACCCATAAATTTATAATTATTTTATAGTTTTGGTGGTAACCTACATCTTTTTGTGTTGCTTTTTATAGCAAATGATTGAATTTTAACGCTTGAAATTATTTATTTACTTAGCAGATAGTATACACACAAGGTTAACGAAAGAAGCATCTAGCAGTCATGGTAGTGGTAATGTCATAATTAAAAATTACCCTTATCTACACTAATTTGGTTAAATGCAACTAGCTGTAACTCCAAGTCAAATGACCTTAGATCTGATTGCGAAAAACACTGATGAAACATAAAAAAAAGAGGATGTCAAAGAACTAAAGAAGAAGAGCGATACACGATTTAGTACAATAATTTATAAATTACTGAAAAATATCATTTTAAGTAACTTTGTCCGAAATGACTGAGAGACGATCAGAAGAATATCTAAGGCCTTTCTAAGCTCCCAAGCATTTCTGACTTCATGGTTTCTAATTTCAGAATGGTGTGTCATTCGGGGCGTGAGCAATTTGTGAGGCGCATGAACTCATTATTTTATGGAGTGATTACGAAAATGAGCTATAGAATATTTGCTAAAATAAGTTTACTCATAAAAAACAAACTTGATCTGTTATTAGTTACTTTAAATAATTACTATATTATCCACGATAACCTACATCTTCTTTTTCTTCATCTTTTAACTTTTGTTAAAGCGTACAGTTGTAATCCTAGTTTCTGTCACTAGCAAGTCTTCGAATCTCGGGGATGGTACCAGTAGCTTTCCAACGTAGTCCGAATACATACTCCTGGGTCTGCCCTTTGGTCTGTCTTCGAAGCACCACCTGGTCTTTCGGGTATCATCCATTCTGCAGACGTGTCCATACCATTTCTATTGCCTCTTTTCCAGGATATCTACCGATGTAACTCCTAGGTCCTCAAGAATACTGTCGTTTATGACACCGTCTCTTTTGGTATTACCAACAATTTTTCGGATGAATCTCATTTGTTGCATATGCTATAGAAGGCTGTCGAACTTTCTGATCCAGATAGCAGGACAGGAAGAAACAATGATTTATAATGTCCAGATATAGTTTATGATATCTGTTAGTATACACGTTGTCCATTAGCCTTCGTCACCCGATTTAAAATCTCTTATTTTACCAACTTGGATTATAAATATACCCGTATTTAGGGATAAAATAACTACATAGTTGTTATCTTGTATCTTTAATAAATAGATCGATATCGGCATTGAAAAAAATGAGCCTGGATATTCTTATTAGAGGAAAAAATATGATCTGCCATATTTTTAATTTGATAAAATTCTTTCCTTAATGCAAAGTTGTAATTTTTAATTAATTAAGGACGGGAATTCTACCCTTGAAGTAGGAACTAAGTTAGATAGAAGGACAGGGTGTGGTGTGCTTTCGGTGAAGAGCAAATGTGATTGGATTAAATTCGTTGCTTGGAATCATCCAATTTATTGATTGGTCTGTCAGAATCGAGGACATCTTTGCAATACGCGTACGTTCAACTTTTTCAGAGGAAAAAATATCTTATTATATACTGTATATAATAAATTTAATTTAAATATTATAAAGTTTCGACTGAATGTATCCAAGGTTGCTGCCTCCGATTTATGAGTCAGTTTAGACTGTCGATGTGAGATGTGCTGACTTTGGGCTTTGATGCCAATGTTTTTGGTGAATGTAATGATGATGCCTGAATCGGCGAAACGTTTATTAGTTATTTATTTTATAGTATTTCTGAGACATGGAGATTTTTTTTTCTACTGCCTTTTCCGTTATTTTAACCTTGGTTATTTTAAGGGTTAATTGATGACCTAAATCTTTTCGCCTCTAAAATATTAAGATAAATTATTTCTTAATCAATGATAATAAAGTTGAAACCAATCCTTGACCAAAATGAAAACCTCAAACACATTACTTGCATTTAAATTAATTTGTGTATCAAATCAATAGGCTGTACCTTCCAGTAAATTCGGAAGTTTTAACTTTTCATTATGTTAAAATGACTTTTCCTTATTAATATTCTCCAAAAATGAAATTGGAGTAATTATGAGAAATGTTTATATTTCTGTAATCATTTCATCAACAAATAAACGCTTCAACAGACCTTTCGAAAAACTGATGATGGCAAATGTTTTTTGAAACGTTCATTTCTTGATGTGATGATTACCGAGATATACACATTTTCCATTGCATCTAGGACATACCAATAAATAGACAAACACCTGTAGGAGCAAAACAACTATCATAAAACAATAACAAGAAGTACAACAAACAATAAAAAAATGGCGTAAAAAACCGTCAAGTTAAAACGCCTTAGCGAAAACCCTAACCCTACAAACATTTTCCATACTCGTACTCACGATTATTTTTATTTTCGAGAATATTAAAGAAAAAAAAGAATGAAAATTAATACTTTTCATATTACTTGTGACGTAAATCGAAACGGCAACCTGCGAAAATCATACCATATTTTGTCAAAATAATATACATAACACAAAATAAAATATTATAACCCCTGTAATAGTATATAATTCATGCTTCTAATGAAGAAATATCTTTAAATTCTCATTTAGATAATTATTTCTTATATTAATAAGAACTAAATCCCTCAGTGGAATCAGTCTGGAAAAATTAAGTTTATGCAAAAAAAAATATAAACTTGTATACATACTT
This sequence comes from Arma custos, assembly GCA_037127475.1. Lineage (NCBI taxonomy): Eukaryota > Metazoa > Arthropoda > Insecta > Hemiptera > Pentatomidae > Arma > Arma custos. Next base: position 50,454,346 of record CM073763.1, on the reverse strand, counting down.
GTTATAATGTTGGGTATTTCACCGGTTTTCAGATATATAGATGATTTTGTCCCTGAAAATTCGAGAAAACTGACCTAAGAAAAAATTCCTAAAGGGTTGGAATACTTCAACTTAAATTCGATGGAATATATTTTACCGTCAGTAAATGGAGATTCCCTCGCCAATTCTTTTCTAAAAAATCCGAGAAAGGGGGAAGAATCGATGCCCTATTGAAGGTTCAGGACCCTCCTCTTTTATTTTTCCCGAAAGAGGATCCGACTGAACCCATTGGGCTCGTACACTCAGTTCCAAACCTCCCCTGATTTTTTTCACAGTCCCTATTCCTAAAGCAAAGCACCTGTTTCACGGCCTGGGAACTGTGTCGTCGCGAGGATTGTAAAAACGTGTGAAGCGTCCGATGTACAGGTGTCGCTGTCTGTAGAGACGATCGTGTTTAGTATCCCCTTGAGTCTGATACGACATGCTCCTTGAATAGTAAACATCGATCCTATAATGGTGCTTAAGTGTTAATGAAATAGTAAGGTACAATAAAAGTTTAAACGATTCAAGGAAAAAACTAGGCGTTAAGCTTAAATTCTGTCTGATCCTGCCACTACACAATCGTTGAGATATAGACAGTGTAGTCCTGTCTGCAAACATTGAATTTAATGTCTTTTGTTTGTAGTTGAATAGGATTAAAAAAATACAATTCTGTAATGTTGCTTTTACCTTACTCTTAAAATGGATATCATTTCATACAATCATAATATATATTTTCTTCTTCTTCACACGGTGCTATGGTCCATGTAGAACCGTGGCCTCCTCGACAATTTTTCTCCACTCTGGCTTATCATTCGCAGCTGTTCTTCATATTCTCACCCCCAGCTAAATCGTCCACCTTTCGCAATCTAAGCCGACCAAGACTAAAGCCAATAGGTTTTAGTTAACCAAAAATAAAAATTAGACAATTAAACAAACTAATTTCATCATTCTTAGTTTAATTATACACGAAAGTAGTTGGATTACGAAACGAGTAACCAGCTGGAACAGAGGACTCAAAGTTATATTTTTAAAAAGCCACAACATCCGTTGGTATCTGGCATTCAACGCATTTGTTTAAATAATTAAGTAAGAAAATTTAAATCGTATATATGTATTCCTTCCCAATCTTTGTCGCATATCAAAATTAATTAAATTTATTGTTGATTTTTTTTTTAAATCTTTTGTTTTCTTTTTAACCCCTTTGTCTTTTATTAATATTTGAAAAAATAACATATTAATATTAATATCTTATTTTTTCAAATATTAATAAATGCCAAAGGGGTTATGAAAGAAAAAAAAAAGATTTTAAGGTGCAGAAAAAAAAATTAAGAAGTTAAATTACATTGTTCATTGACGACGAGGTTGCCAGGGTTTAACCAAATTTTTTTTTAAAAGCCAAAATTGTAATTATTGCTGTCATATATTGGTTCATATCACAAGCTCCAGTTAATAGAAACAATAAAAAACAATTTAAAGATAAGGCAACTGCTACTAGTGTGGTGGCCATCAGACAGCCTGGGTGGGCCAACGTCCAGCTTCCTCAATAATTTTCTTCCACTCTTCGCGATTTCTGTTTACTCTCAGTGAGGCCTAATGCTTTGAAGTCATCTTTAACATCTTGTATCTTTAACTCTTCTTTTGCTGATTATAACACCTTGTAGGCGTTTATAAATACTCTTATTTCAGGCATTATACGGCCTAATCACTCCATTCCCGTTGCCTTGATGAATGGACCCCATTGGGTCACTACAAAAACTATTTTAAAAATTATTATGATATTCGGTGATAATGAGTCATACTGTTTCCCGAAAAGGAAATAAAATTCTAGAATCCTGAGAATTCTATTAACAATTATTGCTTATGTTTAAAACTCTATTTTTAATATTTTTTTGGTGTTGAGGATTATATTTACAATTATATTAAATAAAAAATAATACATAATCAAATCAGAAATTCGACCTGAAAAGTGTCGCTTATGCTTCACAATATTAATTATTATACTAAAAACTAATTATTCTATATGAGATGAATGAGAACACATAATTATTCTATACATTGATTATAATGAAACTGTTTGCTTCACCCTTTACGCCCACGCTACATTATTGTATCCTTCCATTTGAATGCACTCTCTGTATTAGATCACTAATACCTGAATAGAGTGAATCACACAACTCCCACGATGTAATGATTCGCCCTTCTGACCTTTACCTACACCACACCCCGTCCTTCAGCAGCCCTTAAAGGTTTCTTGGTACCCCTTTCCTAAACCACCTACAATTCTCTAAGAAGTAATAATAAACTTACTGGGATAATTATCGTTATCCCACTAACTCAGCCTCCATCTTTTTCCCAAATTTTGGAAAAGTCGAAAACAATAAAATAATACAACACATTACTCTAGGAAAATATCGAGAGATTACAAAACAATATTTTAAGTAACTCAAACAGGAAAAAACACCAAGCTGTTATTATGAGAAACGCGGAAGAGAACAATTTATTTTTATTTGGAAAAAATCCAGAAGTATATGCTTCAAAGAATTTCTAAAAAATAAATTAGATTAATACCTTTTTTACAAAATAAATGTGTAACGAAAAATATATATAAATGAAGTACATGGGGGATTAGTCCGTGGTCAAGCCCAACCGCTCCTAACCAATGTTGAACAAAAAGAACCAAAATTCTTTGCAGAGGCATTACATTATTAGCGAAGGTGCAAAGATTGGCTTACATGGGTCAACGACACTTCGGACGGTGGAGAAGAATGAAATACAGAACAATAGTAGCTTAAGTAGTTTCAGCCTCAACAAACTCTTTGATAGTAGACTGCTCAGTCGCACAACCAACCTGAGAATGCACAGAACACTTGTCCGACCTTTGCATCGGAAACCTAAGAATGAAGGTCCTTCACCAGGGAGAGGTGAAGGTCCCGGGTTCGAGTCCTGGTCCTGGCCACATCTTTTCTTTTCAAATAAAATATTTAAAAAATTATATAATATAAAAATAAAATAAATTATAATCATTTTTTTTTTTATTTGTTCACTTGTTCAACACTATAACTTTTCAAGTCAAAATTGAATGAATATAGGGGCGTCCTGTGGTCTAGAGGCTAGGGTAACAAACTACTAATCCCAAGATCACGAGTTCCTAGCCCGGAAGAAGTCCCTAGCATTTTTTAAAGGGAATAAATAATTCTTGGTTGTGCCGTCTTTCGAAAGGGACGTGAAACGGGGATCCCGAGCCTGCACGATGTCAAGTACTCGTTAAAAATCCCTATCCTAACTAATCCTGGATAGGCAAAATTTAGAGCTACCAATGTAGCATCTTCCGATTAGCCATGACAGCGTAAAGTGACGTTAAATGAACAAACAACATAAATATAAATTGTTTATAACACAATACAATTAGATAATGTATAAATTTTAAGAAAATCTCATTTGGCAGCAGGCTTAAGTAGTTTGTAACTATTATTTTCCAAAGGATTTATTTCCTATATAGCTAACGAGGACTCTAATTTTTCTTAGCAATGTGGGTTTTTTTTTTTGTTTTGTTTTAGTCTCTTCTTATTCTTATATACTTTTCATCTACTTATTGCATTTAACTATATAGTGTCTTGTTACTTACTCATTTCATTTAATTATGTAATATCTTATTTTCTTCTTGTTTTCTCTTTAATTAGACATTTAATTTAATTCTGGCCAGAGAAAAAATTATTACTTATGTAACTCTGTTCATTTATGTTATTCTTAAGGGACATAGTCCCAGAATAAAGTTTTCTTTCTATCTATCTATCTATCTATCTACAAGGAACGAACGAAAAATCGGATCACGTCCTTTCTAAAATCTGATTAAATTATTAATTATACCACGAGTGGATATAAATCGGACATAAAGAAACTCATGACGCGAAGGAATGGGAAGAAAGAAGAATAATGGAACTAATAACGAAGGAGGGTGTGGAGAGAGAACCGGGGTTCCCTTCTCGGCTAACTTCATTGTCTCCTGTCATCCCTTCCTAATGGTTTAGTCCTCCGCCCTTATTTAACACCGTTTCAGCAATTTACTCCCTTTTTTCTATCGTTTTGAAAAACGAAAATCTTAAAAAAATTATAATGAAAACGGAACATGATTTATTTCGCAGTAATCGGATTAATAATAATAGATTTAGAGAAATTTCGCTTTATCTATTAATCATCAGAAGATCAGAACAGTGAAGATTCCTTAACCCAGCTTAGCTTTATCCGCCCTAATTTCCGATAACTCGATGAAGAAGAATTCTTGTTTTTTATGTGTATTGATTTATTTATTTTCAATGTAATCATCTTCTTCTTAATGCTTTCTCTTATTCAGTGATCAATGTTGAGGATCTCGTTTGTAAAGGTTAATGCATTTCGGTCCTGGACCAACTGACTCAACCTGTTCATTCTCAATCCATGCTTCTTCTCTCGAAAACCTTCATGATTTCATCTCCTTCCCCGTGGGTCTTTTTTTTTTTTGCTTCTGTGTCTTTCTCTTGATCATCTTCCTCCTCCTTAAGACAAAAACCCTAATAGAAATCAGTTATGTGTATGTAAACGATAGTAAAAGTTGGTGAACACCGTGCCAAAGGATCTAGCGATAACCCATAATGACAGAGGTATGAATAGCATCGAAGACGGATGAAATCTGCCCCTATTGCAGCAGCACTGGCCATCTGTTGAGGTGCTTCCACCCCGGCATTCATTTACTTCCATTGGTGAAATGAATACTCGGAGGTCTGTTAACCAGCGTAAGAGGAGTAGTTGTATGGAGTATCACCAACCAATGGTATCGACCCGGACACTCATATAGTCAAATGACGCTTGTGACTTAACCATCGGTAAACGTTTAGCAAATGTCTGTCTATAGGAGACCGAGTGCTTTCTTCACATCTGAGAAGCTTTTACTACAACACGACGAAGCAAAGAGTCTGAATATAGTTCTAAGGGACTTTAATGCCCGGCTGAGTAGTAATAATAATCCACTGGGGACTTGCGTCACTAATACCAGGTCTTCTTCCACCCTGAGCATAATTTCAGGCAGACCGGATTTTACTCAACACTACAACTTCTCCTAACAACATCGTCACGGATTGTACTGCTATCCTGCATGGACCCTCAGATCACAGTGTCCTACATCACAGATGAGCAAAAACCTACTACACAGTGTCAACTGCAAAAGACACAGGTCTAGGAGTTCATGCCATGACGATTCATGACGACTACCGACAGTTCTGGACTCCTGTCAATTCCTACGCAAATGACAGGACTGTAATCCCGTGGCCCTATTATTTGAGGAGAGGCTGGTGATATCTGAGATAAAGAAAGAAATTTTGGATAATATCTATAAGGCGAAAAAAAAATAGCATAGCTGTTAAATACACCACGTATTCCGAAGCCCTCTACCGTGCCCTGACGAGAAGCACTTATTCTGGAGAAGTAACATTCTCAAACTGACCAAAGGCTTACCTGGAGTTTGTGCTGCGATACACAAAGAAAAACAAGGAATCTGATGAAGGTGATATCTTGTACGTTCGTTGAAGATGCTCTATAAGGGTAAACCCTAGACCCGACAAGAACTACTAAAATATAAAATGTTTTCAAACAGACTGTCATTTATTTGTCTATCCAAAATATATTGAAATTCTATCCCGATTTTGTATAATCTTCTAAATGTTCATTTAACATTGGAAGTTCAATAGCCTGTTAAAAGCTTTTCCTATAAAAAAAAAAGAAACACATTGTGTTGGAATTACCTAACACCTACTTTTAGTACCTTAAATACCTTACTGGTGTAATAGTAAAAATTTTGAAACCATGTGGGTTTACCCAATAAAATATAATTTAGTAGTAGGTACCTCAATATTCACATAAATTAAATTTTGTTAATATTGGATTAATTTGGTCTTTTATGTAATCCATTATGAAATAAATCTTGTCGTAATCGGAGAGTGGTCCCAATAATGCTGAATCTGTCATTAAAAGACTTATCAATAATAATAATACAGCAGGATATGTTGAACCCCAATTATAATTAAATCAGGGTTGCATTTCAATTAAAAGTTTTTTTTACCGATGAATGATTAAACAACCAAAGTCCGAATATCCGATTAGAAATGTAATACAATACTACAAGTACCGTAATTATAATTCGTAACAACAATTAATCGTAAGGGTTTTATATTTTCAATTTTTTATAATTATTGGTCATTTTTTATGAGTTATAAATATTTTTTTCTCTTTAAAAAAAATAAAAAAAATAAAAAAAAATAAAGTTTTATATTTTCATTTAACATTGCATACTCTTGTAGACACTGGTAAGTTGTAATAATGTTACACGAGTTATATATGCTTTTGGAAACCCATGAGTATGCATCTCTTCGACAGAAAACGCTCGACTTCCGAAATGAGCGTCATAAGTTATCATATTTTTTTTTTAAATTTTATAAGAACAGCAGGGAAATAATATATGCTACAATTTGTTTATAATGTTATAGTGTCGCGAATAAATTTCTATCTGAAATGTGTGTCCTCGAAAGAATTGATGAAGCCGTAAAACACAATGATTGGCATTTCCTGGAAGCCTTAGCTGCGTTGGGATTGATAGAATGAGATGATTATCTTGTGTGGGTTCCATCCCGTTGGAATAGAAATACAAATAGAACCGATTCTATCAAACCTTACACGAATGGATAACGGCAGATTTTCAACTATAAAAAAAAAAATTAAACAAAAATTTGTAAAAGTAATAACCAATGAAAATACTACCGCAGAGAACATTTCATAATTTATGGATCTCTCTTTTGTAAGTAGATGCATTTTTACTGTCATTAATTAATTAACTGTATTGGCATAGTAACATATCGTAAAGTATTGGCAACAAAAGTGGAAAATATCATCTTCCCATACCATCATGCCTCACCACACATATTGGAGAATGTTTTGGAACGAAAAGAGAAAGAAAAATACCTAGAACAGGAAAGTAGATTTGGTGAATATTTTTATCATATCTTACCTTTGTTGTCCCTATTCAATTTCGACGAAAAAGTCTTCCGTCAGTAACAGAATGAGGTTGTCCGCTCGCCCCACGGTTTTAGCTAGGAAGAACCATTTTGGATTCAAGGAATCCACAAACTTAATTCTGTTTGTATCAAAACACCAAGAAACCGTGAAAACCTTTCATTTGTTAAAAACGATCTTACCATCATTTGTTCTCTGTAAAATCCTTTTTATATAACTCTCTTTGGTGAGTTTGACGCCGCATGTTTTCAAAACGCAATGTAGTACATCCTCGGTGAAGGAGTATTCTCTTTTTAAAACATAAATACATATCGAAATTCCTTAAGTTTTCTAGACCAATGACGCAGATTTGTCATAAAATTCTTTATCTATCTTGCTGATTTAAGTTGAGCAGTTTTTATACTCTATAGAAGAAAAAAAAATTAACGCACACGAAGGCGCTTCTCTATAGTACATATCTCCAACTAGTACGGTTTCCTGAAAATATGCTGAAAAGGAGTATGAAAAAAATGGAAAATACTATCTTATATACGTTTTAACAGTTCTGGAATTTACATGGGTGAACAGGTAAAATTATAGGACCAGCTGAAATAAGGTCAGAGAGAGAAAGACTGGGCGGATGGGATTAACGTCTTAAGCCCGTCGGCTGGAGATATTAGAAGATCCTCGAAGATCCGAGAATGGCCTCCCCCACTCCCGCGCGACGAGAACGTTCGACCCTGCCTATATATACCGCTCGCCGCGAACCACTACAGTAGTAAAAACCAGGCAGTGCGATGAACTAGTAATAAGTGAATCACTAATAAGTAATGAACTGTGACAGTCCGTGAGTATAATAACGTGTTTCTGCTTGTTACTGTGTTACAGTAACACAGTTTGTTATATTTGGAGATTCTTACGTTCGGTGGACTTTTTTGATTAGTGAACTGTAAGTGTTAATTAGTAGTTGTAAATTGTAGTGTAATTTTATTGTATTTATACAAATATATGTCAATAGTTATGCTATTTAGTATCAGTAGTATCCAAGAAAGTGTGAATATATGTGGTAGTTAATGATCTGGAGGATATGGACATTCACGACTAAGATGATCTGATAATATGGAGAGAATATTAAAAGAAATAGGGATCAGGGGATGGATGTGACTCGCCCACGGTAGGGAATAGTGGAGTTGGATTGTGGGGGTACTACTCTTCGGTAGGAAGGGCTGACTATCAGGTATGGGGCGAATCTGTAGAACTAACAATTTGCTACATTAATTCCTTCTTCTTGAATAATAATAATTGGCCTTGTATATATGAAGTAGAAAATGGTCCGGGTTGAAGTAAAAAAAGTATCTTATATAGGGAGAACTGTAAATTTGAAACCCGACGTTTCGACCCAAATTTCAGGTCTTCTTCAGGGCTATTGTAGTAGAATCACACTTGAAAATAAAATTCAGTCCATTGTGCTCCGTTGTGCATGGAGGTGATTTGTCCTAGATCGCGCTTGAGCGACATTTGAATGTTGTCTCCCCTTTAAGGATGGCTGAACCCAAGGGTCAGTCCACGGACACATTAATATACCAGTTACTAATACAATGTCTTAGGCGTTGAGCTAATGAATGAGGTATGGTATTGTGTATGTCTATAGTATTCTCCCAACGTAAGTTTAGAAATGAATTTCCCAGAAAACGCAAGGACGTTGCAGATCATACGAGAACAAGATACAAAATTAATGAATAAAACTTCATTTTACCAGGTTCATTGAATGATGACAATATTTAAATAAATAGTTTTTGAAAATATCAATTAAAAGATGAAAAAACGACATCCAAGACTCAACATGGACACCGTAATACAGCTAACGGCCCAAATTTACAGTGTCGAAAAAGTTCTCTTCGACATTAGTGTACTAATTTCAAATGAACAACGTGTTTCCAATTAAAATGAGTTGTCTGAATTTCTCAATTTTGATAGACATACCTTTGTCTCTAAGACATTTAAGTCAATAACTGCAGAAAGGCAACTTGTTCAAATTATGAGATTTTTGTTTTAAAAACTTTTAAGTTTTACCAAATACTTTTTTTTTACCAACGCATCGTGTACAACAAAAAGGACACCGTACGGCACATTCTTGAAAAAATCTTCTATATTTCGTTTACTGCAGATAGGACGCTAGTTCAGGAAAATACCTCTTTTTCTGTCTCGTTAGCAAAATTTAGAAAAGTGGAGGTTGTTATCTTTCTGAAGTTAGTGAATCTTAAATGGTGTAGTATTATAAAAGTTTTTGATTTATAAGACTCTTAAATTGTTAAATCCTTCAGAAAAAGTTTTGTCGAACCCTTTGAAAGGGCCGTTTATTTATTGGCACAGTCTGTACTTGAGTATACTATGTGCCTTTTAAATTCATTTTTAAAATAATTAACCACAATTTGATAATTCTAACATATATACAAATGACATAATTATCTACGTGCTGTTACAAATTAACAAAATTAAAATTGCAATAACTATATAATGATTATCTATATTTTACATTGTACGATTATTCTTAAATGGATGTCAACTTTTCAAAATCTATATTATAAATAAATTTAGTGAATTCGGGTCGAAATATATTGTACACGTCAAGTTTGGTGTATAGAATTTTTGCAACTGATTCAGCCGAAAAATTGTCCACGAACTGTTTCCAGATTTATTGCATTAAATAATTTGAATATTATTTAAACGCGCTCCTGGATTTTCTGAGGATCGCACGTGGTAAGTTTGGCAATTTACTTTACTGTCATAGTTTTGATGAGACATTGTTCAAAAGCAATAATGGAAAATGTCAACTAGTGATGTCAAGCCAACTAAAAAAACTCGACTCCCACCACAGTTTTTTTTCGTAGCCCCTTCAGCACTTCCAGACTCAGTTATAACAAACTTTATCTGTCATCTATGTTGCACTAGATTTTATAGACCCCTTGACTTAACTTCAAGCTCCGCGGGTTGGGAATATCAGATCTAATACATCTTTAATTTTTTTATGATTTTAAGTAATTGCGTGTAACGACTGAGGCACGACTGTTTTAACCTCCCTATAGTTGAATTAAGAATGCCAATCTCATTTGAACAAAAATTCGTATTGAAGTAAAAGAAAAAAGAGTTGGTCTTGTCACTGTTTGTATGTAAACTACACATCTGAGGTATAAATATCATGGGCTCAGATTGCTGGCAGCTGATTGGTGAGAAAAGTTGCTTCAAGCTGATGTCATTGTGTCCTGTTAGTACTTTCTCACTGATTCTTCCTTTCTTTATCTTTGAATTTGAATGAACTGTAGAAAAAATTACTAATTGGCAGTCATAGATTATTTGGTAATGGCTTCTTTGATTTGTATCTATTTTTAATAAATTTATCACCTTGGAAGAAAAATTCCACTAATCATCTATTACGGTTACTTACGTGACTTGTTTTTTGGCGATTTCTTCTTTAAGTAAAAAAATAAGAATGAAACCTAAAAAATTCACAATTAGTGTCGAAATCTTCATATCATTTACGCCATTCATATATTTATTTTTTTAATTAGCATAACTGGTTATTTTGTAAACCGTATGATTCTCCTCTAATATCCTTCATCTGTACCATACCAGATTTTTCTTCGCAAAGCATTCTTTAACTCCTTCTTCCCAAGTATGTCGGGACCTTCTTCCATCAACCTTAGCCCCGTAATCTTGGCCTTTTCTTAAGAACATGCCCAAACTGTCTTATACAGTTTTTCTCTACAACTTTATCTGTTTGTTCCACTCCAAGATATGGTTACGAAAGTGGATTCGTCTGGTTTTTCCTCGAATTTCTCTAAAGAATCTCATCTTTGAAGCTTGGATCTTACTCTTTATGCCTGGTAGTTAGTGACCAAGTGGAAGCTTAGATCAACATGGGAGAAATGAAGTCTTGTACACCCTTAATGTGGTATCCTTGGAAGCTTTTCTTTTAAAAAGGATGTTTCTATTACCGGCTTGGAACAATTCGCCAGATGAGCTACTTCTGTCCATGATCGCATTATGTATAATTCCATTCTCGTCCAGGTATGCTCCAAGATATTTAAAGCTAACTTGTAAAGGAAAAGTTATTTGTCGGACAAAAATAGCAGTTATGGTCAAATGCTTTGCAAGCAATGTCCGTCCGACGAGATAATCTTCAATAACGTCGTTTTTATCATATGTTCCAAAGGAATCTTCGCCATTCAACAATGGCCATCATTATCTTATCGATACAATGATGACACTTTATTATGGCCATAAAATGGATAATGGTGGTAATAAAATGGGAAGAGGTGGAGGAAGGCCCGGGCCAGGGAGGTGGGGCCGATCGTTGTTTTAGTACGACGAGATTCCGCGCTGCCGCTGCAGTCAGTACAGCGGAGAACCCAGGCGAGAATGGCTGGCGTCCAAGGGATACTCAACTACCAGAAGGACCCCGAAGAGGACTTCTACGCTATACTTGGCTGCGACGAGAACTCTTCCGTAAGTAAACTATATATATATCATAAAAAAAACAACTAAAAACATATATAACATACAAAATAGGGCTGAGCGGTAGCCCTTATATTAGTGATAAGGTTGCCAGAGATACCGCTCGCCACCGGCAAACACCTGTTGTATTCCCGAGGAATAAAGTGATATATTGTGTAATATATTGCAATGAATCATACACGTAGCACATTAAGACAATTATTATACTAGTCTCAAATATGAAATGTCAATATCCATCCATCATTTTTTTTATTTATATAAATATATAATTCATGATAAATATTGCTAAAAGTTACAACCAGACCTTTGCTATCTATAAATTATTTTTTATTCTAATTTTTAATGATTTCAGTACTACCTTTCAATCATTTGGTTTACTTGCTTTTATATCATTCCATTGTGTATCAGTCATTATGTTTAATTGTTGGTTTTTGTATTTATAATATAGTTGTATTTATTTCATAATACAGTTGTGTATTTCAATTAATACTTTCTTTTTTAGGTATTCATATATCTTTCTTTCTAATTTTTTTTTTTTGGATGTATAAATCCATATTTTATATATGATTTTAATCGACATTGGATTGAAATAATCCTAGAAAATAATTTTTATTATTAAATTATCAGATATTTGCTACCTTTTTGTATTTTTATCGAATTATATTAAATGATTTTTATATAACCTTTTTAACCAAAAAATTAGGTCTGTTAATTTTATTGATTTTCATCAAGAAAATAACATTTTTTTCATAAAATAAAATTACAAAATTTTACCAGCCCATAATCGAAAAATATGAGAAGAAATAGAATTTATTAATTCATAAATAATTTACATTCTAATTATTGCTTATGTTAATCCAGATTATATAGATTAATTTCCCTTTTTACGTCTTTATTATTCTGAATAATATTCGTCTTGTGGAAACGTTTTTATGAATAATTTCTGTAAATTATAATAAGATTTTCAACAAAAAAGGGTTATAAAATAATTGAAACATCAAAATTGAGGTTACCAATCAGTTATTACAAATTAGACGTGTCATTAGTTATATTATTATTAATGAAGAACAGATATTACTCGGATATGCATTGGGAACATAAATGTATAATGTGTAATGTCACATAATAAATATGTGAAAGTAAATTGAAAAATATAATTAATTAATTAATAATTTAGATTCATCAATTGCAATAGATGGTTTCATATGTTTTAAGTGATTTCAATGCACAAACGGCCGTTAAAAAATCAGATCATACTGGTTTCTAGATTCAAAGTAAACATTACCAATTGAAATTTAATACATTTATTTATTAATTTGTAATATGGTGCAACTATTTCATGAACAATATTAACAAACAAAATTAGTTATTAGTTGCTACTATGAAAAGGGTTTAACCTGACAATAATTTTCTTCAAAAATAGTTTTTAAAAATTGCTTTTATTGCTAAATATAAAAATTCTAATTGAGTCAATTAACAATGCATCTTTAAATGTAAGCATTTAGAAACGATGAGAGAATTTTATTCGGAACGACACGGGTACCGCCAGTTAGATGTCTCAAACTTTTTGAATAACTGATCTAAAAATAATAGTTATAATGAAAATTACCAATTTCACTATATTTGATTAGTTTTTTGAAAGGATGAAATAGATTGTATAAGCTATGGATGCTCTATTTAAACAATTATTTTATAAGGAAATAAAGATTATAAAAATATTTCAATTCCTTATATTCTTTTTTGCTTCATATGCTGTAGTTTATATTGTAAACATTTTATTATTTTTTAGTTGGTTGTAAATGAGTTAATATTATTTATTTCACTTATAATAGTAACTAAATGATTAATAATTATAATGTTTTGATTATTTAAAACTTTATTTTAATAATACGTCAATCAATATTGACGTAACATTAAAGTAAAGTTCTAAAGTTTTAAAATAACATTAATAGTTTAATGTCAAGTAATAGAAGAACTATTTTTGAAGAAAATTGTTGTCAAACTAAGCCCTTTACATAATATTAACCATAATCGAAAATAAAATGTTTATTATTGTCCATTTAATAGTTGCAACATGCTACAAATTTTCTGTTATCAGTATAAAAAATATATTTAAATTCCTATTGTTAATCTTTATTTTTATCTAGAAACCAGTATGGTCTGAATTTTGGGGGATATTTGTGCATTGAAATCGCGTAAAAGATTATCATCATATATGGCAACTATGAGGTTGAGGAAATAATTATGTGTTTCAGTGTACATTCAAATATTTATTAAATTAATTTGCAATATTAAATTATGTGTTTTGCTGTAATAAGTCCAATATTTTGATATGAAGGTAATTGTCATTGTGTTGTAATAACAATTAAAATTCAAATAATAAACATAGACGCCAGGGGGCGTTGAGTTAACACTATTTGGAAGCTCATTATTGAAAGGCCTCAGGGGAGATGCGTTCAATTACTTAGCAGTCGCGAAACACGCGACACTCTAACTAACGTAATGCTATCTCTCATATTAATTAATTAAAATTGTAAGTAATTAGTCTAAAACTCTAGTTTGTTATTTACCTCTACCTAATAGTGTGTAGCTCCATAAGGATGCAAATGATCTAGAGTCTTTGAAGAATTTCATTTAATTTACATTTCGGCAAGCAATATTAATTTAAAAAAGTCACTTTTGAATTGAAAACTTCTTCAGCCGAATTTAACGACTTTTAATAGGAGTAAACTTGTAACTTATCCAGTTTACGCGTCAGTAACATGCTCGAGACAGGCAATAACTATCGGCCAGTGCAGAAGTTATAAAATTTCTCTTAATCAACTAATTTATTAATTTGTACATTTGATGCTAATGTCTCATAACTTAAAAGATTAATAACTGGTTGAACTTTTCGTTTCCGCTAAAATATTTTCTTTGTAATAGTTTATTGTCTTGTTTTAAGAAATTATTGAAAGCACAAATGATCTGCGTATTGTTTAATTTTTTAACAATTAAAATAAATTTTATGTAAATACAAATATTTGCAGCCCCGGTGAATCTCAGTCTAATTTTCTCCCAAATGAGTTTCATGTAATTAAGTAAGCGGAATCGAGTTATTTTCGTAGGGAATAAAGAGCTAAATAAGGCATTGGCTGGAAAATGAGTTATCGTTTATATTACAACTCCATTTCAAGCCAAAAACTATGAGAATGACACGATTCTGGTTATCTAAATGCAATTAATCTCTAACCTGACGACTTGGCCACTGCTTCAACTGGGCAGTAGATGTAAGGCATAAATAATATAACTATAAGCGAATTATTAATTCAATTAAATTATTGATATTATTCATTGAGATTGTGCAGACCTTCTTAAGGAAGAACTAAACTACTTGAAAATGCATTTAATTATTGTTCAGAGTGTCAATATATGAAAAAACTGTGCTAATAATTTAAATTTAAATAATCCCGACTATAAGTGATTTCGAAATTCAAAAAAACAAAAAAAACTTAAGTTTTCACTTCTATCGGCAGTCCACATGGCTGCCAATTTAATTTTGTTTCCGGTATGTTCCACATACCTTGTACATCTTGGCCACTTTAGATCTTCCCCACTCTGTCTATCCTGGGCCACTGATTTCCAGTTTTCTGCATGGAGCTCCGCGGCATCTTTGTTGGTCCTATTTATCCATCTGATCTCTTCATGAAACTATTATTGATAACATCCACAAGATCTCTTCCGAACTATTGCGACATTCAAAACTGTGTACAGTCTTACATCGATGAACATGTCCCATCCACCTTAACCTTCTTGGCTGTATATCCTGAGACCGACCAGTTTCCCTGAGCATTTCTTCATTGGTTCTTCTCCTCCACGAGTTTTGACTCTGATCCCATACCACTCGGGTTATCTTGCAGAGGATTTCCCTTTTAATTCTGTTTTCCAGGTGGACGTTTTGAGCTTTGGACTTATAGCCGTATAAGAGAAACGGTTTTATTATAGCATTGTAAACCCTTAATTTTAGATTGCTTGTGATTTTATTACTCTTGAAAGAAAGAAGAATGCTCTGTTTGCGGCTGTTATACGCTGTTCTATCTCAGTAAACTGATCATTCGTTGAGGTTATTGTAGAGCCAAGGTAATTTGAAGCTGTCTACTTTCGGGAATGCTTTGCGATCCACGCGGGTCCTTTAGTTAGGGTGAACTTTTTTGTTATGTTTTATAATCATTTACTGGAACAGGTTATTATCAATCCGCAACAAGAAAGATTTATATTTGGCATTACTTTAAATTTCCTGCATTATGTTAAATATTATATTCCGCTATCATGCTAACTATAATTATTTAGATTTGAAATATTTTAAAAAAATGAAATAAACATGATGATGTGGACATAATAGTACTAGAAAAATAACACCATTATAAGCAATTTCATTAAATGATGAGAGAAATTACTGAAAATCAACGTTTACGTGGATTGTTTGTCAGACGTCTTGGAGAAGGGTTGTTATCATTATTTGTCCTCTTTGGTATTATTTTTCTTCTCTAGTGTGCCCTGATGATGCTTGAATTGGTGACACGTTGACTGGTTGGTTTTTCCCCTGTATTTTAGAGAATTAATGCTTTGTATTTGGGATTTTTCCGATTCCATCCTATTCATACTTTATGTATTTTCATGAATGTTTGCTGATTTTTATCGAAAAATCATTATAGAACCTTAAGGGAGCGTGTGGCTCATTGGTAGAGCGCTGAGTTGCGGTGCAGAAGGTCCTAGGTTCAAATCCTGCTCTCTGGTAGACTTTAATTTGATCAGTTAGCGGCCGGAGATGGATTCTATGGGATCTACCATCCAGGGGCTCATCCAGCCTCTGTAAAGTTGGTACCCTAAATAAGGGGGAAAATCTGGCGGTTGAGCGTGATCTAAGACTAATCTCCTCCCTGCACAGCCATTGTCCAAGAAACAGGAAGACCTCCTGATCATTGAACCGCAGACCATTCATGGGTTATCATGGTACTGTTTTTTTGTTTTTTTTTCATTTTAGGAGCTAATTCGAAAAAAAAAACTACTGAGGGAAACAAGTGAAGAACTAAATGTAACCGATTCTCCTAAATCCCTCCTGAATGGAATCAAAACCTACTAGTCCAGAAATAAACCAGCTACAGTTAAAGCCATTTGGACAAGGACAAACAGAAAGTTAATGAAATGTTTAGGGTCTTAACAAAGGCTTTGCCCTTTTCGAAGGTTTATGAGTCTTTAATTGGCTCTGAGGGAATTTGTCTGACAGGAGTCCCTTTTCTCATCTGTTCGCCCAACAAAGGGAGTAACAGTGTGACAATCGGAATAATTTTAACGAATTACTTTAAATTACGGATTATTATTTTCAAAAAAGTATTCTTCATTGAATGATATAATTATATTAATAAAAGTAAAAAGCAAACAAAGAGACATAAAATATTTATTAAAACGCAATTGAAAAAATCCTTTGTTTTTGGATTTAATCTTAAATCTTCAAATTACTATAAAATAACTAGTCACTCGTTTCACCAGTTCAGGCATTATCAGGATAGACACAAAAAAAAATAGTATCGACGGGGAAAACAGCACATATCAATCTATTATCAGTAATCTATTAGATCGAATGACAAGTTTGATGATGGATTGAATTGGACAGGGAGTGCAGTCAAAGATAAGTTCTGTTTATTTTGTGTTATCTTTGGCTGCACTCCCTGACCAATTCAATCCATCATTAGAACTATTCAGTTAACTATTTTCCAATCAGACAAATTTGATGGTTAGCATAACAACATACCATGCCCAAGATCGCGGGTTCGTAGTCCGGCAGGCGGCCTTAGGTTCTTTTAAAGGGAATAAAATTAGTTACGCCGTCCTTCAGAAGAGACGTAAATGAAGGTTGTCTGGAACTCGTTAAAGATCCCTATCTTAATTATACCTGGATAAAAAAAATAGAACCCCCACATCGAGTAGCATCAAAGGTTAGCAATAGCAGCATAAAGTCACGTCAAATAAATAAAAAATTATTGTCTTGGAGTTGGATTGCTGTTACTGATTGGTATTCGATTAGCTGTTGATGTGAGATGTGCTGCATTTGTTCTTGAATGATATTATTATTATATATGTCCTGAGAATGTTTAGCTAACGATGATTGGTTTTTATTTTTCAGTATTTTAGGAAATAATAATAGGTTTTGTTAATTTCGACAATTTAATTCTATTTCCAATATGCAGCAAAATTAATAGTTTAATTATTATTAATATATTTTAACGAAATGATATTCCATACCTGCGTAGCAATCCATTATCCTAAGGAGGTCGAGTGGTTTCCAGATTGGATGATGCACAAAATAGGATTCAAGAGTCTCAAGTGTCATGGATAATCGATCTGCAGATGCAAAAGATAAACCCTAAAATTTGTTCTGCATCCAACATGAGCTTATTAGCTTTTAGAATGTTTACAATAATAATAATTAAGAATTTCGGAATTTGAGTATTTGTATATATAAATATAGATACAAGAGTTCCATGATAATATAATTAATAATAATAATAAAAATATTTATTTGAGAAATCATACAAATGCCATTTGTCACATATTGTATAATATAAATAAACTAGATTTTTTAAATTTATTTGTTTATGTTTTTTTTTTAAATTGATGTATCTGCTAAGTGCTAATAATAACGCTTATAGTGTTTTACCAAAAAATAAAATTGGTTTTGTTATTATAAAGCAATAGAAAAATAATATAATATAAAACAAATACTTTTTCCATGTTTCTTGTAATCAGTACACACATTTACAATACAAGAATACATTTTTAATACTTTTTCTTACACTTTTTTTCCAAACGGTTTAATCTTTTCTTTTATTCTATTATATTGTTACGGGCGCCGGCAGGAAGACGGAAGCAAGAGGATTAGCGGCTTAAATCCGTCGGCGGGGGAAGTTAAAATAGGATTTGGACCGTTCTAGATCGTCTCCTTTTGTCGGCAAAGGATTAAGAAGATTCCGGAATTGTCTGGCCCCTTCGAGTTCTAGAATGTTCGGCCTTGCCTATAAAAAGACTTCCCTCACCTCGAGTCAGTCAGTCTTAGCCTGAGAGTAGACCACGCAAGATCTGTGATAAGTGAGTGTCAGTGTGATAAACTAGTCAGTGTTGAACCCGCCAGTGTAATAAGTGTATCAGTGAACTGTAACAGTCTCGCGAGTGTAATAAACTGTTTCTGTTTGTTACTGTGTGTCTGTTTGTGATACTTGAAGAATCTTACGGTCGGTGGACTAGTGAACTGTAAGTGTTAATTATTAGTTATAAATTGTAGTGTAATTTTATAATATTCATAGAAACTATTGTAACTAGTTAAGCTATCTAGAATTAGTACTCTCTTATATTATTGTAATAATTAAATAGGAGTTAGGCCTAGATTATAATATTTAGAATATTGTCATTATAAATTTATATTAGTTTAATAATTTAATTGTTAATAGTTTAATTGTATCCTTCTTATCAGTTTTGTTAATAAATATTAGTATCTTTAATTAAGGAATTGTTTAATTCATTTTAATACCCAGTAGCCCGTAACAAATTGGTGTCAGAAGTGGGATAATTGTGTAATTGCTATTATTTTGCATTTGGTTTTGTATTTTGTAATTATTGGGCTACTGTATGAAGAATGGCTTCTAAAAGTGTTAAATTAATTGAGTTAAATAATAGTTAAATATTAGTATCTTTAATTAAGGAATTGTTTAATTCATTTTAATACCCAGTAGCCCGTAACAATATCTAAAAAATAAATAGATTCTATCGGCAAAAATGACAATGTAAAGAATTTAAAAAACATTCAAACTCATTTTAAAAAATTTAAAATGATTTTTTGGTTATAAGTTTCATTGTTTAAATTTTTGTTCAATGAATTTTTCTTATTATAGCATAGGTTCATAACCAGTTCTTTCTACCTTTTAATAGATCTTTAAATTGAGATTAGCTTGAGATTCTGGAAAAGTATCAATATACTAAAAATATAAACATTTGTAGTGGTAATGTAAGGAAGAAATAGATGGGGGTGCAGTCAATAAAAACACCTTAATAAGTGTGCACTTATTTATTGTGTGCCGACGTTTCGGCATACAATGTAGGCCATCTTTGTAGTGGTATATCGATATTTTCCAGGATCTCGCAGTTACCAAGTGATCATAAAGGAAGGTTTTTATGAAGTAATGGTTAGCATATGGATAATTGTTGATCAATATTTTTTTTATTAGTTTAACTATTATATATAACTGTCAAAATTACATTAAAATAAAAGGAATAAACAAAAAGCAATCGCTGTAAAAATTTTAAAACGACTTTGTTTCCTTTTATACATAGAATTGTTTACATCAGGCATATCATTGCTAGTTTTTTCTGCTACAACATATTGATATTGCGGTAATGATTTGGATATCCAATAAATAACAATTGAGTGGTTATTTTCAAAAATGATCAAAGTACATTTTGATCTAGAAAAATCATCTATTCTTTTAAATAATTTTAATAAGTATCATTCCATAATAAAATTTTAAAAAAATATAGTGTGAAAAAAAATCACTCTATGCAAAGTACTAATTATTTTCGAAACGTTAAAAACATTATCCTTGCCCATGTTTTTTAATTAATTCAAATGTAAGCATCTCAATATAATAAAAATATATATCCCAATTTCAAAAACAAGAGCTCAATTATTTATTACAAAATGGTTAAGCAACAATTGTTTTCTGGGTCACTTCAAAAGTACAGGCCCTTTAGAAATGAGAAAACTACTACTTACAAAATATAAAATACCTCATACAATTTTTAAAAATTATATACAAGGCTCACAAAGCCATGTTTTTCCTTACATGCATGACGTACATTCGACCTCGAATGCTGGGGAAATCCCGTTCTCCATGCTCCTTTCATGATACGAGACAAAAAATGAAGTAATCACTGAACAAGAGTCACAAACAATCTTTAAACGAAAATAACTCGGACCGTGTAATTTTTGGTTTTTATCTCTCATTTGTTTACAGCAGGATTTATTTAAAGACCAGCATTGGCCACGGGAGTCTGTTTAAATATAAAGCTCTCCTAAGTTGGTCGTTCTCAAGTAAAATGGCAAAAAGGGACACTTGTTCGACATCATTGATTTTTCTAGTTGCATAAATGGCCCGTTTATTTAGGGCTTAAACCTATAATTGTACTTAAACCTACGGGGTCAAGTTAGCTTAGTGGGTAGATCGCTGAGTTGCTTTCCCGAAGATTAGGGGTTCAAATCTGGTTGTAGCAGATAAATTATTTAATATTTTAACAGTTAGAAGCGGACCCTGTGGGATCTGAGACCCTCTTGGGGCTCACCCAGCCTTGCTAAAGAGGATATCCTTAATTGGGGAAAACCCTGGTGGTTGAGGGTGATCTATAAATCACCTCCTTAGTCAATCGTTGTCCTAGACACACAATAGTCTCTACTCTACCATATACTGAGGACATGGTATGCTATGGGTTGTAGTGGTACAGGTTTTTTACCTAAACCTACATTGAAGTACCAAAATCATTACACCCAACACTACTTAAAATTATATCTAAATATATAAAAAACATAAATCACTGTTTACTCAAGAAAACAAGAAAAAAATTTTACATTAAAATCATTGCAGTAGTAATATCATATATCCGCCACTTATTTCTTTATAATTATGCCTTTTGGTACATAGAATTTAAATATGTCATTTTTATATATCATAACATAGTACTTGGTACATAAAAGTCACAATGTTCAAAAAAATTATAGTAGATTTTCGTTGAATCCTGGAAATTTATGACATTATTAAACATAAACCAGAAGGGATGAGTTTATAGCTGAAAACTGGGCAGTGGAACACAAGAATTTATATTGTTGTTATAATAATATCAAAAGGGTTTACATTGTGGAAAGGTCATATAACTAGGGTGTATTTTCTTATTTTTTATACTGTCTGTCTATTCCGGTTGTTTACATTGGTTGTCTTTGGACCAAGAGTAACTTATAAAAGGGGTCATTAAATAACATTTAAAAGCAGTTGTAATGATATAGATACAAATAATGAAAACAGAAAGTATGGAAGTAGATAATGATGTTGAAAGAAACCAAGAGTGACAAAGAAACCAACGAACGAAGTAGTGCGAGGACAGAAAGAAGCAGTTAAGGATGAAAAAATATAGGAAGGAACGGAACAGAATACAACCAGGCGGAAGAATTTACATGAAAATTAGTGAAAAGAAAAGGTCTTAGATAGTATAGAATAGAATAGAAAAGTAACCTTATTTTTGGACTAAGTTCCTTTTGAATAACAAACATGAACAGAAAAATAAATATGATATACATATCTGGCCAGAAGGCTACATCATAAAAATCATTAAATATTTAACAAGTGAAAAAAAAAGCTAAACAAAGAAAAAATAAAATAAATAACAAGTACGAATCCCGACAAGATGTTATGCAATTAATGCATTCTTCTTAAAAATCTAAACTAAAACGACTAAACAAGAAATTATTGTATACATTTCATTTTAAGCAACTGATAACCTGCTAGAGAGCACCTTTTTGGGAAGCTAGGGGTAGTTGGAAAATGAGGATTTAAATGAGGATTGTAAAGGAACATGGCAGAGGGAATGAGTCCCACACTGTGGTGGAGCGGGCGAGAAAGGAACGTTCAAATGATTTCGTTCTGTGGGAACGATTACAGAGATCGGGAAGCCGATATCTTGTTTCATGGTGCTAGACTGAGGATTTGAATTGGAGGAGAGAGTATATAAATGAAGGGTGTTGAGAGTTAATGGATTGGTATAAGAATGCACTGGGGAAATATTCTCTTCGAATAGGAGGAAAGCCGCTTCAACTCATTGTAAAGGTGGGAGACGCGAGACCGCCTCGCTGTACCAAGGACAAATCTTAGACAGCAGTTCATTAGTCGCTTTAATCTGTCCTCACATTGCATGAGACATATCAGTATAAATACATAAACATGAATGATTAGAAAACTCTGAAGAGATAACTATATAGTCTCTAGAACTAATATAAAGAGCAAATACCATGGGCATTGGAAAATTATGAAGTACACCAAAAGAAAACTATGTTTCGCCCTATGATTCAGGAGAAAATATTTTAAGTATACTACGGCTTTTGTGGCTACTTTGTGGGCTCTTGGGTATTTTTATGCAATGCTATTGATTTATTTTATTATTCCTTTTTATTTTCATAATCTAAATAAATAACGCCAAGATAAGACAAAAATAGTTTTTATATATGATATTATTTTTATGGAGCATGGAGTCAGTAAACAGACTTACCAACAAAAGAGTTGATCTGAGGTACATGGTAAAAGTCTGGTGGCCTTCGCCGTTACAAAACCTTAATAACTCTTATGTAATCTGGGACATTCAACGTATACTCCCGGCACGTCCGCTAGGAAAGTAGTCTAGTTAATTAAAAATAATAGCTAACCAATTGTCAAATCAATTTACAAGTAACTGTTCAAATTATATTTGTTGTTCAGACGGACAAAGAAAACAAAATTTTTCCGTTACCTAAGAAATGATGTAGCTCAGTGTGCAGAGTTGTTGTGCTATACGTCCCGGATTCGATTACAGCTGTGGCAGATACATTATTTAATCTGTCAACAGCCATGGATGCAGTCTGTGGGATCTGCATATACTACTGGTGCTTACCCAACCTCGATAAATTGGGTTTAGTTGGAAGGAAAAAGTGGAGCATGATCACGAACAAATCACCTCCCTAATCAACCGTTATACTATAAACATATAAAATACCATGTACTGAACCCTCACAGAAGTGGTTTTGGTTTAAAATTAAGTTTAATGTTTGAAGTTGGTCTTTACACTGTACTTGAGGAACTTATTTTGTACTTGATGTACTTACTTTGTACATTTTTACTTTACACCCGTCATTTTGGTATTTTAGAACTCATACAAGTCTGAAAAGACAAGAAACTGCTCGTTTTCGCCTACTTCGATATTTAGTGGACAAATGTTCAAAGCTCCCAATTAATTACAAAAGACTCATTTACATGACAGTTATCAGACCTATTTGGACATACGGAGTTGAACTTTGGGGCTCTACTAAACCATCCATTTCGTATCCAATCCTTACAATCCAAAAGCCTTCGTAAAATCCTCCTTTTTATGTCACCGTGATCTTATTATCCTATATGTTACTGATTTGCCCCATACTAGATACCTATCCTTCCATGAAAAGCTCCTTACACGCTTGAATCCGCTAGTCTCTCAACTTGCTTCCCATAATATTCCTGATAACCCTCCGAGGCGTCAGAAAAGAAGATGGCCTCGAGAGCTTCTGCTACAGCACTTTATTGGAGTGCTATCAATGGATAGTTTCTCCACAAGTGTTTTTTTTTTTTCATGTCCTTTGTTCATACAGCAGATTTACTTGATGTAATATAATTACAGTTGTAAATATCAATAAATTATTCTAAAAAAAAAACTAGCGTAGAGTATACTAATTTATTATTCTCTTGCGGGAGCCTGATAAATCTCGAGAGGAACTTTGAGAGCGTAGAGGGAATAAATGTTATTAAAGTAGACGAAGTGGAACCTCTTGGAGCGAAGCCTCAAAGCAAACCAGAGAATTTTATCAACCTTCTCGACTTGAATTGAATCCAGCTCAATCCCTTTATTCCATTCAGAAGTAACTTGATATGAATGTTTCCATTGAGCTCTTATGTAATCACTTACGATTTTTTTATTAATAAGCAATCTCTTGATTTCCATTTCTTCTTTACGTACGACTGGGTGTCCTATTCACATATCGGTCCTTGAAAGAACTACGTAACTCAAAACTTGCATTGTATTTTATATATGTATGTAATGTAGCGATTCTATTTAAGTTTTTTTAATACAGGAACGACATAACTGATATTCCATTTTCAACATAGTTTTTTTTTTTAATAGAGCCATATTTTGAAAATAACTTGATTCCGCTTCCTTAAGTAAAAGAAACTTATTTCGGAGAAAATTTGACTTAAACACTTATTCATCAGGGCTGAATAAATAACCTGAATTAAAACCAAAAAGTTTTTAAAAACTGTCTAATGGTTAATAAAAGACTTACAATGTCATCATTACAAAAGGAATGCTTTACTTAACCAATACGCAAATTTTTATTTTATGCAATGGTATGTTTTCTGGACTGTGTTTAGCACAACAGTTGTGCAGGGAAGAGATTTGTCCTAGATCACACTCAACCGCTAGATTTTTCCCTATGTTTCGGGTACCCCAATTAATAGAAGCTGGTTGAACCCCAGGAGAGTCCTACGTTCCATGGGATCCATCCCCGACCGCCAACAGATTAAATAAAATCTGCTAGGAGCTTCGGGACGGCAAACCAGCGCTTAATTGTTTTGGAAACAATTACATAAACCCTAGATTTTTTTTCTGAAAAATAACCTATTATACAGTTTCCTTAATTAATTAGACCAAGAAACATTTTGTATCTGCCATTCCAATAAGTGATCTAATTTTAATATATTTATTTTCCAATATTAGTCAAAGATCGTATTGCGCAAACTTCATATATCAATTTCTACTATATAAACAATAATACGATGGAGACAGCTGCCTTGAAGAAGGAGTTATACTGAAGAAAACTTATATTAAAAACTTCCTAAATGTCAGAGTAATTCTTTGACTTTTCGAAAAGACCCGTTCATTTGTATGATTGCATTAGAATAACTAAAAATGTAAACTGAGCATTACACGCGTATATTGTGTTGAGAATATTTACATTTCGTTAAATAAACTCTTCTAGCAAAGCAAGTATAAATTCTGTAAATAAATTGATAATTAACGACTTGAACCAAGTGTATAATTTTCCTCGCGATCCAAGAAATGGAAATTTACCGGTTTAAACAAAAGATTCTCCGTGACTTAATAATAAAGCATTTCCGTGCCTAAACTTTTAATTGGAAGGGGAACTTTTCCTTATTGATACCGACTTTGAGATCGATCAATAACAATTTCGCAACAGTTTGAAACCGTTTTAATAAAGACTTTTCAGTATTTTATAAAAGACGTTTGGAATTTGATAATGAACTTCGAATTTCTTACATTCCTTTTGATATAAAAATAGACTAGAACCCATAAGGCTTGTTACACTCTTATACGGTTTTGTTCGGTTCGGTCCGTAATCGATTCGTTTTCGGTAGCCACCGGACAAATGTGAAACGGTGATACGGTGTGTGTTCAGTACCTAATAGAAAACTTATAGAACCGAAAGCCCTCTCGACACGAATCGGTTTTGTTCGATTTCTATTCGGGTCCAAGGTTCACAGAAAAAAATGGGTCGTTCACACACATACGGTTTAGTTCCGGTTCGGTTACATTTTCGGTAAGCGAAAATATCATTTCATTTTCTCATTTTAAATTTTGTTTTTTAGTGAAAAAAGAGTGATTCACTTGATATTGATCCTGAAGTAATTGGATAATTTGTCTTCGTGCTCCATTAAATTCGGAAAAGTGGTATTAAATGCACCAAACTCCACCCTTTTGATGAGGATAGGGTTTATCCAGAAGTCGATTATTCCTCTTTCGTTTTTGTTTCTTCTATAGAGAAACAACATAGCAATAATTTGTTTTTTTCTCCATAGTGAGCACTGTGGGCATAATGGGCGACTGCGTATTCGATGATTCGGTTGCGAAACCTGATACTAACCGAGTGTGTGAGAAGAATTTTCATTCGTTTTCGGCGCCTACCGAAAACAAATCGAATACGCACCGAACCGAACCAAACCAAAAGTGTGAAACGAGCCTAAAATACATTATTAATTCCACAGTTCAACAGCTTTACAGCATATATTTACATTCGATGAAAAGATCAATAAATAAAAACAAAAACTGTACCACTAAAAAGATTCTTTATCCGTTATCAGGCTCAGCCGCCAGATTATTTAGTGTACCAATTTTATAAAGGCTATGTGAGCCACAGGAGGGTCTGTAAATCTCAAAGATTAACAGATTAAATAATATATCTGTCACAGAAGGATTTGAAGCCGAAATCTTAAGCATACTAACTCAGCACTCTACACACTTAGCCACCCCTTCTCCGCTACTGATAATTGAGGATACATTGTAAATTATAAAATTGTAAATTATACAGAAGTAACTGAATCAAACATTTTGTTGGCAAGAACACTGGATATGAAATTTCTTGTTAAAAAGTGTTTTAAGAATTAACAGTGTGACTTGAATCATGCATATTTATTTGGGGATAATTAATTATTAAATTGCTTGTAAATCAGATTGGTTTTTCTTTTGAAATCATGCTCTAGATATTTTGGAGGTTACAGAGTATATAATGGCAGTATACCATTCCCGCAATTTTAATGACAGATTTTTTTGTATTTAATAACGTGACCTAGAAAATCTCGTAGAGTAGAACTTCTGGCGTAACATTTTACTAGTTTAATACTATAGTAATATTATTGGAAGAAGCTCAATATGTAGCGCGCTCAGTAGCTGTTCTGGTACCGGGGAAAAATCCGGCTGGGGTAGATGAATTATTCAATCTGTTAACATCCATAGATAACGGGTGCCATCACGGCCAAATCTCCTCAATGCATAACCGTTGTCTTGGAAACATTACAGGCCCTGCCATGAACTAAACCTAAGACCATTCATGGGTTGTAGTGGTACACAGATTTTAAGTTTATGTAAAATTATAATGCTACTCATAGTTTAAATGTGTAGCGGCGGACGACCCGTTAAATTTATAGAGTTGGACGACCCGGGTTCGAATTCCGGCCAATCTTTTCTCTTCAAAATAAAAATATTTAAGAATTAAAACAATTAATAAGAAATTATAAAAAAAAATACAGCTTTGTTCTGAGCTGTATAATAATACTTTTCTAGCTTCTGTAGAGAATAGTGACAAGATATTGTTCAGAGTTAGGTATCTCAAGGTGAACACGCCAATAACGATTCTAACTAGCCCATACACCTGCAGTAAAGCTTTTTCAAACCGGACATAAGTGAAGCACTCTTTCATTATTTACTTGTAAGTAGTAAAATTTATATCAGTGAATTTCGAAAAACTTTTATTTTATTTTTACAGCGTTTTCCAGTTATATTATTAATCTCTATTGCCCCGGTGATCAAGTGTTTCAAGTCAAATTTTGTCCAGAATGGGTTAATCGAAGTGACCGAAGCGGAATCCTGTCAATCTGGTTTTCGGCCTGAAATATAAAATATAAGCAACTATCTTTTTCCCGAGACTTCGTCAGCGTTGATTTTAAATAAAAATGTATGTTGAGTTTAAATGGAGAGTGAATTTTGAATTCCATAAATGAACTCCATATTATAAATACTGACTTAAAGCATTTGTGAATTAATACAGCCTACTAATGCTTATCCCTTTGTTGATTAATTTTAACTTAATTGAGATTTTAATAAACTGTCCTATTAAATATTTACATTACATTATTGGCGCGACAGACTCATAAAGAAGTCCTTGGCCTGCTCAACAGCTCTTCCCCAATCGTCCCGATCGCCTGCTCGAGTGATGGAGACCTTGCTCAGCCTCAGATCCTCACAGACGGCACCTTCCATCTAGCTTTGGGCCTTCCTCGAAGTCTTACTCCATCCGGATTTCCTGTATACAGCTTTTTAGCTGTCCTTTCTTCCTCCATCCTATATACGTGGCCCAGCCACTTAATGCGTTGAATCCTGATGAAGCTCGATATCGTTAGGTCTCCATATAACTCATTCAGCTCCTTGTTCCTTCTGATCCTGAGTTGGTCGTTATCTCGCACTGGGCCGAATATTTGCCGTAGGACTCTTCTTTCGAATCTATTCAGCTTTTCCACGCTGGATTTATTCAGTGTGAGGGTTTCACCAGCGTATGTCGCTACTGGCCTAATGATGGTTCTATATATCATCAGCTTGGACTTTAGGCTAAGGAGCTTACTTCTCAGGAGCTTTGAGATCCCAAAACATGGTTTATTAGCTGATACTATCCTGGCTCTAACTTCTTCCTCCTCATCCAAATTCTCATTTATTCGACTTCCTAAATACTGGAAACTTGACACGCGTTGGAAAGTGTATTTTCCAAAAGCGTAGCTATGAGGTGGTCGGTTTTGTTTTTTATTATTTATTACCATGACCTTGGTTTTCTCCTCATTCACATGTAGCCCCATTTTTCCAGCTTCCACTTCCAGCCTCTCAAAAGCTTCTTTTAGGAGAATCAGCGATCTTCCTACTAATACAAGGTCATCAGCATATGCAAGAATACCCAGATTACGGTTAAAGATGGTTCCCTCCATCAGTAGTCCTGCCCTTTTAATGACACTTTGCATTACAATATTGAAGAGTAGAGGTGCCAGCGAGTCTCCTTGCCTACCATAAGTCCTGTACAAATCTTAAATTTTTCTGTGGTTGAGCCATTTACCCTTACGCTGCAAACTGTGTTTTCCATCGTACTCATTACCAAGCGCACCAGTTTGGATGGAATTTTCATTTCGCTCATAGCTCTGAAGAGTTCACCCCTGGATATTGTATCATAAGCCGTCCTGAAATCTATGAACAGCATCCACATTGCATTGTTAAACTCTTTCATTTTTTCGCACAACTGCTTGAGGGAAAAAATCTGATCTATAGTAGATCTGTTAGGTCTAAAGTTTAATAGTTTATTAAATATTAAATGGCATAATTACAGAACTATCGATGTTTCTTAGTGAAATCCACCATGTAATATCCAAAAATGTAATATAAAGGGGTTGATTTTGCAAAATCATGAATACAATTATTATTATATTAAAATGTAAAGCCTGCTTACTTAGTTTCACATCTCTTAACCTGTTACGATTTTTCATATTTTACTCTTTTAGGTGTTGATTTTCAAAAAATGAAAAACAAGTATTTCTTTAGTTTAAAAGCTAAATCTAAAATTTCATGGTGCTCGATTTAAAAATAACCTTTTTTTTATTGCATATGTTTGCCTCTCTTTTCGCCCTCTTAGGGGACGAATTTTCAGAAATCCTTGTTGGCCTTACAAAATGCACTTACTGTCCAAATTTCAAGTCTGTAGCTTATGCCGTTTCTGCGATGGTCTTTTCAGTCAGGACGGACTCATTTAAATATAAAGATAATTCCCTCCAAGCCTAGGCCTGATCTAGCCACTTATGCATTAACAGAATGACACGATTCCGCATCCTTCAGTACGATTAACTCATTTTGGAAATATTCGACTTCATCACTTATGCACCGAGTTGTAGATCTATGTTAAGGATAAAAGAAAGGTCACCTGTGGTCTAGTGGTTAGCGTAACAAACTACTAAACCCAAGATCGGGTTCGTAGCCCGGCAGGTGGCCCTAGGATTTTTTAAAGGGAGTAAAAAATCCTTAGTTACGCCGTCCTTCGGAAGGGACGTTAAACGGTGGTCCCGAGCCTGTACGATGTCAGGTACTCGTTAAAAATCCCTATCCTAATTTAACCTAATAGGCAAAATTTAGAGCTCCTGCTGTACCATCGTCCGATTAGCCATAGCAGCATATAGTGACGTTAAATGAACAAACAACGATAAAAGTAATTTTACTGAAGAACTTTCTAATACGATATTTCAATTCAATCTATATCCAGGTTTTAAGTTGGTCACGTAAGTCCACATATGTTTCAAAAAATGGTCTTAGTTTTCTTGTGGTAAGGCCAGTTAAAATACGAAAACTTAAACGAAAAGAAAACTACTTAATTAATTTAAACATTTGTCTGATATTTAATAAAGACTTTTCCACCAAAATTTACTTACAAAAAATTTTTGATTTTGCATATTTTCACAATTTTCTCGAAAAAGACATTGTTGATCAATCAAACATTTTACACCAACATTTATTTAAATAATCCGTAATATTGGTTATGTCTTATCCTCACTGAAATAGTATGACTTTGTTTCTTTTCTTTTCCTGTTTTCTTGTAATGCTGCAATCCGGATACAGATCTTGGCGTTTAAGTTTCTTCCAGAACAACAAACCATAAAAAAGTAACGGGTGCACCAAGGTTTTATACACAGCTGTTTCTTCGCCTGCCTTGAAAGTATTTCCGCATTATTCAACTCAAAATAACATTTGCTGGCTGGAAATAACATTTCTCTTAAAATGATACAAGGGGTTCATATCCAAGATGTCTACAGATCCTGCGTATCTTGACGCAATTTAGAAGCCAAGATGTTACTGCCTCGTCTGGTTTCGGAATCTCTTATTTCAACATATATTTAGTTTTAGGTCCATTAACTTCTTCCTTTAACTCCTTCTTCTGTTGCCTTGAATTGGCTTATAGTTGGAATGGAAACCACCACAATAGGACAATTAATTATTACCTAATAATTAGTAGTTTTCCGGACGGTTTAATGCCATATTTTTAAAATGGATTGCTCTGAAGTATGTTTATTTGAAATAATTTTAAATCTATCATAGTTGGTAATAATAAAAAAACGTATGGATATACAATAAACCAATACAAAAGTTGATGTTTAAATAAAAGAGAAACGTTCTCTAAATTCGAGTAATGATAGATGTATATGCACGAGCGTTGGAATCTTTTATAAATATTTCATCTAACAACTAATGTAACGGATAAATTATTAAATAGACACACTTTTAACTGTATGTAGTTAATAATTTAAATCCGGCTTGATATTATTTAAGGGGCGATTAGTACTTCCATGAAAATTAAATAGCAACTTTAAAAATGTATTCAAACCTAAATGTAAGTTTTAATTTCTTAAATTTATTTATTGAAATTTAAAACTTTATAATAATAAAACAAGTAAATAGAATAGAGAAACTACCCAGTGGTAGTATTCAAATAACAAATTCAACTGAGAAGCTCACAAAGCCATCTTCTTTTCAGACGTCTTGGAAGAATATCAGGAAGTGATGCGGTTGCTAGGTTTGAAACTAGAGGATTTGAATGGGAATAAAGTTTGTCATGAAAGGATTGATGTCAGGTTCGAGCCAAATCAGCAGCCAATGGGACATTAGGATCATTATGGATTACTTTATTTTTAACAAAGTACAAATGCACATTAAGGATTTTACGAAGGATTATGGATTTTAAGGATTGGATGCAAGGGGAAATCGATGGCTTAAAGTAAAATTTATTTTTATTTTATTTTGTGCTGATGTTGTACAAAATTTTATATTTAAGTGAAATATATATATATTTTTTTTTACAATGTCTATTTAACAAATATGTATACGCAATAAATCCATGTTTTGTTTTTTCTTTACTTCTTGTATTCTAGAAACTTACAAGGGAAAATATTGTGATAATGAACAATTTCTACTGCATTTTTTAAAATTAATTAATTCATTGAAATTTAAAACTGTATTATAGCAATACAACAAGTAAATGGGAGAAATGATACATAATGGAATAGATGAAGACAAGTTGAGAAACTATCCAGTGTTAGCACCCAAATATAAAATTCAACTAAGAAGGTCATGAGGCCATTTTTAGACTACTACATTTTAAAATTCCCAACTAATAAATTAATTTTAAAATGGTCTGTGTACGCGTGCGACCCTAAACACGTGCAAGCGTTCGTTCATGTATGCATAGTAAATCAATTAACAAAATTTAATTCAAAAATGAATAAATAATTTTTGAAACAATTGAAAGTTTAAGGATATATTCACAAAACATTTTTAACGAAGTAATGATACGAGACTAATGAAGTGAAAAACTCCACCTCCCAAAAAAAAGACTGATATTGGCGAACCTTGTTTTCCCCCGGAGCTCTCTTTTTCCTCCCTTTCGACCCCATTTTCCGGCACTAGCAATGTTTCCCATTATTTTCCACTCCCACTGATAACGCTTCATCCAGAATCATCAGTAATAGCAGCAATTTCTCACTCTTTTCTCTCTGGATACATTGATTTAATTGGGTCCCAATGACTCCCATTAAGGAAAAACTGCTTTTCTTTAAATTAATCGTTTCGTTTTAATTCTTTATTTATTTTCTATAGGTATATGTGTATTGTTAAATAATATATTCCAAAAATATAAGTATGTGTTTATTTGTTTTATTTTTTTTTTTTTTTAGAGAATAAAATATTAAATTACAACTATTGAATGTGAGGCTTTATTCAGAATGGATTTTTATCCCGAATTATTGAATTTTGCCAAAATTTTAGTCTTTACATTAGGAATGTATATGTCTTCAAAATATGTATATCTTCAAAATATTTTTTTTTAAACAATTTGTAATTTTCAAAAACAAGAAATTATGTATATACATACATCATTTTTTTTTAAAGTTTAATAATTAACATCGCATTTTGCTAACAATAAATTATGTATTTCATACTTCAATATTGTTCATATTTTTTTAACGCTTACATTATATGGACGGCCTCGATGCAGAAAGTAACAAGTCAAAAACTCATCTTTTCAGGAAATTACAAAAAAACGTTTCTACAATTTCCTTTGAAAAAATTCACCTAAAATTAACTTTCACATAAAATGTTATTATACAAGTAGTGATTGTTGAACTAATTAAAGTTACGTAATTTAATCGAAAATTTAATTAAATTTGTTGACTTGTTTTCATTAAAAAAAAAAAAAAATCAAAATATTGACTTGTTTCTTTCTGCACTGAGGCCGTCCATATAATTTTGATAGTTTTTTTTAACTTTATATTATTTCACAATATAGTCATCGAAATTTTAAAATTTACATCCTTACAGTATAAAATCATCTAGATATTTAAATACAGTTGAACATTTTATCCTTTTGCCTTCATGATAGGCTAAAGTATAAGCCGAAAAATTGACACAAATAAAATAAGTTAAACTTATTTTGGATAAAATTTATTGACTGCATCCGCCGGCCATTTCACACTTCTTACATATTTAGGTTAACCCTTGGACACTTGCTTGTTTTTACTAACTGATCATTATTTGTGCACCATTGTTGAAATGACACATCGATAAATTATGACAAACACTTTATTTAGACATCTTACATAAATAGAAAAAGTTCATAAACTTTGGCTTCATGATGAGACCTAACCCTTATCTGATCAGACAAAAGTAATATTGAAACTAATAATATAAATTAATAACAATAATGAATAACATTGTCCATTATTGACTTGTTGTTAAAGAGTTACAGTCCTGTTTATTACGTGACAGTTTAACAATTTTGGGCCTGACATTCATGACAGCCGGATTCTTTAAAACCTGTTTGTATCCGTGAATGTCCGTGAAAGTCTCTTCTCTTATCCAAGATTTCAAAAGCAATCAATAGTTGGATAATAGTATTTTTAGACTTTATTTTTAGATTCTCTTACTGAATCGACCTAACAATTCAAAAACATCAATTCCCATTGTTCCATTATCGATGGAATATTTTGAGGTAGTAATTTCGACACAATATGACATTTATGATTGTTTTAATAGCAAATCATAAAAAACATACACCAATTATTAATTTTTAACTTCATATATTTAATAAATTTACACTTTAGACAACTTTTATCATATAAAAACTGGATTGAATCTACATTCATTCGTAATATAAAATACATAGGGCCCATGATACATTATTTATGTTATAATATTAAAGATATATTAACTTTTTATTAATATTTTTATTCACCCGGTTAGTGTAATTGAACTAATAGTATCTCGAAGATTAAGATGGGCTTTAAATTGGATTTGGTAAAAAAAATTCCTAAAAATTTATTGGTGCGGAGACGAGTGAGGTAAATGTTAAAACAAGCCGTAGATGGGAGGATTGTTTTAAGGATGATCTAACGGGTGACAATGGAAATTATTAATTAACTGTTATTAATTTTTTTTCAAGAATTTTATAACTTAAAAAAAGAATTATTTTTTTAAAAAGTTCGATAATAAACTACGCAAATTTTTGCTAAGCACAAATTTAAATAATTTGAATTTCATAATTTATTTTATGTAAACATTTTATGATTTCAAAACGTTTTTTTTTTCATTAATAAAATATTTCATCATATTAACATCAAATTCATAGCAGAACATAGAAAAAAAAAGTAAGTTTTGAAATTACTTTTAATCCCTTTAAAAATTGTAAAAAAATATATCTATACTTCAGAAAATATGAAAGGAAATATTTTATTTCTATTCAAATTAAAAAAAAAAGGTTTTTTTCCCTCGAATTATCATTTGATTTCTCCTCTCGAAACAAAAAAAAATTTAAAACTTTATTTTTAGCTGAAGAGAAGAAAAAATGAATAAATGAAATTCCTTAAATTTACACAAGGACTTAAATGTTTAAAAGAAAATATTTATTTTTTATTCTTTTTAATTATATTCATTGGAACAAAAACTTCATTGCAGAAAATCGTTATATCTCTTTTGTAATATGTGAGCACCATAATTATGTAAATAAAAAATAAATTTAAAACAAACAATAAATACATTTAAATACAATTTACTAAAATAAAGAGAATATTTTGAGGATAAGAATGGTGGAGGGAGTAAGGGTACAGAGATTTCCGTACATCCATTGACCTGAGAACAATTTTCAAACATGGCTGAGCTTTAGGACAGGAAATACACCGAAATTATGTTTCAGCTGTTTTATTAATTAATTTATGATTTTGATGGGATTTTTTCGAAAGAAGACCACAGATATAATACGTATATATGCCAAATGGCATTTTTGTAATTTCTTAAATAAATTGTTTGTGATTTGTTGTAAATAACTTATCTTCAGATATGGACATTTAGATTGTATAAAGGTAGGAATTTATTCCAATATAAGCATTGTATTTAGAAGAACTATTTGTATGAAATTCTAAGATTATTGAGATATTATTGACTATTAAACTGAATTATAACTAAATATAATTAAACATAACATTTAATTACACAGTTTTTCAATGGCAGTTAACACCACACAGATAATACATAAGCATTAGAGTTTGTCAAAAGAAATATTTCTTTAGTCATATTGTAAAGCTTTATTTCTAAATATTTACATAACGATTAAAATTATGTATTCTTATTATGTAATGTTATTCCTTAATGTAATCCTGCCTTATATGTAATGTTATTATTAATGTATTCCTTCTTTTTACTCTTATATTTCCATCTACATAAGTTTATTCCTTCTTTACTACCTCAATATTACTCTCTAGAATCGTTCTGTTCCCACTCACTTTCCTCCATTCATCCATGGGACAGCTTCGCTTATGTTATTATTCCGAAAAAGGAAAATAAATAACAGAAATATTGATCATTATTTAGGATTGTTCCTCGAAAATATTTCCTCAAACTAACTTTTATAATCGCGACAATGATCAATCCAATGTTGATCAATTTTAAGTTGATTTATAAACATATCTCTGGTTTTATCAACATCCCTCAAACCCTTTAAGCTTCAGGACGGCATTAGTTTTTTTTTTTTAACACTTTAATAAAAACATTACTATCTGCCACTTGTGGGCAATAAGTAATGGTGTTATGTAGCTACAACCATTCCATAACAAAACAAAAAAATTATATAAACAAAGTAAAATAAGTGAATGTAATAAAATATATACATGTGGAAAAATATATAGATGCGGTAATAAAAGGAAATAAATGCAAAAAATGATAATAAAATAAAGTCTAGATAAAAAAAAATAATAATAATTTACACATCCAAACCCTATTTACAATTTGCCTGGGTCCCCGAACTAAACTTCTTCCCCAGGAATGAGGGCAAAGCAGGAGTCCAGGAGGCCCCTGCCCCCTTTCCCAGCCGCGTCACTGGAATTAAACTCCAATGGAAGCCGGTTAAGAGACGGCATTAGTAGCACCAAATACTTGAATACAGAAAGTACTCAGATATAAAATCAATGACTGGTTTAAAATAGTCCTTTGATGTTCAATATAGCTTACTTTATCTCAATATCCTCTTTATTCAAAGCCTTGGGTCATTATTCAACAGTCCCCAAAAATATTTCCAGATACAACCGAATCCTCCTCAATATTTAAGCAGCACTTACATTGCTTTCATTCTTCTCCCTTAAGTACCTTCCAACATCTTCTATCTTAGTTTTGTATTCCTCCTAAAAAGGACTTTGTACACTTAATCTTAGTTGTTTGATGTTTATTTTTATGGTGAATTTAGGACTGAAGAGAATCATCGACGAGATCAGGGGCTCATTCCAGTTTAGAATTCTAATCTTCGAGAACTAGCCAATGACTGGTTTATATCTTATAAACCAAAGATACAAAATAAAATCCATTTCTTGAATACAATTGGGAACGGGGAAGCTCAGTGGTTGAGCCTAAGTGGTGTGCCTAAGATCCCGGCTTCAAATCCGGCTGTGGCAGATAATTTATTTAATCTGTTAAGAGCTGGGGATGGACACGGAGGGATCTGGAGACATTCCTGGGACACGCCTAGCCTCTATAAAATGGATATCATTAATTTGGGGAAAACCTGAAACAATACAGTCTCTACCACATACTGGAGCCAAGACCCTTCATGGGTTGTACCCTTGTAGTGGTACAGTTTTTTTTTTTCTCCTGAATACAAAACCAATATCTCTTCCAATTTTTTTTTTATTAAATTTAGTCGGAAAACCTTATTTTGTAATCCATTTAGGCGTTATATATATTATTCAGATTGAAAATATCCAATATACCTACTATTTTTAATACTGGAAAATATATAAATAAATATAAAATATACGAATTATTATTACTATCAACAAAAACCAAGACTCGCCTTAACGCCAAAGGCGTTTTTCACTTTCACTATTGAATCCGTCACAAGGTCTTGGTTTCTCAAAGAAGTTGAACGTACCGACAAGGCTACCTCCTGACCTAGTCTGTAGTCTGGAGGCTCAAGTTTATATTAATTCATAATAAAAAAATACAATATTATTTAATAAATTATTATTATTTTAATTATATTACTCCCTCTTTTAAGACTAAGAATATTACCAGATTTATACTCTAAGCTTCCTCAGGGCTTAATCTGAGATTGGAAATGTAAGTAGGAAATCGAATTAGACAACATTTTCATCGTTATCAATAATGATCTGGTAACAATTCAATTTATGTACATACATAAAAAAAAGAAAAAGTAAAAAAAAATCAAGTGAACGCTTTAATCATATTCGTTAACGACGGGGAAAGTTCTGGAATTTTCAA
Organism: Arma custos; assembly: GCA_037127475.1. Lineage (NCBI taxonomy): Eukaryota > Metazoa > Arthropoda > Insecta > Hemiptera > Pentatomidae > Arma > Arma custos. Next base: position 50,416,588 of record CM073763.1, on the reverse strand, counting down.
CTTCCCGGCTGCCATTATTCCGGAAATATTTGCTCAACAGTTTCGTATTGGGCTTTATCGACCCGCTATCATCTCTCAAAGGGCCTTAAAAAGGTCAAGCCCTCGCCTTTTGTTCAAAGCAGTCCTTGTTCCCTGCTTCAAGGCTTTCGTGAGTATCCGGGGGATAATCAAGATATCAATGCTTAAAAAAATATATTAAGACACTAACAATTTGAATTTTAAACTGTAAATTTTAAGACTGAAAAGACAAGAAACTGCTCGACGTTTTCGCCTACTTCAACATTTACTGGAAAAACGTTCAAAGCTCCCAAATTTTAATGAGTCTTATTTACAAAAGACTCATTTACATGACAGTTATCAGACCTATCTGGACAAACGGAGTTGAGCTTTGGGGCTTTACTAAACCACCCAATTCATCTCATATCCAATCCTTACAATCCAAGATCATTCGTAAAGTCCGCAATGCTCCTATTATGTCACAAACAAACTCATCCATCATAATCTTAATATCCCATATGTTGCTGATTTGGCCCAAACTAGATACCTATCCTTTCATGAAAAGTCCCCTACACACTTGAATCCGCTAGTCTCTCAACTTGCTTCCCATAATATTCCTGATAACCCTCCGAGGCGACTGAACATAAGATGGCCCCGAGACCCTCTACTATAGAACTTTATTGGAGTGTTATCAATGGATAGTTTCTCCACAAGTGTTTTTTTTTCATGTCCTTTGTTCATACAGCAGATTTACTTGATGTAATATAATTACAGTTGTAAATATCAAGAAATTATTCTATTTTCTATTCTAACAAAAACTTTAAATTTTATCCAATATATATTTTTTTTTAATTTCCTTATTTTTATGAAGTTGCTAACATCCACACTGCCCTCTTCATCCTGAGGCCATTACTCTTTGTTTAATGCCTTAAAAATGGAGCAATGTATTACATAAAATATATTACGCCTACAGGATAAAAAACTGATAACTCCAAAATTTCAAAAATCAACTTATTCATATTTTTAACTACTTTAGTCAAGCGATTTCGTCTAACATAAATTTTTTCCATCATATATCCAATGGTTTTAGTCCGGATCTAAACCTGAAGTTTCGAGAGCTTAAAAATGTTCGACTAAACTATCAAAAACTGTGAAAAAGTAAATTTAACAAAATTTATGAGTTATCCGCTTTTGATTCTGAACGTCTATTGGAAAGAGAGCTGAATACTTTATATGTATATCAATATTTGGCAGTAATCAGAAATAATCCGACAGACGGCCTAAATTGGTTAAATAAAATAGGGAATTTTTAAAACTATAAATTTTTTTTTATAGATTTGATATCAATAAATGATAATTACTTTAGTTGCGAATAACAAAAACCAATGTTTATAAATAATGTTCATTCAACCATGTTTGATATTATTTTCTTAATAAAACATATCTTATTATTTACTAAAAGACTGTTTTAATGTAAAATTATCTCTGACCCAAACATCTCTTTAATATATAAATTTCCGTTGATTTTTACCAGCAGCCAAAAAAAGATTGCCAATCCCTGAAATAGAGCAACATCTCTAAACCAAGAGTGAACAAAACTGACGAGGAGTCATTAGATCCAACACGTTTTAAAATTAACAGCCTCAATCAAAAATAAGAACGATTAGCAATCCAATAGTTTAAACTTGGAGTGACAGAGTTTGCTGTACTGATACAGGATAGTTGCTGGAGTGGATTGGGGTCCTCTGAAAGTTCTCTAGATCCCTAAGAAGAAGAAGAAAGAAAACTCAGGCTGGCAAATGACTTGAGTGAAGAGTCAGGGATTGGGTGACACCAGCTTCTGCCTCAATTGGCGGAAGCTACAGCTAGAGGTCAAGAGTTGTTGAGCCGTCCAAGTAAATAAATAAATTGCTCCCTCCAATTTCATAGAATTTGAAACTTACGGGGGATATAAAAATCTATATCGGCATGAAAAACGAACTGTATTTAATACCAAATCAGTTGGTTATCGTTAATTAACTTTACAAAATGTGCAAAAAATCAAAAAGATGTATAAATTATAAATACAGATGCATTAGGAAAAACTCGTATTTAAGTTTCTAAAATACTTTGAAAAAACAACCAATCAACGTTTCGCCAATTCAGGCATCATCATGCACACGCTAAAAGAAAAACATGAATATCTCATTCCAACACTCCAAACAGGCTCATCAAATAGAGATAGCAACCTACTCCAAGACGTTCAACAAAACAAAATGCGAAGGAAGGTAATATACCATAAGCTGGGGAGGATATAAAAACACCTGATCAGCAGAAAAAATAAAAATTAGCAAACCAATAAAAAAGAGAAAAAACAAATATATTTCTACTTTAGTCAATCATTCACGTGAGTAAATTAAAACCTTTTCCAGTCATTATTATTTTTCTTTATTCTAAAAACGTTTCAACAATTCCATGTCATTTTCAATTTACATCATTTTTAAGTCCTTCAACACTATTTAATTTTAAAATTCTCTAAAAATTTTTTTATATAATTTTGTACATTTTCAACCTAAAAATTAAAAGACAAATCAAATAAATACATAATTTTACATACAAAAAAGGTTTTAATTTACTCACGTGAATGATTGACTAATAAAGATGCACTCCAGTTACAAAAACAAGATATTTAAAATATATTTCTACATAAACTGGAGAATTATAATAAATTCTCAAATATCGCATCAAATCACTTTTACCTTACGTCATAAACCAATGACTTCCTGCCCTTCAGTATCCTTTAATAATATCCCTCTGGTGCCTGTAGAACAGATCCGATACTTAGAGGTTGCACCTTAACAAACGATTAACCTGGAATCCTCATACAAGACTGAAAAGACAAGAAACCGCACGACGTTTCAGGCTACTTCAACACTTACTAGACAAACGCTCTAAGCTCCCAATTAACCACAAAAGACTCATCTACATGACCACCATACGACCTATTTGGACTTACGGAGTAGAGCTTTGGGGCTCCACTAAGCCATCGAATTCCTCTCGTATCCAATCCCTACAATCCAAAATCCTTCGTAAAATCCTCAATGCTCCTTATTTTGTTAAGAATAAAGTTATCCATAACGACCTTAATGTCCCTTTTGTTGCTGATTTGGCCCGGACCCGGTATCTATCCTTTCATAACAAACTTCATTCCCACTCATACCCCACTCAAACCTAGCTTTCTCTTCAATTCCCGATAATCCTCCGAGGCGTCTGAAAAGAAGATGGCCACGTGACCTTCTTAATTGAACATGGATTTGAGCACTACCAGTGGGTAGTTTCTCTACTTGTCATTCTCATGTCATTAAGTATCACGTATCCTTTTTACTTGTTGTCAATAAATCAATTTAAAAAAAAAAATTCCTACATATGATATATGAAGTGCGGAGTTCTGGAAGCTCCATTCTGGCAATGGCATAAGAAATATCTATGGAACCCTTCTTCACTTTCTAGATTCAAATAATTTCACAAGTGTGCTTTCTATATATTTTCCATTCATTGATCCACGAATTTCATATTTATCTTTGACACTTATGGATGCAGTTGCTCTTTTTCTATTAATTTTTCATAGTTCTAGAAAAACTTCATAGTTTCCTAATTCCGTCATTAATTCACTTATGCTCGGATTTCATATTGCAGTAGCATTTTCATTTTCATATCCTGGAATTAAAACATTTTCTCAATTTGTGATACTGGCTAGCCATCAGTATTTTTTTTTCGTTTTTTCATTGAAGCCTACGTTTTCCTATTCAATATCCTATTTTAGGATTGCCAGTAGCAATGATATCTATACCGGTGGTTTTTTTACATTCAAGTTAATCCTCTTAAATTAAATTGGTTAACAACCGATACGATTTATGATCTATGTTTTGTATGCACAGCATTGCATTATTTTAAATTAATGTATCTAGCATACATTTTCCATGATTTGAGATTCCGTTGAATACTTCTAACCTTGTTCCGCCACCGAGTTTAGTTATTCGTCGGAGAGACTTTCTCTCACTTAATAATAATATTTAATCGCAATACCTTGACCGTGGTCCAGTTTCGCCAAGTAGGTGCGTTGTAATAAACCTGGTATTGACAAGTGCAATCGATATCCTAAACGTATCAATATATGTTTTTCTTTCATTTCCGTAATCATAAAAAACAAGCTATTTAAACTTAGTTTTATTACGTACAGTACTTATATCAAGCACAGTCTTAAACATTGGAATGCAGAGGTAGTGTTTGTTTAAGGAGTGCGGTTCAAGGGTTTAAACATAAACACGCTCACAAGAATATTAAAAGCGCAGCTGAAATATAAACACGACGTAGTGTTGGCTTTTTCAGTTCTCACACATATCGCGGCCCCAACGTAAACACTCCCTCAGACAAGAATATCATCAGTGAGTGGATGAAGAGTTATCATCACTCCTCCTCAGCCGAGTGATTTATTTTATACTCCCGGAGAAGAGGAAGTTAAAAGACCCCTTTTATTTCAATGGAAGCAACTACCATTTCGTTAAATCGGTTCTTTTTTTATAAAGCGCCATTTCAAAGTACTTGTCCACGCAACTCGGATGAATCTTTGTATTTATATGTGAGGTAATAAATCGGAAGAGGTAATAAAAAAAAAGTACGACTACAACCCATGAACGTTCTTGGGTTCAGTACACGATAGAGAATGTACTGTTTCTAAGACGGATTTGCAGAGGTGATTTGTGGGAGGGACTAAATTTCACTGTTGTTTTATTTTATTTTAAGGGCAAAAACTACTAATGGATGTAGGTCAACAAACTTTGTTTATAAGAAATGCACACCTAAAGATTTTCATTTTTATGAATTATTTTAGCCCCTGGATTTGCTAGAAGATTAGAAAGACTATGCCTTAGAGACTTGCTCAAGAACTTTTGAACATCGTTCAAAAACTTCATATTCCTATAAATCAAGGAGAATAAACAAATACTGAGATAAAATTTTCTGGATACGAAACTGCGCAGGTGCAAATGTAAAATAAAATAATAATAATATACTTATTTAAAAAAAAAGCTTTATTTACTGAAATTAAAATCACTTGACTAATTTTCGATTGGACAATTTCTCTATCATCGACTAAAAATAATCCTTGTAGTTCATTCCAAAGCATTCGTGTTTGTAACCGAGAGTTTATTATTAAATTAAATAAAATTCGGGATGTAAAGTCTTCCTGTTATAAAACAGGACGAACATTAAAATGCTTCTAAAACACATTGAACTGGCATTGTTTATGTTTAATTTTCTTATCAGTCATTAACTAAAAGAGGTATTTTAGAAGTTCCTGCTTCCTCTTACAACTAGATTACATGACAAGGTATCTTAATATACGTTTATGTTGAATATTAGTTGGCCTTATTTATATGAGGAAGAAAATGTAGAGGTAAAAAATTATTTATAATCCGGGTAGAGGTAAAAAAATTCTCTTATATAGGGAATATATAATAGCCTACTATAACAGCCCTGAAGAAGACCTGCAATGAGGTTCGAAACATCGGCTTCCGATAATAGAGAGTATTGTCGAAATAAATAGTTCTCCCTATATAAGAGATCTTTTTAATCTCTACCCGGACCATTTTCTTCCTAATACATAGAGACACTGATTCATAGCTTTAATTTTTAAGAAATGGTACATTAATTAATGAAAAAATAGCTTTTATAGCTTTAATTTTGCGTTTTTATAGCGTTTATAGCTAAATAGGATAACGCCAAGGAATGGGAATCGGGAAAAACAATAAAATTAGCAAAATCACTTGAAATATGTTTACTTTATTATTGATCGATACTCAACAAGACACATGTTTCTACAGTAGATTGTGTCATGTTCGTTCTACAATCTGTCAGTACAAGATTAAAGCGAGAACACGGAGATGCAGGATCAAGTGAGATGATGGGATATGGCTGGCCGAGAAACGTGCCAGGGCGTCCGAGACGGTTGAGGCGTCACCACGGAGAGGTGAAGGATCCGGGTTCGAGTCCTGGCCATATCTTTTCTTTTCAAATAAAATATTTAAAAAAGTATTTTTATTTTTTAGAGGGAAAAGATAGGCCCTCGGCCGGGATTCGAACCCGGATCCTCTGTCTTTCCGTGACAGAGGATCCGGGTTCGAATCCCAGCCGAGGGTTTATCTTTTCTCTTTAAAAAATAAAAATACTTAAAAATCAAAAAATTTACCTGTAATTATAAAAAAAATATTTTTACTAACAGAAATATTCGACAAAAATAAATATTTCGCATTTTAACGTATTTATCGCTTTAATTCGCGAAAATATCGTTAATGCTATGAATCAGTGTCTCTACTAATTTACTTATAGATCGTAAGTTCCTCTTGTATCGTATAAGATAGAATTTCGATATCTATTTCGACTTTCTCCACCAAGAGTTCTTGAAATAATGGTGCAGATGTCTGTATTTACTACTAAATTCTGTATTCGAAACACTTAAAAGTGTTTAATATCCAACATATTTGCAGGATGACTTAAGGCATTGTTTTCGTAACTATGGAGCTAGTGTTGTAAGCAGTACCATACAATGAAAACACCTTGGGATACAAACAAAACGTTTAAACGGCCTGTTGATGTCACGTCACCCATAAACGTGTTATTTTCGAGTCCATTATTTCTATTTCTAGTACCTTGCATTTAAAGAACCCTTCTCTCTTTTTCATTCGGAGGAATTGAGGTTTCGATTACAGAGTTTGAAGTAAGCAACTCTAAAATATGGATTAATAAGGGATTTTGATTTTTTTAATTTCGTAAATCTTTATACAACCTTCGTTGAGTCAGATGTTATTCCTATTCTTCCAATATACAATATTTTAACTCAAATCGTAATTTCTTTAAAATCTTGTGAAATAAACAATAAAAATTAATAGTTGTTCATGTTTGAGAACTGTAGGGAAAATATTTATGACCAAATATGCCAATAAATACAAGAACCCTGAAGATCATTTAGTGTTTACGCAACTCATTTGCCCTCGTTTCAACAAATTGGCATTCACTTTAACACTAATATTTAGCAATTTAGATTGATATCAATTTTAAAACTCTACTGCGAAGTATTTATTTTCCACTACGTTTTCCGATTATTATACTGCGATTTTAACTGAATTTTATTGTTTTTCAGATTTTTTTTCAAGTTTAGAAGGTGGGCCTAGAGGGATACACCACGGGGTTTGTAGGACCATAAACCATTTTGAACGGAAGTTTTAATTCTTTAAAATAAACGTTTTACTTAGAGTATTATAATGGAGTAGAAATGAGAAGAAGAAACCAGGAGCTTTAAAATTTAAAATTTAAATTGTCTTTATTCTGGGACAATATTCTTAACAATAACAACATTCTATTACAGTAAAAAAATACATTTTTCGAGCCAGAAAAATACACATTACAATAATAATTATTAATAATAAAACAAAGCAAGAGAACAGTTAATAGTAGAAATAATAGTTTAATAAATAAAACCAAGATAAATAAATAAATAGAAAAAAAAATTCAAAAAATTATTCCTTAAAATATATATATCTCATTAAATTTACAAAAAAAAAAAAACCCAGTGGTACACTGGTTAGCATACCAACTAACTAAACTATATTAAGATCACGAGTTTGCAGTCATGCAGGTGGCCTCAGGATTTTCAAAAATCCTTTGTTATGCTGCCCTTCGGAAGGGACGTCTGTGCTGTGGTCTGATCTTTCAGCTACTCATTAAAGATCAGTATCCTAATTATACCTGAATAGGTAAAATTTAAGTCCCCTCTGTAGCATCGTCCGATTAGCCACAGCAGAATAAAGTGACGTTAAATGAATAAACTTTGAAGTACCGGAATATATTCATTACGAGAAAATACCCTATTACTGTAATATTTGTAAAATAAATAAAAACATGTAGCTGCCAACAGGAACGTAACTTTTGGATTATATTAAATCAGAGAATTTTTCTGATTGCTGTAACTAAAGCATGCAAAACTTTACTTCGATCTATTAATCTATTAACTCTTCGGCTACTCAAATATTACATTTTTTTTCAAATTTCTTCGGTGCATGTTGAAGTAAAATTCAATGGAGGGAGATATCCTTCAAAAGGATACAAACCTTATCGAGCCGATCGATGGGAGTTATTTATAGACCAACTCTCATTTCCTACAGGAAGCTACCCGGTATTTTTTTATTTATTTATCTTATATGAAATATATTTTCATTTTTTATTTCTTTTTCATCATAAAAAGTTAAGATAGGTTTTTCGTTGTACAAAAACTATAACACTAAACTATTATGATGAAGAAAACTCAGTTTCATTGAGCAGGAAATTATTTTGACCAACTCATTATCTTGTAGATTTTCTCATCTCCTAAATATTTAACGTTTGTTTATATTCAAATACTTTTCATTATTATTGTTTTTTTTTATTTTAAGTTTGCCTCATCTTTTAAAAATGTCTTATTTAAATCATAATTTATCCCAAATCTTTAGTCAATTAGCTGGAGCACCAAATGCCCATAAAACCTTCCTCAGAGGTTAAAAGACTACTTAAGCTCAAAGAATATATAAATATATTTATTGATGTTTTGAATTGGTCAGTGGGTGCAGTCAAAGATAACACAAAATAAGCAGAACTTATTTTTCAATTGTGCCAATGTTTCGGCCCATGGTTTAGATGATCTTCAGGCGAGTGCCTGGGCTATAGTGACTTGTCAACTCACATTGGTACACATATGGTAAAGAAGCATTGGCACAATTTAAAAATAATTTCTGCTTATTTTGTGTTATCTTTGACTGCACCCCCTGACCAATTCAATCTATCATTAGAATTATCCAGTCAACTATTTTCCACTCAAATATATTATTATTTATTTATTATGAATGAACCCAAAAGGATCATGCAAAGGTACAGATCTTTCTTCCATACCTTCTTAACCTTTTCTGCATGTACTCTTTTTCTCTCCTCTTCTTCTTTCTTTTATGCTTCCATTTCTGACATTACTATCCACTTGTTTCTACAATTTTTTTCTGTCTATAACAGTCCATGATTTTTATTTTTTGTAAACATATTTTAACTTCGCTAATCCATTGTGAGATTGGCCTGACTTTTTGTAGGTAAGCAAGAATTCTATTGGTGAGTTGTTGAGGGAATTCCAATATAATGTCCAACAAATTTCAATTGCTGTTTTCTTATGGCTGCTGCCAGTGTTGAGATATTTTTTTCTTTAACCTTACATATCCTTAAATATATATGAGGGGTGTAGATACAAAGCTCACATTCTCCACTTTCCAGTAAAACGATAAAAACCGATTCTGTTATAAAAATATGAGATAAAAGTTGTTGCAAGAGCAACAACAACCTCTTCTAAGAATTCTGACTCATTCATCTCATATATTTATGGCAGAATCGGTTTTTATCGTTTTATCGGAAGTAATAAAAAGTGGAGAATGTGAGTTTTGCTTCTACACCCCTCATATATACTAATCAAACAAATAAAAAAATTAGAAGCAAACTGAACAAACCCTTCTTATGTAATAATGAAGAAAAGTTATAAATAAACAATTTTACTTTAAAATTAATAAGTGCGTAATAACATATTATTCATAATTATATGGTTATGTTTCAGGTTGAGCAAATCACAGCAGAATACAAAGCAAGAGCATTACAATACCATCCAGATAAGAATGCCGGGGACAAAGAGGCAGAAGCTAAATTTCAAAAATTGAAGGTAAAACTAGTAGGTTTTTTTATTAAATTAATTTCTTTTAAAATTTATTAATTACATAATACTTATTTTTTTCATTTTATACAGGAAGCAAAAGAGGTGCTCTGTGATCCTGAAAAGAGGATGAATTATGACAAATGGCGCAACAGTGGTATTTCAATGAGCTATAAACAATGGTTGGGAATGAAGGAGCATGTTCATCAGGTATGACAATATTTATTATTCAATTTTATAATTTGCCACCAAAGTGACACAAAAATTCATCTGCGAAATTGAGGTATTTCAGATATATGTTGTATGTAGCACTATTTTTCATGTTCTATTTTAGAGTCACAAGATCTCCATGTTTGTGATTTCTGGACATAAGTTATTCGTTTTCACCCGTAAATCACTATTTCATCCCTTTCTGAAAAATGGAAATTTTTTAGATAAATTTTTGTGTCACTAATATGACAACTTGGGCTCAATATAATAGGAGATATATTATTTAATGACAAACTAATTGAGCCAAAATGGGATGAACCTAGCTTAAAATAGAAAAATATTAAGGACTTATTCGATATTTTAGTTTATCATTAAATGTTTTATATGCTCAATATAAATTAATGCGATGTATAATTAAGAAATTATTATTATCACTGGCTCTAAAACCCAGCACGGGTCCTGGCCGCATCAAGGCGTCGCCTCCACTCTTCTCTGTCCTGCGCCAAGGTCTTCCAAGCTTTGGATCCAATGATGCTGCCTGTATCACTCTCGACTTCATCTGACCATCTAAGTCGTGGACGCCCCCGTTTTCTTTTTCCATCAACGAATCCAAACAGAAGTCTTTTTAAGACAGCGTTGTCCTCCATTCTGGCCACATGTCCAGCCCATCTCAATCTAGCTATTCTTATGTGCTTCACCACATCAGGCTCCTGATACAAAAGATACATCACTGCATTTTGTCTGAGTCTAAATTGATCGCCAACTCTTACAGCTCCAAACATTCTTCTTAATATTTTTCTTTCGAAGAGCAGCAAACTGTTGGCATCTGCCCTGGACAGAGGCCAGGTTTCCTATCCATAAGTCAAAACAGGCCTGATGATTGTTTTGTACAGCATGACCTTGGCTCTTCTTGATATCAGACGACTTCGTAAAATTTTCGCCATCCCAAAATAACATCTATTAGCGGCCAATATTCTTCTTTGAACTTCTGGGCTGGTTGAGCCATCTGCTTTGACCAAAGAACCGAGGTAGACAAAACTGTCGACACTTTCAAATGTGTAGGGACCAAACGTGATGGTGGGATCCGATTGTCTTGAAGGGTTAGCCACCATATACTTAGTCTTTACTTGGTTTACCTGAAGACCTATACGCTGTCCAGCATTCTCCAATGCAAGAAAAGCCTGTTGTAGATCTCTCGGTGTTCTTCCCACTATGTCTATGTCATCTGCATAGGCCAGTATTTGGACGGACTTAGTCAGAATCGTACCAGTGACTTGTAACCCTGCGTCTCTTATGACCTTTTCTAGTGCAAAATTAAATAACAGGCATGAGAGTCCATCCCCTTGTCTCAGACCCCTAGTTGTCTTGAATTCTTCAGACAAGTCATTCTGGATCTTGACCTGGCTTCTCGACTCCCTCATCAGCAATTCCACGAGGCTTATCAATTGTCTGGGGACATTCATTTCTTCCATACTGTTTTCCCCTGATGATACAGTCATAGGCATTAATTAAGAAATAAAATCATTTATTATAATGCAATTGGGAAAAACCACAATGCAAAGCCTTATGTTTCAAATCCAGTAATACACCCACTTACCAGTCAGGTGTATTACTGGATTTGAAACATAAGGCTTTGCATTGTGGTTTTTCCCAATTCCATTATAATAAATAATAGTGTTTCTTTTTGAGTTTTTGGCTTTATTTTATTGAAATAAAGTCATATTAGCATATTACAGGAACATTTTAAAAATTAATTTATTCTTTTTTTTATTTTAAGTCAATGCACTGGACGACCTTAAAAACCAAGGACAGGATGCTAGGAGTAGGAGGCGAGAGTTCCGGAAAAGCTCCTCCAGCAAACAGGAGGGCTTCAGAAGGAGGAGCTAATATCCACTGGGGAGGTCGCTCCAACGTCCAATGGGAGAATCAGCCGCCAAGCGATTTGGTCAAAGGCTTCAGAAATTATGAAATTTAAATTTTAAAAAAAAAAGAAAAGAAAAAAATCCTTGCTAAATAGCATACATTCCCATATTATTTCAATATTTTTTACCTACCAGCTGGAAATTTTTAAAAATTTGATATAGTTTTTATAATTAAAATGAAAAACATATTTGAAAAATAACTATTTCCAAACTATAGTTAATTATCGCACTGAAGTGCCAAATGAATATTTAATTTGAAGTATATCAAATCTAATGTTAAGAGCCATTAAGGGAATGTATGCACAATATTATCCCAGTCTATTATTACATGTTTCAATGGAGATTTGTCCAATTATATTTATTGTATGTTCGGTTCTGTAGGCAGATCGTACGCTTTAGCCAATGAGATTCAACAAGTTAGACGAGAAGTCTGACGATTTTTGCCTAACGTCATTGTATAACATTAAAAGAATAAAGTTTTTAAGAAATCATTGGCTGGGGTTATGAAGTAACATACTTTCAAAGATGTATGTTAAGAACCATTTCAATGTTTATAGATGTTTCTACGGAGCTCATAATTAAGTAGGTGTTTTATTTGAATTTTAGAACATCTCCCTCATAAATGTTTCGGCTAGTAAAATATAATGTAAGTGTTGTGATGTTTTTTGACAATCCCCGTTTGTTACACCTGTGAGAGCTGTTGACATCATAATATGGTCGTTCTGCACGTAGATGTTCCTTTCTCATCTATGACCTAGTAGTTCAGAGGTAATACAAAATGGTATTTCAGCTAATGAGATATATGAATAAATATATAAAGTTTATTAGTTTGGAGAAAAGAGATACTCCCTATAAATTTATAACATTAGACTACTGTTAATTTTATCATAATTAAGTAACCTAACATTATGAAATAAATAAATTATAAAATCAAAGTTTCCAAAGAAAAATCAATTTATTTAAAAATTACATATCTATATTGTGTTGAATTAGAATACATGTAGTGAGATGAAGAAAGCATGCAAAAATTTTCGATACTTAGGAGTTTTGCTCTTTTTATCAATTAATTTCTTTCCTGATAAAAAATTAAGATCAAAGAATAAAACATAAAATAAAATATTGTAACATAAGTAATGAAGAAAATTGAAATGTAAGGAAGTTCAATGCAGAGGAATTCAACATCAAAATTACTAAGAAAAATTATATTTCATAGAAAATATTATACTAAATACCTCATATTAATAACAAAATATTACCCCTTTTGATGAGTTCATTAGACTCACTTAACATAAAGATAATAATAAAACATTATTATAAGTTGTTTCTAACTATATGAATGATAAAATGGTAGAAAGAGAATTCGCCCAATTAATAAAATACATAATTATGAAGAAATAGCTGGATGGTCCAAGAAGCATTTCTAACAGCAAACATATCAATATATTTTTTCTATTTTTCACACTACAGCTAATTTTAATTTTTACTGTAAATACGATTTTGTATTATCTATAAATATTTTAATATCATAAATATGTATATCTACATTTCTTATTTAAAAACTATGGTCTATTATGGAATTATAAATTTTATAATTGTTATGTTGTAAATATATTTTTGTAAATTTAGATATTTATCAAGAGTTATGTATATTTGTTTTTAAAATTGTATCAGCACGCATTTCAACCGTAAAAAGCTATATATTCAACTGTTAATTGTATTAAATTATTTATTTATAATTTACGAACCGTTCGTCCAAGTCATCAGCGGGCGCCAAGTCAATGATACATATTTTTAACAGAAACTAAGAAGAGTACCAACCTATTTTTAATACTATTATCGTTCATTGTAATTAAATTCACTATTTATCTACTAAATATGAAATATTCGAAAACAGGGTATGGAAAATAGCATTTATGAATGATTGATATTGAAATAAGTAAGGACACAGATAAAACCATTTTGCAATGTTTATGGCTCTTGCTCTTGGAAGGTGCTATATTTTCCTATATGTCATTATATTTCCTTTTTTCGTCTTTGATTAATGTCCATTTCTATATAAATATATATATATACGTATAAGATAATTCTGTACCCTTAATAGTGGACCTGAATTTTCTTTAAAGTGCAGCTATTTACTTCAGCAACCTGTTGTATGTATTTAAATATGAAATAAACTTGATATGCATACTTCATTTCATTTAAGTACCTATGATTTTATTCCAGTTGGATGAGACAACACGATCACTATATATCCCTATCTAAAATAGCTACTCTTCAACAGACAAAGAAAAGACTGTAGAGCTTTGTGTTCTACGTTAAATTAGATGTGAATAATTAGTATATCTTTCAGCCATCTTAACTTCCATGAGTTCAGTATTTCTATCAATAATATAATAATAATAGTTAAATAAAATAATATTTAAAAATTGAAATTTTTACATCCTTTGGTTACAGGTGAAGATGAATTTTTTATGTATGTACATCTCACAAATAAAAGATACAATAACACTACTTAACAGAATTTATATCCTGAAAATTGGTAGATTATATTAATTTTTATTTTTAATAACAAGCATATGATAATTCTATAAAGCATATAAGAAATAATTAAACCTGATTAAATAAAACACCTATATTATAAAATCATAATGTCATATATATATATATATATATATATATATATATATATATATATATATATATATATATATGATAATAACTTGACACAAAAAAGCCTTGAAGGACTGTATGACTATGATGCAGGTTTCTTTTTCAGTTCTTTCTTCTTGGTCCATCTTTGCCAGAGGATCAACGTATTCTCCCTGCCATCGCAAAGTATTGAATGTGTTAAAAAAACACAGTTTTCATTTTATATACTTTTTATATAAATATATTTTATAGACTTATAGCAGTTGCTTTAGGATTGATAATTGATATATAATTCATATAGAGGCATCTATCAGTCACAAAATGTAAAACAAATGTAACAACGTAAAACGAATGTCATTGGTTTGACCATAGGCACTAATTTTTATAGAACCTTGAAACTGCTATTTTTTAATTTTCCTCAAAAGTACCGATTTTCACATTCGATAGATGGAAATGGCAGGGATGATATGATCTATGACTTCCTGATCACAATTTGACAATGTTTATAAAACAAAACCCATTTTTGAAAAATTTGCATTTAACACATTTGTGAACTAAGGTATCGATATATGTATATATATATATATATCGAAGCTGGAGATAAATTTTAACAAACCAGTCTTGATGATAAATGCCAAAGAAGAAGAAATATTTCTTAGTACCAGCAAACTCCAATGGGTTAAAGAAACAATCTATCTAGGGCAACTCATATCATTTGCAGATGGATCCAAGAAAGAGGTGAATAGAAGGATTAAAATTCTATATATATAGAATGAACCTTTGTTACTTCAACAAGGCATAAGACTCGATCAACACTGTCAGGTACGTTAACTAAAGTTTAATTCATAGGGGAAATCTCGGAACCATTTGAGAACAAGGTAGGTGTTCACCAGACGGGCTCTCTCCGCTCCTCTTCAATCTAGTGCTGGACAAAGTCATTAAGGTATAGGAGAAAGAGCTGAAAATGTAAAGTCACTGGAAGCCAGTATGGTTAGGACGACCCAAGGATTAACTGGAGTTTGGATGTCTAGCCTTCGCAGATGGCCTGACACTACTCTCAGCTTTAGTATTAAGAAATAAAAACATACACAAAACAATAGATTGTTGGTAAGGTTCAAATGTCTTAATTTTTTAAAAATAAAGATAAATAAAAAAAAACAAAGTTTTACAAAATGTATAGTGAATTTTTGGAACAATAAAATTCATGCACGGTTTTTCAATAAATTACCTACTTCAGCCATTATGTACCAGCATAACACGATCAAGCACAATGCGTTAACATGATCTTGTTCAAAACTAACTATATGAAAATCATAATAAATAATGAAACTCAGAAAACTTCGCCAAAACAATTATTAAAGACAGAACAGAAAGACTATCAATTATTGATGAATCAAGCAAAAAGGAGGGTTTAATTTAAAAGGATACCATTAAAATAATTAAAAACGTTATTTTCTAAAGCATAACTTTTCATAGGGGACATAATGAAATAAAAATCAAAAAGACATTCACAGTAAGAAGTAACAGAATAAATCAATCAACTAAGCATATACTTGTATCAATGTATTGCATCATTTCATATGAAATGTCTGTTTTTATTGTTTCAAAAATTCATAGTGAAATTAGTGAACTTCCGTTGTTTACTATGTGTATATTTACAGAGTGGAATGAACTATAATTAATCCTCTCTTTTTTGATAATATTTACTATCACTATAATGGAAAAAACATTGTTTAGTATATAACCATGAAAACACAATTTTCGTGGAATTTTTTTTTATGATACATAAACTTTGACACTCTGCAACCGAAACTGCAAGAAAAATCAACACTGCATTCGAAAAAGGGTATTGTAACAAAGAGATTATTCGCTATTGATTTGAGAAATTTTCAGCAGGTGACACAGGTTAATTCATCAATAATACATTCCTCCTTTCAATCCAGAGACATCATACTGCAGGGATATTAGCATAATGCAACAAAAACTTATCAAAAGACAACATGCATTGGTTAATCGGAAGGGATCTATACTCTTACAAAACAATACCAAACCTCATGCTTCACGACAGGCAGTGAAGAAACTAAACGAGCTTGGTTAGATAGTCCTCCCACCTTAATCACCAGACTTATTTCCGACAGTCTTCATCTGTTGATAAATTTGGACAACCTCTTTAAAGGTAAAATTTTCAAAAATGATATTCAAGTCAAAAACGCATTTTGAGAATTTATCTCATCATAAAATCCTGAATTTTTCAGATATGGGATTGAAAATTTTATAACACATTGAAAAAAATGCTTAGAAAATAAGGGTAAATGCTTTTATTTCCATTCTTTTGAAAACAGACATTTCACACGAAACAACCCAATATTTCCATAAGTAATAAGATATAAAGGATTAGTAAGATTTATAAACACTTACTTAAGTCCACATTAAGTCTTGTTCACAATTTTAGGCCACAAAATATTCTTCATATTCTTCCCTGCAAACAACACTAATACTACTTCTCTTCTTGCAGCATTCACTGATTTTTTCATACTTATGCTTGTTGTTTTCCAATATATGGTAAAGTCTATTGTAGCTTTGTAACCTTCAATGATCAAAGAATACTTATTTATTAAAACAAAGAATTATGAATTTATTCCTTTTCACTAATCTATTTTTGGGGGAACCTGTGGTCTAGTGGTTAGCGTAACCAATTACTAAGCCCAAGATTCGTAGCCCGGCAGGTGGCTCCAGGATTTTTTAAAGGGAGTAAAAAATCGTTAGTTATGCCGTCCTTCAGATGGAACGTAAAATGGCTGTGTGGTGTCAGGTTTATAGGTGCTCGTTAAAGATCCCTATCCTAGTAATTGTCCGATTAGCGATAATATCATAAAGTAAATGAACAAACATAATAGGAAAAATACCAGTTAAATGGAGAACCAGTTATATTCATTGACTTTATACTCATCCGAGCCTGTATGATGTCAGGTACTCATTAAAACTCCCTATCCTAATTAAACCTGGTTAGGCAAAATTTAGAGTTCCCCCTGTAGCATCGTCCGATTAGCCATAGCAGCAAAAAGTGACATTAAAACGAACAAACAACACTACTCTATTTTCATAGTCACCTCCATATTTTGTCAAAAAATTCTTATCAATATTGATGATAGCATTATTTATATGAGTTGGACTCTTTCTTGTTAAATAAGTTTTTGATAATACAGCCTCGGTGAGTTAGTGGTTAAGTTGAATTGTGTCAGAAAGACAGATAATTGTTATCAATAGAAGCGGAATCATGTCATTCTTAGAGGGCTTGAAATGGATTTATATTAGCAATAAGTATACAGCAAGTCAATACCTCACTAAGCCCCTTATTCACTGTGTAAATAAGACGTTTCATCTTTCTTAAGTACAAGAATCACCTGGAAAAAATTCAACTTAACCACTATACACAGGGGCTGCAGATGTAATCACCCTATAATTTCAAAACTCCTCCCCCCCAAATATTGAAATAATCAAAGCTTGTTCTCTAGCAATTTTCAAGCTTATATTATGAAATTCTCAATACTTCATGAAGTATGTAGGCATGAACTTTTTTTTTCCAATATTAACACATTTATAAGTTTTATGAAGTATTAACAAACCTTTATAAAGTAGGATTCAATAGTTTCCTCAATCTAAAACAGAAGAGGTATTTTATATGTTTTAACAAGAAAGCCTTCTGACGCTTGAGGTTCTTCAGTTGAATAGCCATTTCGTACTACACAGTTCAGAAATACAATAAGTGAAACAGTTGATAATTATTGTGAAACAGTGAAATTTCTTATCTAAAAAAATACTGAGTGAATGGTGAAAAAGAAAATGAATTTATTTTGAAACAGGGCTGTAAATGAAGAATGATTAACAGCAAAGAGACTATAAATCAGTATCTGACGCAATACAGTAACTATACTGTATGGCATAACTCTACCTTAGTTGCTATCTTATTTTCTAATAGAGGTGAAAACCTAAAACAAATGAATTATGTACTGTTCATATGTTGAGTAAGATAATTGGTAGTTTGTAATTAAATAAAACATAAGGCAGAAAATAACAAATAATCAGACCATTTGAAAATGTTAGGAGCTATCCAATCATAAAGTAAATGATAAATATCTACAGCAATGATAATGACTATATATTAGAAACATGATTTTCTAAGGTAGAGTTATTATAAAAATATCATTTCTAACATTTAACTTGAATACAATCTCTAGTTTGTAGAATTTCAACGAATCCAAAACAAAATACATGTGTAGGAAGCAAATAAATGAGCAAGAACACAGGGATACAACCATCAAAGTTGGAAACTACACCTTTCAAAATGTGAAAAAATTTGTATATCTTGGTACCCAGATAAATCCCAACAATGAAATGCGACCAGAAATCAAAAGAAGAATAATGGTGGCAAATAGGTGCTCCTTTGGGTTGCAAAAGCATCTCAGAAGTAATACCTTATCCCGGACCACAAAGATAAGAATATATTAAACCCTGATAAGGCCAGTTCTAACATACGCTTCAAAATGCTGCACTCTTACAAAAGCACAATGGCTCACTGTAATGAGGTTTGAGCGAAAAATATTACGGAAAATCTTTGGAGCAGTATTTCACAATAACACATGGAGGCAATGATCAAACATTGAAATAATTTGACTATATAAAGATGCCAACATTATCAGGGCTATCAAAGTAAGCAGGCTACGATGGGCAGGACACATTGCAGGTATGGGAGGAAATGAAGTCCCTACAAAATTCCTTGAAGAAAAAGTGCATGTAACCAGAAGGGTTGGAATGCCGAGGCTCCGATAGGCGGACGGTGTGGGTGCAGATGTTACCATGGCCAGCAATCAACAAAGATGAATGGCGGTTGATGTTGTGGGAGGTCTTGTCCCCACATGGGATGTAGAGCCATCTGTGTATGTATGTAGTTGTTAGAATTGTGTTTAAAAAACTATAATACATAGAAAAACTCCTGGATTGATATGATGACAAAAGATCAAATATCTAAGGCAGGGTTGGCCATCTCAAATCATCCTACTTTGGAAGTTCATCATAACTCCATGGACCGCGCATAAAATTGTATATTTGATTATATAATAATATATATTGGTTATATAATAATATCATATTTTATCTAATAATATACACAGTTAATTTTTAATTACATAGAACAGACTAACGACGCATTTTGTTAATACAGTGCTTTTCACTATTTTGGCTGTCATAAAATCGATATATTTTGCAAAATGTAATGAATCTCGTGACCAGAATAATGTTCAAGGTAGGCTGGATGGAGGGTGCGACCGATGGACCACTCTTGATTTCGATCACAACACAATAAGAAAGAACATGGGTTTGCAGAACGACAGGTAGCCTTAGGATATTTAAAATGAAGTAAAAGATGGAACGTAATATTACGGTACCAAGCCTGTATGGTGTCAGGTTTGCAGGTGCTCGTTAAAGATCCCTATTCTAGTTATTGTCCGATTAGCTATAATATCATGAAGTGATGTTAAATGAACAAACATAATAGGGAAAATACCAGTTAAGTGGAGAACCAGTTGTATTCATTGACTTTATACTTATTCAATAACATAACAGACAGTAGCACACTAGTATCCAACTTCTTCAGTTATATAAAATCTTAATTAGATCTTTTATGCCTATGTGCTTTTGACAAAAAGCCAATACTTCATCCTAAAATATAAAATTTATAGTGTAATATTTAAAAATGAGTTTTAGAGACAAATGCATAATGAATGACTATCGTGAGATAAATACTACATTGAGGAGTCACCTGTGGCCTACTGGTTAATATAAAAATCTACTACACCCAAGATCAAGGGTTCGTAGTCCTGCAGGTAGACATAGGATTTCTTAAAGGAAGAAAAAAATCCTTGTTTATGTTGTCCTTTGGAAGGAATGTAAAATAGGGGTCCCGAGCCTGCATGATGCCAGGTACTCGTTTTAAGATCCCTTTCCGAATCAAACCTGAAAACCTAAAAATAAGGTTTTTTTGAAGTGTAGAATTCACTTTAGAATCGTCTGATTAGCCATAGCAGAATAAAGTGACGTTAAATGAACAAAAAAACACTACTAAATTGAGATCAACACCTCTATAATTAATATAAATTGCTACCATGTTTGCAGTAGATATGTATTAATGGAAATGGACAACATTATTAACATATCACAACCTCACTTTTTATGGCTCAATTAGTCACTTAGATATCCTAAAAGAATCTCTGAGATAAATTATTGAATTATAAATAAAATATAGACGATGTAGTAAGAATACAGTTAGCCAAATATTTAATCACATTTATATCAATTAGTCACTAAGCTTTACATTAAAAAAGTCCAAGAATTCAGTCATTATTAACCCTTTATTAACCAATAAAGGTGTCATGGACATAATCTTTATTTATTATTTTCTCCACTATTTTAGCCTAGGTGTACGGCTTTATCGTAACATCAGTTTGTTTAGTGTTTTTAGGTGTACAAACAGATGTTATGATTAAGCTGTACACCTAGGCTAAAATAGTGGAGAAAATAATAAATAAAGATTATGTGCATGATAGTGCACATTGACCAATAAAGGGTTAATAGTCTAAATATATTATAATGTCAATCCCCAACAGATTTGGTATTTTGATAGATACCTATTCTCAATAGTCATCATAAATTTGCATTGTACTGGTTTCTAAAACAACCAGTTGAATATTTTTTCCAAAGCTTATAGGCCATGTCTAAACCCCCAACACGTGGAAGGATATCATTGACAAAATTTATATGATAAGGGGTACAATAGGATAGTATAATCAATGGGTAAAAAACTTATTCAAAAATGTTTTTAAAACAAACAAAAAAATAAAATATTTAATAGAGATATACATATTTTACAATTTAAAACAGATACATGAAACAGTTATATAAATAGATAAGCTACCATAAGGAAACATTCCTTGAGTCTATCAAAAATAGGTAAGTCAACAATGAATCAGTGTTGGAATGGGAGCATTGTAGTAGATATAAATAATCACAAACAGGTACGATAAAGTCACTTTACATGATTTAAAGCTCTTTACTTCTAAGTTATACTTCTACGTGATAAAAAAGTGATTATCAACACAGTAATGATTTACTTCTTAACTCAGTTCATTTTTTCCATATATCAATAAGAAAATGAACGGTACCTGTTCCACAGATTGTTGCTTCCAGTTGAGTTACAACAAGTTATAACTGTTTATTCGTTTCATTTTTAATATTTTCCAAAAAACAGGTTATCGTGAGCTTCAGTATGGAAAAGATAATGTAATTAAGGGTAATGAGTAGATTTCAGTAATCATTTCATCAAGAACTAAAAGTTACAACTAACATTCTGAAGTATAGATTATATATGACTGTTGAAACATTCATTTCTCGATGAAATGATTACCGAAGCATACACACTTCTCATAATTTTTTAATAATTTTAATAGTAGTTTTAATAATTTTAATCATTTCTCATTATTTTTCCATACTAAAACTCATGGTAATTTGTATTTTTGGAAAATATTAAAAGGGAAACAAATGAAAAGTTAAAACTTGTTATGACTAAGTCGAGGCGAAAACCTGCGGAATGATTACCAAAAACTAAATTAACAATTATGTAAGTAATGGTTAACTTCTTTACTTGAATCATTGTTTCCATAAATAAAACAATTGGGTAAATTGTTCCGGAAATATGAAAATGAAGTATTGAAACAAGTAAAAAGGGATGAAAACAAAAAATGAAATAATCATCATAATAAATCAATCTTGTTTATAAACTTATGTTCCGACACATTAATTACTTATCTTAAACAAGTTATAAGATAAGAGAAAATGTGAGAAAGTCTATTAATTAGAGGTAAAAATACCAACAGTACAAGTGAACAGATAACTCTTAAGATATAAAAATCCTCAGATTGCTGTGAAAGAATTAGATAAGTAAATATAACTTAATGAAAACCGAGCAAAAGATAATTAAGTGTTATTTTATTTTTACTATAAAACAAATAAAATATAAGTATCACAAAAAATTAACATCTTGAATAATGAAAATTCATCATTCCATAAACAATATATATACACAGGCATCGATACAAAATTAAAGTATTCAAATAACAAATAAAATACTTTACTAACAATAAATAGATCAATTTATTTACACATACCTATGATACAATTAAACAATTGCTATCTCAATTATCAAACCAGAAAGTGTCTTTGGATGAAGTATTACCATCAAACATATATAATATGCTCTTCATTTGATAAGTATCTCTCATATTAAATAGAAATGTTAAACACTCAATTAATTCAACAATTGAAGAAATAATCCATTGGTGGCAGCAGTGAAAGCTTACCAACTAGAACCAGATCAAGTAATAAGGACTGTGGAATCAGTACTTTCATAGCATTGAGCTGAAAAATTAGCGTTTCACTTTATGCCTAGTAACAGAAGATAATTCTTCGAATAAATTTCTGTTCATATCCATGCATATTTTAAGAGCATTAAACGCCAAACTAACGACCATAGGATTCCAATGCTCTTTTGAAATTTTGTGCAACGTAGGAACTACAATCGGCATGATCACAGAGGCATTTGCTTCCATCAACGAAATTACACATTCGTTGTTCCAGAAATACAAAACTCTTTCTGCTACTTGAAAATGCTCACTTTTCATACAATTCGTTAACCGCTTAAAAAGAGCCACTTGTATATTAACAAACTCGTCGGGACTTATCACATCAAGAATCTCTTCTATTTCATTCAAAAACATAACTTCTTTCTGACTATGAGTTTTCGGCCACAGTTTCATTAATCCACAAACCACCGGTACAGTCAAGGAAGAATCTTTTTCGAGATATTGGACGACACAGTACGCCAACTGGCCGTGATACCTCGTCAGCGACTTCGGTCTGTGTAGAGGAACCAATACTTTTATGAGAAATTGTTTATGCTCGGATTTCAAAGGTTTCGCAAAACCGTTAACAATGCTCCCCAATACTTCTAATAATTCACTGACTCCATTATACTGTTCTGTTTCAAATATAAATGTCAAAAATATATTCGAGATCTGTTTCCGGATGAAATGCCTCAGAGACAAAAATTTACTGTAAATTCGATGGATAACAGTTTTCAGACACTCTCTTTCTCGATGATCTTCACTATCAAATAGATCTAGTAAACCAGAAACAAATTTATGATTCACTATATTTCGCGCCAATGATATTTCAAAATTGGGCGATTCAATAAATTGTAGTAATAATTCATATACAAGCTCCAAATGTGGCCAAGATGATTCAAATGTCGGATCATCTTCTTCAGGATCGAAATCGGAAACTTCTTTCGGGGGCAACGTACGAAATAAGTTAGAAGAGACCATGGCGAAGATTTCTTGATAGATCTGTTCGGTAAATGTTCCTTTTCCTGTAGAAATATGCTCTATCAACTCAGACAATGTTGCTCTTTTAGATTCTTTACCCTTTAGATCAACTGTAGGATCAGTGAAATCAAAGACCACACTACACTGCTTAAGCTTGCTTACCAACAGTTCATCATGCTCTGATTGGGCAACTTCGCTTAACAAAGGCAAAGATGGCAGCTCTACTTGTCCGCTGCTTTTGTTCTTTCTAGAGCTCTGAGACTTTTTCTTCGATGGCCGTTTCGAAAACAGATCAATTTTGTCAATAAAGTTTGCCGACATTATGCTAATTATCAATGGGTAACTAAAACAACTGTCACTGCCCTTCCCGAATAACACGGAGACTAATTAAAACCTCCCTTGATAAGGAGCAATGTTGCCAACCCGTTCGGTTTACGAAACTGCAATCTTTGCATTTCTCTGATGAAACTATGTTTTGTCAGTTGTGCTTACATTTTTTCTTTCCACTTACAGCTGAACTTTTGAACTCACAATTTTCGTAGCTAGTTTTACTCTTTTCTAACTTGATCTGAACTTGACATCGGATGTATTTAAGGGTGTGATCATATTAAACAGGAGAGTGAATCATAAGCTGGGTTCTTGAATCTGCGTGCTTCCATAAAGTTTATTTTTACTTTTTTCAAATTTGCCTTCTTCATAACAGAAATAAAATAAAAGGAATAAATTAAAATAAATGAAATCTTGTCATTTACTTTTAATAAATAGCCAATTACTTTTAACATGCTGACCAGCTGTTGAGTGATCATTTTACCAATCACCATAAAACATTATTTATCAATAAAATTGATCGAATTATTAAATATTTTTACTAGTGTCTTAAAAAACCATCGTTAAATCAATAAGTAGTTCAATAAATGAGCATTGATCTAGGTCTATGTCGTTATTAGCTAAATTAAGCCAATCTATTACAATAAATGTCCAAATTTTACAATTTATCAATATAAACATAACCTTACTGAATATTACCTCAAACAGCTGTTCGCATTTCCTTTATTACTCCTTTATTACTTTAATAGATGTAACATTTGCTTCAAATTACATAACTTTTAAAAACCTTATTTCGAAGTACCTAATATTGATGTACTATTAACAGTTGAGCGTTTACTATTGAAGTATATTCCAGCTCTTCTAAGCTTTTCTCGATGGAGACTTGACATATGTAGTTATCTCTTATAGTCATAAATACTACCCCCGGTAGAGTCTTAATAACATGTATATTTTAATACTCGAATAAGAAACGATACCTTAAATGTTTTAAGAATATGAACTATTATTAATATTAGCATACAATTAATATAAAAAAAATTATGCCCGCTTTTCCTAAATTTAAATAACGAAAGTTTCCAACTTTTTTTTTTAATTCATTATGAAGTGAGAGGGATATACCTTTCTTACACATATACTTTTCATGGCACTCCCGCCTTTAATTAATATTATTCAGAAAACAATAAGCCGTACAATCGTGGTAATAAACTGATATTGAGCGGTGGTTTGACTACTGAAATTACTTAAAACATTGGATTCTTTAAAAAAATGGTATATTCTAACTAACCCAATATAGTACCTAGTTATACTACATGCCACAATTTAACAATAAAACTGGATATTGCATAATTCACTGAATAATAATCGATTAAGAAAAAATCTATTTTCGTACTAATAAATAAATATTTCATTCCAAAACAATTTTCATTTCTAAAATTATTACAAAAAAACCTGATGGGAGAACCTCATGAAGATATTAATAGTTTTATAAAAAAAAATTATGATCTCTTAGACATGGGAAAATTTAACATTTAAAATAAGCTTAATAATTTTTAGATGTAGATTTAAAAAACAAAACAAAAAATAACAGTACAACCCATGAGTGTATTGGGTTCAATACATGCTAGAGGCTGCACTGGTTCTAAGACAATGGTCGTTCAGGAAGGTGACTTGTCCGAGATCACACTTAAAACTCAGGTTTTTCTCGTAATTAAGGGTACCTACTTTAGAGGTTGCATCTGCAGATCCATCAGGGTCACAGCCCTAGGTGGCTGTTATCAGATTCAATTATTTCTCTGTCACAGCAGAATTTGAACCTGGAAACTTCAGTATAGCAAGCCAGCGCTGGACCAATGATCTACCCTGCTCCTAGGCGTAGATTTATAATCTTTCAAAAAATAATTCTGAGTAATGGTTATATTAAACTTTGACAAAAAAAAAAAAAGAAACTATACACACACTGATTTTATCTATTTGAATTGAGCAAAGATATGAAAGCTCTCTGAAGACATCTGAATTCTTTTATTCTCAATAAGCTTAAGATTCACTATAAAGAATGAAAAGTTCGTCTGTTCCAAGTCAATTTCACTGAAGAAATAATTCTCATTCAACTATTCTCTCTAAATAGTATATTCAATCCAGACTATTGTCATGTCTTCTATATTTTCTCAAATTATATGAGACTAAAAATGATTGGACTTATGTTTCTAAATCTTCTCAACAAGGCTCATTCATATATCTTAAATGTTAAGTGCGGTCAAAAGATAGTATGAAATATTGATTGGAACATACTTCTGAGGATAGGTCTAAAAATACTAGAGTTGATTTTCTAAAATCTTTTAAAAAGTCGTTACAAGCAATTATCTTTCTAAAATACCCTTCACTTTATTTTGAAATTTTCTTATTTCTTTTTTTTTCTATCTTCAACATAAGAAAGTTTTCTCTAAGAGGGGAAATGTATAAATACTTTAAGTTACAGAAGGTTAAATGTATTTATCACACACATAATGTATTAAATGTTTTATTTATAACAAGGTTTATCAAACAAAATTAACATTTAAGGGAGTAACAGTATAAATACAACTAAATTAATGACTTTTTACATATAGCTACATTAAGTTATAATTAAAACAATATTGATTAAAGTAAATTTAAATAACTAGTTATGTTACTTATTCTTAATTCAAAAAAATAAAACTTGTTAATAATTGTAATGTTAAAAAACAATATATAAAACTTATGAGTATAAAATAAATATATAAACAATATAAAACATAAGATGTAATAAGGTTAATAGTATGTTAGTTTATAATGGGTGGTAGACAATGAGATTGTCAAAGACTAGAGAGCACCTTTCAGTTGAAATAATGACATCGAATTAACCTGCATTACTATCAAAATATTTTTCAATATCCTGAAATGTCATTTTTGAAGTGTTCGGAACGAATATTATCTGCACAAGAGATCCTATGACAAGGAAACATCCGAATCTGGAAAAGAAGAATTGAGAACAAATTAATTAGTTAAGATAGATTGTTTAAAAGTATTAAAAAACAAAAATTATGGGAATAACTCCATGAAGTATATTGTTATATGTAAAAATACTTACAGTACAAATGTATTTTCATATCCCCAACTGTTTAGCAGTGAAATAAAAGCTTCAATTGCTCCAAATCCGAAAAGAGCACTGAAGCTGGAACAGATCGCAGTGGCTGGCCCCTTCACCGTGGATGGGAAAACATCAGCTATCACAACCCAAGTAAGGGATCCAGAACCTGTAATTTTAATAATAATAATTGCATATGTTGGCCTATGCAGGTAATCTATTGTGCCTATTAAATCATTTTTTTGTTGTATGAAATTAAAAGTTAAAAAATTAACTCTGATTTTATGATTTGAATATTGGCATACAATGGTAATATTTGGGGGAAAAAAGGAAGGAGAGTTTCATGGCTAGAAACAGAAGAATTTAATATAAGTTTTATAAAATAATTCATAAATATAATAGTTCAATAATAAAATAATACATTACTTGAGGAATTGGGAAAGGATAAATAATAAAAAAGTTTTCAACAAAGTATGCTCTTAAGCGATCAGCAGACTTAATCAAAATAGAACATCTTTCTCAGTTTTTACAGAAATTCCATATTTTAAAATATCCTGAACTAAAAGATACAGTTTAAAAATGATATTTTTACTAAGGCAAAAATCACTAATATATGAGTCGCTTACATCCGAAAGGCAACAAGTATTTTAAAATTTTTTATCATTAGTCAGAGACAGAATGCTCTGCATCATTGTCTACTGAAATGACACTTTTTGCTAGATAGCACTATCTTGACAACACCTTCAATATTTGATTTACTGCAGATAGGAACCTAATTCGGTACAAGATCCTTTTTTTGTCTCCTTTGTAAAATTTAGAAAAGTGGACAAGTTGCCTATCAGCCCTTAGTGAATTTATCTCAAGAATTACTTATGTTCAGTGAACAGTAGCAACTGAAATATCTTCAACAACACCCTTAACAATCATTTGTTGAAATTAAATTGTTTTAATGAACACAGAAAGGTAATGTTTGTTTCAGAATAATAAAATTAAATATTATGATATCAAATGTAGCGAATTTGAGTGATAAAATTCTTATATAATTGTTTTCAATAGATAAACAATAATGACAATAAAGGAGTTCATTCTACAGATCAGGCTGTAAACCAGAGACCATAAATTTTAGGCTTCCTCTCTCATCCCACATGATCACAGCTCTGAACTCGGACCATATCCCAGTTTTAATTAATTTCTCAGCACAGATACACAAAGAAACGAAGAGAAAATCCCTCATTAATGGAGTAATCGACTGGGAAGTGTAAAAAATTCTAATCGATGAGAAAATAAATATAAAGGATAAATATCCTACCGCAATAAAAAATTAATATAAACATATACAACTTCAATGAATATAGCTTACATAGCCCGCATGAAGCAACTGTACAATCTTTCCAGTTTAGGGGAAAAACATTCCCAAGTAGATGTCCAAATTCAATTCTTTTAAAAGTTAAAGAAACAAATTATGTAAGGAGGCAGTGGATGCATAATAGAGACCCTACTTATAAAAAGAGATGGAACCACCTAAAACATGCTATTAATAAGGAACATGACGAATGGACATATGCAAAATATCAGACTTATGTAGGTGATTTAGACCCTAAGGATCAATCGCTAGAGAAAGCTACACGACGTCTAATAAATAAACATGAGAAAATTCCTAGTATTGCAGACAATGG
This sequence comes from Arma custos, assembly GCA_037127475.1. Classification (NCBI taxonomy): domain Eukaryota; kingdom Metazoa; phylum Arthropoda; class Insecta; order Hemiptera; family Pentatomidae; genus Arma; species Arma custos. Next base: position 50,387,519 of record CM073763.1, on the reverse strand, counting down.
TGAATTTATCACCAGCAATGTAGAAAAGGCTGAAATATTCGTGGATTACTTTGAGAAAACGTTCTCCAACACAGAATACGAAAGAAGTCCGCATATAGCTAATGACATCGACGATTATTTAAATCTCCCCATTGCAACAGTGCAGCTTCCACCACGACCCCAAAAGAAATCAAAGAACTAATAAAAACACTTAAAATAAAGAAAAGTCTTGGCCATGATTTGATCCCAGTCATAGCAATAAAGAAGTTCTCCAGGAAAGCTGATGTTTTCATTTCGTCTATATTCAATAGTTTTCTAAGAATTGGATATTTCCCCAAAACTGGAAAAAAACTGAACTAATAGTCATCCACAAACCTGGTAAAAATGCTGGAACAAATCAGCAGCTATAGACCTATAAGCTTATTACCAATTATTGGAAAATTACTGGAATCAATTATAAAAATTCATCTTTCTTCTTTTTTTAATAATACTGACATTATACCAGATTTTCAATTTGATTTTCAGTATAGTCTCGCACCAACTTGCAAGACTATCGGAATTCATAATAAACGGATAAGGAACATACGCTGGTAACGTTGTTGGACTTCCAACAAGCGTTTGATAAGGTTTGGTACCGAGGTCTACTGTACAAACTAAAGAAAGTAGATACCCCGAAATACTTATATGCTATTCTGAGCTCATTCCTGAATGGTCGAACATTCCCAGTTAGAATAAATAACACTATTCAATTGTGATACAAATCCATGCAGGTATTCATGAAGTCTGACATAAGGTTCAGTCCTTTTTCCCATTCTATTCAACTTTTATCTTCACGATATCATCCAGTCTACACATAACTCCATAGCTATGTTCGCCGACGATACAGTCGTTTTCTCTCATTTATTTATACAATGACATAATAATAGCCAAAAATACTTTGCAGAGCCACCTGGATGATCTTGAGCAATACTTAAATAAATGGAGGATTACTCTTAACATTGAAAAATTTACCTCAAAAGTTTTTACCCTTAGACACCCACCAGACCCACCTGAGCTAATCCTCGTAGGTAAAAAAGTGAAATGGAACCCTGCCAGCAAAGCTATACGATACCTAGGAGTTCACCTGGACCACTGCCTAACCTGGAATACCCATATCAATATTAAATTAACCCAAACCAACGCAAGATTATCAATGCTCTATCCTATCGTAAATAGAAAATCTAAATTAAAACCAGAGATAACAGTTCTCATTTATAAAACAGTCCTAAGGACATTGATGTATGGCTGTGAAGTCTTCTGGGGGCAGCATCCTTTATGAAAAGAAAAATATTGCAAACTTTTCAAAACAAGGTCCTAAGAATCGCAGTGGATGTCCCCTGGTTTATCAGAAACAGTCAACTGCACCATGAACTACAAATAGAAACAATAGATGACCACATAAAAAAAATATTCAGAAAATTTCATACCCAACTACCAGCAGTTAAAGGAGCAATAAATTACAACTTAGGAAAGCAGACATCATCTCGAAGACTAAAGCCCAGGTTACTGCAGGACATCTTATTATAAGTTTTATAATTATATATTTCTAGTGATATTACTACTTTAAATTTATTTTACAGCTATTTTATATATGTAGATTTTTTTTTATTAACCAATAGTTATAACAATGTATTTAGTTAGGGGTGTCTATTGTAAGAGACTATACCCCCCAAAATCAATTGATATCAACAATAAACAATCAATATTATAACAACCATGTAAAGGCCCACCAGGCCGATCTGTTAAAAAATAAAAATAATTATAAACAATAAAGGAGAGCAATAATTTAACAACTTATATGTCCTTGAAACATTAAAATCTATATCAAAACTACGTTTTCAGACTGGACATCCCTCCTATCAATACATTTTCAACCCAAGATTTTCCAACGCCTTTAGAAACAAACCAAATTCAACCATCCCATTGACAGAAAGAATTTATTCAGCCACGGAATTCCTTAAAAATATTTCAATAAACAAAACAGAACCTCCAAGTCCTCCTTGGACCCACAAGGCACCAAAAACAATACTCTCTCTCTCTCGACTAAACAAAAGCCATACCTCACTTTCCGAATACCAAATCAAATTCTCGAACCTCATCCAGAGTATGCCTAATTCTTTCCAAATCTATACAGGTGGGTCGAAATCCGATATGTCTACAGCTTCATCTTTCGTTACCCCCAACTCTACCCATAAAATGAAACTTTATAATTTATGTAGCACCTACACAGCGGAGCTTCATGCAATAGCCTCAGCCCTCTACCACGCTATGTCCATTGCTACCAACACAATAACCATAATAACTGATTCGTTGACTTCATTAAAAGGAATAAAAAACATGTACTCGAATCATCCCATAGTCCTAAAAATTCACCGATACCTCTCTATGTTGGAAGATTTAGGAAAGTCGGTCAGCTTTATATGGATTCCGAGCCATGTGGGGATCGATGGGAATGAGCTCGCGGACCGGGCCGCCAAGCAAGCACTCACCCTCCCAGGCCGAGGGGCTGCTATTTTAACGCCCCGGGAAATAGCTCTTCCTCTGAAAAGAGAAATATCGGATGCCTGGCAGTCCATGTGGGACGAAGGTCCACCATGCAAGTTGAAAAATGTTAAAAAAAACAGTTAAGGCATGGACCACATCAAATCGCACTAATCGCAGAGAAGAAGTCGCAATAGCCAGGCTCAGAATTGGACATACAAACCTAACTCATTCACACCTGATAAGCAAGGAACCCCCACCAAGATGCCAACACTGTGACAACACTCTTACAGTCAGCCACATCTTACAAGACTGTTCATTTTACGCTTCAAGTTTAAATAGATTAGGACTCCAACCAGAAATTTCAGTTTTATTAAACAACGACGAATCCAATATCCAATCCGTACTTAATTTTCTTAAAACCCACAAACTGTTAAATAAAATATAGAGATGAATAATTTCAATATAGAATATGTATATCTACATGCTTATGTATGTGTTTTTATGTATGTATGTGTGTGTATATATTGATGTATATATGTGTATACTGTATGTATGTCATTTATAACCTCAATATTTTTTTTTATTTTTTTTATTTTTTTATTTTTTTTATTTTATTTTTTTTTTAATATCTATATATTTTAACTAGTTTCTCAAATCTTGATAAAAACAAACGAATTTCAGGCGTTGATTACCCTAGGGTTTTACGCCTTAAAGCCCAAATAAACAAACAAACATTAAAACAGAATTTTGATTTAGTGTTGGGCTAAATTGAAATAAAATATTTGTATACATTTTTATACACTGTGTTTAATGTAGTGTGAGTGTTTATCTTAATATGTTGATAGCTTATAAACATTTATTATGTTAGCTAATTAAAAAATGTTCCAATTAACTGATGATGAAATTACTTATAAACAGAGAAACAAACAGTAGTAAGAAGAGTTTGAGAAGTTATAGATTGCAGTAACTTCATCTGCAACTTCTATGCAGTTGACTATCTTATATTCATTATTAAAATAATAAAAAAGACACATAAAATTATGGGCTGATAAATTTGGACAAGGAAATTACTAAAAAAATTATTATTTAATTAGTTCACTAAGAAAAAAGAAAACATTTACCGAAACAGAAGAATACATTGAACAGAATTATGCTGACGACAGGAAGAAATTCTAAACTAGCAACGTCATAATCTCCATTCAACAAGTAGAAATACAGTCCCAGCATATTCTGAAAGCATAAAATAAAAGTTTACGAATAAGTTAAATAGATATACTTTAAGACTAATTTATAAAATATTTTAGACTTATAAATATTTCAGTTAGTGTCGTGTTGGACAAAGTTGTTTGACTAAAATAGTGAAATTTTTAATTTATCCGCTTTTGATCCTGAATGCCTCATATGATTATGAAGAGACTATCTTATGAAATAATTACATCAAATAACTTTTAAACCCTAAAAGATAATGATTTAATGAAATTATGTCTATTCAAGCAGGTTGGAACATAGCAACAATATCTAGTAACAACATAGAAATGTCTCTTCTTAAGGTATGAAGAAAAATAATTACAAAATAGATAATAAATCAAGTAATTTTGTTACTTACCAAACAAATGCCCATTCCAACTCCACAAGCTACCAAGACTATCTTTACTCCGAATTTTCCTACAAGAAGAGGAACAGGTAAAGAGGAGACCAAATTCGTCAAACCAACTAGCATAGGCACTACGGTATCATCCACACTTAAATCGGCTTTCTTAAATATCGGTTGAACGTAAGCTAGAACTGCATTGATACCACTTCCTTGTTGTAGGATGATGAGAAAGAGTGACACCGCCAAGGCTTTCAGAACAGGTGTGCTAATGAGCTTTTTAAGGCCTGTGCCATTTTCATTTTCACGGCTGAACTTGTCCTAAAACAGCCAAAATGTTTCATATTATCAATAAAAATTAACAATAATATTGTATAAATATGAACAATTATTTTCAAAAGTGGTACAAGTCCTTTTAGATCTATAAAAAAAAAAGTTTATCATTTTAAATAATTATATTGATAATTATTTCATAATAAGATTTAAAAGGGGTGTAGTGTTATAACAATACTCTTTGCTAAGAGTTAAAAAAACGCTTGCCCATATTTTTAAATTAATTCAAATGCAAATCCTTAAATATCTCTATAAATGAAAAATAGAATTATACCATTATAAAAACTAACAGCTCATATTTCAAAGACTATTTTTAAATTTATAATCATAAAATTTGTAGGAATACCTGGTAACACTGATTATAAACATTAGTAACTAACAAACCTAAAAATTGTTATAATAATTTAAGGTTTTTATTTTGAATAAAACCTTTGTATTACTATTATATTCTATACTATTTTACATTTGCCATTATAAATTAATCAAGAACATTCTCTTCAGCATATGCTAGCGATCAATAATCATTTGTGTCCCATATCCCTCAGCTCATTGCATTCAATTCTTGACAAACTGGATCAAAATTTGAGAATTAAGATACATTGCAGCAAAATTCTTTAACTTTCAACTAAGACCTTTTGTATTCCCTAAATAATATCTGCATAATTCACTCACATATTTTATCAACAAAACGCTAGTAATATAGTTTTACAAATACACTGATTGTCACCATTAATCTTTTAATTCAATTTTATATGAAAATATAAGAAAAGAACAGCTGATATTTCCTTTAAATCAAAAATTTTGTTAAGCATGGTTAATATAAATAATATTGAGAGTTGGTTACCCGGTCCACCCAGCTGCCTCTCCCATTTGCCCTGAAGATGGCCTACAAGGTAGGTCGAAACGTCGGCACACATTAAATATAAGTCTTGTACTTATATTGTGTGAGGTTTTGTTTTTTTGACTGCACCCCCCAACTATCTCCATTCTCCATAAATAATAAAAGTAGGGTGAATACAGGCAATTGAAAATTAAAAAATGATGAAAATTGTGCAGCATGGTAAATATAAAGGTTAAAATGTATGAGTGCAGAGTATTAACAACCAAGTGCCAGGAAGCCAGTAAAATATATAATAAAGAATAAAATAAGAATAAAACAGAAAGTGTTAAAAATTAAAGAATAGGGCGATAAAGATAAAAAATAAACACTGAATATTAAAATGGATAAATGTTAAAGTTAAAATACCTGGGTATCAGGTATCAGTAGTAAAATGAAATTAAAAATAGAAAATAACAAGAAATACGGTAAGAAATAAAAAATTATAAAATTATAAAAAATCCTACTTATACAACAGTATGGAATAAATAAAGTAAGTAATAAATCAAATAATAAAAAAAAATTGGCATAGTGTAATAAAAATGAAAATGCTAATAAGAAACATGATGATAAATGATGGGAGTGAGGGATAACATTAACTGATAATGGGGACGAAGATGTATACAAAATGTTTATGAAATATTATAAATGATTGATGTAGTACAATAGGTAATAAGTGGTAGGAAATGGTGAGAAAGGAGAACATAGTTGATATTGAAATAAGAAGACCTAGGAAGAAGACCTACAAAGTAGGTTAAAACGTTGGCTACTTAATAAACATTTCTCCAATTCTAAGAGAAATTCATTGACCTCTACCCGGACCACTTTCTTCCACAAAGATTAACAATGTTTCTGATCCTGTCCATATGACTGCCATATTTAACATAGTAATATAAATAACAACTTTAGCAGCATTCCTTGCTTTTTTATACTTACTCAGAGGTTTAGGGATCCCCTGCGGTCTAGTGGTTAGCACAGCGACCTACTTATACAACAACATCGTTCGTATACTACGGAATATTATCATGAAGATACATACCTCAATGGCTTTTATTTCAGCATTAATACTTTCATCAGTCAAATTCCCTCGTAATGTCTTAAACACCTTGAAAGCTTCCTCTTTATTCCCTTTAGCAATGAGATAATATGGCGATTCAGGAGCGAAAAAAAATATAACTCCAAAAGATGCAGTGACACAAAAAGATATCAATATGAGAACTTGATAAGAAACATACGGCCCGATACAATATTCCACCATAAATCCAAGGGCCAAAAAAACCTGTGCAAGAGAATTAAGTGGACCTCTTGTCTCGCTCTGAAAAGATAAAAACAACTAATAATGTTTTTCTTATGCCACAAAAATTTCTATTTTATAAAAAAGTAATAAAATTAACACTATATAAATCAAAGGTTGCCTGTTTCTTTGAATGTACATTTACTAATACACTAAACATTGACAATATAAAAAAAAAAAGAACCTGTACCACTTCAACTCATGAAGGGTCTGGGGTCCAGGATATCGTAGAAACAGTACTGTTTCATGAACAATGGTTGTGCAAGGAGGTGATTAGTCCTAGATCATGCTCAACCGCCATATTTCCTCTTATTATGGGTACCCACTTTTAGAGGCTGGGTGAGCCCCAGGAGGGTCCTAGATCCTATATGATCCATCTCCGACTGCTAACAGACTAAATAAACGTCTTGCCTGCAGTGGGATTTTCTGTGAAAAAAGTTTTTTTTTTATTGAGGCAAGATATGCACTGCGATCAGAGTTGGTCTTTTGTACGATGCAGTTAGATACAGCAAGAGTTTAATGTCTTATAAAGAGTACTGATCAGTAAAATCTAAAAGAGCATAGTAAATAAACTGGGTCTAATTTATTGAATATTTAAATGTATGATCTACTCATAATAACTTAACAATTGAGTTAAACCTTGAATAAATTTTAAGGTTTTACACATTGTTAACTATTCATTGATACAATAACGATAAACTAAAAACTATATGAAGCATTAGGAAATCTTTTGTTCATCATTATGATGTAATATAAAACAAACGATTAATTTATAATTTAGTTGCAATTTTGTGAACAAAAAATTAAACTTTAAATAAGTTTTTAGAAAGATATTTTCTCATGGTATAATTTCATGAACCCTTAGAAAAGGATATATTTTTACATTGATGATACAATATATATGATTTATGATCCAATGGAAGACTTTAATGAACATGCATACTTACATCAGCTATTTCTGCGATGTAGACCGAGATACCAGCAAAAGCTCCTGCAAATCCAAGCCCTGCTATAAGCCTCCCAAGGTAAACAACAGTCAGGTTCACAGATGACCAGAGCATAACCCAAGAACACATGTACAAGAGCCATACAACGTAGAGGGTGCCTTTTCTTCCAATCGTATCGAGTCCAAAGGCGAGAACAAGGGGTCCTGGGGTAGCTCCCAGTGAGTAGAGCGAGCTGATGAGTGACTCTTCATCTTTGGTCAGGTTTAGTTTTGGTATTGCTGGAGATGGGAATGACAACACGCAGCCGGTGGTTATGTGAAGTATGTAAACTGAAACATTTTACAATAATAAAATGATATTTACAAATGCATGTATAACAATTGTATTAAAAAAAATAATAACATGAAAATTGTCTACTCCTATAATTATGGAAGAGAAGGACATCTTTATCCTTCATTGAATGCTATTTTATTGAACAGAAGATTTATCACCAAATAGTTGTACCAGTTAAGATAGGTTATAACTGGAAAAGGATGATGTATAATCTTGATGGGGATATAAACAATATACTAAATACTAACAACAAAGTTGTTAGGCTGAACATGCTGTTAAAATGTTGGAAGAGAGGATCTCCAGAAAGTTGCTGGCCTATGGCCTAGAATGATAATGTCCACCTGAGATCCCAGAAACTGCTGAACACAAGCAAATGATATTCAACCGTGCAAGATGGTTTGTAGGGAAGGCTTATTAGGAGGAGTTAGTAGTTTACGCATAATTATTATTAATTGTTACTGTTAAAAAATTATGCTGACCATTAAGAAAATTCAAAATTAAATGTTATTATATTTATCCAACCATTAAATCCTTCTACTTCATCAAGTGATTTTACAATATGATAGATACTATACTAGATCCCAATTGGATATTCTATTCTGTTAATATTCCTTGTTGATTTTTCTTGCTAATTTAATAAATAATTGGTGTCTATCAAGGTGTCAGTACATTTTGATTGCATATTTTTTTAAAATACTGTGTTTTTCTATGGTTGATTTAATTCAATAGTCAATCTTTGTCTGTAATTTTAACTGCATTCCATTCTAATAATTTATGGTTTCTGGTCCATTTTGTTTTAAAATTCAAATGAAATATCTAAGTTCTATTATGGCTGTTCTAAGTTATGACGTTTATTACTAGTATAGTATAATTCCAAAACTACATTACATCATTACAAAACATTAAAAGGTCAGTTACCTGTGGTGAAAAGGTTAGCATAATACACATAATATTCTCATCTCATTAGTTACACAAAATTGCCATTATTCTGAAATGAATGAAAGAGTGAAATAAAAAAAAAAAACTAATAACTAGGCAAAGCAGAAATAAAATCTTGTGATTCTAAAATAGACCGAGAAAAATAGTGTTATATTTCAAAAACATGAATTTTGTAGAGGCAAAGTTCTATGACCGAAGTCGCAGTTCACAGCACAGCAGGCAGCCATAGATAAACATTCTTGGTTATGCCATCCTTTGGAGGGAACGTAAAATGGTGGTATCCGTCCTGTGGAGTTTCAGATGCTTCAATTATTTCCGGTAGACAAAGTTTAGGACTCCCACTGATGTATTGCCCCATTGGTCATAGTAGCATAAAGTGTCATTGAAAAAGATTAACAAACAATGTTAGGCTGTTACTATGCTTATTTTGACCAGTATTATACAAATTAATTAATGTTATAAGATATTAATTTATAATAATATAAATTATTATTTAATAATGTGTATAATAAATCATTAACAGTCACTTAACGTCATTATATACGTTTTCATAAAACATTAAATTATTGTTGATGAATTATTTCTAAATTTATTTCTCAAAATATTAATCTAACTGATAGCAACATGGAGGTTGGCCTGAATCTATATCACATGAAAAAATAATTGGGATATAATTGCATGTAATGAATCCATTCCTCAATCACCCCCCTCCCCCCTCTTGTTTAATATTCATTATAAATGTGTTCAATTAAATTTCATCTGATAATAAAATTGTTGATAATTATTGTCCCTGAGCTTGCTAGGCATTCCTTTTTTTCTTGGGATTTGTGGAATCATTCATCAAGACGTCGTGAGGGCGAAACATGGCTGGCTATATTAAGAGGAAAAGACAAATATTTACATTCTCTTATAGTTTATGTTTTCAATGACTAAAAGAGAAAATATGCGAGCAATGTTGCTGCAATTTGCTACTTGACATTGCAATATTTATTTATTTTATTGGTAGCGATAATTTATATTATTTATCGAACGAACTTAGAGATATTGCCGCAGAAAATCCTTGGGGAAGGTCATCAGCAATGAGACATTTTAAGATAGTCTATTTAACGTTGTTTATTTGCGGAAATAAATGTGTTTATACGAAAATAATATGCGTATTCATTCTTTATTATAGACATTTACGAAAAATTATTTAGCTTAATAATATCAATGATTCGGTTTCCATTCTGTAAGCGATTGTTTATCGGATTTTACATCACTACATCAATACTTGCTATCACTAAGGTACGAAAAGCGGAGTGTGTTTTTATCAGTAAAGAAATTAATAATTATTTTTATATCTCATCGGAAAGTAAGATTAGTATTTATTAATTGACCATCAAGTTCTTCTGTAAAATAAAAAATCGCACATATCAGAATAAATATTTTAATTAGTTCTAATTTATCAATAACATTTTTTTATCGATCATTTCCTTCAGTGAATTGAGTAGTTGTGCTCCTTTTGAGTCATAATCTTTATTCTATTTTTATTTACCAGACTTATTCATTAATTATTTTTTTGTTACAACTGTTTGTTTGTTTATTCATTTAATGTCACTTTATGCTTTTATGGCTAACCGGAAGATATTGTAGTGGGAGTCCTAAATTTTGGCTATCCAGGTATAATCAGGACAGGGATCTTTGACGAGTTCCTGACACAGCACAGGCTCGGTACCGGCATTTATATCCCCTCCGGAGGTCTAAGGATTTTTTACCCCATGTTGCATCCGTAACTTAGACAATTTAAGTCGGGTTCTTTGCGTATTAAGCCTACAAAAACATTTACAAAATTTCAATAGTTAATTTCAATTACTAAGAACTAATAATATAAATAAAAGGCTTAGCGAATACCGAGGTTTTCTAATTGGATCGAACGTTCTTCGCAACAATTTCTTTCGGAGACCTTAAGACATCGTTCTTTAGGAGGTATAATGTTCTTTATAAATTCTAATTTTATAGTTTTATAATTTTCGAAAAACACGAAAAATAGCACGTATTTTCAGCCTATGACAACAAATTCATTTTATTAAAAGTTTTGTTTTATTTATGAAATTTAATTTTTAACTCAACCTCTTGAACTAACCGTAAGTACGAACAAGATTGTCATTATCAATTCATGTAATTATATCATCGCCACCTTAAAAGGAACAACATAATTATGCCAACCGTTACATGAGTATTACAAAATCAACCTAGCTACACGCAATTCATTATGAAGCAATAAAATTTGAAAATTATAAAACATAATTCGGCCAAGATTGCCATTATCATGTCGTATAATTATACCATTACCAAGTTAAGATGAACAACTTAATTATGTCGACCGTTTCATAAATATTCAAAAATCGAATTAGCTGCACATAAGTTAGTAAACAGCAAAATTTTAAAATTTTGATAAGACGTAACATAAACATGTGTAGGATAGCTCAGTGGATAGAGCGCTGAGTTGCTATGCCGAAAGTCCCGTGTTCAAATCCGGCTTTGACAGATAAATTATTTAAATTGTTAATAGCCTTGGTTTGAGCATGTAAAGTCTGAGGACCCTCCTGGTGTTTACTCAGCCTGTATAAAGAGGTTTTAATTGGGGAAAACGTGGCGGTTGAGCGTTATTTCGGACAAATAACCTCCTTGGACAACAGTTGTCCTAGAAACAGTTCAGTCTCTACCAAGTACCGAACCCAAGACCCTTCGTAGGTTGTAGTGGTACAGGTATAAATGTGACCAAGTCTAAAGAATGGCAATGAAATATTTCCTCTTTCTACAAGTCAAACTTGTCTCTGAGCTCCCTAACCTGCAACTTGTTTTATTCGCCCTGAAGATGGCCTACATTGTAGGCCGAAACGTCGGCACATCATAAATAAGTTTTGCTTATTTTGATGTTTTCATTGACTGCACCCCCAACTATTTCTTCCTTAAACTACTTAGTCCTGGTTCTTTTTAGGAAAATGTCACTACACGCTCTCAATCCATTTTTCCATCCATTCACTCCATTCCCATCTCTTCAATCCATTAGCCCTTACGCTGTTGTTCTTTTTTAGGGAATTACAAGTTATTTTTATTTGTGAACATCTATGTCGTTTTTAATATGTTTATGTATAAACTTGATATATCAACAGCTCCGGGGAATAAGAGGTTAAGCCCAATCTTCTCCCAAATTAGTTTCTTGTTTTCAAGTAAGCGGAATCGAGTTATTTTCATGGTGAATAAGGGGCTAAGTAAGGCATTCGCTTGAAAATGAGTTATTGCTTATATTACATCTCCATTTAAAGCCAAAAACTACGAAAATGATACGATTCCGGTTATCTGAAAGCAGTTAACCTCTCTGGACCAAATCCGACTTAACCACTTATTCACCGGGGCTGTAGATAATTTTAAAGATTCCGAAATAACTAATTATTTTAAATAAATCACCGAATAGGTATTGATTTCAAAGATAAAGAAATTTCATATCAAATATATGTCATATTTTCGTTTTATTTATTGGATATTGTACTTTGGTTCATTTATTTATAACATTTCCAAGTCTATTTGAACCTTTTCCAAGTCAACTGTAACCTTTTACAAATTAAATGCTACCCTTTCCAAGTCACAAGCAACCCTTTCCAGCTCAAATGTCACCCTTTTTATTTCAATTATAAGCGTTTTCATTTCAATTGTCACCCTTGAAAATGTTTTAAAAATTTAACGTAATTTTATACGAACAGTGTTATTTTACTTTCTCCTTAGGAATAAACACTTTTTAAAATGTGATATTGTTCTGTTCTGTTTACATTTTTTAATTTTTTTTATTATTTACTTCTTGAAGAAGAAGTTCAGATTACATGTGTCTACTATTTAAAACTATTTTATTATTTCCCACATTTTTGTCCTAACAACAGTTGTGAAAAAATAGGTTGTGATGATTTTATCTTGACTAGTTCTGATGCCATAAATCGCCCATTTCCTTGCACGGTAAATTTTCAAAACATTTTCAAAGGTGACAATTCAAATGGAAACAGTTATAATTGAAATACAAAGGGTGACCATTGAGTTGGAAAGCATTACATTTGATTTGGAAAGGGTTTCAGCTCATTTGGAAAGGGTTACATTTGATTTGGAAATGGTAGCATTTGATTTGTAAAAGGTTACAGTTGACTTGGAAAAGGTTCAAATAGACTTGGAAATGCTATATTTTTTTTAGTCTTGCATATAAAAATATTCCAAATCTGTTGGTATAGGATTTTTGACTGGTTTTTGTGGAGTGTAAAAAATCTCTATTATATAAAAAAGTTGTCGGCGTGTAACAACTTTATAAATACATAAGTTGAGATAAAATAAAAATGGGCTTGAAAAGATGAATTATGAAGATGAACGCTAAAAATGCGTTTTGGGAAAGAAAGAGCGAAATAATGTAGGGGAGAAAATAAAGCGATTTTTAATTTATATCATAAGTTTATGAAGAAAATTAATATAAATAATTAATTTTTAATAACTAATCTGTGTAAAATGTATTGTACATATTCTTTGGTTTTTTCCTTGACAAAAACCTTCATAAAATTTGGATGTGCTAAAAATTAACATTACATTTACAAGGACATCATAATGATCCTAAAAAATTACTCGTGCATTAACAGTGTTTCTTCTCAGGTGCCTTTAAGTACGAGAAATAGACTTATGAATTGAAGAAAAAATTCGGCACCAATACAATCTGTGAAGGATTTGGGGTTCAGTACGTGGTTGAGACTGTACTGTTTCTTGGCCAACGGTTGTGCAGGGAGGTTATTTGTTCACCCAACCGCTAGATTTTCCCCTTTATTTTGGATAGCCACTTTATAGAGGCTGGGCGAACCCCAGGAGGATCCCATAGGATCCATATCCGGCTGTTAAAAGATTAAATACAAGTCTGCCAGCAGCTGGATTTGAACCCAGGACTTTAGAAAATTAATTATATCGTCACTTGCCAATAAAACTAATGCAGTTCGAAAAAAAATCATTTAGTTGAAAAGTTGTAATCCTTCAATATATTGAGGAAACAACTATAATAGTATAATATATTTACTAATAATATAACATACTAATATTATAAATGTGAAAGTTTGTACGTTTGTCTCTCTTTCACGCAAAAACTACAGAACGGATTTCGATGAAAGTTGACAGTAATATAGCTTATACATCAGAATAACACATAGGTTATAGCAAGCGCGGATTTAGGGGGGGGGCGCACGTGGTTACGTCCTCCCCCCGACGGTTTTTTAGTTACTGTGGAGAATCCGTTATAGTTTAAAATAACAGAAATAACATGGTGAATAACATAGTGAAACTATTGTTTTGATATCCTAATAATATTATAAATGCGAATGTTTGTATTTATGTTTGTCTCTCTTTCACGCAAAAACTACTGAACGGATTTCGATGAAACTTATTCAGTAAAATAGGTTATACATCATAGGCTACAGTAAGGGCAGATTTATGTGGAGGGACGGGGGCATGTTGTCCCCCCGTTATACTACATAATTAAAGGCAAATCAGGAACTTAGCAACTTAAAATTTGTAGATAGGTTCTTTGTAAATTTAAGAGAGAAATTTGGATTATTCCATCCCTTTAATATAATAGGGATTTTAGAATCCGTCAGTTATGAAGTTAGACATCTGAAATTTTGGATGTACGAATAACTTATATTTTAAAAAAATAATTAAATTATTTATTTTAAATGATCTTTCACGAAACTTTATGTGGCAGACCGAATTCCACGCGAGCGAAGACGCGGGCACAATCTAGTCATTTTATATAACACCTGTACAAATATTACATTATACCATTTTTACTAATAATGAAAGATGATTTTTATTTATCAATTAAAGTTCTAAACCTTTAATATATTTAGTTTTTTAGAAATATTAAAATCTTCCTTGCCTTGAAAGGGTGTTGAAAGTAAACATTTTCAATACAAATTTACATTACATCGTTATAATATTTTGAAATAATTTTCCGATAGTTGATATATTGGCTTTTTTTTTAATGCAATGGATGATACGTAATGACATGAGATAGAAGCAAGTAGAGAAACTGGTAGTACTCAAATCACAAGTTCAACTAAGAAGGACTCGTGGCTATTTTCTTTTCAGACGCCTTGGAGGATTATCGGGAATTGAAGAGGAAGCTAGGTTTGAAACTAGAGGGTTTGAGTGGGAATGAAGTTTGTTACAAAAGGATAGATACCGGGTTCGGGCAAAATCAGCAATAAATGGGATATTAAGGTCGGTATGGATGACTTTATTGTTAACAAAATAAGGAGCATTGAGGATTTTACGAAGGAGTTTTGATTGTAGGGATTGGATACGAGAGGAATTCGATGGCTTAGTGGCGCCCCAATGCACTACTCCGTAAGTCCAAATAGATCGTATGATGGTCATAAAGATGAGTCTTTTGTAGTTAATCGGGAGCTTAGAGCATTTGTCTAGTAAGTCTTGAAGTAGTCTGAAACTTCGAGCGGTTTCTTGTCTTTTTAGTCTTGTATGATGATTCCAGGTTAATCGTTTGTCGAGGTGCAACCTTAAGTATCGAATCTGTTCTACAGGCTCCAGAGGGATATTATTAAAGGACACTGAAGGGCACCAAATCATTGGTTTACGGCGTAAGGTAAAAGTGATATGATGCGATTTTTGAGAATTTATTTTAATCCTGCAGCTTTGCCACCATTCTTCAAGATCAGAGATATGGGATTGGAGGCTTTGGGATGTCATGAAAGGATTAAAATTCGAATTTTAAACGGAAATATATTATATCATTGTGGTGTATATTTTTTTTAAAATTACTATTATTTGAAAAAGGCACTATGATCGGAAACAAATACAGAACATTCCAAACTGAATTGGTCACTGATAACAAAACTATTAATCAAGATAGGAGTGTAAGAGGATGACACTTTCGAAATAGTGTCTAGAAATGTTGATGGTGTCAAATATACGATTCCAAGGAATTTAATAAAAAATAAGATTATGAGAAAAAATAATATGATGTTTACTTAGTTATTTTGTCTTTGGATTATGGAAAAGAGCAAACTATGGTTTATGAGAAAGTTTAGGACTTCATACTTCATAGTAGTGAGAAACCTATATGGAATGTTTTATTCCTACTTAAAAATAATAATAAAAATGTCGTTGAAGGAAAGCAGGTTGGTTTTTCCTTAGGAAATATAAACCAGGAACTTCAACTACTAGAGAAATAATCATTATTTTTTTTGCGAAAATCGAATATCTCCTTTATTAGAGTTTGTTGCGTCAGAACATTGTTACCTCTAACGGCAACAGAAAATATTCGAAATGAATTCAAGAAGTGATCTCATCATATTGAACAACTTTGTTTTTTTGTCTGTTACTGTCTGAGTGGATTTAATGTCATTTGAAAAAAAAAAAAAAGGAAAAAATCTATGAAGTGCGCCCCAATTACACACAATGATATGTCATTGAGCACTTGTTTATATAAAACATATTACTAATCAGTTTCCGGTTTATTTTATCGTGGAATGCGACTAATCGATCGGAAAAGAAAACAAAACTAATTAATTGTCGAATCACGTTTATTAGAAACTAGCTTTTGCCCGCGACTTCGTCCGTGTTGATTTTGAATATAAATCTAAGTTGAGTTTAAATGGAGAGTGAATCAACAAACTACCTACTCCAACTTAACTTAAAGTTACACTCAATATTATTCACAATGACTTGAAGCATTTGTGAACTCAGCCAGCCAATAAATATTCCTTTGTTGCTCGATTTTTTTTAAAATGTCCTATTAAATATTAAATGGCACAGTTACAGAACTTTCCATGTGTTTTCGATTGAAATCCACTATTAGAGGTATCCGTGGGAAAAAACGGTTTCTCCTCGACAACATCCCGTTATTACAATAGCTTTTATTTTCATTTTTTTCAAAACTTGTACATGCAGTCTAGTCCCATTGCACAATTTTGGATGTTTTAAATTTCGATCATTACAGGTGCCCCAACTTTATGTAAAAGTTTATGTGCTGGCAGACCAGATTGATTTAAAGTATTAAAAAATTCTGAGGAATAGTGCAAGGCTACGTGAATTTCGACTACTGAATCTATTGATTGTTTTTAATTAGCTCGCCTTCGATTGCCCTTTTAAGCGTGTCGTTGATTTTAGATGCACTCTTATTTCTATCTCTTAACACTCCCTTATTATTATTATTATATCCTCTGATTAAACTTACTTTTAGGGGTTGATTTTTGAAAAATTAAAAAAAAAGGGGCGTTGGCCTTATAAAATGTACCTACCATCCAAATTTCAAGTCTGAAACTTATGTCGTTTTGGCTCTGCGATGGTCTGTCAGTCAGGACAAACTCTTTTATGTATATATATATCAAGAGATATAGATATAGATAGGTGATATATATATATATATATATATATATATATATATATATATATATATATATATATAGATAGATAGATGATGTACAACAAATGCGAATTCGCATACATACCACCATTAATTATAATTATGAGCAGTTCCTTAGTTGCTATGCTGAAGGTTCCATGTACAAATATGACTGTGACAGATTAATTATTTAATCTGTTAACTGCAATTTATGGAAACTATGGGATTTACAGATCTTCCTCGGATTACCTAGTTTCTGTGAAGTGGATAGCCTTAAAATAGAGAAAAATCTAGAGGTTGAGTCTGATCTCGGATAAATCACCTTCTTGCACAACCGCAGTCTTAGAAACAGTACAGTCCCTACAATGTACTGAATCAAAGATCCTTCATGGGTAGTAGTTAGTACAGGATTCTTTTTCCATACATTTCTTAAACAAACGTTTAGGTGCGATCTCTTCCCGAATATTAGGTGACAAGTTTAAATATTCAATAGATATTGACACTTCCTGTATGTTACATGAAGATAACGAAAAATCCATCCTCCTATAAATCCAAACTTTTCCTATATCTTCTAAATTCCCAAACAGATGCTCTATAATCAATTAATAATATATAGATATATTTAACTTAATCGATTGATGAATTACTGTAAATATTCCCCACTCATAATGATATCATTTTTTATATTATTAGATGCTATTATTTATTAACTTATTTTTCTATAAGCCTATTTCTTGTTATTGTAAATTTGTCTGTTTTTTAATCTTATTTCTTTTCCGAGAGAAGGAAACCCAAATAGAATAACTTGAGGCAATCATCCGAGACATTATTGCAACCATTAAATTTTAACGTAGGCCTCGTGTCTTACATGTTATAACTAAAAAATAAAACATTTGTATATTAATTAAAATAATACAATTAATTAAATATATTGTTAACAATGAATGACGCATAACTTGAAATCGATATCTACTTTTTACGTTCTGAAACCATCGATCCCCAACCCACCAACCATCAAACTCCAGACCAGTTCACGGTGTGTGCAGGGTTTTTTATTTTAATTTTATTTTTTTATGTTATAGTTTGGCAACTGCTTTAGCTTTTCGGATGACGAGGTCTCGTGTTATGATCCGTAAGTTTCCTTCCTTCATTGTCACGAAACCTGCTGAAGAAATGTAAATATTTAATCAAGATTTTGGGACCTTATCCGTACAGGAATAATCCGCATAACAAAGAACGTACCTATTACTACTAATGGGCTATTAAACTTTAAAAGTAATAAGCAAATTAATTAATAATTTTAATTGGTACTCCGCGAATTCACTTAGATAGTATTCAACCAGAAAGCTGTAAGGAAAGGAATTGTTCAAGGTCCTCACCAAGCAAAGCTGATTAATTAAATAATGTAAAAATATAACACGTCTTATCAGAATCAGCTCAGTAACACATTAATTTTAATGACAATTATGATATCAATAATTGCTACTTGTCACAGTATTTATACATAATTAAACATATTTTCCCGTCGAATCGAACAAAGGGCATCGAAACACTTCCGTATTTCATAATCCATTGATACACTACGAGCCTATAATAAAGATGTAGCCTAATCTTAAGTGCTTTTTATACACGTAATGTCTGTAATAAACATTAAAAACCGTAATGTATCATTCGCCATTACGTTCGAGTTTGTTCTTGTCTAATAAGGTGCAAAAAAAGAATTACAAAATTATAGCTCCCCCATCATTCAGTAATAAAATAGTAATAAAACCAATATAAATTTTTCATCAATGTTAAGTATCTTATCATGCCTTCCAAAAAGCTTTTGGTTTTATATTTATTTTTTATATTTATCTTGTTCGCTGTTGGCCTTTGTCCCTGTCGTAAATTCAAACACGTCTGATGGAGGAGCAAAATGGTACTGCACAACCTTGGGAAGAGTAAAATCAGAATAAATAGCTCATTTGTTTAGAAAGGTTAAGCAACAAGAATAACTATAGTAAAAACGTCCACACTGGAGGAATCGTTATACCCAACAAAGAAAATTATTACGGAAAATCGGGAAAGCTATTGGAAGAGTAGAGAGTATGAACTGTCAGCAATAAAGTCTGGGTGTAACATCGGAGCTATAAGCAATATGTCATAAAAATAGAGCGGGAGTAACTCAGTGTATAGAGCTCTAAGTTGCTGTGCTGAAAGACTTAGGTTCTCTTGAATCTGGGTGTGCCAGATAAATTATTTAATCTGATTTCAGCCATGTATGGACCCTGTGGGAACTAAATACCCTCCAGGAGTACCCTTTGAAAATGGGTACAGACCTGTTGGTTAAGTTCAACAATAATTAGATTATTTGTACTGCCAATAATTTCATCTTCTAACACTACCTATCCGTAAGCTCCTCATCACTTCTTTTATCTTTCCACATTTTGACTATGATTGTGTGGTATGCATACAGTGGCCTCTCGAAAAGGCTCGAGGAGAGGTTGAGGGTAATTATGGATTGTTCGGTTCGTTTTGTCTTCGACGCCCCGAGGAGGTCTCATGTGTCCACCTTTACGTTGGGTTAAACTCTTCCCTTCTATCCGTAGACTCTATTACCTAGGTTCTTACTTGTATCAAACTTTCAACTCACAACATCCGTCTTATATCTATAGTCTCCTACAATTCAAATCCTCTATCCAATCCCAGGGCACAAGATCTCGCCCTTCCGATCTTTATAATTGTTCTCATGGAACCAAAACTTTTGAGCGTTCCTTTCTCGCCCGTTCTCACTCCCACTCGATATCCGACATGTGTCTTCTTTAACCTCATTTAAATCCAAACTTTTCCTACATCTTCTAAATTCCCTAACAGATGCTCTATAATCAATAAATAATATATAGATATGTTCAACTTAATCGATTGATGAATTACTATAAATATTCCCCACTCATAATGATATCATTTTTTTATATTATTTGATACTGTTAAGACCGTGGAAAAATTCCAACGAAAAGCCTTAATTCTCCAAACTAAAACAGAAATAGAAATTATCTGTCCAATATTTCAACCATTCAGGCATCCTCAGAGTAGAAAGAGAATAACAGCAAAACAAAACATGAATAATGCACCCAAGAAACATCTCACCACCTCGAAGGCTCAAATGCAACTAATGAATCATAAGGAAGGTTATTCGACCCCAGCTGGTTAAGGTTAGATAAAAACAGCTGATAGATACTTCAGAAATTCAAAATTCAATATACACTCACCAAATTTCAAAAAGCACCACAGGAAAAATAAATAATAGCAAAAATCACAAAACTTAAGACGAAAGACCATTTGAAAAAATGAAAGTAAAAATGCAAGAAAAAAATTGATCGTTATCACCTTCCTTATGATTCATTAGTTGCATTTGAGCCTTCGTGGTGGTGGGATGTTTCTTGGGTGCATTATTCATATTTTGTTTTGCTGTTATTCTCTTTATACCTTTGAGGATACCTGAATGGGCGAAATATTGGATAGATAATTTCTATTTCTGTTTTAGTTTGGAGATTTAATGCTTTTCGTTGGAATATTTTCACGGTCTTTACATTTATCTAAGGTCTCTTTTTTACTTTTCAATATTAATATTAGAAACTGTTATTTATTCACTTATTTTTCTATAAGCCTCTTTCTTGTTATTGTAAATTTGTCTGTTGTTTTTTTATCTTATTTTTGTATTACATCTTCTAATTCTCTACCAAAATATACCGGCTAGTTATTTACTTTCAAGATATTATGTAAATATTGTTTTATTCTAATAATGCAGTCCTTTGGCCAGATATATATTTATTTAATTTTGTTCATTTCTGTTATTCTTAAAGGACCTGGTCCCAGAAAAAAATTATTTTTCTATTCTATTCTCTTCCTTTAAACTAAAATTGATTAAAATAAATTGTATAACTTATGCACAGGCCGCTAGGTGTTTCATGTCTTGATAATGTTGCTGACTCGAAGCTATAAGATCACCCCCTACCAAAAGACGCCAAAGGAGACTACATGTCACTTCATTAAATAACAATAATAAAAATTACGATCATAAGGATGCGTTGTTAAATAAATTTGAAACGAAAATAAGTTGGGGAAGCATCAAAAAACGAGAATCCTAAACGGCCTTAAAACCTGGGAAAAGAAAAATTTATGATTCGATCTATGAAAGCAGTAGTGGCTTTCTCTATCTTAATCAGTAAACACCGATCCCATGCGTTTTGAAAACAATACTCTTGTCTACGAGTGATAATGATTAAATAAACATATTTTATCTCAAATCACCAGAATAGCGCTCTCGTGTTAAAAAAAAAACTAGCATCACATCTGTTTTCTCCTTACATATTTATAAATTCTGAGCTCAAACTGAGAGATCGAGTAGCTGACAACGCTGAACATGATTAGAGAGTATGAACTGTCAGCAATAAAATCTGGGTGTAACAACGGAGCTATAAGAAATATATCATAAAAATAGAGCGGGAGTAACTCAGTGTATAGAGCTCTAAGTTGCTGTGCTGAAAGACTTAGGTTCTCTTGAATCTGGGTGTGCCAGATAAATTATTTAATCTGTTCTAGGTATGGACCCTGTGGGAACTAAATGCCAACCTTTATTTCACTTTATTTTTTAAACCTTCTTTTTATTTAAACTAATTGTTTATCTATTCATTTATTTATTATCATCACTTTTCGTCAGTTTTTTTGTGATGACGTATCGGATGATGCTATAGTGGTAATAATAAATTTTGCTTATCCAAGTATATTTAGGAGAGAGATCGAGTAGCTGACAACGCTGAACAGGATCGGGACTTTTTCCATTTCTCATTCCCTCCGAAGAACGGCGTGAATTTCATCCCTTTGACAAAAGGCTATCTGCGGGGCTACGATCTTGGGTTGTTATGCATACCACTACACCAAAGGTGACCCCTCTTGACCTCGTATGAATATATATATATTATGAATATTATATATATATTAGTATGTATTAGTATGAATATATATATATATATATATATATATATATATATATATATATATATATATATATATATATAAAATATATTTTCAACTTTATATCCATGTAATCTTCTTCTTCTTTAGCTTCCCTCTTAAGTGCCTTCTCAGCTTACAGGAGCATCCACCCAGGAATTCCATTCTTCCCTATTTCTAGCTAGGTTCCTGGCCCATCGGAAGTCCTTCCCCTCGCCTTACAGAGTCAATCAATGTAGTCGAGATAGGACATCCTAGAGCGGCCTCTGGGTCTTCTGCCTTCTGGGACAAATCCCATGGTCTTTAGAGGGTCTTTGTGGTCGTCTGTTCTTATAACATGGCTTCAGCTGGCGAATTTCCTGGAGCTGTTTCAATGGGGCCATCTCCAGTTTCTGACAAATCCTTTCATTGCGAACTTGGTCTCTCCTTGTTTTCCCAATCGTTCTCGGCAGAAATTTTATTTCGGCAGCGGTGATTCTGCTCTCCTGTCGGCCTGTTAGTATCACCCTATCCGCTCTATACACAAGTATGTGAAGATACAAGGTCTTGAAGATGTGGAGGTTGACATCCTAGCCAACCCCTCTCCTCCCTGCCACTGTGTCACGTATCTGGTAGTAAACTGCATTTGCCTTGTTCATCCTGTATCATATTTCTGCGACTACCTTCCCAGATTCGTCTATCGCTGTACCTAGGTATGTGAAGTCTGTCACCTCTTCTAATTCTTCTCCATCACAGAATATGTGGATATCTTCCTCCTCACTTTAACATTGTAGGATCTTACTTTTGTTGGTATTTATAAGCTTCTCTTTTCGGTGAAGCTCTTCAAACCATTCTATAAGTATGTTACCATACCATTCTGAGAGTGTGTTAAGACCACAATCATTACGTAACACACTAGAAACAAACTATCTTTCGGGGTGTAAACATTTATCTATTACTTAAAAATAATTTATTATTAACATGATATTCTCGTTTGTTTTTTTTTCTAATCTACAATGGAGTGAAGATAACTTTTCATTTTCTTTATGTACACGGTATTTTCTTTTTTTCTTGTACTATGCCTGAACCAACAGCAACGTCTTCCTCAATTGAGCTCATTTTTGTAACTTAAGTGGCGAAAAATATGTACTCAATTTTAATTGTTTTTTTATTAGCAAAAATCATCCAGTTTTTATTATTTTACCTTTTTTGTCGCCCAGGACGTGCCGATTTATCGGCTGATGTTATTGAACCTCACTAGCAATAAATCGTCGCAGTATATACCTTCGCTTATCTTACATTGGCTTGGTATGAACGTTACTTCGGAGGATTCACTACGAAATTAAAGATATACTATAGGCAACTCTAATGAAGTTTTATGAAATGAATTGAGCCAGTTTTGAAAGTAAACTCCTCAAATAGTTGATATCAATATGAATTTAATTATTTTTGATGCTCATTATCTTCAGAATCTGTCAAATATTCCACTGCATTTGATTGGTAGAAGATTATTCAATTATGAAATGGTTTTCCTTATTATATAAGAATTTAATTAACCTTTTGTTTATAATTTTTAAGAGTTTTATCATCGTGTTATCTTCCAATATTCATAGACTCAAGTTATTCTGAAAAAAAAAATCGGAATATACGCATTAAGTTAAAATTTTTATAACTTTTGAACAACCGAAGATAAACTGTAAAACTCGATAAAAGGAAATCTGAACCTCTGGCCTCTGTTCCTTCGAATTTTGTGGTTGAAAAGTAATTTTGTCAAAAAATGTGAAAAACGTGGGTCAACAGCTATTTTCAGCTATCTAATTCATAAAAATAATGTCGTAAATTAAGAAAGTATGACATGAAAATTTTCTCGAAATAACTTTATCTATTTATTTTTTAAAGGTTTCCTCAGATCGAGGTTTCTTTCAACCAAAAATTTCCTTTAATTCATATTTCCACTTTTTTCTGTCTTGTACATCTTCCTCCCCCAGACCATGGCCGGCCGTCCATACTTTCCTCAATGCCCTCTAACCCTCTTTATCGTGGTCTTTCTCACCGTTTCCTCCCTTCGGCACTCCAATTGAAAATTAAGTTGGGCAATCTTTCTTCCTTCATTCTCCTGAGATGAACATACCATTCCATTATTTTTTCTCCAAGAAAAAAAATAAAATCGGCTTCCAGTCAAATTCTTTTATTGTTTTATATGATAAAACGTTTCGACATCATGGTGTCATTTTCAATCATTTATTCCTATGCATTCCTCAACTTTAAATAAAATAACAATAATTACAATAATATAAAATTTGTTTACATAAATGTCCAAAAGATAATATACTATGAGTATAAATACCTGGAAAGTCAGTCTTTTTTTTAAAAATCATTTTTAAGGAGGTCTTTTGTCCTCCATAGTCAAACTTATATTCCATTACATAAAAACCAAACTCTGATCCTTGAACCATCTCATCCTTTATTCTTATTTTTATCAGTTATTAGACTTTAGTACAATTATAACTAATTATGTTCTAAAAGGTACATTAATAAAGTAAAATTAAACTTCAAAATATAAGTATTCTTATTATCTATATAATAATTTATGTTAATGGAAATCAAAAAACATTTAATTTTGCATCCCATATTAACCATACCAAATTAATTTGTTTAATAGATGTTGTTAAAAGCCAGAACCTGTACAGCTACGACCCATGAAGGTTCGTACTTGGTACTTTTGGGTACAGTACATGGTCGAGAGGCTGTACTCATTAAGTCAACGATAGACACACGATAGCA
This sequence comes from Arma custos, assembly GCA_037127475.1. Classification (NCBI taxonomy): domain Eukaryota; kingdom Metazoa; phylum Arthropoda; class Insecta; order Hemiptera; family Pentatomidae; genus Arma; species Arma custos. Next base: position 50,362,529 of record CM073763.1, on the reverse strand, counting down.
CAGGGTTATGATAGACCAATTTAAAAAAAAATGTTTGTACCCCTACAACCCATGGGATTCAGTACATGGTAGAGGCTATACTGTTTCTTGGGTTTGTGCAGGAAGTTGATTCGTCCTAGATCACACTCAACCGCCAGGTTTTCCACCCTATTTATTATCAATTATTAATTTAGCTTATGTTGTTTTAACTGCTAACGATTAGTCCCAGTAATTATAAGAAATTATTATTATTAAAAAAAAGCTACTTGCTACTGGACTTGGAGCTATTGGAGGAGAGCTGCCAGGGTATCCAGATTTGAAAGAAGGACTAATGCCGAAATTAGAGAACGGATGCAAATGCAACAAAGCGTCCTCTAAAATAAAGAGAAAAAATAATCATTCTTATAATTTTTTCCTTTTTTCAAAACTGGATTTATTTGAATTTCATCTTCAAGAAAAAAAATAAAATCGGCTTCCAGTCAAATTCTTTTATTGTTTTATATGATAAAACGTTTCGACATCATGGTCTCATTTTCAATCATTTATTCCTATGCATTCCTCAACTTTAAATAAAATAACAATAATTACAATAATATAAAATTTGTTTACATAAATGTCCAAAAGATAATATACTATGAGTATAAATACCTGGAAAGTCAGTCTTTTTTTTAAAAATCATTTTTAAGGAGGTCTTTTGTCCTCCATAGTCAAACTTATATTCCATTACATAAAAACCAAACTCTGATCCTTGAACCATCTAATCCTTTATTCTTATTTTTATCAGTTATTAGACTTTAGTACAATTATAACTAATTATGTTCTAAAAAGTACATTAATAAAGTAAAATTAAACTTCAAAATATAAGTATTCTTATGATCTATTATTTTTTAATTTCAAAATTATGGATGAATATATCTTGCTAATTTCTCCTGCCTCTTTTCTATCGTTTACAGCATTTTCTAATTTATCATTTATAAATAAAGCCTCTAAATTTTTTCTTTTTATAGTATTATCTTCTCTATGTAGAATTTTAGGCTTATCGAAGTCAAAAGTGTGCAATTCCTTTTTACAATGTGCTGATAATGCTGTACTTGTTTTAGCTTTAGGTTTAATGTTATTTTGATGGTGATATATTCTGTTTTTTAAGTGTGTACTTGTTTGTCCAATGTATATTCCATCACAATTATTACAAGTAAGTTGGTATATTAAATTTTTGTTTTCCATAATTGGTATCTTATCCTTTTGACTTGTTATAATGTTTTTGATTGGGTTTCTTGTTTTGTGTGCTATCTTCATTTCTGGTATGTCATAAATTTTAAAAGTTTATTTTTAAGTTTAATTATATAGGACATAAAATAGTTAATTTAGACAAAAAACAGGCATTCTGGTTAACCAATTCAATAAGGAAAAAATTGAAACTAACTATAGAAAAAATTTCAGATAAAAATTTGCAAGTTTTAATTACAAATATATGTGAAAGATGGAATAAAAATATTAAAGAAATTAAGTTAAAAAACATTAATATCAAAACAAATAAACCTAATAGGATGAAATTCAAAAACCCATATAATAATAGCGAAATTTTAGATAAACACAAAACAACTATATACTCTAATAATATCCAAGGAAATAATCAATATACCAAAAAACAATTTAATATTTTTTATTATTATAATAACTTACACTTAGACAATAGAGTAATCAACCTAACTTCTAGAGAAATACCTATTAATATTATAAATTTATTAACTTTAGGCGATAATTTCAATTATGAACCAAAAAATAAAAAAATAAATATATATCAAATGATAGCAGACGTAGAAGCAATAATAACTTTCATAGAAACTCCAGAAAACCATAAAAATGGCTTACGGAATACCATCAGTAAAAACATATTAAATTATTTAAATAAAGAAAAAAATAAACCTAAAAATACACTAAATAGATTCACTCAAATTATAAATAAAGATATCCTAACTACAAAGATCTTCTTTAAAAATAATGAAGATCTATGCATAATTAAAACTGATAAAACTAAAAAATTAGCTATAATAACTAAATCAGACTACAAGAGAAAGATTTTAGACATTTTGAATGATAAAGACACTTACAAAAGTATAAGATACAACCCGATGAATGAACTGAACATTAAAATAAATAAATATTTAGAAAAGTTAGTTAGATACAGATATATAGATAAAAATTTTAAAAATAAACTATCAAATAAATACTACAGTAACCCTAGAATTCACGGTTTAATCAAATTACATAAGGATGGATATCCTTGTAGACCTATTGTAGATGGAACAAACAATCCAACAGATAACCTTTCAAAATTTTTAAATAAATCCTTAGATTATTTAAATAACAGTAACGAATATGACATTAAAAATGCAATTGAATTAAAAAATAAATTAAACAATATGAAATTAGAGCAAGAACAGATAATAAGTAGTTTGGATGTGGTATCTATGTTTCCAAATATACCATTAAAATTAGCTTACAAACTTATAAATGATAATTGGGAAAACATCGAACCATATACTAGTATAAAATGTAAATCCATTTTTTTGGAAGGTATTAAACTATGTACAGAAAATGGATTTTTTACTTTCGAAAACCAATTTTTTAAACAAACAAAAGGATTACCAATGGGAGGCAGATTATCTGTAAATATATCTGGTATAGTACTAAACTACATTATTAAAGATAGCCTACAAAAATTAAACACCCCCCCCTATGTTATTAGTAAAGTACATAGATGACATTTTAATTATCACAAATAAAAATAATTTGGAAAATTTTAGTAAAATCCTAAATAAACAAAATAAAAATATAAAATTTACACAAGAATTGGAAAATAATAACTCAATAAATTTTTTAGACCTTACTATCATAAGAAAACAAAATAATAACCTTAAAACAAAATGGTATAAAAAAGATATCACCTCCAGTAAATTACTTAATTATTATTCAAATCACCCGAGACATCAAATAAAAAACATAGCATTAAATCTAATTAATAGATCAATAAAATTAACAGATGTAGAATTTTTAAAAGAAACGAAAAACAAAATATTCAAAATCCTTCTTAACAATGGTTTTCCAATCAAACTAATAAAAGATTTATGGCATAAACAAATCAATTTAAATATAAAAGATAATCACTTACCTATAAATATAAAAAATAAATTAAATGCAAAAGAATCTACTAACTTTTCAAAAATACATAGCCAAAATAATGCAATAAAAATTAAACCTTCTCAATCCAAAATAACTAATTTTTTTGTAAAAGAAACTAATAACATAGATCCACTTATAGACAATGATAAAATTAATATAGTAACAGAAGCACAAGATATAGAATTAAAACATAATAAAATTAAATATAATAGTATAACCTATATCAGAGGCTTATCAGAAAAAATCGAACCAACTTTTAAAATTTATGACATACCAGAAATGAAGATAGCACACAAAACAAGAAACCCAATCAAAAACATTATAACAAGTCAAAAGGATAAGATACCAATTATGGAAAACAAAAATTTAATATACCAACTTACTTGTAATAATTGTGATGGAATATACATTGGACAAACAAGTACACACTTAAAAAACAGAATATATCACCATCAAAATAACATTAAACCTAAAGCTAAAACAAGTACAGCATTATCAGCACATTGTAAAAAGGAATTGCACACTTTTGACTTCGATAAGCCTAAAATTCTACATAGAGAAGATAATACTATAAAAAGAAAAAATTTAGAGGCTTTATTTATAAATGATAAATTAGAAAATGCTGTAAACGATAGAAAAGAGGCAGGAGAAATTAGCAAGATATATTCATCCATAATTTTGAAATTAAAAAATAATAGATCATAAGAATACTTATATTTTGAAGTTTAATTTTACTTTATTAATGTACTTTTTAGAACATAATTAGTTATAATTGTACTAAAGTCTAATAACTGATAAAAATAAGAATAAAGGATTAGATGGTTCAAGGATCAGAGTTTGGTTTTTATGTAATGGAATATAAGTTTGACTATGGAGGACAAAAGACCTCCTTAAAAATGATTTTTAAAAAAAAGACTGACTTTCCAGGTATTTATACTCATAGTATATTATCTTTTGGACATTTATGTAAACAAATTTTATATTATTGTAATTATTGTTATTTTATTTAAAGTTGAGGAATGCATAGGAATAAATGATTGAAAATGAGACCATGATGTCGAAACGTTTTATCATATAAAACAATAAAAGAATTTGACTGGAAGCCGATTTTATTTTTTTTCTTGAAGATGAAATTCAAATAAATCCAGTTTTGAAAAAAGGAAAAAATTATAAGAATGATTATTTTTTCTCTTTATTTTAGAGGACGCTTTGTTGCATTTGCATCCGTTCTCTAATTTCGGCATTAGTCCTTCTTTCAAATCTGGATACCCTGGCAGCTCTCCTCCAATAGCTCCAAGTCCAGTAGCAAGTAGCTTTTTTTTAATAATAATAATTTCTTATAATTACTGGGACTAATCGTTAGCAGTTAAAACAACATAAGCTAAATTAATAATTGATAATAAATAGGGTGGAAAACCTGGCGGTTGAGTGTGATCTAGGACGAATCAACTTCCTGCACAAACCCAAGAAACAGTATAGCCTCTACCATGTACTGAATCCCATGGGTTGTAGGGGTACAAACATTTTTTTTTTAAATTGGTCTATCATAACCCTGTGCTATCGTGTGTCTATCGTTGACTTAATGAGTACAGCCTCTCGACCATGTACTGTACCCAAAAGTACCAAGTACGAACCTTCATGGGTCGTAGCTGTACAGGTTCTGGCTTTTAACAACATCTATTAAACAAATTAATTTGGTATGGTTAATATGGGATGCAAAATTAAATGTTTTTTGATTTCCATTAACATAATTTATTTTTTCAATATTCAGCGTTCAGGAATATTGGTAAAAAAAACTGTTCTTTCAAGTTTTTTTTTTAAATCCTCTCAAATTCAAAAATGTGCGGATGAGTGTTAATTTTCTTTGCCTTTCATTTGATTTCAGAACTCTCTGATAAATTTAAACAAATGACTACTATTAATAAATGCACAATACGTGTTTATTCATTATTACTTGGATTAATTAATCGATTATTTTTTCGATACTTATTGTTTTATTGCATAAGTACCGCTCAAGTGTTGAGCTATCATTATATCCAGGAGTTGGGCAAATCGTAATTTAGAATAAAATTGCGATTACTTATCATGTAAGTAATTTTGTAGAACGGCTAGTATATCAGTATTATGATTGGTCATTACAGTAATAATAAACTACCCATTCTAAAAAATTACATACATATTTATACTATATGTATTCTACAAAATACATATATTTTATTCGAAATTACATTTTGCCACACAGAGCTTATTTCTACGAATCTTAAGCAGTTATGAACAAAAAACTATTAAGCACTCATTATTTTTATGTAAATATATATATTTTTAAATTCTAATTAACCTAACCGACCTAAACCGACATAACGATAGCTGTATATAATACTATAGAAATTTTTTATGTTTTGAAAAGTAATAATATTGGTTTAACAACAGTATAGGAATGAATATAAAATGTTAATAATAAAGGATTAATTACATTTCATTAGAATAATTATATATGCATACTAAACTACGAAATTGAAGGAGCATCTTTAGCATAGTAGTAAATCGCTAATGGGTTCACCAGAATTTAAAATTATATTAACATCAGTATCTAGTAAATTGCCAAATAATTTTCCTCCAAAACATTATGCTATATGATCTAAAAACGTAAGGTGTTTTGAAGAATTTTTGGTTTGCAGTAATTTAAAATCGGAAATTTTAACACCATTTCTCTATTATATCAAAAACGTTTTAGTTATGTGATATTTTATACACTGTCCCTGATTTTTTTAAGCTGTTACACAAGATATAGCATGGAATGCATCAATTCAAAAAATAAAACATTTTATTTCAATATTTCGATTTTATGACTTGTCATTTCAGCACAGAGGCTGTAGTGAAATAAGACTAAGGAATTTTTGCTATAGACTATTTATGATGTTTTTTAAATTTGTAAAAAAAAAACCTATACCACTACAGCCCGTGAACGGGTCTGGGGTTCAGTACATGGTAGAGACTGTACCGTTTCATGGACAATGGTTCTGCAAGGAGGTGACGTCCTAGGAAACGCTCAACCGCCAGATTTTCCCCCTCAATTTGGGTACCCTGTTTTTATAATATTTTATAGAGGCTGGGTGAGCCCCAGGATAATACTAGGTCCCATATGATCCATCTCCGGCTGCAAAGAGACTAAATAAAAATCTTGGCATGCAGCGGGATTTGAACCAGAATTTCCGGCATGGCAACTCAGTGCTCTACCACTGAGCCACTCCGCTCCCTTATAGATTGGATAAATTTATAAAACAAATCTAATATAATAATAAAAATAATTTATTATTTTACATGATAAAATGTAGAATACTCAGTATTTCAAAACAAAACTCATATTTTAATCGGCTCACTAGGAGCGTGGGGGTACAAAATATGTATTAACCTGAACTTAAATTTTTAGAATAATGTCGGGTACCTCTACTAAAACAATAAACAGGGGTAGCTACTGCAATAGAATTAAATAAACAGTTGTTTAGTTAGAAAAATGGGGGTTGGTTGGTCATCTGGATAACAGGGGTAAATTAAATTATTGAATAAATTATATTAGAGACAAACTTTAAAAAAAAATATTGATATGGTTTTTTAGGCTGGTTTTGTTTAATACAGTTCCAATATTGAGAATTTAAAAGTAATACATAATTAAGAATAATATTTTATTTATATAGTAATTCGTAATAAGGAATTCAATCAATGTATAATAAAAAAAAAATATCGATTGACTCAGCGAATTTTCCTAAATACTATGTATTAGAGATAAACTTAATGCTCTGATATATGTTTTGAGTACTTCCAGTAATTTATTCTACTTGAGTACTAGCAGTCCATCCTATAAGAATTTGGGAAAAACCAACAAGGAAATATATCGCTATTAAATTAAGGTTTGGTTAACACATTTGTATTTATGTATAACTTTATAAGCAAATTAGAATAATCATATTTTTTTAAATTTTCATTTCAACGCAAATAAATAAACGATGCATCCATCAGTGTTTATGTTTCATGCATAAGTGTGAGTGATGGAATATATTGCAACATTACGCATTTGATAATCGTGACTATTGAAAAGTAAAAATGGCGTAACCTTCTTACCAAGAAATAATATCTAAAATAATTTTTTTTTTCATTTCGTACACTTCGAGTATTATATTTTTTGTTGTCACCTAAGGTCAACATTCAACGATTAGAGCAGATGTAAGAAGTAAAGAGAAATTGAAAAAACAAATAATAATGTCATTGTTGTTTAACTTCTGAATTTTCATTTCACAAAAAAGAAAAAAAAACATTTCGAATAACCTATGTTATCGATATAAGAATCATTAACTTGCTAGTTTTTAATGACGCGAATGACAATGAATTGCGTTTGTGATAATTTGAATTTCTGGCATTAAAAGATCTGGAATTGATGCTTGTAAAATGTAAATAGGTGTAAAATGTAGGAGAACGGAGTGGTAGAGCACTGAGTTGCCATGCCGAAGGTCCTCGGTTCAAATCCCGCTCCCTGCCAGACTTTTATTTAGTCTATTAGGGGAAGGAGATGAATCCTATGGGATCTAGGACCCTCCTGGGGGTCACCCAGCCACTATAAAGTACGTATCCGAAATAAGGGGGAAAATCTGGCGTATAAATTCTTTGTTTGCAGTATAAATGAGGATAGGATTCATATCTATAAAGTTCTTATCATTTTAAGATGTATATTACTGAATTTTGAAAACAAAATTTATTTATACAGTTTGTTTCAGTTATATTTATATTAAAAATATCTACTGTCCCATTGAACATGTGGTTAAAGTCTAAAATAGGGGAAAAATCTGGCGGTTAAGTGTGACTACGACAAATCACTTCCCTGCAAAACCGTTGTTCAAGAAACCGTACAATGTACCTTGTAACCTTGTACGAAACTGAACCCCAGACCCTTCATGGGTTGTAATGGTACAGGTTTTTTTCCCGGTTAAAATGTAGAAAAGAGAGAAACATCTAAAATATCCCCCTCATCTAGTGACACCATAGGTTTTTTTTCACTTTATACATAATAAGCGCAATAAATTAATAATCATTCTCACTAGAGAGCTCTTATGCCGGAATCTTGAGTTTCGTATTGTGAGGATCATGTAACATAATTGGAGCTTTTAACATCCACATATAAATACTTATCAATGAGTTGATCTCCTTGAAAATAAACTGATATCTAATCAAGTACTTTATGATTTAATTTTTGTGTTTTTGTTAATAATCATAATGCTCATCTTTGTTCAATATTTTATAAAGTAGACTTCTCACAGCCTGATTATAACTATGTAATTTATTAAATACTACCTTTAAGGACTGCGATTTTAAACATTGAATTTATTTTTACATAATTTGAATTTATTATATACATCGCAAACTGAGAGAACACGGAGATATAGGATCAGTGGAAAGAAAGGATATGTCTACCGAGAAGCGAAGCAGGATGGCTGAGGTGGCTAAGTACCACGAAGGATACGTGGGAGACCTAGGTTCGAGTCCCGGTGCTGGTCATATCTTTTCTTTTGAAATAAAATATTTAAAAATATTAAAAGAATTCATTTTTATTTCTTTGAAAATCGCTTACCAATTATGTACTGTATTGAAGCCCTTTTTATTTTTTTATTAGGTCCCTTTCCATAAGTTTTTGGGTATATATTTAATTTATTGCGATATAGCTTGATTTGAATTATTCCGGTAATATCGTTATGGTTGGTGTAATATAATTTTCTGTGCCAATATTTCGTTGTCTTTCTATGTTGGTAGAACTCAGGGGAATGCCAATAGCGAAGTACGTAGTAACGTAGTTGATCTGGTAAAATGGATCGGAAATTTCGTACAGAATCGAATCAGTATTCAGTTATCCGTGATGAGAGTTGGGGCAAAATGTTAAGCTTTACAGCCTACCTATTCCTCCTCAACGGAGTGGATAGCCATATTCTGGATGAGAGGAGGAAAAGTGGTAATCCAGGTGAAATGAAGTTTCTTCGCAGAAATTTCAGGCTCATGGACCATCACAGGTTAACGATACTCGCTTAAGAAATCAGTGGATCTCCTTGCAAAAGACCAAGAACCTCCTATATAAGTCATGTGAAACGAGTAGGAAGACTAAAGAAAAAATGAAATAACCTCAACATGTTCAGAGACATATCATACAAATGGCTGGGTGCATCCGCAGGGGAAAAATATGGAAGAAAAATGTAATACTTAATACTATACTTTAATAAGAGCAGCAGTTAATTTCTGGTTTTGCTAATACACAAGATTTTTAAAAAGCTGTTAGTATCGTCTATTCTAATCATCAAACCATCTCAGATGAATTTTACCCCTCGTCCACTTTCCTCATTAGTTTCTTCTCATTATTTTGGTGCCGGACAAGAGTAAGGAGATATGAAAACCAAGAGAAAGGAGAGATGAAGTTGCAAGCCAAGGGAGGATTGTAGAGCAAAAGTATAGGTAGGTAATTTTCAATATGTAGAAATGTATAATATGTTAAACATGTTAATTACACAATATTAAAAAAGTTGTTTCGAACTCTTTATTACACTATTTATATAGTCTGCAAAAATAAATTTAGAATATTTATATTTTATATCAACAATAAAAATGTGTAATCAATAGATGTATAAAAATTGATTACAAAAACAGAGCATAAACGAAAACCTTTACTTGAAAAAAAGTTGTTACAAGAATCGAGGCGTTGACATGGGAAAGATATTAAGTTATTAAAAGTAATATTACAAGAGAAGAAAAAAACTGCTTTTTCAACTCAAAATGAAAGTTTTAAGAGGAAAAAAGTAACTACTACCGTTCATAGAAACTGACTTACTTTTGACTCACTCCTCTTTAATATCACATTAGCATGAATCATAACTACCTTATGTGACATGCATAGGCGGATCCAGGGGGGGGGGGCACGTGCACAGACGGTGTTTTGTGTACTGTAGAGAATTCATTGGAGCACATACTTATAGGCAAATCATGTGATGATAGTTGTTAAAATAACAGAAATAACATGAGTGAAACTATTCTTTAGATATTTTAATAAACCTTTCTATAAATTTTACTAATGCATTTCTAAGTTATTGTTGATTTTTTGCCTGTCTGCCCGTTGTGCCCCCCAGAAAAAAATCCTGGATCCGCCCTAGGTGACATGTGAATGTCTCAATTAATTATTGATGTTAAGAAGATGGTTTGAAAAAATGCAGGTTAACCTAGTACCTTGGGAGGATATGGATGAAATTGTTTGTTTTTAATACTTTATCAGTAAGCAATTATTACTTATAAAGCATTCAATCGCTCTATCTATTGACCGCTTTTATAACTTATTAATATGATTTAAAACTTTAATTTCTTCAAATGATTCAAATGTCAAATGCCGTTTCGAATCGAATTCGCATAAAGCGCCAAGAAATAAAATAATTTTGAATCACCCTGGGAGCGAAATAAAAATAAAATTTAATATAACCTATACTGCGCAAAATTAATAGGAATATTGCTAATTTTGTAGTATATAATTTATCTAGCATTTATAGTATTATAGATTTAATCACTAATTCAATACTTAATATAGTATAATTCCTATTAAATATTAATGTGTTTTATAGTAAAAATAACGTTAAAATGCTAGGCAAATATAACAAAATTAGTGGTATCCTATTAATTTTTGCGCAGTTTATATAAAACAAATTTAAGATCAAAACCTCAAAAGAGACATAAATAACATGTTAAGACATTAGAGGAAAAATCCTAACCCAATAGACTTAATTCTCTAACCTAATTAACCACGTACCTAAAAAACTAACAAGAAAAAATACCTGTCTATATATTTATAAATGATATATTTTTTGTATAAAAGTGATTTAATTAACTTTCTATAAAGTGGCAATTGACAAACGCAAACATGTATCAGCTAAGAGAACAAATAAAAGTAAATAACAATTAATTTAAAATTAAAAAGTGTTACATGTATTAATTATAAAAATAATAAATACCTTGTAAAGAATAAAAAAATTATGTGGTAATATTTTTATTTATTTATTTTTATCTATTAACGATTTTAGCTTAATTAAATTAAAATACTTGAGATAATTTTTGGTATCTGTTCCGCAGCTTGTCGCTTCGTGTTGAGTTACAAGTTTTATTATTCCTTTCATTTTTAATATTTTCCAAAAATGCAAATTATGCAAATGGAAAGAAAATGTAATTATGGGTAATGTGTATAATTCTGTAATAATTTCATGAAGAAATAAAAGTTTCAACTAGCACTTCGATCTATAGATGATATGTGTTTGTTGAAACGTTCATTCCTAGTTGAAATGCTTACCGAAGTAAACACATTTCCCACGATTACATTCTCATTTTCATACTAGAACCCATGATTTTATTTTTGGATGATATTAAAATGGAAACGAATGGAAAGTTTATACTTGTGACTCAACTCGAAGCGACAACCTGCGGAATAATTACCAAATTGTTACATACATGGGAAAATTGTTTTATTTTAGTATGAATTTAGTAATATCTTATACAGTACGAAACGATTTTATGAGAATTAATTATTCTTGAAAATTTAAATACAATCTTTAAATACCTGTTGATTTCATTATGTTTTATGCTAATGTTAATTATTATTATTTCTCACCTGCTAGTACGGACAGGTACAGCTTTAGCCTCGACGGCCTGTCCCTCTTGACGATCGCTTCCTTGGAGTCCTTCTCTGTCACCATCTTGCCGCACTACTGGCTTCTCAGGGTCCCCTTATCACTCATTATCACTTCGTCAGGGGAGTGATGAACCACTAAGCTTCCCTCTTTCGGCTCCTGCGGTTTTACGTAATTTCTTTCTCTTTTTCTTTTTTAAACAAATAATTTCGATAATCCCCAGCATGAAACTGTTTGCTTTCCGAAAGAATGTAAGCTTCCGATATTACAATTATTTATACTTTCGATTAAAAGTGTCAACTTCTGAGGCTGTAGTCATTTACTCTTAATTAAAAAAAAATGCACGACTACAAACAATTTATTTATTCAATTAACGCCATTTCGTACTGTTGTAGCTGATCGGACGATGCTACATTGGGAATCCTAAATTTTTCCCAATAATTAGGACAGAGATATTTAGCGTGTACTGGTACCGATAAGGCTAGGGAACCCAAATTACGCGCCTTCCGAAGGGCAGCACAACCGATGTGGGTTATTTTATTCCTTTTAAAAACTCCTGAAATCACCTGCTAGGCTGCGAATGCTACAGCGGGAGTTCTAAATTTTTCATTATAAGAATAGAGAGCTTGGTATCAGTTCCGCAAGTGGTCTCTTTGAGTTATACCACAAGTTTTAACATTTCATATATTTCCTTTTCAATATTCCAGAAAATAAAATTAAACGTGGGCTTTATTAAGAAAAAAAATAGTGTGATTACTGGAAATTTGAATATTTCAATAACCATTTCATCTAGAAATGAACGATCATATATCATCTATATTTTGAAATGATAGTTGAAACTTTTATTTCTTGAAAAACAATTCCTAGAGCCTTCTACTGGACTGCGAACCCGCAAACTTGGGCGTAGAAGGTATTTATGCTAACCATTACACCTCAAGTGACCCCAACTACAAGGGTCTAGGGTTCAATCATAGAGACTGTACTGTTTCTTAGCCAATGGCTTTGGAGGGAGGTAATTTCGCCGAGATCACACTCAACCGTCAAATAAGGGTAGAGGCAATGTGAGAGGATGATGAGAGGAAGATCATGAGGATCTTCGAACAGAATCTATCCTTAGTTGTAAACAGTCGTACAATTAAATTTAATGTTCACGTAATTAAAATGATAAGAATTAAGATGAGATTATAATTAGTATGGATAATTAAGCAGTAAGGATGTAATTATCCACGTATGCGGTAAACTTCTATTGTCTTTGCAAAGGTATAATTGTAATATTGCAGTTAGTTAATATGAACTAATAGTATTCGTTGCTACGTCGGTGGATATAAAACGTATAAACAACATTAAATCACGAGGTCACAGGTGGTCTCGTGGTTAGAATAACAATCTACTGTTCCTAGGATCGCGGGTTCCCAGTCCGGAAGGTGGCCTTAGGGCATTTAAAAGTATCCTTGATTATACCGTCCTTCGGAAGACATGTTTGGAGGGCTGAGCCTATACGATGTTAGGTACTCTAGGTGATTGGAAAGAACCTGGGACAACAATGCCACTTTAGTCGTCTTATCCAGCAGGCGGATATTCCGTGGATAAATTCTATCTCCTATCCACAAAAAGGTAAACTATCGCAATAGCAATATTATACCTTTTTTATCTTTCCTCTGCAATACGTCAACACCTCCTCATACATACAGGCAACATTATCTTGATACAAACAGTAGGTACATTGCTTACTCGTAAGAACGTAATATTCTTAGGGCATAATGGTTAACATAAGATCTTCTATGCCCAGGTCTCACTGCCCCAGGCATGTGGGCGGATTCACAGCCCAGCAGGTGACCCTAGGATATTTAAAAGGGATGATTATGCCGTCTTCCGGAATGGAGTAACAATAGCGGTATAGAACCTAAATTGTGTCGGCTGCTCGTTAAATATTCCTATCCTAATTTTACCGCTATAGGCAAAATTTAGAATTACTAAATGTAGCATCGTTTAGCCATAGTAGCAAAAGGAGACGTTAAATGAATAAACAAACAGCAAATTAAATCATGACAAACATTTTTGTTTCGAATCTTACGCTACATTAAGAATTTTTGTTTTACTTTATGGAGCTCCTTTAAAGAAAAAAAATGTTGTGATTAATAGATTTAATCAAGGGTAAACGCTTTGAGCATGACCGTATAATGCTCTTCGTAACAAGTCTGGACTGACCTTGAACCTCCGTCCGCTCTCGGAGGCCGCGCTACGCAGTCGATCCTCGACAAGCAGGGCAAGTTGAGGAGCCGATGCTCTACGTACGTCCACCAACCCTGATTGATCGGTTCTTCTTGGACCCATGTCACCTTGACTGAATAATATCTGCAATTATAGAAAAACAAGGATTACCTCGAGGTACAATCTAAAGAAAATCTATCCCTCGCGTTCCTCACCTCAGCAAGTCTGCATTTATTATTTCGTAAGGAAGTGGACATATCTGTTCTATCCTGCAAATGACAATTTGGTCATCCAGCCCTCTGTTTGTCCTCTCGTTCTTCAAGTCGTAATATATTCTGCCCGTGCAGAGCAGAATCTTCTTCACCTTTGAAACATCTTTTATGGAGGTGTCACTGAAGTACGGCTGGAACCTGAAAATATTGTAGAAATATCGATGATAGAAAATAAGGAAATGATGCAAGCTGGTCTTGGCTTCTCTGGAACATGAAAGGGAATATTAAGTTGCCAGTTAAAACTAGGCTTCACATGTTCAAACAACTAAACTGAAAAGTAATCAGTCGTGAAAACGATATCATATATTTTTGATCTTTGATTGCAATGCATTAAGACATCTTCATACATTCATGCAACATCATCATGATACTACCAGCCTTTTGTAACCTAAGTTATGATTATACCTATAGCCCCTGTAATAAGTAGTTAGGTCGTATTTTTTTCAGAGGGAGTGTATTGAGGAAAGCAGAATCTTGTAATTCTCGTAGTTTTGAAATGGGATTACAACATAAGCAAGAACTCATTTTCAAACAAATGCCTGACCCACCCCCTATTCCTTATGAAAATAATACGATTACACTTTCCAAGTATTAGAAACTCATTTTGGATAAAAGTTAACTTATTTACTCATGGCATACAAATGTATGAAATGTGCCAACTAATCAACGGTACTTTCAAAGGGCTACTTTGATGCTTTTTAAGAATAAAACGTTTTTATTTATTTATTTAGTTTTTTTTTTATTAATGCCATGTAATGGCATTTCTAACATACGCTGATGAGCCTTCCAATAAAGGGATGCATCATCATCTTTATTTGGGATATCTCTCAGACCACTGCAATGTCATAAGTGTACACTGCACCTTCCATTGCACCAGACACACATGTGGGATCTATATCAGACTCTGCGATACCCATTATTTGCAGGTGTGCCTGGAGATAAGTGTCACCTGTGATGTCTGAACCTGAAGCTTCGCCTCTTGGAAGATCTCGCTTCGCCTCGTGGGAGCTACTCAAGTGCAAGGTACTCCAAATTTGCCTTTCCCTTGTGACTCGTGAGTAAAGAATAAAACAAGAATTAAAATTTTTTTAGGAAATTTTAGTTAATAATAAAATTCAATTTTGACTCACTCATTCAATTTAATTTAATTTTTTATTTATTTCTTAGTTACACAGCATTTAAATAAAATTATTTAGAGATATACCTCGTCAACTCCATATTCCGACGTAACAGCCAGGATCTATTTTCTTTGATATGCCCTATTATTCTTTTTGATCGGTCCACCTTCTGTGCATCGGACTTGTTGAGAATCCACGTCTCACACGCATTGTATAAGGAAAGGGGTTGCATGGAGTTTTATAGGGGATACCAGGAGCTCAGCCTTTCTAATTTTGTCAAAGTTCAGAGAGAAATGGCTCGGACACGTTTTTAGGATGGAGGATGGGAGGAGTCCCTCGAAAGTGTGCAAAAATACTCCAATCGGGACCAGACCTAGATCTCGGTGGAGGGACAATGTACTAACAAACGTTAGACAAGAAGGAATAAATATAGCCTGAGCTGCAGATAGACAATCCTGGGGCAAAATGGTTGAGCTGGCCAAGGACCGTTTTAGGCTTCTGTCGTGCCACTAGAAGAAGAAAAAGAAGAGAGCACCGGCTCTAGCCCATGTCGCGCCCTTATCCAATCGTGACCTAGGCGCCCTCTAGTAGGCACGCGATTAAAATTTAACACTTACAATTATACAAAGTGTTACAAAAAACAGTAAATCCCCATATGAGGTGAATGTGCTCTTGAAACTAAACATATTTTGCTAAGAGATCAACATGAAATAAAAATGTTTGAGACCATAAGACGCCCCGCGGCGCCCCTTGAGACCCGGAGTCCATGTGCCCCGCACACCTCGCACATTAGGTAAAGCCAGCCCTGGAAGAAGAGATAAACCTCATAGTTTAAGAAATAAACAAATAAAGACATATCAAACCAAATATGGTGATAAGTCCTTCATTAACAATAAAATTACAGAACCGAAGAAGCTACTATATCATCAGTTAATCCCCTATCTCATGTTTATTTTTTTCATTTATTGTTATATGGCCATTGCAATTGCTTCAATACATTTACAAGGTTAAGGGCAAAGAAAATAATTTTATCAGCCCGACCACAATTTTTTATTAAGTCTAGTTGAGGTATTTTATATTATGTATCTCAATTTCATGCAATTCACTACAGAAAAATGAACGTTGCTGGAAAATACGGACTGTTGTTAGGATACAATTTTAAACATGGTGGTACTTCATCAAGATGAATGATTTAATAGAATAGAAAATTATATTTATAATTTA
This sequence comes from Arma custos, assembly GCA_037127475.1. Taxonomy (NCBI): domain Eukaryota; kingdom Metazoa; phylum Arthropoda; class Insecta; order Hemiptera; family Pentatomidae; genus Arma; species Arma custos. The sequence continues at coordinate 50,345,846 of CM073763.1, read as the reverse complement.
TTTATTTTATTTTTTATCAATTGTTATAATTTTTAAATATTTTTATTTGAAAAGAAAGGATATGTCCAGGGCCGGGATTCGAACCCGGGTGTCCCATGTCTCCGTCATGGTGCTCTGCCACCTGAGCTATCCTGGTTCGTACCTCGGTCAGATACTTTCTCTTCACTGATTCCATAAAAATATTTAAAAATGATAACAATTAATAAAAAAATAAAATGAATAAATTATAATTATATATAATGACGTAAATCAACCAGATCCTAATAAAAGTAATGTTCAATGAAATGAATTCTCCACCTTGTATTCATCGCAAATTGCGAGAACACGGGAATATGGGATCAGTGAAGAGAAAGGATGCGTCTGACCGAGGTACGAACCAGGATAGCTCAGGAGGCAGAGCACAATGACGGAAACATGGGAGACCCGGGTTCAAATCCCTTAAACCTACAGGGAGGATTCTACGAATGAGTGGTGCAAGACAATAATTGCACTAGAGGGGTTTGGTGATTGGAAAAGTTCAAGTGGAATTTAAAAAAATTGGTTAATATAAGGTCAAGGAAAAAAGGGTTATGAAATTCATCGTGTTGGGTTATTTTGGAAACGTAGTAGTATCAGCTATGGATCTTAGGACTGGATTGAAAGGATGTATTTGATGTTCGAAGGATATGCGATCGTCCAAAGTTCAAATCAAAACGGTTCTAAATTAGTAGATTGATTTCGATTGAGAATCGAGAAGACCTGCCTAGTGTTCTGTACAGTAAGCCGAATCTTTATTGAGTTCTTGTCTTTTAAATCTTGTATGGAGGTTCCATGTGGGTCTTTTGTCTAAGGCGTAACTGTGTCGGATCTGGGTAGGGGAATGTAATAAATTGGACTTATGGACAGAAGCTCGTTTCATTAGCCCATCTTTATTTAATCGGAACGTATAGTAAGTAGGCTGCATTTTTATCGTATCAAAGGTAGTACAAAAACTAAACTCACGGAAATCAGATAATTACTATCAAACAGTGAGCAATGTATCCATGCATTTTATTATGCTAGCGTTTCTTGGTGGAGTGTGTACAGAATAGGACCTACATTTGACTCTTTTTCCAGGCTCAGAGAATTTTCCTTTATTTCCTAGACAGCCGTTTATTCATTGGTTCAGTAGTCAACGTGAAGAGGCCAATAAGTACAAGGAAAATAAGAACTTAGATGTTAAGTGGACACTCCACAACTTCCTTGCTCGCCTGTAATCCAGTCGCTCTTTGTGGACCTATATCATTATTCATTAAATGATCTCTTGTCACAGAAAACAGAGAAACGTATAAAGCATTATAGGTAAAATTAAAAAAAATATAATAAATTAGTTTTTTATCAGGTTTCTAGAATAGAATAGAAAAGTAACTTTATTCTGGGGACTATGGTCCCTTTAGAATAACAAATATGAACAGAAAACGAAACATAATGTTTATCTGGCCAGAAGGCTAAGTATTCTACTATGTTATATTAAATAAAAAGTTCTTCTGGCAAAGTATAACTGTCGGTGATAAAGTAGTGACCAATATATAAGGTAAATAACTTGATTTACACCAATCTCTAGACGTTTAAACTTATCGAAATGGATATCTCATTTGAAAAATGAAAGGTGTTGTTTTTCACGAAACTACATTTCCTTTACTTCATAATAGTATGTAAACGTATGAATGTTGTGAACGTGTTCGAATGAATGAGACTAGGATCTATTTAAAGAAATTTCTTTAATAAGATACAAATTCTCCTTCGTTCCAGTAGCAAAAAAGGAGATTAAATTTATGAAAGAAATTGTGGAAAAAGTCGTCCTGCAGGCATCTTTTGATAAGTATCTTTTGTAACAAAACGTGGCAAAATTAAACGTGTTCTCCATTTTAAATATCTCGGTGAACCAATTCAGGAGAATGGAATAGAAACCAAAGCCAACGAAATTAGATCCCCAAAATGGACGCTGTACTCGTATATTCCTGATTTCGAACAGGAATAGAGACGCCATAAAAATAAAATTAATGACAAATCATAAGAAAAGCTTTAATTGTAGATTGAAATGGTCAGGGTGTGCATTCAAATATTGCAAAAAATAAGTAAAACTCATTTTATTGTGCCAACGTTTCGGCCAAATGTGCACGCCTTCTTCAGGGCTGCCTGCGGGGAGGGCGATGTGAGTCCCAACTCTATGGAATTCCAACTAAAAAGGTTTTAGGCTCAAAAACAAATAAGAAATAAAACAAAGCTCTGATATTCACAGCGATATTAACAAACGAAGATTTTATGGACAACTCAAAAGGATAAACAACAGGTGGACTAGCTAACAATTTTTATGAAAAGATGAGTTAATCCAAAACAGACACAATGGAATATATCGGCGAAATAAAAAAAGATCAGAGACTGGCCGGAATTTCTCCAATATATCCTGGATATCCAAAACGAGATTTAATATTCATACGTGAAAAATTAACCACGAGTATAAATCAAAGATGAAGACTAGAACAACATAAAATCTAATGGAAAGAGAGGCAAATGCATGTCTCTAATTACTTTGTTGTACTAGTTGTCCTTCAAAACTAGGAAGAGAATTTATAATCCAAAAATTAGATCCTTAGACTATTTTCGGATAATTAAGAAGTATCACGTGATAAAAATGACAAAAAATAAAGAACTTACTTGGTGCCAGTTTCGAGTTCTTTCATCTGTGCCTTGCACTCTTCGCTGGATATCATGATATTGGGTATGAAGACGACTAATGGTCTTCGGTGGGCCATCTTCATCTGCCTCCGGATGATGTGAAAGAAGTTGGCAGGAGTGGAAACGTTGGCGAGGATCATATTCGTTTTCTCCATCTGCTTATTGACGTCTGTCTCGGTTGCCGTTTCGCAGTCGCTTGTCATTTGAAGAAACCTTTCAGGACGACCGTTGCACACTTTGGACGCGGTCTCGCCTAGAGAAACCATTTCTGGTATAGCTATTATAGATCCCTTAAAATACAACAGCTAAAAGTATCGTCTGGTTAGGTTTTTACATCGGTGGTAGTGAGGGATGAGGAAGATGATGTTGCTGTGGTAGTTGTACTTCAAGTATCCTCCAGCGATGTAGTGGTCGATGACGACTTGCGCTTTGCTTGTCTTATCTCCTTCCGGTGCTTCCCAGACAACCAATGTGCTTCTTGTTGCACAGGAGAAACCATATTCGAAAGCTGAAATTAACATAGTCACTTATTCATCATGTTTTTAACGATGTTTTATCTGGATGAAAACAAAAAACCTAGAACAGATAAGATTGATTTAACATGGTTTAAGGAAGCCAGGCTCACCCGGGCTGTAGCTCTGTGTGGTAAAATATACTTCTTTAAGTATCAAACTGGTTGTAAGACTAATCGTATGCTGTACATCAATATAAATACTGCGTTAGTGAAAATATACAACTACAAATTCATTTAAATAAATGGTATTTGGGAGTTTGATAAGAAACAGGACATGTTTACTGAACAAGTTTACCGACGATTCGGCCTCTATTCTAAGCATTCTTCAGAACTATGGAACCGTTAGATAATAGAAGAGCAGACATAGTTTTATTTCTTATTGAATCTCCCAATCATTATCTCTTCTACATTTCATCACACGTCAACTATACCTCTTCACCTGGATTGATTCCTCTTGGCTTGCAATTATTAACAAAACAAGTAGAGAGGATTAGTTTCTAAGGGGTATAAGATAACCATACATATAGGTAACTAAAACTAGCACCTTATTTCGAGAGCAGCTTCGGAAGCCAATGTTGCATAGTATACTCATTCTTTTTGAGTTTGTGATGTATACCACATGGCAGAATTAAATTGAAACAGGTAGCAGGTTAAAACTAGCACATTAAAAAGTCCAAGTCTGATAATGAAAACAAGATTACAGCGTAACTATACCATATCCCATTGTTCAAAATTATACTTATGGAGACTTGAACACTTGGAAATGACCAACACTGTGATAACAAAATTGAATATACCTGCCGCTGCGTATTGGGAAGTTGTGCTTTTACAATGAGTATAAACGGCCTGTTCAGTAGCTAAGTTGTTCAGAAGATTGTAGGTGATACCGTGAACCGAATCATCTTCAAGAATGTGGAGCCTTCTGTTCACGTCCATCCCACTTAGCCTTACTAAAAGACCTTCCTAAAACCAAATATATTTTAATTAATTTACGTTTTTGGAGTTTTGATTGTCAGTTGTCAGTGCCTGCATTTCTTGATCTGGTTTCTGGATATATGTTTGCTAAGTAGTTATTTCATCTCCATTGAGTTTCAATTATGTAATGAATTACTGCCGACAGCAAATGATTAAGCGGCTATGCTTTGTGCAATTATACATTTCATTATACTTTTTTAAAATAAAAGTATGAGGCATATAAAGAGGTACGTTTGCGTCTCTACAGATATATTAAAAATAGTAATAGAATAATTAAGTGTACAATACAGAGGGGAATTACCCTTTCATCAGAAAAAAAATCTAATGTGTATATTACGATTCTTATTTTAAAAATTACGGAACATAAACGATTGAGAAAACTTTGACGCCCTTGCACCCTTTTCAGAGCAGCAAAAGATCCTTATGATCATGCCAGACTTATCGACAATATTAAGTAAATGAATAGAACACCTTAAGAAGATATTAAACCTATCCTAATACACTATATCTACTATAATTATACTCATAACATTTATTTTGTCTTCAATTATTATACAAATCGTATTTTAAAGCTAAACTGATTCATCTGAAAATTTCTAAAACTAAGAACATAGTATAAATTGTTACTGATGTAAGGCTTTAAAGCTAATTTTTTAATAAAAACCGTTTTATAATGCATCCTTAATTTAATCACACATTCGGCTAAGTATTCCCGGCATCGTGAAGGAACTAAAAAACTAAACGAAAGAGCAGTTTAATCCCAAAATAGCTTTGTCACCAGTTTATGGAAATGGTTTTTATTCGGAAACAACCTACCTTATTGATGCTTCATTTTTCAGCCTTCTATATTAAGTTTCATTCTCTAATTTGTAATTTTTATAAATGTATATAAAATGTATAATATAAAATTGTTTTATAAAATATTATGTTATAAATTGACGGGACAACGTTTACTCTCCAACTTGTATTTCTGGAAGTGAAGTTGGCAGTAAGTTTTATCGTATAGAAATGTCAATGTATTAAATAATATTGCATAATAATTTTTTAAAATGGAGTTTATTATCATTACATCCATCTATAGACACTTTTTTCGTCAAAGTGCTCTTCTTTTCCTGCCAGACCTTTCAGCTTTTGACTCCTTTTCGATCGTTCTTTTCCAGGAGTGTTTTGTGGAGACCCTTCACATCTGCAACCCTCCTTCTAAATTCTGTCCTGCCCCACACTCGTTTGGTCCAATGTTTGATCTTTTTAAGTCCTGGTGTATCTCCTGAAGCCATGGAGGTTGCACTTTCCATTCCTCTTGAAGTTGAGAATTTTTTTAGACAATCTTTCAGGTCTCAATCGTTTAATATACCCATGGAACACCAAACAACCTCCTTCTCATACGGACAGAAATTCTTGCAAACTTGTCATAGAGTTGTTGGTTTGAACTAATTTGAAATTTCACGTTTTTATTTATGAACTTGTGTGTTGGAAATAACGAGGGATATCACAGATTCTGATAATTTCTGTTGCAAGTGGATTTGGATAAATAAAAAAGTGTATTGTATAAAAAAGTTATTTGAAGAGTTGAAAAATAGGGCATAAATAAGTTAATCTTTGGATTGATTATTTCCAGAAATTGGTACCAACTGTAATAAAATAATTATATCTTTAACATTATTATTTTAGTTTTACAGAACTCTTGTCAATCTTTTTCAAATTTTTATGGTAAATGTATTAACCAGGCTCAGATTTTTACCATCATTCTTTCATGTTATAAATGAGGATATAACTTAGATATGTTGAAAAATATCAGTCGACTATAAAATAGTGAGGAAGAAAATGGTCTGGGAGGTCAACAAAATTCTCTTGTATAGGGAGAACTGTTTATTGGAAAGCCAACGTTTCGACCCAAATCGCATGTCTTCTTCAGGGCTCGTAGGATAGGAGAGGCGTTTAGTCTAGAGCTAACTATCTATCCTCCTAGTCCTGAAGAACACTTGCCATGTGACTGGTAACATTGGCTTTCCAATAAAGAGTTTTCCCTATATAAGAGATTATTTTTTTACTTCCACCCGGGCCATTTTCTTCTTCATAACTAAGATAATTTATGTGAACAGGGATATTCACGTAAGTAGTTCGATAAAATCCATTTTTTCATGAATTATTTCAACTACTTTTAAAAGTAAATTTTATACATTACCAGTAGTAACGAACCGTACGCTAATGCTTCACAGATGACCCAATCCAGCTTGTCATTGTCAATCAGATATTTGCGTCTCTTTAGCAAACCAACGTGCGTAGGATTCAAATTTAGAGTATTCGGATACGTGTACAATTTTTCAGCAATGTTTTGAAGAATGTTTCTATCAACACCGGTTTTGATATCTAATTTTTCAGTTTCCTGCAAAATTAAATTGTCAGATAGTACTCTTCCTAATCAAGACCATATTAATTAAAAGCTTATTTAAAAACAAAGGGAAAAATAAGTAGCATAAAATCAGCATTTTTTCCTTTTAAAAATCAAAGATAAGATTTTTAAAGCTATTTAAAAGGAAATTTTATGTCTTATTATTTAATTTTGAAAGTTGAGTGGGGGTAGACTAGAGTGTAGTGCGCTGTGTTGCTGGATTGAAGGTCTCCAGTTGCTATCCTACTGTAAGGGACAAAGTATTTAGTCATGCTATGGATCGATGCGCAAAACATGCAGACCATCCTGGAGATTCATCCAGCCTTTATTTCGCATGGGCTCACCCAGCATCTATTAAGTGGGTCAAAATTAGGGATAAAACTGACGGTTTGGCGTGATCTTGGACAAATCAACTCCCTGCGCTACCGTTGGCACAGAAACAGCTCAGTTTCAACCATGTACTGAACCCAATAACCTCCATTTGTTGTAGACATACTTTTTTTATTTATATTTTTTTCAATCCAAATGAAATTTGCAGTTGAACTGTCTTATTTTCACAATAGATTAAAAAATATACTAATTTTCATAAACTAATTATCCTAATAATATAATAATATACTACAATATAATAATATAATATAACAATATAATATAATAATATACTAATATTTCATAAACTAATTATCAATACCTTTTGATGTTGTCGAATCTTGGAGAGAAATAATTGGGAATGCCACAAATCTCTGTTGACGCCTCCTGTACTCTGTTTCGCGGCCTTTTGCCAAGCATCTGCATAAGATCCCAGAGCATTTCTGCGCCAGTTGTCCACCTCAATTTGGGTAACGACCTGAGAAAAGCAGTTATAAAGATTTAAGAAAAATAATATATCACTGAAACAATTTATTCAATAACCAGCAGACCTCCTGGGCTCACCCTGTCTCTATAAAAGGGCACCCTTAATGGTGCAGAACCATGGGAACAGCGTGATTCCGGCCAAATGACCTTCCTGTAAGCAAACAGCTCAAACCACTGCTGGCTTAGAAACAGTACTCAACTATGTACTGAACCCAAGACACTTCAAGGGTAATCCAAAGAAGTACGAGTAGTATATTTTTTTGTTGTTTTTTTATTGAAAAAAAAGTTCTAGATAATTACAGCAATAAAGGTGAAAGCACTCTTAAGACTAAAGTTGAACTTCATGTTTAACCATTCCGACAATCACTGTGTGATATAATTTCACTTTTTATTTTAGTTTTATGAAATTTTTTTAAATTAAATTTATGATTATAAATGCACATTTATTGCAATAATATTTTTTTTGTTTGGTCGATAAAGGGAGCGGATTGGCACACCGAAGGTCCTGGGTTCAAATCTCGCTGCAGGCAAGACTTTTATTTAGTCTTTAAGCAGTCGGAGATGGATCATATAGGATCTAGGACCCTCCTGGAGCTCACCCAGCTTCTATAAAGTAGATACCCAAATAATGGGGAAAATCTGGGAATAGTCAACTTGTTGCACAATCGTTGTCCACGAAACAGTACAGTCTCTATATGTACTGCACCCAACTGAAGTGAATGAAATGTAAGTTTTATTTAAGAATGGTGTGAGTGATGATAAAGCATGCCTTGACATCTCCAGATGGGCTTTCCACTTGCAGACAAAAAGGTATTTTGTAAGTAGATATAAGATTAAGAAAATATCTAACCATGATCTATATATCTTGAACCATCAATTAAAGTAAAGCCTATTTTTATCTAATATAAAAATATGTTCATGTTTATTATATATGTATTTATAATAAACATATAACTATTATATAATCTGAGAGAGAGAGAGATAGAGAGGGGAGAGAGAGATTAACAAGGGTATAATATTCATTTTTTTTAATCGATATATATTTTTTCTTTGTTTTTGACCCTCCATGAGCTGCAGTCGTAGAGGTTTCATAAATTAGTTAATCAAGACTGCTGTAATATTGAATTATAATAGTGCTTTGTAATTTATTTTTTTAAAGAATCTTCAACAATATCATAAGAACAGGTAATGGTACTTGTAATTATCTGAAATGTGGAAGTGGCATGCACTGAGATTGTCTGTGAAACTCATTAGCCTCAAGTGATTCTCAAAGGTCATGCATTAAAAGATATAACAGAAATAATTGAAAATACCAGCAACCATTTTATTTTTTACTACTTCGATGAGGATAGTTTAATTGATTCCTATAAGTGGGGGAACTGTAGGTACTTTCCCATCGAATCCTCATTGGGTTTCCCATTAAGGAAGTGAATGAAACGTAAGTTTTATTCAAGAATGGTGTGAGTGATGATAAAGCATGCCTTGACATCTCCAGATGGGCTTTCCACTTGCAGACAAAAAGGGATTTTGTAAGTAGTTATAAGATTAAGAAAATATCTAACGATGATCTATATATCTTGAATCATCAATTTAAGCAAAGCCTATTTTTATCTAATATAAAAAGATGTTCATGTTTATTATAAATGTATTTATAATAAACATATAAATATAATATAATATGAGAGAGAGAGACAGAGGGGAGAGAGAGATTAACAAGGGTATAATATTCATTTTTTTAATCCATATATATTCTTTCTTTGTTTTTGGCCAGTAATAGTTAATCTAATTTATAAATAAACAATAATAAGGCTTAGTGAACCCGAAGGATCGATGCCAATACTTATATACTATTTCCTTACCGGCATAAACGTTTGTGTGTTTACTTTTATAGTTTTCGCGTCACGCAACAGTACCATATCGTCCGCAAACCCAAGCACGGATAAATAAATTCTAAATCTATTGAAAATCTAATTAAATTTTTCAGTACTATATGAATTGCAATAATCAAGTCCTGTTCTTCAGTTATGACAATATCAGGGTGCAATCTCTTATATCTCCTATAAGAATGAATTATGTTAATGAATCTGTAATTTCCCAGAGATCTTTATTAAGGCCAGCTGAGAACATAGCAAAACCAAAATTATTGTTACCAGGTATCGAGGATATAAAAATCCCTAAATAATGTACAATACCTAAAAATAAGTATTATGCACAATGAGTAATGGAATACAGTTATTAAAATAGATAAATTATGCTCATAAAAGTATATTACTTTAACTACTCATCACCCGCAAAATATTTTCATGTGTGATCTGTTCTCACTGTTTAAATATTACGTAAACGTGGGAACATTCTTTACATTATTCCTAGCTGCTGTATGAAATATGGAGAATTTTTCTTTTATTTCACTCCATGACACAGATTTGATGAATTCCACAACAAAGATATAATGGCTAATTTAAGCTTTCTTGAAAAGGCAAAGAATCTTATTTTCTGAAAATTAAATCAGAAAAATTTGCGTGATGAAACCCCTAAGGATAAACATGTAGGTATAAAACTTATTTTTAGAAATTTCTAAGATTTTTACGGAGAATTTTGAGATCACAGGTTACTTTTATAATTTTTTAAAAGACATTTTTAAATTGTAACAACGTAAGCATCTCCTAATTCATTCTTTGTCGAAACACCGGAGTATGATCTAAAGTATACTTTTCTAGCTAAAGGAGGATTAATTAAAAATTAATATTAATTCCTTTTATTTATTTAAATTTTCAAATTTGTTTGCTAATGTTTTATTTATATTTGTTTAATCCATGTATATTTTTTTATTTTGTTTTTGACCACTTTTAATAAATATAATTTATAAATCTATTAAACATCTATTTCAATCGTTCGTTTCAGTACTGTTAAAAGGATTTCAAGAAGAAAATAGCAAAAAATAAATATAATATGGACTAGAGTGAGTATGTGTGTGTGAGAGAGAGAGAGAGAGAGAGAGAGAGAGAGAGAGAGAGAGAGAGAGAGAGAGAGAGAGAGAGAGAGAGAGAGAGAGAGAGAGAGAAGAGAGAGAGAATATAAAGTAATATATACTTTTTTAATCATATATATATTTTTTTTTGTTTTTTACCATTTTATAACTTCTAATTTATAAATAAATTACAAGTCTATTAAAATTAATTACACTTTTTAGTTCTCTAAAAGTAATTTTAAAAAACGAATGACAAAAATAAATATAACATATTATGAGTGAGTGAAAGAGAAAGATAATAAAATTAATATAAACAGAGGCGTTGATGACAAATATGTTTTACGCCTTAATTTAAAAATAAACTACAAATGTGACCCCTCATGTGGTGTAGTGGTTAGCATAAGAACCTATTACGCCAAAGATCGCGGGTTCGCAGCCTGGCACGTGGCCTTAGGATTTTTAACGGGATTAAAAAATCCTTAGTTAGGCCGTCCTTCAAAAGGAACGTAAAATGGGGCTCCAAGCCTGTAAGATGTCTGGTACTCCTTAAAGAATCCTATCCTTATTATACTTAGATAAGGCAAAAGATTCGTATAAATGACATTCATTAGACCCATCTGGATGTATGGAGTAGAGCTTTAAGGCTCCACTAAGCCATCGAATTCCTCTCGTTTTCAATCCTTACAATCCAAAATCCTTCATAAAATCCTCAATGCTCCTTATATTGTTACAAACAAAGTAATCCAAAATGATCTTAATGTCCCATTTGATAACCAGTTCCATAATCCGATATCAATCTTTTCATAACAAACTGTATTTCCGCTCAAACCCACTAGTTTCATACTTAGCAACCTAGCAATCTAGCAACCTCTTCAATTCCTGATAATCCTCAGAGGCGTCTGAAAAGAAGATGGCCTCGTGACCTACTAAGTTGAACTCTTTATTTGAGTACTACTATTGGGTAGTTTCTCTAATTGTCTTTATGCATGACAATATGTAGCATTCATCCTATTTACTTGTAGTATTAGTATAATAGAGTTGTAAATTTCATTAAATAATAAAATTAAAAAAATATTTAAATAACTTGGTTTAAATTCAGTTCCAGTTTCCATCGGTTCCCTCATTCTGTTTCTGTTTCGGTTCCCTCATTCTCATTTTTTCCATCCAGCAGTCATCGCCCAAACCGATTTTTTCCATTATTTAGAAAAACACAATCGACAAATTTGTACACGTTATCTCACGAACATTTTTCCAAATGTTTGTAGACATCATGTACACACTGTTTCGTTTATTTCCGTCCCTTAAGATTCCTTACGACACAGTATCAGTGTATTGGTCGTTACCTAACGCTTGATAACGAAAGGACTCAAATATTGATCAAACACTTATATAATTATAATTGTTATTACTTCGATTAGTACTAAGTATACTTAAACCACTGATAGCAAATCGATTATCAACAGTCCTCGAACTTAATCGTACAAATAAATTAGTGTATAAAAAAGTCACCTGACTTCGAAAAAAAAGGAAAACTTTTTATGTGAATAATTATCAAATAAATTGAAATATTAATCCTATTTCAATACATTTTATGTTATTAAAAATATAATTATTATTGTCGTTTCATAAAAACAAACTAAAATGGAGTAGGGGAATAAACGACCAGAATCCTTGGTTTACTCGCTTACACTTTAAGTAGTCCAATACAAAATTTTTTCTAATATTTGCCCTATAAGGATTTAAAAAAAATTATTTATTTAAGTTTTCCTTTGTAGTATACTTTAGTAATTTTCCAATAATTCCTGTAGAACAGATATGATACTTAGAACATCTTGACCGACATTCAACTTGGAATCCTCTTACTAGACTGATACGACAAGAAACTGCACGTCGTTTCAGACTGCTTCATCACTTACTAGACAAACCCTATAAGCTCCCAACTAATTAAAAACGACTTATATAAATTACTAATTACCTTTAGAGAGTAGAGCTTTGAGGGTTCACTAAGCCATCGAATTCCTCTCATATCCAATCCTAACAATACAAAATTCATTTTAATATACTCAATGCTCGTCAACTTAACCTTATTTGCTGATTATTTAGTTCCTGATTTGGTATACAAGTATAAAAGTCTTTATATATACACAAGTCTTATCATGACAAATTTTATTCCCACTGAAACCCACTAGTTTCAAACCTAGATAGCTCTTCAATTCTCGATAATCCTCCGAGGCTTCTGAAAAGAAGATGGCTTCGTGGCCTTCTAACTTAAATTTGTTGTTTAAGAACTCCCAGTTGATAGTTTCTCTAATTGGCTTAAGGTATTATACATCATTTACAGTATTTATCTGTTTTATTATTATAATATAGTTTTAAATTTCAATAAATATTTTTTTTTTAAAGTTTCTCTTCTAGAGCTATTATCTTTCATTGGTCTTTGGAACAAGTATCTTGAATGTTCAGTGAGATGTAATTTTCTTGTCATTCAAAAACTAAAAAAAAAAGAAGTAGATTTCTACAGAAGCACGCACAGAAAACCAGCTTAAAAAGAAAAACAAAATCTCCATTTTTTTTTAGTTATTTTTTTCATAAGGTTTTTTTTATTATCTATAATTAAATATAGTTTATGACCATTTAAATTGAACTAAAGGGCTTCAAGAAAAAATATTTTGAGCGGGCCCCATCAATACAATACAATCTGCAGAACCAATTGGCCTGATTTTAGTAACGGGTTCAACAAACAACAAAAACATACACAAAAAACATTAGTTGTTTCTTCTGGTTTGAGATTTGAGACTCAATCAAGCCTTGAGGAAGTCAGCAACATGCCTGGCAAAACGTTGGCAGTAAATTCACCGACACGGTCTAAACCAGAAGAAACAACTAATGTTTTTTGTATAAATAGTGGCCGTGGAAACTTAAAAAAGAACAAAAACATAGTTGTTTTTAGGGGAATATGCAAATTATTTGCCATTTGTTTTGGTCTTTAATGGATATCAGTAAGCATGTTACTTTTTTTACTTTCGATTTATCCCAAAAGTAACAAATATTTTTTTATTAGATTGTGAATAGGGGAAGTGCGTCTCAAGGAAGTGTTTGATAAGTTAGAAAATACTATAAAATTTTAATTTTATTTTTTCGTTTAAAAAAAAAATTAAAAATGAACACAGTATACAGACCCCAATAGCATTAAAAGCGTAAGTAAATATAGATAATTATTTTCTAAGGTTATTAATTCCATAAAACACAAATAGTTATAAAAATATTGATCAGTCTCTTCCAAGCTTTTTTTTTTTTTTATAGGGAGGCAACGTCAAAACATTAACAAGGTTACTTGTTTTCAGACATTAACCAAACACTTACAATATGTAATAAACTCTATCTATGTTGACATCTCAAAATTACAGACAAGTCTGAAACGTGCGAGATAAAATTAGGTTTTGGGTTACTTAAACATTCAAGGGAATTTTTACACTTGTTTATTTGGTTTAACGTCACTTTATACTGCTATGACTAATCAATCGGACGTTGCTCCAGTGGGAGTGGTAAATTTCGCCTAACTAGGTACAATTAGGAAGGGATCTTTAAGGAGTATCTGACACCGTGCTAGCCATTTTACGTCTCGTCCGAAGGACGAAATAACCATGCTTTTTTTACACCTTCAAAAAATCCTAAGGCCACATGCTGGAATGCGAAACAACGATCTTGGGTCATACATCCGAATATAACGCATGAAGTATTGATACTTGTCAAAATGCATAAATACTCCGGGAGGAATCTGAATACAATATTGTATTGCAATCGGTAATTAATAAGATATTAATTCATACAAATTATACAAAACAGTGCAAATTTTAAATTTGAGAGCCGTTTACTTGAGCCATCTAATAAGTAATCCTGTCAAAAAACAGGAAAATGGTATTCATGAAGCATCATGCCGAATGTAAAGAAAAGTGACTCCTTACCGATTGATAAGGAATCACGTATCTATAATCACTAAATGCGTTTTAATGATTTTTTATTTAGATTAAATTGTCAATATAATCAATAAAAAATCAATGTAAGCTTGAGTACATTGAAATCGGAGAGCACAGGAAGAAAACAATTAAATAAAAATTTGCTGTCGTTATGTAAAACATTTTTTCATTTGCCAGCAGAGGAGATAGCTCAGTCCGCGGAGCACTGAGTTGCTATTTATTCTGAAGGTTACTAGTTCAAATCCAGCTGCGGTAATTAAATTAATTCATCTGTTAACAGCAACGGATGGGCTGTGGGATCAGATCCTCCTCGGGCTCACCTAGCCTCTCACCCTAGCCTCCTGCCCTAGGCGTACACCAACGTTGTCGGCCGATGTCGGACAGAATTACTCGGTCTTGTGTTGCCGGTCTTCTGTAGTTGATTGTGCGGCTTAACAAGGTGAAGACGCGTTTTTAAAATGGATGAATTCGAAGAAATGTATCTTTTAGAAACATTCGTACCGCACTTTAAATCTTCGATGTCGACGTCGGCGCGCGCGGGTTTATGAAATATTTATTTACAGAAAACAAACAACTTGGTGAGTATCACCACCTTTTTGAAGAATTAAAATTACAACCCATCAAGTTCTTTGAATATTTTCGAATGTGTTTTAGCACATTTCAATAAATTTTAAACACAGTCGAACCACTAATAAGGCAGAATACAAACTATCGGGAATGTGTATCACCGACGGAAAGACTCTCAATAACATTGCGGTGAGTATAGATTGATGCAATTTTATAGGGTTTATTGTGGCTATAATTAAGTATATACTTAATTCTAGTTACACCGTTATTAACATGTTATCTTTTCGTTTCAGGTATCTTGGAATCTTCGATCTTTAGCATTTTTGTTTAGAGTGCCAAACAGTGCCGTTGGAATAATTGTTAGAGAGACTTGCAAGGCTATATTTGATAGTTAGTATCATATCATATACCTATGCCAACCGACGAAATGATCCACCAAAATGCTGAATTATATTGTTCAAAGTGGGGATTTCCTAATTGTATTGGTTTCTTGGACGGTAAATATGTTCGAATTTTTTTTATTTTTATTTCTTGTATAATTTTCTACATTTGACAAAATAAAAATGCTGTACCAATAGACCAGTCTCAAATTAAAAACAATTGTACAAATTTAAATATATCTGTGGAGAATCATAATTTACAATGAAAGAAAAAATGTATAAAAAACTTCCAACAGAGAAAAAATAAAAATAATAAAATAAACAAAAATTATAACTATACATTCTTCGTAACTTATATACATATATATAACAATATCAATGAAATGAAAGAAATTGGTATCCTACAATAATAAATGTTTGGTTCGTTTATGTACATACCGCTTTGTACTATTTTTTGTATAGTTCCCAATATTTTTTATAAGCTTGTTCGAATGAAGTGCCCTTCTAATTCTGGTAGTATGTATCTACTATAATAACAAGAATTTTTTTTTCCTTTTAAAAGCGATTGCAAGCCCGGATTACAAATTTTTATTTATTGAAGTAGGAGCTTATAGACAACAGGCGCAAAAAACCGTGCAATTAAAGCGCCCTACCGAAAACCCTAACCCTAACCCTTATAGACAACAATTTTTAACATTTTTTTTAAATATATTTTTTATGTAAACTCTGATTTTATTATTTAGATCTATCCTTAAATATCATTAAACCTCCAACCTATTTGAGATAAGAGTTTTAATAATTTTGTACAATTTTTAATACAGTAATAAATCATTTTAGGTAATTTTGAAATCAGTTACCAACAATTTTGAGAAATGTCCTCCTAATATAACAAAATTACCACTGTGCAGACTGGCGAGAAGTCCCAACAAATTCGGACTCTGTCTGGACGGTTGGTCAGCCGTGAACGGACGTCATCGGACGATGACGGTTATAGAGGTGTGGTAAGCACTCCCTTTCTTTTACATATGTTTGATTTGATCTGCCGAGATCGGCCGATAACGCCCGAATAAAGTTTGGACGATAACGGTTTAGGAGTATGCGTGCCTTAAGAATGAATGTGAAACCTGGCGATTGAGCGTTATAACACACAAATCATGTCCCTACAATTATTTTTCCTAGGAAGAGTACAGTCTCTATTCGTACTGAACCAAAATCCATCATGGGTTGTAGTGATAGATTTTTTTTTCGTGACCTAAAATAACATAATTTCGCTTCTTTTCTTAGCCAGGATCCCCTGTTTTCGATCAAGTATCACCAAAAGGAGTTTCATTGGAATCGGAGACCATAAGCACATCTTTACCCACCTCTTGTTAGTAAGATCGTGAATAGATTATTTCTGTTATATATTTCTTTTCTACTTTAGGTTGTCGAGAAATTAAAATTATTTTCTAGATCATTTTTTAAGAATGCATAACTTAATGATGAAAAATGTAAATTCAATAAATATTTATTTCTTATAATAAATATTTATAAATATTTCTTATATAATTTTCAACAATTCAAAAATGATATGCTGTACCAATTAGACCAGTCTCGAACTTGAAAACAATTTCCATCATAGGCGGATCCAGAGGGGGGCACGGAGGCACGTGTACGGTTTTTTGTGTACTGTGGAAAATCCATTACAGTACATACTTATAGGCAAATCATGTGATGATAGTTGTTATTAAATACTAATAAAATATTAAAATTTTAATAAATAAAATAACATGAGCGAAACTATTGTTTAGATATTTTAATAAACCTTTGAAACTTTTCTATAAATACTACAAGTTATTGTTGATTTTTTTACCCGTCTGCCCGTTGTGCCCCCCTCCCCAGAAAAAAATCCAGGATCCGCCCTTGATTACATTGGACAAAGTAAATGTATCTGTGCAGAATCTTAATATACAATGAAAGGAAAAAAATATACAAAAAACTTTCAACAGAATAGAAATACAAAGATGGGAACAAACATATCCATCCAATCGGGATTAACAAGAAAACAAACTAGTATCTTACTGTTTATCATTGTTTATATTCGGTTCATCACTTTTTTAAATAGTTGTGCATAATCTCTCTTCCTCGATGTAGATTTAAACTGCGCTATCAGTCTAGCCACATAGATAAGAGAGATTTCATGTGTAAATTTTGAGACGAAGTAAGGCCGATGCACCAATAACCTTCCTGAGGTGATAGCCTTTAAAAAGATATGCAAATAAGTAAAACAAGCCATAGTTTTCCCCCACTGAAGCGTAAGTTTATCTAAGTAGTTTGGATCTCCAAATCTCACAGAGTCGATTTGCGGCTGCCGACATAATAAAAAAAATTTTTTAGGAATATTCACCTAAGTAACCCAGTGCCTTATGTACGAAGCTATAGTATAATAACTTAAAATAGACAAAAATGCTTCTACCTCCGAAGTACATTGGCATAGATATGTAAGTATCAATTCGGGAAAACATATGAAAAGGGGCAAGTGTAATTTTTTATGGTGGGATAAATACGAGTGGTGAATAATCAGGCTAAAGGTTTTTTGGAGAAACTTACTGACTGTCGGGTTGAATTAATCTTTCTTTTTCAATGGTAAAATATGCATTACAGACGATTTTATTGACTGGAACTGACTAATTTCCACTTGCCCTTAAATACCTACGGATTGCATAATAAGTACGTACTTACTTTTTGTGATCGTGCAAGGTACTCTTAAGTTGTATTATCAAATTCATAAAAGCGGGTGTGAATGAAACATGGTTTCATTCAATCCATCAATGTTCCATTAATGGTTTGAATTTACACTAAATTTTATTTGTTACAATAAATAATCCTTACCACTATAGCTAATGAAGGATCTAGTTTGGTATAATGAATAAAGCCAATATAACACTTAACAACCATTTTCTCCTTCCAATTGAAGGAACACCCTTTTACTGGTTGAATACTTTTACCGACTGGATGAACTCCAGAAAGGTCTGGAGATCCAGCAGGATCCATCTAAGGCTGCTAACAGATTAGATAATTTATCTGACACAGCCGGATTTTAACTATGTCTCTCAGCACTACGAATTAAGCTAACCCGCTTCTGATATTCCCTTTTACAGAAATTTAATCACCAACATATTATCCTAATAATAGGATCCATTAAAATAACTATGATATATAGAAAAAAGAACTTACCCCTTCTTTTATCAGCTCACGTACATATTTTTTCACAACTGGCTCAGTTTGCATTATAGCTTGTTGCATTTTAATGAAGTCATACTTGGTCACAACTCTTTGGGTCATAAACCGACTGTAGGAAACAATGTCGACTGCGACATCCCTGCAAGAATAGCAGTCAAAGTTGATGTTCTAGCTGAGACGTAAATGTGAACATACTAGAAATACTTGCCGATGGAAGCGCGCCCGGAAGTCAGCCGCCAACCGCATGACGAAGTGGACAGCCACCAGGTCGTCACCGTTGACGTGGAAGATGGGGATGTTGAGGGTGCGCAAGGAGTCGGTGCAGTAGTCAGTGCTCAAGTGTCTCTCACGTTTGATAGTCTTCTCCATCTGTGGAAGAACACCAATAGACTACTTCCTGAATTTTAAGTTTGAGTTTAAACTATACTGATAAATTGATGCAGTTATTGTTATCAAGCAATTGATGCAATCAGTTGTTTGTATCAATCTGGACTTCAACATGTCCACCTCACTCGTCAAAGTAACAACATTTCGATTGATTTTGTACTAAGAATGGTTGCGTATGAGCAAAAAAATAAATAAAATATAGATGTTATGTGCTGTTTTTGCAATGAATGTACGATTTTCTGCAAAAGCAGAAAATGTTACAACTGCGTTGGAAGTTGTCGTATTTCTGGACTGAATTTTTAGCTCATTATGTATTTTGTGCAT
This sequence comes from Arma custos, assembly GCA_037127475.1. NCBI lineage: Eukaryota > Metazoa > Arthropoda > Insecta > Hemiptera > Pentatomidae > Arma > Arma custos. The sequence continues at coordinate 50,326,588 of CM073763.1, read as the reverse complement.
ACAATTTATATAAAAACGATAAATTTATTCAATTAGACGATAAACGATAACGATAGACGATGAATCCCTCCAATGAGCTTGTAACGTCTTCAGAACAACATTCCGTGAACTCTTGGTCGTTTGGTGGAATGTTGTTTTTTGCTCATTTAAATAAACTTATGAACCGCTTACTGCAGAAAGGCAACTAGTACACATTTCTAAACTTTCCAAAAAAAAAAAAATAAACAATAATAAAAATAGACGGGATATTGTCCTGTAATTCTCTATCGGCAAAAAAACAAAATATGGCTAGCGTTATCTTACGAACAAGTGTCCTTACTGTAGTAAACGATGCGTTCTGCCTGTGGTAAAAAATAAAAGTTTTAAAAACAAAATCGATCGCTTTTGTTTGCTATGTGAGTATTGAAAGGTTGTTCCGTATGTTAAGACTGAGAATACGTAATATCTGAGTACTCTGATTCGAGCCTGCAAGTTCCAAATTAAGTTGCCTAGGACTTTTCTGTGTCTTTAGGGATCAAGAGACGCTAACGGTCACTTGGGCTGCATATGATAACTCGCCCTATCATTCCCTTAATCCAATTCAAACAAGAACGACGACGTACCTGATTGTTGAATATAACATGAATAGTTCCAAATGTTTCATAATTCTTGAGCTGGTTCAACTTCAAGGTCTCGTAGACAATCCCCTGCGAAGAAAGACCTTTTGCCATGTGTATACTGATTGGCCAGACCTTTCAAACATTAATAAATTACACATGAAAAGTATTGACTTAGCATTGGTAATTCATTATCACCCCGTAAGGCATACCTTTTCTCCTAATACGTCATTTTGACGCATCTGTATAGCTTTGGTGAATCCCAAAGTGAGAGGGTAAAAATTCTGTGGTATGGAGCAGCTCGACATGAGGATCATCCTCTTCTTGACTCCTTTTGAAAAGTAAGATTGGTTCTACCTAATGAGATCTAGTAAGTTATATAGAGATAAATAATTGTAGTGATTGTACCTCATTACAAATATTTTACAATTATATCTATCCCGAGGCAGGACCCATCTCTGCTTTTTCCTATGTCAGAATGAACGAGGGAATAGACTTGGACAGGATCCACTTTCATCACATTCGCTAGGAGATTAACCCTACCTAGCCTCCTCATCCCTGAAACAGATCGATAATACGGACATCCACCAAGAATCGATTATCAGCTATCAGTTCGAGATCATACCCAGCACGAATACCCTGGCGTTGTGTTTCTTGACGGCCCTCTCGCACAGTAGATCTATGCCAAGCAGAGAAGTTTCCGAACCGAGAGGTATGTATCTCACTTGCTCTTTTGGGACTTTGTCTCTCAGGAATTGGGAAAATAATTCGATTCTTATCATTTTCTCAATGCAGTATCTATATTGTTCTCTGTGCATAAACCTGTTTAAGACATAAAACTACTGAGATGAACTGAAATAATAATTTAATAATTATTTAAAGAGAGCTTTATTAGTCATTTATGAATCATTTGCGATGTTATTTGTTCTTAACTCTAATTTATGGATCACTGGTGGTAAAGTGGTTAGTATAACAATCTATTATGATCAAGATCGCGAGTTTGCAGCCAAACAAGTGGCCGTAAAAATTTTTAAAGGGAGTAAACAATAATTAGTTTTGCACCAAATCTGAGGTGAAGTACATTAGCGTTATTTTTATTATTTGTTTAAAATATTATTAGTTTACTTTATATATATGTAGAAGAAAATGGTGCAGATGGGGGTGAGAAAATAATCTCTTATACAAAGTATAACTTTAATATTTATTGTATATTATATAAATATTTATTTAAAATACAACGTTTCGACCCACTTCAGGGTCTTCTTCAGGGCTTATAATGGGGTCAGTGGTTGACATTGAAAGACATTTCAATTTCATATTTATCATCAAGGGCGTCTGTAGTTCGTGCAATTTTGAAATAAGTCATATCTAATGCGAACTACTTACTACTATTTTTTTTTTAAATTGGTTGGTCTTTTGCAAATCTTGAATGCCTCTTACGCAGCTCACTACTTAGCCCTAAATTCTACATAGATATTTCTTCTACTTCATATATAACTAACATCTTCAATCGAAACTTCAAAAATATTACATCAATATTAAAATCACTATTATTTATTCATTCAGTGGTTCATACAATGGGAGTCCAAAATGTTGCCTCTCCAAGTATAATTAGAACAGGGTTATTAAACTAATACCTAACACCGTACGAACGCCATTTTACTACCCCTCCAAAGGGCGGCATAACCAAGAATGTTTTACTCCCAAAAAATTCTACCTTACAGCGAAACCGCAATACAAAGCATAATAGTCTGTTATGTTAGACCACAGGCGACCACAAAAGTATTAAATTCTATGCACTGCAAATGAGATGTATTGAAAAACTGATTTTATTTTTAGGCTCTTGACAGATTCTTATCTTTTTAATATCAATTCTGCAATAATTACATAACCTTTTGTCAAAATTTACTTGAGATAAACTATTGCGTTCTCTCCTTGATTACCTCAGTTCTATGTTTTCAATTCGGTCCTTGATCCAGTATTTAGCTTCTTGGTCGTGCACGTAACTGAATTCAACACCTATCGTACTGCAATACGCTTTGTTCAATTTCGTCATCAGCTTGCCTAGCTTGGTTCTGCTGTATCCACCGCCTGGAGAGTTCACAACAAATAACTACTTGCAATCAGGAGAAATTCAATTTATAAAACTACTATAATTGCATGAATATAAAGCCAAGGTTTCAAATAAATATAAATAATCACCTTATTCAACAATTTAAAGTATTTCCCATTTATATAAGGGAGTTGGGTAGTTGCGGTGTTGAGTTTGAGGTACCAAGTTTAAATCCATCTATGGCAGATAAAAATATTTGGGACTGTGGCAGCAATAAATGGCCCCTTTGGAATATCAGATACTCCTGTGACTAACCCAGCCTCTATGAAATGAGTAGCCAAACTCCTTAAGAAACCATCAGCTAAGAAACAATACAGTCCTTCTACTTACTGATCCAAGAATCCTACATAGGTTATAGAGGAATAGGGTTTTCTTATACATAAATATAAATATAACGTGTGTGATTTAATATAATTCATTAAAATCCTGTTTTTCCCTGTTGTGGCATTAATCCCGAAATGTCACAAAAAAATAGATTAACCATAATATACATACATACATACACATAAATATAAAGTGGAAATGTTATCAGCTATTTCACTCAATATACGTTGAAATTAGTAATCTCTAAACTGTATTGCTGTGATTAAATGAGCTGAGTCCTTATAAGTACTTTCTGAATTGATGAACTTTGACTAGTATGTTATCGACTCCAATCTGAAAGGAGTTTTCTAATCACAGCCGAGAATAGTAATTTAGCATTATCGGACAGTTGAAACTCTTCCTGATAAAGAAAACCTATGAGTGCACGTAACCTAGTTAACCCAATGACTACTGTCAAGAATGATAAAACAGGGCATAATTCGACTTACAGGTGTAGGAATTATCGGGATAACAGATAGATTGGCACATAATATCAAAGAATATAGATGAAATACACACCTAAAGTTGTCGAGTCATCAGGTAAAAGATGGTACAAGGTTTCCCTGTCGATCGGGACCCTGTGTTGTCGAAGAACCCTCCTCGATGGGAACTCCGGACGAAACATGGGCTGCCTCGCGATATACAGAGGGTCGATGAGCGCAGCAAGATGGCCCCTGGACCAGTAGCTGCGGATCACCGTCTCCACCTTCAGTTCGTTCAGAATGGAGGCTCGTGGGGGCTTTTTCTTTGGAAATATGATAAAGACAATGATGATTATAAACAAAAGATAACATGTTAGAAAATGTTCAAAGCTAAATTAATATCATATCTCTCCGTACTTTTCGAGGTAGTGAGCAAAAGCAATAAGAAAATCCAAAAAAAACAAAGTCTCTAAAATGCCAATGTTATGCTAATTCAGGCGTCATTAGGACATACACCAAACCAAAATTCACAACAAAGCAGACAAAGTGCAGCATATCTCACTTTAATTTGAGACGCTCTATACTTTATCTTCTTTGATGTGATTATCCTTTTGGTGTATGTCCTGACGATGTCTAAACTGATGTAACGGTGACAGGTTAGTTTTTTCTAGTATTTTAAAAACTTAAAGCTTTGCTTTTTTGGGTATTTTTCCTAAGGCATTATAAGCATTAAAATACAGATTTGACTTAGGTAGAGACTTCAAATTTAACATGTAAGAATGCCTAATATCTTGAAATATAATACCGGTTACATTAATAATAATAATGGCATTCTTTGAGGAATTTAATACTTAATTTAAAATGGTTTAGCGAAACGCTTGTACAGCAGAACACTTACAATAAAGATGACGTGGGAAATGCTTCCAAACCAGCCTACTTACCCCAAGCATCTTTACCAAGTAAATAAATCGGGTTATTTAACGAAAACCAAAGTCTACTTGCAGATAGTTATTCTACTATTTTCGAAAAGAAAAATAATTAATACTCACCAATTTCGGGAAATAGCGCTCAGACCTCTTCTCTCTCTGTTTCAAGGGTGAGTGGATATAACTGTCAGAAAGTAGTGGTGACACAATGTCAGATTTCTGTTGCGTCTTTTCATGGTCTAATTGATTGCTCATCATCTCCATCTCGTTAACGTCTCTTTTAATTTGGTCGACGCGCAAATGCATTGGCTCGTTGGTGTAAAGGCCTTCCAGGATCCCTTCTACTCCATCCTCCGTTTCCTGGTTTCCCACATCCTCGTCTTCGGTGAAAAAGCGGCTAACTTTGGGATCCTCTAGAGGTGGCATTTGATCAACCCTCAGATGGAGAGGTTCGCCGTAGTACAGGGGCTGTTGAATAGATTCCGCAGAATCGTCACCAGGAGTTTGACCATTGTTCCCATTTGAAGAAGGCTGGTCCGTTCCGTAAAGTCTGTATCCGAGTAATGGAAATCGTTGAGTGTGATAAGAATTGACCTTGAGTTTGTTTATGCGTTTCAGAATCCTAAGCATTTTGGTAAAGCTTCCTATATTAATGGTGATTAGTAAATATAAATAGATTATTTAATCCATAAAAAAATAATAAAAAAGATCATATGACATATTTGGCTTAACACAATAATCTTTATAAAAGAAAAAAACAGGTTAAGTTTATTTTATCTATCCTTAATTAGTTTTTAATCTTGAAACCTCTCTGGAATAGAGTCCAAGCAGCACCTTAGCAACGTCCTAACCGCTTTGGCGCCGAGTTCGAAATGTTGTAGAAATAAGCTGCCTTTATAGTACAGGACGCTAATCATTGAAGAACCTAGAAGTCAATAGAGAATACTTTGAGTATACCTATAAATGGTACCAGCGGTGAACCAATAAAGGAGCAACCCTGGAGGATTATTTTTCAAATGTTGTAACAGGAATGGAAGGGAACAGAGCTGGAGTTAGTAGTTAGCAGCCAGAGATGGATCCTCTGGGATCTAGGATCCTCTAGCGGCTCACCCAGCCTCTATAAAGTGAATACCCAAAATAAGGGGGGAAATCTGGCGGACGCTAATCATTGAAGAACCTAGAAGTCAATAGAGGATACTTTGAGTATACCTATAAATGGTACCATCAGTGAACCAATAAAGGAGCAACCCTGGAGGATTATTTTTCAAATGTTGGGACAGGAATGGAAGAGAACAGAGCTGGAGTTAGCAGTTAGCAGCCGGAGATGGATCCTCTGGGATCTAGGATCCTCCAGCGGCTCACCCAACCTCTATAAAGTGGGTACCCAAAATAAGGGGAGAAATCTGGCGGTTGAGCGTGATCTAGGACAAATCACTTTCCTGCATAACCATTGTCCAATAAATAGTACAGTCTATATTATGTACTGAACCCCAGACCTTTCAAGGGTTTTAGTGGAACAGATTAGTTACAGCAACAGGAATGTATGCCTTTGTGTTACACAGTTAAATTCATCAACAGGAACCGGTCTTACTTCAGTCTCTTAAGTTACAAGTCTCCAACCATGTGACAGCCGAACAGTATGGTTGGCACAATGGTGCTAATTATTGACAGATATTTAACATGTGAACGATGTTTTTCAAACACAAGTTTTTATTAAAACTTATAATAATAACAAGTATGCTTTTTTAAACAAATGTCCATGGTAATTATTTATTTTCTACCTGTATTGCCTATAGCAACACCCATGATGATCAAGCAGACATTTATCTCATTTACTATCAGAATCACCACTTAGTAAAGACATCTCCTCTTAATGGTCTTTTGACTGATTAGCGTGTTCTATTTATTTATTATTTTTTAAAGAACAGTATATAACAAAATTAATGACTAAATAATATATAGGCAACTCAGTGTGTAAAGCTTGGGAAGTCCTGGGTTTTAAGACAAGCTGAGCAGAGAATTTATTTAACCTGTTAACAGCTGCAGTTGGAACCCCTGGTATCTCAGACCCTCCTTGGACACAGCCTCTATAAAGTGGGTACCCTTAATTAGGAAGAAAGCTCTAGGATGAGTTTCATCCTCGCCTAAACAACTGCTGGCATAGAAATAGTACAGAATCCATGTACTGAGCATAAAGGTCATTTCATAGAAATGGACTTTTTAAAAAGGCATTACCTATTATTTAGTTATAAAGAAAGTCTTATTTAATATTGGTTTGAAGCCTGGTAGATATTTTCTGGAATCTCAGTCCTGAAAAGATTTTAACAATTTATAATGCAATTTTATTTCACAATGAGCGTATTTTTTCATTAAGAAAGATTAATATTAATAACAACTATAAAATTTATTTAAACGCATTTTAAAATTATAATACAGTAGTTAATAACAATCAAAGTTCAACTACTTAAAAAAATATTTGAGTTTATTTCACACTAAAAGTACTTTTATTAAGCTTTTTAACACAATTAAATAAATGGATTGATTATCATTGACAATTAAAAGCAAAATTATATTGTAAGCTACAGACCTCCAAATCCACTACTTTGTATAATTGGAATTATTATTAAGTTAAAACTAAATCTTATTTTAAAGCATAATTTATTTTATAAAGAGAAGACCTAACTATATAATGAAGAAATAAAACTTTAAAACAGATTCCAAAACTGGCAGCTGCTCCTGTTTCTTTTTCAGAGGTAATAAAGTGACAAAGATTTTTTCTGATAACTGGAGAGCAAAGGCAAGCTAAACACTGATGGGGCAGTGTGTTCTCAGTGTCAAGGAAAAGTGGACCAGAGTACACAGATTGGCTGGTAAGGGACTCTATGACTGAACTGGACGAATCAATCAGTACAGTATGACCATTAAAGCTTAAAATTATACATAATATACTTTAAAATAATACATTATTATTTTTTTTTTCAATTGAAAAGGAACACATAAGGGTAAGCTAGATTCAAAAGTATTGCCCTGACTTGTTTCAACAGATTTTTTTTCAATTGTCACATTTATTACTTGTTTTGAAGATTTGAAATTCAATGCTCATAAACTGAAGGATCCTGAAGTGAAACCTATCAACAACACCTTGAAATTAAGCTAAAGGAGGAACTAAGGGATAGGAATGACACAGTGGATGACCAGTGGTCCGGGATTTCAAGAGCGATGGAAACTACTGCAGAGGAAGTCCTTGGATTACAGACAAGAAGCAGGAGGTCTCTTTGGTTTGATGATGAATGCTTTGAAGCTACAAATGAGAAAAATGAAGCGTATAAGAAGGCCATCCAGCGCCATACACGTTTAACACAGGAGACCTACCGAAATAAAAGAAGAGAGGAAAAAAGACTGCAAAGTAGAAAGAAGAGAGCATGGGAGAACTGCAGGATGAAGGATGTAGAAAACTGCAGGACATCTCACGACACTCGCCTCGTCTTTCAGAAGGTGAATGAGGGCCGCAATGCCTTCAAACCAAAAATAACTATGTGCAGGAATGAGGACGGGACCCTGTTGACGGAGAGAGAGGGAATTATGAACAGATGGGCAAGGCACTTCAAAGAGAGAACTTTGAAGGAGAAATAGCCAGAGATGAGGACGACTTCTCTAATGATGCCGAGCCACCAGATGATGAAGAGATAGAAGCGGCCATGGAGAAGCTGAAAAACAACAAGGCTCCGGGTTTGGATGGAATTCAGACAGAGCTGATACGCTATGGAGGAAAGGAACTCCATAACCTCATTTTGAAGATATGGGAAGAAGATAAGATGCCTGAGGATTGGAAAAGGGGAATTATCTGCCCACTGCACAAAAAGGGGGACCAGTTGGACTGCGACAATTATCGAGGCATAGTGCTCCTCTCATGTGCTTATAAAGTTCTTTCTAGCATCCTGTTCGAGAGACTGGTTCCTCATGCCGAGAGGGAGATAGGCAAATATCAAGTGGGTTTTAGACGAGGAAGTCCACATTCACCAACTGTTCTCACTGAGGCTGATGCTGGAAAAATGCAAAGAGTATAGAACAGTTACCCTCCACCTCTTTGTTGATTTTAAAGCCGCCTACGATAGTGTAATTCGGCCGGAGCTCTATCAGGCCCTCTTGGAAATGAACGTCCCAACTTAATTGATACGCCTCGTGAAAATGATGATGTCGGGGTCAAAGTGTGCAGTACGAGTGAGGAGTGATCTCTTGGAGGACTTTGATACTCTTGCCTGTCTTCTTTTTAACTTTGCTGCAGAGAAAGTAGTACGTATGTCCGGAATCCAACTCAACGCAACCCTCCTTTACAGTACAGTTCAGCTTCTGGGGTCGGAATGTGCATTACAAGAAGCGTTTTTGGCCATAGAAGATACAGCAAAGAAACTTGGGTTGCACATTAATGAAGCTAACACCAAGTATATGAGGGTCGGAGGAGATGTACTAGGAACCTGTACCTTTGAGGCTGGACCATATAATTTCGAAAAGGTAAGCAGCTTTGTCTACCTCGGGTCTGAGATCAACTCCGGAAACGACTTCTCTCGAGAAGTCAACAGGAGGATAGCAGCGGCGAGACAGTGCTACTTTGGCCTTGTGAAGCAGATTCCTCTCTAACAGGACCAAGATCACTAACTACAAAACCTTAGTCCGCCCTGTTTTAACTTATGAATCGCAAGCGTGGACCTTTAAGAAGCAAGATGAAAGTAGACTTCTGATCTTCGAGAGACTAGCCTTGAGAAGAATTTTTGGCCCTATTAGAGAGGATGGAATTTGGAGAGGAAGGAGAAATGCTGAACTAGCTGCCCTTCATAAGGATATAGACTTGGTCAAGTTCATCAAGATAGGACGACTTTGATGGGCCGGGCACGTCGCACGTATGGATGATTCGGCGATACCTGGGAGGATGCTGTCCGGAAGGATGCATGAACAAAGAAGGGTTGGCAGGCCAAATGTCAGATGGGAGGACTCAGTGACATTGGACGCATGGGCTCTGCTGGGAGTCCGAAACTGGAGAGCTGCTACAGCTGATCGTATTGACTGCTGAAGGCTTTTGGAGGAGGCCCAGTCTCGGTGACGGGATATAGACCCAGCTATGTATGTATGTATGTATGTTAATTTATTTAATTGTTCTATGCACAGCATATAATAGACAATTTGTATAGAGGGGTGAGGCATGTATTTGTTTAAGCCGTATAGTTATTATTCATGCCAAGACCAAGTTCATAAATAAGGAGAATGTGCAATTAGACAAAATAAATAGAAATATACACAGCATTTATTCATAACATATCTTACAAGAATAAAATAACAGTATATTAAAAAATTTACAATAGTAGGGTCAGTTCTTAAAGCCCTATAAAAAAAAAAAATAAATAAGAAAGAAATGGAAAATAAAACAATTTTAATTTAAAATAATTTTGTAATTAAAATAAATACAACAGAACCAATAGAAAAAAGGGGGGGAAAAGAAGAAAAGAAAAAAAAAGTTGAATGAAACAATAAATATACACATTTCCACACTTAAAACTTGCTCGAAGAACCACTTATGAACCAGCCTTACCTTAAAATACACGATCATGGCGTTACGTTATTTTCTCAAAATGAAGTACTGTGTACATCTGAAGTTTTTATTATCATCGAAAAGGTAGGACAAGTACCAATGAGTATTTCGAGCTAAATGAGGGATTCTACATGTCTATCATTTTCTCATGAAATATGGCAAATAAAAGCTTTAAGCAGTTATGGGGTCATAATATTTAGACTCCTTCTGCTTGCGTACCGCCTGGACGCATTTTGCCATGGTCGCGGATGCCCTACTGATGGGATCTGTCATATAATAGTCTTCTAGGTCTTTATATTTAACTTCTAACGGCTCACAGTCCAATTTACTGCCCGCTTCCTAAAAATAAAACATTATATATACACAGACTAATCAAACACTGCATAATTAATTAATATAACATTTCAGTTAATAAAAAACACTGACCTTTGACAGCTCTAAAGCTTGCTCATAATAATTTGCTTCTTCAGCTTCTCCATACCTGGTCAGGTTGGGTGACACTTGTTCTAATCTGTCTCTGATTTCATTCAGGGTGTCGTAAGGAAGTTTTGCTCCAACTACCTGTAAATTATAAAATTATATATTTATTGTCTTAAAATATTGTATTTTTGCAATATTATGAAATGTTTTGAAAAAATTGTAATTTGGTGATATTTCAAAAATTATCTCTGAAAGGTATAAATCCTTTTGGATTATTATGACAGACAATAAAATTGTATTGAGAAAAGAAAATAGTGATATTTGTATTGTTTTAAAAGACCATTTCGTGAAAAAAAAATTGTATACAATGTATAATAATTAAGATCTTTCCTTCAACTTCCTATGGTTAGAGAGGACATATAGAACCTCCATCTTTCTATATCTCTCCCTAGTGACTTTGTTTCTCGGACTTGATATGTTTTTCCTTTCCCGCTTGATCCAAATGTTGATGTTTACATCAGTGTTGATAAAAATAAATAAAAACAATAAAAAAGTTCTTATCACAAAAAAAAAACGAACTAAACAAATTAACAAAACCATAACATTAAAAAATATTTCATTTACTAGAAACTTTGCCATTACGATACAAGCCAATAGTTATAAGTAATTGATTAGAGCCTATCTGTTTGGGAAATGAGTAATGGTATGTATGTTACTGGTAAATTAGACACATAATTCAATAGTCTTTAACTCAATATCGATAGAATACACCAATTAGAAATTATATATGATCATAAAAAAAAGTATTTCTTATTATTAGTTGCCACTGTAGTGCAGGTAAAATTATCCGACTTGCAATGAATTCAAAAAATTGCTATCTCATTTCTGTTCAGACAACAACTATTTTTTGCACAAGCTATCGGGTTAGTACATTATAAAAGAGATTCTATATAAGAACTTCATCTCTGATCTGGTTATTCAATTCCATACAAGAGAAAAATTTAAATGATCTTGAAAATGTAGAACTTAACATCTTTCCAGACCTTGGTTTCACACAATGGTGTTGTTGATGGAACATTATATGTTATCAGCTATTCCTGTCCTGTAGGGTATTTCTTTTTTTTAACTTGAATTAAAAGATAATTTCTTTTGAATATTATAATTTAAAAATGTATATATGAAAATAATTTTAAGACTATACAAGTTCTTAAACCTCTGAAACTAGTCCTAACCATAACTAAAAACCTATCTCCTATTCAACATATATTAAAAACTTCTATGCTTCTATAATATTCATACCTCAGATATAGCCCTGATGACTTTCCAGTCCTCTCTAGCCATACCAGGAGGGTTTACTGCGACAAGGGTTTGTTGGGCTCGTCCTTCGGTATTAACATAAGTCGCTTGCTTTTCTGTATAAGCGGCTCCTGGTAGTACAATATCGGCCATTGAAGCTCCATTATCACCATGACTTCCTAAGAACATGAAAAAAAAAAAAAGAAACATAACTTCTTTTTTTTACAAATATTTGGAAAACAATAGGGCTAAAAATACTTTATTTACAGGACCATATAATATACATATATAATAAAAATGTGAGGTTTATCCAAGTTTGATACAGAAAACTTAGAAAGACAAATTAAATCAAAATATATGCAAAGCTAAATTAATATTGATTATGAAATAGCTCATTTTATTCATTTGCAAAAATTAGATTTTAATAATTATGTTTAGCATCCTAACTTCTGAATTTTGTAACAGAACAAAATTAATAAAAGTTAAAAAAAGAAAAAAAAGTATGAGACTACAGGAGAATTTAAGAGATGACAAAGCACGGCATTGTAGAGTAGCACCAAGTTAATATAAGTGAATTTATGGCATTGCGGAGATTGAAATACGCTTGTAAATTTGTTGGCTAAACAACAAATGAATTTCTATTTCTAAAAGCTAGTAAGTGTTAATCTCCAAAATTCTCAAGATTAGACTGAGGATAGCTCAGTGGGAGAGCGCTGTGATTAGGAGGATTGTGATTAGGTTTATTTTATCGATTTGGCTATGGTAAGTGGTTAGGAAGCAGCTTTTGATAGTATCAGCATCAAGGTATCGGGGTCACTAATCATTTTATTATTATTGTGATATGCTTGCCTAATAAACTTGAAGTACACCAATGATTTCTGGGTTCAATAAAATATATTTATTGAGCATTTATTTAGTATATAATTACCCAGATAAATTACAGTAGTTGAGTCAGGTAGGTCCGCCCTTGTGATGGCACATTCATCAGCTCCTAACAAGAACAGGACTTTAGGGGGACATTCCTTCAGACTTTCAACTCCAGCCTTATAGCCAAGATCCAGAGCAGCAACCTGACATGAAAAAAACCACAAACTTTGTATTAACAATCACTAATCTCCTCTTTCAATAATTTGTGTTTTTTACAATATATTTAAGAATCTGTGAAAGATCAAACACCCATAATAATCATGAAAATATGATAATGATTATTAGCAATGTTGAATACAGGCAAATATAGTTTTGGTTAATTTGACCAGCTTTTAATTTATTAAAGGTATGTTAAATAACTTACCTGTGATGCCACTTGCTGTAAGATATTAAGAGCTTTCCAGTCACCTCCAGCCTAAAACAAGACACATTCTTTATATAAATAAATTAATAGTAATCCTGATTTTCATAAAATAATAGTATCATAATAGCATTGATACCTTTGTGGACAGGTGCTTAGCCATTTGCTGCACCTTACTGAGAATAGCAACTCCATCTTTTCGTTCCAATTGCTGTGAGCCCAAAATAATCAGTGGTTTCTTTGCATTTAGCAACTTTTTTGCAAACGGGTGTTTTCCACCAAGAACTTCTTCAATGATTTTTGTATCATCTCCAAGATGCTACAAAGTGAGAATGATACAATTAAAACTTTTATGGTGAAAAAAAATACCAAACCTTTAACTACTTGCTAATGAAATTTAATGAATCTCACTAAATTATTCTTTGTCATAATCTTCCTGTTCTATTTGACCAATCATCATTTAACTATATATCAAATAAATAGTTTGCATGTAAAATATTTTGTTAACCCTTGTGAGTCATAAATCCCCTCTAATGAAACAACAGTTCTTAGTCCCTGCAGTCGAATGTCACGTGGGAGGTGAAAAGTCGAAACCTGCCAAAAATATTTACAATACTGAAAATTGTTTGCATATTTACAGAAGGTAGTTAGTGTGAATTAAGTATAAAAGCTAGCCTCTGGTACGCGTTAATACATTTAAAAGTTTTTATATATATGTAAAGAAAACTGCCTCATTGTATTTACTGTGATAGCGTCCCAGCCTTCTTGACCCAACACCTGTTATAAATAAAATATACAAGAGGGAATAGTTTTAAAGCACGGTTATAGTGTTTTGAGTTAATTGAAACCATTTAATTGAATCTTATAAGAAATACGAAGTAAAGGCATTGAATGCTGTTTCTTTGTTTGTTTTTTTCAGGTAAGCGAATGTTTAGTTGAAAATTATTGTAATTATTTAAGACATGTAAATATGAATGTATTGTAAATAAATCTTTGTTTTTTTTTCAGAGAAACAATTCTGTCTTTATTTCTAAATCCAAAGGCATACAACAATTATAAATTTAAAAAATATCATTATATATATAATGATAAATCTGTGAAATAAGTTAGTTTTTGAAATATAAAGAAGTTACAAATACCTATTATGACTCATCAAGTAAATAGTAAGCAGAAAAAGTTAAGAAATGCAATAGAATTCATGGAAACTATCTTAATCATTTGATTTAATTCAGAGTGACAGAACATTAAAAACAATTAATTACTAAATTCAATTCAAAAATTAACTAACTAAAGCTTGAAAAATAATTTATTCTTACATCATATGAATAAGTAAGATTAACAGCAGGCCCAATGAGTCCAACTTCAAGTTCATTATGTACCCATGATTTCCGGATCCTGGAATTCACCAAAGGTGCTTCAAATCGGGGATTAGTACCGATTAGAAGAATAACATCAGCTTCCTCGACACCTTTAATAATATACTTCATTAATAATACATTTAATATTAATACTAAACATTTATACTTAGCAATGCTAAACAAAGATTGAGTAGTATTTATTTAATTTTTAGGAATTCATATTAACTTATATAAACATATTGACATGGGTATGTAAGATCAAGTAATATTAAGAGATAGCAAACTAAACTAAACTTATAATAAAGATATCCTAAAGCATAGAGAGGGCTGTTTTCAGAAACACTTAAATTTATATTAACAGTTCAGATTTATATTAAAAGTTCAACTTTATCTGTAATAGATCAAACTTGGGGCTAAAAAGAACAGTGCCAATATCGGTCTTCAACAAGCCCGAATATTTTCTAAAGAAATTTCTACTCGAATATATGAAGTTATAAGGCATATGTCGTAGTCATCTAAGCATCAGGTGAATGGTGGGCTTATAGTGTCTTGTTGACAAGAAATCAATTTCTTTACATGAGGACTTACTTTAATTATTTGATAGGCCATATAGTTAATAGCTGTTATTCTTCTTACAATACTAGACCTAATGCATTCCTAAAACAGTGCCTATGTAGGCAAATGAAACCACTCATTAAAACTAATAAGGTTCTATCAACAGGAATGTGCAGAATCTCTTCATCACCAACCCAAGCTCCTTTGAGATTTCAAAAAGGCCATACAGAGGTTATATGGGGGGGTGCACTGATCTGCTAATTAGGTTAGAGTCATCTGCATAGCCTAAAATTAGGATGCAGTCGGAAAATGTCTTGCTTTTTTGTATCTCAAAAGACCTTCAAAGGAACTATTTCGCATGGTAGGTTAAAGGGCATCCCCTAGTCTAATTTTACTGCTTGTGCTAAAAGGTTTAATACTTCCATTACATTATATAATTATCCACTTCCAACATCATCATAAACCACCTTACAATAATTTTAAATCGAAGCATAATTGATTCAATAATTCCAATTTATATGAATTATTATTTGAATACAATACAGCTAGTTAGGTTGCTCTAGATAGTAGCTACGTGAAACTGGCATCTCTACAGATAAAGTAAACACATTGTAAAGTTGAATTTGATTTATTATAAAAAAAATTTTGTATATGATTTTGCAATGTAATTATTTTTTTGTTTATTGAGAGATTCCTCAAAGTTGGGTTTTTATGCAACAAAATGTTTTTTCAAGCCTTCCTGTCAAGAACATCTTTTTCATTGAGACTGTATCCTGCCAGGTCTATCTGAAATTGATTAATCCACGAGATTCCATCCTCAGTTAATTCCCAATTTACTCTAATTGCTTAATAGTGATTTTTTTGAGAAGGGTATTATGAATCATGGGTTCTCATACTCATATATACTGTATTAGGTATCCTGTCATGCCTATACTTTCTGGATGCCCTTCTCCAGAAGTCCATCTCTGCAACCAGTAGTTTTTCTTTGCTCTCCTTTCCCAAGTTCCATGTTTCACAGCCATGAAATATTATTTGTAATTAATAAACCTAAAAATTAGTATTTCCCTTCCAAATATACTGAGGAAGAGCATTAAAAGAAATTTATTAACAAAATAATAAAAGAAATATAATATTTACCAGCTATTTTGCTATTAAGTAGATAAGAGGACCTGAGGTCAGTTCCAGCTCCATCGTCTGGGAAAGCACGTTCGGTGCAAACTAGTTCGCTACCCAGCTTATTAATAAAATCTTTAAGAGCAATCAGAGCTTCAGCATCTACCTGGCCACCAGCGATCGCTCCAATATCAGATCCAGCATCTCTAATTGCCTAACATGAAACAAAAATTTACTGTGAAAAGGGGAAAATAATATATTTCAAAATATAACTTAAAAAAAAATCAGTTAAGTTTCAAATAAAACTGATAAACCAGAAAAACAAATTATCTATAGATTTTTTCCTTAATTAATAAAAATGGTATTTTTCTTAGTTTCTCCTAAAGAACTTTTTAAAAATTGGTTTCATTTACCAATGAAAACAGCTTGTTTTTGATCCATCCAACAGTTTCATTTAACAAAAAATAAAAAAAAATTGAAAAAGGCAGTCATCAGGACAAAAGTGAAAACTCAAAACTCTGGATTACCAGTTTTTTTTTAAAATATATAAATCAATTATACACATAATTATTCAAATTTAATAATTTGTGGATTGAAATTATTAACATTAGCCTGGTTTTCACATCCATTCAATCCATTCATTTTCAAGTAGTTTATTATTTTATCAAACATGATTGGCTGCACAAGCTCAATATAAAATAGCGACATAACATAATTGAAATAATGATTGGTATACTGCTATATTATTTATAAAGAATGAATTCTACAACTATTAAACCTTTTATTTAAATATTATTATTCTTATATTGATTGAAATCTAACATTTAGCCTAAGTTGATTTAAACACAATGTTTAACTCATACACAGGTTGCTACGCATCACTAGTCCCATGCAATACCTCATGAGCATATAGGTGTCGCATAAGTTTGTTCTTTTTTCTTTCAATAAAATAAAAATATACCATATTATTATTTTACTTTTATTTTATATAATTACTATATTATATTTATTTTACTCACACAAATAATATTAATATTGTGTAAAATTATGTTAAAAAGGAGCGTTTATAAATATCAAGTTCATTGAATTTTTATATAGTTAGGTATTGACTTTCACTGTTAAAGAGTTAGTACTCTTTGTTATAGTGCAAAAGCCTAGTATTTTGTTTTACTAAAAAGGTAAGAAAATATAGAAAAATAAAATAAAAAATACCAACCTTACTAGTGAAAGAAAGAGCATCTTCCCATTCAACAGGCAATAGTTCTCCCTCCGGACCTTTTAACATCGGAGTAACCAGTCTTTGCCTTTTAAGGCCATCATAAGAAAAACGAGCTTTATCAGCTAGCCATTCTTCATTTACATCCTGAAAAGAATATTGTTATTAATTCATTACAGAGCAAATTATAATGAAACGTGTTAGTCAGATCATGTTGAGTTAATTTTTTTTTTTTTTCAATTTTTCCTAAAAACAGATGTAACAAGGCAGAGTTTGTTAATAAGAGTGTTGCTCTATTTAAAACTAATTTTTTTTTATATATATCATAATTACAGGATTATTTACGATTAAATATTAGCTGGATGATTTCAAAATGGTAGCATTATATAAATATATTTAGCAGATATACCTCATTAAGGCGAGGAAGAATACGCATTACTTCACCAGTCCTTGTAGTAACAATAATATTCGATCCTACAGCATCCAAAACATCAACACTCTCAGTCTTTCTCGTCTCCCAAGGTCTGGCAGTAAAAGCGTAAGGTTTTGATGTAAGAGCTCCTACTGGGCACAAATCAATAACGTTTCCAGACAGTTCAGACAAGAAGAATTTCTCCACATAAGTTCCAATCTATGGTAACAAAATTAATTTACAACCTATCAAAATTAATTTGATGAAAAAAAATTTGATTTAAAACCAAAACTAAAATGATATTCAGAAAATAACTCACGATTTTCAACGTTTTTTTAATGGGATACAAAACTAAAAATTAAGTATAATATCTAATAATACTAAAGTAAATATAATTTAAAAAAAACCTGTACCACTACAACCTGTGAATGGGTCTGGAGTTCAGTACATGGTAGAGACTGTACTGTTTCATGGACAACGGTTCTGCAAGGAGGTGACTTGTCCTAGGTCACACTCAACCACCAGATTTTGTCCCCTTATTTTGGATACCCTATTTTTATAATGATTTATAGAGGCTGGGTGAGCCCCAGGAGGGTCCTAGATCACATATGATCCATCTCCCGCTGCAAACAGACTAAATAAAAAAGTACTGCCTGCAGCGAGATTTGAACTAGGATTTCCGGCATGGCAACTCAGTACTCTACCACTGAGCCACTCCTCTCCCCTATAAATATAATATATATTGGAAAAATAACATTTACAAAATTTATATATTTTTATTCTATAGGTGTTGCAACAAGGATTGCCTCAAATAGTCGGAGCAGAGATCTAAGGCTCTATGTTGAATATTTTTAGCAAAGCAGATATTGTTGAGCAGCTAATCCAAGTAAAAACATCCAAACTGGAGGACCAAGAACTATTATTATCAAGATAGTTTTTGATTATCAGATTTCAATAAATAAATGGGCAATGATAAATCGTTAGTTAAAGTCATTATAATAGATATGATGAACATAATTAAAAACAAACTAAATAAAACTGTGTACAGAAATTAAATATTGCTAATCTACACCACTTTTATTAGCCAAGAGAACTAGGCTTGATATGTTCGATATAAATTCTGAACAAATATTATTGATTTTAAATAAGTATAAATTATTAAAGTAAGTTTAAATCTATTGGGAGACTAATTATTAACATAAGCATCATTAAACTTATTAAAAAATAATAAACTTGAATAACCTGCATATCTGAACCACGTCCTGTGGTTCCCAGATCATCAATTCCAGCAACTTCTGATCCAAATCTAATACATCTTGTACAATGAATACATCTTGTCATAATAGTTTTTATTAATGGGCCAATATCTTTATCTTCCACGGCTCTGAAAAAAACATTAAAAAATTAATTTTTTAATAATAATTTATCAGAAATTCGCCAAGAACCAAATGTAGACATAGACAAGTTGTTTTTATTATATCAAGTGAAGATTCGAATTAAGTATGGAGACTTAGCTTCAGAGGTGTTTAGGATAAAAAATATGATTTCGCATTAGCTCGAAGATTAATTTGAACAATATTTTTCCTCTTTCTTTTTAGTTTCCATTCTTAAATTCTTTTAATTAAATTCAACATTCTAATTAAATTTTAAAACCTTTTGAAATTCATTATTCATTCTTAAATTCTTTTAATTAAATTCAACATTCTAATTAAATTTTAAAACCTTTTGAAATTCATTATTTCAATGGCATGCAGAGTGTTACACATAATCAAGTGATTTATTTTAAGCCTTATGTCTTTCTAGAGCTGAGATAGACAGAGTTCACCTTAAATAATTCATAAACCAGGCGAAAGCCCAAAATTAGTATTTTGGGCATAAAATACTCTCATAATAGAATGCTGATACATAAATACATTAATCACCCTACGCTCTTCTGGTTGCAATAAAATTGTAGGGTTTAAAAAATATCATTTTGGTCAGTTTTCTCAGTAACCTTTAATCCTTCCAGGAAGGAGGGGAGATCAGCGGTAGAGTTACTATCCCGGGTTCAAATCTGGCTGTGTCGGATAAATTATTTAATCCGTTAAGCCATAGATGGGCCCTGTGGGAACCGGAGATCCTCCTGGAACTTACCCACACTTTATAAAGTGGGTACCCTTAATTAGGGGAAAAACTTAGTGGTTGAGCGTGATCTCGGACAAATCACCTCCCTGCACAGCCATTGTCCTAGAAACAGTACAAACTGTAACATGAACTGAGCCCAAGACCATTTATGGGTTGTAGTGGTACAGATAAAATGTCAAAAATGTGATTTATTTGCTTTGCCTTAGTAATAAATATTTTTAGCACAATTTAGAACAAATAATCTATCTAGCAGATTTTCTACAAGATTCATATAAACTTTTTAGTTAATAAATAAAATATGTAATTGCTCTTAACAGAGGCAAATAACAATATCAATACAGGAATACGAAATAGCATTTTCATAAATAATAGTAAATAATAATAAATAAATAATAATAATATGAAATAACATTTTAAAAGAAAGAAAAAATTGATATTTCAATATTACTTGGCATCTAATCAGAATAATTACAAATATTTAGTTTAAATCTAGAAGGGAATTGTAGCTTATGATCCTTTAAATAGAGAATAGCATCAAAGGAGATAACTATGGATCAATTAATTAGAGATTTATAAAAAATTACTGAGCTTATTTCTGAATCCATACCTTTTTCCAGAAAACTGAATATCAGTGAATCTTGATCTATCAGAACCAAAAGCCATGCTCTGGTCTTGGAGATCACATTCACCTCCTTGATCACAAATTGGGCAATCAAGAGGGTGGTTGACTAGAAGAAATTCCATGACGCCTTCTCTAGCTTTTCTGGTCATATCAGAATTAGTTTTGATCCTCCATCCTTTCATGACTGGCATTGCGCAAGCAGCTACAGGCTAAAAATAAAATGAAAATGTATCCAAAAGGATAAAACAGTACTATATTACAAGTAATATCTAGAAATTCATACCTTAGGAGATTTTTCAACCTCAACGAGGCACATTCTACAATTTCCCGCAACAGCAAGACGTTCATGGTAACAAAACCGTGGAATTTCTACACCAACCATTGCTGCAGCCTACAAAGTATATTCATATAATTAGTTAATAATACTATTTGTTAACATGCAAATAATCAATAAAAATATGAAAAATTAAAATTAAAATATCCCATATAAGTATAAAAGTTGCTTTGGGATAGATAATGATGTGCCAAATTATAATGTTTTAATGTATACCACTATTTAAATGTGACAATTATGCATAATTAATAAGTATATTTAATATAATTTAAAATTTGAATTATATTAAGTGATGAGAAACTTATGTTTTGTTGATAATGTTACATGTAAAGCATTATTAATTTGTTTGTTAATAAATATGGTTTCTTATGAGAATTTCATTTCCAATTACTTTTAAAATTGTATTCCATTGAAGAAAGTTCAGGAGATCAGGGAAGTAACTTCACCATTATATAAATTTAAATTAGAGAGGAAAATAGATGACTGGATGATTTTAATAAAGGATAGAATTGGTCAGGGGGTGCAGTCAATGAAAACACATACCTACAGCCATATCTCCCTCTATTGGCCCCGAAGATGGCCTACACAGTTATTATTTTTATGTTATCACTGACTGCACCCCCTGACCAAATCTATCCTTTATATAAATTAAAATTATAGTTAAAAATGATCCGTTGAGGAATTATAGATCTGCTAAGTGAGAAGCATCTTAGAGAATGCAAATTTTAAATACTGCCATATTTAGAATTTTATTATCATATCTTTTTAAAGCAATTATAATTATGAAGTGTAATTAAAATTTAGTAATAAATTCCTTGGCACTAAATGTCATAAATTGGAACAAGAGGCTCTTTTAGTGTCAGATTATGTTGGTAACAGTTGACACCATGCCTTAAGTACCAAGGGATTGCCGGTGGATTTTGTTAATATTTTATCATGGAAGCATCTAGAACAGCGGTTCCCAAACTGGGGGGGGGGCGTGAGGACATGTCAGGGGGGGGGGGCGCGAGACAAGTTGAACATTAAATTAAACTTAAGTAGTCTTTTTAAAATTCTAAATTAACCATGATGTTTAGAAAATTTACCACTTTGATATAATAGACAATCCTTCATTATGGTTAAAATATTTCAAAGTGTATCCTAGCGTATCACGGGAAGCTCTTCGTTTATATTTGCCTTTTTAAAGCACCTATTTGTGCAAAAAAGCATTTTCAACACTTGTGGCAATTAAAACAAAGTATCGGAATAAACTTAATGTTGCTAGTGACTTGCGTTGTGCTCTTACTAAAACTCAGCCACGAATAGGCATGCTAGTAAGAAAAATGGAAGCCCATCCATCTCACTAACCAACCTAATCGATTTTTCTCTTATTAATAATTTTTGTATTTTATGAAAACTAATATTGTTGTACCTTATGGCAGTATAAATAAATGTTTTGTTTCCAATGTAATACTTATTTGTTTTTGTTTCGTTCGTGGGCCCACACAATTTATTGTTAAGGGGGGGGAGGGGCACGAGAAGCTTTCATTTCAACAAAAGGGGGCGTGGTACAAAAAAGTTTTGGAACTCTTGATTTAGAAAATGCCTTCTACATCAAGCTTTGAAACTAATGTTAGTTTAGCAACAATAAAAGAGTAGTAAGCAGCATCAGAGAAAAGAGGAAGTGTATCTTTATGCAAATAAATTACAAATCCATCTAAAAAATGATTTCACTAAAGAGGTGAATTGGTTAATTAGGTAAAATACAGAATGAATGTTCATATAATTTATAAAATAAAAACCTACTCAAAATAATATCCATTGCTTAACAAAATGCAATCACTCAGAAATCAATACTGCACTTTGGGTACCATTATGTTGTAAGAGGCTTTCGATTAAACAAGTTTTCATCCAAAATCACTTACTACTTAGATAAAATGATAACTTACAACATTGAAAAAATGATAACTTACAACTTTGATAAAATGATAATTTTCTACTTTGATAAAATAATAAATTACCTCACTACTTTGATAAGGTGATAATATAATATTTCGATAAAATGATAACTTACTGCTTTGATAAAATGATAACTTACAACTTTGATAAAATAATAAACTAATGAGTACACTTTTTTAAAAAAAATACAAATTGACATCCATGAACTTTCATCATAATCAACAGCCCCTAACTAAACTGTCAAAATGACACAAAAAGTTCAAATTTAAAATGGAAGTATGCTTAAAAAGTGAGAGCTGTAAAATCTAACGATATTCTTAATCATTCAAAATACAATCCTTCAATTAGTTCTTAAGAAAAAGAAGTATGATTCCTTGCCCCTCTCTACCCATAAGGCTTCTCCAGATTTCTTATTAAAAACCACACATTCCCGAATTTTATCAGCAATAAATTCTCTGCATATGTGTTAAGAATCAATGATAAATATCAATCATTTACTAACCTGAAGAACTGTGGTTCCTGGTTCTACCATAACACTTTTATCATCGATGAACACTTCGATTTTTTCTGGGGCTTTAGCCAGAGTAGTGCTACCCCTTTTGGGGGAACACACAGCTTTGACAGCATTCGGTAGCGCTTTTGAGAGTGGTACACGGAGCATTTTTGATCAATTATCTTCTGAAAACACACAGTTATGTTTACTCCTTATCAATCGTTCAATGTAAAATACAATTGAACTATAAATTATACTATATAACAGCTATAGTTTATAGAGTACTATGCTGCATTTCTATATTTGAATTTCCCAAGGAGTTATAATATATGAAAATTTAAAAAATAAGGGGGCTTTTACAAATGACACTTTAAGAATAATGTGAAAAATCTTTACTGGTTTAGGGTTCAAAATATTTACTTTTTTTATGAATTTAACATATAATGATTAATCATTAATTTGAAACATCAAAAATATTAATTTACCTAAAAACCATGGAACTGTAGAAACGAAAAATATTTCTTAGGTTAGTTCCCAAAAATCAGCTGAAGTTACAGAGGGCGCACTTCAGGTGTGACGTCGGCGCTCTTGCCGTCCTCTCTCCCTTTTGGATTTTAAGCTCGGAGTTGGTTACCTGGTTTCTCTAAGTAAATTCTAAGGAAAATGACTGTCAGCGATCTTAAGACCGACCAGGGTGTAAAGGAGTTCGACTCATACATCGCCGACAGGAGCTATGTCGAAGGGTAAATTCAGATGAGATTTTAATATGGATAATTTTATATGAGAATACCACGTGTATTACCTTCTACACAACTGGGATTATCGTATCAATAGTATCTTAATACATAATTAATATCATTTTATTATATTATTCCTTAAGAAATCATTTAACAAAACTAACCCTTAGGATATGCAACCCTACTTAATTCCCTATTGTTGATAAATCCATCCAAGATGTTGTATTTATAGGATAAACAAGAAAAACAATTTAAATTGTAAATCATGTTTTTAATTACTACTTTGGGTTTTATTCTAATGAGTTAATCTTAACACTCAATTGACAAAGTTTAACTCCTTAATTCCTGCTTACTATTTTCTTCTTTAAAAAATTGAGGATTTTAAATGATCCTGTTTATCAGAAGTTTTTTATCAGTATAATTTACTTGTATGGATTATAACATTAAGTAATAAATTTGACTTTTGAATTTTGATTTTATGTAATAAAATTGATTTTTGACCAACCAATAGGTTTTATCTTATTATGATGATTAAATGAGAACTTTCTTGAGCAAAACTGAAATATTTTGTTTTTGATAAAGTTTATTCATCGACTCATTCTATTTTTCTCTTAAAGGTTTTGAAAATATTAGTAGTTGAGCTTAAATATATGGGGAAGAATATAGTTCTGGCGGAATTCGGAAAAAAATGTCTGAAATAGGTTGAGCTATTTATTTAATTAATATGGTACATTCTAATTACACTGAGTACAATCTTTCGATTCTTAGATTAATTATAGGCTTTATGCAGTAGATTCTAAGTTCGGAACACAAAGCGTAACTGAACTATTCAAAATTTAATATCATTTATTTTCCAACCTTAGATTTAGTTTTTATTTTGTTCAAAATTTTCGATAATTGTTCCTGTAATAAAAATCTTAATCTAACCAGATGGTGGGAATTCCAATCTTGAATTCTATGTACGGCTCGTTATGCTTATCATTAGTTCTGAATCAACTAATAAAAGTGGTGGACACTTCATTTTGATTGAAGGATACTATGATATTTATATTTCAAAAAATAATAATTCTACATTTGTTACTATTTCACAGCTAATATTATAGACTTTATTAATATTCCATTTGCGGTGTAAATGTTTATTTTTTACTAGGTCTTATTCATTGTAGTCTCATGCTAAATGTTTTCTTTATTAATCATTGAAGTATAAACTGCATGATCAGTTTCAGTTGAAATAATTATTATAATTGACCAGCTGTACAAATTTTTTTTTTTTCTTATCTAAGGGGATACTTCTTTCATACATTTTTGTGGATACCTAAGTTAGGGTTATCGCTATCTAAACAAATATAGATAATTATAACAATCTTAGTTTTTTTTATTTTTGAACAGGCCAAGAAAATTCAGTTGTATTTTAATTTTTATATACCGCTATGGCTGAGTTTGTTGGGGTTGCTTGTTCTTGTCAACCATTGACTCTAAAGTCAAATTTGAATTTACACCAGCCCTTTCTATATCGATTGTAGTAAATATGGTATGTACCTAAAAAAAAAACAATTAATTTCTTGACTTATTGGGTGGATCAATATTTTTTTCGTTATTAATAAAAAAAAGGGAAAAAATATCTTTGATCACCTATAGAATGACCACAAAAAGTATGGTCAGTAGCAGGTGATAAATAGTTTAATCAGTTATATACTAATTGTAAAGTAATGCTGAATTACATCTGTTATATATTGATGTTCCTAATGTTGCTGTTTTAATCTTAGGTATGTTCCATCTCAGGCTGATCTTGCAGTGCTAGAAGGTTTTTCCAAGCCACCTAGTGATAAAACACCTCATGCCAAAAGATGGTACACCCACATTTCCTCATTCCCAGACGCTGAGAGAAAAAAATTGCCGGGTGTGAAGAAATTACCAGCTGGCTTCAGTGCCAAGGGAGGATCAGATGCCTGTGCCCTTCCCGCCAAATCAGCCCCAGCAAAACCTGCAGATGACGATGATGATGTTGATCTGTTTGGCTCGGATGATGAAGAGGTTACTACTGTTTTATAAAAATTTTAATGATACTTCTTTTATTACTTAAAACTTTTGTGGGGAAAAAAATGAATTCCTGTTACTGTATATAAACTGAGGAAAATTGGTAATCCTATAGGAAAGCCTGTACAAATGTCATTAGAAAAAGCTATATGTTCCATATGTTGTCGCTTTGAGATGAGTTGGAACAAGTTTTAACTGTTTATTCCTTTCAGTTTTAATATTTTTCAAAAATACAATTTATCGTGAGCTTCAGTATGAAAATGAGAATGTAAAAGAGTTGATTTCGATAATCATCCCATCAATAAATAAAAGTTTCAACTAACATTTCAAAATTTGGATTAAATAGGCTTGTTGAAACATTCATTTCCAGATGAAATGATTACCAAAGCATACACATTTTCCATAATTACATCCTCTTTTCCATATTAAAGCTCATAAAAACTTGGATTTTAGAAAAATATTAAAAGGGAAACAAATGATAAGTTTAAAACTTGTGACTCAACTCCAGGCGACAACCTGCAGAATATTTACCGAGAAAAATAAGAGATGTTGTGATAACACAAGAGAATAGATTAATGCCTGATAACTAGCGATTTATCATGGATTTTTTACTTATTGTACAAAGGGCATACTGAAAATTAATAATTATTCAGCTCTGAAAAAAACCTACATTCAATTTTTAGAGTAATCTATACTTAAATATTATGGCCCATGTGTTTGTACATATTTACTTTTTCCTAAACTTATCCTTAAAAGAAGCACGTTCAAAAAGTAATTTTAGAACCCCTTATATATTCTAGTAACTTATTGTTTTAGTAATAAATAATCATGAGTCATATTTTATTAGGATGCCGAAGCTGCCAAAATTCGAGAGGAAAGACTAAAAGCATACTCTGAAAAGAAATCCAAGAAACCTGCCCTCATCGCTAAGTCATCAGTATTACTTGATGTCAAGCCTTGGGACGATGAGACTGATATGGCTGAAATGGAGAAGAACGTCAGGACTATCGAAATGGATGGTCTTGTGTGGGGAGCTTGTGAGTATTTAAATTTCAACATAACCTTTGTCTTGTTCCATATATCGTCGATACAACTCAAAAGTATCGAAAATGGAAAGTAGCACTTTGCAGTAGAGTGAAAAACTTCCAAGATACATTCAAAATCAGAGCATATTGCCAAACCTATTATAACTTTGTCATTATGTGTGGTTTTGTGCCTTATAGATAAATGTATCGATTGTCCCCTTAATAACCTCTCTAGATCAAAAACATAACAGGTGTTTGTATTAGCAATATGAACCATAGGATTTTTGATTAATTCATTTGTGTAAACTATTTTGTGGGATGTATATTAAGGAACTAGGTCACCCGACCAATGCCATATGTCATTAAATATTTAGGTTTTTACTAACTAAGGTCCATCAGTTTTTCCAAAAATTGATTTTTCTTGTTGGCCTGAAATGATTTTCTCTAGTTTTCATTGTTTGCTAATTTATCCCTTGTTATTTTTCCATATACTTTTAGAGTGGTTGTTTGTTCATTTAACGTCACTTTTTGCTGCTATGGCTAATTGGACGATGCTACAGTAGGAGCTCTAAATTTTGCCTGTCCAGGTTTAATTAGGACAGGGATTGCTAATGAGTACCTGACATCCTACAGGCTCGGGACCCCCGTTTAACGTCCCTTCCGAAGGACGGCGTAACTTAGGATTTTTTACTTCCTTTAAAAAATCCAAGGACTACCTGCCGGGCTACGAACCCACGATCTTGGGATTAGTAGTTTGTTACGCTAATTTATTATTCAGCCACCCCCTCTCCTTAACATTTCCACTTTAGAAATATTTTCTAATTTTTTATGGTATATATTAGGAAAATTAAATAATTTATTTGCTATATAAACTTATGCTGAGTCAGAATAAAATAAATTGTTTTATTTGTTCAGTATTTTATTTAGACATCCTGTATTTTACTCCTAAATCTTTTTTAAGTTCTTATTTTATTTAACTTTTGGTGAAAAGTAATTATTTCCTAATTGATACACAAACTTTTAACACAAAGGTTCAACACCCATATTTTTTTCTCTCGATAAAAAATCACTTTTACCAACTTCTCATCTTGTTAGCTGTGACCTGGCTATTGACATTATTGTTAACTAAAGAAGTTTAAAGGAAGTTTTAAACAAAAAAAGGCACTGCAGATGATGAATTTTTTTTTAATTTTTTGTATATGATTTTATTTTTTAACTATAAATTAAAGAAAATTTCAATAATATCTCTTTCTTAAATTATTTAATTGCTATGTTTCATTCCTTCCGAGTAAAATTAATATTTTTGTTATTTGTTTCAGCCAAACTAGTCCCCCTGGCATATGGTATCAAGAAACTACAGATAATGTGTGTTGTAGAAGATGAAAAAGTTTCTATTGATGAATTAGTAGAAAAAATACAAGAATTCGAGGACTTTGTGCAATCAGTCGACATCGCAGCTTTTAACAAAATTTAATTTATTTTTTCAATAAATTGCCAATTGCTAAAAATTGTCTTTTAATTAATGCCTTAAAAAAAATTATTACGGTGATTCCGTGAACTGCCAACTGTTTTTATATAAAATATAAAACTAAAATAAGGCATTAATTCTTGAGATTATATGAAAACATTTGTTTTTTGTCTAAAACTTTATATGGTCTAATAAATACGATAAATAAATATATCGAGACTTGTTTTAATTTCTTCCACAATTATTTCTTAAATATTAATTTTGTTTTCACTCGCATTATCAAGATAAGACTAGATAAAAAAATGTTTAACTACTATTTGCAGAGTATTTATTATTTATTCTGTGCTACAGTCTAAATACTATTGTTACGTAATGTTTTAAAATCTTAAATTTCCAATTATTTGTTATTAAATATTTGTTGGATCTTCAGTTTTAAAAATTATTAAAGAAACAAAGTAATTTTAATTTGATTTTTATCATTTTAATATTGTTGTTATTTATTTTTTTATGATTGTATGTCATTTATTAATTTTTGTTAGTGAAAATTAAATTAATGACTTACTAATAAATTGTAGAATCACAATCACATAAAAATATATATTTTCTTAATTTTCTTCTAAAATTAATTATTTTAAGATGTTTTGTCTAATGGACCAGTATTTGTTGACTGATATAATTTGTATTTTAATATTCAAATATATAGTGCCAATTTATTAAATATATTATAAACAAAATATTAATAATATCTAAGATAAGGTGTTCAAAATAAATTTAGAGGGTAGAACAGGTGGAGCACTCTTTAGGGGTATAACTTCTCCTCAATGTTTGGTTATAAAGTTCCTATTTTTTACTAAGCTGATAAAAAAAATACAAAGATTGTTTTTTAATGTTTTTAACAATTTTCCTTAATTTTTAAGTGTTAGATTAGTTGTATAAGGTGTTAATTTACTGTTTGGAAGTGTGTATAGGTGTTGGCAAAGTAAAAATGACAAGAATCAAGGCTTAAAATACACATGTAAGGTTATAATAGCTTTATCTATGCATGCATTATCAGTGTTTGTCATGGTTAGATTAGTGAATGGTTGTTTACACAGACTCATTTTTTTATTATTTAAATGTTACTGGGGTTATAATATGTGAAATTCTGTATTGACAACTATAAAATAGTGTTCCAACATAAGTTTTTGTAGTTAGTGAGCGATTATTTTTAAAACAAAGAAAGATAGTTCTACAAATTTTTGAATTTTACTTTTTCTAAGTGGGTTTTTTTGATTAAAATAAACAGTGAATTCAAACACTTGTGATACATGTCAAAGTTAGGAGTAACCAGTAATGAATTTTTTTAATATAATTTTGACACTATGCATCCAGTTAGTCTTGAAATAGTCCTCATAGTTAAGTGAATAGTGCACTAAGTATCACTTGTACAATACTAATTAACTAAAATAATAGGGACTGACTAGAAAATAGAAGTTATAGTTGGTTTAGTAAGAGGGGAGGAGGTTTCAGGGAGGTTATGGCGTGAGTTACACGTGCTAAGACAATATGTAAATGAGCTGTGCTGCCATTGGTTAATTTGCATTAACGGTAATTGCCTGCTTAGCCCTACAAGTTTGTAATCAAGGCGGAAGGTAGCAGCACTGTAGCAATGGGCTATTGATTTTTTTTCGATTTAGTCAACAAAACTCTCAATAGATGGCATTCATTGCCACTTTGGTGTTTTGGCAGACTATTTCAAACAGTTTTACTTTATGTTATGTGAGATATGAAAATATTTTAAAAAAATCCTTATTTATTTTAGTAAAAAAAAAATATTTAGCTACATGGAAGCAATATAATTAGTTTAAAACTAAATCTATTTGAATAATTGGGAGTTAGCCATATTTCTATTGGATAAATAGAAATAAATACATTTTTTACTGTCTACAAATATGATGCACCAATTAAATTTTTAATGTTAGTTATTGTAGAGACAAAGACTAATCAATTACTCTAATATTGGAGTTCTACTATAACAGCATATATCTATTGAAAGAATAATTTTAGAAATTTTGTCTTCTTTACAAATATGGTGTATCAATATAAATTTCTAATGCTTACATATTATGGAGAGTGAATGTAAGTACATATATATTTACGCATAAGAGAATAGACACAAAGATGTGATTTCTAATGAAGTTGTCACTATGATTAAAATAGTTTATATTATAATATGTTATGATATGTTAATACTATGATTAAAATATCTATATTCGTTACAAATGTTGGTCATGTGTTTTTGAAAATTAGTAGTATGGTGTGTTAATAACTTTACCAAGTCTAACAAACTGATTATTACAGCTTTTGTAGGCTGTTAGTTTCTGTTTAAATTTTATAAATAAAAAGTTGAAACAATTTATACTACTGCTATTTATATAATTATTACCAAACTAGTACAAAAATAAATTGCACACATCAGTAACCTTTTAAATGATTGAAAACCCATTGGAGACTCCAATAAATTTTCTTAAAATATTCAATTTACTTTAATCCTGGAGTTCCAATATTACCACATATTGCAATTTAAAGAATATTTTCAGAAATTATTGTATTACTAACAAATATGGTGTGAGAAATAACTTTTTAATTGTTATTTATTATGGAGTTCAAAATCAAAATTAATGTAATAACACCAGAACATGGAACGAACCTGTAAATGTGTGTTTTTTAATTACTGTCACTGTGTGGTAAGAACTTTATGAAAAATAATGATTAAAAAAGTTCATCAGATTCTGTTTTTGCTCTGGAGGAAAAAAAAAAAACATTTTAGACCGATTTTTTAAACAATGCTGTACATAAATATTTTGCCCCATGTTATTATACAAAACTCTTTTTATGGTCATAAAATTTTACAAATGTGAGTAACCGTTTAGAGAAACCAGTTCTCTTGAAACTGCTTGATTTTCTTACAGCCAAATATTTCTGTTGAAAAAATAAATTCAGATTTGTTATCTCATTAACAAATATGGTATGCGCAAATAAATTTTTAATGATTACTTTCAGTTTCAAAAAATTTAGCTACTTGTATATAAATACTATATTCTCGATTAATGCTGCTATTATGTTTTTGAAAAGTAGCATTCAGGCGTGTTCCCATCTTCACTAAGTCAAATGCTTAGCAAACTATCAAATCCACAGGCTACTGTGCCCGCTATTAGATTTTTTTAGGCTAATAGGTTCTGGTTAATTTTTTTTAATTTCATAAATGAACGTCTTAACATACTATAAAGCAAAGACCTCGGCCACGTTTGTTCGCGGTAAACTCAATAACTATTGCACGGATTTTCATGCGGTTTTCACCAATAGATAAGGTGATTCACCAGGTAGGTTTAGGTATATA
Organism: Arma custos; assembly: GCA_037127475.1. NCBI lineage: Eukaryota > Metazoa > Arthropoda > Insecta > Hemiptera > Pentatomidae > Arma > Arma custos. The sequence continues at coordinate 50,294,769 of CM073763.1, read as the reverse complement.
ATTTGTCGAGGTTTTGTTTATATGGGTTGGAATATCGATGGGTTTCACCGAAGATGCTGCTTGCCTAATCCTGTGCAAGATAATAAATTCGTATATAAAGAAATGTTTGGTTTTGTTTTCATTTTTATAATTTCCATATAATTAAGTACATTAGCTGAGATGGGAAGAAAGAAAATCAAGGCTCCCAAAGAAGCCTAACCGATGATATTTACGTGGCCCTTAGTGGCCGGCATGTGATAAAAAAAAATACATTACACAGACAAAAATATATAGGCATAATATGCCTTATTACCCGAGGAAAGCTGGGGTGGGTGGCTAGTTTAAAATGTAATTTACATTTGGTGTCATTTTGATAACTATTGCTTGGGTCCAGATATGTCAAGCTTAGCCAAACTACCACCCTTATACATTTTCTTGGTTAGGCAATTTGAACGCAGCTGAATATTTTTAATATATAATATTTATTTTATATATAATATAATATTTTATATATAATATAATATTTTAATATTTTATAATATATTGATAAATAGATACATAACCTAGGGAGTGGCATAGCTCAGTATGTGTCAGTGTTAAGTTGCTAAGCTATTGGTCATGAATTCGAGACCGGCTGTGACGGAATAATTATTTATTCTGTTAGCAGGAGAGGATTAAACATAAGGGATTATAGACCTCATATTTTGTGTGTATATATATATATATATACACATATATATATGTACACATACATATATATGAGTATATGTACATAATTATATAAGTATGTATGAATAAGTTTAAACAATATCCAGGATAAGTAACAGTGTAAGTGGGAGAATTGATGCTGTGATGAACAAAGTGAGAACTTTGTTCATAACTAAAAATTTACTGTTCCCTCTATGTGAAATGAGGCAATAACTTGTACTATACATCAACTAAAGCTATGCTTTGAAGATAAAGTCCTGGCAGAGGTTTATTATAGAAAATTCAGTTTAAAAAAAAAAGTTTTCAATTAAAAAACTTGAGTGTTTAAATAACCAGTTCCAGAGCAATAGAATGTATCATAGTAAAATAGACAAGCAATGGAAACAGATTATGGATTCGAAAAAATAATGAAATAATTATCTCAATATATGTGATGATTGAAAAGCCAGAAGAATTTTGAAAAGAGCAACTACAAAAAATTAAAAACTGAAAATGACAAAATTAAAATTAACATAAGTAAATAAATCTAAAATATCAATAAAGAAAACCCATGCTTCTCCAACTTCTCCTTAATTCCAAATTGAATAACAGAAGAAGTAAGTAATAAAAATATTTAAAAATTATAACAACTAACAAAAAATAAAAGAAAGAAATTATAATAATATATAATGACATAAGCCAATAAGATCCAAATTAAAGTAATGTTTAATTAACATTCTCCCTGTGTATACATCCCAAATTGCGAGAACACGGAGATATAGGATCAGTGAAAAGAAAGGATGTGTCTGGCTGAGAAGTGAACCAAGACGGCTTAGTTGGTAAAACACCACAAGGGGTACATGAGAGACCAGGGTTCATGTCCCGGTCCTGGTCGTATCTTTTATTTTCAAATAAAAATATTTAAAAATTATAACAACTAACAAAAAAATAAAAGAAAGAAATTATAATAATAACAATTAATGGTTACTTAGTGTTTTTTCATGACCATAAATTATTTTTTTTGTTTTTACTTATTTGGCTTATATATAAATACCATCTGATTTTTATAGTGTAGGCTTTTGAGCAGATGTATATAATGTTTTTACAGATCGCATTTGTTATTCAGAAGGGACAATCAAAAATTAAAGTCCCAGGAGAAATTTTTCTATCTTCAAAATGAAAAGAACAAGGTAGTCGAGAAAAGGAATATTTCCCAAAACTTAAGAGTGATGTAGAAAGAAAATTATATATCAGCCAATAAAGCCTATTTCTCCTTCATTCTTACATTTTTCAATAACTGTTTTGATGTTTAAATAAATAGTGAATGTAAAATCCTACCTTATACAATATTGTTCTCCTATTTCGATATAAAATACCTTTCAATGCATTTGTCATACACCATGGGGGCAAACTTCATTTCATCCTGTGAGATTTTCTGGAGAAGTGATTGTAATCAGCAATAATTGAACAGCAGGAAAATTTAATCATAGCCATAAACTAAAATCAGTTATGCCTACTATAATTTAGTAGACCAGTCTGATTTAGATGTAATCAAGTCAATCAGTTTCTAATATTTTATAGAGAAATAGATTTTTCAGTTATTAATATGCCTTTTGATCAGTGAATCTAATTTCAATGAATATTTTGTTCATCTTGGGGATTAGCCATTAATCGTTACTTGATTTTTTCTGCAAATGCATTCATGTGAGTTATAATAAAATTTGAGAATTATACATTAAAGTAAGTAGAATAGTCAGAGATGGGTGTAATTAAATTAATTTTATGTAATGAAAAGTCTTTTTCCAAACTAGTAGGTATCAAATTCGAAGTATAAGTATTCAACATTTATATTTATCTGAAAGAAGTTATTGTAAAATGTCTTAAATTCTTTGAGAGGATATTACAAGATTTCAATTCGTTCGATCATTTTTAAATATTGACTTTGATTAACTTTAACCAGATAAAAAGATAGAAAAGGAATACTACTTCACAACATTTTTATAAATATATTATTCATTACATTTTCATTATTAGATAGCCATATGAACAGAACAGTAGAGAAGAAATTAGTTGACTGGAACTTCTAATGTAAGGATAAAGATAGTTGGGAGTGCAGTCAAATGAAACACCAAATAAGTGAATACTTATTTATTGTGTGCCGACGTTTCGACCTAGGTAACTGACAACTGGTAACTTTCCTTGTAGCCGCTTCTTATATTTGCCCTGAAGATGACCTACAACGTAGGTCGAAACGGCACACAATAAATAAGTATTCACTTATTTGGTGTTTCATTTGACTGCACCCCCAACTATCTCTATCCTTACATTAGAACAAACCAGTATTTTACTGCCAGAAATTTATTTAAATTGTCTTTCAATTCTATTATAGTACTATGTCTCAGTTTTTGTTTTATGTTCCTATCTTTTCACTACACTTATTTGTTATTGTTTAGAAAACTGTCCAGCTTTTTAAATTTTGTTTTTAAAAGTATTTGGTTTAAAATAAAATAATTGAATATTGTTTCAGTATTCAATATTGTTTCAGCTTTCTGTACTAATCAATTTTGAATTAGTTCACAGCGGTGACAATAGATGGCAGGGGATTGCTATAAGGGACCAAATCTCATATCTGTTTTTGAATTGTAGAAAATTTACTTCTTTTTAGTTTAAGAATTCAATAAAACCTTCAGTGAAATTCTCATATTAAACATTATATTAAAGAAGATAACCAAGGTATTTTTATACTTAAATATCTGCAAAAATTTAGTTTTCTCCCCAATTAATTTTATTAAATATTGACTTAATGTTTTAAATGATGTGGGTTTAGTATAAGTAGATTCATAGCTTTACACTAAGTTTTATAAGGAAACAGATACTTATAGCTTATCCAGAAGTTAAACGAAATATTCTTTGTAATCATATACACATAACAAAGGATAAATTAATTACAAAAAAAAAGTAATGTTTCTATAAGGTGATACATTTTTAATGATTATTGAATAAAACTTTAAATTAAACAAATTTAAGTTTTAAAAAGAATTTAACAAAATAAATTTGAGCTAAGTGTATTATAGTAATATTTATACTATCAAGTAAAAGTAAAAAAACTTACTAATAATTTACTCACCTTAAAAATACAAACATTGGTTGTAATAGAGAAATTCATAACTTAAAATGTGTGTAAATTTTATTTATGCGTTATGAATTAATGCAAACATATACTCTTATATTTTCACCAATATACCTTCACCTTAATAATAAAACCTGATAGTTTTAGTATTTCCAATACACCAATATGCTGATGCTTATATTCTATTTGACCAAGTTAGCTTAATTTTTAAAGTTTAAAAATAATCAATAACAGTTTTTACTTGCCCATCACTAGATGGCAGGAGCATTGTGTTGAGATCCTGCTTCATAATCTTTAATAATTAAAACTTATTTTCTAGATAAACTTCATTTTCTGTTTATAGTTTATCTTCTATTTTTAATCATTGTATTGAAATTCCTAAAAAAAAATGTAATACTGACAATTTTATCATTGGGTTGACATAATAAGTGAATATTTTATTTTAATGACCTCGCTTATGCACTAAATTAAACACACTAATCATCGATTGAGATTGTAAAATTTGAAAAAAAATAATAAGAAGAAATGCTATGAATATTTAAAAAACTTACATGTGAATTCTATAAGCGCAATGATTATATGTAATAATTTTTGACATTCCATAATTTAAATCTTTATAGGTGTCAGGAATAGCATCAGAAATCTTGTAACGGGAGACGATGAATTGAAAGGTAACTGATTTACTCTTGAAGCTGTAACTCAATTCTAGAAGGCGGGACAAACGAATTCGCTGTTGCCAGATGTACTTTTTCACAATTCTACTTATTTTTATTATTAATGATAATAATAAAAAGCAATTTATAAATGTTTTTAAGGGTACTGTTTTTTCTAGTTGAATAGATCAAATTATTGATTTTCAAACGTAAATATTTTCTAATATGTTTTTAAAAAAGTCGACTCTGAAAATATACTTGTTAAACTTATATGTAAATTAGTGAAAATGAATAGGCAAAAATGAACAAAATACAATATTTAAATAATAATTAGAAAATTCTATATAACTTGTTTTTCGGATTATTCAAAAGTATATTTCAATTAACTGCATTATAGTAAAATTGGACTTCATTACAATATTTCATCTCATTAATAAAATTTGGTCAATTATTTTCGTTACTATTTATTTTTCATTATATAACTAATTTATTTTTTAGAAATATAACATTGGAATAGTAGTTTTGTTGGTTTGCATGCCCTGGGCACAGTCCGCCTTTTCGAGAAATTCTCCTTGAAAAAATCAGTTTTATTGGCTTACCGTTTCGATTCCTATCTTAATTTCGTATGTGTAAAATTTTGTTCGTCTTGTGAAGTGTTTTGGCTTAAAAAGTTTAATTTCTGAGTGTTTTTGTTCGTAATATTGCCAAATAATTACAAATCTATGGCCGGTAGTGTTGTGTCAGTGGATTTTGCCTATTTATAATAGTAAAAATAATAAGGAGTTTCGTTGTGTGTTTCCAGTATTTGTGAATCCTCATATAAATTCAATTTATTTAGTGTTTTAAGTCAACGGACATAGTGTAAGTATTTTTAGAGAAGTGTTTAACATTCTGTTTTTATTAAATTATATTTTCTCTTATATGCGGAGTGTGAGTGTTCTCGACGAAAAAAACCTCGTACTCTAATCCCTGGTAAGATAGATCGATTTAATATGTTCTATGCATGCGTTGTTTGTAATTGTTATTAAGGTATTATTTCATTGAAATTTCAGAATTAGAATATCAGAATAGAATACATTAATATTCTATTACTTCTTATACATTATAATCCATTTCCTATTACTTATTAGAAATTGACAGTTTAAAAAATATTTAGGTTGTACATGATTTCAGTGATTTCTATTTCTATCTTTTTTTTTTTTTAGATTTGTTGTTTTCTCAATTACAAACGTACATATTTTTGAAAATTCGCTCAGTGTTTCGATTTTTTTTATTCCATCCATCTTAAAATGCGTCAGAAGATTAATTAAGCCGTAAGCTTAATCGCTTATTGGTTTATTCATTTAGTTCCTTAAACTTCCGTTCTATAAACTATATATATGTATTCTCAACTATGGAATAGTACTACACTATAGATATTATAGGACATCTCTCTTAACATTTAATTATAATTTAATTTTCATAATTATTAAAATACTATTTTAATTTTTAACATGATAAAAAATATACACAATATACCATCTACTTAAAAATACAGCGATCATTGATTTTGAGCAATTTTTTATTGTTACAATAATTAATTAAATTATTAAACTAAAAAAACAATTTTTGTACATTAATTTTTACAGTCTATGAACCTACATTTTTGCAGTTCTCTTCATGGAGTCGCCTTCATCGTTCTTGATACGAAACTATTTCTATTATAAAATAAATCTCATTCCTTTCGCTTAAAATTTAGTTTAATGCAGTATCTTAGTCGGTAAAATAAAAAATTATGAGGTTCAGGGACAGTCTATAGAAATAGAACTTAATTAATAAAATGTAATTTATAATAATTGGTATTCTCATTAACTCCTTAACATCATAAATAATTTCTCAGCACTAACATAACTTTATTTATTTATTAATTTAAGTTTGCTGGTTGTACTTTATATTCCAATCCGCTTGGCAGTTCTCTGTTCTGCTTTACTTTTCCATAATTTGTTATTATATTTATCCTTACTTAAATATTCTTCCACCTGTTGAACTGGCAGATCCTAGAATGGTGCAGTCTATTTCCTATCTCTTCAGCATACTTTAACCTATAGAAATAGAAAAAAGAAGAGTTAAAACGGACATCTGTTAACCCACACATACATGCAAGCAAACGTCTAAACGCAAACATACAAATTCAAACGTGCGTGCATCCACCCACCAACACACAAAAGCGCGCGCGGAAATACAATTCAGTTTGAAATATAATTTGTGTTAACTTTGTTTAACTTATGTTTCTAAAAATAAAAATAAGAATATAATAATTTTACTTAATTTCTATTATAAACGAAAATTATATGAATCTATTTGAATGATATTTCATAAATAATATACATTAGTAATTTATATTAACATATACATTATTTAAAATTACGTACACCGTAAGACTAAAAAAATTACCATTTCGCAAGAATCTTGTGCATTTTAAAATTTATCAATATGGATTGGATAAATTAAATTTTATATTGTTACTATTAGTATATATATTCTTTAGTTATCACTAAAACATTTGGAATCATTAATACGGATTTACTGATTAACCAAAACGTACTGGATTTACATATCAAAAACTTTTGGAAAGCAAATGTACCACAATTTTTAACATGAGGTGTTGCCAATTATTATTCACAGAAAATAGTATAGTTTAAAATGACAATATCTCAATTTTATGATTTAATTATCATTTAAAAAAAACTTTTTTTTAACTCAAATTGAGCAATTTCTTAAGTCAATTTATTTCTTATAAATTATTATGTTATTATATCGCTATTTATTAGAGTATTTTATTTTTTAATGAAATGGAGGTGTTATAATTATTAGTTGCACTTTTAATGATAATAAAACTATCCATTTTAATTTATTTAGCTGAAATTAAAACTATTAAGATATTTCGAAATTTGTTTTGAACTAGTTCATATTGCTACCAAGAGATGGCAGGACACTTCTTTTCCAAACCCATACCTGCTCTAAACTAAATCTTTTAATTGTCGTTTATTAAATTAATATAGAGTAAATACATTTTTTTTACACTAAAGTTCTTATCGTATGGGCTGATGTTTGAGACATTCGACCATTTGTCCGTTTCAAGGGAATCAGGGAGATATCTCGGTCGACAGTTGTAGTAAGGCTCTAAAATTGTAATCATTATTTTTTGTTGTTTGTATATATATTCAAAATTTATTTTTGTCACCTTGGGTAGTGAAAACCATATTATAAATTTGAGTTATTAGTCATAGAGATTTATAAATACTTCCTCTTAAAGAAAAATTTAAATATCTACGTTTTTGTATCTTTTGTGCCCAAATTAAACAATTTATCTATTAGTAAAAAAAAATACAAGAAAATATATTTTTAATTATTAAACCATGATCATTCTTTTAAATGTGATTGAAAAAAAGGTGAAGGATTTAAAGTCGTTGAGCAATGTTGTGAATACGTGTAACGAAAAGTGGCTTAGATGATTAAATGGTATAAGGCGTTGAAAAAATAAATTAGTTAATAAATTATTTCTAATTTATGAGCAAAAAAGGCTAAAAAATTTGTTTATTAAATTATTTTTTTATTGGAAGTAGAAGATATTATAAACTAAAATACTTGTGTATTAACGCCACCGCGGTTATATTTGCGTAAAGAGCAATCTTGTGCGCATGTGCAAGCAGTTATATTTCTAACAGCTGATTTGTTTTAGATTTTTTATTGTTTGCTGATTTTTATTTTGTTTGCTGATTTGTTCTAGATTTGTTGTTGTTTGCTTATTTTTAGTGCTACGAAAATGCGTATTTGGGATTTGCCAAAAACAGAAGAAGATGTAATTTTATTTTTTCAGCAGCGAAATATTTTACGGAAAAAACGAAAAATGGAACCAATTCGCATGAAATGAAACATTATTTTGGTCAACGTAACTTTTGGAAATGTCAATCAGATGAAAGAAAATAGAGACAGTTTTCAATCCATATTAAACTGTATATCGGCCCATTTTCTACCGAAATCCGATTGACTACTTTCTTTTTAAATCAGTTAATCCATCGGTTATTTAAATCAGTTAATCCATTATCAAAAAGTTATCCAAGATAACTGTTATAAAATACAACTGCGGAAGCGTTAATACACAAGTACCCTAAAAGGTAACATTAAATTGCCAATGAAGAAATATAAATGTTTTAGTGCTTTCCATGATGTTTTCTTTTTCACTAGTTATTTTTTCAACACTGCAAATCCCATCTCTTCCCAATCGACTTGAATTTCATGATTTCATTAAAAAAATTATTATAAATTCTCATGCATTTATTTATTTTTTATTTATCTGAATGATAAGAGTGGCTGTCGTAGTTTGTAACTGTAGTTTTATATATTAAATGGATTGTTTTTAATTTTCTAAGCACCTTCTTATTGGCTATTTACAGCGCAATAATTTGGCCTATATATCTGCATTCCCGATGAATCAGTGGTGAAGTAGAAATTTGTCCGAAATGAGTTTCTTTTAGGTAAGGAAGCGGGGTCGTGCTATTCTCGCAGTGCATAAGTGGCTAAGTCAGGCATTGGCAATTAACTCTCTCTTCGAAAAAGAAAAACAAAAAAAAACTTTATTTGCAATTTTACATATACGGACAGAATATGTGTAAATACATGCTCCGGACTTCTTTAACATGTTTAAAGAACAGTGATTTTAATGTTTTAAAGTTATTTTTTATAAATAAGTTTTACAGTAGCAGGAAAAATGTGGAATCTTCGAAAAAATCCACTTATTGTCCGGTGCTGAAGATATTTAACCTTTTTTTATTCTATTTAACGCCCCTTGATGCAGATATAGCTAATCAGACGATGCTATAGTGGGACTCATAAATTTTGCCTACTCAGTTGTAATTATGATAGGGATCTTTATTGAGTACCTGACACTTCACAAGCTCAGGAACCGGATTTTAAGTCCTTTCCGAAATACGGCATAACTACACTAAAAATATTTTTTACTCTCTTTAAAAATTCTTTGATCTTTTGGCGTAGTAGATCATTATGCTGGGCCACTTAACCTAAGGTGATCCCATATATATCGTAGTTCATTATTCTTTTCTAAATCGTTGCTGTGTAATACACTACTCGCACAACAACTAAGCAAAGGTAAAATGCTGAAACGGATTTACGAGCTAATAAAAGATAAACCACTATCTGAATTGAGTGACCCAAAATATATGTCTTAGCATTTCTGGTCGACCTTACAGGCCAAATTGAATGATTTAAATTTGAAACTTCAAAAACAAGTTCAGTTAGTGAATGATTTGTACAGCCATTTGAATTTGCAGTATTTTTTTTATTTTTTATTTAAAGTCATAGTATTAACTTGGGACAAGAGGTTACCTGTGGTCTAGTGGTTACCGTAACAAACTACTACACCCAAGATGGCGAGTTCGTTGCCCGGCAAGTGGCCCTAGGATTTTTTAAGGGAGTAAAAATCCTTAGTTACGCCGTCCTTCGGAAGGGACGTTAAACGGGGGTCCCGAGCCTGTACGATGTCAGGTACTCGTTAAAAATCCCTATCCTAATTAAACCTGGATAGGCAAAATTTAGAGCTCCCACTGTAGCATCGTCCGATTAGTCATAGCAGCATAAAGTGACGTTAAATGAACAAACAACAACTTGGGACAAGAGGAGAGTCATGTTTCGTAGAACTATTTATTTATGTATGCATGCTTGCATTTGTGTAATGATTATCGTTGTACAGAAAATACATACAGTAAAACCTCGAATTAACGGACAGCCCTGGTGCAAATATTTTTGTCCGTTATTTAGAGGTGTCCTTTAAAGAGAGGTTTTGTTTTTTTATAAATATGTATTTGTACAAATTAATTCTCTCTTATTCAATTTTCCATGTGTTTAAAAGGTAAGTAGAATAAAAAAAAACATCGCACCGTTTTAGAGTGTTCCCGAAACTTGTGTCCTACCGATATTGAGTCTTTCGCTAGCGCACGTACCCTTAACTTTTCAAGGTCATAAAAGTCGATTACATTTATTTTTTGTTCTAAAGTGAGTCTGTTACGTGAGGGAAACATTTTCAGCCGCCTGCCACGAGGGTTAGAACAGAACTAAATTTTAATAAAGCAAGTTCGAGAATAAAAAAAAAGTATTTATGCGGAAAACCTTTACTCAAAAGTAAATACAACTGTCCCTGTTTCCTTAGACCGGAAACAACTAATTGTTTCCGAGAAACGGGAAAGGGATAAAGTCATACTGTCCGTCTTTTAGAGGTTTTTTTAATCGATTTCTAACCAACACAGCCTGTCCGTGACCGTTAATGAGAGGTTTCGTTAAATAGAGGTTAAAATGCCTTAAAAATTGTATTAAAATGTTGGTGCAAAAAAAATCGTCCGGTAATGGGGAGTGACCGCTATTTAGAGGTGTCCGTTAGTAGAGGTTTTACTGTATATATTTTTTAAGTCTAAGGTGGAATTTCGCTTCTTTGGAAGAAAACCGGATTTTAAATTTATAAGTTAACAAACAATATGCCTGTTGTTCCCCCGAATTCAAGAGAAGTTTTTGATAATTCGAAGCTGACATAACTCCTCTATAAGGGACGACTACTAAAGCTACTTTTGTAAGAATCTTACCCATAAATATTTTCTACATTTTCGTTTTTTTTATGACATAAAGGAGCGGAGTGGCTCAGTGGTAGAGCAGTGAGTTGCCATGCCGGAAATCCCGCTGCAGGCCATCATTTTTATTTAGTCTGTTTGCAGCGAGAGATGGATCATATGGGATCTAGGACCCTCCTGGGGCTCACCCAGCCTGTGTAAAATATTATAAAAATATTATTATAAAAAATAAAAAGGGTACCCAAGATAAGGGGGAAAAATCTGGCGGTTGAGCGTGACCTAGGACAAGTCACCTCCTTGCAGAACTGTTGTCCATGAAACAGTACAGTCTCCCTACCATGTACTGAACCCCAGTACATAAATTGGGTTATAGTGGTACAGGCTTTTTTTTTATGACAAAAGAAAAATCACAATTTTTTTTAGTTGTGTCAGTTTTCTTCCAAAAGAGCGATATATAACCAATGAAACCACTAGGTCACCCCCTCTAGCTCACGTTAAAAGTCATCCTAATTAACCTTGGATAGGCGAAATTTAGGGCTCCCACTTATTCTTCGTCAAATCCTTATTCGCTTATTATTTTATATTTATAATAAAACGATTATATGGGGTGATTATATAAAAGAAATCCGGCTCCTGGATCGATACGCCCCGGAATGCTAATTCCCTAGCACCCTCTTATTCTTAAAGCCTGCCATTCCTCTTGTTGCTGGGGGGCGGGAGGAAAAATCGAAGGGTTAGGTTGAAGGGGAGGAAAAAAGGAAATGAAGCGGCCCTAATCCCGAGACCCGCCATCATAGCCTCTTCTTGTTTGTGCCTCTGATTTTTCTGATTAGTCCTTTGTCCCATCCTCTGCCTCCTCAATAAGCCTCTCTTCTCGTCTAATTCCTTAGGGCTCTCCTGGAAGGGTCGTCTTCTGTTATGGAGTTGTTTACCCTTGCTTCTGGTCGGGTACTCCTCCCTTCCGTCTGCTCGTTAAATTCTTCCTTGGTACAAAAAATAAAATAAATAATCAATATTAAGACCGTGGAAAAATTCCAACAAATAGCCTTAAGTCTCCAAACTAAAACAGAAATAGAAATATCTGTCCAATATTTCGCCAATTCAGGCATCCTCAGGGTAGAAAGAGAATAACAGCAAAACAAAACATGAACAATGCACCCAAGAAACATCCCACCACCTCGAAGGCTCAAATGCAACTAAAGAATCATAAGGAAGGTTACTCGACCCCAGCTGGTTAAGGTTAAATAAAAACAGATGATAAAAAAAAAAATTCTTGCATTTTTACTTTCATTTTTCATATGGTCTTTCTTCTTAAGTTTTGTGATGTTTGCTATTATTTATGTTTCCTGTGGTGCTTTTTGAAATTTGGTGAGTGTATATTGAATTTTGAATTTCTGAAGTATCTATCAGCTGTTTTGTTTAACGCTTTGTTTAAGGAGACTTTCACACCTTAAGATTTTCATTGTTATGAATTATTTAGGCATAATAAATAAAACTTATTTTATTTGTTCCAACTTCTTTACATTCATTAAATGAGTAGGTGAGGTGCAAAACTCGTTCGTTCCATTTTTTTGAAAAAACTTTCTCATTTCATACTTAGTTACTTTTTTTTTGTTATCATTAAATCAGTAATTTTTTTCATTCCAAGCTCACTTTCACAGGGAAGCTGTACCTTTCGAAAGCAAAAAAAAATTTTTTATCTGGCCACTCTACGAGACGAGGTAAGTTTTTTGAGTTTCCTGAAAAACGTGTTCCTGTGGAACAAACGAGTTTTGCAACTCACCTCCTCAAATGTAAAAATTAGCATTCATATCAAATGTTGTTGGTATTTAAATTGGTAGATTGGTATTTAAATCAAGGTGATCACAATCCACACTTTTCAGGAGAAATTATCTGGACAGATGAATCTACTTCCTAAAAAAGAGGTATCTTCAATCAGAAAAATAATCATCTCTAGTTGCATGAAAATCCTCGTGCAATTCGTAAGCAACATTTTCAGCACGAGTTTCCATGCAAAGTGCGGTTGAGGATAATAGACAATATTTTAATAGATCCGCATTTTTTACCATCCTCGACTCGATGCGGATACATTTTTGGATTTTCTTAAAGATTACTATACACTAAAATAGAGCCAAAAACTCAAAAAGAAACACTATTATTTATTATAATACAATTGGGAAAAACCACAATGCAAAGCCTTATGTTTCAAAAAATACACCTACTTACCAGTCGACGTTTCGCCTATTCAGGCATTATCAAGACACCAAAATCAAAAAGGGGTTATGTGAATCGCATCTCGAAGAAAAAGGTGCAATACATCCCAACGATCAACAGCCCAAACAGGCTCCAAACATGAGACAGCACCCCACCACCAAGACGTTCAACATACAACTGAGTTGTATATTGAACACATAGTTGTATGTTGAACGTCTTGGTGGTGGGGTGCTGTCTCATGTTTGGAGCCTGTTTGGGCTGTTGATCGTTGGGATGTATTGCACCTTTTTCTTCGAGATGCGATTCACATAACCCCTTTTTGATTTTGGTGTCTTGATAATGCCTGAATAGGCGAAACGTCGACTGGTAAGTAGGTGTATTTTTTGAAACATAAGGCTTTGCATTGTGGTTTTTCCCAATTGCATTATAATAAAGATTACTATGTTGTTTCAATTAGATGGTTGTGCTGCACATTACGAAAGAGGTTCACGACAATAGCTAATTGTTAATCCTACTAATATTATAAATGCGAAAGTTTGTATGTATGTTTGTTACTCTTTCACCCATAAACTACTGAACGGATTTGGATGAAACTTTACGGTAATATAGGTTAGACTCCAGAATAACACATAGGCTACAGCAAGAGCGGATTTAGGGGAGGGGCACAGGGGCACGTTTATTGTGTGTTGTGGAGAATCCATTATAGTACATAATTAACGGCAAATCACACCGATAAATTACCTACATATATGCACATTATTCAAATCCTTTCAGTTTTAATTTCCCGCTGCTGCCGTACGACAGGTGAAACCGTTATACTAAGTAATCCTTTTCAATAAATTCAATAACATTACATACTAATCCTTTACTGACACGAAGAACAGTAAACGAAAGTAACTTCTGTCCGTCCCGTTTGTTAATCAGTGTCAATGTAAGTTTCACGGCTGTGCTGATCCTTTTGTGATGAAATTTGAGGTTAGGTTAGGTAGAATTGCTTATGGACACTCAACATCAAGGGTCTTCAGTGTCAGTCCTTCAATCTATATTATTTCTTTATATTTTTGACCATTTTTTAAATTTTGTTAAAAAGATTATATTTTTTTTTAGAAATTTGATGACTGTCTATGTTTTTATTATTATCGCCAAGAATAGTTGGGAGGTATCTTTGTAATTGAGCTTCCTGAAAATAACTATCCCAGAGGGGGCAGTCCTCCAGTATTTGTTTAATTGTTAATTGTGTGTTATTACATGTTGTACACTTCGGTGGACTGTCCTTTGTTACAAGGTAACCATGGGTAAGTCGGGTGTGACCTATTCTGAGTCTTGTTACAACTACCTCTTCCCTTGATGAAATTTGATATGGATAATCTCAAGCCTGGGGAAGGATAAGATTCTTTATGAAGAAGGATAATTGAATATACATATCCAGAGCCGTTCTGCCACTGCTGCTATTGAAGAAAGATGCCGACCTTGTCTTAATGCTCAAAGAAATCACTTTAACAAGATTTAGTATTATTGTTAATGTTTTCATTTTATGACTAAAGTAGTCGGAACAATTAAGTTTTATTTATTTACTATGCCTGAATAATTGATAACAATGAAAATCTTTAGGTGTGAAAATCACTTACTTAAACCTTTCGTTTGTGGAGATACCTCGCTAGGAAACTTTTTCTTGTATTGAGGTTCTAAAATCAAATTTTCAGTTTAGATTTAAGATATATAAAATATTATGTAACTATGTATACATGTTATGTTAAGGGCGGACTTAAAATTTATTTAGGGCTTTTTAATATGCTTCTGGAGGGAATCTAAAATCTGTGGATATAAGAATGAAAATAATGAAGTAACGCAGCTACATATTTTCTTAATAATACATAAAATGCTCCTTTATTAATAAATTTAGTTTGTGATATTAACTCTTAACAATTCCCTATTAGAGCAGAAATAACTTTTTTTTAGTTTAATTTTCCCCTGAAAAGGAGACCTATATTTATTTACTTTTGTCTAAAAAACATAAGGGAATAGTTAATTTTATAGTTCAAACTTATGAAATTGCAGCTGTTTTAAACAGCTTAATTATGAGTAGTAGAGAATCTTTAAAATTTACTAATTTTTTTATAACCTGCTGTTCCGTTTTTTCAATTTATTTATTTTGCTAACTATCTGAATCGATGCATCGAGAATATTTTAAATAAATTGAAAGCCTTAATTGCTAATTAATTTATAGGAATCTATGTCGATTAGTTAATGTTATAGTTACCATACTCCATAAGCCCATGTTGTAGTGGAGGATTGTCCGATGATTCAGAGAACATACGTTGGTGATTAGGACATCGCATCTTCGAAGGGAGGGTGCCTTAGACAACCAAGTAAGTAATTCCCTTTAGGGTGAGATATAACGGAGAATGGCGCTATTTACACAACCTCAACAAACAAATAGATTATTAAAAGAGTTCCTCTGTGATAGAATATTCTGTTATAAGAAAAAATAAAAATAAAATTGTTATACAGATAAAAAACCCTGTAATATTACAACCGATGAAGAGTACTGTGTTCAGCACTTAGCAGAGACTGTACTGTTTCTATGATAACGGATGTTCAAGAAGGTGATTTTTCCTAGATGTCGCTTCCCCCAATTAAACGTACAATGTTTATAGCGGCAGGGTGAGTCCCAGGAGGGTCTCCAGATCATTTAGGGTCTATCACTGGCTGTTAACAGATTAAACATATTATCTTCCATAGCCGGATTTGAACCCGGGACCTTCGGCATGGCAAGTCAACGGTTGTGTAGATATCTTTTGTTAATGCTTCCTCATTATCTCGCGAGGTTTTATTAATTCCAGGGCAGATCATTAGCCTTTTTCATCGCGATCTTATGGCCATTATTTGAAAGGTCATTACTCACTTCTTGAAAGGGGACACTTCCATTATCTTCTAATCAATCTTTCTTAACCTTTATTTTAAGCAATTATCTCGGTCTGTGGAATGTCCTTCTCCAAATGTTAACTTCTTAATAATGCCTTCCTTTGTTTTAAATCCGTTGATTATATATTTGTTTTTTTTAATTAAAAGAATAATTTGTATTTCTTTTGAGTAAATAATAATAATAATAAAAAGAATATTTCAATAAGACCCAGTCACTATAAAGTGGGTATCCAAAAAAAGGGGAAATATGGCGATTGAGCGTGACTAGGACAAATCACCCTCAACCGTTGTCCATGAAACAGTCCAGTCTCTATCATGTACACGCTCACAGTTTGTTGTGGTACAGTCTTTTTTTGTTATTACAATAAGACATGCCTTACGATTTATAAGTCGTAGAACCACAAATTGCTTACTACAGAATGGAAACCATTGATTTTTGTTCTTAGAACTTATAATTTTTACCTAAGGCAGAATCGCTTCGTTAATTACAATAAGGACACTAGATAGCATAGTATTGATAACGCCTTCAATATTTCGTTAACTGCAGATAGCAAACTAGTCCAGCACGAGATAGATTTTTTTTTTTATTTTTCTCTCTTGAAAATTTAGAAAAGTGGATCTGTTACGTTTTTGAGGTTTGCGATTCACATGTTATTATTAGCATCTTAATTTTTGATAGTTACTGCTGTTATTATATTTCTGCTCACAAGCTGTACTGATTTCTTTTCAATGTTTAACTGTGAAGTCTTCAGATGTTTTGAAGATATAACTTATCTCGAGGTTCCAATCCAGCACCTCGACCAACTTGATTCCCTATAACAGATAACAATAGTTGTTAATAAAGTTCTTTCAGAATTATACTTATGGGAGTGGGTTAGCTGAGTATGTAGAGCGCTTAATTAGTGAGCTGTTGGTCACGGAATCTAAATCAGCTGGGACAGATAAATTATTATTTCTGTTTACAGCCGTGTATCGACTCAGTAGGATCTGCAGACTCTTCCGGGGTCCAACCAGTTTGTATTATTTTAAATTTATACCTTATTTTTCTGATTTGTACTTTTTTATTTTAAATATCGATTACACCGGATGGATTTCAAATTAACTTTTTTTATCTTATTAGGTTTTTTTAGTTAAGTTTTTATTTAGGATTTTAATTTTTTGTTTGTTTATTTAAGGTTACTTAATGTTGATAGGGCTGGGGATGCTGTTATGGGACGATATGGGACAGATGGCTGAGTGGGAGTTCACAATTTTGCTTATCTAGGTTTAATTAGGATAGGGATTTTTAAAGAGTACCTGGCTGGCATCACACCCGAGACCCTCTTTTAACGTCCCTTCCAAAGGAAGGTATATCCAAGGATTTTCTACTCCCATTAGCAAATCCTAGGGCCACCTGCCGGGCTACGAGCCTGTGATCTTGGGCCTAGTAGGCTATAATGCTAACCACTAGGCCATAGGTCGCCCCATTTATTTATTTTTTATTTGAAAAATGATTTTTAAATTTTATACATTTATTTATTTTTATAAAATTGTATACATTATACCATGCGCCAACAATTTCAATAATGGGAACTTCTTTTCATTCAAGAAAGTTGTGAAAATTTCATTTGTTTCATTCCATCCTGTTTTGGTATAAAATCAATTTATTAATGAATAAATAACATTAACTTAACATTAATTTAACATTAACTCTACTATACTCACATTACTACTACACACACACGTGAGGAGTAAGTGGACGTTAACTTCGGTGACCAAGCTCTCCGACTCTTCTACTTGTCTCTTCCATGTCGCTCTGGAAAAGATTTAACACTATTGATTAAATTTAAAGTATACCTATCAGAGGTTTTTATTTTTAATATTCCATCTTTCTTCATGTGAAAATAAAGTTTAAATTTTTGCTTGTTGGGTTTTAGGCTCTTACAGTAATGTTATTGTTAAATGAAACTATGAAACTCATAATTTTATTTTTTATAATTTTAAAGTATCATTATCATATTAACATCGACTCTTATTAACCTAGTCAAATTTTGAATAAAATCCTAAAATCGCCATTTTGATCTATATTCCCCGAGTTTATTTCTTCTTTATTCGATGACAAACAAGAAGACAGAACTTCAATGAGACTTGGGAGAAGGAACGTAGTGGGGGTGAAGGGCACGATACACTGGAGGGTGTTTGACCTAGTGGCTACATCCCTCCACCCTCATGTACTTTATCCCTAACGTGAGGGTCTTAATTGGTCAGAGGGAAATGAAATGACTATCGTATGCAGTTATTTTTCAGTTGCAGCTAGTTATGAATATAAAAATAACAGTACTCCTAAATTAAGATTTATGGAATATTTTATTAATGTTATAAAACCTTTAATACAATAAATACATAATTTATAAATTTGTCCTGAAAGACTGAAATTAAGTATAGATATCTCGATATAGTTGTCCATAAAAATTTTAAAACTTTTCCTACTTGGAGTTTCAATATCCTCCATGGTCAATCTCTAATCTTCTGAATTAGACTTTGGACTGTAATAATATATTTTATTTATACCTCGATACTATTTTAAATTATACAAACCATTTTAAAATTTAAAAAATATAAACTTCATAAGAGTTAACAATACTTATGAGTAAATTATTTTATTTTTGGTATATATTAGTCTGTTTTAATTTTTTTTTATCTTAAAACTATTACATAGTGTGAATATTAAGATTTATGGTTAAAAGAACTGTTCACTCATATATCGATTACTTGTCGATATATTAAAAATATGTCAGTTCACAGAGTCACTGTTATAAATGACTAATAGTATTTGTTCTTATTATTCTTTTAAGTTGCATTTTAGCCGAGAAAATATCACATCCAGCAAATTTAATCTCAATACCTTGTTTCCCCTCGATTTGCAGGAATATGAAATTTTTAAACTGATTAATCTAGGCTATTATCTTTGCATTCTTTTGTAAATGAAAATTACAATACTATTTTTCTTTCGCTCTACCTGTTTTTTTTTTATGTTAAAGTAGGTATGTCACATACGCAATACTGTAACAATTGTAATTAAACTATGTTTCCCAAGCTTATTATGTCTCAGCAGTTTTACATAATGTACCTTTCTCTTTACTTTTTCTCACTAATTATTTCATAATTTATCTTACTCTCTGTATTTCTTTACATGACTCTATTCTTTACATGATTACAACCACTTGACAAATTCAATCCATCATTACTAATACTTCCTGTTGATATTTCAGATAGTTTAACAGTACATTATCCTCCTTCTTCGATGATAAACTTATGTTTAAGCTTGATTACTTTTTGTATCGATATATGTTCTATATTCGTTCCAACTTACTTCTGTGTATCATATACGGATATGTTTATATATTTATAAGGGAGTGGGGTTGCTCAGTGTATAAAGTGCTAAGCTGATATGCCCGAGAGTTCATATCAAACTGTGGCAGATAAGCAACCACGAATGGACCATGTGGGATCTAAACACCCTCCAGGGCTCATCCAGCGTCTATAAATTTGGGGAAAAACCAGACGGTTGAGAGTAATATCAGACAAATCATCATCCTCTACAGGCGCTGTATTAGAAACTGTACTGTCTTTTCCGTATACTGAATCCTAGATTCTTCATGGGTAATAGTGTTACAGGTCAGCAACCACTCTCCTGGAACTCACCCAGCCTCTGTAATGTGGGTACCATTGTATAGAAATACCTATTAACTGATTGTTAGACCATTTTCTCAACTTTTAAATTATATAGGAAACAAAATTTGGTTCAATCGAGAATTCTGAGTAATATTTCAGCACGATTCGGCATCCCACGGAGCAAAGGAAATATTTCCCAAGAAGCAATTCGTTAATTTCGTTAGAATAGACAAACGTTCCATAATTGGAGGAACGGTTCCAATTAATTGCGTTCCCCGCCTAGTCACTGTTAATTAAAAATCCGGAACATGTTTATCTCTACAATGGAATTGACTAGGGCTGACAATGAGGCCCTAATGCATTGAGAGCCTGCTCCAGAGAGAGAAAGGATTGTCTCGAGATAATGCCGGGAGGGCTAAGAAAGTAAAATGAGCCTTATAAAAGAGAACTAATGATAAAGAAGAAAGCGGGGACTGGATGAAAATTCGATTCCGCCCTCCCTCTTAGGGGGTGGGGTTCGAACCATTAATATCAGCCCTTTCTCGGCTCTTTTTTCTAATTTGTTCCCTTCTTATTTCCGATTTTCTTTCTCCGTCCCTATTCTTTATGTACCCTTCATTTAGAAGTTGGAGCTCCCAAGGAAAGAAGTAGCGGAGGGGAGCCTTATCGTGATTACCAGAGCCTCCTGACGCTGAAATGCTCACAAAAAATTGAGCCCTCAGTGCTCCCCCCTAAGTGATGGCTGAAGCAATTAAAAGTCTTAAAAACAAAATTGAGTCCCCCCCGAACCGCCTTTTCATTCCCCCCGCGGGGTTTTTAATCATAGCGCCCCTTTCAGCGTCCTCCCTCTTATATTTTCTTAAAATACCTTATACAGCTAGTTTTCCTTCTCGTTTTTTTTTAAAATACCATTCTTTATTTTAATTTTAAATTAAAAAGAATCTAATAAGCAATCATGAGGACTGCCGACACAAGTGGAACTCAAAACTATGAAAAAACTATGTTATTTTTTGGATTCCAAAATCAATTATAGTTTGATCAATTATATAAATTTCATGATTTAAATTAAAATTATTGACATAGATCATTTTAAAGTAACTCATCAAAGTCTTTCTACTTTTAATTAGAAAATAATATCCTTTTCCATAAGATTTATTTAAAAGTAATGAAATCTCCTGAATCTATTTTAATATTCTCTGCCAGTTGTGTGGCTCTATCGCATGAATGGCAACTATAGACTGTATTTGAGGTCTGTATAAGATCAAAAGCAGATAACTCTAAATTTCAGCAATTGAATTTTGCTTTCGTTTAGTTAAGCTTTGTGGTCCCTAAACTTCAGGTTCAGAATCGGACTAAAACTATAGACGGCAAAGTGTCGTCTTAGAGAGAACTGTTGAAAAGTCAAGCTTTGAAACTTTTTTAGTAATTCACTTTTGATCCTGAACGCCTCGTATTTATATATCAATTCATCAGGAAAATAATAATTAAAACATTATATTTCCGGAAATCGTTTTAGCTGTAATTAAAAAAAAAAATCTAGAAAATTTAGTCTCTATTTGTCTATTAGAGAATCAAATTGTTAAAGTAAAATTAAGTCTAATTACGTCTACTATTGTTTATGAAAACTTACGAGTTTATGAAACTCAAAATATTTTTAAAAATTGAAACAGGCGGTCATAAGGATGGTCGAAAGAAGTGAAATCTCAAACCTTCGTAGTTACTGTATTATTTTTTGAATTTATGACCAAATATATTCTGAATTATTAAAATTTAAATTATCATCATTAGTCCGGTTATTACATCTGTTGTCACTCTTAACAATAATTATCAAAAAAATATCAAAACAACAATCATTTGTATATTACTAGATTATTTATACATTTTATTTGTTTTTCCATAGATTTTACTGATCTTTATTTCCATTTTATGTAATATTATCATCGCTCCAAGATTTGTTAATTTTATAACCCGTTTTCGGCCACACGATATTGAAAATTTATCCAAATTCTTGTGTATTTTCATCAGTCACTAACTAAGACCCTCACAGCAAGCATAAAAGTCAACTCCAAGCAATGAAAATGAGATATATAAGAAGAGTTGAGGGGAAAACGAGAAGAGATAGGGTGAGGAACGCGACGATAAGAACCAATCTGGGCATACGACCAGCAGCAGATATCGTTGAGGAACATAGGATGAGATGGTTCGGACATGATCGTTTGGCTAAAGCCACATACGAGAATAAAGTGGAAGGTAGAAGACCTCGAGGAAGGCCTAGAAGAACCTGAAAGAACGGGGTTAAGGAAGCCTTTGACAAGAGGGGCCTGGACGGGAGAAGGAGAAAGTTGTTGGTTCAGGATCGAGACATGTAGATCAAGCTCTATAAGCAGGCTCCTCACATTGCTTCGAGCGGTAGAGAGAAAGAGATTAAGTAAGTAAGTAAGTACTAACTTAAAACTAGACATTTTAGTATGACGAATAAAACGTTTTAGGGAAAACGAAAATTTTGACTAGTTATTGATGTTTTAAGTTCTTAATAGTAAGAATAGCATAACTATTAGCCGACATTTAAACTAAAGTGGATTAAACCAAATTTCATAATGCATCCACTGGCCGCTTCGTTGCCAGTCTCGCCCAATATTTCAAGACTCATATCTGTGACGCGAAGCCATAAGTTTATCCCTTTACCAAAAATCGCTTTATGCGGCTAAAGAAGTTTTAATTTTGAAAATAGTATAATCTATAATATAATTAATGTCATGTACAAAGGCAAACATAGAAACTATCCAGTGATAGTACTGAGATAGCAGTTTCAGCATATAAGGTCATGAGGGCATTTTCTTTTAAGACCTCTCCGAGGATTATCATGAATCGAAGAGGTAGCCAGAGCTAGCTTTGAAACTAGTGTGTTTGAGTGGGAATAAAGTTTTTCATGAAAAGATTGGTATCGGGTTCGGGCCAAATCAGCAACATATGGGACATTGAAGTACTTGTGGGTGACTTTATTGGTAACAAAGTAAGGAGCATTAAGGATTTTGGTTTGTAAAGATTGGATAAGAGAGGAATCCGATGGTTTAGTGGAGCCCAAATTTCTACTGCGAGAGCTAAAATAGGTCTTATACTAGTCATGTATATGAGTCTGTTGTAATTATTTGGGAGCTCAGAGCTTTTGTCTAGTAAGTGTTGAAGCAGCCTGAAACGTCGAGCAGTTCCTTTTCATTTCAGTCTAGTACGAGGGATCCAAGTTCAACGGCTATTTTTAATTTAATTACAATATTTTAACATAACTCTTATATTTGTATATATATTCAATGCTGCACGAACGAAAGAGTGAGGAAGAGCAGCCATTTTGAAAAAAAGAAAGAAAAACAAATCAATATTTGAAGAGCGGGATGGCAGGGCTGTCCATTATCCCACTGACCTCCCCTCTGCCACCCTCTGCCATTTTTATCCCCTCGCTTCGATAACTTGCCCAGCTGTTTGATTCTTTTTCTCTTACTTTTATATTATTTAATAAATTCATATTTATTGCTTTTCACTGTATTCGATTATTTATGAAGTTTCTCTATTGATTTTGAGGTTTGAATTTTAATTAATAAAATAAAAATTGTATATCAATTATAAAAATCCTTTGAATCATATAAAATTCAATTAAATCTATTATTGTTTAATTAGTAAATTTATTAATAAAACACAATTATACAAGCTTGGTTGATTTTTTTTTGTAGCCTCTGTTTTTTACAATTATAATTGTGTACGAATAAATTTCAAATCATTCGGAGAAGAAAAATTCTAGCCAATTTAAAAATATTTATTTTAATTTTGAAGAGAAAAGATTTTTCCTGGTCGGGATTCGAACCCGGGTCGTCCGCATCTCTAGTCAACAACAACAACAACCAAGCCAAACAAATCCATTCTCTTCACTGATCTTATATCCACGTGCTCTCGCAATTTCTGCGATGTAGACACGTGGAAAAATGTTCATTTAACATTACTTTAATTAGGATCTCGTTGACTCACGTTAACTATATATTTATAATTTATTTTTATATATTTTATCTATTGATGGTGATTATTTTTCAATATTTTTATTTTGAAGAGAAAAGATTTGTCCTGGCCGGTATTCGAACCCGGGCGTCCGCATCTCTAGCGCGGTGCTCTAACCATCTGAGCTACCAGGACTCGCAAATCCGTTCTCTTCACTGATCCCACATCCCCTATCCTATATACATCGAAAAAATTGCTATAACAAGGGAATGTATAGAATCGGTGAAGAGAATAGAAATATTTAAATATAATCATCATCAAAAGAATAATATATAAAAATAAATTTAAAATATTTATGTTTATATTATATACATTAATTAATTTAGGAATCAATATCAGGGCATTGTGTTCCGACCTTTAGTTAGCCGTAGGTGCCCTTCAGAGAGGTCATCATTTTTTTTTTTTAATTCTGACATTATTTCATTACCAATGATAAGTAATGATGGGTAAATAATATCGACAGTTACTTGTTTATAACTATAGCTAATCATTTTTCTCGGGTTGAAACCAGCCAGAGGAGACGATTTAAAAAAAAAATCTTTTTGCTTGTTCCGTGCGCCCTATTACCAATAAAAAAATATATAGTATATGATATTATTAGATATACTGTTCGTAGATATATACATTTGATGTATTGCCATTTTAATAATTTTTAGTCATCTCCTAAAGTTTTATCTCGAAGGGCTGTAATTCCGAGAGTGATATCTGGATTTATAAGAAGTTAATGGGAATCATGGATAAGAAACCTTTTTTTAATTATTTCCAGGTAAATTTGTGGAAACTTGCATTAAAAAATAAATTTTACAAGTGCCTAAGACAAATAAGAAAGTTGAAGTCGGTAATATGAAAACTTACCGATCTGTAAAAACAATTATTAAAACATTTGTAATATAATTATACAATCTTAATATTAATATGTATATTTAATTGGGTATAATTAAAATTAGGTTGAATTCTAGGTATGGATGATTCTAAATAAACTACTACTTTTACAACGTCGTTCATAACAACAATATAAAACAAACAAATACAAAGTGCAACAAAATTTGGTAATTGAGAATAATATAATCAGTACTTTAATCCATTTTTAACATATTGCTATAAAACATTTATATCAATTATAATGTTGTGATCCAGTCAATTTTTTGTCTAATGGAGAAGTATTCACTCTCAAAACGCCAATATTCATTGTGGACCATTTATAAAATCTGCAATCCTAGTTTGTTAAGAATGTATCCTGGTAATTTTGTTCTGTTTGATACGAAATCCCAATTCTTATCTTTATGAAGCAGTCGGTTGTTATGATATAGATTTATTTTTATAAATACTGAAACCTAGAGTCGGATCCTATTCTACGATTTTAATTCCTCCAATGGATACTCAATCGAGTGCGAACCAGAAGCTGTGACGCGAAAATCTTTCCGCTCTCTCACTCCCAAAGAGGAATCAAACGGGAAGTCAAGCGTGGGCTGGGTCATCCCAACAAATGGTGGACTTTCGTCTATCCGACCGAAACAGCCCGGGTTTCTATAATTCTATAAAGCGAATAATCTATAAGCGGTTTTTTGTTTTAATCCATTCAGAGTCGTGGAAAGCTTCTTAACGGTGCTTTATCGAATGATGAGGTGTCTGTATGAATAGCCAAAAATATCTAGATTTAAATCAGTATTCTGTAATTGAAACTGTACAAGAACTTCAAACCGTCGGATATCAATGTCCAGAATTGGTAGAATGCACTAATGATTGGTTGCAGTTTATGCACTCTTCCTCTGAAACCACGTTTGTTGTGAAGAATGATCAATGAATAGATTTATTCAAAGATTTATTCTGGTGAAATAGATTTCATAGATTTCCATGATTTACTTTCGCTGTTGAATGCCTTCATAAAACAGGTTATTGAGGCTTACTGGTCATACTCAGAATGTCATTCTTAAATCAATACTTAAGGAAATTAATTTTTTTAATTAGGATTCTTTCAACATTAATTAAATTTCTTTAGAATTCAATACAACTATCGAGTTATGTGGATTTTCTTTTCCAAACTTAGAGCAAGGTTTAAACGGTATAGCGTTTCCCAAAAAAGTTTTTAAAAATATATGAAAGGTCTTGGGTGGGAATTGTACGTTTTTAACTAACTGTTGTGCAGGCACAGAATTTTTTTTTATACATGCGTATAGAGGGTAGTATATGTTACTAGTTGCGTCAGATCGAAGATGGTCAACGAAAGACTTTTCGACAAAATAAGCTTTGGTAGTGGCAAAGATCTGTGAAAAAATATAGCAGTTTAGGATGAACTACCGGAACGACTTAATTCTGTAATTAGTTCAAATCTACCCCTAATCTGTGATTATTAGTCAAATGATTTTTTCGAAGCTACGACCGTACATACTTATTTATGTTTCTAATCTGTTTTATCCGAGAGTTAGAGTGTAAATTAGTGGGGCTGCTCAGTATCTAGAGGTGTTATTTACTGTGCTGGACCACGGGTCAAATACGGCTGTGGCAGATAAATCATTTAATCTGTTAACATCGACGGACGGACGATGTGACTGCAGTTAGTGTAGTGCAAAACTGTTACCTTAAAAACAGTTAACTCTCTATTATGTACTAAACAGAAGACCATCCGTTGTTTTTTTTTTGTTTTGTTTTTTAGCGTAATCTTCATTACAAAGCTTTATTACTGATAAAAAATTTATTTATTTTATTTTTTATTTTGTTTTGTTCCGCTTATCCACTATTGAGACATTATTAAATAAAAACGGAGGTTGGAGTGGCGATCCATAATTCCGTTTTTGATCCGCCTTTTCGGGAAAAGAAAACCGGTACTGGCTGAGTAGTCTGCTTTTAAATTAAAGGAAATAATTTACAAGAAGGAGTGGCTCCTGGGAACAAGACGAGCTCAGGAATAATACAGACGGAATTTTTAATCCTCCGCTGTAGGGGACACCATTCCGCCAATTACCGATCAAGCCCAGACAGGCGAGCTCTCTTAAGATATTCGTCGAAATTGTGACCCGTAAGGAAGAAGGGAGGGCTAAAAATACCCCGCTCCCCCCGTCAATTCTTCTAATTGTTATATTTCTTGGGCGACTTCCAGTCTGACCCTCTCCCCCCTCTTTCTACCTCTCGGATCAATACTTAAAAATGCTCCAAGGTTCTTTTCCATTTAGGAATCTCTTATAACTTCGACAGAAGAACGAATCTTGTTTTCAACTAGCACTTCATATATATGCTCCCATGAAAGTTGGGTCGGGATTAAAACTTTAGTTTCTCTACAGTTCTGTTTATCATCTGAGAAAATTGGTAAAAATATAAAAAGTATAAATGGAGCTATAACTATTCTAATATTAAAAAAAAAAAACTGTTTGAATATTTTAAAGTTTGTTAAAAAAAAAAGTTCTGCTAATATTTAAAACATTTAATACTTATTTAAATGGGGTCACCTGTACGTATGAATTAGCATAAAAACCTACTATGCTCAAGATCGTGGGATTAAAAAAAATGTTAGTGTATACCGTCTTTCGTAAAGGGCGTAAAATGAGGGTCCCAAACCTCTGCGGTGCCATGTTCTCCTTTAAGATCCCTATCCTAGTTATACCTGAATAGGCAAAATTTAGAACTCTCACTGTAGCACCTATTAGCCATAGCAGTATAAATTGACCATAATGAATGAAAAAACAATAATAAAAATAAAATAAATGCTTTTAAAATTAAAATTAAAAAAATAAAAATTTGGAATAAATGCTGTTGTAGTTTATTTTGTTTCGATAACATGTAAAACATTTAGGACAACAATTTCAATATATTTCTTTTAAATTTATTTTTCGTATAGTTACCACGATTAAAGTTCCGTTTCCATGATTAACTTCATCATTTTTTTTTTAGATTAATTTATTGATATTTATAATTGTAATAATATTACATCAAGTAAATTTGCCGATATGAACAAATGACATGAAAACAAAAAACACTTGTGGAGAAACTACCCATCGGTATCACTCCAATAAAGTTCTATAGTATAAGGTCTCGAGGCCATCTTCTTTTCAGACGCCTCGAAGGGTTATCAGGAATAGTATGAGAAGCAATTTGAGAGACTTGTATGGAGCTTGTCATGGAAGGATAGGTATCTAGTTAGGGCCAAATCAGCAACAATTTGGGTAGAGTTGAAGTAATTACAGAATTAAGTCGTTCCGGTAGTTCATCCTTAACTGCTATTTTTTCTATGGGATGTTAAGATCATGATGGATGAGTTAACTTTATCTATATTTGAAGTAAGTGTTTTCTTGTTTATACTAGGTTTATTGTGGATGCTTTAGTAGCAAGTGTTAATTATTCAATTTTTTAATGTGAAATATATTATCTTTTAATGATGGATTTACTAAAATTATGTACGTTGGTGTAATAATTAATTGAAAATAACTAGTAATGGAACTTCATGTTTTGATACTTAAAATTTGGGTAGCGTGATAATTCATCGTGTGGAGCACTGAGTTGCTGTTGACATGTACACTATGAGGTCTGCGTCCCATCTCTTGCTCACTCAGCCTCTCTAAACTGGGTAGCCTTAAATAGGGGTTAAAACCGGTGGTTTATCGTTATCTTAGAACTATCATGTTTTGGGAACACTGCAGTTGCTACCATGCATGGAATTTTTACCTAAACTGACTCTGGGCCTGGAGGAAGCAAAATAGAAATACTGAATACTAAGCCCTTACACTATTTCCTAAGTCCTCAATAACTTCTCCAGTGCTCATGTTTCTTCCTTCAGGAAGTTTCTGACTAATTTTAAATGATCCACGTAAGTCATCTCGTTTTTAGTATCTGATCTAATATCACAAATTCTGAGTTGATTTATAAACAATAGATTATTTAAAATTGAGTTAAGTATGAACATACCCTTTTCTACCAAATCGCTTAATGGACTGTAGCCAGAAGAGTTATAGCATTATTTTTTTTTAAGCTGAGATTACTTCATGTTAATTAAGTATATATGTAAGTCGTGAATTCAACGACTTAACCAATGAGGTAATAGAATAAAACTCTTGTGGATGCAGTTCAGAACTGTAATTAAAAAAAACAAACATATTTACAAAGTTATTACGAACTAAATAACTCCAGGTATGTTTAATAACATACCTGAATCAACACAATAGTCGATATTCTGTAAAAACAATCAATTATCAATTTTCTAATGTATCTAACTATAATCTAACAATGTCCATTATAACCTCGCTCACATATGTCCCTGAAGGTTATCTCAACTCTATGTCATATGACTAAGTTTGGCGTCAGTATTCAAACTTACATATCTGTGGTACCTGTGCCTAGTGGGCTAAGTCGATTTTTTTGTATTTCAAGCTATCTACTTAGAATCGTAATTTTTTTATCTTTCCTTGTGTCTAACACGCTGTGTTCCGTCCATTACAATGAAGGATATTCCTTCGTGAATCGTGGGCTGATACTCCAATCTTGAACTTAAAATAAGTTCAGAAAAATTACGATTCTAAGTAGATAGCTTGAAATTCACAAAATTCAACTTAACCCACTATGCACAGGTGCCACTGATATATAGTAACACATATCAAAATATGTTTATAAATATATTAAGGATGCTGAATTAGGGATGAATACTGATTTGAGTACTAATGAAACCATTGGCAAGCATTACCTCAACTTACTAACTACGATTAAGAGGAAATCGATAAACTAATCCAAGAGAGTATACTTTTCGCTTTTAAAGACCCCCTCATGGAATATTTTCCTTGAGAGAAGTTCGCTCCGTATGGCCTATCGGGTTTAGAGAGTTTCGGAAATCTCGGAGTGAGAAGAAACAGAAGATTTAAAACTTGCAACTCGAGCTTACCGCTACTTGAGCATCTCTTTTATAGAAGTTGCTTCTCTTAGATGCCTCTCATCCCTTTCAGATCTCTTAGACCTTTTCAACCCGCTAATCTTTTTACTTCTCGTTTTATCTTTGCGGTTTTTAATGTAATGGAGGATTGGAAATGAAGTATTGATTCCTTTAAAGTGCTTGTTTTATAATTGATGAAGAACGTAAAAAAAAGAAAGAAAAGAATAATCTATACAAAGCTCTAAAAGTTTGGTATCGAATAGTTATTTATCTTGTCGAATCATTTGAGTTAATAAAAATAATTAATATTTTAGATAATAGATAATAATTATTATTACATTAATTATTAATATGCAAACAGGGGGATTATTTCATATCATCTTAAATATTTGGAATAAAATATTTATTAAAAAAAAAATGTGTTTACTAAAGCTCTATTGAATGAATTTATTAACACCATTGTAAAAATCACTCCTACTATAACTACGTTATATTTTACATGATCATTAATTTTTATTTACTATAGATATTGTATTGTTTTTTTAACATCACTTTATGATCCTGTGACAAAACCGACGATGCTACAGTCCTAAATTTAGCCTATCAAGGTCTATTAGGATAGAAATTTTTAACGAGTACTTGACATCTCATAGGCTCGGGATCTCCATTTTACGTCCCCGCCGAAAAGCGGAATAACTAAGGATTTATTACTCACTAGTCTATGGTCTACTGCCGCGATTTTTTAGCCTCTGAAGAAATCAGTCTCAGAAAAATAAGTTTCTTTTTTTCATGTTTCTGTCCTTTATCCAAGGCTTTATCTTTTGTATTTTTATTTTGACATAAGTCTATTTTTAAACTACTTGTAAATTAAATACTCTTTCAGGTTTCCACGGCCATTATTTATACATAAAACTTCAGTGGTTTCTGGTTTACACCATGTTGTTGAATTTTTCTTCGCCAACGTTTCGCCAGACATACTGCTAGCTTCTTCAAGGCTGGATTAATAATACTTGTAAATTCTTTTGAACTTCTTGTAAACTTGATTACTATAATATGGAAGATTTTTCTTCACAACTTAAGAATATATACTTTAAACATTATTTCTATCATCATAAATCGTAATATATTATTCTTAAATATGATAAGTATGATGTTTTATGATATAAAAATTACAATGATTCTGTCGGGCACTTCTCGAATGAAATATTTTTTATTCGCAACTCCCGGATAAAACGAAAGATTTAAACACTCAGCCATCGAACGAATGGAAATGTGTCGTCAAGTTTGATAACATAAGTGATGAGCTGTCGAAAGCTGGTCCAGACGTGTTGTAATCGATGTTGTCAGCTATAAAGTGCATGGAAGAGTATCCTTCAAGTCGCATTATCTCTCATCACGTTCCGGGGTACTTTTGGAATATTTAGGGTTCGTTACGAGTTTATGTCATTTTAGTTTTTTATCCTTTCATAAAGGATAAAGTGACGTTGTGCTTCATTAAGTAATCGACGAGAAATACACTTGAGCAAAAACAAAATAATAGAAACATTTGGAATATTGTGTCTCTTCAAGTATATGTATTTGGAAAAGTGTAGCGGCAGAAAAGAATAATATATTTACACGAACTTATAAATAACCAACCCTTGGTTTGTGGTAACATTTTCCCAATTTATTGGATTTGTTTCAATCCCACTGTTTAAATGTTTCTTGATTATCTGGATCATGAGTTTTCAAGACGAACGGTTGTTTGTTTATTTATTAAACGTCACTTTATGCTATTATGGCGAATTGGATCAGTGGGAGCCCTCAATTTTGCCTACGCAGAAAAACAATTAGTATAGGTTTCTTTAACGAATATCTGAAACCGCACAGACAAGGGACAGCTATTTTACTTCCCCTCTCAAGGACGCCATAACCAAAAAATATATTACTGCCTTTAAAAAGTCCTAAGGCTACCTAAAGGCTGCGAACCCGCAACCTAAGGCCTAGACAGGGATGGTTTTTATGTAATTAAATGACTTATTTCAATATTTCTTTCCTGGTTTTAACTTTTAATTAATAATGATTTTCTATTGATACATTTCTTTGAAAATTACTTATTTGTAAAAAATTAAAATAATCTAAAAGCTTATAATAATTTTCATAAATTACTATATAGGCTAATTTCAAATTTGCACCATAGATTTGTTATATTAAGTTCCCTCGAAAAAAAATCTAATATATAAAAAAATCATTAATGCAGATCTTGAGTTTTTCATTTTAGGTAGTATATGATATATTTAATTAAATATTGTAAAATTATAAGCATCTGAATAATATCAATATTAAGCAGGCGAAAATAAGCAAACAAAAGTAGTGATATCCGCGAGGTTTTAAAAGGTCGTTTAGTGAAATAATAAATAAAATAAATAATAATAAAATAATATTAAGGAATAATCATTTTTTTAAATAAGAAATTATTGTTAATTAATAGAAGAATTTAATGATAATTATATTATATAGATGGAAAGATATAATTTTTAAAAATCTGGTGCGCTGAGAATATAAATAATCTTTCTCTACTTAATTTTATTTTTTCATTTAGATTTCTGAATAATATTGTTTTAATTCAATAATTCATATTTAATTTTCAAGATCATGTAATTAATCATTCTAATATTCTATCCATTAAATATTCTCACCAAATACAAACATAATTTTTCCTTTATCTATTTAACTAATTATACTTGAACTGTTTATTGTACTGGATTAATTACAATATTAGCAATGATGCATTCCCTTTAAACAAATTATCTTTAACAGAATAATGTTCCCGATACAATACCATGTAAATTACCAACAGAGAATGGAAAATGAAAACAGTGTGACTGGACGGGAAATGAATACCTCCCTAACTGGCGGAGGCCAGCCAAGCGGGAAGATAAGAATAAGAAAAGGAATAAGTCGAGAAAGATAGAGAGAAGGGAGAGGAAGATAGATTACGGCCAAAGAGAAACAGAGAAGGAATCGATAAAAATGTAGATTTAGAACTCTCTGGGGCCGGGGGAGTTTTTATTCACCGCCTGGAGGGGGCACCACTGAGGGGGTAAAAATTTAATCTCCCCCACCCCCGGGCCCGCCCCCACTTTTTCATTTTTTTATTTCCCTTCCACCCTTTTCCTCCACCACCTCTTCTCGACAGTAATGGCTCCCCGCTTTGCGAGCTATGGCCTCCGCTAGGTCTATTTTGACGATTAGCTTATTATTTATTATTTAAATTCATTTCGCTCTCTCAAGAAACTTTTTTTTGTAATTAATCTATTTATTATAATTGTATTGTATACTAATATTTTATATATATATGTGTGTATATATATATATATATATATATATATATATATATATATATTAATATTATTAATACATGCATACATAAACGTACATTTTTTAAGTCCTTAAATTCTTTTAATTATTGAAATTGAATCCGATAAATGCTCTGAAATTATCAATAACCAAAATTAATCTTTGCAATACTCAAAATCCTCTTAAAATGGAGTTTTCTGGTGTATTGCCATACACTATAAAATAAAAATGATTAAATGTATAAACATCAAATCATATATTTTTTTTACTATTCACTTAAATAATAGCAAGTACTGTTTTTTCCATTCATTTACGTTTATGAATAAATAAATAGAGCTGATAGAAAATATTTGTCCGTTCTTTTTGCTGTTCATTCATTCTATATTTTATTATCTCAGCCAAACTGACTCCGGTCCTTCTATTTTGACTATTAGATCCTTATTTAATATTTAAAATAATTTCTCTCTACAGGAACTGAAAATGGTTATTGTAAAAAAAAATACTATCATTCAGTTCTTTTAATTCTTATAAATCATCTGAAATTATCAATAAGAAATAAATAAACTTTGTAATGCTCAAAAAGGGGGAGCTGCTGGTGTATTTTATTGTATACTACAATTTTACATTAATTAATGAATTAAACTTTATATAGTTCTTAACAATTCCCTAAACAAAGAGCAATCCTTGTTTTTTCTTTTGATTTATTTTGCTATCTTTCAAAAAGAAATATAAAGAACGGATAGAAAATATTTGACTACGATTTATGACATTCTATATTTTTCTATTATCTCAGCCACACATATTAGTGTGTGGGTCGACGTACCAGGAAATATGTTAGGGTTCTTTCCTGAAATGAGGAAATTGTCGTATTGATTTGGTATATTAAAATCCGATAGGGTTGATCCTTGGATTCAGAATATTATTTTTAAAAAATTATTAATTTCGAAATTATTAAAAATTAATGAAACTATTAATTTCAATTATTTATAAATACGATATGATAACGATAATGCTTCAAGTAATAGTCATATAAAATAAGTAAACTAAAAAAATATATTTCCTATTTAAATTCCCGCATCCATCATCGGCAACTGAACAAAGAATTTTAAATTTAAATAATAAAAAACTGTTCCTTAAAACACCATTTAACCAATTAGTCCATGTAATATTTTAAATTTAACTGATAATATTCATTGAAACAATGTAACGCAGTTTAGATTATTTGTCCGACATTTTTATTTTAGAGTTATGTTAAAATAATATTTTTATTATTATTTATATTAAAGATGCAAACCTCCCCGCCCATAAGATTAAAAAAAATCGAATAAATATTTATTTTTAAATACAATAGATTTTTATTTCAACAAATATTTATTATTATGGCATACATATCTTTCTTGAAAAAATTAATATGATTTAAATTTATTAAATATAGTATATTTGTATTACAATAGAGTTTCTTTATTACATATTATACTCTAGCTTTTATTTTGATTTGAATAAATTCAAAATTAAATACATATTTTCAAAGTCGTTACTGTCGCCGGACATTACATGTTTAAGTACAACTGAATGTTATATAACAACCTGTTTGTATATGAATCGTTGAGGTATTAAATGTTACATAAGATTTTTTGTTTTCAACTTGCGCGGCTGTTTGTTTATGCTCCACAGACCCTCTTCTTTGTTCTCACTTCAAGGGTTCATTCTTTTTTACCTACCTGATGTTGTGTCTTTAGTCTGTAGTAATTATCTATGCTATTGTAGTAAGTTTTTTTATACTTGAATAAAAAAAATCATTTGGCTAATAATAAAACCTGACTTTTTCCTTATTATTTGTGGCTAGTATTTTTTTTTTTATATGATGTCTTCTTCAATTCATAAGTTTTGTAAGGTAATACAGAAACATAGCTTATAAATTAAAACTTATACTTAATAAATATACCTATAAATATAATTATAGTTAAAACAAATTATAACTATACAGACCTAGCACGAGGAAGAGTCCTGATCGAATTAATAAGGATGCAGCTTTACCAAAATTTTATTTGTAGAGTTATTACATAAAATGTATTATACAATAACATTATTCATTTATATAAACATGTTTTTCAGCGGTATAAAATCACCAAGTGCGAAAATAATGTGGCTTTTGAAGATCATGTTATATTTGCATATTTGCAAGTATGTGCCCCTTTAGTTATACAGCTGATATTTAATAACTTATTTGCACACACAATGTTGTTATTTAATCTTGTTATATATTGTTTTAAATGAATAACATATAACAAAGTGAACAGAACTTTTGTGGTCATAAATTAATTTATTCCTTATGTTATAGCTCAAAAAACTAATTTTTCAGTGTGGTGTTTGAATGTACCGTATGAGTAAAAAAAATTGATGTTGGTAAAGCAAAGCATTCCTATTGTAATCATGATATTGAAGTTATTTTATTAAGCATTAGACAAATTGTAAACACTTGATTTCTTTTTTATTTTAATTTGTGTCAACTATTCCCATAAAACTTTAAGTTCAAACATGATACAACTCAAAATATGACTTTATTAAAATGTTGGAAATGGAATATCAGATAGGTAGATATATATCGTTCCTGAATTAAAACGCCTTAACCAATACAATTGCTACTGAAGGATTAACTAAAGACTGATAAGTTATAGTAACTCAAGTTATAATTATTTCGGATTTTCTTTTTTTAATGTAAATCAAAACTTACTTGATCAAAAGAATATGAATTTTGTTGCTTTATCATCTTGGAAATATTATGAATTAATTAATCGAATATTGAGAAACTGAATGAACTTTATGGTATTATTATAAATCATTTAAGTTAAATTTAATTAATTTCCCTCGACGGCAAAGTGCTATTCCCGGAAAAGGTTTTCTTTTATCATGGTAAAATAAAATTTTGTATTATCCCGTGGCATTCCTCCTCCCTTCCAGTTATTGAGAGTTCGTTAAGCTTTTAAAAGGAAAATATTCTTTCTAAAGATTGCTTTGAAAAGAGAACTTTGGTCCAACAGGCCCCTTATTATTTAATGGGGTTCGCATTAAAGATTTCACAAAGAACACTTAAGAACCGTAAAGAAAGAGGGCTAAAGAGCTAGGCGCCCGCCTCGGCAAAGAATGGAAATTGAAAAAGTTTCTTAAAAGAAAATTTTTGAATTTGAAAATAGTCTGGAATTTTTAAAAAGCTTCTTCATTCCCCCAACGCTCTGGCTAATCGACCTGAGGGTTTCAGAAAGTACATTCAACAAAAATTGTAATAGTTAATAAATATTTCATTGCAATTAGTACCACCTACCTGTACCGCGACAACTCATGAAGAGTCCTGGGGATTAGCACATTGTAGGGACTGTTCCGTTAGTCAATCCCCGGCTGTTAGCAGATTAAATACAATCTGCCGCAGCCGGGTTTGAACCCGGGACCTTCACCATAACTCAGCGCTCTGACAGTGAGCTACCTCGCTCCTATTAATAAATAATAAATTGTAATTAACGGTTCATTATTATTCTTAAATAAATATGTTTTTAAAGAAATCCTCAAATTGAAGTTATATATTAAAAAAAAAAAATTGAAAATGGTCAGGGTTGCAGTCAATATATTTTACACAAATTATTATAACTTATTTTGGTAAAATTTATTTATTGCAACCCCCGATCATTTTTTCATTTCTCGAGATACATCCGGTTAGCAATTTCCTCAATAATATCATATTTTAATTTTATTGTAACTTCAATCCTTAATAATAATGGCATTACTCATGTTTCTTATGAATTATCTTTAAGAGTTTATAAGTTCATTATTTTTTAGCATGATAATATTCAATAATTAAATAATTAATTAAACAGTGGATCG
Source organism: Arma custos (assembly GCA_037127475.1). Lineage (NCBI taxonomy): Eukaryota > Metazoa > Arthropoda > Insecta > Hemiptera > Pentatomidae > Arma > Arma custos. The sequence goes on along the minus strand of CM073763.1, from coordinate 50,257,800 downwards.
TTTACTAAACCATGAAGAAGTTTTTATTTAAATAAAGTTTAAATTTTAAAAAAGTTCTGTGATGAGTGTTTAAGATTTATTATATTATTATATAAAATTTATAATAATTCTTTACATTTTTTCTGTATATATTTTTTATAAGTATTGCATGATCAACGTTATAAATCCGAAAATACTTAAAATAATAAAATAATTTAATATTTTTTCTTGAATAATTATTAATTGACCGGTTTTTATCAAATATCCGTTTTTATCTTTGTGTTTATATAATATATTATTAGTTGATCGTAAAATTTTTCCCAATATATGAATTCACTCTGTGATTTGCAGAAAAAAAAAAAATGAAAAAAAATTAGTTCACTCAAAAAATCTCGAAATGGCTTCAAACGGTATCGTAATATTTATTTTGTATTTCAGCTTAAAATGTTTTCGAGATTTCTAACAATAATGTGAGTTAGCAAATTTGAAAATCTTTTTTTTTCAAAAACTATTTACATACCTTCCAATGAACGTGCCAAATACAGTATCCTTATATAGAATAGTCCCTTGAAAATTAAATTAAATTATCAATCTTCGGCTACTGTTTGAAACAGTTAAAATAATTATGATATATGCATTATTAACTTTAATCAATTTCATGGAAATAATTATTGATCCGCTAAAGGTGAAGTGAGATGAAAGCTAATTGTTTTTGAGAAGCGGTGGAATCGGGAGAACTGGAATGTGAAATTAATTTTGTCCAGTTTGTGCAAAGCGTGGAACAAATCGCTGATATCAGAACGGAAGGGCTCCAAGATCCGCCCAATATATCCTCACGTTAATTTATTTAGTTGTGACATTCAATATATCTAAATTTAAAATGTCATACATGAAAGGTTGCGTGTTGTTTGATATTTATTTAACGGTTCTAATCACTTAAACACATATATACAATACATATGTCTATTTGGAAATTAACAATTTCTATAAATTGTTTATATTATATAAATTAATTTTAAATTATAGATTACCAATTTGAAAAAACTTAACATTAATATTACTATATTTTATATGTAATTTCGTTAGAACCTAAGTTTTAAATTATTTAAATTCTATTAGATTTGATTTGATACAATTAATCAAATCTCCAGTAACAATTTTAATTAAATAGAAATTATAGTAGAATAAATTCAAATATTCAATGGAATTACGATATCGAAGCTATTTATTTTATAAACCATGAATTAGTGCTTTGACAAAAAAAAATATACTTTATAAATAAATACTTAAATAATAAAATTTAAAATTTCTTAATAAAAATTATAACATTAAAATGTCTCGTTTTCATCACCTAAGGTTTTATTAGTATCTCCCTTTTAAAAAGTTTTTGTAAAAAAAAAAAATTGTTTAATTTATTTTGTCATTTTTTTTGTACTTAATTTGTTATTTTAGTTGATTAGTAGGACTCAATAAGTTTGTGTTTTGACTTATATCTTAAATTTTAATTTTAATTATGCAAAACATTAAAGACAAATAGTATTGAAAATTATAATAAAAACTATTAAAATTATTAAATAATATCTTTAAAACCTGTTAATTAATTTGTTGACAAATCCAGTTATTAATCTGTTAAAAACATTATGAATAGATCTTGAAGTGTTAACATTTTAAATGTAAATAATATGTATTTTATATTAAAAATTAAATTCTTTTATATTGATATTAATTTTAATTTTATATATTGTGTGTGTGAGTGTTTGTGTAATTTATTCCAGCCTTATTTTAACTTTAATTCAAAATGTAAAATGAAGTTTCAGACATTGAGGATTTTTTTTTTGTTTTCGTATCGAATATTAGGTATTATGATTCATTTGGACAGTTTTCTCCATGATGGGAACATTTCATTTATCATTTCGTTTACTAATTTCAAAAATATTAATTTCCTTTTTTCAAAGAGAATATTGGTTTTAATTACCGAAATGAACTGTTAACCAGCCGAATCTTGAACTAAATGGTTTGTAAAGTTGTCGATAAACGCTATCTTAAGGCTTAAGAAGAGCCAAAGTCATTCACACCCTTCTTCAAATAAGATCTATGCTTACACTGTCTCTCTACGCCTTCGAAATGATGTTATATTATCTAATCTCAAAATAATTTGTAAATGTATGCCATAAAATTCATTAAGAAATAAAAAATAATTATGTTTTAAATAACTATATTTCTCTATTGCCATTTACGGAATTTTAAATCCATCTGTTCAATATAATTCACAACTTATTCATTAATACCTATAATTATCATTCCGTAATAAATATTATTAAAATAAATTATAAATATTATCTAAAATGTTAACACTTGAAGAACGTGTCTATTCATCGTTTTTAAAGAGATTAATTAATGAATTTTTCAATAAATTAATTAGCAGGCTTTTTAAGAGATTATTTAACATTTTATTATGTATTTCAATATTATTTCTCTTCTAAATTTTACATTATTAAAATTGAAAATTAAGATACAGGTCAAAGCATAGCCTGATTGAGCCATACTAGACAACTGAAATAACAAATAATATAAAATAAATAAAACAATTTTTTTTTACAAACAAATTAATTTTTTTATTAAAAAAGTAGATATTTAATAAAGTATTATGTGATGAAAACGACAAAATTATATTTTATAGTTTGAAATTTTTTCAAATAATTTGTAATTAAATGAAGTGTAAATACATAAATCAAATATTCGCAAAATGATTTGTAAATGTACAACACAAATTTCTTTAAGAAATAAAAAAAATAGTTATGCTATAAATAACAATATTTCTCTTTGTGTGGCATTGCTTAATTTACCTTAATTGCCGTTTACCGAATTTTAAAGCCATATATTCAATAAAATTCACAATTTATTCTTTATATAAAATAAGCATTATTATTTACATTTAAAATGTTAACACCAATATCTATTCAAAATTTTTTAAAGAGATTAATTAATAATTTTTTCAACAAATTAAATAACAGTTTTAAAAGAGATTATTTATTATTATTTCTCTTTAATGCTTTGCATTTTTAAAATTGAAATTTAGGATACAGGTCAATACAGGAACTGATTGAGCCTTAGTAGGCAACTAAAATAACAAATTAAATAAAGTGAATTAAAATTTTTTTTACTACAGTTAACTTTTTTTTTACAAAAAAGTAGATAATTAATAAAATATTAAGTGATGAAAACGAGAAATTAAGATTTCATCATTTGAAATTCTATAAAATAGTTTGTAAATACATTAAGTGTAAATAAATAAATCAAATAATCTCAAAATAATTTGTGAATGCATGAAATAGAATTCATTAAGAAATAAATAGAAAAATTATACTATGAATAACAAAATTTCTCTGTGTTTGGCTTAGCTAAAATTACATTAGTTGCTGTCTACCGAATTTCATAGCTATCTTTTCAATAAAATTCACAATTTATTCATTATTATAAAATAAATACTTTTTTACTTTTACTATGCTTACACTGTCTCCCTACACCTTCGAAATGATGTTATATTATCTAATCTCAAAATAATTTGTAAATGTATGACATAAAATTCCATAAGAAATAAAAAAATAATTATGTTTTAAACAACTATATTTCTCTATTGCCATTAACGGAATTTTAAATCCATCTGTTCAACATAATTCAATGCAATGCAATTATTCAATTGCATATAATTCAATGCAAATTTATTGTTATGATTATTTTAATTTATTATTCATTTATATAACACTTCAAGATCTATTATTGTGTTTTAAAGTGATTGATTGATGAATTTTCCAACAGATTAATAAGAGATTTTTTATTTTTAACAGATTAATTAACTGGTTATTCTAATTTTTAATATTATTTCTCAATTTATTCTTTAATATAGAATGCGTAAATTATTGTTTACATTTAAAATGTTAACACTTCAAATTCTATTGATCATGTTTTAAAGAGATCAATTAATGAATTTAAAAAAAATTAATTAACGGTTTTTTTACGAGATTATTTAACATGTTATTATAATTTTCAATATTATTTCTCTTTATAATTTTGCATAATTGAAATTTAAATTGAAGATAGAGGTCAAAACCCAAAGTATTTGAGCCTTACGAGACAACTAAAATAATAAAATAAAATAAATAAAAAATGTTTTAAAAAAATTAATTTTTTTTTGTACAAAAAAAATATTTTATAAGCAGATACTTAAAAACTATTAAGTGGTAAAAAGGAGAAATTTATATTTGACTTTCTGCATCGAGGCCGTCCATGTATATATATATATATATATATATATATATATATATATATATATATATATATATATATATATATATATCACCACTTATTATATTATTATATTGTTATTTTATTTCTGTTATTATACATACTATTTTTAAAAATACCTCATATATAAACCATTTTTTATTGTAATGCAATAGTATGGTTATTATAATAGAAGTTCAATGAAGTCTCAGTGAAACATTTGTACGGGTCTGGGTATGTTTCAAAATAAATAATTACTTTGTTATCCTATGGCTATTGAGAGGCCCACATTAGGTTTTTATTGAAATTGATTCAACTGAGTAATAAAATTAATTGGCAATTTAAATGGAGACTTTTATGGAAGGGACGATAAAATTGGACCCTAAAACAACTTTTAAGACCTAAGACAAAACTCCTCAGGGCTTTATATTGTTTTTATTGCGGTCATTATATGTATTGGTTTAGTTCAGATGTCTTGCTTAAAATCATTCAGATTGTATTATTATAATAATTAATTGGCGATGATGTTAAAAATATAATAAAAAGATAGCATATTATTCTGAGGATGTTATAAAATCAATGAAATTGATATGTTGATACTGATGATCTTAGTAATAAAATTAATAGAAACTATATTCCCTTTATAACTAAAACAATAAGTTTTTATATTGTATAATATATTTATATTATATTTTAGCGATTTTTATACTTTTTTGTGATTGCTTTATTTAATTTATAATTCATAATTAAATAGAAGTAAAAAGATTTATTGAGAAAAATACCAAGTCAATAAATTAATGGGCTCAAATTAACTGGAAATGTCCTGGTATTTTTATTAAATTTTATGGTATTATAGGCTTGCCAATCCGTTTAAATTAATTTTATTACAATAATTATTATATAGTAAATAACATTATTATTAATGTCATAAATGATGCAGGTTACAAAATAAATATGCATTAACTCTATACATTTTGAACACCCTCGTATTATTTTAACTGTACCCCTTTCTCAAAAAATATAAATAAATAAAATCCAGACAATCTGAAAATGAAATGATTCGGTAACCTTATTATTTTTAATAGCCGATTGTTTGAAAAATAAAAGATTTGTCATACGAGGGTTTATCACTGACATAAGACACTGACATCATTCTATTTTTTTCGTTTTAGGTATTTAAATTTGGAGTATGTAGTGTATTTTATATTATTGTTTTATGGACATGACAAATGTATTTGATAGCCGAAGAATGAATATCCGTTTCTTTTTCATACAATTAATTAATTTGTTTTTTGTTTAAAAAAATTAAATTATTAATAGGTTGCTGACCTACCTGTCGTTGCATGTTGCTCATACGAATGCTATCTCCACACTAACTACTTCCATGGGATGCACCTTGGCTAGAATAGGGAGGTTTTTGATTTTTATTTCCGCAGACAATGGCCAGTGCTGGGGTAGCATTGTCTTAAAAGAAGAGGGTCAGGAAGACCGGTTTGGGGGTCACACGGTGGACCCACTAGCCCTATGGTCTTTGTTTTCGACCCGATTTTCTGAGCCTATGGTCTGCCACTCTGAAACAATAGTACGGTTGATCCCTTCTATCTTATACGTTGGGTATTAATTAAATGATATATTGTTAATTTTTTTCATGAATTTCCTACTGTCCATTTAACCAAGTAGTGGACGCATGTCAGAACATAAATATCATTAAAACTATATTCTCGATTTTATTAAATTATTTTATTACTAAGTATTCTCTCTGACATTTGATGCAAATTGAAATTCACAGCCTTGATACTTATAGCCTCTAAGCGCAGTATCTTGTTTAGTTATTCAGTAAATAACTTTTTTTTAATAAAAATTAGTTGTGTTACATTAGAATTCAGATGTTCTATTAAAAATATATAACTTTAAAACAATATCTGGTAAAATATCTCTCAGATGAGTAATCTATTTAAATTGTTTTCCTTATTTTCTTTATTTAATTTAAATACCAAGCTTTGGAAAATGAAATTCAAATTTATTTTATTATAAATATCGTTAAAAACATGTTTACATATTCTATATAATAATAAATATAAGTAAATAAACGCCTTAGGTCTCCTACTGAAAAAATTAATTTGAACCAAAGGTTCTTCCATTCTTCTGTTTTTTACACATTCGTTATTTCATTTTTAATTTTTTTTTTATATTAACCGTATACCTGTTCCGCGATTTGTTAGGTGTTGTTATCAATTCTACCAGTCTCTTGGTTTTTCCATGATTCAGCATAATTTTTAAATTATTCGTATAACTCACGCACCGGTGGATTCGAAATAAATGCAGTGGCCTTTGCAAAGGAGGTTTTAGAAATATTATGAGCGGGATGTAAAATGTTCCCCCAGAGAGGGATAAAAAGGGAAAATGCCCCGCCCGTTGAAAAAGGTTTCCCTCTATAACTCTTCCATTAAGCTGAGAAAGTTGGGTAAATAAAAGGGAGAATTAATATCGATTCAGTTCCCCGTCGCCTTCCTTCTGGCCAGTTCTTATATCTGTTTTTGGGTAATGGCCGATATTTTTAATATCTATGGTTATTAATAATAATATGGTACCGTGTTTCAATGTAACAAAATAAACTTAAACATTTATTAATACGAAATATATGAATATCCAACCAGAAGAAGGTGCAGAAAGAGGTATAAAGATAGCTTCACACCGAATCGAACGAGTTCAGTCATTTATCTACTTAGGATCCCAAGTCAACTACAAACATAACATAGAAGAAGAAATAGAGCGGCGCATTTTTTCCGCGAACCGCACATACTTTGCACTCCAAAAGCATACAAGGAGCAGCGTATTGTACGAAGCCTCCAAAACTAGGATATATAGTATGCGTATGGTTCAGAATGCGAAATATGAAATCCCAGGAAGAAGCCCTTTTGAGATACGAAAGGAAATTTCTCCGCAGGATATATGTAGGTGTGTGTGAGCAGGGTTCCTGTCAGTGTTGTCACCTTTATCAAATTCGCTCGACTCCGCTGGGCTGGTCATGTCATGAGAATGAACCAGGGCGATATCCCATTAAAAATGATGTCCGACCAAGTGTATGGTACAGGGCGAGTAGGACGTCCCAAGCTTGGTTGGGAGGATTGTGTGGCTGCGGACTCCAGAATGCTACTTGGACTAAGAAATTGGAAGACAGCGGCGTGCAATAGAGAGGACTGGCAATTCTTGTTGGAGCAGGCTTTGACTCATCATGTGGGTCGTGAAGCCAGAAAAAAAATTAAATTTATAATGTATTATTCATGTATGTATTATTCATAAGAAAAAGATTTATTTTTGCAAATAATTCAAGAATTCACACTACTTCAAATTTTCTTTAGAACATACTAATTGACTGACAAATTTAAAATAAAATGTTGAAAACATTTGCTTATGATCGCGGTAAAATAAAAAAAATAATATTGTTTTTGAATTTTCCGGCAATTGCTGGTGTATTTCTCTGTGCGGGTAATTGTTAAAAAAAAAAGATAACAGTAAGGAAGTCCTGTAATTTATGTAAAAACTCTTCATAGGTTTCTGTGCGCTGTTAACAATGTACTGCTTCTAAGGAAACCAATGGAAGGAAAAGGAAGGTGATTTTGTCGAGATTACACTTAACCTCCAAGTTTCCCCACAATTTTAAGTACCATTTTTAAAGAGGCTGGTTGAGCCCCCTTGGGAGATATACACAGACCCCACAGGGTCTATCTATGCCTTTTAACAGATTAAGTAATTTTTTTGCTACAACTGAACCGAATTTGAACTCGGGACCTTCAGCATAGCAACTCAGCGCTCTAAATCTGAGTTACCCCGCCCCAGCTTTAAGTATAGACTCGCTGAATTATTGCTAATGCTAATACGATTTAATTTTAATTTTATTAAAAAATGGAATTGTCATTTTTATGGACTTATATGAATTTTTATCAAAATTGTCAGAGCCGTTTCAATAAAATTTTAAGGAGATGTGAAATGAATGATATAAAATGGTAATGCCAGTGATTCAATTATTATAATATGTTACTGCTATATTATGTAACTGTATTATCACAAACCTACATTAAATTCATAATTTGGTTTTTGAGATATCCGCACAGAGTTAGGTATTCGCATAGAGACAATAGACTAATATACACATTTGTTTTGGGAGGTGTCAATGTTTTGATTTAATGGCCCTTAAGGGCATTGGGGTATAATTGACTTAACGGTTAAAACATTTTTTTAATAAATAAAATAATTTATGATTAATGAAATTATTTATGATCGAAATATATCAGCATATATCTGTGGCACCTGTGCATAGTGGTCGAATTTTGTGAATTTCAAGCTATCTACTTAGAATCGTAATTGTTTTCTTTTTCCTTGTGTCTAACACGCTAAGTGTTCCGTCCATTGCAATGAAGGATATTCCTTTGTGAATCGTGGGCTGATACTCCAATCTTGAACATAAAATAAGTTCAGAAAAATTACGATTCTAAGTAGATAGCTTGAAATTCACAAAACTCGACTTAGCCCACTATGCACAGGTGCCACAGATATATTTTAAGGAAAAATTGTGATTATTTACAGTTCCCGGTATGCTATTTCATTTATTGAATAACTTTGAAATATTGAAATTCTCCGATTAGCCATAGCTTGAATTATATTGAAATATATTTTATTTTTATACCAACTCCTATAACACTCGTCATCCGCTACCATCTTTTCATAACTTTTATAATTTTTAAAAATAATAATAATAAATATATTTATATTATAAACTATGCTAATTTAGATTCGTTGATTACTTACTGTCCCTTGTATGCTCGGATGAGCCAAGAGCTAATAAGGGGACCCTAGGGACTGCCCCGGGGCCAGGTTGTTAAGGATTTTTAATTCTATATACAATGGACAGAATGCCATTGTCTTAGCGCTCTCAGGTAGGGGTAGCGTCCGAAACCGGTTTTCTCACGCTGATGACCGGGGTTCGCATCTGCGGCACGTTAGCAGATAGGGATGGGGTTCGAGTCTACGGAGCGCTTAAATAAATTAAAAAGATAAACAATTAAAAATTAATAACAAAATCAACGTTCGTATTGATCAAGTATTTACAATGTCTAAAGCTGGGGATAAAAATATCGAAACGGTATTAATTAATTAGTGTTTATTACTGTATTAATTAATTAGACTTGCAGAGTGTTTATGATACTGTTTTTCAAACCTTATGTAACCACCTTCTATTAAAGAATCGATAAAAAACTGTAGTATTCCAGTACCAACGATTGTATATAATATACACAAACCAAAAATATGTCTTATTAAAAAAAAGTCTACATACCATCAACTAAGCTATAAACACGAGTTGCTGTAAATTAGAAAAAAAATTAATATTATAACCAATGATCATGTTATTGTAAGAAGCTGTTACTTTTGATACATTTTTCATTTATCGAGATATTTAAGACATTTGAATTAATTCAAAAATATCGACAAACGTTAAGTTTTTAACTCTAAGAATGATGGTTATAACTTGATTTTTAATCCTAATCATAATTTTATTATGAAATAGTAATCATTAAAACTATTTAAAAGTATTAACGATTTTCTTTAGATCCAAATGAACATATGGACTTTTATCACTTTTAAAAATAACAGCTCCTGAAAATATTTTTTTTTTAATGTACCAGATAGCTGCACCAACCTGATAAATATAATAATTCTATAATTGACTAGAATGTTATGTAAAAAAAAATCATTACATGGAAATAAAAAAGAGTTAACCCCTGGCCAGAAGCGGCCTCCCCGGTCCCTAAAAGTAGCAATAATTAATTTACATGGAGACCCCCGGAGTAGAGCACCCTTTGCCCTGAGCTGGGGACAGGTGCTGGGGTAGTTACGATGGCCTGAAGTGGCAGGTCCGCGGGCAGATGGAAAACTGGTCTGACCAGTCCTGCTCTGACCACCTGGCCATTGTCTTTGCGAGGTCCTTATTGTCTTAGCTCGTTCTACTATCTGTCGGCAGCTGGGTGTCTAGCACGTGGTCATTGGGTCAAGGGCACGTCTATCACTGTGATGTACCTTCTGCCGATTGGATTGATCTTTGTCATGCATCATGTCCCCTTCCAGGAACACAACCGGCTACACACTAAATGAACAACCCTTAAGATACTGAACGACGCTCAGCGCTTTTCTAGACCAAATATTACCATATAAAGGTTATGTATTACAGGCTTTAATGTTGTATGGATTGCTTTATAAAAAAATAACTTATATAGTTGTGTGGAGGAGGGAACGAGTGAATTCGGTGAGAATCGATGATTATTGGAGGAAAAGAAAGAATGGGCGAATGATCACATGATATATGCGTGTTCCTTTGTTGTTACCAAACGGTGTGTGGTTTTAGGTTACGATGTAAAACCGATTTGTTCATATCGTTTTTAAATCAGTACTACTCTTACGAAGGGGCTCTAGTGTTCTATTGCTAAAATAGAGTTATAATATATGTCAAGTGGTGAATGGGTGACTGCCCGAGGGAAATGGGCGATGAAAACGGTATTCTGCAGAAAATTGTCCTACCCATGAAGATCGTGATTTTTGGTAATTTAGAGACCACTCATAACAATCCGGCTTTGGAAAGATGACCCCGTTTACTTCTATCAGGGACTCCCAAGGATAGTCGGCTCTGGGAAGGGAAATATAGGCCCTAAAGGGCTTGTGTACACTGAATAGCCATAGTTTTTTTCTGTGCCTTTGAGTCTCAATGTGATGGGAACCGCAGAATTAACCTCTGGATATACGCCACAGAAAATATGGTTCATAACAATGTGCTATTGAGTGGTTCCTCCAGGCTGTCTATGTCAATTCTATATTATATATCCTACAAATTATATATATATATATATGAGTATCTGCAAGAATCTTAAAAGCGAAAACCAAAATAAGTATATTCTTCAATAAAATACTTGCGGTATAAGGATAAAGATGAATGCAATAGTTTATTACTCCTTATTAGCAGGTATAAAGCTAAGTTAATTGAAATATAAATGTCATGTAACAGTAAAAGCAAACTTAATTTTTAATATTTAAAATTTCGGTGTTAAAATGAATATGCAATTACAATAATGCAAATATGTATTGTAATTATTTTTAATGATGAACTATTGTTGAGCATATGTAAATGAAATGACAGTAAAAAAAAAATATTGATTTTTTTTTTCACGAAACGGTCTCGAAAGACCACGCGAATATCCCTATTTTATTTCCTCATAGTATTTACTCACCAATTCTACATGCCTTTGCTTCCTTTCTTTCGACCACGCAGTATCCTACCATTTTCCTTTTTTTTACATAAGAACCTTGATTTCTGTTAATTTTTTTCCATATTTTTCTCTATTTAGGCAGTCTGTGTCCGTTATTTTTAATGTTTCTGCTTCCTCTTTACATGCTCTCCTACCCTCTTGCATTCACTTCAATGTTCACGAATATTGACTTTTATCATTCGGTTTTAAATATATATATATATATATATATATATATATATATATATATATATATATAATCATTTTCGGTATAAAATATGATTGTATTTAATCATGGTTAAGTTTGAAAATGACGGTTATAAATGTTCTAGGAAGTAGTATAGCTCAGTGGGTAGAACGATGAGTTGCTATGCGGAAGGTTTCGGGTTCAAATCCTGGTGTGCCAGATACATTATTTAATCTGCTAAGAGGGGTCCTGTGGGATTCTCCTGGGGTTCAACCAGCCTCTGAAAAACTGTTCTACTTGAAATAGTACAGTCTCTACCATACACTGATCCAAAGACCGTTCATGGATTGTCGTGGTACAGGTTTTGGTTTTATATATGTTCTAAACTAGTTTTTTTCCCCTAATATGTGCATATCTTCGACCTATATAGATTATTTAGTCCTGGTTGTAATGTAGCTGCTTATCGATTACGGAGCCTTAAAACAACATCTATCTTCAGGAAGGACAAATTGCATATTTTCTTAGTGACCCCCTCCATGAGGACCTAATAGAGTTTAAGAAGAGGAGGGACGGAGGGCGATCCTCCGAAAGAGAGGCAGCCCTTGAAGAATACGGCCCTGCTTTTGTTCCCTGATTGCCAATTTCTATTTCCATTAGGTCGCATTTAGCCTCCCTCCTTCTGTCCGTCCATGGCGGCTCCTCCTACCCTGCTCCGACCCTCTCAGATTTTTCCCCTTCCTCTTAAGGCATTCGGGAATCCTTTTAAATCTTTAACCTAATAGCTTGCTTATGAGGTCTTAGCTCCGGGCACTGACTAAGTACTACCCCTTCTGCTTTGAATACAGATTCGATCGAATTTAATATGCAAATCGTCTTCTGAGATGTGACGAGCTTTTTGTGAAGTCAGTCTTCAAGGAGGTGGGAGGGAGGAATGTCTAATGAGAAAAAAAAATCGTCCTATGCATAACCAATTATTTAGATTTTTATTGCGTTGATTGTCTCAAATATTTCTTAATAACCAACAAGACAACATTTTGACGATTTAGGCATCTTCAGGACTTTGTATCCTATATTAATGCCTGAAATATAAAATGCAAAGGAAAGCGATATTTTATTTAACCCATTAAATTTACTAATGTGTCAATGTGAAATATTTTTTTATAATTTATTTATTGAAATTTACAACTCTATTTTACTAACACAAGTAAATAGAATGAATGATTCATAATATCATGAGATAAAGGCAAAAAGAGAAAATACCCATTGTTAGTTTTCAAACAACAAATTTAACTTTGAAGGTCACCGAGTATCTTTTTTGCCTACTCCTCGAATAATCTGGAAATGGAAGTGGAAGCTAGTGGGTTTCAGTGCGAATAAATTGTGTCATAAAGGTTCAAATAAGCAGAAAATGGGGCATTAAGGTCGTCATGTATGATTTTATTCGTAAAAAAGTCAGGAGCATTGCGAATTTTACGAAGGATTTAACGTTAACGTTTAACGTTATGATTTAGTGGAGTCCCAAAATCTATACTCCCTTAATCCAGATCGGTCTTATAATAGTCATATACAAGAGTCTTTTATAATTAATGGGTCAGTCTTAATTTTTCTTCAATTCTTTGTTTATCTGGTAGGCAACTAGAGGCTATATTTTTTTTTGGAATTTCTGGAGATATACAAAGTTTACATGACTTTTATCATTCTTTATTTACTCAAAACCGCTGAAGCCAGGACACCGTCTATAGCTGCCGTTTACTTCATAGATTCAATGGTGAATATTAAAACAGATTCATACCATGCCAATATTTTTCTATCCTTTTCTGTTTTATCTTCAGGAGCACGATTTCAATTTCTAATTAAAATTTAAAGTATCTTGATGACTTACTTCAAAAGAATCAAAATATTTCAATCCTTGAAAATGTAAAATACCCAAAAATGTAATAATTACCAAGGTCATGCGTTCGCAACCCGGAAGTTGATAGTCGTCGTTCGATAAGCTATAGCAGTGTAAGTGATGATAAATGAATAAATTATAAACAGCTTAAAAATTATACTTCTCACTACCCTTAATATATGCCATTCGCTGCATATAGATATGCAGAGAATGGACTCTTCACCTTATGGTACAAAGTATATAAATATATCCCATCCGACGCGTGCTACTTTCGTTACTTCAGTTCCCATCTATTCTGTCACAAATGTAAATTTATAATGTATGTATTAGATTGATTGTATTAAACAAGCAGCGATTGTATTTCCGTAGCGGGCTGATGTATTTCCCCAACGAGAGATGTAATTATATTTACTAGCGCTCTCAAGAGCAAACAGTCGGTATCATTTATTGGAACACGTCGAGCGCTTACAAATCTAAAATTAGTACTGACCTAACAGATACCGTATCTCCCGGTCACAGATGGCCACACACCCGCGAACGAATAATCCAAGCTAAATGGACCCAGGACACTATTCCCTTTATTTATGTTCTGATCATTGCGGTAAATGTGTCCCAGGCCGAAATTTCGATGGTATAAAATTCAGAGTCCGTTTTAGTGAATTATATTCAATCGAAGTTTCAATTATCCATTATTTGGGCCCTAAAACTCAAAGAACATTTCAATTTCTTTTTCGGAATTTCTGCTCATTGGTTCTTCAAAAGGATTAAACACCCGTTTCAAATATATTTACATTTTTTAATATTTTTATGCTCGTACATTAAATGTATTAAATTTATACTTATACCTAAGATATATTACATATATTATTATAATTAGGGAAATATATAAAAATAATATAAAGACATGTATGAAAGAATTCCAAGGAATAAGTTTCGGTACCCAAAATAAAATCAGGAAACAAAAATACTCGTCGATATTTAACCTGCTCCGCACAGACTTCTCCAGCTCTGTCGGTCTTCCACCAACTGCTCTTCTGCTCCAATGGAGTCCCCTCTTCCCAAAGTCTTTCCTCACATCTTCTTCCCATTTCTTTCTAGGTCGTCCTCTTCCTCGTTTTCCCTCCACTTTGGCTCGATAGGTTTCGCTAGCAATTCTGCTAGGATCCATCCGCAGAAGGTGCCCAAGCCATCTCAGTCTCTTTTCCTCTATTAGCTCGTTCGTTGGTTTAACATTCAGGTTCCACTTTACAGTGGTGTTCCGGACTTGGCCTCTTTTTGATTTTCCCTCTATATTCCTTTGATACCTCATTTCTGCTGCTTGTATTCTGGATTGGTGTTTCTTTGTCAGCGTCCAATATTCTGAAGAGTGCGTGAGGATAGAGAGGAATGATGACTTAAATACAGCCAGTTTCGTTTCCTTTTTTACGTCTCTTTAGTTAAGAAACTCTCTCTTAACCGCTTCAAACATCGTGCCCGCTGCACCAATTCTCTCGGTCACTTCCAAATCGATGTATCCGTTTTCGTTTAGGTGCGCTCCCAGGTATTTGAAGCTCTCCACTTTTCCCAGAACTTCATCTTCAACTCTAATGACCCTCATTATTCTCTTTGGCTTCTTTCCTATCCTATCACTTTTGTTTGACTACGGTTTATGGTCGAATGGTGGCAACCAGCTATTCTTCTTTGTGCTGGAGGTTTCTGCCATTCTCTGAGAAAACAACAATGTCATCTGAAAATGCCAGCAGTGTGAGGCTTATTGGGCTCAGATTGACATATCATTGGTGGAACAGCCTCATTTTTGTCTTGACCTTTCGAAGAACTAATACATGAACAAAATGAACAGTAGGGGACTCAGACTACATCCCTGCCGGATTCCAATGGTGGTCTCAATTTCTGAGATTAATTGGCAAATCTTACTACACTCCTCGTTTTCTGATATGAATTTTCGACCGCAAGTATATGACCTTTATCCATCCCTATTTCTCTTAAGGCTTGCGAGATATCAGTTTTCCTTACACGGTCAAACGCTTTTGTGAGATCGACTAAAGATATTTCCTCTTCTAGGGCTTTTTCAAAAACCTGACTCAGTGCAAAAATCAGGTCTTGGTTGCACCAATTTTCACGAAAACCGTATTGTTCCTCTTGGAGCAATTCTTCGACTCGTCTTCTTATGCTCTTTTCCAAGATTTTGGAATATATCTTGCTTGGCACACTTAAGAGGGCGTATTCAATCATTAGAATCCAAAATCCTTTGTAAAATCCACAATGATCCTTTCTTTGTTATGAACAAAGTAATCCATAATGACCTTAATGTCCCATTTATTACTGATTTGGCTCGAATCCGATTTCAATCTTTTTAGTACAAACTTCATTTCCTCTCAAACCCACTAGTTTCAAACCTAATAACCTTTTCAATTCGTGGTGATCCTCCGAGGCGTCTGAAAAGAAGTTGGTTGAAGAAGAAGTTGAACTTGTTATTTGAGTAATACCACTGGATAGTTCCTCTACTTGTCTTTATTCATGCCAATATGTACCATTCATTCGATTTGTTGTAATTTTCATTAATTAAGTAAATAAAAAAAGGTATATTGAGGTTAGATAGACAATTATTTCAAAAGAAAAACGAATTAATTACAACCCAACCTCAAATTGTAAAATCTAAGTCAGATCAAATTGTAAGTAAAACCCAACTAGAATCCCACCATAATCATGGCTCACATGCAACTTCTGAATCTTTAGGGAAGTTATAAGAGAACAGCTGGAAAAAGTTAAATAAAAACAGCTGATAATAAGATAATTAGAAAATGCTAAATACTCATACCACATTTCAAAAATCAATAAGGAAAATATGTCCTAAAGATGTCTGTCATGTATAAAAAAATTCCAAACAAAAAACCTTAAGTATCTAAAATGAAACAGGAAACAAAAATGCCTGTCGATATTTCATCTATTCAGACAATAAAAATATTATATAATTGCTATACATAAATTAAGTCTTTTTAATATTTTTGATTTTGGTTCATTTTGTTAGATATTGAAGGATTTTTGAATTCGGACTTTTTAGTGATTTTACTGTTAAAATGAATTTGCACGGAATACTGATGGTTATTTAATAAAAAAAAAATCCATAAATAATAAAAAATACATCTATAATTATTAATGCGGAGAGAAAGATAAATTATTTATTATATATGGCAGAAAATAAAGTGAAATAGAGTGAAATAATGAAGGACGGAATATCACCTCTCAGGGAATAAGTAGATTCCTGAGATTACTTTTGTGACCTTATTAGAAGATACGAACTCTTTAATTTGGAATTATTGGAGAGAATGAAAGAGAGTGCTCGGGCCCATTTGCGCCCGATGGTAGAATGATAAGGGCGAGTCGCGTAGACAGACCCTTAAGCTGTAGACTGTAATCAACGAAAGAGAAAGAAGAAATAATATATTTATCAATTTATAATTTTTTTAAAACTTTTTTCTTATCAATTGTTAGTATTAATTTAAGTTATTTCTTCATACTAATTATTTGCGTAAATTGTTTTTTAAATTATTTTTCTCTATTTAGGAATGAGTCAGGAATAAGTCTATTGATTTTTTTGTAGTCACTTTTTCTTTCTTCAAATTTATGATTTTAAATGTGTTTTTACATCTAGAACGCAGTAAAGGAGTTGTCGTGATCGTGAATCTATCGATTTTTAGATTTTGAAACAATTAATAATGCTTTACAGAATTCCAGTAATTTCTATGCGGCCCCAGCTAAAGAAGCTATATTAAGAAATTCATTCCGTTATCTAAGCAATATATTAATATATTGAATAGTTTATGCAATATATTAATGTAATATCTAATATGTAATATCTACTTGATGAAATTAATCGTAATATTTTTTAATGTGGAAATGTAGGACTGGATATGTGCTAGAAATGTTGAAAATGGTCGGAGTGCAGTTAATGAATTTTATACAAAATAAACTGACTTTAAGTATAAATAATATGATACCAAAAATAAAATAATTTTTACTTCTTTTGTGAAACTTATTGGCTGCACTCCCTGTCCATTATCAACATTTCTGTAATATTTTTTATTAATTTATTTACGTTTAATCATAACTTATACAATTGAAATTACCTCCTATGGAGTCGTCTGGTTTCGTGCTTGCCTCGAACTGGCTGCTACACTGGATGACCTTGGGATAAGGGTAATTTTTATTAATGGATACAATGGCCAGTACCGTAGGGTACCATTGTTTTAAATGTGGAGGGTCAGGAAGACCGGTTTAGTGGGTCATATGGTGGACCTGCCCTCTGGTCTCGCTTAAGCTTTGTTTTATGTAACTGTTGTTATGTAACAATAACTAGTTACTGGTATAATATATTATGGGTCATATTGAAATTGGTTGATCGACTCTAATATTTGTGATTTAATAAATTACCTTGTTATAGGAACATTTTTTTCTATTCTGAGTGCCAAAATTCGCATTACAACTTTGAGAGTAGTGCGAATGAAAATATAATCATTGGTGTATGTCACCCGATTTAAAATCTCCTGGTGCATTTTTCTATCATGCCTCATAACTTTCTCTGATATTTGTTGCTTCTAGGGATTCGCTATCACAAATAATAAAATTCTAGGATCTAGACTGTCTCTTCCTACACACAATATCTTGCTTTTAGTTGGATTTATGTGCAATTGCCTTAATGATTATTCTGTTTTTTTAATCAATATATCCTTTAACACTACTGACCAATAGTGTTTAATTAATTTAAAGTAATTAAAACATACTAATTACTAAATCAGATTAAAATAGTAGGTTAAACATATTAAATTTTATTCCTGAAATTTGCCTTGCTCCCCGAACCTGGATTTCGGAACCTGGAATATTTTTTCTTTTATTAACTTGAATAAAAAATAATTAAACACAACTCACTCTTAATTAGTGCTCATATGCAATTTAAAACAAAGTATCCCTAAAGATAACGATTGGATGAAACAGAATTTCCATTTTAATTATAATGCTGTGTCCATTTTATATGGAAATGGTTTTATTTGCGCGAAAACAGGATTCGGAAAATTGAAAAACAAGGTTTTCATGCTTGCAAATGAGCATTTTGAAGTGAGCGTTTTCAAATATAACTGGATTGAATGTGGGGGGGGGGTTGATTAATTAATTAGTAATGTAATTCTTCTTTTTTGGGCCCCGGACGGAGATGGCAGGAATATCATTTTAGAGGGAAACGGCCGCAGAGTTTTTAATGTTGCTCATGAATAATGAAATGGGCTCACATGTGTCATCGTGATGGATGTGATTTTATTCATTTCAATTCCAGTTTCTTTATTTATTTATTCAAATGGAATTGGTCCCGGGGCTTCTATCTCGATGCAGAATTTAGTCGATTCTTTAACTGGAATTGGCAAAATTTCAACAATATGTCCTGCGTTAATTTTGATTTCGATGATATTATTAACAAATTTTCTTCTTTTGTGGTAATTAGGTTGCAAGATTCCTGAGATAGACAATCATCTTGACATTTGACACTGTGGAGGTCTGAGAGGTAGATTATTTGGGAACAGGTAGCCATCATATTGTGCTAAGAATTTATGATACTCCTGTAACAGGTGGAGATTATGCTATTCATTTATTTTTGAATGTTTTTATCTAATCCTTGAGACAGATTTCAGCCCCTAACAAATCTACCCAGTAAAGCAATGGAGACCACATCGGCCCCTAAAGTGCACAGGCCACCACCAATTTTTGTACGGAGTATAAAAAACTTTAGACTTCTTTGCACACAACTGAATAAGGCAGTAGGCACCGGAAAATACTACTGCACTAGTAGAACCAATGATACAAAGATTCAGTCAGACACGCCCGAGACATACCGACGAATAGTCAAGTACCTAACGGAGACTAAAGCTGATTACCATACTTATCAATTAAAGGAGGAGAGATCCATCAGAGTTGTAGTTAGGAAATTGCACCCAACCACCCCTGCTGACGTCATAGAAGAAGAACTGACCGCCATGGGCTTCAAGGTTAGACAAATTACAAATGTCTACAAGAAGAATACTGTACACCCCGGGACAGGCAACAAAACTCCATTACCTCTCTTCTTCATAGATTTAGAACCAGCACCCGGAGTAGAAAAAATCTATGATGTTAATAGACTTTACTATACCCAGGTTCAAATAGAAAAACCTTACCCAAAAAAAGACATTGTGCAATGTCATAACTGCCAAGCATACGGGCACACTAGGCACTACTGCCATCATACTCCAAGGTGCGTCAAATGCGGAGAACCGCATAAAACTGAAGAATGTGTCAAGCCGAGAGAAACACCAGCTGTCTGCGCACTATGTCTCCAAGGCCATCCAGCCAATTATAAAGGTGGCCAAACCTACAAAAATATAAAATCTCATGTTCTGGCAGCACGTCGGCCCAGCGAAGAAGTGAGGACCTCAAGAAGACAGCCTTCTAAAATTGTAGATGGAGCTGTCTCCTACGCCGAAATGTCAGGTGGTCTACAAACAAATAATCTCGGGGCCACGCTACAACCCGAACCCCCAAAACACCTCTCTAAACCACAAATCAATCCTTTACAACCACAAAACCAGCCCCAACAACCAATATATTCCATGAATCAAAATCCAAATATCCCGCACCAAATCCCTCATATCCCCCCTCCTTCAAATGCAACTGCTCTCACCACACTACTCACATCATTTCTCTCCGAGTTCAAATCCATGGTCACACCACTAATATCTCTCCTAACAAATCTTGTTTCCCATCTCTTTCCTGTCCAACAAAATCCTTAAATGACATCTAGCTTATCCATTCTCCTTTGGAATGCGAATGGTATTCGAAACCACACTGACGAACTAACATCTTTACTGTATGATAAAAAAATCGATGTAGCCTTAATTACAGAAACTCGACTGACCAGTAAACGGAAGCTCAACATAACACAGTACCAAAACTACCGGACCGACCATCCTGATGGAAAAGATCACGGTGGTACTGCTGTCATAGTCCATCAATCCCTCTCCCATCACTCATTTCCACTCTCATCAAACGATCTCCTTCAGGCTACAGCTGTTATCAAAACCTTTTCCTTTCCCATCACATTAGCATCGGTGTACTGCCCTCCTAATAAATCCATTTCCCATTCCGAATTCAGCTCTCTCCTGAACTCCTTAGGGATTCATTTCCTTTTAGGTGCAGACTTTAATGCGAAACATCAACTAACACTTCAAGAACTACTAACACCCGAGGTCGCATCCTCCTCTCTGCACTTAACTCCCATAATTCCAGTTTTATTTCTCCAGGCACCCCTACATATTGGCCCACTGACCCAAACCGAAATCCTGATCTCCTTGACTTCTTCATCTATGCTGGCTTAGGTCCCTTAAACTATTCCATATAACTCCTTGATGAACTGTCCTCAGACCACAGTCCTTTGATCCTTACCCTTTCTATAGTCCCAATATACAAACTTCCTCCGCCATCATTTATTAGGGGACCAATAGACTGGAACCTATTTCACCAGCTTGTATCCGACACCATTGACCTCAGAGTTTCCCTAAAAACACCTCAGGAGTTAGATGATGCCGTCAATTCCTTTACCAATATGATCCAGCAAGCAGTTTGGACTGCATCTTCACTTCGTCCTTCCTTCAAAGTCCGCAAGAAAAATCCATTACCGCAAGATCTTAGGGATCTTATCCTTACCAAACGCCGTTACCGATCCCTTTGGCAAAGAACCAGGCATCCTCACGATCGGAGACTGTATAACCACTTCACCAAATTAGTCAAAAAGAACCTGACAACCTATAGATCCGAATCCTACAAATCCTACCTTTCCACACTATCTGCTTCAGATAATTCCCTTTGGAATGCCACCAAAAAAATACTCAAATACCACTCTATTTCCCATCCTCTCCGACGTGAAGACAGTTCTTGGGCTGCCTCAGATGAGGACAAAGCAGAGGAATTTGCCAAACACCTTTCAAATACATTTATCCCACATCCTGAAATCCACCCTAACCACGTTTCCAATATTAATGAATTCCTTTCTTCACCCATTCCTCTATCCTTATCACCTAATGCTGTAAATCCCTCTGAGGTCAAATTTCTCTTAAAAAAGTTAAAAGTCCGCAAATCTCCTGGACATGACCTTCTTACCACCCAGATCCTTCAACGACTTCCTCAAAAAGCGATTATTTTCCTTACCTATCTATACAACTGTATCCTTCGTACAACTCACTTCCCTTTGCTGTGGAAACACTCTGTTATCATCCTATTCCCTAAACCTGGCAAACCACCCAATGTCACTTCATCATACCGACCCATCAGCCTGCTCCCTATTCTTTCCAAAATTTTTGAAAAAACCCTCCTGAAACGAATCCTACCCATCATCGAATCCAATAATATTCCTTCACATCAGTTTGGATTCCGTCCCAGGCACTCGACGGTCCAGCAGGGACTCCGAGTTATCGATCACATATCCTCTGCTCTTGAAAGCAAACAATACTGCACAGGCGCATTTCTGGACGTAGCACAAGCTTTCGACCGGGTATGGCATGCCGGTTTGCTGTTCAAGCTCAAAACCCAGTTATTCTTAGTTCTTCGATCCTACCTCTCTGATCGCTACTTCCAAGTACGCTGTGGTAACGAATACTCCAATCTTTACCCAATTCAAGCTGGAGTTCCCCAAGGCAGCGTCTTGGGTCCTATCTTATACATATTGTACACCGCTGATATCCCAACTACTCCTGAAACCTTCCTTGCAACGTTCGCAGACGACACAGCTATCCTATCATCTCATCCAGATCCCGAAATAGCTTCCTCGAACCTACAGAGCCACCTTTCACTCATTGAAATTTGGTGTAACCAATGGCGGATCAAAGTCAACGAGGAAAAATGCAAACACGTGACTTTTACCCTTCGCCGGTGAGCATGTCCTTCTGTCCAATTCAATGAAACCATCCTACCAATTTCCGACATAGTACGATACCTTGGCTTCCTCCTAGACAAAAGACTTACATGGAATCCTCATACCAGACTCAAAAGACAAGAACTTAACAGACGATTTAGCCAACTATACAGATTACTATGTCGGACCTCCGATCTTTCAATAGACAATAAATTACTAATATACAAGACCATCATCAAACCTATTTGGACCTATGGACTGGAACTGTGGGGGGGAAAGCAAAACAATCAAATATCAGACGCATTCAATCCTTTCAATCCAAAATCCTGAGAACTATTGTCGATGCTCCTTATTATGTTTCCAACAAAACTCTCCATAAAGATCTCAACATTCCTTTCGTCCTCGACCTCATCCCTACTAAATTTTCAAACTTTCACAAAAACCTTGCCTCTCATCCCAACCCCCTGGCTCAGTCACTATCCAGTTCCACACACCCATATAACCCACCCCGCCGTCTAAACCGGCAATGGCCCCGAGATCTGTTGTAATAATGTCATTTGGAGTACTGGCACTGGCCAGATTCTCCACTCACGACCTGTGTGTGTGTGTGAAGCGCCCTTAACCAGCTTCCATTGGCGTTTAATGCCAGTGATGGAATTTATAAGGGGTTTGGGAGTATAGAATTAATATGTAGAATAATACTTTAATATCCTTTTTCAGACAGTGCGGGGTGGTTCTGTAATTGTTACTTATTGTAGTAAAAGGATTACCAGATGAATATATTAATGTAAATATATGTTGAGAAAATGAATGAAAAAGCACGATTTTAATTGTTTATGTGCTTCAATAGTAATTATTAAGAAATAAATTCAACTGTGGTTTGTAATACATCTGTGAATGTCTTTGCTGCTTTTGAATTACATAGTTCTTGCTGGTCTGCTCCTCACCCAGCAGACAGGGGATGTACTCTCTTTACCATGTCTCCTCCGGTGCTGGCTTACTCCGTGGTGAGTATTGAGATGTAATATTGAGGCATTATGCATGTCTCATGTTCTTGGTGCCAGTAGCTGTTCTTTTTAGCCGTTTTTACTTACAGAGTAGAAAGCCTTGAGATGGCTCTCCTCTATGACAAAGAGATAGAGCAGTGTGAGGAGCACGACGTATTGTTTCTTTTCATTGAACAGTCCTAATTTTGGGATATCAGAATCTGTCTAAACATGTTTGTTATGGCATAGTTTTGAGGATCGTGATGTCATTAAGAATATACTTAAATTTAAAATAATATATTTCTTTCATTATTTTTGGGGAGCGGAATTGCCTCGTGGCAGAGCGCTGAGTTAGCGGCCGGAGATGTATCCTTTAAGATATAGGACCCTCCTGTGGCTCAACAAGCTTCTATTTATTCATCAGCGAAAAAAATCTAGCAGTTGGGCGTAGTATAGAACAAATCACCTCCCTATACAAATGTTGTCCAACAACAGTACAGTCTCCACCACGAACAGTTGGGTGAAGTACAATATAAAGGTTGAAGTAGTATTTTTAATTAATTGAAAAGTAATTAAAATGCAATTAGTTATTTCTTATGAAACATTCCTATTGTATCTCGTATAACGTTGCCACTGATACCGTAGTACATAAGTTGCCATTTGGAATTTTGATAAAAAATGTTTTCATGTTTCCAAAAACACAGTTTATTTTTCAAAAAACAGGTTTATTTTTGGTAGGATAGTAATTGTATTATTACCTTTAAATTTATTATTTTTTGTTATTATTAATATATAATATTATTACCTTATTATATATTATTTTATTTTTACCTCAACTTGGTCCTTTGGAATAAAGTGGTCGTCCTCGAGACAACCCTCTATAGGGCCGAAATATGAACAGTAAACCGATATGATGCCTGTAAACTGCTCGCTTGTAATGGTCTTTCTAAGAAGTAGTTGCGGGATCTCAAGGCTCCAAGACATACCCAAGAAGGGCAGGAGAAGAATATATGGATTGAAATAGAGACCAGGAGACTTCAATGGTTTGGCCATCTGATGAAAATGAGAGACAATATTTGGCAAATAAATAAAGAAACTTTTCCTTTATAAACCGGACTATAGAAGAAAGAAAGGTAGGCCAAAGAAGACATGGATGGAGGAGGTAAGAAAAGGAATGGCAGCACGAGGGCTGCGAGAGGAAGAAGAAGAATGGGCTGATAGGAAGTATTGGCGGGAAAAGATTTTGGGTATCTCGGAACAAATTGAATGTAAAAAACCGAATAAATAAATAAAAATTTGTAATTTTAAGTGTTAAGGTTATATCTATTGAAGCGTATTTTTTATTAGTAATGGTAACCAAGTTGATGAGAGATTCTTTCGAATGCCGACTTGATGAATCTTTTTGTTGCTGATAGTATCCTCAGTGTTAAATTAAAGATATAAATCAAGAAGCCAAGACCCCCCAAGATCGGGACTAAAGCCATCGCCACGGGGTGATTATGATCATGGAAGGGCTTTTAAAAACGCCCTTGCGGAGGAAGTGAGATATGCCGGTTATATATTTCAGAGCCCTTATATAAACGGGCGGCTATTAGGGCCTTACACCCCAGCGGGGACAAAAAGATTAGGGCATCCTCTTCTTATGTCGCGTCCCACCGCTTACACACCGCCCCATTCCGGGAGATGAAGGATGGTCTAAAACTCCCCTAAACTCTTCGCTTTTGCTCCCCCCTCAAGATAAAAATCCCACAGGTCCTGAAGAATGCCTGGAAGACGGGACGATGAGAGTACAGCTGTCCCTGGCGCCAACTCTTATAATTATTCCCTACACGTTTGGCTTAATTAATCTGCCGA
Source organism: Arma custos (assembly GCA_037127475.1). Classification (NCBI taxonomy): domain Eukaryota; kingdom Metazoa; phylum Arthropoda; class Insecta; order Hemiptera; family Pentatomidae; genus Arma; species Arma custos. Next base: position 50,232,395 of record CM073763.1, on the reverse strand, counting down.
GGAGGGTCGGGCCGCGATGGTGGCGACACTGATGGCTGGGAGGGCAATCAGATCATTTTTTGCCCCCCTCCTCAAGAACTGCCGGATATAAATTGCTATCTAGCCCCCCGCCCCCTCCACCGGGGCGAATGATTGATCTAGAGACGTAGGTCCATTTGTTACAGGATAAACCGTTTAGCCATTTCTTATTCCGAGACTTAAGTCTTGTAGAGATATCTTTTCTAATCTAGATTTTGAGCTTTGGAGAACGAGCCGTTTTATATTTAAATTTGGTGATTTTTTTTCTTCTTTTAATTTATATAATATAAATTGTTATGACCTAAAAAAAATATTCATTTATTTCTATAAATAAGTTTGGAAGTGGAGTATCCAGTTTGGTTCTGTTCCAGCTGTGGCATAAACTATTTAATCGGTTAACAGCTATGGATGGACTCTGAGGGATCTGCAGACCTTTCTAGGGCTCACCGAACCTCTATGAATTAGTTTGGGAAAAATCTAAAAAACGGAATCGTTGTCCCATCTATTGAATCCAAGACCATGGGGTTGTAGTGATACCGTTTTTTTATTCTATTTTTTTTTTAAACGAGAAATAATTACTGCAAAGATCTGAACAATGTATTCAACTGTGAAAAAAAATAAATAATTTAACATCAAAAGTTAAAAGTTTGAGAAAATTATAAAAAATATATTTAACTCCTTAAAACTTAATTTCAACCTCTTCTTTAACAAATTGCGTTTTACAGTTTTATTTTCAGTCTTTTGCAGTTGTGATAAATACACGATAAATATAAACTGTGCTCACATAATAACGTTGCTTAGGTGTTTGTTTCTTATTATATGTAATAATTTATTAAAACGTTTCGGAGGTCTTCAGTTGTCCTTAAGTAGTTTATTGGTGGCTCTTATTCTGGAAATATGCACATCTGTTAAGTTAAATATATAATGTATGAAAAATCTCTTGCTCAGATAAGGATTTATATAAACTTAAGGATATCCTGGATATTGAAATCCGCTGTTGGGTTACCGTGGCCTTAGATTAATAAGTAATTAATTTCGTTCGCAATTTCATTTTGATTTATTTTAACTTTCTACATTTCACAATATTCAGGTTCGTTACAACTTGCGTACGATTAATGTCAGCATAAATTGCCTTTTAATGATCGCGATCCTAAAAATTATATATATATATATATATATATATATATATATATATATACATATTCCTTTTTTATATATATTAGGAAGAAAATGGTCCGGATAGAGGAAAAAAATTTCTTTTATATAGGGAAAACTTTGTTTGTTTGGAAGCCGACGTTTCGACCCACATTGCAGGTGTTCTTCAGGGCAATTTAGTAGGGTCACACTTGGCACTAGACTGAACAGAACTGACATTATTATTATTATAGTAGGGTCACACTTGGCACTAGACTGAGCAGAACTGACAATCTCCACCCGAACCATTTTCGTCCTTACAGTACCTATTCCTTATACCCCCTCTGTTTTGTCTTGACAAGAGTAAGAAACGTTAACTAAGAGTAAGAAATGTTAACCGCAAATAAAAAAGGTGTAAAGTCTTTAGGGTCCAGATTATGCAAATACATAATTGAAAAATGAGTCGTTCAGAATAAAAAGCCAAGATCTATCATGTCTAATACGACATTTTTCCGTCTTAGTTCTCATCGTTTTATTCTATTTCGAATAATCCTAATAATCCTAATGTTTTGGGGCAGTAAGGATTGCTTGACTAAACGAGCGAAAAATGTGAAAAAGTCAATTTTTGAAATTTTGAGTTATCAACGTTTGACCCTGAACGCCTCAAATATCAGTCTGGTATAAGCTAAAATCAAGGGTTCTTCTCTTAGTTGTATGAAATAATTCAGAATACACTTTTATGCTCATAAACCTTCCGGAGAATGCCTCTTTCTCCAAATACGAATCGATATGAAAAATAAAATATGAAGATTCGCTCCTAAGCTCCGAATTATTAAAGAACGGTCCTTTTATTATTCAGCAGTTTAATGGCAGGTGTGATCCCATTGTCCCGAAGAATGCTGATCCCTTACTGTTGGAAATTAAGGAAATTAGAAGGAGGGGATAAAGGAGGAGCCAATCAGACACAGGTCTACAGGAGGGCATTAAATCCGAGGAGGGTAGATCCCTCACAATCAGTCAATGAACAGGAGGGTCTCTCCTGCTTTCTTATGTCTTCGATGTTGGCTCGGAAAGTATTCCGCTATTGAGGGGTTGCAGATCCATGAAATAATTTCCCGGTTCAGGCATCACTTTTTTTAGGCAGGCTTAATGAACAAGGGTTTGGCAGGAGAGAATAGGAAATAATTTTATGGTCTATAGATACTGAATTTTTTCTTGCAGGCATGTTTCCTGTTTTCGAACAAAAATTGTCTTTCTCCATTTGAGGTTTTTGGATAGTTCCTAGAACCTAGAGTGGAGGTTCACCGTTGGTGTCGTGGTTTGCATAACACCACCTTAATAGACACATGGTCGATGGTTCGCACCCCGGCCGGCAGGTAACCTCAGATTTTTTTCTAGAGAGTAAAAATCCCTGGTTAAACCAACAACAATAGAATTGAACTGTTAATAGGAGTTATATGTAATTATTAATAAAACCTTCAGAAATTTGCTACAAGGGTATCTTACTAAATCTTTACAAGATATCTTGATACTTCAAAGCTTTAAAAATCTAACAATTCAGATAAATATTGTCCCACTATATTTCATTAACGACTTATAGAAGAAAAACAACATTCCCAACAAAGATTGTCTTACTATTCGAACCCTTGAATCCTTGAAAATATATCTAGGTTAGTTGAGCAATTTTATTTTAAACGACACTTTCTGGAATAATTTCTCATCGTGTTAGTCGGGTTCTGAATCTGAAATTTTGGAAGAATTAACCATTGCTTGACTAAACTTGCGAAAAGTTTGAAATAGTAATTTTTTAAAATTTTTAGTTATCCGCTCATCATCCTGAACGCCTTGTATATTTTCATATATAATATATAAGTTATTTCTGAAATGTTACAAATAAATAAAACGTTGGTAAATTAAAACATGGATTGTTCGATCGTCATCATCCGAACTGTATTGTGTATTGTGTTAATGTATATAGGTTTCATTATGCTCCTACATCTCTAATACTTGTTGCGTTTAGTGTGGTAGATTGTATTATATTGTGGTCCAATAAATATATTCATCTGAATTGTATTTTCTCTAAAATTTGATTTAGTAATCACTACGATAAAAAAAAGAAACAGAGAAGCTTGGTAACATTGGTATGTTACCACTATATTTATGTCCTAACCTCGATAAATCTTGCTAAGTGAGTTCATATTTTTAATAACGAATATTTTTTTTTCTACCTGTGCCGCTGCAACCCATAGAGGTTCTTGGGTTCAGTACGTGGTAGAGACCGACTGTTTCTAAGATAATAGTTGTGCAGGGAGGAGATTTGTCCGAAATAACGCTCAATGGCACGTTTTTCATCCAATTAAGGATATCCGGTTAATAGAGGCTGGGTTAGCTCGAGGAGAGTTTGCTGATTCCACAGGGTTCATCCCCGGCTGATAACAGATTAAATAAATTATCTGTCGCAACCGGATTGGACTCGGCTCTTTACTTCTTAACTACCCCACTCCTCTTTAAGTAAATAATGATTTATACAAATGTGGAGATAGCGTGGACATTTTTAAAGCCCGCCGACTTTAGTTCGGATTATCGACGCTCTAAAATAATTCCTAAACTCTCCATAATTAACATCATTGTGTCTGAAATATCGAATGTGCAAAACGACCTTACATTTTCTCAAGCTATAATTTCATTTCTTAGTTGACTCAAGTGGTTAAACTGCCAGCTAAATCCCGAGCAATAAAATTCCATTAGAAGACAGCTAAGAATTGGAGGAGTGAAGTAAAAAGTAATTCGTGCATGCTGACACCCCCCAACTTTAAGTTGGCCTAACCTCCGCCTCACCTTCCTAATTTGTTTGGGAGCTTAATTCCCCTCCTTCTTAATTTCGGCAATTTTTGTTGTTTGTTTCTTTTATTACCTCAACAAGGTACTTATGTTTTAGGGCTCTTTTTACAAGTTTATAGCTTAATTATTTATTCTCCTCTGTGCTATAAATTGTCTCTTGGAATCTAATCATGTATGGTTTAGTAATAATTTGTAATGTCTTTCTTAAAGTGGGGAGATTAATCTTAGTATATATGAGAGGGAAAGGAATTCTTATTAAAACATTAGTGTATTTAAGGCGCCGAATGTAATGTAAATTTTTCAATAATTATAGAAGCTACAATGCTTGTGGTATAGTTCTAATGATGGTACATTATTATTATTCATCATAATTTGATGTAAATCTAAGCTGCTATGGCTAATCGGATGATGCTACAGTGGCATTCCTAAATTTTACCTATTCAGGTATAATTAGGATAGGGATCTTTGAAGAATCCCAATTTATGTCCCTTCCGAAGGACGGTATAACCAAGAATTTCTTACTACCTATAAAAAATCGGAAAACTACCGGTCAGGTTGCGAACCCGCAATCTTCGGCATTCCAGGGTACGTTATTTATTATTACTGAAATAATCTTGAACTGCCAACACTGCCAAAAAAGCCGAAGTATTCTACTTAATCAAAATTTAACGTTAAACAGTAATTTTTTTCAGATATGCCTATGATATAATTTTGATAATAATAAATATAATAAGATTTTGTGTTTACTTATTTATATTCATTTATTGCTGCATTATGTCAAAAAGTACATATGTGTGCTTATGCAAATATACGATACCAAGAGTATTCCAACACAACTAGATTTTAAGTGTAATAAAATCATAATCATTTGTTTTAAATAAACATACAGTTCCATCTATCTGTGCAGTTGACCGATGTACGTGGTGTTTTGATTGATTACTAAAAGTAAAAAAAATAAAAATAGTTTACTGTAAAAACTGAAGGATTGCGAATGAATGCAAGTAGGCGTAACAAAAATTGACTTCATTATAATGCAATTGGGAAAAACCACAATGCAAAGCCTTATGTTTCAAATCCAGTAATACACCCACTTACCAGTCGACGTTTCGCCTATTCAGGCATTATCAAGACACAAAAACAAAAAAGGGTTATGTGAATCACATCTCGAAGAAAAAGGTGCAATACATCCCAACGATCAACAGCCCAAACAGGCTCCAAACATGAGACAGCACCCCACCACCAAGACGTTCAACATACAACTGAAAAGAAATACGCAACCAGCTGGGAAGGTTATAGAATCAGCTGATCCACAAAACATATCAAGTAATACTAACCTATATAAATTTATTTAAGTGTTAGCCAAAGTTAGCCAATTTTTTCTTTTAAAATATTCAACGTTTCTGAATAATATTGGTTCAAATTTCTACAATCTGTTTTATAATTAACCGAAATGTCAATCTTTTGCGCATTCTGCCTGAATAGGCGAAACGTCGACTGGTAAGTGGGTGTATTACTGGATTTGAAACATAAGGCTTTGCATTGTGGTTTTTCCCAATTGCATTATAATAAATAATAGTGTTTCTTTTTGAGTTTTTGGCTCTATTTTATTAAAAATTGACTTCCTTAGAAATAAAAAAACTAAACCAAACTGGTTTAAGAAAGGAGAAAGAGACATGAGAGAACTCGGGGTTACGTTGGATATGTTATGAGATGGAACTGCCAAATGCATTACCCGGGACAAGATGATAAGGTTCGAGGCAAGAACGAAGCGGACGATCAAAATTTCCGATGAGGAAACGGAGAGGATGACGCGATGCTGGGCGGAAAGAAATGCACATACACAGAATATTCACTTATTGATAATTTGAAGGAACCCAAAGTTAGGCTAAAATAAGTCGGAAAAAAAAACTGAAGATGCCATGCCGTCCAGAATCTTCATAGGTTAGGAAACTTTGAATAAATATTTAGTTAATGGCAGGTATTTTTGTTTTCTTGTTTTTTATTTATTTTTGTTGTAATTTTTTCACTCATTCATAAATAAATCAATTGGTCAATAACTGTTAACGCATCTGAAAATTAAAAATAAATAAAATTAATTAAAATAAGATATAACTTGGATTGTCTTTTTTAAAATTTTAATAAACATTTCTCTCTTCCTCCTTGTTGGAAAGGTAATAAATAAAGTGAGATAGGAGAGAAAGAGAATGAGATGGAACAGTGGCCCCTTCCATCTCGCTAAAGATTCGGACTCCCTTTTATTTAATTACCATATTTAATTAAAAGGAGCTCAAATCAATATTAATATTGCCAGCGGAGTGCTTTGTTTCTTCCCAGTCGGGAAAAAGATGGGCAAAAAAGGGCCACGTTCCACTTTAACTTTCGAAGAAAATAATAAATATTATTTATAATTTACCTCGATTTTCGTAGAAACGAACCCCCCGTAGTTATTTTAATAACTGAAACTTTATAATTTATTGGTATTTAATATTGTTCAGAGCTGGACCAGCTAATCGAAATTAAAGTTGTTTTATTTATTCCTGACCAATGCCTCTATATTTTGGAGGGTTAGTAGTAAAACTACATACATTATGTTATACACTGTATAAAATATATCTTATTATTAATTATTTAATTAACAGATCGACAGCTAAAAATATTTTTTTTTTGTATGGATTTGGCTCGAACGCATCATTATTATTATTGAGGAAGAAAATGGTCTGTGTGGAGAGAAAACAAATTCACTGTTTATTGCAAAGCCAACGTTTCGACCTACATTGCAGTCCTTCTTTAGGGCTAAATATACAAAATAAAGACAATTTAAAATTATACACGATAAATAATAAAAATACGCATTGGAATCAAAGGATCTGAGTGATAAAACAAAATAAAAATAAGGTAATACAAATAAATCTAATAGATATGGTGAAATACAAATACAAAATAATGGGAATAATCATATATAAAAATTATTGATAAAATATTCTAAAGGGTACATAAATGAAATTGATAGTAGAAATGTTGTTGGAAAATATTAAGTAATAAAATAGTTACATGACAGGGTGTGATTAAAATTATGGAATAACAAACTACTTACTAGAAAAATATTGGATGTATAAATTAAATGAAAACAATGAATAACAGTGTTTGAGGAAAGACAGCTCATATTTTACAAATTATAGAATAACAAAGCGAAGCATTATTATTATTTGGCACTACAGCCCTTTCACATGGCTTTGTACTCCTTCAAACGCCGGTTGTCCATGAATCCGAACAGGAATTCAACACAGAATCTCTCCATTCCTCATCAACAGAAGGATTCGGCCACTTCCAACACACAATTTATCCAGCAAAGTTTCGACCTTCCTTTCTTTCTAACTCTTTACGGATGTTTTCAACTAGGTATGTTATGGCAACATGATCTGCCCAGCTTAAGCTTTAACGAGCTCTCCAGGTTTTCCTTTTTAGTTTGTTCAATAATGCAAGTCAACTAGTTATGCCATTCTCCATGAGACATCTCCTCTTTAATCCAGGTTCGTTGGATTATTCCTTGTTGCTCTTTTAAGTTCCCAATTGTATAATTATACATTTGCATCGGGAGGTTATCTAAGCAGGGAGATCCCTTGTGCTTTATTTTGCAGTTTGCCGCCCCGATTTCATCCTCATCGTGTGGCTCCAGCTGTTCTCCCTCATCAATTTTTGTCACTATCGAGTGGTGAATTGATATTTTCTGCCCATATATTTAAAATAGCATTTTTCTCAGTAAAGATATAACCATCCAGTACCCGGTAAATTCCTATTGTACTCCAAAAGTGGACATTTCGAAAAGAAGCTCCATCGTTAGTGATTGTGTGTTCTTCCATTTTCATTATTTCAGTTTTTTTCCGCGGCCTTTTCATTCTCGGATGAGTTTTATTCTCAATCCTTCTTTTTTCTTTGTGCTCTCTTCTGGCATACCCTGTCGATTGTCTCTGAACCATTTGTCTGTAAGATGTAGTCTTCCCCCCTGTAATGAATCGGCACGCTTGATCAAGCCATTCGTTTCTTCGTGGCTCCTCTTCATAGCTTCTGCATATGAGTTCTATCTTTCTTCTATTTTGTTCTTCCCAGGTACTATCCTGTTTTGCAGGTTTCTTGAGATTTATTGTGAGGATCTCTCTTGGATTTCTTCATTCTTAAGTTTAGCTTCGCTCTGCTAATCTCTGGCAATCGAGAAATAATGATCTGAGTCACGTTTGCATCCTCGTATGCACTTATATCAAGAAGAATAGATTTATATCTTGAAGAGAATTAGTAAATGATTGATGTTGAGTGTTTCTCAATACTTCTTGCTTATGCCGTTTGATAGAAATATATAGGGATATTTTTAACTTTTTAGAATAGGTATTTAATTATCTTTCCAATAATTATATTATTTTTTAAATCAACATGTGTAACAACATTGAAGTTATGCCCAATTAAAATATTTTTTTCTTCATATCCTCTTTGTTCTCTTTCTATTTGGATAGTTCAAGGCTGTAAGGAGAAACTTAGGCGAGTTACTTTTTTCTTTTAGAGGTATTTTTTAAGAACGAAGTAGCGTTTCGGCATTAGCGTGGTATTGATATCAATAAAAATAGAAAATATACTACCATTGAGACCATCTTGCTAAGTGATGGGTATAAAAATCACGTTTCAACCTGAAAAGCTAAAATGCAATTGATATGAATGGCTTAGCTGCATTTTTGGTACTTCAGTGCGAATAGCGGAAAAATGTGCTTTATAGGTACTCTTCCCTTATTCTTAATTATTATTAATAAAGGATCTTCTTTATAAAGATCCCTAGATATTTATAGGCCGTGGTGGAAGTCGATAAAAAGGGTGTAAGATAGAAAAAGTATATGTGTATATATATGGTAATATATTTTTTTTTTACAATATAATGAAACTTTGCTTAATGATATGGCAACAAAAAATTACTAATATTTAAACATGTGAAATTCATAATAACTTAATAAACTTCTACGAAATATCCTGTTATATTGAAATATTTAAAATCTAGACATTTTCATTTCTCTCATTATTGCCGTACGCTGCATATTTATTACATTTCAGTAATGAATTAAAGCAGAAGTACCTGTATTACAGAATTTTTTATAATTACTGACTTAGAATGTGAACTCCATTAGGTGACACAAGAGCTCGGAACTAATTTATACCGTCATCTCATCCGAGAATGCATTTAAAACCCAGGATGCTTGCGGAGATAGTCTCTTTGCGGTTATTACGAGTATTACACAGACAAACACACACACATATATATATATTTTTTTAATTTTTGGTTTGAAGTATATAATACAACTTTTTGACAGTGTAATGTTGTAAAGGTATTACATTCAATTGATAAAATTTGCTTAAAGCTTTTTTTTTTTTTTTATCTCTGTTCTGTTCTACAGGCAACAGAGAGATATCATTAAAGGATATTGAAGAGCAGGAAGTCATTGGTTTACGACGTAAGGTAAAAGTGATTTGATGCGATTTTTGAGAATTTATTTTAATTCTCCAGTTTTGACACCATTCTTCAAGATCAGTGATATGGGATTGGAGGCTTTGGGATGCAATAACTGGCTTGGTGTTGACTGATAATACACATGTATCATCAGCATACGTGATAAGGATAGTATTAGGATGAGTTGGGATGTCAGCTGTATAAACTGTATATAGGATTGGACCAAGGATACTACCTTGAGGAACACCAGCAGATTGGGAAAAGAGGGACGAATTGACATTGTTATGATTTACTTGGAAAGTTCTATTTGTGAGATAGGATTGTAGGATGAGAAAGTATGTAGAGGGTAGGAATTTGCGGAGTATGTAGAGCAAGCCCGGATACCAGACTCGGTCATGCTTAAAGCTTAAATTGTATATTAATATTTGATATTGAAATTATTTAAAGCACTGACAAGTAAAATACCACAAATGAAAATATTTCAAACGTTAGGCTTTAACTGCCAAACACTGTGCTATCATACTAATAGAAAGAAAAAACTGCTAAAGGAACTGCCTTTGGAGTGTGGGAACCCTCCTAGGGCTCACCCAGCCTTAATAAAATGTGTAGCCTTTATGAATTATCAGTTTATGAAAAATCTGATATAGCGAGCGTGATCTCAGACACATCCCTGCACCACCGTTGTCTTAGAAACAGTACCGTAATGTATAATGTATCATGTAGGTACTCAACTCTTAATGGATTGCCGAGGTAGATACAGTTTTTTTTCCTCAGACTCGGCACCTAGTACCGGTTGCCCTGAAGATCTTAGGCCGAAAAGTTGGCACATTAAAATAAGTTTTGCTTCTTATGTGTTATCTTTGACTGCACTCCCAGACCAATTCAATCCATTATTAGAATTTAAGGAAGAAATAGTTGGGGGTGCAGTCAATCAAAACACCAAAATAAGCATAACTTATTTATTATGTGCCGACGTTTTGCCGACGGTAAATAAGTTATGCTTATTTTGGTGTTTTGATTGACTGCACCCCCAACTATTTCTTCCTTAAATTAGAAGATACAGTCGACCAATTCTTCTCTAACATTATTAGAATTATCCAGTCAATTATTTTCCACTTAAAAATTTCTAATTTTCATATTGAAATTAAGTGTATTTGATTCATATTTAGTTGTTAATTGTTACTCTTGCATTATCCTAAGAGTTAAGATGACCCTTTATTGGTTGAACTAGTAGAGGTTTTTTAAAAATAAATTAAAACTTACGCTGTGTTATGTAGCAAAGCCATGTATTTGGGAATCAATACTCGGTGGATGAATTATTTAAAAATAATAATAATTGAATTAATTGCTGCTCAGTTAAAACATCCGAGCCTTTATGACGTATTCATTTCATTTTATAATTAGTACTAAAAGGTAAAATCATAAATGGCCCCTTGTTAATTCACTCTTGGCCGTAGCCTTCATAACGGTAAAAGGAGAGATAGAGAAAGAAGGGCAATCAAGGAGAGGGAGAAAGGGCCGTTTATCGGGTGGGGGCGGGGAGGGAATTTTCTTTCCCTCTTTTTGCATCCCTTTCAGTTGGAGATGGAAGAGAGAGGTTTGATATTATATAACGAGGGAGGACGAGGCGGGGAAAAAAGCAATAAAAAGCCCCCCACCCCCGGCGTCCGCCCCGCCATTTTATTTCCCTTTGTTCTTTTTCAACGTCTGGAAATTGCAATCTCCTCCCCTCCCTCATAACTCCGGCCTCTTCCTCTCCTACTTCAGATGGAAAAACCCGACCTGGAAAATTTAAAATGTAAAATTCCTCTCCCCGTTCTCTTTATTTCTTCACAGTTTTCCCACTGAGCTTTGCATAAACTCTGTTGAGCATCTTGCTAATAATGTTTTTGATATATGCATAAAATGGTAAGGAATTTAATTAAACGTTAAAAAATAAATAAATAACCGGACTACAATAAAGTAACTCATAATACTTTAAAATATTTTATTTATAGGAAAAACCTCTACCTCTACAAACCATGAATGGTCTATAGTTCAGTATGTGGTAGAGATTATAATGTTGGATAATGTTTGTGCAAGGAGGTGATTTGTCCTAGGTCTCGCTCAATCGTTAGGTTTTTCCCCAATAATTGGTACCAAATTTATGCAGGCAGGGTGAGCCTCAGGAAGGTATCCAGGACTCATAGATCCCATCCCCGGCTGTTTACAGACTGAATAAATTATCTGCCAATGCTGAATTGGAACTTGAACCTTCGGCACGGTGACTCACCGCTCTCCCATTGACGAACACGAAGTTAATGTTGACTGTTTATGAAATTAGCAAACTGCTTCATAATAAAAATATGATTTAACATGTATCTCATTAATGCTTTTCATTTATTTTATTTTTTAATTTGCACAATTGATTGAAGCTTACTTTAGTAAATTTCAAATCTTTAGTAAGTATTGTTTATATTTGAATGTCCCATGTCTCTAAGATGATTGCCAACCGGCAGTTTGTAGTCTATGGAAGCGTCTCAACAGCGTTGTCAAGGTCATCTCCAGTCTTCCAGCTTGTATTAAGGTTAATTTTGTCATTTATTATATGATGAAAATCACAAATCGTTATGTGGATTTAGGGAGGAGTTAGCGTCGGTAAATGATTTGTAGTGAGTAATTAAATGATTTGTAGTGATCACATAAAAGATCGTTATCAACAGAACATGTAGTAGTGCTAGTGTATGTAGAGTGCTGATGTAGAGTGCTTAGATTAGAAGTGATAAAGAAGTCAAGTAGTTCTGGTTGTCGGTTTATATCTGTTGGCTAGTATGTCGGCTCAAATGGTCGAACGCAGCCATAATGAAGGTCTAAACAAGTTTTAAAAAGAGCATTTCCTCTGGAATTTTGCGTCCTGTTGCCAAATCGGGGGGATGGGAGAGAGATGTTTGGTCTTGAAATTTCCTCCCCATAAAAATTTAGGACCTAAAGTGGAGAATATGTTGGTAGATATTGGCGATATGGTAGATATAGGAACGACATATCCCTGTAAGTAAAACTTTATATTCTGAGAAAAATTCCCGATGTATAAAGTTAAGTAGTGCTATGTCTATGTCATGTTCATGTAAGTATATGTCAAGTTCGTTTCTTCGATGTAGAGCTCCATTTGAATTCAAAAGAAGGAGTTTTAGAGATTGGTTTGAAGTGAAATTACGAACTGGCATTAGGAATGAATTTAGTAACAAGCGTGGTAAGTAATGTGACGAGGGGGTTTATCATCGATTTAAAATCATTTAAGAATGAATTGAGGTATAATGAGATGTCTGGATTACTATTTATTTTTATTGTGGATGTGGTATTGGGTATTTAGGAATTGCGTTTGAATGTGTAGTGGAATAATAATGTGGGTAACGTGGTATTGAAGGATGAGGTGTTATACTCATAACTTGAGGTGTTCTATTTTGATGAGTTCTATATTGCGATTTTGATGAGTTATACATATGCGTTGTGTACTGAGGTGTGCTTTGGGGCGCTGTGGGTTGAGGTGTTGTGTATTGTGTATTGAGATGTTATGTGTTGTGGTGTTTTGTACTCAAACAATGTTAGTAAATGTAGCCTGTGGTTGTTGCGGGATAGTAGTTGGTTTAGTAAGTCGGTCACGGTCCGTCTTTAGGAGCAGGAGATCTGTTAAATCACGACGTGAAGTTACCTGTCTTCGGACGTGCAGTCTTCTTCTTTGAAGATCGAGATGAACTGTGGATCCTCTATAATTCGCTGGATGATCTTCGCCGCACAACGCACAGGTAGGCTTGGCCTACGTTTTGAAAGTTGTTGATTCCCTTAATTTTTATTGGCGGTGGTAAATGGACTACTGGTGGTGCGACGCGTTCTTCTTCCATTTCGACATATAGCGGCGCAAACATGTTACTAGCAGGAACGTTAGGAACACTGTTTAGGGTAGGAATATTCATAAAAGTGTGAGTAGTAGGTTGAGTTACTGGTTGTGGTATAGATTGGGATAATCGATCGTCAGTTGTTATTTCAACATTTTCAGAATTAATATTATTATTTAAACTACCACGTGGTTTTGGTAGGTTAGGTTTTTAAAATAATGTTTTAACTTTGGAATCTTTAGTATTCATCTCTTTTTTGTCAGTTTGGCCGTCATTTAAGGAAATATTGGAGTTACTCCTTACCTTTCTTTTTAAAAGATTAGAAATAACGGCTTCATCGTCTTTCATCAGAAAAGTGTCCTTTTTCACTAAATTATACTATAACTTTAAGAAACCACAATTCACTATAACACACATCAAAAACGCATGAATTAAATTAATTCAAAACCTTAAAGATAACTTAAGCAACTACACAGTTTGTGTAGTAACAGTTGTTTTTTTACAAAAAATATAAGTTTCAAGATTTCAAATCACATTGAAAATTAAAATTGTTCTAACAATCGATATAAAATTAAGTTAAAAAATAACTCGAATATTCAAAATAATCTGAAACATTTCAGAAATAATTAATATTCTCACGAATTAATTATTCCCTTCAGGCACTAGGCCCATTCTAATGAGAACTTCTCTCGAGACTTTTTTCTTCTATGAAGGGGTTTAAATTAAATAAAGTTACTTCAATTAATGGTTAACTTTATCTAAGTACCGTAGGAAAATGTGGACACGTAAAGTCCTCAACTAAGTTGCGGTGGCGTAAGGTCAGGGCGATAACCCCCTTCGTGTTAACCGGCTTAGCTGAATGTTTAATGAGCTCGTATTAGCTTTCATACTCCCAAGTCTGTCACATTGGCTTTTTTAAGGTTATTTACTTTTAATTTTTATTATTATTTTTTTAAATAAACATTAAGATAGTCAGTCTAGGTTTATTTCGTGTTTTTAATATTTATTTGTAGCATGGTTATTTCTTTTTTTTGTAAAAAGAGGATCTATAGTTGAACAGCTACATCCCCGAACGAATGACTGCACTAACGTGATCCGTCTTCATAAAGATTTACGTTTAAATGATTTAAGAAAAACTGTATAAAGGAAATGGTAAAATGATAATGAAATGTATGTTGAAAAAATTCAAACTGAACTAGATGTACTCGTATTTTAGATTGTTCTAGAGCAATATCCAGAAAAAATAATAAGATAAAGTTATTTTTTCCTTTCAAGAAAAAATAGAATACTCGTGTTTGTTTACTCAAATAAATTATTAAGTGGTAACAATGCTGTATGAATCTACCTTGCCTGTACCACTACAATTATTGAAGGATCTTAAAGAGAGGTCCTAATCGTTTCTAGGACAATGGTTGTGCAGAAAGGTTGGATACGAAGCTTACCCATCCAGGACCAGAAGGTGATAACAAAATTTCAAAAATTTATTTTTTTTAGCTAGTTTAGTCTAGCAATTTTACTAGTTTAATCCGGTTCTGAGCCTTATTCGGTAGCCTAAAGAATTGCTTGAATAAATAAGTAAAAAATGTAAAAAAGTTAATTTTCGAAATTTGGATTTATCCACTTCTGATGCTGAACGCCTCATTTTTTAAGTGGGTTTCGCAATATTCATGCACTCCTTTAATATCTTACATTCGCCTCATTCATTCTTGAATAGATTGAATAAGTGATGACTTGTATCCATCCACGACATCAAAATTCATTTGCCTACTCTCCGACGATTTCGTCGACGAACTTGAATCATTTTGCAAACTGGTTTACAAATTTCAACAACTTTAATGATGAACTTAAACAATCAATGCACGTTTTAGAGTTTCAGATTAAAATTGAGTTAATATATCCAATGATAACTCTTACATGTACCTGAAGTGTTAACGGTATTGGATTTTAAAAAGGTTATGTAATGCTTCCAAAGAAAAGGAAACTTTTGATGTATTTTAACAGTGGGATACTAGCTTATCCTTTCTTTGGTTCAAAGGTTTCTCTTCAGGAATCCTAGAAGTATGTTCAGGTGTAAGGAATATAATAAGAACGAAAAAATATAAAACGTGGAATGAGGGAAGGATTTAACTTTATTTATAAATTTTGTATTTCTCTAAAAGGAGGGTTTATTGGATAATTTTGATAATCTCCGGGGGGGGGGGGCGCCTACACCCCTCTCCGACCGACGCCCTAATCCTCGCCCGGACTAAGACGGACGACCTCCCCAGTCGACAGTAAAACTTTTAATTTATAATACTTAAGGCTCCGTCATTTATAGCGGGGGCAACTCCAGCTTCGTTTGCCAGTAATCCTTTTCTTCTGTTTCGGACTCTGTCGCTCCGTCTCCCTCTAAATTATATTAGGATTCATGGTTTGGCGGGTGGGGGAAGCTTTTTCTGGGCTTAGCACTTCTGGGTAGGCGTTTTCGGCGATTTCATTAGGACTTTATAGCAGTTTCGTGGAGTTGCAAGTCTTGATGGAAATTGCTAAATTAAAAAAACTGGAATCAACCAATAACAACGGTTATCAAAAAGTAGTTTGGTCGATTGGCATTTTTATCGATCTGCCAGTAGGAGCTTAATAATACCATTGCCACTAGGCGTTCTTTATCTATGATATTCAATGGAAAGATCATAAACATGCTTGTTACATACAATTTAGTAATTTTGCGGTAGATGGCGCCTTGCCTACTACCAGATTTCGCCTGAGCATTACAACGTTGCTACACAACAAGATTAAATTACATAGAAATTACAAATTAGAAATGGACTAAAAATACTTAATAGGTCCAATGGTGATTTCAATAACATTATTCTGGATATAGGAGATAACTGAGTTCTAACGAGGAACTTATTTTGGGAACGAAGACAGTAAAATTAAATGAAAATTCATGATATGTACTTAATAAAACGGAAATAATACTTGAAACTTTAAACTGCCTTTTGATATCCACTGAATGCTAAACGTGTTAAAATCGTACTAAAAATAATTTAAATAAAAATCACGTCAAGAATCATTTACGCAGATTTTAGTTATTTTTAGGCGTATTTTTAGGAATTCATCAATTTGACTATCTCAGAATCCATTTTGATTATTTATTTTTTTAGTAACATCAAGTATTATATTATATATGTTTTGTAGTAAGTATAAGTACTGGCACTACGATCCTGCAGTAACCCGAGGCTCCACTATCACTCTTTGGAATCCATGGTCTGACATTCATTCCACATGTCACATCTTATTTTGACTCTCTTTATCAATGCAACCATGTCGGGTCATCCAAACACCTCCATCAGCTCCTTATTCCATCTTCTTCTTCACATACTATTTTCGGCTACTCCGCCCCATGTACTTCATTTTTTTCCTCTCCTTGGAGTTCGACTATAAGAACCATGATGAAATTCTGATTTTATGTTCTGAGGTCTTGCACCCATATATGACTCTCTGTTTTACTATGATTTTATATATTTTTAGTTTTATTCATTCAGAGAGCATTGTAGTAATTAATATTCTATAATTTTAAAACATTTTGTTGTGCATACACAGATTTAAACTTTATTCAGTATCACTTTTTGAACCTTCATAGTTTAATAAATGTTCAAGGAAGTCACATGATGTTTACATTAGTTTTTTTATTGTGTGTGTAATTGTTCTCTCCCATAGTACGTTAGTTTTTTGTTTTTGGGCCACGTTAAGATTATAACACAAAACATGAAATATGGACAAAAAGATCTTAGAGTGAAAATTAATTAAATTAAAAAAGTATGAATTAATCCTATAAATTAATTAAAATTAATTCAACGTAGATATCTTTCAGTTGATGACGCCAATTATATCAACAATTTTATTATTTTATTTTAATGAGTGCCACTGCTTGAATCGTTTTGTATCTTGAATATTTTCGAAGTTGAAGCCTTTCGACTCCTGACGACCATCTCCGTTTCGTTGACAATTAGTGGATAGAAGAACCCCGACAATTAAATCCATCTCAAATAGATTATTAAAATTGGACGGTACATAAGAGAGGGCGAAGGCCTGATGGGAAAGGAAATAATTGAGATAAAATAGCGAGTGACAGTGGAATTGAGAAAGATTTGTGCCGATACTCGAGGAGGGAGGAGGAGGCCCATCCAAATGAGATTCCAGGCCAACTGGAAGAAAATGAAATGTTCCTTATTTCGAGGGGGCCGAGGGGAGGTTTTTAAACAATATTCCTTCATCTAACTCTTCCCTCTCTCAATCTCTTCTTTCGCAACACAGATTTTTTAATAACATTAGTATGCTTCTTATGTTTTCATACGTTGATTACTTCATAAATTCTCAGTGGCTATAATTTAGTCTATATAAAACAGCTAATATTAAAAACAATATGTTAAGCTTTTACTTACACTTTTTTTAAAATTAAATTTATTGATATTTACAACTACAATAATACTACAATAAGTAAATCTGGTAATATGTACAATATGACATGATAAACACTTGTGGAAAAACTACCCATCGGTAGTACTCCAATAAAGTTCTATAGTAGATGGTCTCGAGGACATCTTCTTTTGAGACGCCTCGGAGGGTTATCAGGAATAGTATGGGAAGCAAGTTGGGAGACTAGCGGATTCAAGTGTGTATGGAGGTATCTAGTTTGGGCCAAATCAGTAACATATGGGATAATAAGATCATGATGAATGAGTTTTGACATATGAGTTGTGACATAATAAGAAGCATTGAGGATTTTACGAGATGAATTGGATGGTTTAGTAAAGCCCCAAAGCTCAACTCCGTATGTCTAAATAGGCCTGATAACTATCATGCAAATGAGTCTTTTGTAATTAATTGAGAGCTTAGAGCGTTTGACTTACACTTTTTTAAATTAAAATTTACAACTGTATCCAACATATGAATATTAAATAAAATGAATGATAAATATTCGCACGAGGCAAGTAGAGAAACTACATGCTAGTAACATTTCAACTTAGAAGGCCACGAGGCCATCTTCTTTTCAGACGTTTCGGTGAATTTCCGGAAATCGAAGAAGCTAGGTTTGAAACTAGTGTGGGGAGGTTTGTCATGAAAGTATTGATATCGGATTCGGGCTAAATCAGTACAAATTGAGCCTTCTAAGCATTATGGATGTCTTAATTCAAAACAAAGTAAGGAACATTGAGGATTCTAAATTCCATTTTTGATTGTAACGATACGAGAGGAATTTGATGATTTAGTGCTCCAAAGCTCTAATCCGTAATCCCGAATGGATCTTATAAGAGTCTTGCATATGAGTCTTTAGAACATAATTGGGATTAATAAGTCAATAAGTGTTGAAGTAACATAAAACTACGAGCTTCTTGTTGTTTCAGTCTAGTATCAGTTACACTTAAATTTTAAAAATAATACTCTAGCCACTTCAATGGTACTCCAATGTGCAGGATCACTTAGGCCCATGAACGACATTGGTTTCAGTAAAGAGTAGAAATTGTATTGCTTTTATTGTATTATTTTAAGTCATCGATTGTATGAGAATGCCAGGATACCTCCTGAAGTAAGGATACTCATTTTATATAAGTTGGGTGAGCCCCAGGAAGGTTTGAGGATACCACGGAGTCCAACTTAAGGTTGTAAACAGATTATATAATTTATTTTCCCGGTTTTTAACATATACAGGACAGTAACTGAGTGCTCTGCACACTTAGCTAACCCGTTCCTTTTTATTAAATTTGGTTAATTATATTCTATACTGTTATCCCCGTAATCTGTTTGAATTGTACAAAACAGAATAGACTGCTCTCTTAGTTTCACACCATAAGAAGACAAAGGTCTGAGTAGAAAAACCTAGGAATATGAGTCCTCACCTAGCGTTGGTTTCCACCTGAGTCCATTCAAGTACAGTCCTGTCTCAGCGTCATCGACCTTGGGAAGAGGGCTTGCTCATATATTTATATATTTTTTACTTTATATATTATACTTACATATTTCTTTTCAATATATACTTTATTAAATTAACAAAACAAAAAAATTAAAAAGGTTTATACCTATTATAGAATATATTTTTAATTCCCCGTAGTAAGCTTAAATAAAATATATGAGATAGTAAAATATAAATGAAATATATTTAATAAAAGTATAGGAAAAGACCCAAAGATTAGCCGGAAGGGTATAGTGTTTACATGCTGTTGGGTTCTCACCCCACCCAACTGTCTTCTGTACTGTGTCAGGAAGAACAGGGTTAAATATATGATCTATTTCTATCTTTTTTTAGAAGAATATTTTAAATTTAAATATTTGGAATGTAATTTTCATCTAAATATGAATTTTTAAACAATCAAGCATATTTTATATTATATTTTAATATCCCTTGGTTTGTTTCGAATATCCCTATACGCAACAGCATGAACATTCCCACTGTAAAAATCATATATTCACAGGGAATATACATCATTCCACTCATCAACACAACTTTACCAAAATCCATTTTTCATTCTCTTTCTTATCCCCTGTTACTAGGACTTAAAACAACAGTCCTAAGATTAAAAGCCAGTGGCTTAGAGATCTGCTCAGGAACTATTGATCATTTCAAAAACTTCATATACCTGCAAAGAAAATTAGAAGAATTACTAAACATTGAGATCGAATATGCTGGATGCGAAGCTGTGCAAGTGCAGATGTAAAATAAATAATAATATTTTATTATAATGTAGTTAATTGCCATTGCTTAAAAAGTTGTTTGAGGGGCGTGCAGCTTTTATTGTTTGGTTTTATCAGCGTTGGGAGCGGGGTAGTTCTTTGTGTTCTCGGTTTTGAAACTTGTTGTGGGAGATATATTATTTATACTTTTGTTGTGGTTCATAAATAAGAACAAAGAAGCTCACACGCACGAGGTTTGAGCGAAAAATATTTTGGAGAATATTTGGAGCACTTTTTAACGACTCTTGGAGGCAAAGTTCGATCATAGAAATTATGAGCGTACATAAAGATGCCGACATTATAAGGGTAATGGAAGTAAACAGGCTACGATGGGCAGGACATATTTCAGGTATGGGAGCAAACGAAGTGCCAAAAAACTCCTTGAAAAAAAGTGCATGGAACCAGAAGGGTTGATCGAGACTCCGATGGGCGGATTGCGTGGTTGAAGACACTCGGAACATCTTACACACCCTTAACTGGAGAGCAGCAGCAATGAACATAGATTACTGGCGGTGTTGTTGCGGGAGGCCTTTTCCTGACGTGGGATGTTGACCCATCTATGCATGTATATATTTTCAAGGGATTTATAAGAACCATTTCCTTTAATAAGAGTTAGAAGAATTGAAGCATTTAATTAATTTCAAACCTTTATAGCCAAGCAAATGGTGCACAATAGTTTCAATATGACCCACAATCACACCACAAATGCTTACTTTGAATATTGGAATGCTTTGGTACTCCATTTAAAGTGTTTTATTCAGATGTTACACTGAAGGTTCCGAGTTCGAATGGACCTTGTGGAATCTACAGACCCTTCTAGAGTTCCTAAACTTGGTTGTTGACCTGCATGCACAACTGTTGTTCTATAAACAATATAGTATCTACCTTGTACTGAATCCAAGACGCTTTATGTTTTTTTAAAGTTTATTCTCAGGGTGGTAATCGCAGTTTAGAACGTATTTTTAACTCCCCCACTTGAGCATAAAATGTTCTCCGCTAAAAGTGTCGGATAAGACGCTACGATAAGCCAGGAGGGTATAAAGTTTACACGCTCTTTTTAATGCCACGGCAGAGAAGAGATAATTATTTTTTAGCCCTCTTCTCTTCCCCTCCAGGAGCGCCTTTTGAGGAGTCTTTTTATTTTTACGGTCGGCTTTAGGCAAGATATTGAGTTGGAAACGAGGGTCTTACTCCAGCCAGGGCTCTCATAATCAGAACAGCTTTTATATATCCTTCTCTCTCTCCCTCCCTCTCTCTCTCCTCCCCTCTCTCTCTTCCTCTTCGTTTCTCCTCCAAAAAGACCCTTTTTATTGTTCGGCTCCATTTTGTTTTAAAATATTTCCCACCCCCACCTACTCTTCTTTACTCTTCTATCCCTGGAAGAAACATCGCGAGAAAATGAAGGAATTATTCTCCGAAGAGAAGAGGAAACTTCTTGCTGCTAATTAACTTTTATTTAGGAGAAGATACCGTTATGGGTTGTGGAAAGGGGCAAAGGTAGTCGATAAAAAGTACCTATTTCTGATAAATTAAAAATAAATAAATAATGTATTAATAAATTCAATCTCTTCGATTGAAAAAGATACTACGTATATTCTACAAATATTGTAGCGGATCGATAAGGAATAATTATTTTTTCCTTGTTTATCTTTGGAGGGGCCTCCCTCTCGAGGAGTAACTTCATCAACCCGTGAAAGAAAATAGGGACGAGGTTGAGTTTCGACAATTATAATTGTATATTTAACTTCTTATAAAAATAATTATTAATCATAGATAACATATAGTCCTGGTTTTAATTTCAGAGGCAATTTGTTTATTTGAGGCAATTTAGCGTAATAACCTTATATTCTAATCGTCACTGGTTCACAGCTACAGCAGTTGGCCCTTGTAGTTTTAAAAAGAGAGTGAAAAATGCTTAGTTAAGCCCTCCTTCAGATTGGAGGCAAAATAGCGGTCCCCGGCGTGAGGTGTCAGGTACTAACGATACTTAAAGATCCTATTCTAATAATGTTTCGGAAGACAATAATTAGTACACTCATTGTAGCTTCGTCCAATCAACTGTAGTAGCATAAGAGGTGACAAACAAACGGGCTTCAGTTTTATAATTTTAACTATTTATTTAAAAAAAAAAAATGTTTTTGTTTCGAAATCCTGATCCTTCAAGTTTCATAAATAATGACTTAGAATTATAGGCGAACAATAAAATAATTAATTAAAATTTATTAAAATAAGCTTTCTGCATCGATCCAACTATCATACATAACTTTAAAGAAGTTATATGTTTAAAAATCTCACAATTGCATATTTATTAAATATTTTCTTTGGGATTATCTATCCTCCATGGCCAAATTATTAAGATTGTTATTAATTATACAATATTAATAATTTGACCATAGAGGATAGATTATCCCAAGAAAATATTTAATAAATATGCATTTGTAAGATTTTTAAACATATAACTTCTTTAAAGTTATGTATGATTGTTGTACCGATGCAGAAAACTTATTTTAAAAGATTGATAATGACATATAGTTGTCGAAACGTTTTAAGGAATTATATAAATTAAGAAGTTAAGATGACTGGAGAATGGTTTTTTCCCAATATATAAAAATCAAAAGATTTATAGACCAGTTTTACATTAATTTAAAAATAAAAATATTTAAAATTATAACAATTAATAAAAAAGTTAAATACTTTAAATTTGTGTTCAGCAAAATTGGTCTAATCTGTATTAGACTTAGCAGTATTTCTTGCGGTTGATGAAATGATTTTCATATCTTTATGTCTTTGTAGTTTTCATGGAACAGGATGTTCAGATGATATCAGTACATATCCTATTCACATGCCTCATTGCCCAACTTTCGTTATACATATTTATATATCATTGGACTAAAAGCCTTCTAACAAATAAATAATGACATTTGCCACTTCGAACATAATCTATCATGTACCACTACAATCTATGAAGGTTTTTCGGTACACTACATGACGGAGTCTGTTTGTAGGAAACGATTGTGCAGGGAACTCATTGTCTAAGACTAGGTACCACCATAAATTAAAGGTACCCAATTTATTGAGGGCTGGGTTTTTAGTTCCCACAGGGTCTATTTATGGCTGTTTAAGTTTTATATAATTTATCAGTCTCAGCCGGATTTGAACCCTGAAAGGATTTCAACATTGTATACTACTCAGTATTGTATACTATACTGCTCCCTTGGAACTTATGTTTTTTTTAGTTGATATTTTTAGACAGACCATTGCGCAAAATTATGTACAAAAATAATGTTTTCATCCCAAAAATAATAAACGGTGAGGAGTGAGGGGGGAGTGGACCGATTGCCGTTGACGAAGCCAATCTGAACTCTATATAAATCGACCGAAGAGGCCCTAACGATGGAACCCGGTTGGTTTGATCACTGGACCGTTGGCCGAGTTTTACATTCATTAACAAAATTAATTAACGAAGGAAGGAGAAGGCAGTAAAGTGAAAAAAGGAAAACGGGGAGGAGGAAGGGAAGACAAAACAGTTCTTTCCGATCCAATGGATCCCTTATAGAGCCTTAGACACTAATCAGGGCTATTTCCAACTCCTTTTTTACCATCAACTTCCCTTACTCTCCAACTCCGAAACAGGCTAAAACTAATTATCTTTCGTCTATCTCTTCCCTTTTTACATTTCTAACTGGAAATAAATAAACGGGTTGTCTGAGAAATATGGAAATTTAATTAATTAGCCACTCACAATTAATTTAGTCCCTCCAGTTTCGGTAGTCCTTTTTTCAATGCGGTGTAAATTAGGGCGAAAAGACCAATTATTTTTTAACTCTTTACTTCTTTTGGTCTGTCACACAGAGCCTACTATATATATAGTATATCCTACTAATATTAGAAATGCGAAAGTTTGTATGTTTCTCTTTCTTTCACGCAAAAACTACTGAACGGATTTGGATGAAACTTTACAGTAATATAGGTTATACATCAGAATAACAAACAGGCTACAGCAACGGCGGATTTAGAGGGAGGCGTGCCCCCTGCCCCCCAGACAGTTTTTTTAGGTAATGTGTCCATTATAGTATAATAATATATATAATATAATTAAAGGCAAATCACATGATAATAGTTGTTAAAATAACAGAAAGAACATGAGTGAAACTATTGTTTTGATATCCTACTAATATTATAAATTCGAAAGTTTTTTGCCTTGTTTGCTTCTCTTGCTTGCCAGGTCAAGATCCAGAATGACTTGTCTGAAGAATTCAAGACAACTAGGGGTCTGAGACAATGGGATGGACTCTCGTGCCTGTTATTTAATTTTGCATTAGAAAAGGTCATAAGAGACGCAGGGTTGCAAGTCAATGGTACGATTCTGACTAAGTCCATCCAAATACTGGCCTATGCAGATGACATAGACATAGTGGGAAGAACACCGAGAGATCTACAACAGGCTTTCCTTGCTTTGGAGAAGGCTGGACGGCGTATAGGTCTTCGGGTAAACCAAGTAAAGACTAAGTATATGGTGGCTAACCCTATAAGACAATCGGATCCCAACATGACGTTTGGTGCCTACACATTCGAAAGTGTTGACAGTTTTGTCTACCTCTGTTCTCTGATCAAAGCAGATAGCTCAACCAGCCCAGAAGTTCAAAGAAGAATATTGGTCGCTAATAGATGTTATTTTGGGATGCCAAAAATTTTACGAAGTCGTCTGATATCAAGAAGAGCCAAGGTCATGCTGTACAAAACAATCATCAGGCCTGTTTTAACTTATGGATCGGAAACCTGGCCTGGTCGAAAGAAAAATATTAAGAAGAATGTTTGGAGCTGCAAGAGTTGGCGATCAATATAGACTCAGACAAAATGCAGAGCTGTATCTTTTGTATCAGAAGCCTGACGTGGTGAAGCACATAAGAATAGCTAGGCTGAGATGGGCTGGACATGTGGCCAGAATGGAGGACAACGCTATCCTGAAAAGACTATTGTTTGGATTCGTTGATGGAAAAAGAAAACGTGGAAGTCCACGGCTTAGATGGTCAGATGAAGTCGTGAAGAAGCAGGCAGCATCATTGGATCCAAAGCTTGGAAGACCTTGGCCGAGGACAGAGAAGAGTGGAGGCGACGCCTTGATGCGGCCAGGACCTGCTGGGTTGTAGAGCCAGTGATAATAATAATAAAGGCAAATCACATGATAATAGTTGTTAAAATAACAGAAAGAACATGAGTGAAACTATTGTTTTGATGTCCTACTAATATTATAAATTCGAAAGTTTTTTGCCTTGTTTGCTTCTCTTTCACGCAAAAACGGACTACTAAACGGAGTTGGATGAAACTTTATAGTAATATAGGTTATATATCAGAATAGCACATAGGCTACAGCAAGGGCGGATTTAGGAGGGGGCATGGGGACACGAGCCTTATATCCTACTAATATTATAAATGCAAAAGTTTGTATGTTTGTTACTCATTCACGCAAAAACTACTGAAAGAATTTGGATGAAACTTACAACTTACTTGGGGGCAAGTAATTAATAATTAAATAATTAAATTAAAATTATAAATTAAATTATAAATTAAAATAATTGAATAATTAAAGGCAAATCAGGAACTTAGCATCTCGAAATTAGCAGATAGGTTCTTCGTATAATTTAAGAAAGAAATTTGGATAGTTCCACCCTCAAGGGTTTCCCCCGTAATATAATAGGGGTTCAAAGATTGTATGGAATCCGTCAGTTTTGAGGTTAGACATCTGAAATTTTGGATGTACGAGTAACTTTTAGTTTAAAAAAAAATTAAATTATTTATTTAAAATGATCTGTCACGAAACTTTATGTGGCAGACCAAATTCCACGCGAGCGAAGCCGCGGGCAAAAGGGCAAAAGACATATATATATATATATATATATATATATGTATATGGAAGTATGTATTTTCTTATCGTTAGTACAATATTTAGTGTTAGTACGAATCCATATTAGTTTATTGAGTCGATTGTCAATAACCTACAACATTTGTCTACATCTGTTATATTCGTAAAACTGACTATCAACAGATTTCCTTTCAGACAAAATAACATGCAGTGTATGAGGAGTAACAGTACATAGCTGTACCTCTCCTGTCACTTGATTTAGTATTGTTATGCTAACAGATACTTCATCCGTGATTTTTTTTAAATATGAAAATATGTAGCACAGATCGGGAATCCAATTTTACGTCTCTTCCGAAGGGTGGCATAGCCCAGATTAAATCCCTTTAAAAATACTAGGACCAGCTTCCGGGCTAAGAACAAAAATATTTAGTTATTCATATGCAACAATTCTACTAAATTATTACATTATTTCCTTATATTATTATATACTACTAAATTTATCCGTTACTGGAAAAAAAACTCTACCACCGCATCTCAGGAAAAATCTTGAGTTCAATACATGGTTGAGATCGATTTGTCAAAAGGGGGTCCATTGTATACAGCCTGGGTAGCCCCTAGCGGACCAACAGATCCCACATTTAAGCATGGGCGTTAAAAAAATAAACTATCTGCTATTGGCTGATGTATATATCTATATGTAGAGAAAAGTTAGATGTGGTCCATAAGTTATAATGATAGTCCATTAGCCATCTAGTAAGTTCATAAGTATGTCTCTTTTATATCACATCACATCCTGTTAATATCTCAATAAACTAATATATTTCTTACAAGTCATACATGGTTTGTTAACTCTACGGAACAGATACACACAACCCCGACCGGACTGATCGAAACAATTATAAAGACACCCTGAAGACGGAACAGGTCACACCTATTTTCAATCAGCAACCCTTGGCCGACAGTTTGTCCAATTAAAAGTTTTTCGTCTGCGCCCCCTCCGAACCACCCCCTCTCCCTGAATTCTCCTCCTTCCCCTCTCCCTCGCTCCCCCTCCACCCACTGAAGACAAAAAGTCTGGAAAAATCTATAGAATGACAGCGGAGGATGGAGAGCCTTCTCATTTTGCCAAACTTTAATTCCTCCCAGGCCGGAGAAGAATTTAACTTGGGAGCCCCTTCCATTGGGGCGGGGCAAAATCATTAATAAAGTAAATAATTAATGTTTAGAATCGGGCTCGGGTGAGCCTTATCCTTAGGTTTCGGTCATTTAGGGACCTTTCTTATTTCTAATATCCCCGGAGGGCTTATAAATCTAAACTCCGAGGCAATTAATGGGATAGCATTGATCAATGGAATATAATTAAGTCTGTAATATCGAAGGAGGTGACAGATA
Organism: Arma custos; assembly: GCA_037127475.1. Classification (NCBI taxonomy): domain Eukaryota; kingdom Metazoa; phylum Arthropoda; class Insecta; order Hemiptera; family Pentatomidae; genus Arma; species Arma custos. The sequence continues at coordinate 50,205,076 of CM073763.1, read as the reverse complement.
GGCTAAGAAAAAAAAAAACAATAGTAAAAATAAATTCAATGGGTGACTTAGACCTTGCAGTATTTTTTTAATGATTCTTGTACTACATGAGCATATTTGATATATAGAAGAATAAATATGGAGTAAATTAACACATCATAATTTTCAAAGACGAGGGGACGCATTCAGTAATCAAGACATTGTCCCCATTTACATTAAAACTGATACCAAAAAATGGTGGTACATGGATACCAAAGCTGCATGGAAAACTGTGTGGGACAATGTAGGCAAAAGCAAATTAAAAGAAATAAAGACTAATACAAAGAACTGGAAGACCTCAGTGAGATCAACGCGAAGAGAAGAAACTGCTCTTAAAAGATTAAGAATTGGCCACTCACGACTGACTCATATTTATCTGATTACAAAAGACCCACAACCTACATGCAATAGATGCCAGACACCCATCACAATAAAACACATTATAGAAGAATGCCCTGACTACAATAAACTCATGTTGAAATACAATCTAAATAGATCTCTTAAACAATAACTTAATGACTGTGAAGATACCGTAAGTAGACTACTCAAGTTTCTGAAGGAATCCAATCTACTGAAAACATTTTACTCGTAATACAAGCAGTACAATGTAATTTAGTCACTTTCAAAAATCTGTACCACACATATCTCTTTAAAGAATATTACTCCTGAATATTAAATTCATATTTATTATAATTAATTAATATATATAATAATTAATTAATATAAAACAATGTAAATAATTTAAGCTTGTATTTCACTACATTTAGATTAACTCTATGTATAGAGAGGTACATATCAGAGAGTATACATTTATTACTATATTATAAGTAGACACGTATAAATAAGAAAATGGCGCAAAAAACCGTGCAGTTAAAGCGCCCTACCGAAAACCCTAACCCCAGAGACGAGGGAAACGGGGTAAATCAGTGGGTAGAGCGCTTAATTGCTATGCCGAAGGTTCCGGGTTCAAATCAGCCTATAGCAGATAATTTTTTTTTTACTCTCCGACATCTTACCTTCTACCTTCTCCTAATCTTAGAGCTAGTATATATCCATGTAAAAGAAGAGAGTAGAACAAGGCATTTTACATTCCTCACAACTCGGAAGCATTGATGAAACTTCTTAGTTGCAAAACTATTCCATTAAACAATTTGCTTAAAGCCATTGACCAGTTAACTGTAGAAAAACCTCAAGGCAGCAATACTTATGAACATATGAAGGAAATCGGATGTGTGAAAAACTAAAATCATTTAGAACTCCATTTAATGTAACTTCGAGTTGCTACGACTAATCCGATTTTGTTACAGTAGGATTCCTAAATGTTGTCTATCCAGGTATAACTATTATAGGAAAGTTGTACGTATCTTCCAAAAGATGGCAAAACTAACAAGAATGTTTTCTACCTTTAAAAACTCCTTAGCCCACATGCCAGGCTGCGAATCTGCTATTTTGCATAGTAGGTAGTTACTATACTAGACCACAGGTGACTCGTTTTGGACCTACGTTTGGCAAGATTCAGGAGTATTCTTTTTTTTCTAAAGTTCATCTACGTTTATATAAAAATAATAATAAAATAAACAATTCATATTAGCATTCAAGAGAAATTAACAACGTTGCAATATTCCCAATTTCACAGATTTCCTAGCCTTCAGAAAGAAAACAGATGTGAGACAAAGGAATACCTTTTTGTAACTTCTCAACACCTTTCGGTGTTTTCTTTTTTTCAAAAAAATATTTTTAAAACGTTAGAGTAATTTACAATGTAGTAATATTCTTCATTTCACAGATTTATAAACGTATAAAAAAAAAAGATGTGAGGAAAAATATCACCATTTTGTACGTTCCCTTGTCATGGTGTCGAAGTTTTCTTTTTCTTCCAAAAATTTATGTCTCTACGAATACCTCGATTTCACCCTGAATTTTTTTCGTATTCTTCCTTCAAGTATGACTTAAATATTTTAAAAGCATCACCCGAGTTTTCAGTGTTTATTAGGAACTTTACTCGTGATTTTGTTTTTAACCTTACATTTAGTACCAAATTTAATACAATGCTTCAATTTTCAAGATAAAAAAAATTACTCTTGCTTTTAAATTCCCAGTTTAAATTTAATTTTCTAGCACGTAAGGAAGCTATTGGAATCAGGTGAAAATTTTCGGTGATGCGTGTCAGAGTTTGTGTCGGGGAAAATAAACATTTTGTGTCAATGCTACCAGTGTTTTTGTCCTTTGATTACCTCTTGAACGCATGTGCCGATTTTTATTTCGTTTTTGCATGCTTTCGTTTAAGTTCAGATATCTGTTTACCAAAGACTATGTGAATAATATCGACTGAATAATATCTAAAAATGATTTTTGAAATTTGTTTAACCTCTTCTTTTTAGAGCCTTTTTAACTATTTAAATATTGCTTACCATAAAAAGAAACACAAATACAAGACAAAAGAATGAAATATTTAAAACTCACAAATTTTACTTTTTACTATTTACGGTTAGTTATATAATTTTTTGTAAAAATCCATTAGCAAAAATACAGAGTAATTTTTTTATCGTAAAGCCATTGCGTTTGTTTTTACTTAATATACCGACTTTTATAAGCTTGAAATTTTCTATGACCAATTTTCAACGAATCCTTGCATATTTGAGTCCAAAGAAATTTCTTTTCATAGTCCTAATCAAAAAGTGAATAAATTTTCTCCATATAAGTAGAAAATTAAACAACGACTATTTCTGGCGTATTGAATTTAATAGTCAGGATGCAAAATTATCATGTATTACGTTCACAAAGAAACTCATTTATAACATTATTTCAAAAGGATGTTTTACAAATATTTGAATCTGAATACATTTAATACTAATATTAAATAATATTTTCACATTTTTTGAAGAAAAAAATTAAAATATCCTTGTTCTTTATATTTGCTTGCACATCCCAACTAAAGCCCTTACCCCCAGCAGGACCCAGGCAGTTGAGGTTGCATCCGTTACCTACGACCCTTTTGTCTCAAGGGGGATAATTTACCCTCGGTGTGATGACTACTGTCCTCCGGGATGGACAAAGAGTTTCCTGAACCGTTCTGGCCCGTCTGAATCTTCTTCCTGTCCTTCCCACGTTGGTCCTGTGAACATCTGGACCCGTATCGAATTACTGTTAATTACCACCATGCAAGGGATGAGAAGTCTATAATTTCTTAACATATTTACATAACGAAAGAGCAAGTGACCCACCATATTTATATATTTTTTTTTAATAATGTTAGAAAACTTACTAATGAAAAAATCTATGTCTGGACTTAAGAGATGCTGACTGAATTTATTATTTTTTCTTTTGGGGGAGAGAATGGGTTAGTGGGGTGGATAGATCCCTAAGGATCCCAGAGGCTAGTCCTCGTCCAATTTCCCAGAGGTACCTATCTTACTAACTCAATATCCTCGGAAGATGACACCAATGGCGTTGCTAACCAAATGATTTCCTTTTCTTATTTTTTGTTTTAGTTACTATTTCTTTATCAAATGAATTCCAGAGGGGAATCCTGGTGTCTGTGGATGCCCAAGAAGCCCCTGGAGATATTTATCTGCGTCCATTCTGATAAGAATGCAGAGGGTAGATTATTAGGTATTATTATTATGACTTCAGCTATATCATGAAAACGGATATAAGATTTAATTTTAATATTTGCAAATTATCAAACGAGTTGGCGAAGTTTAAATTCGTAATGAGCAGCTTGAAAAACATTAAAAGTAACCCTTCTAGAAAACTTTTTTCGCTGTATAATACTCAGCGTATTGTATCGTAGTTTAAGTAAATTGTTATTCGGAAGCATTACTCCCTGATGATGATGAATACCGAAGACTTTTTGTGTGAACTATTGTAAGATAATAATTTAATGATTTTTAATATAATTGCATATATTAGCTATAATTATATAATAAAACTTTTGATCTTCGATGTTTTTTTAAAAATTCCTTAATAATGATAATTATAATAATAATAACGCACCATTTAATGATAATTACCAAATAAAATATTCTTAATAACTATTCACAGTGCTCTTCCAGTATTTTTCCTTATGTAAGTATGAATAAGCTAAAATACCATCTTCTATACCATGAATCGCGTTAATATTATTGATATTATAAATTTGTCCAGACTTGGATTTTTTTTTCCGGCCACCTTCAGACCACGCTATTCCAAATGCCTCTTCCTCTCAGACCAGGATATTATTTTTTATAAATTAAATTAGATATTTTAATATTATCCTGCATATGTTTGTTCAATAAGCTTCATGATTGTTCACGTTTATAGTCACTTATCTGATCCAGCGGAATTGATTTACTAAATTACTCATTTATCTTTATATAAGTAATTAATTAGAAAATTAAATAATTAATTAGTATATACTTGATTAAAATTATAAATTATTTAATTAGATTAATACTTTATAAATTTGTTTACCTAATTTTGTATGAATTATTTTTTTTTAAGTGTTAGCCAACAAATGTTTGTTCTTAGCCTGGTTCACTTGAAGATCTATTCGCCGTCCGGCATTTTCTAAAGGAAGAAAAGCCTGCAGTTAATCTCCCTGGGCTATCTTTGTCGTATATCTGTATATATGGATATTCTACTATATCTATTAGAAGTATATAAATGCATTAAGTAAATTAGTTACATACTAATAGCTAAATTACCGATCAGTTGAATAAAAAATAACATTAAATATAAATAATGAATTTTCGGTCAGAGGAATCGAAAAATATCCTTGAAACTTTCTAGTAAATGGAAATACTCGAGTATTCATTATACTAGAATACTGGAGTATTCTCGAGTATTTCTATACAAAAATAAATAAAAAATGTATTTTATGCACGCCACTATATATACCCAGTTTCTTTAAACTTCTGACGTTTAAGGAATGAATACTCGAATACAAAACGGGTGCACCCAGCCCACACTACTCACATGAAGGACCGTTATTGTATTTGATATTAATTGAAGAGGTGGGCCTCCTCTTACGGACCACCAGACGGACATCCCCTAGCTCGCCTTTTCAGGGGCAACCATCCGACCTGCATCAGGCCGACACCTCTTGTCAGGGCCTGAATGTGCCCGGTGGACCAAGCGTGGTGTCATTGTTGGCCTGACCGCTCCGCTACTCCGGATACATTCTGTGAGTGTTTTGTACAAGGAGCCACGGGAGGTACTTCGAGGCGGCAGGAGGTCTACTCTCTGGACACGGGAGGGGTATGGTGGGATGATACACTATCTGCTTTGTTCATTTATGTAAACAGAGTGTCTTTAAATTTTAAAATATGTAAACCTATCTCATAAAAAAGTTCATCAAATTATTTTTTTCCAAAAACTCTATTATACTAAATGAATAAATGGAGGTGTGGAATCTATTAAATGATTTTTTTAAAACACATTTTATGTGTAATGTCATCTAAAATTATCATTAAATTTTACCTTTTTAGATTATGGTCTATTTTACATTTTGTTACCTGTTCCTTTATATTCTCTATTGAGTATTTTCCTTTATTCTAAACGATCCTCCGCGGCTATTCTCCAATTTCTCACGCTCAGGAGTTCTTAGGTCTGCTTCCCCATCGTCTAGCCTGCCTCTTCGTCTTTTTCCGCCAACATCTGTTTGCCACGAAAGGGTTGATATCGTGTTTTAGTCAAATCAGGAACAAATAGGGCATCAAGATTATTATAGATAAATTTATTCGTAACGAATTAAGAAGCATTCATGATTTTTCGAAATTTTTTGGATTATACAGGCCAGATACGAAACGAATTCGATGGCTTCGAGATCCAAAGCTCTACTCCGTAAGTCCAAATAGGTCATATAATACTCATGTATATGTATAATTAGTGAGAGCGGAGTGGCTCAGTGGTAGAGTACTGAGTCGCCATACCGAAGTTCCTGGGTCCAAATCCCGCTGCTTGTAAGACTTTTATTCAATCTGTTAGAGATGGATATGGGATCTAGGACCCTCCTGGGGCTCACCTAGCCACTAGAAAGTGGGTAGGCAAAATCAGGAGGAATCTAGCAGTTGAGCGTATCTAGGACAAATCACCTTCCTGCACAACCGTTGTCCATGAAATGAAACTGTAAAGTCTCCACCATGTACCGAACCTCAGACCCGTTCACAGGTTGTAGTGATATAGGTTTTTTTTTTATGGAAACTATCTACTGCATCATAAAGAAAAGTATTGGGATACCGTATCAAATATTAAAAAAAAAAAAAATACCAGGAAACATTTTTAGCAAACTAGGATTGCAGATTTTGTAAATGATCAACCATGCAGTTTGGCGTTTTGTGACTATATCCTTAGTAAGAATACCTTTCATTAGAAAATAAAATTTAAGGAATGATCAAAATATTATAATAGACGTTGATTCGACCATTATAATATTCGTTAAAACTGGATTTAAGTACTGACTGTAGTATCCTGAATTACAAAATGTTCTCATTTTGTCGTACTATGTAGTTTTTTATACAGGATTGTTGTTATGTAAAACGGGTTGTAGTGTTTTTTTGTTTTTTATTAGAGCTTTTGTCAAGCAAGTGTTGAAGTGGCCTGAAAAGGCGAGTTTTTCGTTGTTTCTTTCTAGTATCACTTGCACATAAATTAAATAATACGCTGGCCACATCAATGGTACTCCGATTTATATATTTTTTTTTTTAAACTTTCATCACTACGACCCCTGAACGGCATTAGGTTCAGTAAAAGGTAGAAATTGTTTTTACTGTATTTATTTTAAGCTAACGGATGTGAAGGAATAAATGATAATTTGATTTTGTCATCTTTTTTGTTTTTCTTTATATTTCGTATTGCCTTCTGGTGAGAGGAGGGGTTTCGCCTGCTTTGCAAAAGCAAACAAAACTTTTTTATTACGTCAATTATTGTGAATAACATTTTCGTATTTATTGTACACTCTCATCCGAAAGTGCTATCCCCACAATAATGTGGGGTATATGGCGTTCTTCTGGTATGGTGCGTCGGTGAATTAAAAATGGACACTAGAGGCTGAGGAGCGATAGCCAAGATGGCCGAAGGGGAGAGAAGTGGGGTTGAGCAATTTGGAAATGCCTTAAAATACTAAATGAAGGTTGGGAGGGGGGAGAGGTGAAAAAGCCTTTGCCGGCTCCGCGAAGAGGCAAAAAGGAGAGTGTTTTTTTATCCCAAAGAGGGAGAGAGATCGGGCCAGCAATTACTCCAAGATAAATGGATCTTCTTAAGCAGGCCGCTTTCTTAATGCATCACTCTTATTCCTTTGCCCCTCGCGATGGGGGTCCGAACACTTTTTATCTCTGGTTGCCCTCCCCCTCTTAATAACTGCACATAAATCTATGGGGGAGGATTCCCCCCTCGAAATATTAATTACCAACCGTCGTTTATGCGGGTTATTATTTAAGCTTCTTTCTCGGCAACCATTTATATTTTCCGGCAGATAATTTCGCTTTTTGTTCAGTATTGTTGGTCGGGTTTCCAGTGACTCGCGGTTTCTATAGGACAAGAAACGAGAACCGTCGCATATAGACCAGAAAAGTAATTTTTTCTGGAACTAAGTCCCTTTAGAATAATGAACATGGAAGCATAATATATATCTGGCCAGAAGGCTCCATAATAATGCAAATCATAAAGTATTTAAAATGTGCTAACAAAAAAAATGAAATAAATAAAAAGTACGAATCGTGACAAGACATTAACGTAATATAGAGAATAATTAAATTAATAACAATAGTTAAATGTATGAGCTAGCATGCAATTTTTTTTTAAATAATGTATATCTTCGGACATGTCTCCCGTTTGGCTAAAGCCACTTACGAGACTAAAGTGGAAGGTAGAAGACCTCAGGGAAGGCCTAGAAGAACCTGGGAGAGCGGGGTTAAGGACGCCTTTCACAGGAGAGGTCTGGATTGGAGAAGGAGAAAGTTGGTGGTTCAGGATCGAGATTTACGGATCAAGCTCTATAAGCAGGCTCCTCACACTGCTTAAAGCGGTAGAGAGGAAGAGATTAAGTAAGTAAGTAAGTAAGTGATATCTTCTATACGAAAAAGAAACAAAACCAACTAAGCAACAAAATCAATTATTTAATACTGATTCATTTAAGCAAGTGACTAGCCTGCTGAGAGAACACCTTTTAGGGAGCCAGGGGATGTTGTAAAAGAATGGATTTAAATAAAACCAGTGAAGAAGCATGGCGGATTATAGGTGGGATTGAGTTCCACACTGCGGTGGAGCAGGCCAGAATGGAACGTTCGAATGTTTTGGTTCTGTGGGATCAAGTACAGAGAGCTGAAAGAAGAGACCTTGTTTTGTGGTGGTGAACTGATGATTTGAATTGGAAGAGACTATAGATACATGAAGGATGTTGAAGGTTAATGTATTGGTATAAGAATGCACTGAGGAAAATTGTCTTCGGATGGGAGGAAAGAGCCACTTTAACTCACCATAATGGTGACACGCGGGATCGCCTCGGGTTACCAACGACAAATCTTAGAGCAGTTCACTATTCGCTTCAATCTGCCCTCAAGTACTTTTGGGAGACCTCCCGTATACCACGCTGCAGAAGTCAAAGTGGGAAAATATGAGAGATGATACGAGGAGCTTATGGGAAGGGTTACATTGTGATAAACAGTAGTATTGCTGTTTATTTTATTCGTTTCTCCTCGAGTAGAAACTAGAAATGGCACATTCCTTTTATACGTGCACCATCTCTGATACGGGCAGGGATATCGACTTCTGGCCTTTTGACTTTTGTATATGTTTCCTGTTTGTCGTGTTTTTTGTTTTTCATTCATAATAGTTATGCGAATGTGTGATCATACCAAGCAGAGATCAAAGTCGCATCGTTCTTCCAAGAAAAAGGAATACTGTCTCGGAAGAAGTGTTTTAAGGAATTCCACAACATGAAATTATTTTTTAAAACAATAACACTGACATGCCATATAATAAGTTGCCGAAGTAAGTGCGGGTTTTGAGTTGTAATATAACTTGGTTCTACAAGATTAGTATTCGCTTTACACGATTCGTTTATTTCTGGTGCAAGGAAATGCCAACTGTTAATTTTTTCCAGAAGAACTGAACAAGTCAAAAAAAGCGTTCTTGGGTGGGAAATGTATTTGGTGGAGTTTTGTGCTATTGGAATAAAACAGAACGATGATGGAAAAATACGAAGAGAAATATGATTATTGAAATTATATCTCGAGAAATCAAAAAAGAAAACGACCTATTTAAGAAAAAATAGATATTATATCCATAATTTGATCTGAAAATAAATTATAAATGCTATTGTTATCAATAAAATATTATAATTTTAATTGTTATATATATATATATATATATATATATATATATATATATATATATATATATATATTTATGTATATATTTGTGATATATTTTTTAAAATCAAACATCATTCAAAACTCTAAAATAGTAGTGTAGTAGTCGGAATGTAAGGTTTAATATTATCAGTGGTGTCCATATAAGAGCAATGTACTATATCTATATGTCTTTGATTTTAATTCAATATGAATATGCACTGTAACATAATGATAAGCCACTAATATTAGCCACCAATAATTAATACTAAAAATTCGTTATTACTAATATTATATATATATTCTAGTAGACTATAGATAATTCAACTAAATTATCTTAGGCAACCACCTATCGAAGTTACAAACCTTTTCTTACCATTTATCAATATATATACACACATAATTTCGAGTATTTGCTGGATTCTAATGTGGTACCTACCTGTATATTGATTGAGTGATGTAGTGGAACACATTTCTTCATTAATTTCTCATTTATTCTATTGATAACATGACGATGATGTATTAGATACACTATCTAACGTATATGCCAGGATTCCAAACCTCATTCACAAACAAAATAAAATTGAGTTATAGTTAAAGTTAGTGATATTGTTTCAAATCCTCCAAAATAGAGATTTCTTTGAAAATTCATTTATTTCATTGACGTGATTAAAACCTTTTTCCAGTTAAAATTTTTTCTTTATTTTAAAAACGTTTCGACTTCACTAAGCCATTTTCAATTTTCTTTTCATTAAAACATTCTCTACTACTATATAAGTCCATCAGTACTTGAACAATGATGACCATGAATTAAATACTTGACCATGAATTCATAAGTTTTTAAGAATGACCATAGAGAACATTTTCAAACTCCAAGAAAAATAAAAAACATTTTATTTAATAGACAATTAAAAGATTGATAATGTACAGATGTATAAGTAACATTGTTTAAGTATTGATGGACTTATATAGTAATGAGAATGTGTTAATGAAAGAAAATTGAAAATGGCTTAGTAGCCATTAACGAGTAAACGTTTTTAAAATAAAGAAACAATTTTAACTGGAAAAATTACTCACGTCAATGAATGATTTAAATATGTACTCCAGTGACATCCACATGAAAATTAAAACGAAAAATGCATTTATGTTTAAATAGAGAATAAATTTGGGGTAAGAAAGTAATTCCAATATTCCACGCATGACGAGAGATGGTTAATGAAATTGAAAAAAAAAATCAAGCTGTCACCAATTTTTCTTTAATTAGAGAATACATCCGTTTATGAACATTTCACATGAAATAATATTTCCTATGGATCTTGCGATATTCTAAACAGATATAGATTTCTTTTATCGGGATTCGTAATATCTGTACGATTTTTCTGAAAATATTCTGATAAATTCCAATATATAAATATAAAGGTAAAAAACAGAAATTAAAACACTAAAATTTACCGGTTCTCCTATAAAATACCCACTACAACTATTAGCAACATTATTTAACAGTAAATTATGTGTTAAGGGTGAGGCAGAAGGACTCATGTCCCCTAAATGTTATTTTGTTACTGTAAACAAATGGCGTAGCCCAAGGCAATGTATAAACATCCACATTAATGTTTATCATTCAGCTGGCAAATAACTAACTTCGACCCACCGCAATTACGTATTTGTCCCTCCCCGAATCTATTTCTATGTCTCTGTTATCATCCCCAGTATCCTATGCAAAAGAACAATTTAGGAGGGTAAAAATCTCCTCTCCTACCCTCTCCGAAAATCATGAAAAAAAGAATGATTTAGGAAAAAAAAAATATTTAAATAATAAATATTTATTTGAAGAACATTATACAAATATCATATTATATATAGAATTAAATTTTAAAAACCGTATTTACAATAGGAAAACAGTGATTTACACACGCCTATATTACAGTCACTATGATGATAGATGAGCTGTATTGAGTAATTTAGAATTAATTCACGGAAGGTTAACAAAAAAGGGCATTAACAATAGCTAGGAAATAATAAACCACGATTCAGATTTTCAGAATATTTTAATCAGCTCCGTTCATTTTCAGATTGTGATATTTCTTAATTATTTTTAAAGTAAATGCAATAATTAAATCTGGTAGCCTTATGCACAATATAGATATGCATATAGTACATAATTTATTTATAACACATTACGAAAAATAAAACACACCGATTGAAAATTACTTATTATATTATTGTTTTTATTACTTATTCAAATATATAATTATAATGGTGATCTACGTATTTAATAAAGAAATAATAATTAGGAAGGGAAATATCCATTAACGCTTTCTGTTGGTTGTCGCAGGAACTAGATGAGATCTCAGCCTCATTATTAGTTATGATGTTCGTTCCGTAATAGAGGGGGCGCTCATGGCTTCATTTCAAGAATTCTTTTACTAATTATATTAAATAAATACACAGGCACACATATAATTCGTCATTCAAAGCCTAACCATATCATACATTGAGTTGACAAGAAAATAGAAAAAAAAATATATCATTATATGTATATATAAATATATATATAAATGTACGGAACATGCAGAACAATAAACGTCCTTCGCGTAGGGGTACTGCGTGAAGGGAAAAATAAAAAAAATAAATATATATATATATACACATATATAAATACAGGGTGTCCCATTTCAAGTGGATCAAATGTTTTCGAAACAAAATTCATAAAAACGGTTCAGGTAAAAGTTGTAGTTACTCAGGCCTAGTTTGAAGAAATAAAAAAAACATTTTTTGTTTTTTTCATTTTAAATGGTCAATATCGACCTTCAAAAATGTAGTTACTTCTTGACCCCCATTTATTATTATTTTTCTGAAATGTACAATCCAAAACATGGAAAACATGTATGTAACATTTTTTTCTATCTTTCGTAGTTTAAGTAGAAAAAACATTCAAAGTTAACTATTTTAGTATTCCTCCTTTACGAGGAAACGTAATGTAGCATTAAGTTATTTTATTTAAGAGTTTTTAGCCGAAATAACTTACTAATCAAGGTGTTTTGAATCTTTCAGAAAATGTCTGGACATTTAAAAACCTTCTGTGAAGACAGCATACTGAAGTAGTGAGCTTCAGATAGGTACTTCTTCTATGAAAGATAGAAAAAAATGTTGCATACATTTTTTCAATGTTTTGTATTGCACATTTCAAAAAATAAAAATAAATGGGGGTCAAGAGGAAACTACATTTTTTTTAAGGTCGATATTGACCACTTAAAATGAAAAACCAAAAAAATGTATTTTTATATCTTCGAACTAGGCCTGAATAACTACAACTTTTACCTGAATCGTTTTTCTGAATTTTGTTTTGTTTAAAAGTTAAAAACGTTTGATCCACTTGAAATGAGACACCCTTTGTGTATATATATATATGTAATCCAAGCCAACAAACTGGATAGCACAGCTAATAGAGAAAGATTAAAGAAATTACAATTTCGTACGAATTAAAACAAAACCACTACAATAAGAAATTTATTTCCATGCACGCGAAGATTAGACTCTATTATTAGGACGCATGCAACATATCGATCAGAGTACTTAACACTGAAGAAAAAAGGCGAACTACGAGAAATAGAAAAAGGAGAGAGAAAAATAATAAGAAAAAAATCTAGAGCCTGAGAAAAACAATGAAAATATATGGATTCAAAGGAAAAATCAATATTTGTATAGAAACATGGAATGAAAAATACAATGAGGAAGAGAGGGATAAAACTGTGTGAACATTTAAAAAGAATGGAAGAAACACGGATTTCAAAGAAAATTTTTAATTTTACGAGAGTATGGACAGAGGATCAGAGACGAGCGCTTGAGAAAAAAATGACATTAAATGAAATGAAAGCACTGGGATAAATATAATGTATATACATATATATATATATATATATATATATTATATATATATATGTATATACATTATATTTATTTTATTATTTTTTTGAAGAGAGCGAACACAGTGTGTAGAGCGCTTGGTTGCTGTGCTGCGACAGATTAATTATTAGATCTACCCCGGTGGATCTTCAGATCCTCTTGGTACTGACAGCCTCGGGAAATTCATGCGATTGAGCGTGATCCCGTACAAATCACCCCCAACACAACCGCTGGCTAAAAAAATGCAGCTTCTACAAGCACCCATCATGGGTGATGCATATTTTGTTAGTTCTAACATTACTAATTTATATTGATATCTTGAAGTATTTTATTATTATTTCATGATGTCTTCATGTCTTGAGATAGTTAAGAGTTTGAATTTGAATTTAATTTTAAAATATGGCCAAAAGCTATGTTTTTAAAACTTAGCACTTAGAGACAATTACAAAGTGTAATTAGAGATTACAAAGAGTAATGTTTTTAAAACTTTACTCCTTTTGAAATTTATTACGAAATTATAATCATTAAAATTATTTAGAAGAATAAAGGATTTTTTTAGATCCAGAGTTATACCACTTTCAAAACTAACATCTCGTATATTTCTTCTCAGATAAATAAATTAAGCATTGGTGGTCGTTTTCGAACTGACGCATTTTCCTTCTATCTGTAAACTAAAAATGTATAGGTAGTGAATAATTCGGTAAAGCTTGTTATATTGTTCATATACAATTGTTCAATATACTCCACTTCCATAATGAATATTTATTAAAATTGAGTTAAAATATTTATCGAAATATTTTCAGAAAAATAGTACCTACAGATTTTACGAATCTCGAAAAAATAATCCAGATGTAGATTTTCGTACTCTTAACATTTTAATTTTATTTGAGGCCCCAATTAAGATTTATATTTAATAGGCTTAAAATTCTACATATTTTTTAAAAGTTTAAATTGAATGTTTTTAATAATCAATATACATTTTTGACAGTAACTATTAAATTTATTACAGATCTAAGACTTGGTAATTTCATATAACTCTCTCAATATAATATTAACCATTGTGTTTGCAAAGATTAAAAACATTGATGCCCGAATTGTCGAAGTGTTAAAATTTGTTATTTTTGTGTAATCAGTGCGGTTACGATCACGGTCTGGTACATTTTTATAACATAAATGTTAAACATTGTTTTCGTTCGGTTTCGGTATAGGTAACATATTTTGTAAAATTTTATTTTTAACTAGTATATTATTATTTTGCAAAATTTTATTTTATTAGAGAACAGCCATTAACAAACAAACATCATCACCAGAGGAATGATTTATTTTAAGCCGATTCAATAAATCGTCAATTCAATTGATAAGTTGATTTCTGTATCGCGATTTCGTCGTTTTGCTAATTTCAGAATATTGTGTGATGAAACTCGAACTCGGTTAACAGGTTCTGTTTGCACCATTTGAATATATTTTTTTCCATAAAAATAACCACTCTCATTTCCGTTTCCTCATCAGTGTCTTACAGTTCTCAAGCTGTATCATGATCACTTTCAATGCAGGGCCTTTCATCGAGATCTGATCCGAAAATATCAGCTTCTTCTTTCTCCAAGCCATCTAACAAGAGGCGAAATTTATCATAAAATCTCGGATCACAATACCAACTATTTTGATGTGCTAGGTCGGGGTTCCATATTTGTAACACAATTAAAACATAATGTATAAATTCGAAAATAATAAGAAAAATAGTTTATATTTTAATATAATTTATAAATTTTAGTATTATTGATTAATTTTTAGATGTTATAATTGTATTAATATTTTTGAATTTAATATTTTTTTCTTTTCAAATAAAATATTTACAAATATTAATAAAATTATAAAATCTAACAATAAAATAAAATAAATAAATATAATAATATATAATGACGTAAGTCAACAAGTTCCAAAAATAAAAGTAATGTTTAATAAACATTCTCCCCGTGTATACATCACAAATTGCGAGAGCACGGAGATATAAGATCAGTGAAAAGAAAGGATATGTCTGACCGAGAAGCGAACCAAGATGGCTAAGCACCACGACGGATACGTGGGAGATCCGGGTTCGAGTCCCGGTCCTGGTCATATCTTTTCTTTTTAAATAAAATATTTAAAAATATTAGTGATTAATATTAAGTAATGAATATAAAGCATTAAATGAAAGCTTATCTTGAAAAATATCAAAGAAATCTCACAAGTACTGAGGTTTGGTCCACGGGAGCGGTTGTTTGTATTTTAACAAAGTTTATAACCAACTTTCTACCTTGACATTCAATAAGGTGCTGACAAGATAAGAAGCTACTGAGTCATACGGGATTTCCCATAATCAGTCAGGTGGGAAATTTCAGGAAGTGGGTACCATTAGGTCCCAGGGATCATGCCTCAGTACTTGATTATTTATCCCTACCCTAATTAAACCCGCATAGGAAAAATTTACGACTCTCACTGTGGCATCTTCCGATTAGACAAAGTACAATAAAAGATACCTAAAACAAACAGATTTGTGAATATTCCTTCTTGATTATAATTGGTGTTGCCTACTACATTAATCATGGGAATCTCGGATAAAAAAATACTAGCAGTTACATACCCTGTGCTAAACTACAGGGATTTTATATGCTTGCTCTGGATACGAGCGTTGGCCGACTATTGGGTCATAATCAACAAAATACTTATGTTTTGTTCTGTCAATTTTCTCTCTATTGTTTCTGCTTAGCATACAGTTGAAAACTACCCATTCCTTCCTATGTACCAAAACACGCCCTAGAAGATCGGTTATCGACTATGGAACAAGCTGCCAACAGAGTTCCCTAGTTGCCTTTTGTAGGAGGACGAGAACACGCAACAAGACTAGACCATCGCTAACAAAATACCTGCTGACTGATCATACTGATGTACTTACAAAAGGAGGTGATTGATCGTCAGGAGCAAACTATAAAAGACCCAGCGGCCTAGAACGGACAAAGCCGCATTAGCTCCTGCCAACTTTAGCTCATAAATCAAGTGATCATCCCGAGCAGGTTCGATTATGACCTCACTGGCCGGCCAGCGCTCGTATCGGCGGCATGAATCAAAAGACTAGAGCTTATCGCAGACTATGTAACATAGTGATATTTTCCCTAAGAGGGATAATTTATAAGATATGTTACACCACGGTCAATAGGTAGTTTTCAGTAACCTCTAGGACCTTAGAAAGAATAATAGTTAGTCGTGGGTCTGTTGATTGAATACATATAAAGAAATCAATTTTATTTATACACCATGATGGGGTAATAGTTCTGAGCGGGATTAATGCAAAGGATCCAGCATAAACCCTTTTTGTTCAGAAGCACACTCGGAAGGTTAATTGACTTTTAAAAATTGTTTCCACAAGGTTCTCGAGAAAATAATAAATCTCGAATTGTTTCTAATATTCATTTGTTTCGAATATTAAAATGTAATAAGGCATTTCAAAAGCGTTGACGAATATTCGAAACGTTCCAGTGGTATATCTCTATCTCAAAATTCTATCACATTTAGTCTCTTAATTTCAATTTGAGGTTCCTTATAAACGAAATTAACCAACACAAATTTAATTAGAATAAAATTATAGGTAATTTAATATTGTTCAAATTAATACAAAAATTACTAGCCTATTTATTAACATTATAATATTATATTTATTAAACTATATATGCTTATTAATATTTATTAATAATACGTTAATCAATAAGTAATTAATCAACCTTTAAGGCAAAACAATTTTTTTAATACTTTCGCCTTTTTTTGCGATTGGAAACATGTAATTCGTAATTAGCTCTATAAGTAACATAAATGAGCAACTATGTAACAATGGCTGAATGAAAAAAATATAGAGTTCTAATTCTTAATAAAAAGGAGTCTACTCTAGCTCATACATGCTCGGAAAAAATCACTGCTTTTATGACATGCTTTCATAAACATCGTTAATATTAAATTTGTAATATTAAAGATCTGGTGTAGGAATAATGATCTTGTTGCTCGTACAAGATTCTAATAAGATATCTAAGAAGGTAAGTCTTCTCCAATGTACTGTATGCCAGATTAATAACATATGCTGAGAAAGCAATAGGTCAATACCAGTGTGGGTTTAGGAAAAACAAATCTACTTAAATCTTCACCCTCAGGATGATCTTAGAAAAGGTAAGGGAGTACAACCTTAAAATCACCATATGTTTGTTGACTTCAGGTCTGCATATGACATGGTCCGTTGAGAAGAGTTGTGCAAAGTTTTATCACAAATGAATATTCCGCATAAACTGGTAAGCAAGATTAAATTGACTATGGAAGCCGCACGATGTAAAGTTAAGACAAGGAGATGTCCTATTATGCCAACTCTTTAATTTGATTCTGGAGTATGTGGTCCGCAAAGCCGGCAATCGATGAACCGGAACAATTTTCCAATTCGAAGCCAATTTTGGCCTACGCAGATGTCGACATTATAAGGTCCTTTAATGCATTGGGAAATCCAGAGGTGCTGAGGGCGTAGGATTAGTAATTAACCATGCCAAAACTAAATACAGGCACCTAGAAGGACCGATGGAGCTAACTGGTTTTATTTACATACCTGCTTATATAGTCTGGGTCATAAAGGAAGCCTATGAAAAATTACTTTAGGCATTTGAAAGGAGGATTTTTCGGCGAATTTATGGACCTATTAGAGAGGGGGAAGCATGGAGAATACGTACCACTGAGCTGGCAAGGTTATTCCAGGCCCCGGATGTGGTCAAGGTAATAAGGCTTGGTAAGTTGCACTAGGCTGCCCATGTGGCCAGAATGGCAATTGTTGAAGGGCACAGAAGAGTAATTGAGGAAAAGATTCAGGGCACAAGGAGTGTAGGGCGACCCAGGCTGCGATGGCTTAATGGAGTCATTGAGGACTACAGGAGTCTATTAAATCTCAGGAACTCGAAGGCCTCTGCACTAGACAGAGAGGACAGCCGGAAACATATCGAGGAGGCCAAGGCTCATTGATGGGCTGTAGAATCATGCAAGAAGAAGAAGAAGAAGAAGAAGTAGTAATGATGGATCCTACTCTGTGAAGATCAATCGGGTATCATGTTGTGATTTCCAAGATGTCTATAACTGCTGAAGGTTTGATACAGAGACGTTCTGTTTGGGGGGATGAAATATATGTTCTCGAGCGCCTGCTGACCCTGAACAGTCATAAACCATGGATCTGGTTTAGATCCGCTTTATCACATCGCGCAGCTAAATAAATGCATGATCTATATATAGCAGTGGTTTTCAGCATGGGTGCGCGCCCACCGAGGAGGGCTTGAAGACAAGTCAGAGGGGGAGAGCGCGAGACCTCTTGAAAATAAAAAATTCTCACTAAGTTTCGATTATTATTCCCTTACCAGTACTTCCTTATCTTAAATTGAAATCCATAATGTAGTATCTTGTGATATTAAATCTAAATGTTTTGTTTTCAAGGTAATACTTTTTGTAGGGGGCCATGGAGACTTTCATTTTCATTTTTGTTTACACCCTGTTGGTTTTTCATGATTTTCGAGGATTTTCGCACCTCCAAAACCTCTCTGACTGTTTTTTCACTGTTTTAATTTTATCATTACAACAATAAATTTCAATTAAAAGACAATCATGGAACACATAAACCAATAGCCGGAATTGGACCTTTTTTTTGTATTTGGCCACTCCGAAATTTGTAGATCCATTAAGTACTACATTCTGAAATTTTCATTTGATCATAATACTTACCTCCCCTAACATAGTTGGAAGTAATATATTAAATTATACCTTTTTTGTATGATTAATAAATTTAACAGTAATATCTAAGGAAACAAGGTAAAAATATAAACAATATTTTTATAAAATATGATTTTAATATATTTACATTTTGTTTTGTAAAAAAAGATAAATAGTGCAAAATGAGAAAGTTTTTATGCTTAATATAACATTGACAAGTTTACAAATATTTACAATTATGTAAGTTCAAAGTTTTATTTGAAAAATTACTTTTAAAGTAACAACCGAAATACTTTTCTATGAAAGATAAACAAAAAAAAGAGCAAAATAAATTAATAGACAAAAAAAGTATAAATAAATGTTTTAAAAAATACATTAACAATGAATGAATTGAACAAAAATTGATTAATTGGTTGGAAATAAATGCTTTCATAATAAAAAAATAAAAACCTTTTCTTGGTGTTAATAAAGTTAACATAACTTCCCTGTTTTTGTTGGTTTCAAGTATAAACTTTACATAATGGGAAATAACTTAACCATGAGGCACATTTATTAAAACTCCTGGGAGAGTATGGCTTCATCATTAGCATCATCATCGATGATGACCGGAGTGCAGTAGTACTCTATATAACAGAGCTGCTTGCTCTCGGTCATTATGACAAACTGCATACACAAGAGACCTTCCCTTGAGAGCTGAATGGACACTTTCTTGGCTGCTTGAATTGTCTTCAAAGCTGGCTTGAACTGAGTCAGCTTGAACCTGCTCAACGATTGTCCATGAGAAACGAACTCTTCGACCCACTCAGCATCCTGGTTGACACTCGCCTCACATCGTCCTGCTGTGCTCTCCGTTCGTACGACAAAGTTGGGTTGATTACTTGACATTTGGATGTCTAGGTACTCCGAGCCAGAGTCCAAATCAGAAAGAAACTCCTTCAAACCACCACCATCAGCTATCATCTTGTTATAGACTCTTTCACCTGTTTAAGAGAAAATTGATCACAGATTGATAAATATAGTTAGAAGCAATAATTAAACGTTATCATTTTTTATTCTTAAATTACTAGTTCACAACATTTTTCCTTTATAATGGAAAGTTATTTGCAAGTTGTGTAAAAACAAAAATTACTAATATCAACGCATTTCTAATAAACTTTAAAATAACTTTATAATGGCAATGAATTTTAAAGTGATTTATCATTTTATCATTTTCATGTTCTGGTACAATCATTTAGCCCAATTTAATTATAAACCTGTATTGGTATTTTAGACTTTTTGCTCTTTTTTTTGGAAGTGAATATTTATTTGCAGAGATCACATTCAAGAATTGCCATATACAATTGGTGGCTAATTTTGTAATAGAGATGAAATATCTATATCTTATATTTAGAAATGGGAGAGGGGTAGCTCAGTGTGGATGGAGTGCTGAGTCGCTACACGGAAGGTCTATAGAAGATAAATTATTTGATTTGTTAACAGGATGGACCCTGTGGAATTTGGAGACCCTCTCGGGGCTCACGCAGCCTCTATAATGTGGGTACCCTTCATTGGGGGAAACCAGAGGGTTGAGCATGATTGCCGACAAATCACCTCCAACCACAACCGTTGTCCAAGAAATATTACGGTAGACCCAATAACCACAATAGACCTAATAATGGGTTGAGAAAAAAATCATCAACGGCATAGAATTAAAAACTCTGTTTTTAAATATTAATTATAATTGAAGGATTCATGGTTATTTGCTTTTCAATATTTGAATGATATGAACAATTTACATAATTTATTAAAATTATTAAATCTTTTTTTTTTTTAAATTGGCTTCATATTCCTTAAAAGGCCTAATAAGTTAACAACTCCTGAGAAAAGAGGTATTCTATAAATTTTATATACACCTCATTATTTAAAAAAATTAATTCATATTGATTAAATTAACAAAACAAAAATATTAAGGTATTTTTATAAAGAAATGTCTGTTTCCTGGTGGTAAAAGAGATAATACTCACAAAATAGGTAATAGTTTAGATAAATTGTTATAAATAAATACGATGATCAATACATCTAATTACTTATCAATATCAATAACAATGTGACCAACTTCTGGCGTTTCTATAAATAACAAAGAAACAAATTTTAATAGTTCAAAGAAGGGAAAATTCGCTCTCCTGAAAAAATACAAAAATTACCAAAATGTGACATGCTGTTTACCTCCCGGGGACAGATATATACTTGCAAATACAATTCTTTGTCAAAAACTCAGTCCATTTAAATAAGTGATCTAACTAAAATTAATAAAGATAAGTGATTTTGAAATCTGAGCTATAAACGGCTCTTTGGGTTTTTCAATATCCACTATATCAGATAACATAAACATCATACAAAAAACTTTTATTAGTAACAAATTAATCATAAAATCCATAATTTAAATTTGCACGTTACCTTTGTTTGGATTTAATTGGATTAAAAACATAAGTAGAAATCTGATTTTACTTTCGACAAAGATTACTACGAAGCTTGGATTAAATTTATTCAACACAGAAAGTCATATATAAACCCACTAAATTGTTCCTCTCATATTTCATAATAAATATATATCTAAATATCTTTTCACATACAGCTAGCAAATAATTGTAAATGCTATCTTTGATGCGTTAGTGGTAGAAAATGTTTGCTATAAATATTATATGGTTAAATACAGATTATTTCCATGCAAAATTTGAATTTTTTAAACAAATATTCTCATTACTAGTGTTGATGTTAACCAAACATCTATTTAATTTCCAACAAGATTATTTTGATATACGTATACATTAATAGTTGACAATATAACTAGGTAATAAAAGAAATAATGTTTGACAACCTTTTTATTGGAATATTCCGTAAGTTCTTTTATGTTTGGGGATTTACGATGAGTTTATTTACAACACTTTATTATCATTGACTTAAGGTTATATTTAATTTATTAAATAAGATGCTTATAGATCCTAAAACATACCTGGTGGATCAAAGTGAAGAATTTCAAGAGCTTCTAGTGTCTTTATAGAACAGTCAGTAACAACATCTTCTTCTACTAGTACAAGTCTCAATGGAAAACCATGTCCTCGATAGTACAAGTTCAAAGATGCTTGCGAATTTCCTTGGTCAAACATTGACAAACATTCAAGCAGCACTGTGATATCCAAGCGGAAACTTACTAGCTCTTCGTTTATATTAAATTCTGTAAATATGTCGGTACCGATAAATGCTGAAGCCTGCACACATTTGGAGTCTTCAACCACGATTTTGATACCATTTTTACTGGCAAAAAAGACAGCTATCTCTTTAAAATTTATACACTTGACAAGCTGAGTTAGATTTTTAACATTGTCAATCTTGCCTTTGAGGACGTAGTGAGTTTCTGTATTTTCGGTATCCATTTAACAACCAATATTGCATGCTTTCGGGGTAATAATTAAAAAATTTCAAGTAAATAACAATATTACCACATTGCAACCTCCATGTAAATAAACAGTCCTGCTACAAAGATGTATTGACTCAGCTGCGATCTAGGGGAGACGTTCTGAAGTAGTCGAGCAGAGCACTCTATTGGCCGAGAGAAGTACTACTTCACATAAATAAACAAAAATGGTAAATGTAAAAAAAAATGATTTACTTAATTAAATTATTTTGGGATATTATTGGCATTATGTAATAATTAAAATAATTTTAAAATACTACGCTTGTGTCCATATGCTCTACTACGATCAGTTCCTCCCAAAGTTTTAAATAATAAATTAATACACTAATTTTTTACTATTAAAATAAATCGATCTTTTCATTGATTTTTAATTTGGTTGGTAAACTGTAGGAACCAACCTTCCTAATCAACTTGACTAATAGGAATACAAAGAGACCTTATCTAAACCCAAATAAGAAATAAATGTTTTGAATTACAAAGTGTAATATGATTGAATGGAAATAATTATATATGTAACAGTTTAATTAAAAAAATAAGTGATTTAATCTAGAAAGCAAACAATAACTTAGAACAGTGAATAATTAATAATTTGAAAAATCGATATCTGAATTATTTTATAAAGTAGAAGAGTTTTTGAGTGTGAATACAATAATTTCAGGAAGTATCTGCCGGATTTAAAAATTCTGTTCTCTTTAAAAAGTGTATAAATTATCTATGAAATGGATGAAACTGAAGTAATTTAAGTATGATCCGTTAGAGAAGAAGCATAAATTATGATCACAAAATTTAAGTCTATTAAATCGGCAACACTCTTTTTGAAATAATAAATTGGATAAATAAAGCCACTGTTGTTAAAGTTAAATATCATGTTAAAAATAAGAAAAAAAAATCACGATAATAAAAATAATCTATACTTATCTATACTTTACAGGAAAAAGGTCGATTATTCTAACTTTAACCATTATGGAAGGCTACTGCAACACTTACCAGACAGACGCTCTAAGCTCTAAATGAATTACAAAAGACTCAGATATAAACGCCACATGACAATTATAAGCCCTATATGGCTATAAGATTAGATAACAGATAGAATAGGAGTTTTGGGTTCTACTAAGCCATCGGATTTCTTTCATATCGAATCCTTACAATCAAAATCCTCAATGCTCCTTACTTTGTTACGAATAAAGTTATCCATAATTCAATGTCCATCTGATTGGGTCCGAATCTGATACAAGTATTTTCTTGAAAAACTTTGTTCCCACTGAAACTCCCTAGTTTTAAACCTAGCTACTTCTTCAATTCCTGATAATCCTCATAGGCGTCTGAAAAAGGATGGCCTCGTGGGCTTTGAGTTGAATTTGTCATTCGAGTATTACAAGAAGGCAATTTCTCTACTTGCCTTTATCCAAGTCATTATGTATTATTCTTGCTATTATATTTATTTTTTGTATTGTTCCAATGTATTTAGTACTGGGATCTACAGTGCTTAAAGAACCATGACCTCTGCTAACTTCTTCCGCCAGTTGTTCTAATACAGTTTTAAATTCCTAGAAATAAATTAAAAAAAAAAAAAACTATCAAATCTCACTCTTCCGTGGTATATTCCATGGCGAAAATAGAAATGAAATTTGAGAATACACTATAATTTAGACCATAGATGTGTTTAAAAAAATTAAGTCCAATGTGATTGTAGCTTAATTTTCACCCAGAGCCTTAAATAAATTTGATCAAACCATACTTAGACCTCTACTAATGTACGGTTGTGAAGTGTGGAGTTCAGTGTCAAAACTAAGCGAAAAAATTGCAAACTTTACAAAATAAAATCCTACGGATCGCAGTAAACGCGCCTTGGTTTGTACGAAACAGTCTACTACACCGAGAGCTAATACTAGAGACAATAGAAGAATATATTGAAAAGCGTTACACCAGATTTAAGATCGGATTACCAGCAGTCAAAGAAGCTATAGACTTAAACCGAGACCCTTGAAAGATATTCTGATGTGAAATCTATTACCTTTCTCACCAATTGTTTTAACAAATTGTAATATAATCCTGTTTCCTTCTAGTTTTCCGTTTTATAGTACTATAGTTATTATTATTACATTATAATTATTTTATATGAATAAAACTATTATATATTTATATCTTCTCTTTTAAATAATCTGATAATGTACAGGTAGGGAGGGGTGTCTCTTGCATGAGACGAAACCCACACTTACACCTTATGTTAAAGTTTAAAATTCATTATTTAAAAAAAAAACATGTAAGGCTAGGAATAGCCGATCTGGAAATAAAAAATATAAAAAAAAAATTGAAACCACTTCTATGTATTAATCCTTGGATGGTAATGAATACACTCCTCAAAAAATGTTTTTGCGAAATAATGTTACAGTGTTGGCTTGAGGGAGGTGGCAGTTTTTAATAATATACGAGTGAGTGAGTTGAATGTGTCTTAAGCTGCTTAGAAAAACTAAGATATAGGTAACCCTGTTACTGATTTTTTAATATTTTTAATGTACTAGGATGGTTTTCATCCCACATTGGTTGCTATCTCTCTGGCATTTTCATTTTAAGAGATCTACAATGTTCTTCTGATGGAATGAGAACCGTGGTAGTGCCTCATCCGCGAGGTCTTTACCCTTAATGACAATATGACTAGGAATCCACCCCTACCCCCTATCTACGTGAATTATAGGAATTTAACCTAATCTAAGTGTCTTATAAGATGAGATTGGATTCTAATAACTGTTGGATGTTTTGGGTACATTTCTTTCAAACTATCCAGGAAACCTAGTGGATCTGACAGTATAGCTATAGAAGTCTCACCTAATGATAACGAAATATTTAAGACTGAAGATATCCAATGGAGTCCAACACTATAAAAATACTTATAGCTTAAATTAATGAGTTGATTCGTGGGTTACAAAATACGATTTGTTTAGATCCATCTGAGTAAATTAAAAAATGATCTGGGATTCATGACAAGGTTTTACATTTTCTGGAAAAGTTTTATTATTTTTAGGAAAAAGAAAAATATTTAGTACTATTCATGGTGATTTTATGGTTCATGGTGGATTGTAGATTTAAGTTGTAGGAACTCTAATAACGTAAACATTTTTTTGTTAAAGTAAAGGTTGAATAATTATTACGGTGTGGTCAGGGCTGTTCAGAAGGAAAGCTCACACTGCATGAGCTGTAGAGAGGATCAACTATGATGATTTAGACTGAATTAAGTATGCACTATGTTCTATCACTGGAATTAATTTGGAGGTACAATTTATAGACAATTTTTATGTTTTATTCAACAAGGGAGTGACATAACATTCAAGCTGGTTGGCACAATACCATACAACCATTACGGATTTATCATTATCAAGCTTTCGTGGATGAATCAACAAAATCAGTCAACGAAATTTAATTAAACTTAGATTTACTAATCACCGTCAATTGTGATTTTATATTTTGACATTATATCAATATTATATTTTGAAGAGAAAAGATTTGTCTAGGGCCGGGATTCGAACCCGGGTCTCCCACGTATCAGTCGTGGTGCTCTGGCACCTGAGCTAGCCTAGCTCGCACCTCAGTCAGACAAATCCATTCTCTCCACCGATTCTCCATCCCTGCAATTTGCGATGTATATAAGGGGAAGAATGTTCATTGAACCTTAAATTGATTAGGTTCTTGTCTACTTACGTCATTATTATTTATAATTTATTTTATTTTATTTTTTTATTAATTGTTATAATTTTAAATATTTTTATTTTGAAGAGAAAAGATTTGTTCGTCCCGGGCATGACGTTAAACTGCGACCGGGGTGGACGGGACTCATAGCCATAATGAAGGCAATCTGTCTAGGGGAAGGGAACCCCAAAACCAAACCACTGTCCTTACAATTTAAAAAGGTCGATCGTAAGGCCAGCACCCCTTCATCAGAAAAAATATTTCGCTTTCAAACCCAAAACAGGAAGAAAACCTGACGGATCTAATGCGGCAACGACTTAAGACGTGGAAACGGAACATGTTTTTTTGTAAATGGAATCTCCAAGGTTTAAGAACAAAAAAAAAGCGGTGAAAAATGAACTGAAAAAGCAAAACATTGATGTGGCAGTCCTTAGTGAAACTAAAATTAAGGGAAGTTACAATGAATTTTCAGGAGAATTCTTGTATATTTACAGTGGAGTAGAAAAAAGTGAGAGAGCTAGAGCAGGAGTTGCGGTGGTGATTAACAAGAAATGGCGCAGGTATATTAAGAATTATGAATGTGTGAATGATAGGATAATTAAATTTGAAATGGCATTTTTTGGAGAAGAGGTTGTTATTTTTGGGATCTACGCTCCAACTAATGACTCCAAACAACCCATAAAACACAGGTTCTTCGATGATATTTGTGACTTGATAGAGCGAACACCTGACCGTATGATTGTTATTTGTATGGGTGACTTCAATGGACCTGTCGGCAGCAAGTTCAACGATGAGACTTTGGGACGTTTCGGAGAAGAGAAAACTAGCGATAGCGGCGCAAGATTAATAAGTTTGTGTGAGCATTTAAACATGAAAATATTAAACGGATTTCAAGCATAAAGAAATTCACAAATTCTCCTGGCACCAGCCCTCTATAGGCCAACAATCAATCATAGATTATAAAATACTCAGGCGCACCACTAGGATAAAGGTGAGCCATGTTAGAGTGATGAGAGGGTCCGAATGTGGTTCGGATCACTTTCTCTTAAAGAGTATTATAAATTTTAAACCTCACAATCATCTTAGAAACTTCCTAGAAACCAGAGGAAATTCAGACTCTTGAAAAGCAATTCGATACTCAATTGAGAGTATGACAAATCAAGCATCGGTAAAAGGACTGGTCCAAAACCGATTAATGGAGAAATTGAACATTGAGAGAAGTTTGAATGATCGACTATATTATGAGAATATAGTAAAGTGTATACATGCCGCAGCTTTAGAAGCCTTCGAATAGGAAAGGAAAGAAGTTAAAGGGGAAAACAAACCTTTGTGGAATGAGGATGCTGAGGTGACTGTCCAAAAGAAAAAAACGTTTATACAATAAATGGCTGAAGTCTAAAGATCCCATTCCACTAAAACATCGCTCTCAGGTCGTCTATCGCATTCCTTGTTCTACTCCCAACTGCAACTCTTCCTATATCGGCGAAACCAAAAACCTACTTAAAGACCGCATTACCCAACACAAATACTCCATTTCCACCCACAACCCAACCGCTTCTAAACTCTCCGAACACGCCCTATCCTTTAACCACATTTTTGACTTCGAAAACACGTCGATCCTAGCCTCCGTTCCTAATTATAATAAACGCATCCTCTCAGAAACCATTCACATCAATTTAGATCCCTCTACCGTTAATGCCAAGACCGACTCCCATCACCTATCCCTAACCTACGCCCATATTTTTAATTTACTAAAATAACCTTACATTCTTAATTTATTATGCCATTCTTTTTTTAATTACATTTTGACCATTGACTTTTAATTTTTATTTTTCTCTCAATTTACATTATTTAGGGTCACTTATATCCACTGCATCTGCAATTTTCCTTTTTAATTTAATTTAATTTTTAATTTTTCACGCAATTTACATTATTTACGGTCTCTTATATCCACCGATTCTACATTTCTCCTTCCCCCTTCTTTGTCATTATTTTTTTGGCCGTCAGAGATCGCCTTTATCGCTTCCGCCTGCCCGATGTAACGGTTTTCTTTCTTACTTGTCTCTGAGCTCCCCAACCTGCAAATTGTTTTATTCGGTTAGTACATATTTATCTTATCTCCATCCTTTTCACATTCACCTTTCTTCGCACCTGTTCTCACACCTACTTTTGGCATCCATCATATGTTAATAGTATAGAGTTCATTCTTAATTAGGCCCATAAATTTTCATCTACTGTATTTCTTCACCTATTTTCTATATGTTTATATTATATTCTCATCTTTTTATGCATTTATGCCACTTCTTTCTAATTGTATACAGTTATATATTAACTTCCCTTACTTATTTTCTTTTTCTTTTCATTCTTCATAGTTCATAGATATAATACCACTATTTTCAATGTTTAATTTTTGAAATTTATCAAGCTTTTCTTTCTATTTATGCTTGTAATATTACACTTTACCTATGTAACCCCTCATGTCTCGTTTCTTATCCATATATATAATTAAACTAGTTTTTTTCTAAATCCTTCTTACTCAACCCCCCTTTTTCTATATTTTAATCTTTTTATTTTGTATCTTTCCGTTTACCTCCTCATTTTTCTTTCCCTTTATATTATTGTTTACATTTTATCCCTTCTTGGCATGTATTTTTTCTATTTTATATTCTTATTCTTGTATTATTTTATCTGTCACTATTAGAATTTCTGTTCATCATCTACAATTTTATTTTTATCTATCACTATTTTAAGTTTATTATATTCTGTAACCTGTCTTATATGCTTTCTTATTTATCTTATATCTATTCACTATTTCATCATATCTAGTCACTATTTTTATTTCCACTCCTGTACCACTTTATATATTCTTGTTACTGCTACGTTTTTATATATTTCTGTTTTTTTCTCTTAGCCCTGAAGATGGCCTACATTGTAGGCCGAAACGTCGGCACATAATAAATAAGTTATGCTTATTTTGATGTTTTCATTGACTGCACCCCCAACTATTTCTTCCTTAAATTAGAAGATACAGTCGACCAACTCTTCTCTAACAGAATTAATTAAAGCAGATCCAGTCGAACTCAAAATGGCACTAGCAGAGAGTATGACAGTTCTGTTAACTGGTGGAGAGATCCCTGAAGAATGGAAGCAAGGATATATCACCCCAGTTTTCAAAAAAGGGCAAAAGAAGGATTGTTCAAACTACAGAGGTATTATGGTTACAAGCTCGCTGAGTAGATTATACGGCCGAATAATTAAAAACCGAATTGGAAATTAATATTAAAGGAAGAAATCAGCGAGGAACAAGCGGGTTTCCGAGCTGGAAGATCATGCACTGATCACATCTTCAACCTCTCACAACTTATAGAAAAAAATATGGCCCACGACCGTGAACTCCAAATGATATTTATAGATTTACACAAAGCCTACGATACCGTACCTCTTGGGAAACTATGGAAGGCTTTGGAAGATACATCTATTAAGAGCTACCTCATCAGAGCAATACAAGGGCTCTATAAAAACATAACAGGGGCAATAAAAATAGGAGATAGATTGTCTGGAAGCTTCCTAATTA
The DNA here is from genome assembly GCA_037127475.1 of Arma custos. Taxonomy (NCBI): domain Eukaryota; kingdom Metazoa; phylum Arthropoda; class Insecta; order Hemiptera; family Pentatomidae; genus Arma; species Arma custos. The sequence goes on along the minus strand of CM073763.1, from coordinate 50,175,354 downwards.
ATAATAATTAATTTAAGGTTTGAAACAGGGCTGCTTCCTCTCACCCCTGATTTTCAACATTTATATAGAAGAAGCACTTAAAGACTGGAAAAGATCATGCGGAGGAATGGGTGCTCAAATCGGGGATGATGTCATCTACACTTTGCAGTATGTCGACGATCAAGTAATAACCGCATCAGATCCGGATGATGTGAGCTATATGATGAGGAAGTTGCTAGAAATACATTCCAGATGGGGGCTGAAAATCAGTAAAAATAAAACAGACTATATGGTTTTCAACGCTCCAAATTTATCACTTGAAATCGATGAATGGACGCTCAATGCTTGCAAGCAGTTCAAGTACCTCGGTTGCTGGCTCTCTTCTAGAGGAGGTAGTGAGGGTTACATCGAACATAAAGTAAACATGGGGAAAATAATGATAAGTTCGATAAATTCCACCCTATGGGGTAACGAAATAAGATTGGAAACTAAAAAGTAGATCTACCAATCCTTCGTGGAAAGCCTAGCCACTTACGGACCAGAGGTTTGGACACTCGCGAAAAAGGAGGAGAATAGGTTGCTTTCCATGGAAATGAATTTATGGAGAAGAAGCTGTGGTATATCGAGAACCAAGCGGATCCCAAACGCAGCAATTAGAGGCAAGGTCGGATGTCAAAAGAACATCCTTTACCAAATCGGATCTAAAAGGTTAAAGTGGTATGGCCACTTAATGCGGATGGACGAAAACCGCTGGCCAAAGAAAATTCATAAGTATATTCCACCTGAAAGAAGAAAGCGAAGGAGACCAAAGAGAAAATGGAGGATGTGGAGGAATGCATGGCAACCAGAGGACTCCGTGAGGGGGAGGTTGGACAGAGAGTAGTGGCTTTTGGGCATTGGGTATATTCCTTAAGTTGTAAGAAACCCCCTGAAAAAAAAAATTGTCCATGGCCGAGATTTGAACCCTGGTCTCCCACATATCCGTTGTGGTGCTCTGCCACCTGGGATAGCCTGGCTCGTCCCTCGGTCAGACAAATCCATTCTCTCCACCGAACCCAAATCCCCGCGCTCTCGCAATTTGCGATGTATACAAGGGGAAGAATGTTAATTGAACATTACTTTAATTAGGATCTTGTCGACTTACGTCATGCGGCATAAAAAACAAAATGAATGCGAAAAATATAGTCTAAAAATAAAAACATTGCTTACATTCATACCATAATTACACTATTTACAATTTGCCTGGGGTCCTGAACTAATCTTCCCCAGGAATATGGGCAAAGCGGGAGTCCGGGTGGGCCTAGGCTGATCTGCTACTCCTATGTTCCTTAGACTTTAAAAAATTAGCTCAGCTTTTTCATTTTTCTCTGTCATAAACTTTGTTGATTGTATTCTTTCAATTCGTGCGCTATAAAAAAAAATACATTTCAATTTCATCCAGTTGCATGCAAGTAAGAGTTTTTCGCGATGTTAATTTTTTTATTTTAGTTTCTTTGGTTTTCGAATCTACTTATTGCTAGTTTTGTAAAAAAAAGCAGGTGGAAAGATTATGTATGCTATCGTTCTAAGAAAAAAATATTTAATAATCTGATTTTCGTAGACTAACCGTTTAATAATACGGGTTTGTTGTTGGGTTTAGTATTTTCTCTTTGATAAGGGATTAAGAGGATGTATGATTCCCATAATACTTACTACCTAACAAAAGCAGAAAGACAACAGGGATAAAGATAGTTCAAGAGGGAGTTAGCAAAGAAAATTGGAGATCGTTGGATTCTCCATGAACTAGCACAGATGAAGAAACATCCAAAACTTTGCCAGTATGTGAAATTGAATGTACCTTATTCCATAAAAAATACGGTATATTTTCACTTTGGACAAGTACTACGGACATATAATTTGTAACGATAGGCAGGCTGTAGTAGGAATCCAAATCCAATTGATAGTATAAAATGGAATGAACTTAGATGGAGTTTGGCTACTCTCAAACGGGCCTAGCTAACTCTACGATCCAATGATTGGCCTTATCGGGATAGTTCCTCCCGGGCCGGGAACAGCGGGGTACCGCCGTGTTATAAATCGCCGCTGGTAAGAGTGCGCCCTAGCCATGCATCAGAGCTCCCTCGACTATTGGATTAGGATTCCTGAGATTCCCTCCGGGACCTGGAACAAGGGCGTTTGTCAAAACTGGGCTAACTAAAGACACTCGTTAATTACAAACTCCTCGGAGGAATACATTTCTCGGCTAAAGCTCGCCGCGATAATAACGGCCCCAATAACTCGCCCCTAACGCCCCATAATGGTCGCTTAATGGCCCGGCCTCCTTCGCCGCCTCCTCAGATTCTTAGCCGTTTTATGGCCCTCCTCGGAACTAAGGGCTTCCTTAATGCAATCTCGGCTCAGTCTACCTTAGGGCGTGGGCGGATTACTAACAAGCCCATCATCAGCTTAAATCTGAGATATATCCCCTCCTGCATAATGAGTGTATCCCCTGTATTTATCTAATAATGAAAATGAGATAGCTTTTGCGTTAGAGGGTTCACGTTGATGGATCGTCCCATCAATTTATGTCTATAATGGATTTGATTTCATTATTGGTGAATTCAAAATTATGTTTTTACGCGTGATATTTTCACTTATCATCATTTTTGTATTTATGATGCTTTTGATATATTACCAAATCTTAAATTTATTTATAAAGGAACGAAGAGCTCATTGGTAGTGGACTGAGTTGCTGTGCCGATGTCCCCAGGTACAAATTCGGCTATGACAGATAAATTGTTTAATTTGTTGAATGCAATAGGTGGTCCCAGTGATATTTGGAGACCCTTCAAGGGGTACTTCTATAAGGTGGGTACCCTTAATAAGGGAAAAGGCCTGGAGATTGAACTAACGTTCTAACCAAATCACTTCTTTACACAAGCTTTATCCCGTTACAGTCTCCACCATGCAGTAAAATCAGGACCCTTCATGGGTTGTGGTGGTACGTTTTTTTTTTTTTATTCCTGCACTTAAATTAAAATACTATAAATAACAAAAGTTATGGATTTTTAAAATCAGAAGTAAACTGCAATGATGGATAGTGGTGAGATTAAAATATTCAAACAATATTATCTGTGTATCACAACATTTACTTCATTGGAAATACAAACAGTTACTTTTGAATATTAATTATGTTCCAAATTACGTATGCACAAGAAGAGCGTCAATCAAATCCGATGATGTCTAAGATAAAAACCGTATCTCTTACAACTTATTTAATTATCATGATAAACATCACAACCATCACTAATAAACTGTCAAGGTTTTGTTTGAATTACAAGTAGTTATTTAAAAAGATGCCTCATCACTTAAATCAAAAGATCATATATTAAATTATTATTAAATTCCCTAAAAGAAGAACGAAATTAAAGCAATTTCAATGTCTTAGAGTTCTTCTTATTTTCCCAGCATTTCTTCAAATTCTCCCCGAAGGCCATTCTTCTTCCGTTCAGTTAGAGTCAGTCCGTTCAGTCCGTCCGGTCGGTATTGTTTTGAATCTGATTTCTTTGAAGTATATTTTCATTTTTTTTTTTCATATAGGCCTACTAAGGACCACGTCATTTCAACTGTCTTTTTTCTTTTTGACATTCACCGCCGGCGCTGCTCCCTCCTTTCTTTTATTCCATCTCTTTCTTCAGCTTTGGTTTTTCTTGAAAACCCACACGGGTACCTACTTTCATCCTGAGACGGTTGCTTTCCAAAACATTCTCGCAGGTAATCCCCACCTCCTGTAAATCTATTTCTAGCTCTTCGAATCAGGCAAGTTTGGTATTATTTTCCTTGAAGTATGTAAAAATTCGGTTCGCCAGTGTTGTGTGTTTCATTCTTAACATGTGTCCATAGAAAGATATTCTCCTTTTTCTCATAGCATCCGATATTTTTAGAACATGAGCTGTACGCTCATGTCGTCGTCTGTATTCATCTTGGTCTTTAATTGGGCCTAGAATTTTCCTTAAGATCCTTCTTTCTTTGATCTCCAATTTTTATACCATGCCTTTCTTATTCATAATCAGGCATTCCGCAGCAAACATCTCGTGTCGTACAAAAGTAAAATAATACCTGAGTTTTGCATTCAAGGACATTGATATTTTGTTATAAATATCATTGCTGAGTTGGTACGTCATTTCCATTTTATTCAAGCGCGGATAAAAGGCTTCCTTCTCACGATCATTGGGTTCTATCATTAGAGAGATTAAATTTTTTGTATTCCAATCTTATTGCGTTTTGGACACCATCGCCCATTCCTTTGCACCACGCACAAATAATTTTTTCAAGTACACAGTTGAAGATCACAGGTCAGAGCCCATCTCCCTGCCCAACTCCCGTCTTAATTTCAAAAGGGTCCGAAACCATTCCCCTGTACTTGACTATAGAAGTTTGCAACAACGTTAAGGTATGATGAATGATGGTTAAGGTAGTGTTAAATGATTCCTCTCGTTTTATCATCCAATCCAAATTCCTTCAGAATTTGAATAAGAAACGATCTATAAATAGAATCATAGGCCTTCTCAAAGTCTATGAATGTCACCACAAACTTGTTCCCTAACTTCAAATACGAGAGGATGGACTCAAAGACTCAAAATCTGCTCGGCATAAGAGCGCTCTTTTCTGAATCCTCCTGGGTATTCATCCAATTAAGGATCAAGTTGTTGCTCTGCCTTTATCTGTAAAGCTTTTGATGGTATTTAGTCAGATGTCAATAGGAGGGATATACCGCGGTAGTTGTGCATAGGATGAATAAGTGCAGAATTTCAGCCACGGGGAAATCTCTCAGCTTCCCAAATTTCCTTAATGAAATCCGTAAATTTATCAATTGTCTTCCCACCAGACTATTTCCACAGCTCGGCTATTATAGAGTTTTCGCCTGGTGCCTTGTTATTTTTGAGTGATTGGATAATCTCTTCAACTTCTTCTCTCGTTGGAGGGGATGGATTTGGGTGGTCTTGTACGTTTATCTGCAAAACAAAAGTCAAGTCTGGAGCCCTGCAATTGAGGAGGGCCTCAAAATGTTTTCTGTTATTATTTCTAATTTTAGTATTTTTTTTATAATTGTGATTATATGTATATAGTATATATTTTTTGTAATATATGAAATATGTGATTAACCCAAAGAAGACAGCATAGCAGGGAGCATTCATATGTTCAAAAATATCAAATGTTATGAAAAAATTTGTGGCCATCTGTTGAGAAAGAATCCAATTAGATTGACGGACCTTATTGATACAGTTATCTCCTCCTTTTTATTTTCTGTTATTTTTCTTTATATACCTATAAATTATTTATTATTTATTTTTATTTAATTATTCATTACTTTTTATTTAGTTTTATTAAATTTTTTATTTATTTCTTATTTGTTTATTTAATTCTAGTTTTATAAAAAGTATTACTAAAAAATGGATATAAATAATATATATACATTTGATCAAAACTAGGCGTTGATGACCAATCGGTTTTACTTCTCAAATTTGGACCAAACAACCAACCAACCAACTTTACTGTTACCTAATTTTTATGAAATGAAGACCCACCCTGCTTGGTTCCAGGAGGTAGAAAAAGACTTACAGAAAATGGAGATTAGCTGTGAGGATATTCAAGAATGCAATTGTCTTCGGATAAAACTAAATACCCACCAGGGTTTTCAGGAAATACCAATAATGAAGGTATAAAAGAAATGGACGTAGGAAAGAAAGGAGAAACACTGGCAACGTATGGCAAGATCAATGCTAAGTGAGTACTGTTGAAATGGCCCCTGGTGATTTTCATCTTTTATCAGGCGAATACAGAAAAAAAATATTTTATATTGGTAATTCATTTTTCGAGATAAATAAATGTTAATAATTTTTAACAATAATCTTTCAAGGCTTTCATGTTGTGTACCACGTCCTTAAATGAGAGGTGTGTAACATGGTGTTACATTGGTACCAAATACAAATTTTCAGCTGTTTTCGAGTTGTGGGCGAATAGTACTTTATTTATTTTTAGGGCAAGAACTTATTATAAACATTCTTCGGTGGTTTACAAACAATATATCTCAATCTTGGAAAATAAACTAACGCTTATAGTCGACAACCAAATAGATAGCAAATAAATCCCCAAATCCGGGAGGCAGACACTACATCACATGTTCGTATTACGATGCATCTCAGAGAAAGCATGGGACAGAAATAAGATTATAAACAAGGCATTTCTCGATCTGAAAGGAGCATTCTACCCTGTCCCTATATTGGAAATATGATTGCTAAATATCTCTCCGTTGATCTTATCACTGCAATTAAATCAGTATATCTGGAAGCGAAAGTAGTACTTAGGTTTAATGGATGGGAATCCAAGCCTTTCTCTAGTAGCGGAGGTGTAATGCAAGGAGACAGCTTAAGTCCTCTTCTATTTATAATATTTATAGAGGAAATCTGTGAAGTTTGTAAGCGTCGTCGTAATGGTCATCGGCAAATGGAATAAGAGGAATGTTATATTTCAAAGCTTATATTATTGTCTGTCGATGATACTGATTGCAGACATGAAAGACAAGCTGCAGCAAGCCCTGGAGACATCAAGAAAAGCAAAGTCTTATTGCTATCTAGAGAGGAACTAGAGAACGTCCAGCTGATTTGGGAGGTGCTTGAAGTTGTACTAGAATAAACATACCTAGTAACAATCTATAACAACTTGGAAAAAAAATGGAAAAAAGGGATATTCAAAGCCAGCTAGGTTTACTACCTCATTAGCAACAGTGTATTTGGGCTACGCAAAAGTATTGGGCACGTAAAAGTCAGTTTTACCTCCCAACCCTCACTGAAAATGAAAGCTGAGTAATCCTAGACTAGCAAGCTAGGCACGTGACAGCTGCTGAGATGAAACTCTTGCGGAGTGTCATTGCAGATGCCAGAAGGAACGACATGAACTCATAATAAAGCAGCTGGAAGTAATGGATGTAAGGTGTTCAGTAAAAACCGACAGCTAAAGTGGTTTGGCTACGTTTGTCGGATGGAGGAAGAGAGAGATACAAGAAAGATCAGTTCAGAGTTTCCTAGCAGGAATATATTCACCAGATCTTAGGGGGAAAGAGGCAAAACCCTCCAGGAAATGATGTAGCTTAGTAGGGACTAAGCGGCATGACTGCATTGCATGAATGCTCCTCCTCGCTAAGTAATGGCATAGCATAAGAGGAGATTATTTCGAAACAATCACTGCTGAAAATTAAAGTTTGACATTTACAATACATCCTTTAATGTATGCGAGGAATTAAATGTTATATGCAGTTGTTTACTTACTTTTTTTTACTTGTTAGGATTTGAGATATATATATTTTTCTTAAATTGTTATTAGTTTTATAATTATATATTGACGTTCATCCCGTTCGTTAAAACAGATACAAATTAGTTCAGAGCTTAGGGATGAGTTTAGTCCCTCCGAAGGGAGATGGATAGGGAACAATGTAACTGTAAGGAATTGGCGAGGGGGCAGCGGACGGCCCTAACCCAGTTAAGTGGTCCTATCCGAGGTGATATTAATTGTAGATAAGGCTTGGTAGTTATAAGTCCGCCTTGGCTCGGCCTCGCTAAGGCTCATCCAAAGTTTTCTTATTAATAATTCCGGGGAGTGAGCTAAGTCGGCCGGCGGAGTTGCCAACAATAATTAATAAAATGATCCACCAGGCTGGAATATCCTTCAATTAAAACTTTGCCCCTCCCCCTAACCAAGTTGGGGGGCGGGGCTTCTAATTAAAATATGCCATAACTTGAGAGCAGCTCCTGTTAGACAATATGACGTGGCCATGCTCCAAACTTCCCGGGCACATGTACTCCCGGCTCGTTCACTTTCCGTCCCCATTCCTTTCCTGTCTCCCCCCCCCCTCCCCCGTGTCTCGCTTTTCACTTCTTGAATAATCTCCATACTAACTTTCCTACTATTCCTTCATATCACCTTAGCCCAATCGAGGCAATGTTATGCCTTTGTTAAACAAATTTGGTTTGATTCATTGTAAGACTAAATCAAATCGGGAATTCTATAAAATTCAAAAGTAAACTACCAATAATGATTATAATCAATTATAACTACCTTATAAGTATCTTTTACCTACATTGTTTTCCGTATAGGCACATTAGGGACAACGATTCGCTACCTGTGGTCTAGAGGTTAGCATATCAACCAACTAAGCCCAAGATCACGGGTTCGTAGCCCTATCCCAGGTAACCCTAGGACTTTTTAAAGAAGTCAAAAATCCTTAGTTATGCGGCCCTTCGGAAGTTAAACGGGGGTTCTGAGCCTGTAAGGTACTCGTTAAATATCTCTATCCTCATTAAACCTGGATAGGCCAATTTAGAGTAGCATCGTCCGATTAGCCATAGCAACATAAAACTGACGTTAAAATAAATTACTTTAACACTATGATTTAAATTTAATTATTAAATTATAATAAGTGACTTTAAATAAATAAATCGATGCAATCAGGGCAATTTCGTTTTCCAAAAAGAAGTTAGATAATAATTTATTTCTTAAATTATTAATAACTCATTTTACGTTAATCATCATTTGATATACAGCACAACATTTATAATAATTTTTTACGTTTTTATAACAACTTATTATAACATTAAATTAAGTAATTTGAATGTATTATAAGAGGCCATTTTATTGTATTTCTTCTTCTTTTAATGGGTCAACAGTTTGCAGGCTGTAGTGCAGTAATTCTTCAGTCCATAACCAGGATCCTGCGGCCATCCTCCGTTAAGCCATCCATCCATCTAACACGCGGTCTACCTCTTCGCCATGTACTATAAACGGCCTCACCCAGTTTATTCTTGGGGATTCCATCCTCTGACATTCGAGCCACCTGCCCAACTTACTTTAATTTTTCTTTTATGGTTGCAATCACAGGCTCAGCAAGGAGGTTATATATTTCTTGATCACTTCTCTTGAGGTATTTTCGAAGACAGCATATTGGATACGATATCAATACACACAATGGTGGTCATGCATATAGATGTCACATTCTTTTCTTCTTTCCAGTATTATAAGGAGGGAGTAGATTCGATCGATAATTGATCTACCTCTGCGAAATTCGCACAGGTATTTTCTGAGTGAACCCACTAAATACGGGAAAGGTGGCATGTTCAAAATGTTTCAAAATATTTTGTAGGCAAGCGATATACCGCGCTGATTTTTGCTTTCCAGTACAGTCATTGAATAACCAGGTATATTTGAATATACCTGGTTTTTGATATCAATGACTCTTCTGCTTCCTTCGTTAAACCAGTTATTTCTTCTCTGATAAAATTCCACTCCGATTTGATCTGCGGCTGGAATTGCTTCGATACTGCCCCACATTTGTTCTACATCGTAAGCATGCGATGAGAGATGAGATCAAGTTCTCTTTCAACCCTCATCCAACTTATTGGGGCCCTTAAGCTTAATGGTAGTAAAATATTTACTTTTTTGGCCCTTTTTTTTATTTTGGAAATTATAGATCCTATTTTTGCTAAGGTGAGGAGATGTTTCGAGTCAACGTTTGTTCTTCTGTACATTCTTACATCATTCTATCTTATGCCTGTCACTTCAAAATCAAAATATGTGCTATCGATTAACAATGAGTCCATCAGGAGACTGCCATGTACCTTTATGTATATGTTTGTGTGGGAAGGAAGTACTACCAATATTGAGGTTCTGTGATTCAAGTTTATCATCCGATGTCTATTATCGTTGTATATTTCATATAGGCTATGCTTTTAGATTGTTGTACTTAAACTTTTCTTCCGACTTTAGCATTAAAGTCACCTGCGACGATCTTGTTACATGGTCTTGATATATGTATTTATTGTGGTTTAATTTGGTCATTGAATTCTTCCTTATCTTGTCTTCAGAAATCTCAGTTGGTCATTTGTAGATATGCAATCTTTCTTCACAACTTTATGATTACAGAATACTTTATCTTTTCTATATGTTCTTTGCCATTCCATCTAATTTTCTGGATTGCAGTTAATTATATATCTGAGAGAGAAATGCTTTATTTGCAGCGTGCTGTCCAATTATATTGGATTGCCTTAATACACAGCATACTGATCAATCCGTATCGGACTTAATGTACATTACAATTTGTTTGTTTTAAACGCATACTTAAAAACTATATGAAGCGCTGTATGATTGTAATGTGTCAAAACATTCCAATTGACTATATCCGCATTTCACCTTTCTTGCTTGATTATTTAGATGTTTCATAAATATATTTGATTTATTATTCTTTTGATGGTGATTATTTTTAAATATTTTTATTTTGAAGATAAAAGATTTGTCTTGGCTGGGATTCGAACCCAGGTCATCCGCATCTCTAGCGCGGTGCTCTAACCATCTGAGCTACCAAGGCTCTTAACCAAGCCAGACAAATCTATTCTCTTCACTGATCCTGTATCCCCGTGTTCTCGCAATGTTTGTGAGGTATACATGGTGGGAGAATGTGCATTGAACATTACTTTAATTAGGATCTAGTTGACTTAAGTCAATTTTATATTTATAATTTATTTTGTATTTATTATTCTTTTGATGGTTATTATTTTTAAATATTTTTATTTTGAAGAGAAAAGATTTGTCTTGGCGGGGATTCGAAGCCGGGTAGTCCGCATCTCTAGCGCGGTACTCTAACCATCTGAGCTACCAAGGCTCGTTACCAAGCCAGACAAATCCATTCTCTTCACTGATCCTATATCCGCATATAGACCATATAGACAAATCTTTTCTCTTCAAAATAAAACCATAAATATTTTTGTTCAAGACGATTGGGTAATACCACCTAGGAGAACCATTGCTCAAGAATAGGTTAGAAATATGAAGAGAAAATGTATAAGTAATATAATGACTTAGATATGAATTAGGTAGTGCTTGAGTGAATGGACAATGTTGGTTGGGGTGCGGTTGTTGTATAATATTATTAATAGTACCTACTTATAATGTGCCAAAGTTTCGGTCTAACGTTTAAGCCATCATCAGGGCAGAAGGATCAGTGTCTTGTGGATATACATGGAGTGAAATCTACTAATATTCGGGACTCTTAAGGATTGCCTGGATGACGCGGAGTGATGCACGGAGAACTAAGACGATTGGTACGATACAGAATCTTATATGTGGAACATCCGGAAGTATTACGAAATTAGGTTGCACCGAATGTTCCAAAATGTGGACTAATGGCGGAAGCTCGAGCTTGAAACTGAATTGCCGAAGAGCAAGAAGAAGAAGAAAGACATAATAGAAAAAAAATAAATTAAGATCTTAAAAAGGGAATTCGAAATATTATTATAATAAATAAATAAATATAGACGAATTTAAATGAAAATCCATACTATTGATCGGGAGAAATGATTGTTGACTCGACTTTATGCTGTAACAATGAAGAGCCGATTTAGGCTGACAAAGGCAATACAAGGAGATTAGCCTGGGAGGGAGAGAGAGAGAAGAAGAGACTCAAGTTGGCCGCCTCGAGATCAACAAGGGCCGCCTCGAGAGATCGCTTTAATCGTTATTTGATTACAATATAGTGACCACTAATAGCCAGTCTCGACAAACTAGCCTCCTCTCTCACCTCCTAACTGTCCACTCTCCCCCTTCTGTGTCCTCCAGCACTTAATGACCAATCATTGTCTTAGTCCTTAAATCGCGATATTTTTCTAGAAAAAATAATTATTTTCTACTTTTCATTACTATATGCTGATTATTATAGTGCTGTCCCATGATAGTCCTCAATTTTTTGTTAATTTTCTTTAATTCTTTAAAATTAAACATTCTTAATAATAGAATTTTGTAATAATCAATCTTATTGCCGTGATACTTGCCGAAATTTCCAGCGCTGCCAACCGCACGCGAGTAAATAAAAATCTTGAGGTTTCATACGAAAAGTTAATTTAACTAATTAAAAAACATTACAAATTGTGAATGTAAACCATCCTCAAACCCTCTTTAATATTCACAAAAAAGTTTACCCAAATAATTCCAATCTTGCGGGAGTTCAGTTACGTACATAGAAATAGTAGAGTTTTATATATAAAAATGGAATAACAGGCAAATAAAGTGCATTAAACACGATTTATCTATAAATACACACAAGTTATTACTTATCACCATATTAGAAATAAAGAATGGTAAATAAGAGAACCTGGACTGTAATTAATAAAGCTTGAGTATGACAAATGATGTACAAGCAGCATCTCCAGTAGGAAAGAATTAATATTATAGTGGTTTCTAGAACGACTAGAACTAGTTACTTTTTCAGCATTCATGCACCCACCTGCTAAAAGTGCAATAATACTGTTCTCGTAGTCAAAGAATGTTTCAGATCGAACCATTTTGACAATATGAGATGAAAATGGTTGACTGGATGATCTTATGTAAAGGAGATGGTTGGGGGGTGCAGTCAATAAGAACACCGAAAGTGTACTTCTTACTTAGAGTACACTCTAGCCGCGATCTGTAACGGCCACGCTTCCCATCATTCGCCCTGAAGATGACCTACACTGTAGGTCGAAACGTCGGCACATAATATAAGTACTTCACTTATTCGGTGTTCTTATTGACTGCACCCCCCAACCATCTCCTTTACATACATTTTGACAATAGTTATGGAGGAGATGTTTTAAGGATAAAAAAGAGGTAGCAAGTACGATTTTCTTATTAACAAATTACAATTTAGAATTTTATGAAATTTCTAGGCGCCGATGGCACTTGGTGCGAGAGGCAATGGGACAAAAATATATAACTCAACTTATTAGTAAAATAGAAGAAAGGCTGCTAATTATATTAATAATGATAAATCAATAAAAATCTGGAGACGTTCGTGAACGTGAAATTGCAAAAGAACCCGATACTTTCTTCTTTTCAATATATAATCAGAACTTCTAGCGGATTCTAGTGTTTTTGGTGTTGGTGATTTTTTTCGGTCTTTACTAAATGCAATTTAGTGCTCTCCGTTTCATTATTTGAAATTAACGTTAAGAAGTTTTGTATCATCAATCTTGCTGGATTAGTCTTTATTCTACTTAAGCACATGTCCAACTTAGTCACCAATATTTAACGAGAAGAGAAAAATGATAGAAATGTTTTAATGCTGTGTCCATTCAAATTGCAAGCGGAATAAAACCTTATCTAACAGCTGCATAGATTTTACTATATAGTTTTTTTAAAACATATGTATCCAAGTATTTCATGGTATCCTTGAATCTCATTCTGCCATTAATGGACTCGCAGAATCTCTTACAGATCTCCAACCAGAGACAGCTCATCTAAAAAGCCGCAGATGTCAGTTCCTGGAAGAAGGCCAAGGAGAAGACCTGAAGACGTAAGACCGGGGATGTAAAACAGAGGACTTTGGAAGCCGTTGGGATTTCCATATTAGATGAAGGGACGGTAATCTGTTATTCGTAGGGCCTAAGACGTGCCAAGGCCCCGTGTAGCTGCTAAGATATTGCCCTGAGGGCCGAGCACTATTAATTACAGTCTTCCTCATCCAGTCTTAGCCCTCCTCCCTCCGCCCGATCTATTTAGCTCTAATAAATGGAAAGGCATAATTTTAATGGTGGGCTTTATAGTACATCTTTCATTTGTAGTTGCCATCTACTTCGCTTCTATTACATTGCAGGAGCCTACTGTTGTATATAGCCCTAAATTATATTTCAACCGTGTACCTTTACTAAATAGTGTTTTAGTATGTTTCATTTTTTTTTATTTTAAGGTACTCGTATTCACATATTAACTATTTAGTCCATGTGATAGTGTGAAAAAAGGAATAAAAATGAAATAGTGGAAAGATATCTTTTATTACTATTTTATTTTTCTTTCCTCTTTTCGAAGGGACCACGTGCCAATTCTAAAACGACCACTGAATCTCGGAGACCAGTTTTTTTTTTCTCCAACTCTTCTCCAAATAGTGATTTTCTCCATTATGTAAAAACGTTTCTGTGATCACCATGTAATATTTTATTTTACATAGATGATTGAATAATTAAAATAGTAAAGAATGGAGCTTTTAATAACATTATGAATGATAATTGTTGACCTTGAAAATATATGTGGAAGAATGTGGCCCGGGTAGAGGTGTTCAGTGACCTCTACCCGGACCACTTTCTTCCACATATTATTTTTATTATTTGCGAATTAGCCAATTAGTTAATAATAATTACGCAAAGTATTTAGAGGCGTGCATTTACTTTTGTTTGTCACTATAATTCTTTCATTCTTTGATTCGTCCACTTGGTCAACTTGCCACTTATGAATTTTGAATCTACAGATTATCTGTTTTAGGGTATCCTAAGGTGTAATGCATGTCAGTAAATCAAATCTTATTTGATTGTGTCTTATTGTGCCAATTATTATTGACCCGTTTTTTCATAGAATTCGACTATAAGTTTGCTAATTGTGCCTGGTTTCATCATGCTTAATATCGCTATGAATATAAAGTATTGTTTTATTTCTTGTTTGCTTCTGAGCCGGTATTGTTTACTGGAATGAAGAATTTTAAAAAAAGATCAGATTCATACTGATTGTAGTTCAAACTGAGGCGGGTGGAAACCGTAAAATTACAAAAAAATCTACCAAAAAATTAAAAGAATCTAGGATACGATGCGGAAATGGAGACTGACATTCCTCGGACATCTGAACAGACTGAACAGACAAAGATCGGCAACGTTGACTAGACAAGTGAAGAAAGATTTTGAAAAGTTGAGCATTACTGTTTCAAATGTAGAAAGCTAATTCGGGAGGATGGAAACCGCGAAGTAACAGAGAAACCTACCATAAAGTTGAAATAATTTCGGATATAATGCCGAAGAGGAGGCTGACATTCTTCGGTCAAAGAATGGTCTACAAAGATTGTTGAAATTGTTTTTTTTATTTGAGTGGAAGAAGAAGACTATTACAACGTGGACTGATGAAATGAAGAAAAATTTAGAATAGTTGAATATTACGTAGTCTCATATGTCAGAAAGAAGAGAATTTATGAGCAGAATGAAAAATTTGGAACGGTTTCAGGAAGAAAAAAGGCTAGAGAAGGCAGAAACTGTACAGAGGACCTAAAGAAACGTTCTGGTGAACGCATGCAAGAATATTGGAGACTGAGAAAACTCCAGCAGAAGAAAGGAAAATAACTTTTTTACATGATCCGAAATGATTAATTCCAAATAAAAGTTGCACAAAATAAAAGTTTAAATAAAAATGCTGGGTTAAATACTTACATTTTTCCGCTTTCACTGTATTTAAAAACAATACATTCAGATCTTCAGAATATATATAAATTATATATAATTTGATCAACGGGTAGTACAATTAAATGAAAAACCTGTTCCAGACCGTGAATGGATCTGGGGTTCACTACATGGTAGAGACTATACTGTTTCAATAACAACGGTTGTGCAAGGAGGTGATTTGTCCTAGATCATGCTCATCCGCAAGATTTTCTCCCTTTTTTTGTGTACCAACTTTACACAGGAGAGTCCTTGATCCTATATGATCCATCTCAGGCTAATATATATATATATATTTATATTTATTTACCTTTATATTTATATTTATTTATTATTTGACGTGAAACAGCTCTGAAGGACTATGATGTAGCGTTTTTTTTTTTTCTCGGCCAAACTTTGCCTCATGGTTTAACTGAAGGCTTTTCTTCTTTCTTCTGTCCAGGTCTTGGATGGAAATTTTTCTCTGTCTGCCACTAGTACCACATTTTTTTAGGAATTTTTTATATTCCGTTCGGTTTTTGTAAGAAATGTAGTGTGATCCCGTGTACCTTGTTTTATTTGTTCTGTGTAGCCTTGTTTGAATTTATAGCCTCCTCGTTCATCTTGTGACCATAAAATCTGAGTCTTCTAACTCTCATTTCTGTTTCCAAGTTGCGTATTTGACAGTAAATTTCTTTGTTAGATTTCAGCCGGTATCCTTATGGTGTTACTTTGGGCCCGTGGATTCTCCTAAGAATCCTTCTCTCTATTTTAAGAAGTTTATCTAAACTGGGAAAGCACATAGTCTCGGTCCCGTACAATATCACTGGTTTTACCACAGTATTGTAGTGCTTGATTTTGGCATTTTTGGAGAGGCATTTTTGATTAAACATACTACACGTTAAGTAGCATAAATTATCCATTTCAGATAAGTTTCTGCTTATTATTTCGCCCAGATATTTAAAACTTTTAACCGCCTGAATTTTACCGAAATCTGTTTTCACTTCTTTCTTACTAAAGTGGGGGTTTGTAGTCATAAATTTGGTCTTTTCAACGGAGATTCTAAGTCCAATTTTTTCAGCTACCTTCTTGAAGGAATTTATTTGCCCAATCGCCTCTTCTTCCGACTCTGCCAGTAGGGCCAAGTCATCCACAAAAGCCAGACATTTTACTAGGATATTGCTCTTCTGATTTCATACCTTAGCTGCTGATGTTTCTTTTCCCCATGCTGTCTTCATAACTTTGTCGAGAACAACGTTGAAGAGCATAGGTGAGAATAGGTGAAAGTCCGTCCCCTTGTCTCACACTGGTTTTTATCTTAAACGGTTTACTGATATTTCCTCTTAATTTTATTTTTGATTTGGTTTCTGTTAAAGTTTCTTTTATTAGGTTTATGGTCTTTTGATCGACTCCGTATTCCCTCAGGGTTTTCAGTAGGGTTTCTCTGTCTAAGGAGTCGTATGCTTTTTCAAAATAGACAAAAGAGATATAAAGGTTATTATGTGGTCTATAGAGATAGTATTTTATCAGAAATTTTAGACTAAGTATCTGTTCTTGGCAGGATCATTCTTTTCTGAATCCTCCAGGGTATTCTTCTATTTTGTCGTTCACTTGTGATTCTATCCTGCTCAATAGGGCTTTAGAGGAAATTGTGTAGGTCACCGGCAAGAGAGAAATTCTCCTGTAGTTGTTCACATCGGTTTTCGCGCCTTTTTTGTGAAGAGGGTGGATTGGGGAGCTTTTTCCATTCTTCTGGTATTTTCTCTTGTTCCCAGCCGTCCATTAGTACTTCTGTGAATTTTCTCTTGAATTCCTCACTGAAATATTTCCACATTTCTGCTAGGACGCCGTCTTCACCAGAAGCCTTGCTGTTTTTTAGTCCCGCGATAATTTCCTCTATTTCTTCTTCGTCAGGTGGATCCGAGTCCATATTTTGCGGGGTATTTTTTTTCATTAGGTTCCACCCAATTCAGAAGCTCCTGGAAATACTCTGCCAAAATTAAGCAGTTTTCTTCGTCTGTTAGTGCCAGGATGCCGTATCTTTTCTTCAGTGCAAGTCCCCTGGGGGCGAAATTCCCCCAGTGTTCCCTCAAAGGTGTTTTGGAAAAGTTTGGTGTTGTTCTTCTTGAAGTTTTCCTCCATTTCCACTAGTTGTTGATTAAGGAATTTTCTCTTTCTTTCTATTATTATATATATATATACAAGGTATTTACTTAATTATTAAGAGCAAATATTTCTAAATCCTTATTAACTCAGCCTAAGAAGGTATTACACCCTCGGCGTGAACAGGTATTTGTTTAGTTCTTGGCCTCCAGATAGAAGGAACCGCTCGATATACACCAGATTCTCCCCTCCCTTCCTTTTAAACCAACCTTACCTTCGTTAAGCAAACCGTATCCTACTCTACAGAATTTGAAATAGTCTTATTATGTTTTGTTCTTTGTTCTTAATATGTGTTTTGGTTTACGTTGTTATATTTTTCTACGAAATAAGTGTAATATCCCGTTGGGTTACAAGCGAAATACGCCAAGCCAAAAAATTATTTAGCGAAAACCCTGATAAAAAAGCTATAGAACATAAGAAGAGATATTTCTACTGATAGAACCCACTAATTCATATCTTTATTTCTTTATTTTTTCAACCTTTCGTAATAAAGTACTTAAGGCTTTTTAATCAGCGTTTTCTCAAAACCAAGATCGAAATTTCTAATCTATGAAAGGCACAGGAACAGAGTTAACTGACAATTAATGTTGCGAAGATGGTGGTAATGCACTCTGATATTTTCATAGTAAAAAATTAAGCATACATATACATCACACACTAAGTTCATCAGAGCAAAACGCTAATTTAATCTAATTTAAATCAAAACGCTTGGATAAATGGCCAGGTTCATCTATCCCTGAACTTTAATCACTAGACCTAGCTCTAGAAACAATAAATAATTAGCTGTTTATTAGGTTCTTTAATAATGAGCTAAAGAGAGTCCATTATGTTAAACCGTGTTTCAAAAAGAATAGAATATCTTTTAATTAAGCTCAGAACTTATAAGATACACTAACGTGGAATAATATAAAATTCTTCGGACGAAATCCGCTAAATTATTTATTTGTTTTTCTTCAATGTTTCGTAATTTCACCAAGTACACTAGCCTTTTCTCAAAATCATGTTTTTGGCATAGTCTATTTCACTTGTAACCCCACGATCTATTATTTAAAATATGAAATAGACTTTGAATTCGCCTATTTATATTCCTTTAAATGTTCAACAGGTTTTATATGAAAAGCATTAGAAAACGTGGAATAATTACTGAGATACGGGGTCGTTCGCATTTCCAAAAATTTAATTTAAACAAGCAGAAGTTGGTTTGCTTAAGTACGTATTTTGATGTGGTTCTTAGAGGGAATTGCATAATATTTTATTATTCAAGAAGATTCTATATGTTTTGGTTTTACGTTTTACGTTAAGATTCTATTTGGTTTTACGTTTTTCTTAAGATATTTTTTATTTATTTCTCTCAAAAGAAAGAAATATTGAAGTAGAATTGTTTTTTTTTAAATTGTCAATAAGTTAAATTTTTAAATCTAGTATAATCATAATACATTGAAACTATGATTCCTTTTTTAATATTCTTTTAGAGTCAGTGATGCTATGGAGTAATAAGAATTATAAAAAAAAGCAAGAACACAATGGTTTTTGCACTATTACTAATATTTATAATTCAAGAAAATGATATTCTAAAGTGGTTCTTTTTTCCGGTATTAGAGTGAGGTTTCGGGTTTTTGGTAAGGCGCTTTAACTGCATGTATTTTGCGCCATTTTCTTATTTATATATATGTTCATACACACGCACACACGTACTTGTTAATGATTATTAATTGCTAAATTATTAAATAAGAATTCGGTAGTATTTCTCTAATATAGTTATAAATATATAACTATTATTATTATATTATTATTATTACTATTAGGTATAAATATATACCTAGAGATAACCTAAATTACGGTATTAGGTGCAATTCTACCTCATTGAGCTATTCTGTTATGTCCCTTGCTGGTCCGAATGGTATTTGCAAAATCTCTAAATTGTAAGACATTTCAAAGAGCTTATACAATGCTGTCACAACCAAAATGGAATTTAAGCTAAAATGTCACATCTGCATATTGGTGAATGCATAGTTTATTTCTATTTACCATAAAATCTGCATAGTAGTTGAATTAATCTAATGTTATAGTGTTATGGAGGCATCTGTTCTGTTACAATTCTCGAGTCGATCCTGTTCATTGTATTTCCACTGAGCAAGATCTGCTGAATTCCTTTGTTTGCTGAGTCCTGCAAGAATATTGCAGTTTGGAATAGAATATTATTGCCCAGACACCTGATGTGCCTTTTTGCGTAGCTGATTATGAAACCGAACTTGTTTATACTATACCCTTCACCCAATGATTGCATAATGTGATCACCATCAGTTTGGAGTTTGTTGTTGGAACTCTGAATACTTGGCTATCTATGAATGCTTATCTACTATGAATGCTTGGACAGCTAGCTGTGATGATCGAAATTAGTCTGTCACTTTACCTTCTTTAACTTCGGTTTGGGTTTAGCTATTATCTCTACCTGATTGACTGACGAATGTCCATTTAAGAATCTAGAAATTCACTCTTAGTGTTTTTATATCTGTTCTCCATACATTGACATATTTACACTTCATACTTGTACTATGTGGGACCTTTCATTACAACGACTATCTCCACAGTCCGTGTGGGTTTGTCCTGATGGCCTTAGTATATGTAACACTGATGTATGTGTATGCTTTATATTTTACTATGAAAATCAGAGTGCATTACTACCATCTTCGCAACATTAATTTTCTGTTTACTCTGTTCCTGTGCCATTCATAGATTAGAAATTTCAATCTTCTAGTTAATTTTTCATATGCGTTGTCCTTAATAATAATCAAAACAGCTTAAGCTTCTTTGTGCAATAGATCTAAGAACTTCTTTAGCAGAAAGTCTGTAGGTCGCGGCTTTATGTCAGCAAAATGAATTAAATGCTTGATTGCTGAAGTATAAATACGGTACACTAAAGTCAAATAATCTTATTATGTTTTCATAAAGCCATCTATAATAATATGCTCAGAAGCAATATATCGCTGTAAGTATTCTTCCATGTTGCGTTGAATCTCTAGTAAATTAGCGCAGGATTTGAATCGACAATTTGAATTATTGCTTCAGCTGTCGTAATGCTTTCAGCATTTTAATCATTGCTCATGCAGTGTGAGATTCCTTTCTGCACAGCCCGGACCACACCGTGCAACCCTCCACCAATTCACTTCTGTTTCATTCCAGATTTGTTTTCGCGAAAAATTCTTTTTCAAGGGTATGTTGGGGTCTTCCTGTAAACCTTCTTCTTTCGACCTTAGGCCTCTTATATTATCTTGGCGAACCAGTTGTTTTCAGTTCTTTAGACTTGTCCAAACCATCTGAAACGGTTTTCCTTAATAACTTTTTCTGCTGGTCCCACTCTGAAGTCTGATCATGGTTTTATAATACTTTCAAAGTTTCTAATACGAGTTTTTGGATCAGGGACAATAGGTATTTAAATAGCTATATACTTACATATTAATAATAATACTATAGTTAAATTGACCTTGTTTTATATTTGGGTTGGAATATTACATAAATATAGAGTAAGTAATAAAAAGCCTTAAGTCTCTAAAATACTGAAAAAAACAAACACTCAACGTTTTGCCAATTTAATCTTCATCAGGACATACCACCAAGAAGAAAATTAAAAAATTCTTGTCTGGAGTTGTTTGTAGTGCGTCTTGGAGCAAGGTTGCAGTCTCTATTTGATGGGTATGTTGGTGTGGGATGTGCCGTACTTCTTCCTTCATGTGATCTTCTTTTTTCTTGTGGGCTCTGATAATGCCTTTGATAACGTTGACTGATTATTGTTTTTTTCAGGATTTCAGAGACTTAATCCTTTGTTTGGTTTTTTTTTTAGTTTTTGCTCACTTTTATTGATTTAATTTTTTTTAAATGTATTCATAACAAGAAGTGAAACTATATATATTCTATACCCGTTATAGAAACCTGTATTGTTATTCTAAAGGGACTTGCCCCAGAATAAATAAAGACTTTATTATTATTATTATTATTATTAAATAACTAACAAAAAATCTGATTTGGAGTTGTCGTAGTTTAGTATATATAATGGTTTCATAGGACTACGCAAAGAAGTCTTTAACAATAAATGTCTTATTTTTTTTATATCACTTCGTCTTGGAAATATCGTTTAGTTAAAATTCAACCCTTCTCTTAAGACTGGCCTTCACACCTTCGCAGACAAGAGTGTGAACCTGATGGCCACTCACCTTTGGTATATAACGACACCTTAGACGAGAGAGGCGTAGTGCCTATTAGATTAGCGAAGGGCCAAAGGAGGCCGGGCTCCTTAAGGAGGACGAGCCATTAGAGCCGCTTTGATTGGCCGTATCAATTTACACATGATACGCTCCCCCGCATCAATTTTAATGGCAGCTCGGTTTTCTCCCTTGAATAAACTCGGGACACAAGACGTCCCCGCTGATAATATTGATGAAGGAGGGGGAGGAAGAGGTTCCTCCTTCTCTTGGCGGGAGGGTGTGTTGCTTAGTGACGCTCCCCCCTCAGTAACCATGGTAACCTGACGTCACCTGTCATCTTCACACGGCCAAGATGGCTGCTTCGAGACGCTCCCTACGAAATCGTTAGGAGGGAAGGGGTGGGGCCAAGAAACCGCTCGATACACACCGCTCTCAGCCCTTCGTTTAAAACCTAGCTTCATCTTCCCTCCGGGATCTCCTCCGGCTCTGTTCAACGCCTCTTCTCGCCCAGCTTTAAAAAAAAATATAAAAAAATTACACAAAAAATCGTAAAATAAAAAAACAGAAAAAAGTCATATAACTAAAAAATATATTTTTTTTAATTCCTGAAATTTTAAAAAATAAAGTTTTAAGTTTCCCCTTATTTGATTACTACCGCCGGATTTGTACAAGTAGTTTCTCTACTTGTCTTTATCGATGCCATTATGCTTCATTTCTTCCATTTACTTGTTGTATTCTTATAATAAAGTTGTAAATTTTAATGAATAAATAATAGTTTTTTCAAATATCACCTTATACTTTTATTGAAACATTCTATTATTAAACTAAAACTTGCCCAACTATTTGGTTGCATTGTATTTTATTGCTAATTAATGTAACAATTTACTTTAGTAATTGTTTATGGGATCGGATTCAATAAAGGTGCGCCTAAAGACTGTTCGATAAGTGGAAGCTATAGTAGGCATAATAGCTTATTCTCTACCCTTTTCTGTTACTGATTAGTACTCCAGATAACATTTTTTTTTTATTTACTTGTACCACTACAACCCGTGAATGGTCTAGGGTATCAGTACATACAGTAGAGACAGTACTGTTTCTTGCACAACGGATGTGCACCGAGGTTGTCGATGTGCACCGATGTCCTCGATCAAGCTCAACCACCATATCTTGCCCCTTATTTAGGGTATATAGAGACTGGGTGAGCCCCAGGAGGGTTCTAGATCCCACAGGATCCATCTCCGGCTACTAACAGATTTAATAAAAGTTTTAACCGCAGCCGGATTTGAACTTAGGACCTTCGGCGTGGCAATTCAGCGCTCTACCATTGAGCCACTCCGCTCCCAGCATCTGGATTGATTCTTTAATTGACCATTTTTCCTGTTGGAATATTCACTGATCCAATATTTGGTAAAAAGGAGCACATTGGAGATATTTTATTTAAAGATTAAATATTAACACCATCTCTTATTACATTATTTGATCTGCTAAAGTTATAGTTTTTGCAATATAATAATAAATGAATAAAACATAAAATATACCATCTCTATGGTTTTAAATACTAACAAAACATCTCATTTTTAAAACCATTTTTATATTATTTATGCAACTACTTCTCCAGAAAATTTGTCGTCAGTCAGTCCTCGATTTGGAGGATTATGAAGGATAACCAACTAATGGTTTCTTAGCAGTTCATTACACTATTCTCTTTTTAATCTCCTAAAAACTCAGGATAACAGAGAGGAAAAACAGAAAGAACAAGAGGTTATGGTAACTTTATATGAAAATAAGAATTTGTAGTTAATATGGGTCTTGTTAAACCTATTGTATAAAAAATTCTATCTATTGAACATGCAGTTTTCAAAAGTTGTTGCTACTTTGTGGTATTAACAATACAGACATTGAAATAATTTTGTTTAGGTAATTTGTATCCTCAATATTGTATAATTTTTTGTTAATATTTAATTTTTAAATATTTTTATTTTGAAGAGAAAAGATTTGCCTCCGCAAGGATTCGAACCCGCGTTCGAGTTCTCTGTCTCTCCGTGACAGTATTCTACCAATTGAGCTACCGGAGTCGCCTCTCAGCCGAGACAAATCTGTTCTCTTATTTGATCCCATGTCCCCGTGTTCTTGCAATTTTTGCGATGCATACACGAGAACGAATGTTCTTTGAACATTACTTTAATTTTAGGATCTTTTTGATAAACGTAATATTACTATTTATAATGTAATTGTTTTAATTTTTAGTCTGAGGCGACTCCGGCAGCTCAATTGGTAGAGTACAGTCACGGAGAGACAGACGACCAGGGTTCGAATCCCGGCCGGGGCAAATCTTTTCTCTTCAAAATAGAAAAAAATAATACTTTCTAAATTCAATTTTTTCCTTTATTTATATTTTCGTTGGATTGGAATGTCATACTAAAAATTGCCCAATTATTTGGTTTATTATTTAGATTTGGCAGTCAATAGTCAAGTTTTAGTTCTCTATCACCAAAGAGATTTATGTATCATATTATTTTCACTCAATCATTCATATGTTATTAAAAAGTTCCCACCTTCTTCATGTCCATATTGCAACACCTGTCTAATTGTTAAACATGTTTGTTAAGAATTTAATTATTATCTATCAACAATAAACAAAGTAGAACTAGATCCAAATTTATGGAGAGTTCTAGGTGACAACGAAGCTACCATCGCGTTGGTATTTCAGTTTTTGAAAGCAAATCGCCTACCTTCTAAATTATAAAAATAACTCAAATTATACCTGCATTTTCCCATCTTCCAACTAAAGTGTGTCTTTATTATTATGCCAAATGAAAAAAAAGTTGTTCAATAATAATAATATTAACTCTTTGTTGATAACGTACAACTTTTTTAAATAACACTATCCATAGATGTTGATTGATGATATTGGGGGTAGTTGCGATTTCGTTCAGACAACATGACAGATTTCTAAGATAGCTATTTTTTGTTCAAGAAATTAAAAATTTGTATATTATAAACACAAGCTATTAGGGATTTCTTTGGGCCCCCGTTTGCTTCATCCAGAGGAATAAAAACTTTAAGGAAAAAATAAATTGAAATATTTAAGCTATTCTAAGGATTTTGAATGAGTTCCGGTGTTTGACTTCTCTAAAACAACACTACTAGTTTCTGCTATCCCAGAGTGTTTCCAATAAAACTACGGTGTATATACAAAGATGAGTATTGGAACGTATTGTAGCCATACTTTTCAATATTACTGGTTATCGATTATGATTATGATCAATTGAAATGTATCCATAGATGTGAAAATTAACGTATGTGAAAAAAATCCGAATAACAGAAATAATAGAAATAATAATCATAAAAAGTTATAATAAAAATATAGCTTACAACCTCATATTATTTAAATATATTTTTATTTCATATTTTTTATTTAATTACATTTTTTTCTGAATTTTTAAAGAAATACCAGTTAGAACTAATACACTTAACCAAAAGAGGGGAAATTGCAGTTTGTAAATAAAACAAAATTTATATTGAATGATAATTGTTGACCTTGATAATGTTTTGTTGAAGAAATTGGTCCGGGTAGAGGTCACTGAATGAATTTCTCGTTTAATTTGAGAAAATCTTTATTGATAGCCAACGTTTCGACCTACGTTGTAGGTCTTCTTCAGGGCTGTGGGGGAGGCTGGGGGGATGGGCCCTCTCTGCTATGAAACTCAGACTCAATCAGCCAACACAGCCTTCCCCACAGCCCTGAAGAAGACCTACAACGTAGGTCGAAACGTTGGCTATCAATAAAGATTTTCTCAAACTAAACGAGAAATTCATTCAGTGACCTCTATACGGACCAATTGCTTCAACAAACAAAATTTACGTTTTAAAATGTTTTAATGGGTTTTAAAAAATACCCTCACCCTGAAAACTGAAGTATCGAAAAAATAAGTTGTTGATGAATTCTTGAAAAAAAAAATATTTAATAGTTATTTTTTCGAGCCTTCGAAGCATACAGTGTCAGGTAGGCTACCGTGAAAGAATTATGTATTTCGGTTAGTAAACCACTTTCTCCACTTTCTAATTATTTTACATTATTATTAAAAAGATCGAAAATAATTATTGTATAGTAAAGGCTGTTTTTTTATTTGTTCCGATTATCCTCAGTATTTTTTCAGTTAGAGGATTTCCATTAGAAGAAGTTGATTGATTTTTTTTAAGCTAAAACGTAAAACTGTTGGTCATCAATAGCTTTTGGAATATGCGATGAACATATTAAAATATATTTCCTTATTATGCAATACGTTCTGAGAAAATTAACTGCTGCTATGTATGTTTATTTATTAACCATTATAGTACATATATCACGCTTTTATTAGCTTCGCTTGTATGTAACGAAATCATTTTACTCGATTTACGGCCACCTCAAAACCTGGAATTACACTTCTCAAGAACCGATGAAAATGCAATAATTTATAAAGTTTATCTCTTTACCTTTAGTCAACGTTACACTTAGTACAATGCCTGGTATAAAGCATACATGGCATAATCTGGACTACTGGCAGGATCAACTGGGGTGTTTCGTCTATTTGGCAAGAAGAAATTAATGATAAAAATAGTTAAAAAAACAATTAAAAATACATGCTTTTATAGCCAGTCGAACTGAAAACTAGAAATAGAATATTAGTTTGTTTATTTAACGTCACTTAATGCTGCTATGGCTAAACGGACTAATAGAATATTAGTTTAAAAATCTAAAATACAAACTATATTAAGAAAAAAATGTAAAACCTAGAAAATAATTTCTAGTAAGTTCAAAATAAGAATGGAGTATATTTTGGATAAAAAAAAAATATATATATATATACACGTATAAATATTCTTTTAGGCTTCCTCGAACACTATTATTACAAAAGACTTTGTTTATTTCTTCTGGTTTAGACCGTGTAGATAAATTTTCCGCCAACGTTTCGTCAACCATGCTGCTGACTTCCTCAGGGCTGAGATGAGAATGAGCTGGTCAGTCTAATGTAATATATATATAGTTTGAAAAACTAAAATACATGTTTTAGTAGGAAACAAAACTAAAAAGTAGAAAATAATATTTAACACATTTTGAAAAGAGAATAGAATGATGAACAAAAGAAATTATTTTATTGTAAATAAACGTGGGGTGTTTTTAAAGATATTTACATGACAGCAGTACTAAGGCATGTAGTCAATACATTGATAGATCTTTGAGACAAGCATATGATTACTAGCAGGATCAACTGGGAGGTTTCGTATATTTTGCGACAGTATAAAATTATAGTTCAAAAATCTAAAATACAAACTATAATAATATAATAAGCTAAAAATTAGAAAATAGTTTTCGATAAGCTTAAAATAAAATAGCAGTCATGAACAAAAAATCTTTTTCTTTTGAAAAAAAGCATGGGGGGGGGGTTCTTAAGATATTTTTATATTGACTCTACTTTTACAAATATCAGTCAATATAACATTTACAACAATTACCATCAAGCTGTTTTGTATTTTATTGCGGTTTTTTTTTAGGCATAAAGCCTTTGGTTGTCAACGCCTTAGATTGTATTCACATTATTAGCAATTTCGTATTCATATTTGTATTAAACAAATTTTATTTATTTTATAATGACAATTTTTATGATATTGAAAAAAGAATTTCATTTTTAAAATAAATATTTAATTACAAGATTAAATAAAAGGAATTGAATACTGTGGATTGAAAAACATAAATAAGTAAGTATAAAATATCAGAAATACATTTAAAAAATAAAATATTTAAATTACAATGAAGTACTTAATTAGGTATTTAATTTCTCTTCCTTTCGTTATATATGTGATGATCTTATTAACACGTTTTTTCTCATTTCCCGAATTCGCTAAAAATTAATAGTATAAAAAAATATAAAATATAGCTATCAGTTTTTTTAAGTAGCGGAGTGGCTCACTGGTAGAGCCCTGAGTTGCCATTCTGAAAATCCTGGTCCATATCCAGCTGCAAGGAAGACTTTTATTTAGTCTGTTAGCAGCCGGTGATGGATCATATAGGATCTAGGACCCTTCTAGGACTCATCCAGCCTCTATAAAGTGGGTACCCAAAATAATGGGAAAGTCTGGACGTTGAGCGTAATCTAGGATAAACCCCTCATCTGTACGACCATGAAGCAGTACAGTCTCTACCATGTACCGAACCTCAGACCTGCGGTATTGTGGTACAGGTTTTTTTAAATAGTTTTTTTGTTTTTTTGGATATGCACCTGCGATTTACATATTCATAGGTACATAATTACAACTGTACATATTATAAGAATGCCTTAAGACTTTCTAAGATCCAACGAGGAGCTACAAGACTTAAAACCCTCTCGGAGTTATCTCTGCTAAGATAGTAGGGTAGAATTGAAGGAAGGCCCGCGGATCTTGGAGATCGCCATGGCAACGAGAACACCTTACAAATACGTGTTCAATAAACTGGAGGCTCCCGGAGTGCCTTAGATAGCGCCTCCCTCTTCCAGCCCACAATCAATAGTCTCCCCTGCCTCTCTTATAACTTATACTCCACCGAGGACTTTATATCCCTTCGTCCTTAGGGCCCTCTTGGGCTTCTTGAGAGGGCTGAGGGCTCAGGAGTGTCCAGGAGGACTGACCACTGTGGTCGAGTATCGAGAAGGGGAGAGGGGTTTGAAGGAAAATTCATTAAATGATTTTTTTCAAATTATCTTAGGTTGCAAGATTAATTTAATCCCATTTAATAATATGGCCATAAAAAAAATTATTCATGCAGATCCTAATTCAACATGTATAATTAAAAAAATCCAAGTAGCAAAAAAAATAGTAATAAATATCTAAAAATTTACACTTTTAATAATAATAATTTTTATTAAATGTTTTTTTATGAATTGAAATAAAAAGAAAAATATCATTAGAGATTTGAGAATAGTGTGACATAAATAGAAAGAAATTT
Source organism: Arma custos (assembly GCA_037127475.1). NCBI lineage: Eukaryota > Metazoa > Arthropoda > Insecta > Hemiptera > Pentatomidae > Arma > Arma custos. The sequence continues at coordinate 50,146,813 of CM073763.1, read as the reverse complement.
TAAAAAAAGGATTAGTATCGCTAAAACATCAGAAAACAAAAATAAAAAATACCTGCCATGTACTAACGATTTTTTTCTAAATATTTATTATTACGAAAATTCCAGTTAGTAATTATTATTATTGTATTACGAAACGAAAAATGCAACAATATCTAATTGAATGATGATCTACCATGGAAAAAATTAAATAAACTTGAAAAGCAAAAATGAAGCCAATTCATGATTTATTAAATCCATATTAATTATGTCACTATTAACATTTATTTATGCATAAGATAATTCTTTATATTTACAAAAAAAATCAGGATAGCAGAAAAAATAGTTAGTTATAAATGATTAAAAATTTACCATTTTTAAATATAATTTTATTTAAGTTTAAAATAAGAATAAAGGGTGATTAAACAGTGAATATTTATTAAGAGTGATGTACAACAAAAATTCATTTTATCTTAAAATGGCGTAAAGTGCTAGATGTTTGTCTTGATGCTTGAATTATTGTAAATATTTTATTGACTAATAATGGTAAAAGTAGAGTAATGAAAATATCTTATAAGGCACTCCACGCTTTTTTATGATAAATAGATTTTTTATATATATCATTCTGTTTTCTTTTTGAAATTTGTGATCTATTATTTTCTGCTGTTTAGTAATGTATCCTGAAAAGTAGAATGTGAATTTTAGTCGAAGTATAGCCCGGGATGTGTATATTTTTTTCGAGGGTGAAGCTTTAATAAAGAAATGAAGGGTAATGTAATGAATTCAAACGTCTATTTATGAAATACCTATGTTTATAATAATAAAACGGTTTATTCTCAGTAGCAGTAATGGGCATACCCTTACTTGTTCAAGTAAAAACCTTGAAGGCTCTTGGTTTGTGTTCATGCTGGAGACTGCAATGTTTAATTGTGCAGGAATAAACTTATCCGGTGCCAAGCTGAACAGCCAGGTTTTTTCTCCAATTAAGACAAAGAGACAGAGTGAGCCCTAGAATGATGTTTAGATAGCACAGGTTGTTTATTAATCTGCCAAATCCGGATTTGAACTCATCACCTTAAGCGTAGCAATCATCGCTCTGCCCACTGAACTAACCTGATGTACACAAGGTGATGTACAATGGGAATTTAAGGGTAAGATATATGAAGCACGTTTTTCCAAGGAAGCCCGTTATCCTGGCCTTTCCCGTACGTTTTCATATCAATTTCTAGCCAAGGTAAAATCAAACCGTTCGTTGTTAGGGTAAGAGAAAAAAAAAACACTTTCCAGTCAATGTATATTCCTGAATTCTCAAATTATTCAAGTATCTTCAAAAAACTCCTTTATATTTCTTTACATAGTCAATAAGTCTAAAAATTCTGTGAAAATAAATTAACAATAACTGCATTAAAATACATAATTCAAATAGAATGTCCAAAATAACTTACTATAAGCATATTAAAGTCATATTAATTTTTTTCCCTAAAAATCTTGTGGATCATTTATCATACATAGTCAAACAATATTACATTAAAAACCAAACCTTGATCCTTAAACTACTAGATCATGTTTCAGTTTTATGAACATTTATTTATTATAAAATATATCAAAATATGTCTAAAAGCAAACATCTCAATAAATAATATAAACAATTCTTTTTAAATTTTTTTAAATATTTCATTAAATCGTTAATTAATTATGAAATTTTATAAAATTCTTATATGGTTTTTATATTTTTAGACTTGTTGACTATGTAAAGAAATGTAAAGGAGTTTTTTGAGGATGCAGAGTGAAAAAGATTGAAAATGATACCATTGTGTCGAAACGTCTTGAATAATTTGAGAATTCAGGAATATACATTGACTGGAAAATGTTTTTTTTTTCTCTTAACCTAATAATGAAGAATGAAGTCTAGTTTAATAAATAAAAAATATATTTTTATAAAAATTAACCGTTCGTTATTTAAATTAATTTTATTTATTTCTTATCCAGACATCTCTTCTACCTTGCGTTGTAGAGATTTTGCATAAGGAGCACCACGGGTCTGTCAAGGTCTGCTCTCCTGGCTTCCAATCCCTTTTTCTTTCAGGATGTTTTGGACGTTATTCTTCCAGGTCACTTTTGGCCTTCCCCTGGGTCTTTTCTTGTTGGTTTAACCTCCATTGCTTTCTTCGCTGACCGGCATTGATCCATCCTCATTACATAGCCGAACCATTAGAGCTATCCTTTCTCAATTATCTGATTAAAGGGTTCAATTTTGAATACTGTCCTTATCGTCTTGCTTTGTATCCGGTCCGTCTTGCTCTTCCCCTCTATTTTCCTCAGGTGCCTCATTTATTTAAATTAATAGGCCATGGATTGTTTTTTGGCGGATGAGTGAATGAATTGTTTGTTTTAATATTAAAAATGAAAATGTGATTCCCTTATAGCACCTCATTAAAAAGGCCATAAGCCATTGTCTGTATAGGAGCCAATCAGATGATCGCTGGAGCGATTTCCCCAGGCGCTTCCCGATGGAGGTGGCTACAGAAAACATCCATAATGAAACCGAAGTATTGTTTTATCCAGTTCACAACTCTATGGAAATAACGAACAATAACTGGCGATAATTTATCCCAGGTCGGCTCTCCATTGGTCAAATCCCTATCGCTCGCTAAATCCCACTCTCTCCCGATAACGCGGACAAGGGATCCGTATTACGTTCTGTCGGATAAATACTGTTAAAATTAATCTCTTTCCGCGGCACCTGAAATCCGTCCCTTGTCATTTTCAAAAATAATCCCCTTTTCGCGAAATTGGAAGAGTTTCCGGTGTGATACCTGACAAAATTAATACCTTATTGCCAGTATTATCTATAATGGCAGTTTTCAGGATCTGTATGAATACTCATTTCCAGTTTCGCGAGAGCTTTCAAAAACACGGATTCAGCTATCATTCATCACTCGCCCGGAATCCGGATTAATCCGCTTTGTAATGTCCTCGCAAAGTTTGTTCCAATATGTGGATCTGCCTCTGACAGTGTCATATGGAGAAAGTATTATTTAGGTAATTTAAATTCCGAACGGATGTAGCCGCTCTGTAGGATTTGAAATGTGTTCGTGGGACAGCAGTTCCATATTTAGTATTCAAAATATTCATATTATTGTTTTTATCGTTTAGTATGCTTAATTCTTCATTTCATTCCTATGTATTCAAAATCCTTAATCGTTTATTCCAGTGGTTTCCAACCTTTTTTGTGTCACATACCCCCCTATTCATATGAAAAACCATCCATACCCCCTATCCCAATAAAATTCTTCCATTTACTCAATAAATTGTATAGGTATATGAAAAAAAAGTAGTAAGTATTATATTGAAAAAAAACATTTATTTTTACTGTCACAAGATAAAACATTATAAGTTTCAATTTAAGGTAAAGAAGTACTGGTAAGAGAGAAACTAAAATTATGTTAGAATTTTACATTTTCAACGGTCTCATGCCCCCCTCACTTTTAGACAAGAAACTGCTCGACGTTTCCGCCTACTTCAACATTTACTGGACAAACACTCTAAGCTCCCAATTAATTACAAAAGACTCATTTACAAGACAGTTATCAGACCTATTCGGACATACGGAGTTGAGATACCTATCCTTCCATGAAAAGCTCCATACACACTTGAATCCGGTAGTCTCTCAACTTGCTTCCCATACTATTCCTGATAACCCTCGGAGGCGTCTGAAAAGAAGATGGCCTCGATACCTTCTACTATAGAACTTTATTGGAGTGCTACCAATGATTAGTTTCTCCACAAGTGTTTTTTTTTTTCATGTCATTTGTTCATATTAGCAGATTTTCTTGTTGTAATATTATTATAGTTGTAAATATCAATAGATTAATCTAAAAAAAAAGTTCTTAAGTATTTATTAATATTTCCAACGCTCATTTCTGCATCACTTTGGTGGGTATGGTGTAAGTGTAATTTGAAGCAAAACATGCCACTAAACTGTTTCCAGGATAGATATTTTTGCCTATTTAGTGTAGGTTTGATTCTTTCTAGCACTTGGTGGAGTGATGAGTTGCTTTGACGAAGATTACAGGCCCAAATCAGATAAATTATATAATTTTTTAACCGCCACAGATTTATCCTTATATACAGACCTTCCTGAGTCTCATCCATTCTTTATTAAGTTCATATGCTTAGATGGAGAAGTTACGGTTGAGCATGATCTCGAGCAAATCACCTCCCTGCACAACCGTTGTCCTAGAAACTGTGCAGTCCTTACCATGTATTGAAACCAAGATCCTTCATTGGTTATAATGGTAAGGTGTATTTCTAGTATTTATAGAATATTTAATAAGATTATTCCATGAAATTCTTTATTGAGAGAGTTCTTTTCCCTAACAACACTGAAGCATTAAGGGCTATGCTTACATTCAACCATATTATTTCATCTTTAAACTGTATTGAGTTTGAATTTTCTGTGTAAGTCACTAAAACAATTTATAAATCATTAGGTATTACGCGGTATTCTTCTCAAAAATCAAGAAAATATATATTTTTTTAAATTTAATAAATACTGTCAGTTATATATTTGGGATTTGTAAATTGATCAGAGATGAGCAAAATTATAACGCTCATTGTTCTAGGTCCACTTATGCGTTTAAGATTGCCTGGCATTTAGTTTTGAAGGTAAACTCAATACTAACAGTTGGAGGGTATTATTTCTTCGTGAATAAATTCTGGTTCTTGACCAATAGTGATACCAGTAGATAAATCAACATCTACAAGTACACGTAACAGCTAATTTTCGGCACCTCGAATCCAACTCCTTTCCTGGCTTCTGTGAATGTAGTGAGTTATGAAACATTGCTTTTATTGCTATCCAATGAAAGTTGCACCAAGCATTAACTTAGTTTATAGAGAACGGGTGTGTCTGGTTGTATCTTGTATTAGTATTGGTCATGGTGGAGAAATAATACCTGAAAATGGACCAATCTTTTTTTCATTTTCCATAACCGTTGGACAGCAAAGAACCGTTGTAACAAAGATTAGGTTTTTCTTACGAAATCCAAAACAAAGGATCATTCAACTTGTGGTTCTCATTGGAACCTCGAGGAGTCTATTTGCATTTTGGGGCAATCGACTATATTAGGTAGGTGTCCAGGTGCCTGTTTTAAGATTTGGAAGGTTTAACCACAACCACTCTACAATTCTGTCAATTTATTTTACGTATGCAGTGTCCTTAGTATAAACCGGTATCAAAAAGAGTTCAGTTTCTAGCAACAATTGAATTTTCGGTTGATATATTGATATGTAGTCGAGGTTTTCGTTATTGAGGTTCTGTTATCGATCGCTTGGGTTTCAATTCGCTTCATGGGCCCTTTTCTCTAAGTCCGATAGCGAATCTCTTTTCGTTGGTATGGTCTAGAGATACTTATTAGTCATGTCTGTATCACGATTCTTGAGCCAGTACCCAACTGACAGAGCAGAAAATAGAACGGTGTGCTGAAGCTGTAGGTTCCAAAAACGAAACCATCTTTAAAAGATACATGATAAATTAGAATCGATTAATTATCTCAGGGGTTTGACTTGAAAAAGGTATGGGCTTGATATATTTCTAAGAGTCTAATAACATTTTTGCATTGTTTGGAATGCGTGGTAGCGAAGTAGATAGAGCAAATTTGTAGGTTCCAAGTTCAAGGCTGTCAAATTATTTATTCTTTTTATAAACGTGAATTGACTAAGTGTAATCTGGAGACCCTCCTTGGGCTCACCCGGCCTCTACGCAGTTTTTAGCTTTAATTAGAAGATAAGAGGGCGGTAAAGTGTGATCAAGGCCAAATTGGCCCTTTACAAACGTTGACTTAGAATTTGTACTTTACTACACACTAAGCGATGACCCTTTGGTACTGTATTGTTTTTTAATCATTTCCTCTATTTTCATCCAATTGGTAATAATTTAATAGTAATACCTATTAATTATTAACGCTTTAATAATTGCATTGTGAAAAATTAGAATATATTTCACCAATATATTTTTTTAATATATGCCTATTAATTTCAGGACTTAATGAACATTAACACTGAATAAATTATATTATATAGATAAATATACTTATATACACATATTTACATTGAGCAGCAAAAGAGGCGCTGTGAGTGGGTAGTTTGAAGAGAAACGGAGCTGATGAGGTACCCCCTGGTATTTGATCTTGTGTTTAAATCAAATGTTAAATCAGTTCAAGGCTGGCTAGGGCTTTTAGGGGTCGTACCCGGGTTCGTTGTGGATCTGTTTATCGCTAGCCAGTACGGGGCTGTAATTACTTTTGTAATGGCCTTATGATTCCTTCCAGTAGGCTTCCGTGAAAACCCCTCCTACTCCACACAACGTATTCTAACTGTTATGTCGATAACTATGTAAAAATCACCCAGACTATGTTGCTCTGAATAGATTTTTAAGATCCCTTTCTAGTTATTCGTTTTCATTATATGAGATCAGACACATGGGTAAGCATTTTTGAGAATCATACTTTTCTTTTTAGGTTTTAATGTATCCAAACACTGAAATTAACAATACTTAAATTATAATTTAAAAGAAAAGGTAAGATGTAATAAACTTTAAGATAGAAGGCTTATCAGAACCTATTCTGCCTTATAAATTTTTCTCCTCATTTCAAGCTCTGAGAAAAAGTAGCTTACAAAAATCATGAACAAGAAAAAGAGAATCAATCAATTGATTAAATATTTTCGGAATTCAAAGAATGATTCTTCTTCTCCTTTTCCTGCAGGAAGATGGAATGGTGTATGGCTTTATGAGAAAATGCAAAGCAAAAACAGATATAAACGGTAGCGTACCATGGAAGAATGGAACCGACAGTATTCGACATCCTCGATAGGTTCGTTGATGAGAAATTATTTTTCCATCGCCCAGATCTAGTTAGCAGCTACGGGATGATTCTGGGCTACTCACGAAGGACTTAACGTAATACTGGGGCTTTCGAGCCAAGGAGCGACCCTCCTTTGAATGTAGAGAAATACCATTGTACTCAACATTTTGTGGACGTCTTTGCAAGTTGGAGAACACTTACATCCTTGTATCACCTAAACTAGAAGAATACCCTGGCTGGTCACAGATTATTACAGATTATTTAGATTATAAGTAGAATCTTAATCTATAATATTCAAACTCACCAAAACTCTTGCTGCGGATGGTATTGTATGATGTGAGGAATAAAAAAAAAAAATACTCCTCAACTACGGGCTATGTAGCCCCCTAAATTTTGACCCGTCCTTTTTTTTACCACATGTTCTATGCAATACTTTATTCCAGAATATCTTCAGGCATTATTTTTCTTTCAAAGTTGAATGACATGCCCCACACCAATATTATAATTTATAATAAATTATTTTCTTATAAATTCTAATCTAGTGTTTCGGCGCAAGCAAGTTTACGTCAAGACCGAAATGTAGCAAGTATTTCCCGCATTCAATTTTATTTTGTTTTTATTGATATAAAAGTATTAAAATTCTGAACGTATTTACTCAAAGATATGGGCTGTTATTTTTGAAAGTGGTGTAAGTCGATTAAAAAAAAATCGATAATTATTTTAAATAATGTTAGTGAATATATTATTTATATAATGCAATTGGGAAAAAAACACAATGCAAAGCCTTATGTTTCAAATCCAGTTATACACCCACTTACCGGTCGACGTTTCGCCTATTCAGGCATTATCAAGACACCAAAAACAAAAAAGGGGTTATGTGAATCACATCTCGAAGAATAGGGTGCAATACATCCCAACGATCAACACCCCAAACAGGCTCCAAACATGAGACAGAACCCCACCACCAAGACGTTCAACATACAACTGAAAAGAAGGTAATACGCAACCAGCTGGGAAGGCCTGAATAGGCGAAACGTCGACCGGTAAGTGGGTGTATTACTGGATTTGAAACATAAGGCTTTGCATTGTGGTTTGTTCCCAATTGCATTATAATAAATAATAGTGTTTCTTTTTGAGCTTTTGGCTCTAGTTTATTGTTAGTGAATATAATTTCATAATAAAATTTAGAAGATGTACAGTGTTAAAAACATCACTCTTTACTATGTGCTAAGTGTTAAAAACATAACGTTTGCCCATATTTATAAATTAATTCAAACCCAAACCCTTGAGTATCGAGATATTATTATGTATTATAATATAACAGCTCTAATATATTGTAGTGTTAAGAATCTCTGAGAAATGAGATTTCACGATAACAATCTTTCTGATTTTTTTGTGAATAGAATTAACTGTAGGTTCTATCTATTCTTAAGAAATCTTCTTATTTTCTCTCTTCTTTTAAAGCAAATGATAAACTTGAAAGCATAATCTTCCTCGCTCGGTTTTTGCAAGAAGTATTATCGATTTCTTCTCCATACGATTCATTTGCGGAGGCTATTTCGACTTCTTCTTTATTGATGCCTATTTCGGGTCTATGAAGAGAGCAGAAGGAAACACAAAACCGATTCAACATAGTTGAAGGGACGGAAAAATTTGTATAAATTCGTAGACAATTATTTTCCACATTTCCGCTCGGTCGAGAGTTTTAATTAAGAATTTAGAAAATGTAACGTTTATATTAAGAAAATTGGTATATTAACTTATATCCTAAATGCAAATACAATCTCTCCAGTTGATTAATATTTAAATCAATAAAGAAAGAGATAATAATAATTTGAATCGGTCAAAGCTGTCAACAGTAAACTAGATTAACCTTAAGGTTCTTTTTTTTTTCTTAGAGACTATGGCCCAAATTTATGATCTGTCAAGTAGCTATGCTCTAGTTATTTGACAAAATGTAAAAATATGCCATTTTTAAACAATTTTAAATAGTTCTTAAGATATTAATGTTTAAATTTTGCAATAAAAAAATTATCTACGTTTTTTCACTTAATTAACCAGTTAATTCTTCATTCGGTTTTCTTACGAGGATATTAGGTACCCTTATAACATTAATGTCCCTTTAAGAATACATTTTACTTTATGGTTTATAGTTTATTTTAAAGTTAGAGAAATTTCAACTTAGTGAGTAGTTTAAAATACAACTCGGCCCTGCAACATGGGAACGACCATCCTTTCCACAGGAATGAAGAGAAATACCATTGTACTCAATATTTTTTGGATGCGTTTGCAAGTTAGAGATCACTTACATCCTTGTTCCTCCTGAACTAGAAGAAAACCCTGGCTGGTGACAAAGTACTCCAGAACTCCGCGTTGTGTAGCCTCCTACATTTTATCCTTTTTTTGTATTGAATATTCTTTGCTAATACTTTATTTTAAAATGTCTTAAAGCATTATTTCTCTTTAAAAGTTGACTGGCATGCCCCATACCAATAGTAGAATTTATAATAAAATATTTTCTTATAAATTCTAATATAATGTTTCGGCGCAAGCGATGTTAAGTCAAGACCGAAAGTTAACAAGAATTTCCCGTATTCAATTTTATTTTGCTTTTATTGACCCCAAGTATTAAAATTATAAGTTTAATCAATGATACGAGCTGTTATTTTTGAAAGTTGTGTAAGTCAATTTGGATCTAAAAAAAATCTTTAATTATTTTAATGAATATCACTTCATAATCAAATTTAAAATATATATATGCGGTGTTAAAAGCATAAGTTTTAAAAAAATAATGTTTACCCATTTTTATAAATTGATTCAAATGCAAACCCTCGAATAACTCGATATTATTATGTATAGATAACTTATGCCATTTAAAAATAAAACAACTCTACTATGTTACAATGCATTCTTAAGAATCTCTGACTACCATCTCTGAGGAGTGAGATTTCGCGATAGCAATCTGTTCTCCTTTTTTTGTAAATGGGATTAACTGGAGGTTCAATCTATTCTTAAGAAATTTTCTTATTTTCTCACTTTTTTAAACTTGATAACATAAGCTTCTTCGCTCGATTTTATTAATTCACTAGAACTATTATCGATTCCTTTACGATTTACAATTTGTATATGGCGGCTATTCGACTTAGTCCTTGTTTAGGGTCGTATTTAGGGAGATGAAAAGGAAACACCAGAAAAAATAAACATCTTATTTTCTATATTTCCGGTCTATTTCTATTAATACAAAACAAAAAAGTTATAAATTACAGACCATCAATATTAATGTTGCAGGAATTAGAAAACGTCACGCGTTTAAGAAGGTACTTGTTATATTAAACCTTTTTTTTTTTTTTTAATTTATTTATTGATATTTACAACTGTATTACAATTATACAACAAGTAAATAGAATGCGTGTAACATAATGACATGAGAATGACAAGTAGAGAAACTACCTACTGGTAGTACTCAAATCAAAGTTCAATAAGAAGGTCACGTGGCCATCTTCTTTTCAGACGCCTCGGAGGATCATCGGGAATTGAAGAAGAAGCTAGGTTTGAAACTAGAGGGTTTGAGTGGGAATGAAGTTTGCTATGAAATGATAGATGCCGGGTTCGGGCCAAATCAGCAACAAAAGGGACATTAAGGTCGTTATGGATGACTTTATTCTTAACAAAATAAGGAGCATTGAGGATTTTACGAAGGATTTTGGATTGTAGGGATTGGATACGAGAGGAATTCGATGGCTTAGTGGAGCCCCATAGCTCTACTCCGTAAGTCCAAATAGGTCGTATGATGGCCTTGTAGATGAGTCTTTTGTAGTTAATTGGGAGCTTAGAGCGTTTGTCTAGTAAGTATTGAAGTAGCCTGAAACGTCGAGCGGTTTCCTGTCTTTTCAGTCTTGTATGAGGATTCCAGGTTAATCGTTTGTCGAGGTGCAACCCTAAGTATCGGATCTGTTCTACAGGCACCAGTGGGATATTATTAAAGGATACTGTAGAGCAGGAAGTCATTGGTTTACGACGTAAGGTAAAAGTGATTTGATGCGATTTTTTAGAATTTATTTTAATTCTCCAGTTTTGAAACCATTCTTCAAGATCAGTGATATGGGATTGGAGGCTTTGGGATGCAATAACTGGATTGGTGTTGACTGATAATACACATGTATCATCAGCATACGTGGTAAGGATAGTATTAGGATGAGTTGGGATGTCAGCTGTATAAACTGTATAAAGGATTGGGCCAAGGATACTACCTTGAGGAACACCAGCAGATTGGGAAAAGATGGATGAATAGAATTTATTATGGTTTACTTGGAAAGTTCTATTTGTGAGATAGGATTGAAGGATGAGAAAGTATGTAGGGGGTAGGAATTTACGGAGTTTGTAGAGCAAGCCCGTATGCCAGACTCGGTCAAAAGCCTTTTCCACGTCAAGAAAGACGCCCGAACAATATGATCCACGTTCTAATGCAGAGGAGACCACATCCACCACACGATGACATTGCTGAATGGTGGAGTGTGATGCTCGGAATCCAAACTGGTGATCTGGTGTTATATTTAACCTAAAATTTAAATTTAATATCCAATAAGTCATCATTTGAATCATTAGTAATAAAAATAAATAGTCAAGTTGATCAAAGTCGTTTGGGCAGCAGCATTTATCGGTGTAATTTTTTTTAAATTTTACAGTTTTTAAATTTCCTCTTTTTTGGCATGTGTCTTAGATAGTTGACCTCAACATAAAAATTGAAGCTCGTGAAATATACCGCAATATTGATTATTTCCTTTTTAAAGCAATTTTATTAGTCAAATACTGTAATAAACAGTTTATCTCACATTTTGCCTTAATTCACTAGCTATTCCTTCATTCGTTTTTCCTAAAAGCAAATCTGGAACCCGTATAAAATTAGTTACCTTTTAAGAATAAATTTTACATAGTTCATGGTTTAGTTTAAAGTTAGAGAAACTTTACTAAGTATGGTTCATAGTTTAGTTTAAAGTTAGAGAAACTTTATTAAGTGCGTAACTTACAACATATACCTTGGGGTTTTTTTTTCGGTATTCTCTTGCTTCATTTAAGCCAGACTTTAATTAATGAATCGTTAGTAGACAAAAAAATGCACGTCTTATTATCTTTATCCTCCTTATAATCATATACGAACGGTAGATAAGAAAAATCTTAATTTTTCTGCATTTAAAAAGTAACGTCAATATGCCTACCACTTCTGTCTATTTTTTAGGTAAAAATTGTAAATATGGCTTTTCGGCATGCGGTTATATAATGAACAATTCATTAAATAGGTTCAAAAGAGAACCAAATAAGATAAATTGACTAAATTATTTTAAGTAAATCAGAAAACAGTTGCTATTTAAATATTTTATTACTAAAAAGTAGATCTGGATTATTTTCTCTTACTTGCTCTTTTATTCAACTATAATCTATATTTAATAGATTTAAAGTGTTAATGTTGCATCACGGATTTATAAAAGAGATGAATCAGTCAGGGCCTTTTATTAATCTATTAACAACTTTGATCAGGATTAATAATAGTATTATTTTTATTATCTAGTATTCGTTTGATTTTTATCTTACCCATTTAATTAAAATGAAACCTTGATAACGAATTTAATACTTAACTTAGTTCTATATATCACGTATTTATGTCCACTTAATATATAAATAAAAATTATTTAATGACCTCTTGCCACATCCTAGTGCGCAGTGCTGAGCTAAAAGTCACCAATTTAAATCCGGATGTAGCAGCCTATTTAATATGTTAACTGCTACGGATGGATACTGGTGTATCTGCAAACTTTCTTGGGGCTCACCCAGCCCTATAAATTGAGGTGGGGAGACCGGCGCAAGATGACTATGTTAATAATTTCTGTTGTTTATTAATTAATTTTTAAGCATAGTAAAATTAATTATACATGAACTCTTAGAGTATTCTTTTTTGGTAGTAAATATATTACCATTTAATTTTTTTAATAAAAAAAAAATAAAGGATAATTTAATTTTTTCACTAACTTAAAAACTCGTCCCTGTACTGGGGCAAGATGACAACTATGAAAAAGGTTTAAAATTGTTTCATACGAATATGTTACATGATTTAAGAAATGATAACTGTGTTTTTACATCTTACAAAGTATCAAACTAAGCTAATGCATTGTGACATAGTGTTGAAGTGCTAGCTAACAATAGTCACTGATAAAAATATCATTTTCATAATTTGAACAATCCTCATTCTACCACTCTTACAATTTACAGCACTGGAGCCATTCTTCTGTTGGAGGGTTACAATATCCCTCTTCACAAGGACAAGGACATCTTATAACACCATCCTCTGAAGTTAATGCAACTGGAATGTTTGGCCTGGACTTTTATAGACTTAGGTCTACTAGAACTTAGTTTGATTTGTTTACTCCCTTTTTAGATTCACAAGCTTCTTTTGTCTGTTGTTTCAAACGTTCCTGTTCTTCCTTCTGCTTTTCCGTTTGTTCAAACATTTCATTGTTGTGTGTGCTTGTAAGAATGCTTGAGCTCAGTTTTTTCTTCTTTTTCTTCTTTTATTTAGTGTATTTACATTTAGTGTAGTTAACTGTATTGTTTGTAGTTAACTAATAAATAATTAATCCAACAAAACAGCTCCAGCATTGCCATTGCCATGGGAAGCAAATAATTGATAGTTTTTTTTTTAATTGGTACTATTTAAACTAAGTTGTTCATAAATATTAAAGAGAAACGAAATATCTTATCTCTTTCTGTATCTTATCTCTTAGTTAAACAATCAAAGCTTCACGACTAACACAAAAATTGCGATTTCAGCTTCTGTATACAATTGTTTAACGAACGGCCGATAGGAGAGCCAGTAGTGTCCGGTTGATGCTTGCACTTAACGGAATTCTGAAATATTAAGACATTCATCATCTTGCCCCGCTCATAATCTCCCCTACCTATTCTGAGGGAAAAGGGCGGTTGAACGCGATCTCGAAAAACGAAAAAAAAAATCCCTCTGCACTACCATCGTCTTTGAAACAGTACTGCCACTGTTACGTACTGAGCCCAACGTCCTTCTTGGATTGAGGTATAGGGTTTCATACCATATCCCGCAACTATCTCCTCCAAAAACTTCATATATCCTTTCTCTGTTACCTAAGTTCGTGACTAGGTTCACAGCTTAGAAATAAGATTCGTTAAGATAATGCAGCACTGATACAGGACTCTCATAGCATACTCAGAGCCTACTATGCAGAGCGATACACAGTAAGACCAAAACGGACCAAGTTAATTTGTATGGACTCGAAAGTTTTACTCTGTATTACTTTGGGTATAAAATATGAGTAAAATTCATTTGGAATAATATTGAATTTTTAATTGTATATATATTTTTTTATCAGAGCTTCCACAGGTTTTAGCTTTCAGCAATATTAAGCTCACATCTGATTATTAGCACTAATGATTAAGGAAGTGAGTCAGTTCGATTTTGAAGAGCTGAACTTATTTTGTGCTGTACCCTGCGATAAATTCTGGTTTTTCTTACACTGCCTGGAGCGATTGGTAATGCTTTCTTCCTGCGCTTGTTGTGAATCAAAAATACAGTGAAACATATGCTAAGTTATAGTTGTGTAAGCAGTTAAAGATGTACTGCCAACCAATAAATTTAGATGCTAAATGTTGATCCACATTGTTCACCCATGAAATATTGCTTAGACTTACTTCGCGACTAAGCTTTCCCTAATCTACTCCTCTTTCTCGAGCTAAATCTCAGATTAAGTTGGGCTTTAGGATAAAATGAACGCAAAGCTGGTTTAATCCAAGACTATAAAGGAACCAGCAGTATTTGTTTTTAATGGCTGTGTCTCCAATATTCCTTCATGCGTTCACTGGCATGCTTCTGTTGATCCTTTTTCAGCTACGTTCAACCTTCTCTGGTCTTTTTCATCCTGAAACTCTTCCAGATTTTCCCTATGGTCATAAATTCTCTTGTTTCGAAGATGTGATACTCTATGATGTTCAAGTTTTCTAGACCTTTCCTTACTCCGTTAGTCCATGTGGTAATAGACTTCTTCTTCTTCCAGTCAAATCAAAGCAGTCAATCTATGTTGACCATTCTGTGTCCTGGGAATGTCAGCTTCCCCTTCGGCATAATATCCGATATTCTTTCTACGTTATGGTTGGTTCTTCTGTTACTTCGCAGTTTCCATTCTTCATTTGTCTGAACTATACCCAGGATTTTTCATATAATTCTTTTTTCCAGAACTTCCAATATTATCAGACTGTTCAGTTCATAATAACATTCACTGGCAAAGAGGCTTTATTTATTTGTTTTATTTTATTTGGTCTCGTAAGTTATTTGTTACGGTCTGAAAGATAAAAAAAAAAGTCAATGCTATTATTTCATTACTTACCAATCGGTCATAATAATTTTGAAACGAGTTGAAGGAAACAACTCTCAATATGATGTTAGAAAATCCCTATTAATCAAAATTAATTTACCGGCAATACTCAGCAACTTACAAGCAAGAACCAAAACTTGTCAAAGGAAGAATACTGGCTATAAAGTATTTAATTATTCAATTTTGGAGTATAAATATTTTCAGAGCAATTCAGTCTCTATTAATATTTGTACAAGACGGAATAAATACAATTCCCTGAACGTCTTTAATATAATTTTATATATTCATAATTTATTTTATTTATTGCTGTTATAAAACCGTTGAGAACATGTAGACTTGTTCTATCGCACTTATCTGTAATCTTTCCCTAGAAATAAAAATGAAATTAATGACTAATAATTTAGAAGTTCAAAGGTATAAAGATACTTAGGGAAATGGCATTAAAATAGCTCTAGCCTTTAATTAATTATTTTTTGTTAATCTATACATTTAAAATGTTTTGTCATGAATGACTGAGGGATCAACGCTCAGCCTAATGCGCTGATAGTAGAGACCTAAAACTTTGAGAGTGTGTTCAGTGTATGACGTAGGCATCTGATAAGAAAGGAGTTTCCGAAATTCTAATATGCGAGGGGTAGACTAGGATGTATTCTTTCACTATCACTATTCATTATTTACTCAAAAAAAGAAATCATAATAAATGTGTTAAAGAACAAAACCAGAGGGATAGAAGCATAAAGTAAAGTTATAAACACTGTCATATATGTTGATGATACAATTATAGATAATTTACTATTTCTTCTGGAGAAGATGGCCAGAGTAAGCGAAGATATCGGGCTGAATTTAAATCAGAAAAAATATTTTTTGACCGCATTAAAAAACCTCAAGCCAATGTAAATTTTGTTCCAGGAAATGAAACGATCAATAAATTAAAGTGATGTAAATACAAGGGAACTGTGATGAATCAAGAGAATTGTAAGAAGACTTCTTAGTAAAAACCAGAACACGAATCGCACGGGCAAGTTCTACCTCTATGAAGCTGATGACAGTATTTTGGAGTGTTGTTTTGTTTGCAGTGTTACTTGCAATGTTATTCTGCTATTGTCCACTTCATGGAGGATTATTTCTAATTTGAAATATAGCTGTTAATAAAATCTATGAAATTATTTTTATCTGTTATTACCATTGATTACTCGTTTCTGTTCCGAAATTTCCTCTTGCGAAATCTTCATTTGTTCCAAAACCAATACCAAGTCGATTGTGAAACAACAGAATCGCATAAAATTATTTGATGTTCCAATAGATCGGAACCACCAGCTATTTGTAGTTGATATATTGCAATAAGTGAACATTTATCAGCTTCTGCACAAGTAATCTAGCATATATCTGACTCCCTTAGTGATTAGCACATGTAGTTATGTGCAGACTTGACATACTCGTACATTGAAATAGAATGGAACCCACCCGTACACTATTTCTTGTTTTATTCTGATTTTTGGATTATCCAGTTAATCTCTAGAATAATGAATCTAAGAAATGTAAAGTTAATCACCGCCTTATTACTAACAAGAACGCTTTTATATATCTTTGGATGTATGTCTTTATTGAGAGGCTCGTCGGCAGAAATATCACGCTCTGGCATTGGATAAATAAGTAAAATATATCTTGCGGATAAATCCAGGTAGATGAAATCCAGCTTATATCGGCCCAAGTTCAGAACCAAACTTGGTGATACAAGAACTTCGGTGAAGAACATCAGAATCTGCAATTACTACTGTTCCGTACTACAAGCAAAGAACCAGCGTTAAGAGATTTAAATTGTCACCAAATTCCAGTATCTTATCCCCTCAATTAATCTTGAAGTAATTGAGAATCCAAAAAATTTTATTGCTAAAATATACATAACATAAGGTAATCCCCCACGCCTGCATGGCGATTAGTGCTAATGCGTTGATATTAAATTTAATCGTAATTTTTTTATTATTGGTAACTTATTTTTTCTCCTCACTTTTGTTTGTTTTTCTGGAGAGAGGTCTGCCACCGGAGTAATGTAAATGGAAACGAAAATATTTAGAAAAGGTGCTCTGAGAAGAATCTATATGTTGTACGCATATTTCACAACATATATCTGGAAAAACCATCTAACTGAGCATCTGCCTCTCCCCACTGAAAGACATGAAGAAGCAAGAGGAAGGAATTTGTTAAAGAAATAGCCGGACATTTATTTAAGATTTTATAAATTTATATACCAGTAAATACCCGTTACTGTTAAAATTAACGTAAGTACTTTGGTATCTTATGATAAAAGTGCGTTACAATAGTCTCCTGAACAAAAAGTTATGTTATTAAATCATGTTTCATTTAATAGTGTCATTTGGTAATGATGAAAATGAATTCAGTCTGTTTTTATCACAAAATGTATGACTCAAAAATCGCTCATTCATTAAACACAAATCTTGTTTGAATGTATTAAAGATTGTAAGATAAGGAAGAAATAGTTGGGGGTACAGTCAATTAAAACACCATAATAAGTGCATATTTATTTATTGTGTGCCGACGTTTCGACCTACAATGTAGGCCATCTTCAGGGCAAATATACCGAACGGCATTGAGGAAGGGCAACTGCCAACTCTATTAAAGATTGGTTTATCTTATTATCTTATATAAGATTGGTATTAAAGATTGGTTTATCATTTTATAGTTATTGAAAGTTCATTACGAATGGTTAAGCATTGAACAGCGCCGCTCACACGGAATATGCTTTTCTTGTCACGTAGAACATAGGAACTATCCCCCTTCAGGGTCTATTGCACATCCGCTGTATGATGTTGAATGACTGCTCGTAAAAAATGAGAATACGAATAGAACAGAGCTACCTTTATAAAGATGAAGCGAGCATTTTGCGGAAGAGAACTCAAGTTAGATTTGGAAGTAAAATATTTAAGATGCTGTGAATAGTCCGGGTTTTTACGGTGTAGAATGCTAGACACTATAGAAAACTTGTATACAAATTCTACATGACATTGAGATGAGGTTACACCGAAGAATTTACAAAATAAGTTGGATTGACAGATTTACAATCGAGACAGTTATGTACTTAAGATCCGCCAAATCTTTCCGTCTCATTGCTGTACCTAGGACATTCAGTGCTTGGACATTAACGCTTGGAGGTTTAGGTTAAGGTTTTCATGGGTTATCATCATACGATAATGATCTATTCCACGAAGGGCTCCAAATTCTTTTTTTCTTCTATACTGGATGGTTTACATTTGGTACTGCTTAGATACAGTTAATAACCATAATAATAATGGCTGACTCTTCTGCTATGCATCTTGGCCTAAAGAGGCCTATTGTGTTCGATGCTTAGATAATGTGTAAATATGCATTTTTATTTTATTTTTACATTCGTATTGAACCGCTATGGGCTGCGAATAAACAGTCAATATCGTTTTTCGTGTCTGGATCTTGTTCTTTTACCTGCTTTGACGTCCTCCTAGTATATTTTGGGCCACCCTCTTTCTGAGCCAACATATGTCTTCTTCGTCTTTTGAGTTCCTCTCCCACCTCAAAACCCTTGCAGCTTTTTATTATTCGTCAAAATTCATCCCCGTCCATGATTTTGTTCTCCGGTATTCCACTTTCTTTAACATTGCAGGAGCGACCGGTGGTCTTGTGGTTATCATAACATCCTGCTAAGCCGTAGATCACGGATTCGTAGCCCGGCTGGTTGCTCTAGAATTTTTAAACAGGAGTAAAATGCCCTTGCTTATGCCGTCCGTTAAGCGGGGTTCTCGAGCCTGTGCGATGCAGAATTTAGAGCTTCCAAAGTATCAGTGTCCGATTAGCCATAGCAGCATTAAGAAACAAAAACATTTAGCATCGTTATCACATTTTTGGAACCATCCCATTTTTTTTGCCTTAAGTTTTATAAAATTCAATTTTTCTTTTTCAGGCAATCATCGGATATTCTGTTCAAGATGTGTCCCTAGAACAACATTTTATTTATTCAATAATATTGAATATTAAAAAAATAGTTTAATGTAACATTAATTAATGAATAGGCATTTCTCACATATTTTATCTCTATTGTTTTAATTATATCTTGAATCTTTTTACAAAAAAAATAAATCACCATTTTTAATTAGTTATAGTAAAATTATATTTATATTTAATAGTTGTTGTAATAAGAAATCACGAGCTGTAAAATATTTTAAAAAAAGATCAAATAATCTGTTTATAAATTACTATAATTACTTTAGTAATCTTTCAATGTGCCTTTGTCCCAAAATCTGAATGAGTATCACTGATGAAATGTAAACAAACAATGCGGTGTAGAGTTGCAGGGGGCTGCATCAGATTTGGGAGCTTACAGAGGAGCAACTTATTTACGACTAATTGTGTGTCAACAAATGATGTTTAACTCTTAATTAGCGTTTTTAAAACACTGATTTTTAACCTTTATTGTTTATTTTCCGATTTGTTTATATATTTTTCATTGTTTTGATCCTTATGTTTTATTAAAGCGTTGGCCTAATTAATTATTTAAATTTTTATTCAACGTTATGTAACCAAAAAAAAAACATTATTCTATAATACTGAAGAATTTTTCTAGGATCTTTCATCTTCTGGGAGATAATAAGAGATCTTGATTGCTAAGATGCTTAAAAACATTATTACTTTTGATTATATTTTATAATATCCAGACACATATTTTTTCACGCATTTAAAAAATTTCACTTTTCTTCTTTTTTTTTAAATGAATTTAAGTTAGCTTTCCTGGGTATATTATGCTAAAGTATTTGCATACAAAATGCAATTAAAGCTATCTAACTTTTCTAAACAGAAATATAGAATTCAGTTAAATTTCTCATTGTATTTCAATGGGTTTTTCTTAAAATTTGTTATTATTATTATTATTGTTGTTATTATTAGTTGTTAATAATATAAAATAATAATGTATATTTCAGTATATTAAATAGTCTTATATCATTGTAATGATTAGCCCAAAAAGATACCAGTGAAGGAGACCATTGAATTAATTTTTCTTCTTGCCATTAATAAAATATATTGCTGTATTATTATTCTTTAAAAAATTCTGGTAATGTAAAAGAATTATTTTATATTTATCATTCGAAAATATAAGTCTTATTAATCATCGAATTATTCCAATTTTAATTCAGCCTTATATAAAACGAAAGTCTTGATATTTCTATTATTTTTCTTCTTTTTTTTTTCCTTGAAACATACCATTTTTCAATTTTCTTTTCTTTTTTTTCTGTACAATTATTGTTAAATATGTTAATCGAGTAAAGGTTGGTTAAATAAACAATACTAAAAAAGGGGTATTACAAATAACGTTATATGGGCATGTTCTACCTATTATTTAGTATTTTTAGGTACAATGTTATTTGGGAACAACTTAGCAAAATATTTTAAAAATAACAAGATAGGAGTATCATTCTGATCTATTGAAAATTTTAATTTTTAATCTTTAAATACTTATAATAAAAATCCGATATAGAATTGTATATACATAAGCATTTTAATAAATAAATCAATTAACTAGTATAAATTGGGCGTTTTTGCAATAATTACATCAAACAAATAAAATTCAATAGAAAACAAAATCTATTATTTTTTCAATTTTATATTAGATTTGAAAAATATTTCTGCATATGCAAATCAAATATTTTTTTCCGTTGAAAAATAATTTTTAATTTATAAATCAGGAAAGATTAGCTTCAATTAAACACAAGAGCTGAAAAATTAGAAACAATATTAACACTACAAATATATCATGCAAATAGCATAATTTTGTTTTTCCAGACTTAATATATACATAAAATATAAAAATAATATTTTTAAACTAATATTTCCTATTCATATTTCAAATATAAGACTTTAAAATTCAATGCAGAAATTAAATTATTTATCTATCTATTCATGAATAGTACTTATTATGCTTGAAAAACTTATTTAATTGTTGTGTATTGCAATAGTCATATGTATTTCACGGAAAAATACATGATTAAAACTTGTTTTTTTTTCTCAATATGTAATCTATATTTCTTTCTTAAAAATATTATATTTGTTTATTTCTTATGTTTCTAGTATAAAATAAATATTGAAATAATTAAAATACATTCTAAGTTAAAAACGTATTTTTATAATTTGATATTTGTGTAGATGCAAACCTCATATTCTCCACTTTTCATAGCTTTCGGTAAACGATAAAAATCGATTCTGTCATAAATGTATGAGATAAATGAGTCAGAGTTTTTAAGAAACTAGGTTGTTGTTGCTCTTCTCCTAATAATTCTGACTCATTTGTATTTATATTAGAATCGCTATTTATCGTTTTCCCGAACGTTATGAAAAGTGGAGAATGTGAGTTTTGCATCTACACCCCTCATTTATTCTTTATTAATTAGATTATCTTACCTGGTTTATGGAATATCCAAGTAATCAAGCAAGCACTTAAACACATTATTTTTACGTTAAAAAAAATATAATACATATTTATGTCTGGGGATGAGTTGTTACCCGTGAAGGCAGTTAGCTTAGTGATTTAGCAGTTAGGCAGATTTTTTTTTGTATGATGTACTTAGGTTGGATTATAGGGAATTTTAATTTAAAAGAAAGCGATTTAAGAGGGTAGTAAGGCGAGATAAATACTCAATTAATGGTAAACACTAATTAAGTCGCAATAATAGGTGTCAATAGCGGAGGGGATGAAGAATTCTTAACAAGATGGCCGGAGTCGCGGAGGCTGAGGACCAAGCTGCCGGAGCGGCCAGAGCGGATTTAGAAGAGGGAAAAAGTATGAGCGAGTGTTGGCCGAATAACTGACCGGAGTTTTTCAGGACGGCCCCCCTACACCCCCACCATGGAGGGGAGTCTACAAAAAACTGCCTAAAAAACCACGCAATCTCCCTATTTTTCCCACCTCCCTTTTTCGTTGCTCTGCCAACAGCCCCCACTCCAGCGGTGAAAAGTTGGAAAAACCGACGAGTGGGGGATTTTTCCCCTCCGGACGGTGTGTCCGTGTGTGAGGGTACATGCGCGGAGTGGACGTGGCCAAGGCAAAAAATCAGCATTTTGTCACAAGGGGCTTCTCCCCTCTCGCTTATGCGGGGAAAAAAGGGAGGGGCGTTTTAATTTGGCAACACTGTTATCCGTTCTTCCACTTTGTCTTCTCGCTCCCTTTCTTCCCCTTTTCCTAATTCCCGTTTCCCCTTTTCCCCGGTGTTGTAAGTCTGCTTTTTAACCCCGCACAGGTGCCAGTTTCTCGGATAACTCCATCCGCGGAGGTGTATTATTTATTTACATTTTTTCTCGTTCCTTCCAAGTATCCTCGAAGATGTATTGGCGTAATTGCTTCGGTCGGCAGGGGTACGTAATCGGATCAACTCGGTTCGGTAATAAAGTTGTTTTAAGTAATTTGATGCTTTTATCTCGTTATTTGCCGCCTGTTTTAGCACATATAGGCATCCCCATCGACACCTCTCGCATTCCTGTCCGAATTGTTTTGCGTTTAATTAGCTTCAGATTATATTAATTATCATTTTATTTTATTACACCATGCCGATTATTAAATAAAACAATGTAATAGATTTAAAAATGTCTATTTAAGAACCTTGCATTTCATTTATGGATGCCTTTGAAGATTAAAACATATATGCAAGCAAGTTTATTAATTTGGCAAGTGCAATTTTGTTCCCACCTCTAAATGTAGAAAATATCTTAATTTCATTAAAGGTTTTTTTTTTAAATTTCTGAAGAAAACAAAACAATTCTGTAGTCAATAAATTCCTGTAAGAAGGTAAAATCCCTGTAAATTTTAGTACATTATTTGAGCTGTTTTAAAGTGGCATAAGTCCATTTTTTCTAAAAAAATCGTTAATTGTTTTAAATAACTTTAATGATTATTATTTTCTAATTAAATTTAAAAGATATTTAATAAATATAAATAGTAAAAAGATATAAAAACATCACTTCTTGCTATGTGCTGAGTGTTAACAACTTAATATTTGCCAACATTTTAAATTAACTCCAAAACAAACCCTTAAATGTACACGTACATGAAAAAATAAACATATGTCTCTTTCAAAAATAACAGCTCATTTCATTATTGTATTTCCTACTTCTAAAAATGACTCAAATTGTTGGTGTCTGAGTGAATTTTTATATTTTAAATTAATTGAATTGTTGTAAGTCCTATTATAAAAATGTATTTAATTGTTATCAATAAAGACCTGTAAGCAACCTAAGTGTTATCAATATTAAATTTAAGTTCCCTAGTATAAAATTAAAAACTATAATCACCTAGCTTGAAATTTTTATCTAGTCTACTGTTTTAAATATTATTTTATTCAAAACAAACAGAATCTGTATTTTTCTGTTAACAGTTTCAGTAATTAAAGTAGGAAAATGTTTTTGAAAAACTGACAGGTCCAAATGATTTTTTTTTTAACTTAGAATTAAGCACTGTTGTAGATTGTACATTATAAGACATATTTCATGTAGTGTTGCTAACTTTTTCGCCAACGTTTCGCCAATCGTGCTGCTGACTTCTTCAGGCTGAAATGAGCATGAGAATGACCAGAAGAAACCAACAAAGTCTTACGTAATAATAGTGGCCGTGGAAACCTAAAATAGTAAACAGATTATAATTTATGAGAAAAATGTATTAATTTGATTTCACTGAATCTTCTGCATTAAATTAACTGTCTTAATATTGAATTGATGGAAATCTTCGGCTTGTTTTGTTTGTTTTTTAAATTGACGCATACCTTTTCCCATTTAAATAAAAAAGCAGTTTTATATTTTCCGCAACGGTTTAAAGAAGGCAGTGTATATGTGATTTTCCAATTTCAAAAATATAATTTAACCGAGCATGACAAAAGACTAATCAAAAAGTATTTTCTCGGTCCGTTACTAGACAACGCCGATAAAATATTTCATTACTAAAAATTTTTAAAAATTATATATAGATTGTCTTTATTTCTTTTTAATTGAAGCTTTGGTATTTATTTTATTAGCAAACAAATTGTATTAATAATATGTTTAATCCATAAAAAAATTAATTTTCAAACCATTATAATTGGATTGTTTTCTGAAGATTTCGTTTTAATTCCTGAAACTTTATATAATTGCTGTATGTATGTTTGTGTTAGAATGTAATATAAATGCAATAAGACATTAAAATATAATGTAAGGTAAATATACTGCAGGGCGTCGATTATCCGAACTTCAATTATCCAAACTGGTTTTGCCGAAAAGATACTAGGAGGAGTCTACATTGCCTTACTTATAAAATAAGTTTATATATTATTTTCTTTAAAATATTATTTTCTGCAAATATTATTTAATACTTAAAAGAATTAGAGACTTATCCACCATGAAGAGGAAGTAAAAGTTGAAGCAAGCTAATATTTCAGCTTTTTTTGTTTCACAAACTTGATAAATACTACTGTATGTACATATTTTTAATTTTTTTTTTATTTTTTACTTGTGTACTACACAATAAAATAAAGATTTTGTACGTACAAACGTTTTTAAATACCTTTTAATAAATTTCACTGCGTTGATTTAATTGCAGTTTTAAACATGACCCCGAAAATCCGTTAAACACTTACAATATGTCCACAAATATATTCATTAATTTTGCTTTTTAATTATTTGCAAATCTTAACCGATTAATTTGGAATCACATAACATCATTAAATGCAGTTATTAGTAAGTAAGCTTCGTTGTATATTTTGGGCCATTCATAATTTTTAAATAATAGTGTGATTTCAAATAAATAATTTAATAGCTGAATTTATAAAAATAAAATATTACCTCATTTCTGAATAAACTAACGTTAAAATTGATGCAGATTGTTGGGTTAACTTAAAGGTTTTTTAAACTTTCAAGACTTACGATTCCATATTTCTCATATACTTTATTTATGATTTTTCTTATTTGTAAAAAAAAAGTCTTCCTTTACTATGGCATAATTTGATAATGTATGGAGGAATATCAAATAAGATATAACGAAATGTAGTATAGATTTTAATTTTAATTTTGGTTCTGTTTGTCATTCAGATATCAAAACTATTTAATATAAACATCAAGATAATGTTGATTATTCTTTTATTTATTACAAAAATTTTGTTTTTTTGTAATACCATAATGATTCCATTTTTTTTAAGATGCAATTCCAATCTTCTTGTTTTTTTAAAAGTTTTTGATTGAATCATTTCAGATTTTCTTTTAGTGTAGTATGATTTTTTATTGAAGATATTTTGGATTCAAATTACTTGATCATAACTTTGTCAAACATTTTAAAATTCCATGAAATAAGTGGAAAAAGACATTAGTGTGTTGTTTGTTTTGGGTTAATACAACTATAGATTCTTATTTCTTGGTGTATTGAATGAATTCTACAGCGATTCGACCACGATTTAGATTTTTGAGGAAACTAGATGCTTGAATTTTTCGAATTATTTTCTTATCCCATCGGAATTTTCTCTTAGTTTTTCTGTTTTTATTTTATAATATTAAACCTGTGCATCGTCTATTAAAATTATCCTAATTGTAGAGTATTACCAATGCAAAATTGTAGTTTGTTATAGGTCTAGAAAACTACAGTCTAATAACTCATACAAGTAACCTTACTGCTATAATTTAATATGGGAATATTTTAATTTAGAAATTATAGATTATAATTTAGAATGTCCAATATTTCGCCCATTCAGACATCCTCAGGATATAAAGAGAATAACAGCAAAACAAAACATGAATAATGCACCCAAAAAACATCCCACCTCCTCCAAGGCTCGAATGCAACTAATGAATGATAAGGAAAGTTACTCGATCCCGGATGGATAAGGTTGAATAAAAACAGCTGATAAATTATTCTCTTTCTACCCTGAGGATGCCTGAATGGACGAAATATTGGACAGATAATTTTAATTTCTGTTTTAGTTTGGAGACTTAACGGCTTTTCGTTGGAATTTTTCCACGGTCTTAACATTTATGTAAGGCCTCTTTTAACTTTTCAATTTTAATATATTTTGTGGAATAGCCATAAGTCCACTGGTTTCTTGATAATGTTTTTTTTTCTTGTATTTTTACTTTCATTTTTTCATATGGTCTTTTGTCTTATGTTTTTGTGTTCTTTACTATTATTTATTTTCTCCTGTTGTGCTTTTTGAAGTTTGGTGAGTGTATGTTAAATTTTCAAATTCTGAAGTATTTATCAGCTGTTTTTGTCTAACCTTATCCAGCCGGGGTCGAGTAACCTTCCTTATGATTCATTAGTTGCATTTGAGCCTTGGAGGTGGTGGGATGTTTCTTGGGTGCATTATTCATGTTTTGTTTTGCTGTTATTCTCTTTCTACACTGAGGATGCCTGAATGGGCGAAATATTGGACAGATAACTTCAATTTCTGTTTTAGTTTGGAGACTTAAGGGTTTTTCGTTGGAATTTTTCCACGGTCTTGAAACTAAACAAAGTAAAGGGAGAGAAAGTACATCACCTAATTGTAGAATAGATTTTCTTCAATAATTACAATAAGAAATGAGAAAAAATCACATATATCTGTAATAAGTAAACAACTTTAGGAGCCGTTAACAAATAAATCAATTCTTATACAACATTTCTTCATCTTCCTCTTCTGCCGTTCAGATTAGAAGAGCCTCTAACCATCGGAGACATCCTTTTCGGTCCTCTTCTCATTTCTCTCACCTCTTATTTGGGCCAAGGAATTCTGCCTTCTTGTACAAACTATTTTTTGTATGTGTTCTTTATACAGGATTCTTGGGCGACTTCGGGGCCTTCTGCCCAGTGGTCGAACTTCCTTTACCTTCCTTGGTACCCTTCTTCGTCCCTGCGACAGACAATTGTCTGTTTTCAGAACTTTAGTTCGGGTACTTGATGCTTGTCTATTCCGAACTCGATCCATCCTTGCTTTACCGGCCACTCTGCGAAGGTACTTTATTTCTGCACGGTTTATGTGCTTGTCAATCATGACCCAAGTTCCTCTTTCTTATGTTAGTGTTGGGAGATAGATTGCTTAGTATATGTGGACTAACTACAATATGTGAATAACATATAACAAATATTAATTTACAAATTATTAGCAGTTTCTGATGTACTAATCTCGCTTGGTACTGATGTTCTGTTTTGGTGAGTAATGTAAGAAGCATTGGTCTTTATTTAGGAATCTTTTGTTTGTATCATTGAAATGCAACTATTTGTTATATTTTCTATTTATGATTCATAATTAAGTTGAGCTATATTATTTAAAAACAGTTTAATATGAAGGTTTTATTTTTATTAGCATTCAATTGGGCTATTCTCTCCTTTATCTATATTATATAGTATATTTATTCCAAACAACATTATGTTTTTGTTTCATGTACATACTACTCTTTCAATTGTTTCAATGGAAGAAATACCATATGCTGGCATTGGATAAATAGATTTAAAACATATATTACTGTATGGTTCATTGTAAATTTACATACACATTAGAAAGTTGAAGAGGGAAATATAAAAGTACGAATACAAACGAAAAAAACAAACAGAAAAACATATTTTAAAGATACAAATAAATTAAACTTTATAAGATTCCAAAATAAACCAGTGTTAAAAAGAGGCTGCAAATTAAAAAAATGTTTCTGTGAATTTTTTTAAAAAACATCCTTGTATTTTCTCGTTTTGATTTCTTAATAATGAATTAAAAAAGCTGTGCAGTTGATTCCGTCATATTAAGTGGTTTGGTAATTTAGAATTTTTTAAGCATTTCCACATACGAAAAAGTTTTAATAAAATCCATTAAATGTTATTTCAATTAAAAGTTAAAGTTTAGTTTCTTGAAATTACTGAATATTTTATTATGATTTTATATTTTAAAAATGAATTTGAACGCTTAAAAACAATTGATTTTTTTTTTTTAATAAGGTCACTAATGTGTAGTTATTTAGGGCATAAAACTTTTGTTTTCTTTTTATCTTTTCCATCGCAACGAATTTTTATATCTTTGCCCTTTTATTTTTTTTAATAGTACTAGTAGTAGTTGCTCATAGGGTTTAATTTTTAAATATACTTTTCCCAAATCAATTAAACTAAGTGATTCGGACTGATTATTTTTATGAATTGCAAAGTTGTCAATTAAAAGAATAAACCATCATTAGGCTTTCAACCGCTCCCTACCTCTCGCAAATGCATGTTGTTATTGCACTTTGATGTTGCTGTACAACCAGTTTCACACGTGGATTCAACCACGTGGATCATTGTTTGCAATTTCTTTTATGAAGCACGAGAGAGAGATCAAGTGCTGCTCTGAGAAACCTGCTGTATGTTCCCTTGACAACTCACCCCCTCAGATTATTTTGCATTGGAAACCGGAATCATGATGGGGTCTTATGCCATCATATTGTACTGCTCTAATGTTGGGCAATAAAACACAATCCGCCATGTATATTTATAAATGGATATGTTATTAATGATTTTTTCAATGCCTCATTGATGGTAATTTAATTTCTCAAACCTGTAATAAGTGCATTTCGGTATATACATACTTTCAATATTTATATTAAAATGGCA
Organism: Arma custos; assembly: GCA_037127475.1. NCBI lineage: Eukaryota > Metazoa > Arthropoda > Insecta > Hemiptera > Pentatomidae > Arma > Arma custos. The sequence continues at coordinate 50,117,981 of CM073763.1, read as the reverse complement.
GAGTAGGGTGGAGTGGAGTTAGTAAGACACTTGATTTCTCACTCCCAAAGCAGGTTTGTATCCAGCTGATCAAGAAAACTTTTTTGTTCTGTCCTGTCAGCTTTGGGTACACAGCGGTGTCGGAATTCTCCCCTCAATGTAAAAAATAAACTAGTCTAAAAGCTTTCAGAACACCTCCTTTTACCTCTGCAACAGTTGGTTTACTAACAGCCTTTTCCCAATTGTCTCTCTTAAACTCGAGTTCATTCATTATTTATTTTTCTCTTTCTTCGTTCTTCCCTTAGATGGCATGGAACGGGATCCATATGCATTCGACGGTACTCCAGAGATTCTGTAGGGTTCTATGTAGCTTTTTTCGCTCCTCAGTCGGTAGGTCCACTTCAACTCTCTTTGCTCAAAGAAGAGACTGCCTGTGAGACTCGCAGAGGGAACCGGAATCAATGTGTAATTTCTTGAAGAGGTGAGCTCTGTTTTGCAAGTGAAGATGTGGGCCTGTTCTCGTCATTTAGTTTGTGGATGTTACCTCCACAAGCTCTGGACCTTATTCATTATTTTTATTTTAGTTTACTATTAATAATATTTGAATAAAAACACCCATTTTACTAACTGAATTCCTATCTTTTTAAACTAACTATATACAAATTATATCCCGTTTTTTTCTTTGTTTTTGTCCCACGAATCGGCCAGCAAGGACCACGCGAATATCACTGAAATCTTCTTCACACTCTCCGCCTTCCGTCTACTTCAATACTCTCTCATCTTCCTGAAATGTTCCTCTCGTTCTTACTTAGTCCATTTTCTCCCTCGTCTCCTCTTCCTTCCCGCAAGAACCCCATCTTTTAGTTTTTTCCCGAAAAGCTCTCTATCCAAGCAGTCCTTATCCTTGATTTTGGCCTATCCAGCTCCTCATTTATTTGCTTCACATATCCACCTATACCCTTATAGCTTAATATTTTATCAAAAAAAATTTTTCAAAAGCCTCTTATTGTTCATTCTGACCACGTGGCCCTAGAACATCAGTCTCCTGGTCCTGATGACTTTAAATTTTTTTGTATATTTCTTCGTTGGATTTTCGCCTATTCCCCACAGTTGTATTATATGAAAATTTTATTAATCATAGAGTTGATTTAATTTAAATTATAAAATAAGATAACTATAATTAATGTACCCTGCGGGTTCTACAAAGCGTTCTGGGACTCACTAATCTCTATAAAGTGGATACCCTTAATTGGGGTAAAAACCTTGCGGTTGAGCGTGATCTCGGATGATCGGATGATCTCGGACTAATCATCTTCCTTAACTCCCGTTTTCATAGAAAAAGTATAGTCTAGAACCAAGAACTGAGTCCAATACCCTTCTTGTGGTGTAATGGAACAGATTATTTATTTTACAAATAGTAACGAATATAGAAAATTATAGATGCAAAAAGAAAACGCAGAATTCAGTTCCAAGGGCACCTACAAAGAATAGACCCGAGCTGATTGACAAAAAGGTTATTCATTTATATAAAAAAAACTGAAAATTACCAGCACTTGGATTTAAGAAACTGAAAAGGACATCGAAGAGCTCGAAGTCTTTCCTGGTTGTATTGAAGGACGTTCAATCAGGCTCAAACTCAGTTTACCTTGGGATTTAAAAAAATACCAAAGAGTAAAGCGGGTGCAATTTGAAAGTAAGGGAGAAAGCAAAACACGGGGAGAGAATGGAAGAAAAGAAAATAACAGTCGAAACAGACCTAGATTGGCTAGATCGTATCAAAAAAGGATCAAAGAACCTAATTAAATTCAATAATTTAAAGAAATATGTGGAAGAAAATGGTCCGGATGGAGTTTAATAAATTTCTCTTAAATAGGGAGAAAAGTTTTTTAAATAGCCAACGTTTCATGTCATTTTCAGGACTAAATATGCAAAATACAACAAAATAAATTAAAAATTACAAAATAATTAAAAATGACTAAATTACGGTAAATGTTAAACTTAAAATGTATATGCATTAGGAGTATTAATAACTATGTGACAATGAAGATAGTACACAATGTAATTAAAAATAAAATAAATAACGCATACATTAATACAGATTAAAGCATAAGGTAATTAAGATAAAAATAAAAATTAAATTGGTGAATATTAAAATTAAAATACTTAAGTATCAAGTTATCTGTGTTGTGGAAAATAAAAATAGTCTTAATCCTTATACATTTTGACTTTAACATTTACCGTAATTTAGTCATTTTTAATTTACTGTATTTTGCACATTTAGCCCTGAAGAAGTCCAGCAATGTGGGTCGAAACGTTGACTCTTTAATAAAGAGCCCCCAACTCTAGAGACATTTATTGACCTCCACCTGGACCATTTTTTTCCACATATATATATTTACAAGGTCAACTATTATCATTCAAGATGAATTTATAAAAATAATTAACAGATCACCTGTTGTTCTAGATAAATATAATATTAATGTAATTTGAATAAGCATGGTCTTCCGTACTGGGATCCATGATTACTGGAAACGAACAAAAAACCTTGTAAATATTTAATGTTTAATGTTTAATGCGGTTTTGATGTTTCTACGGTAGGGAATATTTTGTAAACATGCCTGAAAGGAGGGAATCGCTTTGTCCAGCGACGCGCAATGAAAAGGCAGAGAGGAACAACGATTACAGGGCAGCTGTGAAGATTACTTTTAATTAATTACTATCTGAGATAATAAAGTATCCCAGCCGGAAAGACTGCCCTGAAGTAATCCGATAAAGCTCTACTCGAGGAAAGTTTGAAATGAAATATTAACGGGCGATGGTGGCAACTTGTGCGAGTGTGTTCTCGCGGCTAACGAGCCATTTGTCTACTCTCTCCTCTCAATTATCTCCTCATAATAAATGTAATAGCATCTGTCATTTAATTAACATAATTCATTGCCCGATCAGGTCGTGTATGTTTTAAACCTTACGGACCAATCATCGCTCATTTAGCTGATAATAGCGAATCTCATTTGATTGGATGATTCAAAAATCTATCAACGATTTTTCCAGAATATGTTTTTTCTGTTTGTAATGTACAACCTATGGGCTAATAAATAATTATTTTCGTAATTATGCCGCAGGCTTCAACTTTTCATTCGTTTCCCTTTTAATATTTTCCAAAAATACAAGTTATCAGGAGCTTTAGTGTGGGAAAGAGAATGTAATTATGTGAAATATATGTAATCATTTTATCTAGAAATGAATGTCTCTACAAGTATATCTACAGCTCGGATGAATAAGTGGTAAAGTCGGATTTTCTATAGAGAGAGTTAACTTCTTTCAGATAACCGGAATCATACCGTTCTCGAAACTTTTACTTTAAATGGAGCTGTAATTACTACGAAAATAACTCGATTCCGCTTACTTAAGTATAAGAAACTCATTTTGGAGAAAATTAGACCTTACCACTTATTCAACGGGGCTGTAGATACATATATATATATACTTCGAAATGTAAATTGAAACTTTTATATCTTGAGGTAACGATTACCGAAATATAAACATTTCCAATAGATACAATATTATTTCATACTTAAGCTTCGAAAAGAACCAAGTTAAAACTTCTCAGGACGAAGTAATTCCTTCCTAAAAAATACCAAAAAAAAATATTAAATTTAAATATATAAATAATGTTTAACTATATGATAATTGTGCTGTGAAACATGGAAATTGGCAAATGGGAGTATAGAAAAACCACTTTTTGCTGAGATGGACTTCTGGAGAAAGACTGGATACCCATCTCACTAGTTCGGGAGATAATGAATTGAGGGTTACCTGTACTCTAACGGTTGGAATAACAACCTATACCCGAAATCGCGGGCCCGCTGTCCGACAAGAGGCCCTACGATTTCTAAAGTGAGTAAAAACATTAGCAAAAATCCCGCCCCTGTTTGTTTGGGTCACACCCATTAACTTTATTTAACCATAAAAAGACTATTCTAGGTTCGTAAATTTTGGGCAGGTATATTTGTAGGTTATACAAGTATATTTGCAGGTATACAAGGTACAGTTGAACTTGTATTGGTGATCTCTGATTAAGATAACCTTAGAATTAAAAAAAAAAAAAAAACTGTACCACTACCCATGAACCCATGAAGGTGTGAGACAGTACTGTTTCTTAGCCAACTATCGTGCAGGGAGGTGATTTAGCCGAGATCACACTAAACCGCCACCCACCTGAGGGTAAATAATAACAGTTTCTCCACTTCCTCGCTTTTTGGTTTCAATGGTTCCGAGTATATCGATTTACACTTTTTCCATCTCGGATATCAGCTCCTGCTCTTCACCATTCAACCCTCTTGAGAACATTCTAGGTTTCCAATCTGGTGTGCCGTTTTCATCTCTAGGTCCTAATCCATAAAACCTGTCCGGTTCTCCTCGTTCTTGAAAGCTTCGTGAAGAGAAACCTGGAATAGATATACACATTACATGTTGATACAATATGCAAATATAATTATAGTGGCATATTCCATATAAACTCAATATATGTATTTATGAATTAATGTCGTTGTAAGTGAAACATAAGAGCCATTTATGGTAAATTTTGGTAATTGGATTCTATTTTTTTTTATTCTATTTTTCTTTTTTTGAATATTTACCAAACTGAAATATTAGAGTAATTATATACATGGAAACCTATGCTTAATTTTTTTTATTTAATGAAATTTCCAACTGTGTTAAAATAACACAAGTATATAAATATACTGATTGGTACATATTAGCATGAAAGACAAGTAGAGAAACTACCCAGTGGCAGGACTCAATATGCTTAAATAAAACAAAAAAACACCTATCCCACTACTAAACCCATGATAGATTTTGGCCTCAGTACATGATAGAGACTATTGGTTCTACGACAACAGTTGTTTAAGGAGGTAAGTTGTCCGAATTCAGGCTCAACCACCATGTTTTCCCTCACTGTGAGGGCTGGATGAGTACTAGCAGTGTCTGTACATATCACAGGGTCCATCCGTGGCTTTTAAAAAATTAAATAATTCATCAGCCAGATTTGTACCCATAATCTCTAGCAAAGCAACTCTACACACTGAGCCCCCTAATCACTTAAATTATATCATAGTCATCATTTATATAATAATATTTCCATTATACATTTATTATTTAAAAAATTGGGTGTTTTCTGCTTTAGGACTTACATTTACTTCTTATTAACATCCATTGTCACCTAGGATACTTTACAATCAATTACCATATGATTTAAAATATTAAATCAGGTAGATTAGAAATTATGAGCATTAATATTTAATACTCTATAGAATATATATTTTTTTTTTAAATTTATTTATTTATATTTACAACTGTATTACAAGATATATATTTATTGTGTCTTTGTGATGGTCTATTGATACACACACATGTTTAGAATAACACTGAATTTATTAGATATCATTGCTAAAAGTTCACATCAGATATATATGTATAACAAACACTGGCCTCATGGCAGCAGCGTGGTAAGAACAATTTTAACTGAGAGGTTACCCACGGCTATCTTAATACTAGAAATCACCACACTATTTTAATGTATTATAAAAAGAAATTCTGGAATATGTTATAGAGAGGGAATTTCAGCACTATCAGCACTATTTTCCGTTAACCGGGAGCAAGCGAAAAATCACTTTATAATGTAGAATTCCGCCAAATTTCTTACAATCATAAATCATAAGAGGAATGTTCGTTTAGAGCCATGTGTGTTTATTCTCTGAATTAATTCAAAACAAACCACGTTTTCCTTTTTTTCTTCACTTTTATTTTTTGTATGAAAAATACATAAGAAAATTTGGGAATTAAGCTACAACTGAAATAAGTCTCTTTTTTCGAGAGAAAGGCAACGAATGCTACGTGCGTTCAGAGTGATGAAATTCCAATTCATTTTCCAATGAAACTGTCCTTCTGTGATGTAGTACGTTGTCGGTGCAATCTTTCATCAAGCAGCATGAGGAAGAGCATTCGCAATGGTACGTGGTTCTAATCGCCCAGATTGAGTCTTCTAACATTTTTGAAAATTTTTTACGGAAGTAACGAAGAGATGAAATCAGTCAAATGTTGTAAAAATTATCGGAATATGAATCCATAATTTTGTCGTAAATTGGGACAACTACTAGAGAAGTATTAGTTTGTGTAGAAATATTAGCGAAACGTAAGCAAAAAAAAAAAAACAGTGGTCCTGAAAAAATTATTGAGATAGACGAGAGCTTACATTTCATGATTCTGATCGCATTTTGCTTTTTTTGCCAATATATCTTTCTCTTGAAAAAATCCTCATTTTCCCTATATATTCTTTTTACAAAAATTAAAACTGAAGAAAAAAAACGTGGTTTGTTTTTAATTAATTCAGAGCAAGCTCCAAATATTTGCATCCGGTTAACGGAAAAGTACCGTCTTTATTTCTCGGTCGCCACAAAGATTCACTCACTACTACATCTGTTCGGTATTAAATCAGTATTCAGTATTATTTCATTTCATGCCCTCCATCGCATAGTGTTGGCTTGGGGTTAACGCTTCTTTCCTGTAAAAGAATTATAGCACTTTCTTCTTCTACTAATGGATAACTAAGTTATCCAGACGGATTCATAATGATTTATTCAGATACTGAAAAATAACGTAGTTGACAGACGTTACTACTACTAGTTGACAGAACTAACATAGAAAAGATCCAAAAAATCTATTAAAAAAATGTGAAAAGACCCACGTTGATGATCACTGGAAAGACTCAAATCCATCGCCTATTTTATAGCTCATTTCACGAGATATCAACTATTCATTAATTAAACCTCGCTGGAATTTCAATTACTTTCTTGGAGCTCGCTGGATTCCAGCCTTTCCTAGCCACGGTCACCTAACACATTCCCTAACTAATTGCACCGGCTACCTCCGCCTTCATTGCTACCATTTATTGCGATTCTTCACGCCCTGCTGGGCAATAAATTATGACGATATATTATATGTGTAACATTGTAAAGTAGAAACAGAGTTAATCTTTATAAATTAAATGTAATATTCACTTTGCAATTTCGAACGGGATTAAAAAAGCAAATAATATTTACTACCAGATCTGCAACACTATTGTAGGCAAAAAGAAGTAGACGTGAAACACCATTTATTCAAAAATGTATATTTGCCAGTTGTCTTATATGGGGCTGAGAGTTGGATACTCCTGGATAAAGACTCGAGCCGTTTAACAGCTGCCGAAATGAAATTTATCAGACTAGTATACTATTAGAGAGGTGCTACGCATTACCTCCCTGAAAGAAACCCTGGAGAAGCGTCAGCTCAAATGGTTTGGGAATACCCACAGAATGAGTCAAGACAGGGATCCAAAAAAGTTAAAGGAAGCCAAACCCGTGGGCACTATACCTAAGGAGAGGCCAAGGCCAACTTACTCCAACTACATTTCCAAATTGTGACAAGCAAGAGGGAAAAACAGCAGGATCTGAGGATTACGGCGAGAGATAGAGACAGCGGGAGATCCTGGGTTGATGCCGTATCTCGACACGCTGAAAGGCACAAGAGGAAGATAAAGAAAAAGATTTTTTTTTCCTTCATTTAACGTCACTTTATGCTGCTAGGGCTAATCGGACGATGCTACATTGGAAGCTCTTAATTTTGCCTATCCAGGTTTAATTGGATAGGGATTTTTAACCTGTGAGTACCTGACATCGTACAGGCTCGGGACCCCCGTTTAACGTCCCTTCCGAAGGATGGCGTAACTAAGGATTTTTTACTCCCTTAAAAAATCCTAGGATCACCTGCCGGGCTACGAACCCGCGATCTTGGGTTTAGTAGTTTGTAACGCTAACCATTAGACCACAGGTGACCTTAGAAGAAGATTCTTTTCGCATAGTATTATAACCAGGAGACCATAATCACTAATAATTTTCAAAATAAAATCTCCCATGAAAAACTAATTTGCATTCATAATGCATTGTAATTTATATCTCAATTCTACTAATTCTATTATGTTCATAGATATCATTTCGATCTTGTTTTTTTAATCAATACCGCCTATCTACACTTTGGGATCTACAGGAGAGAGAAAAAGCAGCGCCATATGCTATATTAACTTATAAATATATCGGTTATCTTTCAATTGCCTTGGGTTCAATCTTGAAAACTTTTTATAATATTGTGTAATTCAACCTGTAGAATGCGTTACCGTTACTAACTCATTTTCACCAAAAGTTCTAGATAGGCGGTATTGTTTTGACAGCGACGATATAATAATTTAAAATTTAATCTGTTGTTCATTGTATTCCATTCTATAAATTCCTACAATATATAAATTGCTTTATTTTCTTTGGTACTGCACTCTTCACATTGTTATATTTTGTTCTCAGGCAGTTTGAAGCGTCAACACAAAATAAATAATTAACCATGACGGAAACATGGAAGACCCGGGTTCGAATCCCGCCCCTGGACATATCTTTTCTCTTCAAAATAAAAAACTTCTATTTTTTATCGAGTCTTGGGTAATTTGGCAGTTGATGTGCTCATGTCCTATACATGACAAAATTACCATCTTAAACAGATAAGAACAGTATTGTTTTAAAAACATAGTTATTGATAATATTTATTATTTTAAAACTGTTTTTTTTTAATTTTGTTTAACGCCACTTCGACGAGGCTGGAACCATTAGTGACGACAGCTAACTTAAATTTATTGAATTAACTTCGTGGCTTTTAAATCCATCAGCGTCTAGATTATTATCTTCTTTGAATATGTTTCGATATTCAAATTCATACTTTCTAGTTGACACTTTTTACTAATTCAAATAGATACTTCAAAATAGAATAGATGCTTTATAGTAAGTTTTGGATCAAGGTTAGTTGATACAGCCTTAAAAATAGATGGAGATGAATCAGTTTTGTATGTATAATTTTTAGCCTACTTATTGTGCTGCGTTTTTTCGACGTTTGGCCGTCCTAACTGTCCCTAATCTTGAGCAGTAATAATGATATTTTGCTTATTTAATAAATAGAAAAAAAACACTACAATCGATGAAGCTGTAGGATACCTCAGAATCGATTAGATTCGAATCCGAGATCTTGGGCGAATGTAATTTTCTGCAAAGTTCATTTGAAGAGTACTTTTAAGTATTTTACACCAAGAAATATTCTGCCAATTAGGAAGAAAAGAATATTGCTAAAGATTAAATTTAACACTGATTATTGCTGCAAACATATCTTTTTCTTTGGCCAAAAGCAGAAAACACTGATACTCCCCGACCGGTACTAGCATATGTGATGAAAAAAAAATGAATGTATATTCTAAAAAATATATAAGTACAGTGATGTTAAGGAGACCACCAAAGTAATGAAAACTATAGATGTTACAATTTTTTCGTCCAGATTATTTGTAACTTAAAATTATTAAAATGATTACTTAAATCATATCCCAACAATTGAATCCAATGAATTAACAAGCGGAAGGGAGAAGGATAATTGAAAAATAAATACACATCCGTTCATATTCGTTATATTTATTTTTTATTATTTTACTTTTACCTGAAAAAAATGTACTAATATTTGGTTGGAGAAACCATCAACTTTGGGGAAAGCCTCAATAATAATTAACAATGTATTTTAATATTTTAGTTCTTTTGTAAAATATTTTTAATCATTCCACTGCGATTTTACATCGAAACATTATTTATACGTATCACTTGCAACAAACAAGATACATAACAGTACGTTAATTACACTTTTAATTTTTTTCGTATGCTGATGATACATGTGTATTATCAGTCAACACCAATCCAGTTATTGCATCCCAAAGCCTCCAATCCCATATCACTGATCTTGAAGAATGGTGTCAAAACTAGATAATTAAAATAAATTATCAAAAATCGCATCAAATCACTTTTACCTTACGTCGTAAACCAATGACTTCCTGCCCTTCAGTATCCTTTAATAATATCCCTCTGGTGCCTGTAGAACAGATGTTTCGATATTCAAATTCATACTATAAGTTACAAATAATCTGGACGAAAAAATTGTAACATCTATAGTTTTCATTACTTTGTTGGTCTCCTTAACATCACTGTACTTATATTTTTAGAGGGTTGCACCTTGACAAACGATTAACCTGGATTCCTCATACAAGACTGAAAAGACAAGAAACCGCACGACGTTTCAGGCTGCTTCAACACTTACTAGACAAACGCTCTAAGCTCCCAATCAACTACAAAAGCCTCATCTACATGACCATCATACGACCTATTTGGACTTACGAAGTAGAGCTTTGGGGCTCCACTAAGCCATGGAATTCCTCTCGTATCCGATCCTTACAGTCCAAAATCCTTCGTAAAATCCTCAATGCTCCTTATTTTGTTAAGAATAAAGTCATCCATAACGACCTTAATTCCCTTTTGTTGCTGATTTGGCCCGTACCCAGTATCTATCCTTTCATAACAAACTTTATTACCACTCAAACCCTCTAGTTTCAAACCTAGCTTCCTCTTCAATTCCCGATAATCCTCCGAGGCGTCTGAAAAGAAGATGGCCACGTGACCTCCTTACTTGAACTTTGATTTGAGTACTACCAGTGGGTAGTTTCTCTACTTGTCATTATCATGTCATTATATATCACTTAGCCTATTTACTTGTTGTATTATTGTAATACAGTTGTAGATATCAATAAATAAATTTAAAAAAAAAATTTTTTTCGTATTAAAATTAATTTTCATTTAACTGATTATCAGAAAGTAATAAATTAGTTTATTTTATTTTTAAAAATATTTATCAAAATCTAATAACTATTCCTTTTTTTAAATAGCGGTAAAACAGTGACAGTATACTGATCTAAGATGTGCTGCACTTCATCATATCTTTGAAGCGATTTTTGTTTTAGTATATGCCCTGATGATACCTGACTTGACGAAACGTTGACTGGTTAGTCAGTATCTTAGACACTTATTATTTGTGTGTGACTCTTATTATTATGCACTTCGGCCCCTTCACTAAAAATCCCTAACATAGGTATAGACTTCTGAGAAATTTTAAATAGTCTTTAAACCTCAGTTCTTGAAGTTCCTTGTGTCCACCGTGGCCAAGGTCAAATGTCCTCTTTCGACTTAGTGCTATACATTCAAAGAGGACGTGCCAAGGGGTTTCGTCCTCCTCTTTGCACCATCTTAGACACTTAAGGCTTGCATTTTTTTGATTTTCCAAATTATATTCTGATTAATATTTTATGTCACTTTTAATTTTTGTTTATTTAGTTATGAATGGAATAATTAGGGGAAAAATATAAGTAAAGTAAATTACCTCATCAACATAAAAACTCATTCATCTTCACCCTCATTAATGAATGGGGTATTTTTATTTTTACTATTATTTTACGAAACATGATTTTAAGTCATGTTTTCGTCCATGTTCCTCCCGTGTCGAGGGGAAATATTGGAACTACCCTTTCCATGAGCGATTATAATAAGCGGTTATTATAGGCTGTGTTGGAGGGCTTCGATAATCAGGCTACAGCCAATTAGCAGTAATGAGAATCAGGTAATTACCTGGCCGGGCAGGTATTATGTGAGTGTGTGTGTGCCAGCAGGAAAATCTATTCAGCGTATGTGTGCGCGCGGCTAATCGAGTAGCAGCCATCGATGTAAAACCGCTCATCGATTCTAAGTGCAACATTGTCAGATATAATAAATAGACTGGACGCTTTGGGAATTTATGCTTGTATTGCTCAATGACTGCGGTTCTGCTTTCAGAGGATTAAAGTTTCCTTATGAGTCCCTTACGTTCGAAGGAGGAATCAGAACTAACCTTCAACTGACCCAGCTGTATTAATATAATAAACATATTCTTCACATCTTTGTTTTTCTTTCTATTGGAATGGGGGAAAGGTGGACAAATATAGACATCCTGAAACAGAATTTGAGATTTCATTTATGAAATATAGAAGAGCAAAAGATCAAAAGAGACTTTCGATACTGAATAGGATAGATGATTTAGTCTCCGAACAGCCTGGGATAGACCTGTAGACACTCCTCAGGCTCATCCAGCCTCTATATAGTGCTACAGTCACAGAGTGAAGACGGAAACAAGGGATTAACGTCTTAAGCCGTCGGAGGGAGAAGTTAATATTGGATTAGAATCTTCGCGAATGCCTCCTTTTGTCGGGAGAGATCAAGAAGGTTCTGGACATTCCCAGGACAGTCTTCCCTTACTTCTGTGTTGTAGAATGTTCGGCCTTGCCTATTTAAATACCCCTCTTGCCTCGAGCGAGTCAGTCATAGAGTAGACCAGGCACTGTGATAAACTAGTCAGTGTTGAACCGGCCAGTGTAATAAGTGTATCAGTGAAATGTGACAGTCTCGCGAGTGTAATAAACCGTTTCTGTTTGTCACTGTGTGTCAGTTTGTCATACTTGGAGAATCATACGGTCGGTGGACTAGTGAACTGTAAGTGTTAATTAGTAGTTATAAATTGTAGTGTAATTCATACAAATTTGTCAATAGTTAAGTCATTTAGAATTAGTAATAACTTATATTATTGTAATAATTAAATAGAGTTAGGCCATGATAATAAATATTTAGAATATTGTTATTGTAAATTTATTTCAGTTTAATAATTTAATTGTTTGTAATTTAATTGTATTCCTTCTATCATTTTATTAATAAACTTTAGTGTCTTTAATTTAGCAGTAGTTTAATTCATTTTTATACCCAATGACCCGTAACAATAGTGGTTCCTTTGGAGAAAAACGGTTGAACGTGATCTTGGAAATATCACCTTGCTTCACAACAGTTGTCTTGGAAACTTGGAAACAGTCTACTACGTGCCCAAATCCTTTTCTAATTATTATTTTTTTAATGAATTTACAAGGCACTGCAACGTGCAAGAAACATTTCCACTGTGTTTGGTGTAGGTTTTTTTAACGAGCGGACCATTTGGTGCTGGTTTGAGAAATTTTCAACTGGTGACAAATCAATTCATGAATAATTCATTTCTCCTTTCTATCCAGACGCGTGTAAAATATCAAACAAAAATCTATACGGGTTAATCGGAACGATATTTCTCGACAGACTGTGAACAAACTAAACGAATTCGGTTACCAAGTCCTCCCTCATCCATTCGCCAGACGTTTCTCCAACTGATTCCTATCTGAAATTCGGGCAGCTTTCTTAAGAGTAAATTTTTGAAAATTATTCTGAATTTGAAAACTCATTTTTAGACTTTATTTAATCATAATAGGGGAGCGGAGTGGCTCTGTGGTAGGGCGCTGAATCGCCATGCCGAAAGTCCTGGGCTCAAATCCCGATGCTGGCAAGTTTTATTTAATCTGGTAGTTGGGCTGGATCTAGGATAAATCACTTTCCCGCTCAACCGCTGTACATGAAATAGTACAGTGTCTACCATGTACTGAACCTCAGAACCGTTCAGGGATCGTAGTACAAGTTTTCTTTTAACAAGATAGAAAAGTAATTTTTGCGAACATAATGGTCCGTTAAACATTGGAGCAGGCTGATTAGAGATATTGCTGAGAAGATGATACGGCCCTGGTTCGGTTGCTGTTTCAGCGGAATCCGTTAACGAGGCCATTGTGACCAAATGGAAAATTCGACGGGAGTAATCGCCTCTCGATAATCGCCACTTTATTATTCCCCGGAATAACTATTGTCGGGTACAGCGCGTAGCCATGAATCAACGGTTCCCGAAGGCTTCTCTCTCTCTCTCACACACACACACACACACACACACACACACACACACTCTCTCTCTCTCTCTCTCTCTCTCATTCCGCCTCTCTCTCTATTTGTTCTCTCCGGGGTAAAAGTGCCCGCGAGGGATAAATCCAAACGCTGGAAATAACAGATATCGTTGGAAAACGGCAAAATGGAAAACAGCCGGCGGAAAACAGAAGAGATATCACAGCGATACTAATGGTTGAAAACACAAAGTGTGTGTTTTATGGTCCCGGAGATCGGTGTTTGTAACGGCGGCTCGGGGTTTTACGGATGAGTGGTGAGAATAATAAATAACCTGTTATCGCTAACACTTATGTTCCAAACAACACACCCCACACCGCTCTACCACTTTACCGGCGTCATATGCAAAAATCACTCCGGTATAATCTCTCGCTCTTTTACAACCTATAGTTCATGTACTAATCGTCTACAATCCAGTTGCAAAATGCATAACATTACACAATACACAACATTTGTTTGTTCAATTATATAACTAAGCTGATTAACTTGGGTGTATAAATTAAAATTTTAAGAGTGCCAAGAAACAAAATGAAATATAGCTACTGTCTTCATATAAATAGATTCAAAATATACTCCTGGCTTGTATTATTTACTTACCCTGGCAATATACCCTGCATACCTTATGCGCCTCAACTTTATTGTTCTTACGACGCCAATATCTTTGTAAGAATTGTATAAGCGTCGCTTCCACCCAAGAATTAGACGGATAACCTTTCCTTCAACAATCAGAAGTTCCATTTCAGAATTTGGATGAATTCTTTTGTTATACTTAGTGCTTATAAAAGTTTAAAAACTGTTCAAACCGTTATTATGCAACTTAAAACTACAACATACGATTCAATTTATGTATTTAGTTTTAAGATGTTTTTTTTACTAATACAGGAGGGGTCACCTATGGTGCAGTGGTTACCATATCAACCTTCTATTCCGAAGGTCGCGAGCTCATAGCCCCGAAGGTGACCTTAAGAGTTTTTATACGGGGTAAAAACTCCTTGATTACACTATCCTTCGGAGGAAACGTAAAATAGGCTATGCGGTATCAGGTTCCCGTCAAAGATCCCTATCGTAATTAAGCCTGCATAAGCAAAATTTAGAACTCCCAATGCAGCATCATTCTATTAGCCATAGCAGGATAAAATAACGTTAAATGAAAAACAAACTAAAATTCATCATGGTACTGATGTTGGGAGAGCGCGGAGTTGCTATGCTGAACCCGGGTTTAAATCTGACGGTTTATAAATAAGATAAATTATTTAGTCTATTAACAGCCGTAGGTAGACCCTATGGGATCTAACCAGCCTCTAATTGTGGGTATCCTGAAGGGGGGGAGGAACCGTGGTGGTTGAACGTCATCACGGACAAATCACCTTCCTGCACAACCGTTGTTCATGAAACAGTACTGTCTCTATCATGCCCTGAATCCAAGACTCTTCATGGGTTTCATTGGTACAGCTGTATTTTATTTTATTTTTGTATCTTGGAATAATTGTCTTTCAACTATTCAGAATCCCTTAGAAACGTTTCTTGGAGTGGAAACCTTACAATTCAGTCGTTTCCTGTTATGAACACTGGTATACTTCCAAGGGCCCAACCGTTAGCAGCGCCTTAATGATGACAAAACAATGGTCTTTATTCCCTCAGACAATTTATTTCCAGGACCCTATGGTCCTATAATCCGAACTTTCGCCCCCAATACCCGACCCTTCCTGGCCCTATGGTCACTACCCTTTCTCGTTTTCAGTCTTCCGACCCTCGACCGATTTATTAAAAGGCAATAAGGGCCCCTCAGCTCAGTGTTTTTGTTACCTCGCCTGGGCAATTTGTGCTTAATCAACTCCTCAGTCGGAAACAGTCTAGGTTTTGGTCGCTTCGTTGGGTTTCCCTTTGATCCATTTCTTGTCTTAGCCTTCAGTGGTGAGGTTTTCTCCCTCTGGTATATATTATATTGCTGTAATTAATTCGTTAATATTAAAATACAACATTTGCTTAAAACGAAAATGAATTCACAAATAATAAAATAATACAATGAATAAAATAATACAAGAAGTTTTATACTAGAATACTTTTTCCCGACGCGTGGATGATTCAATTTTTAATATTATACAAATGGTTGGTTTTTTTGGCTTATCAGCTCACGATGTTTTAGGTCTGCGAACTTTTTTGGCGGGAGTTCAAATCAACCGATATATAAGTAATGAGTATTAAAATGACGTTTGCATTAGAGATAGGTTTGTGTTAAAATAATTTTATATTAAATTATTAGAAATACTTAATTAAGGAATTAACTACAAGCATAATTGAATGAACATAATTCATTTTATTCGATATCAATGGCTATGTTTTATAATTTATTATATTTGGTTTTAGAAACTGAAGTGGGCCACTTGAAATTTTCACATTGCTCACGCAAAGTTTGCCGACTCCTGGTTATGGGTATATCAATAAACTCATTACATTTATTGTTTTTCAGCTGTAATGAATTTGCGCAATATTGAAGCCCGTATAAAATTATGTAGTTTATGATTATTTTAATTACCTAATGTGTTTCTTAAACAGCGTGGCGTATTTTCATTTTTATTGGTATCGATTTATTTTATGTTTTCGGATATCTGTAATATTGAGGCCTATTATTGTTTTTTCGGGAGCCTTTGTTACGAAATCGACATTAAATTTAAATTCGCGTACTCACATTTCAATTTATTTTAAACATTCGGGTATTTTAAATTAATTACTACAATTAACAAAAATAATAGCCAATTAGCTTATATTTATTTCCCCTCACAACGTGTATCCAAGCTGCAAATACAGAGTTTAACTCACAAATCATTCGTTAGCTGCCGGGTGTTAGTTAACAAGTCTGATTATCCAATTATTAACTCATGTGATTTGTTTAAAAATCGTTAGGGGATATATACGGATTTCTGTTTTCCTCTAAAATGTTTTTCTCTGCGGCAATCGAGTTTGATTTGAGGATTGAAGTTGAACACATCCTACATACAAGTTTTTATCTGTTTTCATATTTTTGATTTATTTTATTTAAAGATATTTATTTAAAGACCGTATTAAACTAGACATAAAAATTTTAACGTTGATGCCACTAGATTAAATATTAGTAAGTATTTTATTAAAGTGATAAAAACCTTTTTCCAGCCAAATCTCCTTTATTTTAAAAAAACGTTTCGACTATCTATAGAGTCATTTTCAATTTTTTGCATAAGTATACTTCTACTACTTACAAGTCAATTAATTTGAATTATCATTCTATTAAATCTGTAATTAATAACTAAAACAATATAAAATAACAAAAAGTACAATAAATACATAAGTTATAAAAATATGCCCTGAAGGACTGAAATTAAGGATAGATACCTCAATATAGTTGTCCATAAATATTTTAAAACTTTTCCTACTTGGAGTTTCAATATTCTCCATGGTCAATCTCTAATCTTATGAATTATAAATATTCTGTTATTAATTACAGATTTAATAGAATGATAATTCAAATTAATTGACTTGTAAGTATTAGAAGTATACTTAGGCAAAAAATTGGAAATGACTCTATAGATAGTCGAAACGTTTTTTTTAAAATAAAGGAGATTTGGCTGGAAAAAGGTTTTTATCACATTAATAAAATACTTACTGGACATAATTTAAATCGATGACTAAACAATCAAAGAAATCCCCTTTTCTCCACTGGAAAGTCTTTATTATTGAAATTAGCATATCCTTTTTGTTTTTTTGTTTTAATTTTTATTCTTGATTTTTAGTAGGTCACTTTTTCCGTAGATAATAAGACTATCGTACAACCCTAAGCCTACATCGTGCAGTTACCTATCAATGGCATTAAACAAATTGCATAGTAAAGTAGTTTTGAAACAAGGAAGTTTCATGAATGCTTCCGTGTAGTCAGCATTGTAAATTTCCTTGTCTTCCCCTCTTGATAGTTTTTATTAAGAAATGTACTAGGTAGCATATAGTATGTAACAGAATAGTATTTAAGTCAGATGTAATCCATAGTCATTAAGTTTTAGTGATAATTAATAGCAATAAGTACACAAAGTTAGTTAATAAGTCTCTATTATACGAGTATCTCTTGTATATTCATATTCTAATGTTCAATATCTCAATAAATATACATTTATCTTACAAGTCCTCCACCAAAGTTTGTTAGCTGTACTTCTAAGAACTGGAGTTGAATTTTGGGGCCGTCTTCTAGACAAGTTGCTTAGTTCCTTATTTCGCCTTATGTTATGAGTCGTCGTCTCTGCTAAAGTCTCTTCTACTTATACTGTATTATAATAGATATAAAAACCTGTATAGCTACAACTCAGGAAGGCTCTTGGGTTCAGTAAGTATTAGAGACTGCATTGTTTCTAGGACAACAGTTGAGCAGGGAGATGATTTGTCATAGATAACGCTCAACAACCAGTTTTTCCTCCAATCAAGAGGCTGGGTACGCCCCACGAGGATCTGCAAGACCCACAGGGTCCATCTCCGGCTGCTAACAGACTAAATAATTTATCTTATTTATTATTTGATATCTTTTGTGCTGTTGCTCTTCTATATTTATTAAATTAAAATCTGAATTCTTATTATAGGTCAAATTGATATATTTTCAGACAAGGATCATAATCAGCTTACATTTTTTCCTTTCATAAACTGTACATGCAATAATTGATTCCTCCTAAAACATGTTATATAATAAATATATTATTTCCTCTTTGAATCAGTAATTTTTAAAAAGCATGGTGAATAATTGTTTCATTTTAAATGAAGATACTGCCAGATTCATAAATCCCACTGATGCGAACATCTGAAAGAAAAAGTAATTAGTGGAGTGTCACTTTTACCGAAAATTTCCAAATGACAACAAAAACCTGGAAACCTTTCAGTGCTTTTGAAAAGCCATGTCATTTTCATAAATTGAAAATTTAAAAGGTTCTCAGTTCTTTGGTATTCCCTGTGTGGCCGATGTTTCAATTTTCATTATTTTCAATCATCCACCGGACATCTGTTTCGAATCTGATAATGAATATTCAAAAACGATATTAAAAATTCATTGTGTTCATTTAAACGAATATGATGAGGAGTAAAGGGAATTTTTTATTTATTTTTTTTAAATATTTTGTTTTATTTTATTTTAAATTATATACAAAATTTAAAACATTGGTGGGATAATCCCTTACAATGAAAATGAATTTACTTACAATTGTTACAGTTTAATTTATTTTTGTTGTTGAATATAAGAATATAAATTGGCACTAAGCGAATAACCTGAGACAACATTCTAAGTAATAATTATTTCAATATAGTTGGTAATTGAGAACTTTATGATATTCTGTTACAAATACTTATTACTGAATCATAAATTTATTTCTATTTTAGATAAATAGTAAGAATCATGGCAATTCTCATAAATGTTTTTTATCAGTTTTACTTTCAAACTGTCAATGTTTTATACAAATTTTGAAATAGAAATTTCTACAATAAATTCCAAATAGAGCATATCACAATGGAGCTTAGAGTAGATGAAATCTTCGTAGGAAAAACTTTAGGAGACTATGTTTAATAATTAACATAAAAAGGTATAATAAAAGAAATAATAAAAACAAATTGATGATGTTCTGATATACTAATTTCCAACATTGTTTCATAATTTAATCTCAATGAGAAAAAGGAAATATTGTGAATTGAAGGCAAACGCATTTATGTTCAAACAATACTGTTTCCAAGCCAAGGATTTCTTGACCGAGACCATGCTCAACCACCAGGATATTCCATCGAGGTACTCTCATAATGGAGGCTGGGTGAGCCTCAGGATAGCGTGTAGATCCCACAGGGTTGACCCATGTCTATTAGCAGATTAGTTCATTTTTTGCTGTTTCCGAGAAATGATTAGGGCTCCCTTATAGCGTTCATTTTATTTAAAAAACCAACAATTTTAACAATACAAATAATTAACTGGATGATCTGATCAAATTAATTAAAATTACTTTTGTTTTGAAGATAACAGACATGTCCTGGGAAGGAATCTAGAACCCGGATCGTCTGCATCTCCGGTGCAATGGTCTAAACCACTGAGCTACCAGGGTTCGTATCCAAGTCAGACAAATCCATTCTCTTCACCGATCCTATAGACAGGCACAAAAAAATAATCACCATCAAAATAACAATTGGTAAAAATAAATTATAATTAAAATTAGATTTGAAAAAAAAACAGTTTCGTTAATTGAACGTTCGGATAATTGACGATCCACTGTAGTTAATTAAAGCGTCTAATTATAAACATTAGACAACAAATCTAAGGTGTGAGTTACACCCAAACTCCAATTGGGAAGTTGTTTCAGAGCAGATCCTCTTTCAAGTCTAATGATCTATTGGATTGGATGAAGCGGATTTTGTTATGGGTAGAGCAAGATTTTCATTTTTCTACAATAGAGTGTACCCACATGATAGACGCTGGGCAAGCCTCAGTTCCTACAGTATTGAATAGACTAAAAATCTTATATGCCATAGCCAATTTTTAATTCAGGGTCTTGGGATGAACAACCCTGCTAACATTCCGAGCTACTCCACTCCATTTGTGAAACAATAAACGATTTTTAATTACTTTTTGTAAGATAACGAAGAGCTATGAAAATCGTGCTAACATCGAAATGAGGAACAAGTAGTAGTGAGTGGTTTAGTTCTTAAGATGCCTAGAAAAAATTATTTATTCATTCGTTGTATTTATTCGTCATTTGGGGATCCTGAATCTTGAAATCAACCTCACGAAGCCAGGTAGCTTTAATTGGAGGAAATAAAATTATAACTGGCTAACTTACTTCATGCACTGCAGTTAGATCAGAAACAGTAAGTTATATTTTTAATCTAACTCACTGAGTTGTCCTCTTCCACTTCTCCGTGTCTTCTGTTTCTCTCTACTAATTGCGGACACCTTGCATCCTCTTATTTTTCTTCACCTCGTCCTGCTTCTTGTCCTACCTCTTTTGCGTTCATAGTTATTCCTTCTTAATTTGTTTATTCTCCGTTCTGATCAAATCCCCTGTCCATATCAGCTTACTTGATTTGATAATAAGCGGCCCTCTTTTTGATCATGTGTAAATGACTTTTGTGTACCTAAAAATCCTTTAATTATTTTTTCCGTTATGTTCTATCTTGTATATATTCCACCCTCAGACGATGGCCGTGCATACTTTCCTCAATTCCTTCTTTCCATCTTTTCCTGGTCTTCTGCGTTTCCTCCCTCCAGCACTCCAGTTGAAAATTTAATTAGGCCGTCCTTTCTTCCTTCATTCATCTGAGATGACCATTGCAATCCTTTTACCTCTTTATTTCAGGGGACGTTTTGTTGAGTTTGCACTCTCTCTCTAATTTCGGTATTAGTCCTTCTTTTTACCCTGGATACCCTGTTAGCTCTCCTGTTATTTATCTAAAATATAAAACAAAATACTATAAAGCGAACTAGATGCGTTGATGATCTAAGGTTAGGTGCTTTTTTTTTTTTTTCAAATTTATTTATTGATATTTACAACTGTATTACAATTATACAACAAGTAAATAGAATGCGTGTTACATAATGACATGAGAATGACAAGTAGAGAAAC
The DNA here is from genome assembly GCA_037127475.1 of Arma custos. Taxonomy (NCBI): domain Eukaryota; kingdom Metazoa; phylum Arthropoda; class Insecta; order Hemiptera; family Pentatomidae; genus Arma; species Arma custos. Next base: position 50,096,623 of record CM073763.1, on the reverse strand, counting down.
TACCCACTGGTAGTACTCAAATCTGGTGCTTTTAACCACCAATAATCAAACATTTTTTTTTTTTTAGAATAATTTATTAATATTTACGACTGTAATTATATTACATCAAGTAAATCTGCCGTATGAACAAAGGAAATGAAAAAAAAAAAACACTTGTGGAGAAACTACCCATTGATAGCACTCCACTAAAGTTCTATAATAGAAGGTCTCGAGGCCATCTTCTTTTCAGACGCCTCGGTTATCAGGAATATTATGGGAAGCAAGTTGAGAGACTATCTAGTTTGGGCCAAATCAGCAACATATGGGATATTAAGATCATGATGGATGAGTTTTTTGTGACATAATAAGGAGCATTGAGGATTTTACGAAGGATTTTGGATTGTAAGGATTGGATACGAGATGAATTGGATGGTTTAGTAGAGCCCCAAAGCTCAACTCCGTATGTCCAAATAGGTCTGATATCTGTCAAGTAAGTGAGCCTTTTGTAATTAATTGGGAGCTTAGAGCGTTTGTCCAGTAAATGTTGAAGTAGGCGAAAACGTCGACAAGTTTTTTGTCTTTTCAGTCTTGTATGAGAACAAACATTTTAATAAATTTTTATGATTTCCTTTTGCAATCGTACCTATAATTTTTACCAAGTAATGTGTAAGTTTAATTTTAGTTATTATTGCGTTTTTTTTATTTAATTTTAATTTGATCAAGGACCAGTTTGTTGGCGAATGATCAATAAGTCAGGGAGTTTTCCCTTACATAGGTATTTATTATTTTTAACGATCAACATATTCTTTAATTTAACTCCTATACAATCCTGTAAGATCTATCTCAAGATCTCTAATAGGTTTATCAGTAATCTAGGTAAAACGCGATGGATCGGAGAGGGTAAGATATAACTGGAAGGAAACTGAGCATTAGCGCCCTAGCTTTCGGCGGCTGATTGCTGAGACCGTGGCCTACTCCAGATTATTAGTTTACTGCGATGTCTCGAGGAGTCTATCTTGAGCCACTAACTTGACGTGGAATATGGTTAATCTTATATATTTCCAAGGGCCCGCTTCCTAGCATATTAGTGCTCCTTCGCTGTCCTATATCACGGTTATAACACATATACCTTTTTCAGACCATAGAGATTTAACATGTAAAATATGCTTCAAACTGAAATAATTGAACGAAAATATTATAGACGTATTTTAAAAAATATACAAATTAGATGCAGCTATTTTTTTCTAAAGTAAAACTGCAAGATTAATTATTTAGGTGAATTTAAAATAAGATGATTGTTACGGCCGCTCAATTTGTAATAACAAATAATTTAACATGTTTGATATTTTTTGGTTTCAATTATTTTATATTTTTATTAATTTAATTTCAATTAAAATACATTATTTGTAAAAATACACAATGTAATAGTTTATATTAGAGAAGAAATTATTTGACTGGAACTTCTAATGTAAGGATAGAGATAGTTGGGGTTGCAGTCAAATGAAACACCAAATAAGTGATACTTATTTATTAAGTGTGCCGACGTTTCGACCTTGTAGGTCATCTTCAGGGCAAATAGAAGGAGCTGCTGCTCGGGAACCGTGTAACAGACAACTCAGTTGTTTTTATGGGAATAATGACATGGGTTAATATAAAAAAGTTTCTAAATAAAAATAAACGCATTTCAAAAACATCATTACAATAAGAATGCTCTGCTTTACCAATACCCAAATTATCATTTTTTTTAAAATCATCCGGTTTAATTTTGACAGCACATGGAACTTTTAAATACTTTATAAATAATTTTAAAAACAAATTAGACTGAAACGAGAAGAATCAGCTCGTCGTTTAAGAAACTCTCTAAGCTCCCAATTAATTACAAAAGACTCATATGCATGACAATAATTAGAGCCATTTGGACCCACTAAACCATCTAATTCGTCTCTTATCCAATCCTTACAATGCAAAATCCTTCGTAAAATCCTCAATGCTCCTTACTTTGTTACGAGCAAAGTAATCCATACTAACCATTTGTTAGTGATTTGGCCCGAATCCCATATCAATCTTTTCATGACGAACATTATTCCAACCCAAACCTACTGGTCTCAAAGATAGTAACCTCTTCAATTCTTGATAATCTTCCGAGGTGTCTGAAAAGAAAATGGCCTCGTGACCTTCCAAGTTGAATTTGTTATTTGAGTACTACCAGTGGGTAGTTTCTCTACTTATGCACCATTACTCACACTTACTTGTTGTATTGTTATAATACAATTGTAAGTAACAATTAATAAATTATAAAAACAAAGTTTAAAAATTTTCTTGGATTTACTGTAAACGTAATAATAATAAATCATTTTCTACTCGAATACACGGACAAGGACGGCTTTACAAATATGCTTGGCGATATTTGAAGTTGATCTCGACTCTGCCGTAATTGTATAATCCGTTCTACAAAATGTTGGAAAAGCCACGCACGGAATAGAACTGTCAGAAGTGAGTGGCAGGCCGGAAAATTTCCACCGCATCTAACCCCCCTCCCCCCTCTTTCTCCCTCTACGCCATTTCTGAAACTGAGGAAGAAAATCCGAGATGTGTGAGGGAAAACTGACCGGAATTGTTTGGCCGCTGGCTTTGCGAGTCCGACAGTTGGGAGCAACAATGGCCGCTTCGAGGCCACTTTAATACAACTTTCGCTTTCTCCTATCCGCAGGGTTAGGAACAGGTAAAGTCAAATAATTTTGTGCGTTACAATTACGTTGTGATTTAATCCAACCTCCTTGTTTTTACGTTATGAATATCGTTACGGAGAAAGTTCTTCTCTGAGATCTTCATACTTGTTATTCTTTACAAAATTTCTTAATTAAAAGATCTATGGCGAGGCCTTATATAGATGTAAAACAACCAAGTTGTAAAAAATCGTTTTAAAAGAAAATTTCTCAATTTAATTTTTTATAAATCAACCTTTGAATTTGTAGTCTACCCTTGAATCCAGACCATAAGTCTTTTGGCCTCTGTGTATTATGATAATTTGGATTTTTTTCTACTGTTATGCACTCAAGAGATGAATAAATAAATATACAGGAGAACCTCCATTAATAGGCGGCAATAGTCTAGATCTAGTATTTAGACTACCATAATAACTAAATTAATTAAAATTTAAGGTCACTTAAGTGCAACGAAGTGGAATGATTCTATCCTCACAAAAAAAAAATATGAAGAAAATTCAAAATTTTAAATGCTCCTTTCTGATCAATCTTTATAGGTGTAATTGGTTAAACGATGTTTTAATTTAATTTTTTTGTAGAATAAACAGCAGTTTACCCTTGAATCCAGACAATAAGACATAAAAACAATTCAGGCTTTCCTATTCTTATGTACTCAGCAAATGAATCACTACATAAACAGTTAAACAGTATTACATCGTTTAACAGGCGGCAGAAATAAAATAAATTATTTTTTCACAGCGTTGTTTAGTTTCAGCATTTGCACTAACATAATAATTAAATTCCCTCAATACTGAAACACAAATTTAGTTCTTTAAATTTTGGGTTTCTTTAAAACGATCTAAATAGATCTTGCCACTTAGGAGCTTGAAATAAGGGTAAATCTTCGTTGTAATATTTTTAGGATACTATTTTTTAATCATTAAAATAAAAACATCAATGTATACCGTTTTTTTATTCATTTAACATTACTTTATGCTGCTATGGCTAATTGGACGACGCCACAGTAGGAGTCCTAGAGCCCTAAATTTTGCCTATCCAGTTATAATAGGATATGAGTTTTTAACCAATACCTGACCCATTCTGGATACCCCTTTTTACGATTCTTCCGAAGTCCTAACCTAGATAAATAAAAAACCCTTCAAACAACTGCTGGGCTGTGAATCCGCGACCTTAGACGCGACCAGGTTGATATACTAACCACTAGACCACATGTGATCCCTATTACGAATATCTTTACGGAATGTACTTTGAGAACTTCATAGATGTTATTGGTAAAGAAATTTTTAACTTGAGTTTTTTACTGGAAACCTTCAATCTATCAAGATCATAAGTGCTAACTACAACTTACAATTTGCCCTTTTGTATTCTGCAGATAAATAGCTTCGTATGCAGTAGAACCTTGTTTAACATGCGGCAGAAATAAAGTAAATTATTTTTTTTATAGTTATCTAGTTTTAGCATTTATTCTAACATAATAACTAAATTAATTAAGCTATAAGGTACTACAAAGTGGATTGATTATGCTCCTCAAAATAAAAAAAAAATAAAAAGAAGAGCTTTATGTTTTGAATTCTCGAGCCCAAATAACTAAATATAAGTGTTTATTCTCTATCGCATTGAGAAATAAAAATGCAGATGTAGAGTAATCTCTAAAAGTCAACGCTCTGATTATCAGAGAATGATTGGTGACTTTTCATATCGTTAGTAAATAGCACCATGGTGAAAAGCTATGTCTCATTTTCGGTTAACGTCATGAGCCCGATTAATCATCTTTTCTTTTGTTGGAAGCAAGTATAATTTTTTATACTTTATTTATATTTATAGTTTATTTTATAATAAATAAAATTACTCGACTTACTTTAGATCTGATAAAGACGAGAGAGAATATGTAGCTATAAAAATAACAATAATCCTGAAAATAATTATCAATGAGCACGGTGCAAATCAAAAAATGGACCTAGGATATTTTAAAGGTAGTAAAATCTTTTGAAGGGAGCCATCCTTCGGAATGGACGTAAAATGAGTTTCCCGATCCTGTGCGATCTCTGGTACTCGTTAAAGATCCCTTTTCTTATTAAATCTGGATAGGCAAACTTTATTACTTCCACTACAGCATTGCCCGATTAATCTGTTTCTTTATAACACCATAAAGAAATGTTAAACGTGAAATGAATAAACAAACAATTTAAATTAAAATTTGAGAGATTTTTTCCGAACACTAGTTTTCCAAAAAAATATTGAGGCTGTTAATACATTATATAATAAGTTATAGCTTATTAACATAAAGTAAGTTGATTATAATATTATTATATATGTATCTATAGAAATAGGAGAGGGGTAGCTCAGTGATAGAGCGCTCAGTTGCCGTACCGAAGGAAAACCTGGCGGTTGAGCAACAACACTGACAAATCACTTCCCTACACAACCGTTGTTCTACCAGTACAGTCACTACCACTTACTGAACCCAAGACCCTTCATGGGTTGTAGTGGTAAAGGTTTTTATATCTATTAAAACACATTAATGATTTGAAGTAATTTTAATTGAAACGGATATAATCAATAGTTCATAAATGTTGAGAATTTGAATAAAAAAATTAAAATATTCTTTGAAACTTAATACCCTAACGGTCTTTAAAATTGTAACCAGAAGAACTGGTTCGCCACCCTTACCTTGATGCCTAATATGAATTTCCTCCGATAACTAAGAACTTAACATATTAACATTAGCATTTCGGAAAACTTCCCGTGGAGGCTACTTTTTTATTCACCCTTTGTCCTGACCCGAAATGACCCTACCAGACGATCGCACGGTTTAAGGCAAGTCCCTGAGATCTTACCATGACCCCTCACTTGTCCTTAGGGTATTACCATGACCCCTCAATAGACAGTTAGTAAAAGGTGATCTCATTATCACAACCGGTTGTTGATAAACTCAAAGTAATAATCATAACATATCTTATCACCTTTGAGAAAAAATATTCTTAGAGATTTAGTTATGAAAAATTAAAATTAACAATAGGCGGGAAATTTTAAGTTTGAGAAAAAATAACAAAAATGGTAAACATAATAAATAATAGTAGTAGGGCATACAATGCTTCCATAAAATTTAAAAAAATTATATCAGGCTGTTTGGAAAAAATGGAAGAAAACAATAGAGAAAAAATGACCGTGCCTAAATTTATGGGAATTTTTATTATCAATATTTAATTTTATTTCATTATGTTTTTATTAAGGAAAATGAAATATGTCATTGATTTTTTTGCGAAAAATTATATGAATGATTAGTAAAGTAATAGTTAATCCCAAGAAATTACACCATTACAAGTAATTGTGAGAAAAATTATTTGTTGTTTACGATAATAAGTTAAAATAAGTTAGAGATTTTCTTAGGGAAAAAAAAGTATGAGTGATTAGTAGAGACACTGATTCATAGCTTTAATTTTTATAAATTATGCATTAATTATTGAAAAATAGCTTTTATAGCTTTAATTCATAGTGCTTATAGCTAAATAGGATAACGTCAAGAAATAGGAGTCGTCAAAGGAGGGGAAACACAATTAAATTAGCTTACTTGAAACTAATTAGTTAGTTTGCTTACTTGATACTAATTAGCTTCACTTGAAACATGTTTATTGTCTTATCTAACAATCTAAGTTCATAATTTCATAGACAATAATAAAAAATTAACATTTGATTGAAATACATGCAAAAATTAAAAAAAAACATACTCGATTTCAACAAACTACCAATACGTGTGTATATTTCGCGTTTTAACGTATTTATCGCTAATACCTTCGGGTAGAAAAAGTATTGTAATTATCTTGCTGTATATATATATATATGTATGTAAATATTTTTGTTTGAATAAATGGAGATTTGAAAAAAAAAAATTATCGCTTGTGATCAGTGAAGTCTAACCCATCATTCGCACAATATTTCCCGAACCATTTTCAAACAAAATGATTTTTTTTATATGTTTTGTTTATGTTGGAAATATATATATATATATATATATATATATATATATATATATATATATATGGTTGTAATGTATAGGTTGTATGGATTTAATATTACTCCCAGCCATTTCTATTTCACCTTTGTCCATGAGGACCTATGACAGAACCATGAGAACATATCTGGCCGTGGTCCAGTTCGGTGCCGGGGACATACGAAAGCACGAAGAGTCGATATAATAAATCGATCATAATTCGATATCGAGATAAAAGACGCCGGCAGTGACACTGACAGCTCTAATATAGAGCACCCCTGCAATAACATATAGCGGGGGTGGAGGGTGGCCAATGGCAGTCGCTAAAAAACCTCCCCCTCCAGCCCCTTCTTTTAGTGGCCATCGTCCAAGCGAGGGGAGAGTTTTATTCCGCCATCGCTCAGTTCTCTTCCAGTCTTCACTTGGTCTTTTTCTGCATCTTGTCTCATCTGTGCGGTGTTTTCTCGGTGTGTAATGGACTGGTTATGTGGATCATTGTATATTAAGCTTGTTGGATTTATTGTATCATTGGTAATTATTCAACAGTTTGACGCTTCGAGTAGAGTCACAATACGTTTTAACTTTGCATTGATTTCCCTTTTTATACGTTAGGTTCCGGATTACTAAAGAAAAAAATTGAGGCAGTTAGGAGCTACTTTCGAAAATCGACTTTTTCATATTTTTCGCTTCATCCAGAAACATCAGGTCCAAAACCGGACTAAAACCATAAGAAATAGGACGGCAAAATGTCGTTTTCGACGAAATTGATTTACTAAAATGTGAAAAAGTCTATATTTGAAATTTTGGAGTTGTCCACTTTTGAAATCGAACACCTCAATTAAAAAATTTCAATTTTGGACAATTTCAAAGATGGACTTTTCACACTTAAGTGAAGCAATCAACTAACACGACACTTAATCGCCTTATTTCTTATGGTGTTAGTTCGGTTATGAATCTGATTTTTTGGGAACATAAAGCTTCATTTGACTGAACTGGCGAGAAATGTGAATAAATAAATTTTTGAAACCAGGAGTTATCCGCTTTTGATCCTGACCGCCTCAATTAAAAAATAAATTTCCTTAGTAAATCACAACCTAATTTTAAAATATGTTACTATTTTTGAAATTGCTTGATATGACATACAGATATTTTTGTCGGGAATTTATTCGTATTTTAAATATTTCTTGTTTTATTTCTTATTTTTAACAATAGAAATTTCTTTTATAAATAGCTTTTAATAATAGCTCTAATAGATATTACGAGTATTAAATATATATTTTAATTTAACGCACGGATTTAATGTTTTTATTATCTTTTTAATAGTTTGATTATACTTTTTAAAAATTTATTTGTTGAAATTTTCAGGTGCATCATTACAAGTAAATAGCATGAATGACATGATATAAAAGCAATTAGAGAAATTTCCCACAAGTTATACTCAAATAACAAATTAAACTTCGAAGGTAACAAGGCCATCTTCTTTTCAGACGATTATCGGGAATAGAAACTATTGGGTTTGAGTGGGAATAAAGTTTGTTATGAAAAGATTGATATCGGCTTCGGGCAAAATCAGCAAAAAATGGGATATTAAGCTTTTTTTCATTTATACATTACTTTATTCGTAACAAAGTAAGGAGCACTAAGGATTTTACGAAGGATTGTGGATTTTAATGATTGGAGAGGAATTCAATGTTAAAGTGGAGCTCCAGAGCTCTGCTCTGTGAGTCTAAATATTTAATTTAATTTAAATATATATATTTAATTGGGAGCTTAGAGCGTTTTTCAAATAAGTGTTGAAGTAGCCTGAAATGGGGAGCAGTTTCTGTCGTTTCTCCAGTCTATCATCATTAAAAAATACTTTTTTTAAATTTATTTATTTGCCGATATGTTTTTATATGTAATGGCAATGTATTTAAACGGAATATTTTTGTATTGTACCCGGACATATGAGAAATCGTTAGACACTACATACTGTAATTGATTTGCAACTATACTTAATTTAAAATTTTAAGATGTTATGAGTTTATACTGTTTATGTTGAGATATACTGAGTTTAAAATTTCTAGATATCTTAAGTATTGAATAAATACATAATATAATCGTAGCTTGTACTTATCATGTAATCGTTTTATTCTGATATACGAAATTTAATAAATATTTATATTTGACTTGTTTATTTGATCGATACTTGTATATTCGAAATTTTTTGTTCTTTGACAGTTTTTCAGATAATTGCGGATAAATATTAACGAAGTTTACAATAGTTATAAAGGTGTTTGTATTGTTACTGAGTTCATTTTCTATACATATTATAAAACAAACTCCTCGGTCGCGTTTGTTAGTGGTAAACTCAATAATTACTGCACGGATTTTCATGCGGTTTTCAACAATAGATAGTGATTCACCAGGAAGGTTTAGGTGTATAATTTGTCGAAGTTTTGTGTAAATGGGTTGGAATATCGATAGGCTTCACCGAAGACGCTGCTTAATCTTGAGCAATTATCTAACGTGCAAGATAATAAATTCGGATATAAAGAAGTTTTCTCATCCTCCAAAAATTTTATTTACAATATAACTGCAATAGAAAGTGATAAAGAAATTTTTTTTTTTCTCAGCCCCTTTAGGTTTGAAGGTTTCTAAGCTGGATTAGGATTAGGTTGGAGAGGATCTCTTTTACAGTACTGCGTACATGTTTAGAGGAGGATACGAAAATGGAAGGCTCTAATTTCTTCATTTATTTATTATCTTTAGATTTTTCCGTTGATGGGGCTCACCGTGTCCTTTTCCTTTCATAAAAGAAATATTTGTTTTTGTTTTTATTTTTATAAAATAAAGTATATTAGCTGAGATGGGAAGAAAGAAAATCAAGACTCCCAAAGAAGCCTAAACAATGATATTCGCGTGGTCCTTAGTGGCCGATACGTGATAGCAAAACAAATACAATACACAGCCAAATTATGTCGGCATAATGTGCCTTATTACCCGAGCAAAGCTGGAGTGGGTCGCTCGTATAATATGTAATAACAAATAAAAGTCACTTTTAAACCATGAATTAGTAAGAAATAAGTATTTGTATCGAAGAATTTTTACGCAGGAGGCTTTGTTATACAAATAAAAATAAAAATCGCGTTTATATTTATGATAAATATGTTTATAGTTTATATTTGTAACTTTTAATTTATATTTCAAAATTGTAAATCTATTTTAATAGGGTGTATTAAAAAAAACAGATTTCTTTGATATAAAATACAATTAACACCACACTCCCTGGCAAGTTCGCGAGTACTTGTGGACAGATTTGACTCAACTGCTTCCTTCAGAACCTCATCATCCATTAATGGTCGCCCGGAGCCCTTCTTCCTTTCCAACATCGTATCTCCACTGCTAAATTTTTCAAACCAACGCCGCGCAGTGTTGGTCAAGGACACCTTCCCCTTCATATTTAATAATTTCACGAGTTGAAATTTTATTTCCAGTAATGTCTTAAAATTACGAGAATTTCGTAGGACACTGTCCTGTTTCTTCTTTGAAATAAATAACTAAACTGAGGCTTTTTTTGAAGAAGTCCAGTGTTAGTAAACAAGCTTAGAGAATGCTCTAAAGGGATTATTAAGTGTTGGTATACAATTAATAACATTAAAATATTTAGAGACTTTTGTACTCTGCAATTTGATAAAACGGTAATTTTTTTTTAAACACCCGGTTATTTCTTCTATAACAGCATTCTTGGAAATCATATAATGTACTGTATTCCTGATTTCCTGCACTGTTTCTTCAATATTTTTTGAAATCATAAATGTAATAGCAGATTGGTTATAGAACTAATCATTTTCTTCTTCATGATATCATTTAACTTTGATATCTCTGGATTCTATACTTCTTACTGTACTTCTTATCTTACTGGTTAGAATTTCATTAATATAGTTGTAAGTTTATATATTTTTTTCTAATTAATGTTTACTGCTATGTTAATAAACAAAAAACAGCGGTTGTAATGAATTTACAGTTGGATACTTCCATACAGAGATGTTAAATTTTCTATTTTATTGCTTGGCATACGGAAGGGATAGGATACGTCGGATTGGAACCTTCCCAAAGGAAAACCATATCTTGCCCTCTCCCTAAAATATTTTCGGCCAAGGGATGATTCATTTCCTAAAATGTTATTGGCTTCCGTAGAGCCTACCCTTCTAGGTTCGTAAAACTGATTTGTTGGTTTTCATTTCCTCATTGGGGTTTTCTTCACTTCTCCCTTCAATTTCCAGGGATGTTGAGTCTTCTCGACATTCATCTGACGAAATTTAGTTTCAAAATTGTATCGCTTAGGAATGAGGTAAATATATCTACAGCCCCGGGGAATAAATGGTCAAGTTTAATTTTCTCCAATATGAGTTCCTTGTACTTAAATAAGCGAAATCGAGTTATTTTCGTTGCTAATAAGAGGCTAAGCAAGGCATTGGCTTAAAAAGGAGTTATTGTTTATATAACTCCATTTCAAGCCAAAAACTACGAGGTTCAGATTCCGGTTATCTGAAAACAGTTAACTCTCTCTGGACAAAATCCGACTTCACCACTTATTCACCGGGGCTGCAGATATAACGCTCTATTTTTTTGTTAATTTTTTCTGGTATGTTTTTTCTATTTAATCATTGCAACACAACATTTAATTTTTTACTTTATCTAGTGTATATTATTATATTACTTATGCACATATATTTCTAAGGTCAACTATTATTATTCAAGATACATTACTTACATTTTTATTATTTAATATTAATTCAAAATATTTCTAAATTCAGTTTCATTTGTATAATGATCACATTATTTTTTCTGATATTTCTTAGAAAAACATTCGATTGTGTAGAGTAAAAAAATATTTAGTGCTAATTAAATTTAAAAAATATATATATAAATAACCAAATTTGGGTTTTACTGTGCTCGTTTTATTTTAGTTTTTATATTAATTTTAGTATATCCAATAAAAAAAGATCTAATTCTTCAATATTTTTTTAATTTATATTTACTTCCTAGATGATTATACATTCCATACATAAAATACTTATTTACACACGACAGATACAGTGTGCTGGTTTACTTGCAGGTTTGTTGTAAAATTTTAGCATAACCAAAAATACCAACAAAAAACCTACTACTAAATTTCGTTTTTAAAATTATTACTTATACATTCTGGATTCATTGCGCAAGCCTTCTCGTAGTTATTATATGAATTTCGGAATAAGCCGAAAAAAGTTCCCATTATTAAATTTTATTTTTACATATTAGGGATATATTCAGCAATTTATCTTGATTTTTTTACGCATTTTCGATAAACTGTAGTACATTAGAATACATTGTACATTCTTGTAGAGTTCATATAAACTGTCTCATTTATAAAAATACAGAGAATTAATTTTTTTTTTTCATTTTTCATTTTTTCAGACAGAACTAGTGAGCCCCATCACTGAATCCCCCACTCCTTCCATTTAATTAATGTTCTGAAAATCCTCTCTTAAAATGCACCTGGTGCAGTAGAAGAGATACAAGGTATCATTAGTAATATTAATATGTTATTTTTCAAATATTAATAACAACCAAAGGGGTTAAGAAATAAAAAATAAAAAAACATTTTTTTTAATTTATATTTACGCATCCTCAATACGCTGTGCTAGCTTTCTCTTTCAAAGATAAATACCTATTATTAAATTTGATTTCAAAAATTTATTTTTAGACATTTTGGATTTATTTATGTTGCGCTAGTTTTCTTATAGCTTTTAACATTGTAAAAAGTAAATGGTTTATTCTTCTTTTCGTATCTGGTGAAGTCCTTATTGCAAACTATAATTAGTATTTCTTTTATTAAAATATTATTATTCAATCAGTAACTTCAAAGATAATTATATAGGTATATATTTGAACAAATTAATTTTAAATCATTTTTAAAAAAGAAAAAGGGAGCTTCCGAAAATTATCATTTAAGGTACTGATTGAGCAATAACATTTTTATAAAAGAAATATTAAGGACATATATAATATATTTCATACGAAAAGAAGAATAAACAAATATATTTTTTTGTAATGTTAAAAGAAAATAGCGCAATATAAATAAATCCGGAATGACTAAAAATAAATGTTTAAAATCAATATTAGTAATAATTATTAGTATTAATTAGTAATATTTTTAATGGGAAAACTAGCATATCGTATTCAGGATGTGTTAATATAAATAAAAACAATAAATTATTATTAGATTTTTTAAAAAATTATATAAATCGAAAAGGACACAATGAAGCCAAAATGTGTAAACATTTTTTTAAAAATTAGTTCTAGGATTTTTTTTTATATAAAACAATTTATATAAACTCTACAAGAATGAATAATGTATTTTATTGTACTACAATGTATCCAAAACGTGTGAATTCATTTCTCTTTCTTCGGTTGTGGTGAGTCTGACAAGCTCACTCAGTAAAAACATGGTCAGTGAAAACTGCTGTTTTGTATATGACAACGGTAAATAGCAAAGGTCATGGCTCTTCAAGAATCGTAGTACCCAGTAAGGAATACATATATAAATAAACAATAAATATATGTATCCTACTAATATTATAAATGCGAAAGTTTGTATGTTTGTCTCCCATTCACGCAAAAACTACTGAACGGATTTGGATGAAACTTTACAGTAATATAGTTTATACCTCAGAATAACACATAGGCTGCAGCAAGGGCGGATTTAGGGGGGAGGGACGGGGGCACGTGCCCCCCGGACAGTTTTTTAGATAGTGTGGGGAATCCATTATAGTACATAATTAAAAACAAATCACATGATAATAGTTGTTAAAATAACAGAAAGAACATGAGTGAAACTATTTTTTTGATATCCTGCTAATCCTTCTAATATTATAAATGCGAAAGTTTGTATGTTTGCCTCTCTTTCACGCAAAAACTACTGAACAAATTTCGATGAAACTTTACAGTAATATAGATTATACATCAGAAATAAATAACTTATTATAACACAAATAAATAACACATACGTTATTAGGGTTACGTGCCCTACCTGACTGTTTTTTCTGGTCTGTGCAGAATCCATCATGTTCATAATTAAAGGCAAATCAGGAACTTAGCATCTTGAAATTCGCAGATAGGTTTTTTTGTATAATTTAAGAAAGAAATTTGGTTAATTCCGACCCCCAAGGGTATCCCTCATAATATAATAAGGGTTCAAAGATTGTATGGAATCCGTCAGTTTTGAAGTTAGACATCTAAAATTTTGGATGTACGAGTAACTTATAGTAAAAAGAAAAATTAAATTATTTATTTAAAATGATCTGTCTCGAAACTTTATGTGGCAGACCAAATTCCACCCGAGCGAAGCCGCGGGCAAAAGCTATTATATATATATATATATATATATATATATATATATATATATATATATATATATATATAATGTTACAAAAACAAACAAAAAGCTTGTTATACTGAATTTGAATTAATATTCTATTGAATTTCATAATTGTTCGAGTTCCTGATGTAAAATAATCCGTACACCGTGGCAACGAATACAATGAATGGGATATTTATGATGGTAATAAATTTATGAAGTTAAAATGATATTTTTCCCATCGGGGTCACATTATATTGAGATAAATTAGAGGCGAGTTGGTTGAATATGATACATTAACGGGATAAATCTCATTTAGCGGCGGTGAACCAACGGCAATAATAAAACCTCATTACCAGCCAGCTCACTGGTTCCTAACGAAATATACCTGGCGGTAATTTTATCACAGAGACCTCTCTACAGCTGCAAGCAATGGGAGAGGTTTTACCGACTCGTGTTCAACAAGTACGAAATTCTCAATTAGGACTAAACTCCCGGCCGGTTGTAATTTAGCGAGGACACTTGTTTTACAAGATGCGATGTTTAATTTATTTAATTATCCCCATTCCAGTGTCTAGTTTAATTAGTCTCGTGTTTCGGGGCTCTCAGCTGATGATGAATACTCTTGTTTATTTTTGTTATCACTTGGCGTAGTATAAAGCTACATTTAATTACAATAACAATAGTCAGATTTTAAATGCTAAACTCATTAAGGAAATATTTACAAAATGTTTGTTTCTTTTTTTTTCTGAATTCCAAGTCCGAATCCGTCGGTGACATTATTGGGAATGACGAAATTATTGGGGTTTTTCATATCAAAAATCCGTTATCCAACAAAAGTTCTTTAGCAGAACAATCGTATATCAAAACATTTTTTTTTCAAAATATTAACCCTCATTTTCCTTTGCATTTTTACCATATTGTTTACAAAATTTCGGACCTTGCAAAATTCAGGGTTTTGTGATGAAATAAAGTCTAAAATTGCGTTTTTACTTGAGAATCGTTTCAAAAATTTTACCCTTAAAAAGCTGTCCAAATTCCTGAAAAGATGGAAATATTTCATAAATAATAATATTATTGAGAATTTTTTATTATCTGCCAACACTGATACTGTCATAGCATCCTGTACTCTTCAATCACAGACCTTAAAAAATACTGTCAAAACTGGAAGATTAAAATAAAGTCCCACAAATCCCTTCAAATCAGCTTTACTCTTTGTCGTAAACCAATAACTTCCTCCCCTCCTGTATCGTTTTAATAACATCCCTCCGATTCTTGTAGACCAGGTACAGTACTTAGGACTACATCTTGATAAACGTTTATCTTGGAATCCTCATTCTAGACTGGACAAGAAACAGCTCGCCATTTCAGGCTATTTCAACATTTACTAGACCAATGCTCTTACTTACTTGATTAATTAATGCTCTTACTTAATTACTTAATTGCAAAAGACACGTTTACGTGACAATTATTAGACCCATCTGGACTTGCAGAGTAGAGCTTTGGGCTTCGTAAATACTTCGTAAACTCTTTAATACTGCTTACTGTGTTACTAATTGAGTAATCCACAATGACCTCAATGTTCGATATGTAGCTGATTTGGCCAAAACCGATACAAGGCCTTAAAAGAGAAACTTTCTCCCCACTCAAACCCACTAGTTTAAGACCTAGCTAATTCTTCCCCATAATCCTCGATGCGCCTGAAAAGAAACCTATTGCCCTACTGAACTGAATTTGTTATTTGAATACTGACCACTGAGTAGTTTCTCGCATTGCCTTTTTCTAAGTCATTATTATTATTCATGCCATTATATTTACTTGTATTGTTATAATTCTGTTGTAAATTTCAATAAATAATTTTTTTTTTAACTTTTGTAAGAAGATATTTTTTATCGAAAAAAAAAATGTTTGTATACATTAGGTAACTTCTCCTAGCTAGCTGGGCGTTTTACTTCCATCGAGAGTATGTATCAGGAGCATACATATGAGGATTTAGAGAAGTTGAACGAATCCCTTTCTAACGTAGAATTGATAATTGAGGAAAAATATCTCTTTTATAAATTTTCCAATCAAGTTCTGCGGTTTGGAGTTAGATTTAATAATTATTTTTTCACATGATGATTTATTTAGTATTCATATCTGTTCTTAACTTTTGGTGGGAGCAGGGTTTTCTTTTTTTAGCAAACAGCTAGATATATTAGGTAACTTCCCCTAGCTATACCTTGGGCTTTTTTCTTGTACCATGAATATGTATCAGGAGCATACATACGAGGATTTGGTCGGAGGAATCCCTTTCAAACGTAGAATAGACAATTCGAGAAAAATACCTCTTTATAAATTTATCATTCAGTTCTATGATTTGGAGATTTAGTTATTATTATTTTTTTAATGATTTTATGACATTTTTTCGTATGGTGAGTTATTTAGTATTCATATATGTTCTTAACTTTTATTGAAAGGAAATATTTTCTATCACACATAATTAATAATAATAATAAATTCTTTATTTATTCTGGGACAAGTCCCTTTAGAATACAGGTATATAGGGTATTGTTACGTCTTAGAGTATATTAATACAGGGTATTAATGTGTCTTATTAAGTGAGAAAAAAAAAGTTGCGAATTACCTACAGTGATAACATTTAAAAAGAAAACAGAGTACAAGAAATTAAAAAAAACAGAAATAAGATTGCAATAATTGTATAACGGTCACCTGTGGTCTAGTGGTTAGCGTAACAAACTACTAAACCCAAGATAGCGGGTTCGTAGCCCGGCAGGTGACCCTAGGATTTTTTTAAGGGAGTAAAAAATCCTTAGTTACGCCGTCCTTCGGAAGAGACGTTAAACGGGGGTCCCGAGCCTGTACGATGTCAGGTACTCGTTAAAAATTCCTATCCTAAATTAACCTGGATAGGCAAAATTTAGAGCTCCCACTGTAGGATCGTCCGATTAGCCATAGCAGCATAAAGTGACGTTAAATGAACAAACAAACAATAATTGTATAAAGATAAACAATAGTTAATTACATATGTATGCAAATTACAAAGTCGAGTAGAAACAAAGAAAGCAGAAAATGAAACAAAAATATGAACAATGTCAACTAATATAACTTGTTTTTAAAAATATCTAACTGGGTGAGTGAAGCGTCAATAATATAAATATATATAAACAATGGTATTAATAAATAAATAAAAACACATTATTCATTTATCAGTTAGAAAATATTAATCTGTAAACTGGGTACTTTATTTCCGATTTTTTGGGAATTGTAAGGATAAAGGTGATTGAATATATAGGATTTGAAGGTTGAAAGGTTATTGGAACGACGAATGGAAGGGTGTATAGAGTTCCAAAGGGAAGAGGATCGGATAAGGAAATATCTATCAAAAGCATTAAATTAAGCATCAAATTAGGTTTGTGTATATCAGATAACTTGGTCTTCCTATGCTTTGGACGTTTTACTTGCACCAAGAATATACATGAGGAGCACACGCGAGAAGATTAGGAGAAGACGGAGGAATCCCTTTCAGCCCTTCGAGGACCCTGGCTCCGAAGAGGGTAATATGACGGAGGCCGGCTCGGGCCTATTAGTTCTCTCCTTCCCACAAAAACTAATTTCGAACTTGGCGCTGGGGTCTTGGGTTGCAATATTAAGGCCTCTCCGCCAACTATTCGTTCCCAGGGGAGGTTTAACTTTTGCTATTAGAGCAACCCCCTCGACCTCCTTTCATCCTATAATGGATTTAGGGATGGCAACTTTATAAGTTTGTCCCGGGCCAATATTAGTTGTGTGTGAATTATGCAAGAGCGATAAGAAGATGCCAACAGTTGGTAGAAGTTGCCTCATTAGGGATTCTTGATCCCTCCTTGTGTTTGTTCAGCGGCGCCCAAGATGAGATGCGGGGGCAGGCTCCTGCCGAGGCCCATCCCTCCCCAACAATATGGCCGCTCCCTCTTATCATTCCTTATCAACGTCGAGGTAGTCCCTTCCTCCTGTGACTTGTCTGAAGATCTTCTGGTTGTTTGGTTTACCAGGAATCCTTTTTTCCTGAAATTTCAGCGCGTATTTCAACTTACTGTCAATAATATTGCTCTATTATCAATTGACCTTCTTTGTCCATATTGAATGATAACTGTTGACCTTGATAATATATGTGGAAGAAAGTAGTCCGGGTAGAGGTCACAATGAATTTCTCGTAGAATTGGAGAAAAACTTTATTGATTAGCCAACATTTTGACCTACTTTGTAGGTCTTCTTCAGGGCTATATGCAAAATACAGGCAATATAAGAATTAAAATGGTACAAATATATTAAAACATATTAAATATAAATAAACAAAAGTAAGGTGAATACAGGCAATAAAAGTGATAAAGATGTACAGCAAGGTAAATTTGAATGTAATGTTTATTTTAACATTAGGGATTCTTCCACAGACCTTCTGAATCATTTATCGGAATAGCAGTATTTATTTACTTATATATAAAAAACTCAATAGCATCTTTTCTACTTTTGGACTGCCGGCACTTACTTTTATAGTTTGGGGGAGTAAGATTGCCTTTGAATAATGTCCTTTTATTTGTGTATTCTTGATCTTAGGAATAAATAACCACAAAATTTGATTCAAGAGATTCAATTGAATCCCTCTGACCCAAAGCCAAAAAAGAAACACAAAGAAATGTGGCACCACCTTATTGATTCATACTTGATGTGAATTTTCGTGGTGTTAGAAGAATAATTACAACGATTTATTTGAACAAATCTTGAGGGACATAGAAGATTTTTTTCCTGTTTAAAATATTATATTATGCAGGTTTATAAATACAATTATACATTTTTCAGAATATGTGTTAGTAATTTCTTGAAATAAAAATTGGAATTGAAAACAGTTTTAATATTTTCTAAAGCCATGAGAAAGAAGGCGGTAATTGTCGAGTTAAACAAAATTGCTCGAATAAAAAAAATGTATGTATATAATGTTCAAAGTAACTATTGAAATTTTGGAGTTATCCGCTTTATATCCTGAATGTACTTATTTATATCCTCAATCTGTTCTATGTGCCTTTCCTCTTTGGATGCTGGCGATGTAACTAGAAACACGTCTACAGATGTCCATTTTCTCAGGTTTTTCGACATTTTTCGGAGTTTCGCCTATAACCTGGACCTATCTTTCCTTCAATCTTGCTCTGTATCATTAATTGCAGCAGGCGGTACTTTTCATTTCGCATTGCATGATCAAAGTATGCCACTTTATATCTTTTGATCCTATCCAATATTCCGTATTCGTTGTAGCAAGCTTTCTGACATGGTACACCCATGAAATTCTGAGCATACCTCAATAACACCTCATCCTAGATGATTTTGGACGATTACTTGAAGCATGCCTAAGTGTCCATACCTCTCATCCGTGTAACACTAAAAGCACGTAACATCTGAGTACTCTGAATCGAATTTGCAATTTCAAACAAAATTCTACATACTTTAGGTTGTATAGAACCTTTTTTAATAGTTTCTAAAATAGTAGTTCAATAAGAAATATTATTAATGCATCCATCAAAGGCATGATGGATAGATTAATAATATTTCTGGTTTTGAACTATGTTGTCAAATTCTTTGTCGAAGTTTTGCTGGCCATGCTGATGACTTCAAGTTTTAGATTAAGCCCTGAGGATGTAAGGCGAAACAGTCAAAACCATACGTGATAAATAAAATATTGGCCGAGAAATTTAAGAGAGTATTTAAGAAACTTGTTATTGTATTTAACACGATGCTACAGTGAGAGTCCTAAATTTTTTCTATCCAGATGAATTAGGATAGGGATCTTTAAAGAGTTCCTGACATACAGTCTCGAGACCCCCTTTTTTCTTCCCTTACGGACGGTATAACTAAGTTTTTTCAACAAACATTATTTTGCGAGGCTGTCAAAAAATACCTCTGCCCCAAATCTGCTTCCAGTGAAAAAGGTTTACCCATGTCATTTTTGGACAGGCTTACGCAACCTGTAGGGTAGGGGTAGTTCAGCCACTTAATTTTTATTTTATGTTTCTATTTATATTTTTCTGTTTTTTTTTATTTTTTTTTTACATACCTCTATATACTTATTTTCTTCTATGTTACTGTTGGGTTCACCACATTATCCTGACCTTGCTACTACTTAGCTTCCACTTCATCAATAGGGAGGGAGGCTACCCTAAGGAAAGCCATTGACAAGAGAGCCGGGGGTGGAGATCGATCTAGTCTAATTACAACTGACCTCCTTGGAATTGTACTGACCCTGGCCACTGTCCGAGTCCGCTGACCCTCCATTCACCGCTGCTTTGTTGCAACTCCCTTCCGCCTCTAGTATCGTACTCCAAGTCGTAGTAAACAATACTATCGACCTTCAAAGTGTTAGGAGCTTTCTTAAGATCTGATAAATTGTATATACGTAGATAATATATCTCTTAAATGCAAGGAAGAAAATAAAAATCTACACATCCTAATCCTAAACCTTTCTAAGGGTCACCTGTGGTATAGTGGATAGCATCACAAACGCTATCGCTGGTTCGCTGCCTGGAAGGTGGCCCTATGATTTTTCTAGGGAATAAAGAATTCCGTCTTTCGAAAAGGGAGTAACTGGGTGTCCCGAGCCTTTATGATGTCAAGTATTCGTTAAAGATCCTTGTTCTAATTAAAACAGGGAAAAGCAAAATTTAGGGCTAGGAACTTTAGCATCATCAGCCGCATTAAGTAACGTTAAATGAATAGGCAAACAAATTTTAAGCAAAAATAACAACAAAAAAAACATCTTTAATCCTTCCAACTTTAATGGAATCCTCTGAAACACGCTGTGACATTTCCAGCCAGCTCTGCGTCTAGTATTTACAGTTCCTGGCCATATTAATGTGACCACTGGATAGATTCGTTCTTGTTACATGTTGGCATAATCTTTTTGTATGCGTAATGATGTAAATCGAGTTTAAATATTAGTTTTATGGGTAAGTTAGTTATCTGATAATAATATGAAATTGAAAAAAATAGTTTCGAAAATAAATCTTTTTTTTTTTATATATTTTGTGGTGTCACCCTATTGTCATCCTATTTACACCCTATTTTAAATATTGATGAAAAACAAAACTATCAAAATAGTTAAAATATATGATATGGATAATAAATAATTAATAAACTTATCCGAATCCGACTTGTATTTAATGAAAAAGAAACAATAAATCCACAAAAATTTCAAACACAAATTATGCACGCCGTCACTCGTAAAACGAAATGGCTGTACTATAACCAATTCTGCCATTACTAAAAAAAAAATACTTTAAAAAACTTATAACAGTGCTGCCATTACTTAAAACAGCAATTTATTAAGAGACGCGAAGGTATATAAAAAAAAATTAGGAAAAAACAAAAAGAAAATTATCTTTCTTGGTGGTCACATTAATATGTCCAGGGACTGTATGTCCAACACCTTTACGAGCCCATTTTAACCACCTTTTTGCTCATTCCCGAATACAGAAAAACAATTTATATTCTTTATAACTAATTCAAGTAAACAGCCTATTATTAGCGTTCCTTTCTTGCCCGCTCTACCCAGAGAGATTCTAATATCCGTCATGCTTCTTACCCAACTTCTTTCCCACATTTACCATATCTCAATTCCCAAACAGATACTATGTTACCTTATATAATTATTATCTAGTATTCGTCAGAAATAACTTATGACTGACTGTTAATTTTCATCTCTTATAACATTATTATTTAACTTATAACAAAAAAATAACATTTTTCCATTTGATAGATCCTTATTTTTTAGATTTTATTTACTTTTTAAGAACTGATGAAAATACATTATGAAGTTTATTATGTTGGTTCTTGGTCATATGTATGTTACATGCACACATTTCTTATCCTTAAGAAACCCCAGAATAAAATTATTTTTCTGTACTTTTCTGTTCTATAAAAGGACACCTGGAAAATATTTTAATTAGACAAAATTATGGATGTTTGCTTTTCAACATTTCACGCTTATCAAACCCTGCAGGATTTTACTGTTTATTATATTATTTATTTATTTGATCACATAATATGTATTTTGTTTATTAATTTAACGTCACTTTCTGACATTATGGCTGCTTGGACAGTGTGAGTCCTAAAATATGTCTATCCAGGTAAATTAAGATAAGGGTATTTAACAAATAACTGCACAGTGATGATATATAGAACACTTCTTCTAGGCCTCACCCAGCCTCTATAAAGTGTGACCCTTAATTGGAGGGGAAACCTGGGAGATGTAGTGTGATCACCCAGTACAACTTTGTTTTAGTAACAGTTAACAGTCTCAGAAACTGTCAAGAAGTGCTCTATAGCACAAGCTTGGAACCCTCATTTTATGTCCCTTTGGAAGGACAGCATAACTAAGGAATTTAATACCCTATAAGAAATCCTATGGGCACCTGTTGATTGCATAATATTTAGTAATAATATTATATAATAGTTTTAAGCTGACAATGTGGGTCGGACCATCACTTGCTAAAGACAATTTGCACATTTCCTTGGTTGGAAAAAAATGGAAAGGATAGAAATTCCAGTGAGGCTTGTGACATGTTGGAAGAAGTGCAGTATAAAGTAGATTTGTTACAAGAAGACAGCATCAAAGTACTTTTCCAACAAAGAATAAACGAATTGATTCGTGATTTTAAAGGTGCTAGTGCTGCAGAAAAATACGATTTCCTAACGACTTCGTTAAAGAAAACTGCTGCAGAGGTGCTCGGTGAGAAAATTGGAAAGATGAGGAGACAGGAATGGCTGACAGAGGATATTATAAAAAGAGCCGAACAAAAAAAACAAACCTATTTGAAATGGCTTAGCACCAAGAAAGACAAGGATAGGAAAATTTATGTGAAGGAAAGGAGAGAGCTGCACAAGTTAGTAAGAGCTGCTAAGAATGAATTTTGGGAAAGAACATGTACCAAAATAAACAGTAAGTTGGGATTTGGGAAAGCATCTGAGGCATGGCCTGTGTTAAAGAGTATGAGGAAGGGAGAAAATCAGAATGCCAGATTGAACATGATAAAAATGAATGATTGGGCTGCTCACTATAGAAAATTATTGCATGAGAGCAGGACAGAATTTATAGAAGAGGAAACAGACCCCTACATTGGTACATCAATTAGTGTCACTCAAGAAGAACTAGAGATGGAACAAAAAAAAATTAAGGAATGGAAAAGCCCCTGGGCCTGGAGGAATCCATGCTGAGCTCATTAAATATGGCGGCAGTGGGGTGACAGGGTTACTCACGGACCTCATGAACAGCATACTGCAAGGTGATATTATACCACAAGAAATGAAACTGGGATACCTTACTCCTATTTTTAAAAAAGGAGATAAAAAAGTATGTGACAATTACAGAGGCATTTGTGTGACAATCCGATTTCGAAGCTGCTGGGTAGAATAATTAAAACTAAATTGGAGGAAGGATTTATACAAATTGAGGAGCAATGTGGATTAACAACGGGAAAATCCTGCATTGATCACATATTTACTCTTCGACAACTACTAGAAAAGCAAACAGCGAAAGCAAGAAGACTAGATATGGTATTCATAGATCTGGAAAAGGCGTATGACAGCATCCCTCGAAAACTATTATGGAGAGCTCTGGAAATGGCGGGCATAAATAATGAAATTATAAAAATCATAAAAGAAATACATAAAAATAATAAGTGCCAAGTAAAAATTGGGAGTTCCCTATCAGAGGATTTCCCCAATAGCAAGGGCCTTCTTCAAGGGTGCTGCATGTCCCCTACCTTGTTTAAGATTTTCATCGATGGTTGCTTGGAAAGTTGGAACAAAAAATGTAATCCGATGGGTATACCTATAATCGGCTTTCACTTATACCATCTATTATTTGCTGATGACCAAGTGATTATTGCCCAGGACGAAGAAGATGCGAGTTACATGTTTAGAAAAGTGGTAGACCAATACAACCAGTGGGGATTAAATGTCAACTATACTAAAACTAAGTATATGTGCACAGATAGGAGCGAAGCAGACGACCCAACTATTGGGAGCTTGGACAGAGTGGAGCAGTTTTGCTATTTGGGGTCCATACTGGAAAGCGGAGGGACCACAAATGTGGAAGTAGAAAAAAGAATAACGAATGGTAGGAAAGCAGTTGGCATGTTAAACTCTCTCCTATGGAGTAATAATATACTGGAAAGGACGAAGAAACTGATATACAGTGCTGTGGTCCAAAGTATAATGATCTACGGCCCTGAAACCTGGGCCCTCAATAGAGTTCAGGAAAGAAGGTTGTTATCAGTAGAGATGGACTTCTGGAGAAGATCTGCCCGAATATCAAGAGTGGAACATATCAAAAATAGCGACATCAGGGAAAGAATGGAAGTTAACAAGAACATGTGAAACGGATGGGCAGTAAGCGGATCCCGAAATTGGAATGGGAGGCCGAGGGAAGGAGGAAGAGAGGAAGGCCTCGAACCCAATGGAAAGCTAAAGTGGAAGAAAGCTTGGCTGGGCATGGAATGACGGAGGAGGATGCGCTTGACAGAGACGAATGGAAGAGAAGGCTGAAAGAAGAATTTGGATGAGGAAACCTTCATTTGTGAAGAAAATCCTTAAAAAAAAAATTATTTAATTTATCTTAAAAACTATAAGTATATAAATTATGATATAAGTAAACCATTTTCCTTTTTAAAGCTTCCTTATTGAGGCTTATTTATAATTACTCATTTTAGTTTTGAGGTACAAAATGATTTTTAATGGATCTTGAAAAATTGAAACAAGGTTGTGTTTTTGTCGTTACTTTGATATGTCGTTACTACTTAGACGATATGCAGAAGTTACATTATTTAGCTTATCATTGTTCGAGTTGATATCGAAAAAATACTTATGTAAGAGATTTTATATAGCTTAAGTTAGAAGTTCCTACCTGTGTACTTAATGGGCTTCGAGATCGCTCAGTTATGCAGGAGTTGAGCGGAGCAGGTATTGTGCCTCCTAAGACGCCGTAGAGACGGGATAATATAAGGAGACGAATAAAGGAGTTAATGGGTTGGCTGCTGTCAGCTCTAGTTGCCAACTTGTAAGTCTGTCTTTAGTTGCTGCTTCTGACTTGGCTCGCAAGATTCCTGCTTCTCCCGCACTGGTTAGCTCTTGCAGTTCTCCTCCAACTTCTAACTCAGGCACTAGTCAGTGTGTTCTCTGTCAGCTCATGCTAATGGCCTACTCTCTCGCTTGTTGGAATTGTTATAAACGTTAATTTCCCGACGGCTATGCAACATTTGCATTGGCAATGGAATCTGTTTCGCAAGCTTTGACAATTTTAAGATTCTAACGTTTCTACTCTTCAGCTTCAGATCCAAAATACTGGTCTAATAAATATGAATAAAAAAAATCTATATGACTACAACCTAATCAATATCTTTGATTTCATACATGGTAGAGACCGTTTCTAAGTGGTAGAGACTGTTAACTGTTACTAAAACAAAGTTTTACTGGGAGATCACACTCCATCTCTCAGGTTTTCCCCCCAATTAAGGGTCACACTTTATAGAGGCTGGTTGAGACCCAGAAGAAGTGTTATATATATATATATATATATATATATGGTTGTTAACAGATTAAATAGGTTATCTGCCACAGCTGGATTCGAACCCGGGATCCCTAGTATTCATGTAGAGCCTTTGGTTGATGAATTAGTTTGGACTTTTGGTGTGAGATTTTTTTCCTTTTGATAACACAGGCCAACAAAAAAAACCTTTTTGAAAACTTTTTTAATTTTAATAGCTGGTCTTGATAGATTTTTATGTGCTGAATCCAAATCTGCTCGTAGTTTTTATGTATCACCCTTAGTTTCCAAGCAAAATGTATTTTATTATATAGTCTAATACCCATTTACAGTATATAGGGAAATCAATGAAACACTGTAGAATCGTAAAAATGGTTTGTATTTACAGTAAAATACTTGGAATAGTAATTTTATGTGATGATACAAGGTTCACTTGTCAACTGGAATTGGTTTATATTTTCTTTCCCTTTTTTCCTTGAAGCTTCTTGTGTAGCTTTTCCTGCGATGAATAGCTTGCTGAATTTCCCGGTGAAGTGACCAACAGTAATCCCCCATCATGTTGGTATTCCAGCGGCCCTGGTAACGTTTTTCCATCACTTTAACGTCCTGGTGAAAACGCTCACCTTGCTCCTCACTAACATCTCCTAAATTTTCCGGGAAGTAATCGAGGTGGCTGCTCAAAAAGTGAACTTTCAGGCTCATCAAACATCCTAACTGTTCAAATTTTTTTAACATGTTAGCAACAATAGCCTTATATTCTGGGTTTTTTTCATTTCCCAAAAACTTGGTGACAACTTGCTTGAATGAAACCCATGCTTCCTTTTCATTTGAGGTCATTGTGGATTCAAAGTTAACGTCAAACATCATTTTTCTAATATCAGGCCCGGTAAAGACGCCTTCTTTCAGTTTAGCTTCTGAAAGGTGTGGAAACTTCTGACAGAGATATTTGAAACAAAGCCCATCTTTAGGCAAAGCCTTTACAAACTGTTTCATGAGACCTAACTTAATATGTAGTGGTGGTAGGAGCACGTTTTTTGGATCTACAAGGTTTTTGCGTAAAATGTTCTTCTCGCCAGGCTTTAAAGACTCCCTAGCAGGCCAGTTCTTTCTGCACCAATGTTGATTCCGAGCTCTACTGTCCCATTCACACAAGAAACATGGAAATTTGGTAAAACCCCCTTGCTGACCAAGGAGCATGCACGTAACTTTCAAATCACCACATATCATCCAACCGTGTGCAGAATAACCTATTTTATTTAACACTATTTCTAGATTTTCGTAACTCTCTTTCATATGTACAGAATGACCGACAGGTACAGAGGCATACATGTTACCGTTGTGTGCTAAAACTGCCTTCAAACTATTTTTGGATGAATCAATAAACAACCTCCAATCTTCTGTTTTGTATTCAATTCCAAACTCATTCATTAAACCATGAATGTCTGAGCAGTACACCAAATCACCCTCTTGTTCAAAATACTTCGAAAATTGTTGTTCTCTCTTCCTATACACATGAATGCTGGTTCCAGCCGCCAGCAAGTTCTTTTCTTTTAGCCTAGAGCCAAGCAGTTCAGCTTTTTCTTTTGTTAAGCCCAGATCCCTAACTAAGTCATTAAGCTCGACCTGAGTGAACAATTTAGGCTCTACATTTTCTGTAACACATTGGAATTCTTCATCGTGTTCATCTAACTCCGACTGTACATCAGAAAATACTTCTGTTTCAATAGAATTTAAGTCCTCTGGTGGTTCCGGGATTGGCAAATCTACACCGTGCCCTACTGGTCGGATGGCGGACGGAAGGTTAGGGTAGCTTATTACCTTCTTGTTCTTAGAGTTATGACCAGTAATATCTACACTGCAAAAGTAACAGTCATCGGAATGATTTTTTGGTTCCCTCCATATCATGGGAACAGCAAATTTAAAGTGTTTTTTCTCTTTTTTTGACCATTTCCTGAGGTCTTCAACACATACATAACATACCTTATGCGGTGCCCAAGGTTTATCCTGGTCTCCAAGTTTGGTTCCAAAGTATGCTAGATAAACCTTTTTCACAAAGTCTGTAATGTTTCTTTGGTGCTTTTTAATAACAAACTCACCACAAATATAACAAAAACTGTCAGCAGAGTTTTTACAGCCGCGATGAGACATTGCACTGAGCACATGTACAGGAAACGTAAAAGTGAGGTTATGTTGAAAATAAACAAAACATCAGCTGTTTAGCATGTGTTTCAGCAGTGCTGCCAACATCATCTTTGTTCATTAGACCTATTTTTTCATGTTATCTTAACTATGAAAAAGCTGTTAAATTCTAAAAATATTTCTTTATTTCATGAATTCAACTATAAAATGTGAATAAATGGTGGGTGATACAACTTTTTAAGCATCATATTTGGATTCAGCAACCTAAACAACATAAGAATAAGGTATTTTCATTAAAAAAGTTTTTTCATCGTTGGCCTGTGTAATGAAAATTTTCAGTCATTTATCTTGTCCTGAGCATGATATCGGATAGATCACCTCCCTACACAACTGTCAAACATGTACTTACTATACATGTTCTACCATATACGGAATCTGAGACTCTTCTTAGATTTTAGTAGTGCAGTTTTCTTAGAATTTAATTTTTGTTATAATTAATGATTTATCAGATTAATTTGCGTAGGTAAATTCTTAAAGTGTGCTGGTTGAACATAGATTCATGTTTAATGTTCATGTTTCACTTAAGAAACCCATGTGTAGTATCCGAACACCCCAGATAAGAACCCTGCCCCCTTTAATCCCGTAGGATCGGAGGGGGAGGGCGGTAAAGATGCCCAGAATGCGGGCTGGAGAACAGGGAGAGGAATGCTGGCACACTGGTGATAAATACCTTATCTAAAATCCTCTTTAATATCGCCATTTTCCCTGGGGACCTGCCCGGAGAATTCGCCCTGGCATCCGAGGAAAATCTCGCCTCGACAAGGCTTAGCGGGTAGGTTTATCCTTGGCCATTGCTAATTCTAAAGCCTCCTTCCTCTTGGCCACATGCACCGCTGGGACTTCTCCAGAATCTCCTGGCAATATTGTTAGAGTGAAAATTTACGAAGAACCATAACTATTACTTTATATTATATTATCCTTTAAACCTTCGAAAAAATATGGACTTACTTGCTTCTTCGTGTATGAGGAAATTGTGTCCATATTTCATATTCCTATGATGATAAATACAAAGACATGTAATTTAAAAGTATATTAATTAATGCTTAAAGTAAGTTCCTTCTTATCTCCAATTCAAAAGAACTTTCCATGTAGCCGTAATTTTGTGAAGGATTAATAACGTTTTGGCAGTTTGGCAAACTTGATGAGGAAATAATTGGCTGGTAGTGGTTTGGGAAATGTGGAAAATGGTCGAGGTAAGCTAGAAATGAATTTTGCACAAATAAGTGCAACTTAATTTATTTTGGCTAACGTTTCGGTCTAATTGGTATGATATCACCAGGGCTAATAATGAAACAAAACAAAATAGCCATATCAACAATGTAGCACCACAGATAATATAACAATATTTAAAGACTGAAATTCTAGGAAAAAACAAGTGTTTTATAATAAATAAAAGGTTTAATTATAAAACAATTGATAAGAAACAATAAAATAACAAGAGTGACATAAAATATATTAAGATTATGAAGCATTAAAAGATCACATTTAATTTCATTTTTTCCTCATACAGACTGAAAAGACAAGAAACTGCTCGACGTTTTCGCCTACTTCAACATTTACTAGACACACGCTCTACGCTCCCAATTAGTTACAATAGACTCATTTACATTACAGTTATCAGACCTATTTGGACATTCGGAAATGAGCTATGGGGCTCTAATAAACCATCCAATTCATCTCATATCCAATCCTTACAATCCAAAATCCTTCGTAAAATCCTCAATGCTCCTTATTATGTCACAAACAAACTCATCCATCATGATCTTAATATCCCATATGTTGCTGATTTGGCCCATGACAAGCTCCATATACACACTTGAATCCGCTAGTCTCTCAACTCGCTTCCGAGGCTCTGAAAAGAAGATGGCCTCGAGACCTTCTACTATAGAACTTTATTGGAGTGCTTCCGATGGTTAGTTTCTCCACAAGTATTTTTTTTTCAGGTCATTTGTTCCTGTTAGCAGATTTACTTGTTATAATATTATTACAGTTGTAAATATCAATAAAGTAATCTAAAAAAATTTTTAAAAAATATTTTACTACAATTTATAATGAATGTCTTATTATTGGGGAAAGACAAAATGGGTTTGAAATTTATTACTATTAAATTGAATTTTTAGTTAAGAATGAGCTGTATAATTAATTAATATATATTAGTTAATATAATTGTATTTTTTAACACCTGAGTTTTAAAAAATATATTTTTGGGAAGGTTCATTGACTTCAACTTAATTGTTAATCCATAACACAATTTTGAATGCCAGGACTCCTCTTTTATGGCAACGTGTATGATCTTAGAGTAATTAGTTGTTTTGTTTTTAAAAATTTGTCTTGCTTTAGTTTATAAATACGCGGAGTAAAATATTATGTAAGTAAATAAATATTTTGTTTATTGATTGTTTTATTTCTAATCCTTAATTCAATCCCAAATATTTTCCTACCTCATTAATTTATGTAAAAACGTAATGGATATATACACACATACACACACACACACACACACACACACACACACACACACACACACACACACACACACACACACACACATACACACAACACGCACACACATGTTATATTATTTTTTTCAAGCAGTTTTCAGTTTTTTAACAAAAATTATTGAAACATAGCGTAGAAGTAAAATAAATATTTTTTAATTTTTTTTCATTATCTTATTTGGAACAGAAAACTTTGTATAGCAGATGCTTCATTACCACCCACACACCTCTTACAGACACTTCCTGCTGATTGCTTCATTATTGACAATACACCCCCTCCCCATCTACAAACTTGGGGGTGTAGAGCTAAGGAACCATTGAAAATCTGTGACACCTCGTACGAGGCCATGCCTCAATAGGGGGCGCCATATCTGCCTTCTTCCTCTCAATATTGAGTTCAATTCAATTCACATCGAAGACAACGGGGCGGAGATAGGGAGACATGATGTCCCTTGAGCACAAGGCTTCTACATTCATTGTTATACAATCTTTAAATTACGAAATAATTCGTGAATAGTAACAGTAAATTGTAAATTAGTGAGTACATTGTTTAAAATGTTTGTCGAAGATGCACTAGCATGGTCAAATGCTACTATTGAATTCAATTGAATCCTACAAATGAAATATAAAAATCATTGATGCCTATCTGAACAGTTAAAAAATAAATACATTTTTGCTTATTAAATATTTGAGTATTTTTTGCTTTAGTTACGCCAGCTACTTTTACTGTTTGTACGGATCTTTTGATATTTCTAAAATAAAATTGTTGGAGCCATATTTTTTAATTCAAAACGAAAAAAGATGGCAGGGATTTTTTCATAAGTAAAGGAATATTGAAAGAAAATATGCTTAATTATAGTAAATGTATTGCTTTAATAACCTGTACAAAATTATTGTATACTATTACTTAAAGATCAGTGATCGAAACGTAACTAGAAACTTAATTTAATTTTAGTAAACAGTTACTTTTTTCCAGAAATAAAAACTATATATATATATATATATATATATATATATATATATATATATATATATATGCAAAACTTTTATTTAGTCTGTCAGCAGCCGGAGATGGATCCTACGGGATCTAGGACCCTCCTGGGGCTCACCCAGCATCTAAAAAGTGGATATCCAAAGTAAGGGGAGCGTTAGCTAGGACAAATCACCTCTCTGCACAACCGTTGTCCATGAAACTTTACAGTCTCTACCATGTACTGACTCCCAGACCCGTTCACCGGTTGTAATGGTTCAGGTTTATATATATATTTATATATATATATATATATATATATATATATATATATATATATATATATATATATATATATATATGTATATTCATGTATTCGTTGCTTTAAAAATTCTTGAAAGTAAAGAAAGAATGGTTGCGTAATACGATGACAAAGGAGAAAGCAGGATCAGCACTTAATTATGCATGTCAGGTGGAAGCTGATGACGGCTGAGGCTGTGGCGGGAAAACACAGGGCGCGATAAGGGATGATTAGAATCGGCGGAGAAACGGCGGAACCTGATTGGTCCTTTCACGCCCCCACCTCCATTCATCCATAATTAATACAGGGTCTGTCTCATCAGGGCAGGACATCTCCTGTTGGGTCCCATTTATCTTTAAGGAATATCCTGAAGGACGCCGGCGAAGACCTGGCCATCAGTCAAATGTTGAATGGCAGGATGTACCCTTTGCTCAGGAACCGATACATATGGATTCCATCATCATTAACCCTCGTATCTCTCTCGTCTTCCTGCGTTATAGGGGCAATGGTGGCTATCTGATGTATCAATCCTGTTGAAAGTAGCATATGAGGAACATGAAACTTGATCAAAACAATAAACTGAAGAAAAAACAAAACAAATTTCAATACTTCAGATTCTAAAAGTGGTATGATTTCAGTAGTATTTGTTGAAAATGATTATGTGTTTTTATTAAAACAAAAGCAAACATGTATGACTTACAAGCCCTGAAGGGTTTAAAACAGTGTATTTATTATTAAATATAGTTAACTTAAAAAGCATAAGACCTTTTTAGGGGTACCAGTACCACTACAACTCGTGAAGAATTTGGGTGCAGTGGTAGAGGCTGTACTATTTCTTGCTCAACCTGTAGACCCCCCTATTTTGGGACCACACTTTATAGTAGCTGGGTAAGGACCAAGAGGATCCTAAATCCCATAGATTCTTTCTCCGTCTGCTAACAGTTTAAACAAATTCTTCCAGTAAGACTTTCAAGACGACACCTCAGCGGTTTACGACTGAGTCATCCGCTCCCCATTAATATTTAGAAATAGGAATTGTAATAACTAAATATTCATGATGTACTATAGCAGGGGTCGGGCAACCTATAACCTGTCGAGTGACCGAGTGACACGTTGGATTATTTCAAGTGACCCACTTAAGTTCCGAAAATAAAGTATAGTACAAAAAATAAATAATAAAACATAACCATCGATATAGAAGAGTCATGAGCCACTCTATTGGTAATATAATAATAATGAATATATGATCCTCGTGTGTGCATATATATACAAAAACTGTTTTTAAGTTTTAAGGTAGTAAATACATTATATTTATGATAGAATGAATAATCATGTTGAAAATTGTGTAATAATTATTATTCTGAAAGCTGACGATTTAGTTACACGAACCTATCACATTACATGAGTCGTCATCAGTTTTGAATTGTTTAAAATAATTATTGTAAAATAATGGGCTAGAGTTAAAACCTGCCCATTGATCCTATATTTTTATATTTATGAATTACCCTGTTCATCAATATTCAATAAATTTACAAATTAATTGTGCATTCAATTGTTACTCTATAAAATCATAGAAAAAAGAATTTTGTTATCTATATCAAAATAATTTAAGGCCTGGATAGTCAAGACGGGGATACAAATATACGGAAAATGGAAAATTCTAATTGAGAACGAAATAAAACAGGAATTAAAAAAAAAAATGTAACACAAGTAAAAAAATATTTTTATCATCTTATTATTTTCATAACTATAATGTACATGTATAATGGAAACTTACATTACTGGAGAAATAGATTTTAGGCATAAGAAACTCTTAACAGAAAAAATCCTATAGGTTCCAAAGATATATTTAAATTGAAATTATCCCAGTATGTATTCAACAAAAGCCTCTTTGATGTTTATAAAAAAAAAAGTATTGAAGTATTGTATGATTTTTGCAGTTTACATGTATAATTAAACAAAAGCAATTAACTTTGTACACATTCAGAAAAATTATAAAGAGAAGTTGAAGAAAAAAGGAGTTTCCTGAGGAATTGAACTTGAATTTAAACAAATAAACAAAAATGAAAATTTGTAGATATGAAGGTGTTAAGAATTAATGTTTCAAGAGATGAAATCGGTAAAATAATATTCTTAACAATTTGTAACTGCCAACTTGTTGTTTTGACGAACTTTCAAAAAATGTATAGTAAGTATTTTAATTTTTAATTGTTTTCAGTATTTTCTTCATGTTACAACCTTTGAAATTTATCATCGATATACAATGTTGAACTGTCAATCTCACAATTCGTTCACATTGTGCTCTGTAATGTTAATATTTATTTATTTCATTATGTATTTTATAAAATAAGTACTTATGCTTACATCAAATAAGTAAAATAAATCGGTAAATTAAATAAAAAGTGTGCATTATTTCAAGTCGCATATGTTTTATAATGATTTTCATCCAACTGTAAAAGACCTTCACACATCCAATATAGAGCTGCAATATAATGTCTGTCTAAGGCCTTTATGTTTTTGAGCATTTAAACAACTTCCTTGAATAAATTTTATGAAATTGAAAATACTTATTTTGTCTAAACTCTTTCAGTTTTATCGTATGCATAACCCGAAGTAAAAAATATATAACAGTGCGAGGTGAGCATTCCCTCCCCTCCCTCGTAATGACATCAAACACATGTAACAACAATTTTACAGTTGTTAAATTTATTTTACAATATCCCCCCAAACCCTCATACACAACACAATTAACATCAAAAGAAAAATATTAGCATTAAGAATGTTTGTATTTTGTATATATTAAATAAACTAATTATTTAAATTGTTGTATTTATTTGAATAAAGTAGTTACCTATTTCAAATTATGTAGGGAAGTATAGATGCCTATTTAATAACAAAAATTGGTGGCTGTACATCGGGTCCTAAAGAAAATTGTGAACAAAATAATTTAAACTCCAACCAATCACTTTAATGAAATAAATAAGAACATATTTAGGATCTATAGGACTGTCATATTTCCAATGAATAATATCAAACTAAAATCAATAAGATAGTTACAATTAAAAACGATACTACAATAGGTAAGTTAAAATTATGCAATTTTTTAACTTTCGAGCAATAAATAACACATAAATACATATTATTTCATGAACTGAAATTCCTTTTAACATGGCAATATGTTCCTCCTGCTTTCGATTTAGTTAATTACCGATTTCCTTCATAGATAACTTATAACTACCCAGTTGTTACCAATATTACAAATTAATTTAAAAATTATATAGACGGTATAAAAAATGCTTTATACAGCTTAATCTACTTAATATTATAAATTAAGTAAAAAAAAAAATTGAAAAATGTATCCGGCTCCGTTGGTTTCATATGGTGCATATAGTTACTTATCGCTAATTCAAATAACTCAAAAAAACTAATTTTTCAACCCAGCTATTTGAATATTCCATATGAGTCAAGAAAATAAATATTTGGTGTTGTTAAAGCAAAGCATTCCTACTTTAATGGTGGTGTTGACATTTTTTTATTAAACTTAAGAAAATGTTAAAAAGCTAGAAACATTTTTGATTTTATCTTATAGAAGTATTTCCAAAAAACTTCAATTTCATTGTTTTTAATTGTGACTATGTATGATGCAACTTAAAATATGACTTCAATAAAAAAAAAGTTGAGGATTTAATATCAGATACGTTGCATCTAAATTAGAAACCTTCAATCGGTACAATTGTATTGTATTGTATTGGTAATCAACAAGCTACTGAAGGGTTCAACTCAAAAATGCCTTATTTTGATGAGGTTGTTTTTCTTTTAGAATTGTTTGTGTGCCTTTTCTTAGCATTAACATATTTATTTCAAAAAATCATTATTCAAAATAAACAAATGAAAAATGTTTGTCCTTGTATGCTGTTCATATACAAGGCAATGAATATAAGTATTAGTCAAATTAAATTATATAGACACACACACATTCGTTATGAAAACAAGTACAGTACATGTAACTTTTCATAAAATATAACAGGTAGGTATATAAAATATAACTTTTTAGGAAATTAATATTAGTTTTCGGTTAGAATAATAAAATAATTATAGCCAAGTCATTATAAAATGGTAATTTCTTATCTTCAGTAATTAAATATTCCTTGTGAAGGAGCCTGAAGGCTATACGGTGGGAAGCATGCGAATTGATTTATGTTTTCCCCTTAGAATATTTATCCTTGAGATTAACCCCGGGGCAGGTTCATTAGTGAAATAAGAGCCATTAAGGATAATTAGGAGGGGGTGTTTCTTTGTGTGACGTCAGCGGTGCGGGGCTCTAAGGAAATAAGGTGGTGAATAGGTAATGCCTACTTTTGCCCGGGGTCCATTAGAGGAAGAGGATGGTAAGGAGAGCTGATGTATAGTCATGAGGGGCGGTGGGCGGGGCGAGACGGCACAGGGGTGGGGCAGCGGGCGCCCCCATTGGCCCGGCCTCTTCCCCCACCACTCTCTCCCTTCCCCCTCTCCCCCCTCCCCTAGCTGTAGCATCAACTTGAGACGACAAGATAAATAAATCCCCTTTCCCCTTACCTCCTACCCCCCTCCATATTTAATTAAGTCGGAAATTGCTTCTCCTCAAGCCTCAGGCTCATAGGGAAGAGAAAGCCTCTCCTTAACAGAACCACCCCAGGCTCAGTCTGAATTTTAAAAAGACATTTGAATAATTGCAATAGTCCTTATTTAAATCTTTTAAAAATTTACAAGTGAATTATTTTTACTATACTTCTCATTACAATGCATATGAAAAAAAGATTAAATCTTATTTAAACACTGAATGGATATTCATTATCTGCATGTAGAATATTTATCAAGAAGGATATAACACTTTAAAGTTTTGAGATTAATTGATTGAAGATTAAAATTGTATCTTTCCATCCATACATCCTTTTATTAATATCTTATAGATTTTATCACTATATGTTCTATTTATAAAAATAGTCAACTCAAACGTGACATTAAAATATCCTATTCCATGCCTTCCATGTCATTTTATATTATTTTTCAGTCAGCTAATCTGCTGATTGTCAATTGCTTATATTTGACAGTTGTGGATGAAAATATAAAAAGAAAAAATCCTATAATGAAGCAAATTTAATAAAATAATTTTGTAATTATTCCGCCAGTCATCGCTTCTAGTTAATCACAAGTTTTAACTTTTCATTCGTTTCCCTTTTAATATTTTCCAAAAATCAATGTTATCCTGAGCTTTAGTATGGAAAATAGAATCTAATTATGGCTAATGAGTAGATTTCGGTAATCATTTCATCAAGAAACAAAAGTTTCAACTAACATTTCGAAGTATAGATGATAAATGTTTGTTAAAACCTTCATTTCTTAATGAAATGATTACCAAAGTATACACATTTCCCATAATTACATTCTCTTTTCCACACTAGAGCTCAAGATAACTTGTATTTTTGGATAATATTAAATGTTAAACGATGAACAGTTAAAACTGATAACTCGACTCGAAGCGACAACCTGAGTAACTCCCAAAAAAATTAACTTGACCGAAATTAAAACATTTTACCATGGATCAAATAGATAAAATAATTTTAAAATATG
Source organism: Arma custos (assembly GCA_037127475.1). Lineage (NCBI taxonomy): Eukaryota > Metazoa > Arthropoda > Insecta > Hemiptera > Pentatomidae > Arma > Arma custos. Next base: position 50,059,399 of record CM073763.1, on the reverse strand, counting down.
GTGTTATAATATTTAAATAATAATTCCCACTTTTGAATTTTGAATCGTTATCGCCGTGTTTTTAAGTTGACTTTTCAATTATTTATACAAATGATATTCTCTTAAACAAATTTATTTAAAAGAGAAATTCATTTAATATCATTATCCCACCTAATTTGATAATTCAATCCCATATACTCGATTTTTTTTTCATAACATCTCACTACCTTAGCATTTCGAAGTTCTATGATACACATATCTGAAAATGAGAAAAACAATATCAAAGATTCTGAGTATCGGATACGGGCAGCAGAAAAAGAATCTCATAAAAAGAACATATGAAAAATGAAAGCATGATCCTATTTATTGAAAAAATAAAATAACATACAACTTTGTTACTCCATAGTGAGAAAAAAATGATCACATTGTAACATGGAACCTTATACATATAACTAAACATAATGATCACTTCTTCTTCAAATCTTTACATATATTGGCAAAAGTGTTTTCATAAAATTGTCGCTCCAATTCTGGCATCCATTTAAGCATGGTCTTCAAAGCATCTATCTTATTTTGGCCTAGTACAGATTTAACATAATTTCTTTTTGTGATCAGAGGTATTTCTTCTCTTTCTGCTGTTTCTTTTTTTCTTAGATTTCGTTGTCTCTGGCTAACAGTTTTGTAGTCAGATTTAGAGATGGATGTGCGGTACTTCAATTCATAAAATGATTTGCTGAATTCCAAGCACACGCCTTTTGAAAAGGGGACAACATAATACTGCATTTCGGAAGAATACCACTTAAAATCAAGAAAATCTTGGTCTCATTTGAAATATTTTATAAGGTTTTTTTTGTATTAAGTCGGCGTCCTTTGTAAGCGATCTTGACGCGAACACGAAGCGAAGCGGCGAGAAAAAACAAACAGTTGAAACCTACAAGAGTGATCTATGTGACCGAATTCACGTAGCCGCGGCGAGGCACGAATCGAACGCGATCAATTGGCTTGATATTTTCGGTGCCGTCTTATTTTATATATATTATTATACACCTTTGTATGTTTTTGGTCTTTAGATGATGAAGATTTATAGATTTACTAAATGGCCCAAATGGAACCATTGTTTGGATCTTTGAGTAAAACCGCCGAGGTAGTAATTTTTATATTTACTATTTATTGTTAAGTATTAGATAAATTATAAATAAAAATTGTAAACAAATTAACTCAATGGTTGTAGTAACTTATACAATATTATGTTTTTGCAACAAGCAAAACTGCAACACAAAAAAATGTGGTCATAGGTTTGTCATTTGAATATTCTAAAGCCTATTACTATTCACTGAAATTTTTTTTCAAAATTTATAAATGTTCATTGTCGGTTTTTTAAAATGATAACAACAAACAAAGATTAATATGTTCACTTTTAACCAACTGATCAAATTTATTTAAATACCTTATAACATCTAATAACAACCCTAAAGCTTTTAAAATGTGAAAAGAAAATATCGAAATCTAATGTGAATTTAAGTATTCGAATTATTATATTTTTGGTTAAGAGCCATGTAAGGCTAGCAATAGCCGATCTGGAAAATAAAGGATGAGAATAAAGGTTTGGTCTTGATCATCTGTTTTGCTAATCAATAATTTTCATTTCAAACATTATTAAGTTTATTTCAAGTTTTATATTATACTCTTCTAAATATGCGTTACTAAGCAAAATTTTCAATTAAAAAAATATTGTGCTATTTGTATAATTTGTCCAGTATATTTAATTTGTAGTTTTCACATCTATATTTAATGTTTATATGTATAGTCGATTGATTTTTTTCTTCAGGGCAATATCTCAAATTGTCGGTAACCATTTATGACATACATGTTGATGATAGGAATCATTTATTTCTATTTAATGTTATGTCCCCTTTCAAACAGATGATCTAGTTTCTTTAAATATCTTTCATTTTTCCTTTCAAAATAACTCTGTGAGAGAAACCATAAATAAATAATAATAATAAATAAATAACCATTGATTTATTGACTCATTCCATACTGCAGTCTACTTAGGTGCCATAAAAAAAATATATATATTCGAATACGAATTTATATATTAGAATTATTAAATTTTGAGCTTGATTATTTTTTGACTATTTGATTAGTCTTTATAATATATAATTTATAAATTATAAATTGTATAAATTATTATTAATTATTTACATTTCAAAATGTTATTTGAATTATTAATTTATTTCAAATCTTACTTTTTATTATATTAAACATGCGTTAGTAACGTCTTCAATAAATAGAAAAATTACCAAATTTCCTTAAGGGTTCCCCTAATACATTTTTTAAACATTAAAAAAAAAATAGTGCGAAATTTTAAACAAATCAGATGTTTACTTAACTGTAAACTTTTATCAAAAATTTTTTAAGCCTATTATGACCTTATAAATAGTGTTGAAAAATAATAACGTATGGCATTACCGAGCTTAGGGTTTAAAAAATTATAGAAAGGTGTGATAATAATTTAGTCATAATATTAATAATGACGTAAAACGAAAGATACCATTTGATAATTTTAATATATTTTACAGATACTATGTACTACTTACCCTCTCAGGACACTAATCGTTTACTGACTCAACTCACTGGTACAAGTACTGGCGGTACCCCAAGACGTTCCTCGGGCGGTACCCAAGACTGACCCTAAGGTCAGGCAGGGTCAACCAAGTCCGGTTTTAAAAAGTTGATCGGTGGGAACTTTTTATCAGAGGAACCCGATACCTGCCTATCTAATGATTATTCCTGATCGCTGTATGAATAATGTACGAGTGCTCGGTCAGGGCTAGCTGCTTTGCTGGGATTTTGTGGGGGTCCATAGTTGTTCTATTTGTCGAATATTTTATGTAAATCTCATTAAATAAATGTTAAATTTATTTATATTTATTTTTTGTTATAGTAAAAAAGATATTTGAAAACTATGATACCAAAGGAAAAAATATTTAATTATATGTTTGTTTACTGCAATGTGAAAAAAAAATATGTACCACTACAAAACATGAAGGGTCTTGTTTCAGAAGGTGGTGGAGAATTTTTCTATGACAACGGTTGTGCTGGACGGTGATTTGTTCTAGATCACGTGATTACCTTAGTCCCCCCCCCATTTATGTTATCCACTTAATGGAGGCTGGATGAGCCCTGGTATGGTCACAACCTCACAAGGTCCATCTCTGGCTGGCTCATAGCCAGATTTGAACCCGTGACCTTCAACGCGGTAGCCCCTACTCCTTGCATCTTGTAATTCATTTTAATTAATTTTTTTTGCTTTTATATTTTTATAAAGATTTTATTTTAATTTATTTGATCACTTTACTGCACCATCACACTTCACTACTATAACATTTTAATGGCATTTTATTATTAAAATTATAAAGCTCAGTCTCTACCATGTACGGGTAACACCAGTCTCGTTCACGGGTCGTAGTGGTTACAGGTTTTTTTTATAATTTTAATTATAATGAACTATTTAATGACGCCTTTCATTTCATTCCAAATGAAAATAATAAACTGAAGTTTATGAAACAGAAAAAAGGTTTGAAACCTATAAAAAACGATATTCATCTTCATTTAGATTTTAATGATGCTCAGCCGAAACACTGAAACACCAAACTTCACAACTATTTTAATTTCCACAATCATTTGATTAAGATATGCTACATTTTGTTCTTTAAATATTTACACCTATTATTTTCGTTAGTATTTTTGTCTTGATGATGCTTGAATTTACTAAATGTTACCAGGTTTTCGTCTTCATTCATATTGAAACTTCTGTCTTCGTGATTGGCATCAATCATTTCCAATTAATAATAATGTTTTGATTAAAAAAAAAAAAAAATAATGTACCCTTTCTAATGATCGGACAATAAATACACGGTTTTAATAGAGGAATAAAATATATCATCCTAATTATTTCCAGTCCTTATCACCACATCATTAATATTAATGACCAGTAATAATTTATTTTTAATGGAAAGCTTACTTCTACTGAACACGAATTCTAAATTACGTGGCTGTGTTTTCTTAATTTTATATGTTTAGTAATTCTTTGTTTACTAAACTGCCTCTTTACGATTGGGTCAAGCTTTAACTGGCTGGAAAATTATTTTAGTGCTTTTCTGTGTCATTTTCCATAACAGGAAAAAATTCCGGTATGAGGAATCTGATAACGGTGTATAAAATATACTTTGTTTGTTATACTTAAATATTGCTATACGATAGTATATTTCTCATACAAAATCGTAATAGTTTAATAGTATTATTTAATATTATTTAAAATATTTGCCGGATTTATTAACAAAATTTTATGAACCGATTCCATTTGAGAATTGACATTTAACGCAATCCATGTAATTTATTTATTAGATTCAGATTGGTTTTCATTTTTGTACTTAAGTCTTTAATATTTTTTATTAACAGCATCTTCTGATGTTTAATATTAAAATATAAACGAAGTTCATATATCTTTGGACTATTTGGAATATTCACTTGAACACATTATGGTGTGGTAAAAATAGGTTTTTCGCAAACTGTGTAGGAGTGCGTGCCATGTGGTTATACGTTTTTATAGATGAAAGGTAGAAAGAGTGAAATTAAGCTATAAGGGTCACTAATATTTGTTGCTGCTCTTTCTCACCCCTAGTGTTACGAATCACAAACAATTGATTGGACAGATAGTTGATTATAATATATTGAAGTGACTTTTTAAAAAAAATATAATTAAAAATTTATTCCAAGTTAGGAAAATAACAGTCTAATAAAAAATTCAAAGCCTTTTTATGCTTTTAGTTACTTTTCTATAACTATAAAATTCATTAATATTTTCAATTTCCCTAGTCCAGTCATTATGCCCCAGAACAAAATTTCCGACAATAGTGTGTAAAATGACAAATCGAAAGAACAATTTAAGTTTTTTTTTTATTTGGTCTTAACTTTTATTAATTAATAATAAAGAATTATTTATTTCTGCCTTGATAAATTAATTTTCTGAAATTTGGCATAACGTCAATATTGGAGTACCTGCACGGAATAGTTAATTTAATAAACTTTATATTTTCTCAACAATTGGTCCGAGTTGAAGTTGATGAATATTATAACAAAGGTTTCCCTCCATATTTCGTTTCCTTTATTTAAATTTTATATTCATTAGTGTTGGCATTTTATTTGGCAGTATAAAATCAATTTGTTAACGGACATAATTCATTAGGTTCCCCGAAGCTGAAATTTGTTGTTTGTTTTCCACTAATTATGTTATGATACCGAAATTGGAAAAGCTTTTTATTATTTTGAATTATTTTCCTTATGGCCCTCGAATGCATTAGTAAATATGCTAATTATCGAGCTACCCTTGCTAATTAATACAAAAACCAACTTCTCTTGGCTAATTATAAATTAATTATATTTTGTTTTCAGGAATTTCATCAGAGCTCGGACAATCAACTGTGAAAATATACATTTTTCTGGGTATGTAATCTTAATTACATTTCGTTTAATAAACTCTGCCTGAATATAAGGTTTAAAACTATACTCATAAATATACCCTGTTTTAATGTATCTACAATTTAATTAGAAAAAACGATTAACACATTTTTTTTAAGATCCTATTCTGTGGATTGTATTCTTTTTATTTTTTATTCATTTCTCTATTATTTATTTTATTTTCAAGCCAAAAGTGTTTATAATAACTTATTTTATCTCTCATTCTGATCTAGTCCTCCTTCTCCTCGCTTATAAGATAAAATATCATTATTAATTAAATATTAATAATGCCACTAAATGAAATGTATTGAAAAATATTTGAATAATATCCTTTAACATAATGGTACTAATTCATACAAGGTTGTAAATTTAAATATATTAGTAATAAAACTAAAAACTAAAGGAAATTTTCTGTTAGTACAAAGTTACCTACTTAAATTTATTTTTCGAACATATGTATGTATACATACATATCTTTAAGCGAAAATTTTATTTTTATTTTATCTCATTCTGATATGTTTCTCGCACTCCACAGTTACTTGTTTATTATTTTTTTGCTACATTTTTAGAGTAACTTACCAAAAATGTGTTTAAATTTAAATAAATATTTTTGTCAATTAAATTAACTAAATAATAATTAAATTAAATCTTTTGTTAATTAAATGCAATTTTATCTTTAAATTTGAATTTTAAATTATTGGATTACCTGTCTCTTTCTTGGACTAATGCATGTATATTGTTTATTGTATATGCATTAAGTTGGAAAGGAGAGGAAATGCATAATTTAATTATTTTTTCCTTTTGATAAATTTTTAATCCAGAGAGTAGATAAGCTTAAAAGCTTTAAAAAAAAATTGTTTTTTGGTCTTCGTGCTTCTTCCTGGTAGAAACATTCCTTCCGGCCGAACGTTGAATATTTATTTCGCAGTTGCTAAGGTTAACTCCCTCTTTCTTACAGAAATACCGGTATATTGTACACAAAAATATTGTATACAATAATATAGAGAATTCGTATTAAGTAATAATGTATTAAGTTTGGTTGCCCTTTTAAAACAGAGAAATTGGTCTGCTTAAAATATAAATACATAAAGCTCTGAGTTGCCGTGTCCAAGGACCCGGGTTTAAATCCGGTTGGGGTAAATCATTTATTTAATCTCTTAACAGCTTTGGATAATTTGGCTTCACATGGATCGTAGTGGCACAGTTTTTTTTTCTTCTGATTTTGATATTTATCTGATGTCTGGTAATATTTAAAATCAAAAGCTATACCATTCTATGTATAATTGAGCTAGATAGGTATACATATCGTTTTTATTTTAATTTTTTAATGTCCTGTATTAGCGTTGACTTCGACTATCATATCCGGAACTCTTATCCATCAGAAGACCTTTAATTTTAATACCGGGCTAAGAAGACCCCCGGATACAATGACCAGTTGACCTTCGAAGAAGCCGATAAGCAATTAATGACAAAGCTAAGTGACCAGAGGCTAGCGAGGAATGACCTTCAGCGGCCAAGGTGACCTTCAGTACACTGACCTGGCCTACAATACAAACACCCCCCCCTCCCCCTCAATTGCTTGCCTTTCCCTCTCTTCTCTGTTTCCCTTTCTGATAACTAGCTGTCCGAACTGTGATAACTCCGTCAATTGTTAAAGGGAAATTTATTTAGTATTACCATAGCAAATTTTTTAATATTTTTATTCAACTGATTATTATTGATAGTTTACTTTTACTATTTTTTTTCCCGGAGTATATCTATAACTCATGAAGAGTCTTAAAAACCCTTAATTATAGTACCACTGCCAAGAGTACAGTGTCAGCAATATTGAAGGACGTTAAGGAATTAGATATAAGTGTGATTCTGTTTAAAATGTCTTTTTTTTATATAATTTTTAAAAGTTCTATTATTAAACTTTTTAGATTTTTTTCCTGTACAACTACGACCCCTGGAAGGTCTTGGGTTCAGCATAAGATAGAGACTGGACTGTTTCTTAGACAACGATTGTGCAGGAAAATGATTTGTCCTAAACCACACCCTACCACCAGGTTATCCTCTTATTCTGGATGTACTTTATCACCCTATAAGAGCCTATATCTAAAGAATTCATCCCCGGCTGTTATCAGATAAAATAAAATCTCCTACAGCTGGGGATCTTCAGCATGGCAACTCAGCGCTCTACCACTGAGCACTCTGCTCCCTTTTTTCGGTAAATAATTTAAAAAGGAAACTCTTGTAAATTAACCTCCGTAAACCATTTGTTAAGTCTGGTAGACCGTTTTAAATGAAATACCTGGGGTCGTGGGTTCGCAACCCAGCGAGGTGGCCTCAGGTGTTTTTAAAAACTAGGAAAAAATCCTTGATCATACCGTACTTCGGAAAGGACGTAAATGGGGGTTCCGTGATCTTTAACATTCAGTACCTGTATAGAAACTCTATACAGGTACTGTATGTTAAAGATCCCTGCCCAACTTCCTGGGTATTGAATAAAAACTAAAGAAAAGTACAAATATAATTGTCCAATTATTTTGTACCGTATAAGCTGATTTGTTGGAATTTTTTGTTACAATTATTTTTATGAATTATATTTGCTTGGTTGTTTGTAAATTTTAATACTAAAAAAATATATATCAAATGTAATTTGCTATAAACATGATACGGACAAAAAGATCTACGGTAAAATTGAATAAATTTAACTTTACGTATCTTGTCGTAACTATAAAATTAAACATGACCAAAGGTCATAACGTATTTTTTAATGTATGTGTGCCAGAATCGGAAGGGACCGCCTTCGGGCAGGGAATAAAAATTTAGAGTGGGGAGAGGTCAACTTGGTCACTCTGGAGGGAAGGTCCCGGTCACAGTTCCAGAGGAGTATCGTCTAAGGAGTTGGTGTGAGGTGTGTGTACTGTGCAGTGTCTTGTGATTTTAGCTTATAAAATCAGTGATTAACATCAGCTTTCTATTAACAGTTTCATTATGACGGCTTCGACCATTCATTATAAAATAAAATATTATTGATTTAATGAAATCGAAAAATGCAGAAACGAGATTATTTTATAAATTACGCAAATCTATCAATTTAGTATATTTAAAAATACTATTAAATTTAAATATTAAAGTAAAGTATAAAAAAAATACTATCGGTTAGTAAAGCTATAATTAAATTTCATTTTCCTAACAAATATAATAATATATATAATAGAACAGAATAGAAAAATAATTTTATTCTGGGTCCCTTAAGAATAAAAGAAAAGCACAAAATTAAATAAATACATATCTGGCCTACATTAATAGAATAAAACAATATTTACTTAATATCTAGAAGGTAAATAACTAACAGCTATGTTTTGGTTGAGAATTAGAAAATATAATACAAAAATAAAATTAAAAAACATAAAAATTTATAATACCAAGAAATAGACTTATAGAAAAATAAATAAATTAATAATAGCATCTAATATTAATGAGGAATATTTACAGTAATTCATCAATCGATTAAGTTAAATATATCTGTTATTATTTATTGATTATAGATCATCTGTTTGGGAATTTAGAAGATGTAGGAAAAGTTTGGATTTAAATGAGGTTAACGAAGACGCATGACGGATATCGAGTGGGAGTCAGTTCCAAAGAGAGATAGAACGGGCGAGAAAGGAACGCTCAAAAGTTTTGGTTCTATAGGAACGGATATAAATATCGGAAGGGCGAGATCATGTGTCCTGGGATTGGATAGAGGATTTGAATTGTAGAAGACTATAGGTATAAGATGGATGTTGTGAGTTGATGGTTTAATATAAGTAAGAACCAAGGAAATAGAGCCTACGGATAGAAGGAAAAAGCCACTTAAACTCAACGTAACGGCGGGACACATGAGACCTCCTCGAGGCATCGAAGGCAAATCGAAATAAACATAATCCGCATCAACCTCTACTCGAGCCTATACATATATATATATATATATACATATATATATATATATATATATATATATATATATATATATATATATATATATATTTAAATATATTAATAATAAAAAATAATATCGGAGAGCAAACTAATAATTAAATTTAATTTTCCTATATATATATATATATATTTAATACTCTACTTTCCGATAGTGTATTTATAATTTATTTTGGTATTTAAATTTAAATATAAATATCTCTGTATCTTGTATATTTTAAATTAGTTACATATTTGCATAAAAGTGAGATCGGTTTTTGTATCGAGTTTTTAATCAAAGCGATTTATTCTAACTCATGACGTTGAAAATATAATTAAATTAATACAAATAAAAGCAATATATTATTACAGATATAAAAATAAATATAAATGAAAAACCAATACTCATAAATCCATAACCAATGAATAAATAAATGAATAAAAGTGGTCCGGGTAGAGGTCCAACAATTTCTCATATAATAGGAGAAAACTTTATTCAGTAGCCAACGTTTCGACCCACCTTGCAGGTCTTCTTCAGGGCTACATGAAAAATACAGACAATCAAGAAATGGCACAAATATTGTCAGTATTTTTCTGTAAAGATTGTCTGTATTTTGCATGTAGCTCTGGAGAAGACCTGCTAGGTTGGTCGAAACGTTGGCTACTCAATAAAGTTTTCTCCTATTATATGAGAAATTCTTTGACCGCTACCCGGACCACTTTCTTCCACATATATTATCAAGGTCAACAATTATCATTCAGTATGTATTCTACCTGTTGTTATATTGTACCATTAGTAGTAAACTTTTATTTATTTATTCGTACCTTTTAACTAATACTCATACAAATACGTAAGTTTAATATTTAAATGTCCATTCTTATAATTTTTTCCTTTTTTTAAACTGGATTTATTTGAATTTCATCTTCAAGAAAAAAAATCGGCTTCCAGTCAACTACTTTATTGTTTTATATGACAAAACGTTTCGACACTATGGTGTCATTTTCAATTATTTATTTTTCTGCATTCCTTAACTGGAAAGTCAATATTTTTTAAAAATAATTTTTAAGGAGATCTTTAGTCCTCCATAGTCAAACTTATATTCTATAAGTTTGACTATGGAGGACTAAAGATCTCCTTAAAAATTATTTTTAAAAAATATTGACTTTCCAGTTAAGGAATGCAGAAAAATAAATAATTGAAAATGACACCATAGTGTCGAAACGTTTTGTCATATAAAACAATAAAGTAGTTGACTGGAAGCCGATTTTTTTTCTTGAAGATGGTATTTAAATGTCATAAATCTATTTTTATTCATTTTACATATAATATTTCTAACAGATTATATACATTATATAAATTACAGATTATATTTTTGATATTCGAATATTCTTATGCATACATCGTGTATTTTCAAAGGGTGCGTTCATTGTGTATTTGACAGAGAGAACGAAAACCTCAATAATTAATGGACACTCCTTATAATAGTTAGAACTTCTAATAATTCTCAATGTAATTTCTAAATATCAGCTAGTTAAATTTGCTTGGATATTCTTATATATGCCCGTAAATCATCAAGTGGTTTTAGTTACAGAATCTTATATTAAAACCATTACTAAAAAAAGAAGACATCGTTTAATTAACTATCTTTTATATTATAAAGTAATTCAAATATTTTTTCAAATTTTTGCATCTATATCCATTTATAGACATAATTTTATTTGAAAATGTTAGGTTTTTAAATTAATCTTGAGGCAAAATTTTGAGAGAAATATTTTATTATGAAAGATCATGAAATATAATTCTTATTTATTAAAAATAATTGAAATAGTAGCATGTATTAATTTAGTTGTTTACTATTCTCAATAACAAACTAAAATTCTTATTATTTTTTTTAAATATTGGCAATATTATTGAGTTTTATGAAGGTATATTTCTATGAAATTTAAAAAGGCGGTCGTTTATTTGTATAAAATGTTTCGGTTAAATGTCTTTATTAATAGTGTATAAACTATAAAAATGTATTATGTAGATAATGAAATAACTAATTAATTTGTTACAGCGAAAAGTGAAATATATGCATAAGAAAAAAAAATAGTTTGATAGCTCTGAATATTCTGAAAATTAGTCTGAATCTCTTAAATACTACAAATTATGTTTACAGCTTAGGAAATTAATGTTATAAAGATTTATTATTCATTTGTTTTTTACTTCTTTACTATCGCTATGCTATAAAATTTTAATATATACTTATAGATATCTAAATAGTATTTTGTTTTATTATTGTTTACTTAATTTTATTTACTAAAATAAATGGATTAATAAAATTAAAGAAAAATTGATTACGCCGTATTCAGCCTGGAATACTAATTAAATCTGAAATTATGTTTTATTGGAACCTTTTCATTTAAATTTTATATTATAATACACTAAATAAAGTTTTAAATAAAATGATATCCGTTTTAAATATTTTAACTGAATATATTGTCTCAATTGTACTGCTATCATTAAAAAGGCTATTATATTATTTTTTGAGGTAAATATACGTGTACATAATGCAATTTTTTTTAATTTTATTTTTTACTCACGAATATTGTTGTCTGTAACTTTCGGTAATGAAATAATTTTGTAGTTAAATGAACATTTTTTGTTTAGGGTGTTAATTTCGGATTCAGTGAATTAATTAAACCAATCCCGTATCAATTTTTCAACTCGCGCATTCGGGAATGTCAATCAAATCGAAATTGAATAATTTGGGAATTCTCTTTTAATTAACATACAACATTCACAACTGCCGCTATCCGGCTGTATTTCAGCTTTTGCCGGCATATCACAGAAATGTATTTGGAATACAAAGGATATAGGACAAAACTGCGTTGAAGAGAATTGTTGATTGGTGACAACAATTTGTAGAAATGAAGTTATTGGTAATCAAAGTAATATCTTTCATAGCAATCACGTAAAGTTACAAATACAACTGAGAATATACTGATGCATATATTCATCAGCTCTTTATTAAATTTCCCTTTGATTGGTTTCATCCCGTTTATATACAAATAAACATGCTTGATTTGAAAGTTTTTTTGTTTGTAATTTTAAATCATGTTAAACATGTTTAATAAGCCATAACCGCAAGTTTGGTATTTCGCCTTTTTCGTTTAAGCTTTTGAAGATCAGTCTTTATTAAGAAAAAATTATAAGCTGTAAATAGATTTTTAAACATGTCGCTTTCAAAACAAGACTGCCTATGTATACTTTGGGCGATTTTGCAGGAGAGAAAAAAAAGACGCGCCGACTGTAAACTTGACCATTTTTTTTTAGAAATATTGAATAGAAGTACCAATAAATCATACTCTGCCATGTTGATGACCTTAATACCTGCCTTCCTTAGTGTGTAATTCATCCGGTAGAATGCGTTCCCGTTACTAACTCATTTTCATAAAAAACTGTAGAAAGGTGGTATTGTTTGACAGCGACGATATACAACTATAATATTTTTCATAAAAAATACATTTTTTTTAATAATTCGTATCATCAGCTTGTTTTCTTTTAATTTTTAAAGCGGTCACTGGTATCCGTTATTAATATTATGTAAGTAAATATTAATTATGACATTTATGTTTTCATAAATTATATTGTATTAATATTATTGAAATATCTAGATCTTTATTTATTTATTTTCTGTGTTTTTGTTTTTAGTTTAAAAAAAGTAAAAGCTTTTAATTTTTAAAAATATGCAAATATAAACTCTTCCTTAAAAAATAATTTTTAAAAATATCTTCGTCATTATTTATATTTTAAATATACCAAATTATAATTTTGGCTTCTATTTTTTTAATTTTATTAAAAGTAGTTATTGACACCAGATTTTAACAGTTTTAAGTTAATATTAACAATGCCAGCTGATTGTTAAAAATTGTTGTATTTGTGTTATTGAGATATCCAAATCATTATTTATTGTAACTCATTATCATGTTGTTTTATTATTTGAATGATTTACCTTCTTTTTCAAACTGAACTGAAAGAGAAATGTGCCTTAATGTGCTATCTTCTTAATATTTTACATTGAAAGTAATGTTAAACGGATTGAAAGTAAAAGTTATAATTAAAAAAAAAAAAGAACATGGCACCTCAAAAGTCATTATTCATTATCAATTGTTGATATTTACTTCTTCAATGTTTTTAAAATATAGTTGAAATTTTTTTTATTTCTCTGACATTTACATTAGTTTAGGAATTGATTTAAAAATTATTTGTAAATAATCGCTGAGAGGTATATTTTTTTTTTAAATTTCATTAGATTTCATCCTGAAAGTTTTACTTTTTTAATCTTTTAATTACTTAATAATTACAAATAATCAAACATTGTATAAAAAGTTATATAAATTGCATTATAAGTAATAAATACAAAATAATAAATTCCTTATAAGCGGTGCTAAAAATGGAGGCGGCAGATGGCGGGGGTGGCAGGGTTGATCCTGGCGGCCATACAGCCCACATTCGCCGCCATGTTAGCTCCGGCATTTCCCTCCTACGCCTATCATTGAAGTAACTTTTTTTTATATATATATATATATATATATATATATATATATATATATATATATATATATTATATATATATTTAAATTTATTTACTTAGTCAATCATTCATGTGAGTAAATTAAAAACCTTTTCCAGTCATTATTATTTTTCTTTATTCTAAAAAACGTTTCGACAATTCCATGTTATTTTCAATTTACATCATTTTTTTTTTTTAAATCCTTCAACACTATTTAATTTTAAAAATATTCTCTAAAATATTTTTTTAATTTAATTTTGTACATTTTCATCCTTTTTGGTTAATTGTCATATAATTTAAAAATAAAGCTTAGAGTTATAGTGTACTCCATGGTCAATTATAGTATTAATTGACCATGGAGTACACTATAACTCTAAGCTTTATTTTTAAATTATATGACAATTAACCAAAAAGGATGAAAATGTACAAAATTAAATTAAAAAAATGTTTTAGAGAATATTTTTAAAATTAAATAGTGTTGAAGGATTTAAAAAAAAAAAATGATGTAAATTGAAAATGACATGGAATTGTCGAAACGTTTTTTAGAATAAAGAAAAATAATAATGACTGGAAAAGGTTTTTAATTTACTCACATGATTGAATGACTAATAAAGATGCACTCCAGTTACAAAAACAAGATATTTAAAATAATTTATTTACTTATTAAATATAAAATTTACTTATTTTTATCAAAAGTTTCATATCATAATTTTTCTCTCGTTCTGAACTATTCCTTTTAGTTCTCCATCGTTTTTTTATATTTATTATTGGTTTTATTCTCACCTAACTAATGATACTTATATTATTAATAATTATACATAACAGCTTACCAAGTTGTATGATTGGAAACCATTTCAATAAGTTTTTAAATAAATGAAATACTATTTATTTTATTTTTTCATCTCCTAAAATTTTATTTATTAATTATTACAACTTTATTTGATATTTTAATATATCCTTGTGTTACCTTCGAATATTTTTTTGGTTTTCTTTTAGTTGTTTTCAACGATCCTCACTTCTGAGTTTTTATTGTGTACATATGTTCGGTTCTGTGCTATTTATTTTGTTAATGTAGCACAGAATAGGTGTTTTTATTTTTTTCTTTCATACCTAGGAATATGAGTTAATTTATTTTCAGAACATGAGTTATACTGTTCAGAAATCTCGTCCATCCTTCCAATTAAATACCGACTCACCTTGAGGATCCTTATTTATTGTATAAAAATCGTTATATCTTTAATATAAAAACTTTATATACAATGTTATATAGGATTTATTCGTAACGTATGAATATGATAACTTGATTAGGTAAGGAAAAATCCAAGTTTTGTAGAAATGTGGTTAATATATTTTGTATAAGTAGTTTAATCGAAATTCTAATATTTCTGGAATTAAAAGTTTTGGCGTATAACAGTATGCTGTAAAATATAACTAAACAGCTAAGCATTGTAGATGATAATGCAAACTGATGCATCTTTTTCAACATAAATATCTATATAAAAAATTTGTCACAAATGGAATATTTTTTTTAAATTTTGTAAAAAATGATTAATTTATTTTCAAATCATTGATACAATTGTTATATGTTGGCAAAATAGGAAACGATTTGTTAACTTTCACCCCCGGGATCCTCGGGGGGGGGGGTTGTGTATTTTTAATAGTTATAAAAATGTATTTTTTACATTTTTTGCTAATACATCACTAGTTCAATTTTAAGAAATTGATCACATGAACTGTGATACTGAAGTAAACCTTTCTCCTATTTAATTGTTACCAATCCACTGAACCAATTCATCTGATTGAATAATAAAATAACCACAAATCAATTAATTATTGCATTCGATTACAATAAGCTCATTGGTGCAGAAGAACTGAACCTGTGACAGGCTGTTGAAGCAATTAGGCACAGAAAAGGTATAATTTATATTTTCAGAGGGCAGCTTTGACCTCCCATATTTATTTAGTTGTCATTAAATCAATATAAGCAACGATTGCGATTATTATTCTTAGTTTGTTTCAAGGGCGGATCCAGGAATTTTCTGGGGGGGGGGCAACGGCCAGACGGGGAAAAAATCAACAATGACTTAGAAAGAAACTTGTATCTATAGAAATATTTCAAAGATTTATTAAAATATCAGTTATTGTTTCACTCATGTTCTTTCTGTTATTTTAACAACTATGATCATGTGGTTTGCCTATAATTATGTACTATAATGGATTCTCCACAGTACACGAAAACCTGTCTGGGTGGGTGCCACGTGCCGCCCTTGGCTTGTTTAGTATTTATTTTAAGGATAATCTATAATTCTTCGAAAGTTATTTATTCAATTAATACTAATTATTCATGAGAAAAACAGATTGGAAATAATAACTTTGTTTCTGCTAAGAAAGAAGATCCATGGTTGCTGGTTTACAAAATTTAAATCTAGTGTCTAAATATATTTTTTGCTTTTAATTCATTTAATTTTTTACAACTATAATAATAAATAAGTAAGAAAATACTTGAGGATACTTTAAATGCTACTTAATCATTTTAATACAAAAGCATTAATAATTAAAAAATAATATTGGGTGATAAAATTTAATACAACTGACTATTCAGTTTTGTTTTAGTGAAATCATTATTATTATTTTTTTTTATACAGACTTTCTTATTATAAGTTCAAAACCAATGTATTAGCGGAAATATAAATTAGGGAAAGTTATATTAGGTAGGTGGGCATTAATAGTTTTAGGGACTATTGCAGTCGTAGATTTTATAATTTTTGTTTTGTGGCACGAGACTTCTTAAAACATAATATACTTAATATATATAATATATTCTTCTTAATATATATAACTATTAATTTATATATTAATTTAATATATATAACTATTAACATACTATGCCAAACATATAAGAAAAATCAAAAGAAAGAGGCAAGGAGAATAATTCGGAAAATTCTGGGATCAACATGGACAGAAGAAGAGTCTAACATAGAGATATACATGAAGTATATACGTCTTAAATTCTATGGTCACATAATGAAGCTTCTCAATCACAGACTTACAAAAAGAATAGTAAAATACTTTGCATCCCTTGTTAATGGAGGGGAATGGGTCCAAAATATTTAAAAAGATTTGGAATTAGCGAAAATTACTGATGAATACATGGACAGAAGAAAATATTTTAAACTTAAAGTTGATATTAACAAAAGCCCCAAGAACTGTGACAAAATGGAGCGAAGAAACAAAAGCTGAAATTCCGCAAAGAACGAAAACCCGGAGAGCAAATCCCCAAACGTGAACCATCTTTACTTAGCGTCTTCCACTTTAGGAGCTTTACGACTAATAATTATTATAATATATTAATCCTACTTTTTTAGACTCATTGCTATTTTTTTTCCTTTCAATTGCTTTCTAATATATATTGGGTCGTTTCATATGAATCTCCGTTGTCAAAAGAAAAATTTACTTACATTACAACAACTTTATGAAATCGAAACGTTTTTAAACACCCACATTTTCCCCAAAGGTTTTTTTTTTTGATTAATTTATTGATATTTACAACTGTAATTATATTACATCAAGTAAATTTGCTGATATGATCAAATGACATGAAAACAAAACACTTGTGGAGAAACTACCCATCGGTAGCACTCCAATAAAGTTCTATAGTAGAAGGTCTCGAGGCCATCTTCTTTTCAGACGCCTCGGAGGGTTATCAGGAATAGTATGGGAAGCAAGTTGAGAGACTAACGGATTCAAGTGTGTATGGAGCTTGTCATGGAAGGATCGGTATCAAATCAGCAACATATGGGATATTAAGATTATGATGGGTGAGTTTGTTTGTGACATAGTTTTCTTCTGTCCATAGACTCTTCTTCTGTCCATGTTGATCCCAGAATTTTCCGAATTATTCTCCTTGCCTCTTTCTTTTGATTTTTCTTATATGTTTGGCATAGTATATTATATTATTAATTATTGTGTAATTAAGATATTAAAGGATCCGCTTGGGTTATTAATAGAGTATTATAGTTCTTTAATGACTGAAAGCCGATCGAACCGAAAGTGGGTGTAATTTTAATTAACATTAATAGGAATTTAAGCGATAGAGGAGGATGGGAGGCATCTTATAGGCTGAGATCCTCAGGTAATCGCCTTAGGATGAGGATCCTGGGGATCCTGAGGAGGCGAGGCTCGGGTTTAAGGGAAATCCGAACCGGGGAGGAGCTGGTCCCTTTAATGAACATCAATTTGCTACGAGGAGGAAGCCAGGAGAGGAGGAGCGTAGGAAGAAGATCCTACTTAATTGGCTTAATAAGACGTGCTTCGTCTTATGGCATAAACCATCGCCCCCAGGCAATGGGGAAGGGGGTACCGAAGGAACCTCGAACAACAAGATAATTGTGGGTGTGCTCTAGTGTTGTGTATTCTGCGTAGGAACACGGGTTTGTAAGGCGAGAAGAATACGTCTCTCCGATGAGTAAATATCAAGGAAAGCAGTTTAATGAAAATAAATCAAATTAATTTATAATTCTTTTATATTGCGTTTGCAATTACGTAGTATATTTTTCTCTCGATTTGTTAGAGTATGGAATTTTTATTTAACCGATTAAAGCCCAGCGGGCTATTTTGAGCCCTCTTTTGATTGTTTACACGCTGTATTTTGGACTTAGAGACGTAAATCTTGGTCTTACCGAATTGTCTAGACCGACAGATGCTGGGGAAGTGGTTTGTCGTTTTCTATCTGATGTACAGTGAATTTAACGTTTTTGAAAAGAGGGACTGCAGGTTTTGTTTTTTCCTTGAGAGTAATTGATATTATTTTGGAAATGTTTGACATTATTCGTAAAGATTCATTTCATTTCAGCATCCTGTAATTACAATGTATTTTCAAACAAATTTTTGAATAAAAGTTATTTGCCGAATTTGTAAATGATTTTCGCATCGATGTACGCTCAGTGCCCAGTGGGCTGTTTTGGGCACACCCTTCTATGAAAAACCTGCGATACCAGACCATCAATAGATGCATTTTACAAAGTTAGGGAATAATTTTTCAGCAGAAAAAGTTAAGGAACACAGAATTTCCTCTTTCAAATAATACCAACCAGGTCTTCCAGAGTAAGGAGACGGATCGCATAGACTCCTAAAGACCTTTAAAAATTATTATTATTATTCTATTTGACCATATTTGTTTATGAATTAGATGTTAATTAATAATCAATTTAAACTAGCATTGAAATAAAATAATATATATTTAAAGTGACTGTATAAATTTTGTTGATGCCTACAACGATTTTAATATTAAATTTTAAGGAATACATATTTAAAAAATTATCATTTATTTAAACGTAAGTTATTACGGACTGTACAACATTACAAGTGTTGGAAGGTTGAAAGTAGTTTTTTTTAACCATCTTCGTGGACCAGATCTTCTACAGTGAGGAGAGGGGTTGTGAAGACTCCTGAAGACCAATACAAATTATTATGTTTACACTATTTGACTACATTTGTTTTCCTATTAATTAATTGCTAACTAATTATTAACTTAAATTATCATTGGAATAAAAATATAAATGTAAATTAATTATATATTATTTGTTAACGGCTTCTACCAAAGTTGAAGTAATTTTTACTTATTTAAAATTAAAGGGTCGTATTTAGTTTGACATACTATTATGTAGTCATTGATATGCAGAATATGAAGACGAAAGTAGGTTTTTTTTTCTTTTATCTGATATAGCTACCAAAACGTGGACCTGGTCTTCCAGAGCGAAGACACCCCAGAGGACCGCGAAGACTCACGAGGATCCGCGATGTTAGTATTCAAGAGGCTGGTTGGTGGGGCTCCTTTTGTCAAGCTGAATTATTCCGCGGGCAAGTTGGCGACGCCCTAACTCGGTTAGAGCATTATTAATCCCCTAATGGAGACACATTCAGGTTCCTCGGGACGAACTAACAATAACTAGATCCCAACTTGTCTCCCACCTGGAGTAGGCGCTTAATGCGCTTAATTTTCTCCGCATTTCGACTCCCCCACTCCCGAAGGAGGCGGAATCCTCTTAGCCGAGGTTGAGGAAGCGGCCCAATACCCGCCCGATATCTACATTATCGGATATATTGTCACCCGAGGTGGGCTTTTGTGATGGTTCATCAGTCAGCCATTGTGGCTCGGGCATTCTCTCCCGTAGCGAGCATCAGCTGCTCAGAGGCCACCGCTAATGCCAGATGTAATGTCCTTGTTATGGCTCTTCATTGGTTTCGCGGGAGCTTCCACTGAAGGCCGAATGCCACATCAATCATTTTAAATTGGAATTGTAACGTTTTAGAGATAGCGGTAGTTCCGAAGATGTCTAGTCTTACATTCGAAGGGTGTAGTTGCAAAACTTACATTCTCTACTTTTCATAAATTTCGGTAAAACGATAAAAATCGATTCTGTTACAAATATATGGGATAAATGAGGCAGATTTTTTAAGAGAAGAGGTTGTTGTTTCCCTTTTCCCAAAAATTCTGATTCATTTATCTCATATAATTATAACAGAATCGCTTTTTATCGGGGGCTCCTATCAGAAACTAGTGAGCCCATCACTAGACCACCCACTCCTACCATCTAATTATTCTGAAGAAAAGTCTATTCACATTTCCTCTCTTAAAATGCACCTGGTGCAGTAAAAGAGATCCTTTTTAACTTTACTATTTTATTTTCAACAAAGTTATAAAAGCCAAGGGGCTAGGAAAAGAAAATTATTAAGGGGCGAAGTGGCTTAGTAGTAGTGCACTAAGTTGCCATGCCGAAAATCCTGGTTCAAATCCCGCTGCAAGCAATAATGTTATTTAGTCTTTTAGCAGCCGGAAATGGATCATGAGGGATCTAGGACATTCCTTGGGCTCACCACACTCTATAAAGTGGGTACTCAAAATAAGGGGGAAATCTGGTGGCTGAACGTGATCTAGGACAAATCACCCCCCTACACAACTGTTATCCATGAAACAGTACAATCTCTACCATGTACTGAGCCCAAAACACGTTCACGGATTGTAGTGGTACAGTTTTTTTTTTATGGAAACTGGAGAATGTGAGTTTTGCATCTACACCCCTCATTTAATCTACCGTTAAATTCTCATATAACTTCGTGCATGATACTCATTGATATTTACAGTATCCTATTACCCGTTTCCTGTTACTAATTACTATATAATATATACAATACTAACATCATCTCTTAGTGTTTGAGAGAAAAACCTCAGCAGATATTATTTACTCCTGAAGATTAGAAGTCTGCGATGGACTGGCTTTGTAGATAGAATGGAAGATGAGGCCCATTCCTAGAAGGGTTATGACAGAACCTCTCCACTGCACGAGAAGAAACGGGAGACCGAAGCTGATGTGATCGGATGGTATGGGCAGATACGCGACAGATATTCTGGGTGTCAGGATCTGAATGACGGCTGCAAAAAACAAAGACTGGAAGAAGCTGGTGGAGGAGGCCTGGACTCGTCTCCAAGTTGTAGAGTAGTAGTGTATACAACACTACATATCCAGGATTTTATTTCCTATTATCAGGTGTATCATCATTGTTTTAGTAAATTGTATATCTTACAACGAATAAAATATTGGTTTATTTGTTGACTGTGGGTCTGAATTCTGAAATGTATAATTGTAATACAGTCGTACCTCTCTACAGTAAAGTTTTTTTATTATTTATTCCTATTACTATGAGTCTAATGTACTCTTAAATTCAACAACACATATAACAAAAATGCCTTCGTACATGACACTCATTGACAGTCGTTTAAGAGGATTTATAGACGTCAAAATATTTCTTTTTGTTTTATTTTTTTTGAGGAATTTACAAGTTTCGTTACCATTCCAGAGCTATTGGGGATTACTTTAAAAGTTTTCAAGTAAAAACATTACACATTTTTTTTTATGACTGATAAAAAGTTTCTTGCTTGCTTTTAGTTTCACCAAATGCCTAATTCAACAAATGTACGTTGAAAACATATACACAAAATACCAGTTGATTTTGCTATGTTTTTTATTTATTTACACCCCATTATACTACTATGGAGAATTGGAAGATGTTATAGTAGGGTCCTAAATTTTGCATATCCAGGTTTAAATAGGATAAGAGTACCCGACACCGTAGAGGATCGGAACTTTTTTTCTTAAAATTTAAGAACTGACTGAAAATGAAGAATCACTATATATATACAGGGTGTCCCGAATTTAAATGGCAAAACTTCAGGAACTTATAGGGGACCGAAAAACTAAGACAAAAAGTCCTTTAGAGATTTGCTCGTTTTTGCTTAGTTTTAGAGAAAATCGCAAAAAAAGAAACAAAACATAAATGTTACAGGTAGCGATTATCACCTTTCAAAGTTCGTCAGGATAGGCAGTGAGGTATATAAACACTTAATGTTATCCTTTACATTCTTTTATTTGTTTACATTTTGGCTTCCTTCTAGGATTATAGTTCCTATATCAGTCTTCAGCCAGTTACTCAGATATTTTTGTGTGAATAGCATCAGCCACAATGCCGCATACATATTCTAATGTTGAATACGCTGGTATGATTTTTGTGTATGGTTTCTTTAATGGTAATGCTTTAGAAGCGGTGCGGGAGTATGCGCGCTGATTTCCAAATAGAAGAGTGCCTAATCGACGAGTCTTTTCGTTAACTTTTAATAGACTACGAGAGACTGGGTCATTCTTAATACGTAATGAAGGCGACCAATTCCAGGCAGCAGTAACAGCAGATTATCGGAGAAGAAATTGTGTCCAACGCCACATCGATAACAATCCTGAGACTAGCATCCGAAGACCATCTGCTGCATTAGCAAAATCGGGGCTAGCAATATGGCGAACTTTGAAAGGTGATAATCGCTACCCATACCATCTTCAAAAAGTTCAGAATTTATTAGCTCAAGATTATGTCAAGAGATTGAATTTTAGTAACTGGTTTCTTGAAAAAATTCGCGATGATAATTTATTTCCATTAAAAATTATATGGACCGATGAAGCTACCTTTACAAGATCAGGAATTGTTAATCAAAGAAATTATCATGTATGAGCTCTTGAAAATCCCATAGCTATTGCAGAGAATAGGTTTCAGCATGAATTTGCTATTAACGTTTGACTTGGAATTTGGAACGGATTACTGGTGGGAACATATTTTTTACCTGGAAGAGTGAATTGTGTCACATTTACACATTTTTTGGAGAACGACTTTTCTAATTATTTAGATGACAATCCCTTACAACAGCGGATTGAAATGAGGTTCCAACTCGATGGATGTCCAGCTCATTATACCAGAGTTGCTCAAGCTTGGCTGGATATAAATTATCCACAACGATGGATTGGACGTGGAGGAGTAGTACCTTGGCCACCCAGTCACCTGATATGACACCCATGGATTTCTTCGTATGGGGAACCTTGAAGAGGAAAGTTTATTCGGTGTCAATCAACTCAAGAGAGCAATTAAGAGAACGAATCATAGATGCAGTGCACCAAATATTATCAGAACAATGTTTAGCTCCAATTTATCAAGTGAGTGCTAGATGTAATGCTTGCATTGGTGCAAGAGGACAACATTTTGAGCAATGTTTACATTAAAAAGAACATAACATAAATATGAATGTAAATAAATAAGTATAAAAATGAAAACTTGTTTTGTTTCTTTTTTTGCGATCTTCTCTAAAACTAAGCAAAAACGAGCAAATCTCTAAAGGACTTTTTGTCTTGAGTTTTTCGGTCCCCTATAAGTTCCTGAAGTTTTGCCATTTAAATTCGGGACACCCTGTATATATATATATATATATATATATATATGAATTATATATAGAAAAAGCATTCAAAGTTGACTACTTTAGTATATCTCCTTTACGAGGAAATGTAATGCAGCATTAAGTTATTTCATTTAACAGTTTAACTTACTAATCAAAGTATTTTGAATCATTCAGAAAATGTCTGGACATTGAAAAACCTGTGAAGACAGCATACTGAAGTAGTGAGCTTCAGATACTTCTTCTACTTGACCTATGAAAGATAGAAAAAAATGTTATATACATTTTTTCCATGTTTTGGATTGTACATTTCAGAAAAATAAAAATAAATGGGGATCAAGAGTAAACTACATTTTTTGAAGGTCGATATTGACCACTTAAAGTGAAAAACCAAAAAATGTTTTTTATTTCTTCAAACTAGGACTGAAGAACTACAACTTTTACCTGCATTGTTTTTCTGAATTTTGTTTCGTTTAAAAGTTAAAAACGTTTGAACTAAAATCATCTAAAATAAAATATTAAAAGAAATTACTTTATTTATTTTATTTTTTATTCGAATTATTTCGTTTAATCATGTTTTGTACCTTTTCTATCCAGTCATGAAGAAGATATGTGTGGGTCGAAACGTCGGTTTATAATAGTTTGTCTCTATTTAAGGAATGATTTCTTTTAAACTCTGCACAGAGGATCTTTCCCCCTATATATTCTTAGCTCTTTTTTCAAACTTCTACTTGCTATTAACCACTCATTATTGCACAATAAGTTGATTCCCCCTTTTATCAGCTCTTAGCCTTGCTTGGGATCCCGCAGGACGAGTCTTGGGCTGGCCGTGCGATCGTCCGGTAGGGTCACCCGAGGTCAGGGAAGGGTGAATAAAAAATAGGCTTCCACGAGAACCTTTCCAAAATGCTAATGTAATATGTAAAGTTCATGGTTATCGGAGGAAATTTGAATTAGGTATCAGGCCCTAAGGGTGAGCAACCTGTTAGTCTGGTTACGTTTCTAAAAGCCGTTACAAATTCGATTTTAAGACATTATCATTTTTCCTATGGGAATACTTAAAATACACTGACCTAGAAACCTGCTCAGGAAACGGTATCATTTATATATCCTAATAAAATCATATTCCGGAAAATGCTGTAGAAAAATCACTAATACCAAAGATGCTGAATGCGATACAATGCCGATACAAATGTGATAAAAAATGAAAATAAACTTCTATATTTAAAAATTAATATTTTATTGTAATAGGGTTATTATAGTATAATAAAATACTATTGATTGTTATCGAATTTTTAAAACACGTTCTTCAAATTTTTCTTTCTTAATTCTTTTGTTAATTCCACTTCCTCATAATTGAAAACCCCATTTTTTAAATTCATAAATTTAACGTATCATTAGGATTGAAAAAATTCAAACCCAGTATTATTAGATTATTATATTCTACGCTAATGGGGGAGAAGAAAGCATCTTATTTTAGTGTTAATTGAAAAGCTCGATTTTTTAGTTTTAATGAGAACCTTGGATTTGGAAAAATTTTTTATTTTTTTTATTTTATTTTTATTTTATTGAGTTGTACAACTGTAATACATACATCTAGTACATTTGCTATAAGAGTAAATAATACATGATAGCACATGTAGAGATACTACCCACTGGCAGCACTCTAATAAAGTTCTATAATAGAAGGTCCCGAGGCCATCTTCTCTTCAGACGCCTAGGAGGATTGTCCGGGATGGAATTGGATGCAAGGATGGAAACTAGTGGGTTTGGATGGGTTTGAAGTTTATTGTGGAATGATAGGTATCTGGAATGGGCTAAATCGGTAACATATGGAACGTTAAGGTCATTATGGATGGTTTTATTTGTGACAAAATAAGGAGCGTTTAGGATTTTGCGAAGGATTTTGGATTGCAAGGATTGGATACGAGAGGAATTCGATGGTTTGGTGGAGCCCCATAGTTCAATTCCATAAGTCCATATAGGCCTTATAACAGTCACATAAATAAGTCTTTTGTAATTGATCTGAAGCTTTGAGCGCTTATCTAATATGTGTTGAAGTAGTCGGAAACGTCTAGCTGTTTCTTGTCTTTTCAGTCTTGTGTGAGGGTTCCAAGTAAGACGCTTGTCTAAGTTGAGTCCCAGGTAGCGAATCTGTTCAACAGGGATAAGTGGAGTACTATTAAAGAATACAGTAGGACAGGAAGTCAAGGGTTTTCGACGAAGGGTAAAGGTAATTTGATGGGACTTGCTGGGATTGATTTTAATTCTCCAATTCCGACACCATTCTTCGAGGCTTGATAGGTGTAATTGAAGAGATTGGGATGCAATATATGGGTCGTTATTAACAGATAACACACATGTGTCATCAGCATACGTGGAGATGAAGGTGTTAGGATGGGTTGGAATGTCAGCTGTATATACTGTGTAAAGGATAGGACCGAGGATGCTACCTTGAGGAACGCCAGCAGACTGGGAATAGAGGGATGAGTAGGAACCTTTATGACTTACTTTAAATGTTCTGCCAGTTAGAAAGGAGCGAATGATTAAAAAGTATGTAGGAGGAAGGAATTGTCGGAGTTTGTAAAGGAGACCTGGGTGCCAGACTCGATCAAAAGCCTGTTCTACATCGAGAAAGGCTCCCGTACAGTACAATCTACGCTCCAATGCAGAGGAGACAACATCCACCACACGATGACATTGCTGGATAGTGGAGTGGGATGTTCGGAAACCAAACTGGTGGTCTGGGATTATGCGGTTACTATCTAGGATGGGATAAATACGTTTTAGAATGAGTTTTTCGAGGATCTTGCCCATTATGGGTAAAAGGGAGATAGGACGATAAGAGGATGGGAGTTCTGGAGGCTTTTTGGATTTTGGGATCATTTTTACTATAGATAGTTTCCATGTATCAGGAAAATAGGTAGTACGGATTACAGAATTATATATGTATGTGAGGAATAGGATAGCTTTTCGAGGAAGGGATTTTAGGATGTGAGCTGTAATAAGGTCATGTCCAGGAGCTTTACGGGAAGGTAAACTATGAATAATATTGGATATTTCTGACGGATGAAAAGCCTTAGGTGGGAGAGACATTTGGAGTGGGATATCCAGTTCTGCTTCAATACGCTCAATGTGAATAGGGTTGAGAATATCAGGGTGTGGATTAAAGGTTTTGAAGAGGTGTTGGGCGTATATGTGAGATTTTTCTTCATCAGATCTGGACCAAGTTTGATTTTCAGTAAGGAGAGGATGATTAAAATCTTTGAATTTAAGGATCTTTTTGGCGGTCGTCCATAGTGATTTGTTAGTAGTCGTAAGATTTTCAGTCACACTAAGTAAATTTTGGATTTTGAAGTTTCTAATCTCCGTTTTCAGTTTGTTAGTCAGTTGGGTGTAATACGTTTTATCTGATGGGTAACGAGTCCTATGCCACTTAGATCTTGCTCTGCGTTTTTCGCTTAGCAAGATGCGAAGGTGCTGTGGCAGGTTAGTCTGTTGTGTGATATTATTTCTGTTTATGGTAGTGTTATCTCTTATACTTTGTGTTATTGTTGCTGTAAGTATTTCTATTGCGCTGTCAATGTCTTGTTTAGTTTTGAGTGGAATCCGTAAGTCTAGTTTGCTTTCCAAATCGTTATTAAATTGCTCCCAGTTAATTCGTCATGTAATCAATGAAGGAGAGGAGGGCTTAGGAATGAAGGTTGAGTGTAATGAGAGCAGAACTGGACTGTGGTCTGAGGAGAGGTCATCCAGGGATTTGATTAATACATGGGAAGGAGAAATCTGGGATGTGACAAATATATCCAGGATATCAGGGCGTTTTTTCAGGGAAGTTGGCCAATAGGTAGGATTCGAGGGAGAGAGAATTGAATAACTACGAGAAGTGGAGACATGAGACAGGATGTTGCCACGAGGGTTGGATGTTCGGCAACCCCATCGTTGGTGTTTAGCGTTGTAGTCTCCTCCAGCAATAAAGCGTGATCCGAGGGATTGGAACAAGGATTCTAGTTGGTTATAGGATAGAGAATTGCCAGGAGGACAGTATACAGCTGATAATGTAAGATGGAAGGGACGAGTTGATATTATGATAGAGGTTGCTTGGATAACCTCATTTGGAGTAGAGGGAATAAGGGAATGTGGAATGGATTTATGGATAAGGATGCAAGAGCCGGCGTGGGAAGTGTTGTCTGGGTGGTCAGATCTATAAGTGATATAGTCGCGTATGTAAAAATATGAACGTTTAGTGAAGTGAGTTTCAGTAAGTAGGGCAATGTCAATCTGATTGTCATGTAGAAATATGTCAAGTTCGTCTCGGCGGTTGTTTAGTCCGTTCGCATTCCATAATAGGACAGCTAGGGGCTTCACATTCATCGCGGGAAGTTGAATGGAATTTCTGTGAGGAATCTAGTGAGGAGGGTTATCAGCGGTTTGATAGTTTGTTGTAGGTCTATCAGGAAGGAAGATAGGATGGAATATATGTCGGAGGGATTATGTTCTTGGAGCGGATATGGATAAGGAGTTTGAGATGGAAAGTCAGTAGGGGTGTTGGCTGGATGCTGAGCCCGACACTGGGGACGAGGAGGTAGATCAACTTTCGTTGGTCGATGTAATGAGGGGTTTACCATGAGAGAAGGCTGTGATGGAACTGGAAGTGGGTGTTCTGGCGGAAGTTTAACACGGAGAGGTAAGTGGTGAGTAGGAATGGTATTTCGTGGAGGTTGGGACTGTGCCTTGGGGATCTGTGGCTTGGATTGAGAGGTTTGGGGTTTAGATTGAATTTTCTGAGGCATCTGACGTCGCGGCTGCTGTAGTGTCTTGGTGTAGGCTTGAGAGGGCGGCTTTGTGTCTTCCTGTAAATCGGCGATCGTTGAGGTAGTAGGGTGATGATGGTTGGTAGATGTATGAGGCAGTTCTGGGAAATGCGATAAATTTCCAGGATCAGGAACAACATTTGTCTTCTGTTCTGTTTTTTTTTGTGTAGTATTTTGCGATCTCTGCCGATAGAGGTTTTTATAAACGATGCAACCCCTGTAGCTAGCAGGATGGTCTTCACCACAGAGTGCACATTTTGCAGGCTCCTCTTTAGGTTTCGGACATACCTCAGATGAGTGTGGGCCGGCACATTTGACGCATCTGCTCTGGTGATGGCAGTAAGCCTTTGTGTGCCCTAGGTTTTGACATTTTGTGCATTGCACTATTAATGGTTTTTGTCTGGGCTGTTCAAATCTTACTATTGAATACACTAACCTTGAGATCTGAAATACCTCAGCATTATTTCGAGCTGGTTCCAAGTCAACAAAAAATAGTGGTAGTGGATATTTTTCCGTTGGATGTAGAACAGAAGATATGTTTCTAACGCTATGGCCTATTTCTTCGAGACCTTTTTTGATGGCAGCTGTGGGGGTGCTTGAGTGAAGACCTCTTAAGACCACACGGTATGCTTTATCTTCTCTTAGTTGGTAGCAATGGAAATCGTAATTATTAGCAGTAAGATGATTAATCAGTTTTTTATAGTTGTCTTTGCTATTTGTATTTATTTTTATATCATTAATACGTGAGTAGCACCTGAAGTTTGGTTGCCCAATTAGATTGGCGATTTCATCACCGAAAGACAGAAAATTGTCTATTTTGGTGACATATACAGGGGGTGGCTCAGGGTCAGAAAAAAATTGAGAATCCGAGTTCTTATTGGCTGAGCTATTGTTGCCTGGTGAATTGTGGGAGGTTTCAACAGTGGTTGTGGTATTTATAGTTTTATTGTTGGCTGCAGAAGATTTACTGCGAGTTTTTGGTGGTGATTGTTTTTTATCGACTGTTTGTTTTGATTTGTTCTTTTTTTTATTAGGTGAGTTGCCCGTGGAGCCGGGGGCAGGATTTCGGTGGCGCTTTTGTAGTGTACGTCCCTTTAAATATATGGAATCAGATTCGCTTATTTCAGAAAACGGGATCTCTTCCTCCGAGTCTTCGGGGAGTGAATTCTCATCCAGATCCATTTTATCCGTTCCAAATAAAATAAAATAAAATAAAATAAAGAAATATTAAAATAAAAGTTCTTTATATAGAGCCTAAGAAACTAGAGTATCCACAATATTATATACAATTACATACAAAATAAAACATTCTGAATACACATACATAAAAAAAAATGGATAAAAGAAGAAAGGGAAAAAAAAAAAAAAAAAAAGTTAATGTCACTGGGTTCGAACTTAAGATCGGCCGGAGACGAAAACAGTATACGACCGTGACCGTGAAGTCAATAGTAAATAGCTGATAAGACCTCCTAGAGGAATTACCAGCCGGCTGAGTAGCCTCTATCAACCGATCACTATGTTGTTCATTTATTAATTGTCAATAATTAACCACTCACCTCACTTTTAGGTTAATGTAAAAATGTTCCTTGAGTTATAAACTCAATGTTTATAGAGTTTTACTAAGAGATGTTCAGTAATAACGGGCTGAGAACGTAACAAGCACGGAGCGAAACTACATGGGAACTTCAGTTGCGGCCATGACACTTGCTACTTTGGAAAAATTAAAACCATTTCGTTCTTTTGGAATCTTTTGTAGTTTATTTGTCAAAATAAGTAATAAAGTGATTGATAATTAATAATCACTAAATAGAGCCAAAAACTCAAAAAGAAACACTATTATTTATTATAATGCAATTGGGAAAAACCACAATGCAAAGCCTTATGTTTCAAAAAATACACCTACTTACCAGTCGACGTTTCGCCTATTCAGGCATTATCAAGACACCAAAATCAAAAAGGGGTTATGTGAATCGCATCTCGAAGAAAAAAGTGCAATATATCCCAACGATCAACAGCCCAAACAGGCTCCAAACATGAGACAGCACCCTACCACCAAGACGTTCAACATACAACTCAAAAGCATGTTTGGGCTGTTGATCGTTGGGATATATTGCACTTTTTTCTTCGAGATGCGATTCACATAACCCCTTTTTGATTTTGGTGTCTTGATAATGCCTGAATAGGCGAAACGTCGACTGGTAAGTAGGTGTATTTTTTGAAACATAAGGCTTTGCATTGTGGTTTTTCCCAATTGCATTATGATAATTAATAATGTATTTTAAATAAAGTTTAAAATTAAACTAACAAATGCTTTCTGTAAAATAAAAAATAATAAAAATTAGTTTATTTTTCAATAAAATTTTCAATTGCTAGTACTTTTCAGTTAATATCAAACGAATAATGGCAATAATATATAAATACTTTTGAATTCCTAAGTTTATATTCATTATTTAAGTTAAATGTTCTGTTAATTTGTTAAGACCTAATCTCTATTATTTTTTTTTGTCCTTCGATTTATTCTATTTATACATTTGTTTTTATCTCATATAAAATTCTCGTAATCGATGTTTCTTCTCTATTGTAATTTTCATTTTTAATAATTAATAATAGTTTAATTGAATTATTAGAGTTTGACATTTAAATTTTTTTCATATCTTATTCTTTTGTTACGAATGTTAAATTCCTTTGTAGTGCTTATGTAAATAAAAATAAGAATATGTTATAATAAGAAAAAATTTTTGGCAATTTTCATCATTGTATGCATTTTTCGTTATGCTTTTTGAAACTGGTATTGTTTTTGGCCGAAACGTTTGCACAATTAAAAATAAGTTCTGCTTCTTTTGTGTTATCTTTGACTGCACCCCCTGACCAATTCAATCCATCATTAGAATTATCCAGTCAACTATTTTTCACTTAATACAATTAAATTCCTTGATTAATTCCTCTTTATGTTATTTTTTACTTATTTTTATTACTTTAAATTGTATGCATTGTATTACAAGCAAAAATATGAGTTTATGGGTTGGTAGGGATTCTTCAATTTTTTTTTTGTTGGTAACGCAGTGCTACCTCACTACAATAAAGTTTGTTTATAAATGTACTTATGTGTATAATTACTGTTATAGTGTATATATTTACAATATTAAAACCAATAAAATATTGGTTACTGGTTCACAGTGATTCTACTATTTTCTGAAAAATTACTTCGTAATGCAGAGCTACCTTATCAGCTTTTTTTCACTTAATCCTCTTAACAAGTGCATAATCAGTTTTGTAACTGATTGTATATCTTATTATAACCAATAAAATATTGGTTTAACGGATGCTATTGATTCTAATGGGTTCCTGAATACTACTTTGTAATGCAGTTCTGCCTTATAATAAAGAAGTTTTAATTATTTATTCCTATTACCAGGTGAATAATTATTGATTGTATATAAGTATTTTATTGCAACTACTAAAATATTGGTCTTTAGGCTGACACTGGTTCTACTACTTTCTTAAATACATATTTGCATTGCATTTTTATCTTACTAGAATGATTTTTGATTTATTTATTTCTATTACCACGGAATGCCTTCAATGGGAAGTTTCTCCATCCATGATTCCACGTGAATCCCTCAATGGAGATTGTCGAAAGATTACAAATACAATATGTGTCTAATGTCATTATGTATAATTTCTGTCAAGAAATATTTATTATTATTGTTAATATTAAAAAAAAAATCCTATTATCAGATGTAATATTTCTGGATTAATTATACATATTTTATTAGAACTAATAAAATATCGATTTATTAGTTGACAGTGATTCCACTATTACCTGAAATACAACTTCATAATGGACTCCTACCTTACTACAATGTAGTTGTTGTTTGTTGGAAGGCGTAAACCCTTAGTTCAGCAACGTGTATGGTTCGCTTTATAAAATGTTTGTATATATTATAGGTTAGCAATACCCACAAACGCATACATATTCAAACTGGACGTTTTTATTTATTTTATTCTCATTACCAGGTGTGTCATGTTTTTCGTAATTAGTTGTACATGTTTTGTTACAAACAATAAATTGCAGGTAGTGCTTGATAGATATTCTCCAATTTTTTATATATGCATTTGTAATGTAGTGTTCTGTTACAAAAATTATTTATTATTAGTAGGTCTAACATTTCTTTCGTGGTTGTATGTATTACCGCAAGAAACTATTGTATTACCTACTAAAGCTACCTAAACTACTGCATTACCGCCAAGAAACTATTGGTGTATCGAGCTAAATTTTGCCCACGGATATAACCGGAGTTGAAGATGGACTACAAGACATCAGTCATAGGAAATAAGGCTTGGCAAGAGGACAGACAGACAGATGGTAAGAGGAGGAAGATATTTGCTATAGAATTGACTATTCAAGGGAGTGGTGGTGGGGTTGAGTAATGATTCGGTATCCGTCTTATTGCAGACAATGGCCAGGAGATTTGCATATATATAGTCAGTCCAACCTCAACTGCCCACGGTCTTACCTCCGACCTACTTCAGGTCTTCTCCTTCGGTCATAGCCCTGGCGTCTTCAATTCCATTCCCTTTATTGCGAATATTATTAATAACTTAGGGAGCGGAGTGGCTCAGTGATAAGAGTACTGAGTTGCAATGGAATGAAATTCCATTGCTGGCAAGACTTTTATTTAATCTATTAGATGGATCTAGAACTTATGGGATCTAGAACCCTCCTGGGGCTCTCCCAGCCTCTAAAAAGTGGTTCAACATAAGTGGGAAATTGTGGTGGTTCAGCGTGATCTAGGACAAATCACCTCCCTACACAACCGTTGTCCAAGAAACAATACAGTCTCTACCATGTACTGAATCAAAGATCCTTTCAAGGGTTATAGTTGTACAGTTTTTTTTTATTAGTAACTTATTAAAAACGTTTATAGGGATGGATATGGCTTATATATTAAAACTATTGAGTTCAAATCCGGCTGGGGTGGATAAATTATTTAATCTGTCAACAGCTACTGGTGAACCTTGTTGGATCTATAGACTATCCTAGGGCTCACTTAGTCTCTATGTACTGTACCAAAGACCCATTATGAATAGTAATGGTTTTGATAAAGAGAATATATTAAAAATTTACTATCAGGATATAATTAATAAACTAAACTAAATACAAACATATAATAATACGAGGCGTTTGGACTCAAAATTCCTCATTTTTTCAAAAAATGTTTTTTTTATCAGTTCCTAATGTCAGAAATGATGTATTGGATATGTTTGTTTCTATATCGTCTAGATCCTTCAAAAATGAATACCAAAAGATTCCATTTCCTATCAAAAGTGATTGGGTAAATGAAAATTGTTGTATGAAAAATCAAAACCATGTATATATATTGTTTAATTTTATTGATTAAAGTGATTAGTTTTAAAAGATGTCTATTTTATTTATTTTTTATCAATTACAAACTAACCAGATATCGATATTTTCTGATGAAGATATATCCAACATATTTTTTTTTTATATTAAATTAGATTTAAATATATAGATATATAGGAGTGCTATCAATGGATTGTTACTCCACAAGTGTTTGTTTTTTTCATGCCCTTTGTTCGTACAGGAGATTTACTTTATGTAATATATTTACAGTTGTAAATATCAATAAATTATTCTGTTCTAAAAAAAAAATATATATAGATCCACGGAGGGAGCAAGGTACGCGGTCAAGTTTTGAAAATAATAAGGTCAGAATATTTCACTTATTACCCCCACGATATTATTACTTCACTACTCTAAAGTGCATTTAATTGGAATTAAATTTTATGAAAGATTATAAGTAAGTTAGTATAACGCTGAGAAGTGAGAAAAGAATTGTTATACGAAAAATGAAAAAAAATAAAAGGTTTATTTCATTCTATTATTAATGATGTTATAGATTTATCAATTGTTTACAATTTCTATGCCATTGATTATATTCCATTACCAAGGTTTGACTCGACCTAATACTTTAATTAATTTTTATTATGCAGGATGACATGAAAATATTTTTTTTTCATTCTACTTTTTTATTAATTATTACTTATTTTGAGGCGAAAATTAAAGAAATTAATGGGACCGGTGGGTTGGAAGGGCTGATATAGATATCGCATCCAATAGAAACCGCGATCTTCTGCCTGTTAATAAGATATCCGAAGGAGTGGCTTCGGCATTGATCCCGAGAGTTGCGCACTGGAGGAGGCAGGAGTTAAACTGGGAAAGGTAAGTAGGAAAGGGATTGGAAGAGGAACTAAGTGAGGGGGAGGGGGGTAAGAAACCCCTTTGGAACTGGAGCTGATAGGAATTCCAGGCTGGCTTCCATCAGGCGGAGTCTTTGATCAGGGCCAAGACGCCGGCTGATTGGATGCCAAAGCCACGAGTGTGTGAGCCCTTCCCGCTGATTGCGTTGGCAACTCCCTCCTTCGGCTAACTCCACCAATGGTTTTAACTCCCTCGTCTTAGTTACACTTAGGATGGCTTTAATTGGACATCTCTTCTACCTCCTCCTTCTCAAAGAGCTAGGGAGGCTACGACAGAGTATTAATTACCAGAGGATGACAGCCTACTAATTAGGCGAGACGTTACTAACTAGCTCATTACTAATAGGAAATATTTGCTAACTTATGTAATTAGCGATAATAAAGAAATATATAAGAAAAAAAGAAATGATTTCGTTCTAAACTTTCTGGAAGATGATATTTATGAAGATATTCTTTATTCCTAAAGGTAGTTGCCAAAACTAAAACAAACTATAGTTTAACCTTTTCTAGGTTAAATTTAAAATATGAAGATATATTTTATATTACATAATATTACAAGATACAAAACAATATATTACATTAGTGAATTTCGAATAGCGGACTTATTATCGATTTTTTCTTAGGTTCAGATTTCAGGTTCGTATAAATTTATTTTACTTTCGGTCGAAACTTAAATAAATTATACTAAAAAAATAATTAGCTTAAAATCCAAAAACAAAAAAACTGCTATTTTTGGACTTTCTTAAGAGGATGAATGATAGCTTATTGACGAATAGGATAATTCAGATCAACAACAAGCTGGATTAAAAATTTAATGAAGTATTCGAAAATAAATCACATTAGAAAAGAAGAAGCTATGTAAAGAGAGGTTTTGGAATATAAAGTTTTAGGGAAAAGGGACTCCAAGGAGCAACAAAACGGAAATTATGTTTTTTTTTTAAGTTTTGAGACTTTATTGTTCTTATATATTTTAAATAGTCAAAAAAATTAGATAGCAATAATTTATAATCATACATATTTATAATTTTATGCCTAAATGTATATTACAAACTAAATTATTTATCCAAAGCCTTCATCAATTCTTTTTTATTTTCCTTTAGATTATTGTATTCATCCTAATATTGATGCTATTTACTTTTTTCATGTTTTTTTCGTTGAATTACTCCTTTCACATTGATTTTCACTACCTTCGAATTGCTCGAGGATTAGAAAGCTAAAAGAATTACAAGTTATTATTAGCATGGCTGATTTAATTTTAATTTAGACTAGATCTTTATTCGTGGTATGGCAAACACTGAAGAATTCACGGAGTTTGAGTTAGTTCGTGAGTTGGAAGAGACTATAGGACAGTTACTGTTATCGTGTGGACGTATCATGCGAGTTACTATCAATACAAATCTCTACCTCAGAAGTTGGCGTGCGATTCAGAACTGTTGCTGCCCTCTTAAATATACTCACCGTACCTTATCTCGCACTTGCTTATATGCGTTGTATTTTAGAAATAATAGAATCATCCCTTAGGTCATCAGCCCAATTAAAATATCCATTAACTCTATGATATCAAGTATTATTTTCTTCGTGATTAATGTAGTATTAACAAATATTATTACTTGTTTGTTATTTTGCTTTACTTTTTCACGTTGATTATATTTTTTTGCTTTTAGATTTACATCGTTATATACAGCTGACATCCCAACCCATCCAAGCACTGTCCTCACTACGTACGCTGATGGCACATGTGTGTTATCAGTAATGTTAATGATTTGGCCCAAACTAGATACCTAACCTTCCATGACAAGCTCTATACACACTTGAATCCGCTAGTCTCTCAACTTGCTTCCCATACTATTCCTCGGATTATCCGAGGCGTCTCAAAAGAAGATGGCCTCGAGACCATCTACTATAGAACTTTATTGAAGTGCCAACGATGGGTAGTTTCTCCACGAGTGTTTTTCATGTCATATTGTACATATTAGCAGATTTACTGATTGTAGATTATAGTTGTAGATATCAATAAATTAAATTAAAAAAAAAAAAGATTTACATCATTAATGCAGTTTTTTCATTCCCATGTATCATATACGAACTCCTTGTCAGAAAATAGATTCTAGTGAATTTTTTTCAAATTGCTGTTCCATGTTGTCGATCATATACAAGAAAGTTACGCCCTAGGAGCGTTGTACACGGATGATACGTTAAACATGTAGAAGGGAGCGTGGGGGGGGGAGGAGCTAAGAGGGAGGAAGGATAGCCTATTTCCAGGCTAATACCGGCGAAGGAAAGCCCTCCATCACCAAGTTGCTCAGATATTCGCCCGCTCCTTGGAGTAATGTATTCAGCCGAGAGCTAATATAGCCCCAGTTCTCCCTTTGAATTATTATTAGCCGCTTTCCTGGCTCGGCTGTATCAGTCAGCTCTCGGAGACTCATCCCCTCCCGATGTCGTCGAGTATTGAATAGTCTTAGCGAAGATGTAGCGTGGTGGGAGCAGGGCTGACGAATGGCTTCTTCAATGCACACGTCGAAGGGATTATTTGTGAATTAATTTATTTTCATAAAAAAGTCAAAGGAAAAAAAAATAAGAAGAAAAAGTAAGCATGACATTTTTAAAAAAATAGTATAAAAAACGTGTAAACAACAAAACTCTTAAATTAAAGAATTATTGTGAAATTAGTCTAGGGTTTCATAGATTTAATATTTCAGACATTTAGTATTTAAAACGATTTATAAATGTTCAATATTAAATATGACGGCATTTACATATTTATATTTATATTAGATATTTAAGTGATTAAAATCCGAATTAAAATTAACTTAATTAAATAATTATTATTATTTTTTTTTTATAAAGATTGGAAATTTCAATGGACACCTGAGGCCAAAAAGTCCTCAGATAGTGTGGGACTCCAACCCACTAAAACCACCTTGTTGTGCAACAACTGAGGTACCCCAACAAGTCACTCCTCTTTCACGTGTAAAATCTCGGGTGTGGGATATATAGCCCATTGGCTAATCTCCCAATTTAATGGAATTATTCTTTTGTTTGGAGTTTTAATTTAATTTAATTTAATATAATAGCAAATCATTAGGCTTCACTCTTTTAAGCAGCCTTATTTGATGCAAAGCCTCCTCAGCTATCCTCTGCATTTCTGGGTTTACGTGGAATTTAATTCTTTCCTTGTGACTATCCGCAAACCTTACAACTCTTCTCTGACAGAGTTTACTTTGAGGTCCCTAAATTAACATAATTAAATAAAATTAAAATTATAAGCTTATATTGCGGAGCGGAAGAAAAGGTCAAAACATGAAACCGGATGTTTACTTATTACCAAAGGCCTAAGACAGAAGAAGGTGTAGCTTATAATCAACCCTTTTCAACTTGTATCTGGATGAAGTTTCGAAAGAGTGGAAAAGAAACTGTCGGGGTATGGGTGTAAGAATTGGGAAGGAAACATTATACAGTCTGCATTTTGCTAACGATCAAGTGGTAATAGCTTCTGAGGAAGATGATCTTAGTTATGTGCAAAGAAGTTAAAAGTGGAATATTCTAAATGGGGTCTAGAAATCAGCATACAGAAGACAGAATACATGCATGGCCTTCATCGCTTCTATATCTTCTCTCACATCAATTGGTCACCAGATCTTAAAGTATTTGGGAGTGTACAAAGATAGCAAGGAGACACTTGAGACCGATATAAAGGAAAATATCACCAAAGGAAAGAAGGTTATTGACATGGTAAACTCCGTGCTCTGGAGCCCAACTGTTTCGCTAGAAACCAAAAAGAGGATTTTTCATTCCTTCTTTGAAGGTGAAACCCTTTATGGTTCGGAAATGTGAGTAGTTGGACCAAGAGATGCACAAAGGCTGCAAGCTCTAGAAATTGATTTTTGGAGGAGAAATGGAATTTCCAGAATTGAGTGAGTGAAAAACTGTGCCATAAGAGATATCGTTAAACCGGAAACGCTAAGGTCAAAATTGGGACCAAGTAGCTGCAGTGATCATCAGAGAAGGATGGGCCCCGAAAGATGGCAAAAAATTATATTTGTCTTTGTCCCGGAGGACCAGAGGAAATTTTTATTGAAAAAATAATTTGTAATGTGTTTTTATAAATTTCTATTCTATTTATAAGGCTCCTAGAAGGTCTTCAGAATCCATACATATATAGCTGAAAATAAAATAATATCAACCTCAGTAGGCTTCGAACCCCGGTCCTACGCACTGAGTTATCTCGATTTATACAAATAAATTATAATTAAATTAGGGATGCATTGCTAGGTGTAATATTGCGGTTGGTTGATGAGAGGTGTGGACAAAGTTCCAAACAACCAGAGGTGTCCCTTCCGCGGTTTTGTCACTCCTTAGTTATAGTGGGGCGCTTCCCGTGGAGTCGATGGTGCCTGATGTTAACAGCATTTATTATTAACTTATTCTGAAATAGTTATTAAAAAACTTAAGCATTTTGAACAAATAAAGTACGTTTATTAAAAGCAATTAATTAAAAATAATTTACTGTATGTTTGTATATATGTAATTATACAATTGCTTTCAAAATTTAATTAAATAATGCTACTCGTATTCATATATATGTTTATTAGTATAATTATTATATTTTTGATTAGTTCAGGACAAAGCGATAACGTTTTTGAGCACCCATGATTATTTAGATTTTTTTTTTTGAATTTTATTGAAATGTGCCATTTCTTTTTTTACACAAAAGAAATTGCGAAAAAGCTATACTGAAATCTGGTAAAATTATTTTCTGTTGACTATATTTAAGCAATAATCATTTATCAATGTTTATTTTATTTTTAATTTTATACCGTTCAATTTAATTTTACAAATGTTTTGGTTTATTAACAGATTATGCCTCTCAGTAAAGGCTTCAATAATTTCTCAGGTATTTTTATTTTATTAGCAAGGAATAATGTGAAGTTTTATATAATGTGAACACTTTTCAATGTGTTTCCAGTCTCAAAACACTTCTGCGACAAGGAAATATATTTTCATATTCCGGCCAAATGTGAGTATTTCATGAGCAAATAATAGACCAATTTTAAAATAAATCACTACTTCACGTATCAAAAAAAAAAAAAAGGTTTTTCTAAAAGTAGAAAAATATTCACAAGTAAACAGTACTTTAAAAATAAATTGCTATGGTTTCCCCAAAATGCTAGGCAAAGACTTAGTTAGTTCATGCAATTTTTCTTATATAAAATTGTGTTTAATTTACGATTAGTTTGATAGTAATTGCTATGTAATAAACCAAAAAACTTGACACATAAAAAAATAATAAATAAATTAACTTTAAGAAATTTGTGGTTTTATTGTTTTTTACGTTGGTAAACATTAATATTACTTTTTTTAACAATTTCCCCTGTTTAACAAGTTCCCTTTAACAATTTATGGGACTCCCTGATTAAATTTTTATATTCCCATATTTCCACATATATTGAATAGATTTGAATAAATTAATTTCTAAACTAATAACATTCTTGAAATCGTATCGAGTAATGTTACTTATGTCCAGGGAAATGTTAATTCAATAACTGTATATTTATTGTATAGATGATGCAATATTAAATATGAATATACTGAAGGAGCTAAGAGGTTAGGTCAGAGGTCTTGCGGAACTGTATATACGCAGCGCCGTTCGCCTTCTGGCCGAGTCATGATTTCCATTGGTATTAAAATATTATCTTAAAATATATTTATTCATTATTATTTAATTAATTTAAGTTTAAATTTAATTAATTAATACCCTAGGGTAACACAAGGCTATGTTAAAATTACATACACAGTTCTAATTGTATATCGTAATTTTTATAAATAAAATTTCGGAAGATGAAAACAAAATTAAATGAATCTTTTGTAGGCTTGGCTACGATTTTTCCTAATGTCTGAGCGATCAACACTCCTTCATTACGCCGATAAAGATTTTTAAAATATGTTTTTAAATAACAAAAAATCTGAGTATTCATTTTTTCTTTTAATCTTGTATCAATAATCTGGATTGGCCCATAAATTTTATGTTAGTTGACATCATGCACTAGCTGTTATGGGATTAAGAATTGCACAATTTTAGGAGAACTTATTATGTTCTTTAGAATTTAATTATGAATAAGGAGTAGATTTCTGTAATTATGTAATCAGGAAATAAATGTTTCAACTACCACTCCGAATTGTAGATAATATATGCTTGTTGAAATGTTCATATCTAGCTGAAAAAATATAAATATAATGTGAAATATACACATTTCTCATAATAACATTCTCTTTTCCATTCTAAAACTCATGATAACTTGTATTTGCGAGAAATATTAAAAATGAAACGAATTAACAGTTACAACTAGAAGTAATTCAACTCGAAGTTAGAACCTGGGAAAAAGATATAATTTTTTTTTTTTTTTATGCAATATTATTCCATTTTTATGCAAAGCATTACTTTACACATTTATGTACGAGAGGAATTCGCTACAATTGTTAATCCTTCGCTAAAATTGTTAGTGCATCTTTGTTTTTTTCAAATGCCAAGGTGCATTAATAATTTTTCTTAGAATTTTGGACTGTGTTTTGCTGACACCCCAAAGTTCACATTCTCTTTTCCATACAACAGCTCATAATAACTTTTATTTTCGAAAAATATTAAAAGGGAAAATTTGTTATGACTCATCTCGAACCTGCAGACTAATTTCCAAAAATTTAATTATAGCTAAAAAAATTAAAACTTCAATGGCCGCTCACACATGTATGTGATGGTCAGAACAACTTTAAGCGTCCGCTCACACATGTTTGTCGACAAGTTTGTTTATTTCGTTTTTTATTTTAGATAATTATTGTTTTATTGTGTATTGTGTGTAGTGGGAAACGGTGCAAAAAAGTGGGATTAACTTAGAATCAAATTTAAAAAAAAACAAGAAAAAAAACGGACAAATAAAAATTATTTTTATTAAATAAATCATTCTATAATTATCTGTTTTCGTGTATGTGAACATTTGAATATCGATTTTATTCGGAAATAAAAATGTATATGAAGGGTGTTTGTTATGCGAATAAAACTAGAAAACCTAGATATTTTATGTGTAAGATTTGATAAATACCAAATATAAATTTGACTATTAGGTAAATGTGTTGTTATTGTTGTAAATATACTGTTGAAGCGGTTACCATCCTGGGGGGGGAGAGTACAAGTTAGGAAAAATTCCGACTTAATTTTAGTTATTTTTCTCTTGTCTAAAATGAAAGTTATAGGGTTGTATCATGTGAAGGTGAAATTAAATGTTTTGTTATAAATGTAATACTTATTGTTTTCTTTTCTTATCCACGAGCAATTTATTGTGTAAGGGAGGGCGTAGTAGGAATTTTATTTGAACAGGGGGAGGGATTGGAAGGCCTTCATTTGAACAAGGGGGAATAGCACAAAATAGGTTGGGAACCACTGGTTTAAAGTGTTTATTTACACACGTTGAGTTAATTCATGAATTTACTTAAACTTTTTATATTAATTCTTCTAGAACTCTGGCGACATTTGACGCAGTCGTGTGGCCAGTAATGAGTCTATTTGAACAAAATCTCAGTGTGACATTTTGAACGGTATCTCTCTTCCATCTAATTCCTTAACGTTCTCTAATATTGCCGGCTGAGGACACTTGGCAGTAGTACTATTGTACAATTAAGGAATACAGTTTGAGCTCTAGGGTTTTGTTGTAATAGCTCGGCTAAGAATCAACATCTTAGAGCAGTTATCCTTCCGCGAAGACATGGAGGGGGGGGAGTTAAAGTAGGCGGAGCAACAAAAGGCGTGGCCTCTTCCTTATTGGTTAGAATTAACGAAACAAAATGCAAGAGGAGGGGGCGCCCTCCTTTAATAAGGCTTTGCGGGAGGGGGCCTTTCAAGACAAAGCTCTTCCAATTACAAAGCTGCCTCAGACGAACAAAAGCTATTCTCCTCAGGACACCTCAAGGCCCCCGCTGCAAGAAAACAGTTAATTCCAGCCGAGGCCTTCAGAGGTTAAAAGGTCGACCATTAATTACCGAGGATAGGTTCCTTGCTATAATTAACGGGGAGGAGGAGCGTCCATTTATTACCCGTTACTAATAAATAGCCGTAGTCTCTATTAATGAAATGGCTTCTTTGATTACATACCGCTCTTTTATGGTGTTTAATAATTACTGTTTATTCCAGCAGTGTATACTTGACTTGTCTGCAATCCTAATATCAAAAATGATGGTACATAATCTAAAAAGGACTGTTGATTCCTATTATTTAAGTTTTAATTATATTAAATAATTACAACTTACGAAAACTACGTTCATATGAAATACAATGTCATCTGCTATTTTAGCTGTATATCTAAACATTAGCAGTATAGTCCCCTTACAAAGCTATCTCCCACTCTAATAAAAAAAAATTTTATTTTTAAATATAAATATATTTATTTAATTTCATTATTTCTAGTAATAAAAAAAAATATGAATTATTTATATATGAATTGGCAATTGAATCTGAGAAATAACTATTGTATAAAAAAAATAAAAATAAAACTGTAGCACTATAACACATAAAGGGTTCAGTACACGTTAGAGACTGTTTCTACTGTTTACTGTTTCTTGGACAACGGTTGTGCAGGGAGGTGATTTGTGCTAGATTACGTTTATCCGCCAGATTCCCCACCCCCTTATTTTGGATACCCACTTTATAGAGGTTGGGTGACCCCCAGGAGGGTCCTAGGTCTCCTAGGATCCATCTCCGGCACTAAATATTAAATAAAAGTCTGCCAAGCGAGAACTTTCGGCGTAAAAACTCAGTGCTCTACCACTGAGTCACTCCGCTCCCTTCACTATTTATAATGATGAAAAAATATTTATATAAATATTTTTTTATGTGAATTGGCAGCTAGATAGGAACAAAACAGTGATATCATAAACAGTTTTTTGAACCTTAAAATAAATAATACATACTACAACTGTATCTGATAAATAAGGAGCAGCAGTAAGTGGTAGAGACTAATTAAGTAATTTGTTCAAGATCACACTCAACCTGCAGGATTTTCCCTCAATCGAGAGTACCCACTTTGTTGTGGCAAGGTGAGCTCAGAACCCACAGGGTCCATCCAACTAATGTTCAACAAAATACATTTTTGAAAATGTATTTTTTTCTTAAGTTTTGCTCAATTATTTCCTTTCATTTCTTATCTCTTAATGATAGAAGGATTATGGCGTTCTGTATACTTGTATTATTTTTAATTTACTTCCAAGTTTTGGTAAATTTAATATTGTTATTCTCTTTTACCCGAACTAATAAATAATCTATTTTTTTCTTACGTAAATATTACGTTTATCATTATTTTCACTAATATATATCGTACTATTAACTATATTTTTTATTATAATTCTTTTGGTATCTTTTTTATTACAATTACTTTATTTTTAAATATTATTTAATATCCTCACACC
This sequence comes from Arma custos, assembly GCA_037127475.1. Lineage (NCBI taxonomy): Eukaryota > Metazoa > Arthropoda > Insecta > Hemiptera > Pentatomidae > Arma > Arma custos. Next base: position 50,015,072 of record CM073763.1, on the reverse strand, counting down.
GCATCGCGTTAGAAAAAGGAAAAATTATAGTAAAATATTATTTTTTTTATATACATGTTTGTTTATGTTTTTTATTCTGGCCTGATGAAGACCTGCAATCTAGGTGGAAACGTTAGTTTCTAATAAATAGTTGCTTGCTATTGAAGAACTTCATAGAATTTTTTATTTTTTTTTATTTTATGGTAACATTAAGCATCCTAAATAATCGATAATACCCTTGATACCCCAATCAAGATAGCTCGGACCCTGTTGGCCTTGCGAAGGAGGCGAAGATTGCCAAGAAGAGGCTGCTAAGGGTTCTCGAGACAGAAGCATACAAATTAGATCCGGGTTTGATTACGAGACCTTCTTTGGTACTGACCGCTGCCTTCTCGGTCTTCTTGCTGCGTCTTCTTCTTGAGCTTCGGGTTATCCTGAAGACACTGTAACAAGTTGGGGTCAAGTCATCAGTCAGCCTTAGGGTGCCCTGATGATATCCACCTGAAAAAAAAAAAACTGTTTTGAATGCTATTATTTATTTAAAAGGGCAAATTTTTTATATTATTTTTATTATGAAGTGGAGAAGAAACTTTAATTATATATTAAAAAATTGGAATAAATTTTGGATACCCACTTTATATCATGTTCATTATTCCAAAGCCAAAATTATGATGAAAACAATATTTTTGAAGATAAGAAAATTTTTAATAAAGGGGTACCTTCAATATTTAAAATTGTTAAGAAGGATTTTCAAATTTTCTAATGAATAGTTTTAACTAAAATCCAGTGAGTAGGAACGTTGCTTAAAATAGTTTATATCGTTTTCAGTATTCATTGTATCCCTATTGATGTTAGTTATCTTATCTTGACTACAATGATCAGCCACCAACCTCTGGTTGATTCCTTTTTTTGTGGTAAATGCAACACAAAGATATTATTATAATAGGTAAACAGGCGTTTGTTTATCTGAGATAGTATGCCATTGTTTAAAAATATGCATTTGTTTATCTGAATATTTTTATTAATTAGTATAATTATTAATGACGAAATAAGTTAAAATAAGTAATTCTCTTTTGGGCACCAAGTATTTTTTTTTTTAATTTCACCTCTAATTCGCACTTTTAATATCCCAGCTGCTCTGACATATTTTTTCTTTATATTTGGTTTGTAAGGAAGCCAATATTAATCATCATTTCTTCATTTTTGTCTCAATTTTTATTTATTAACAAATATCAAGCATGAATGGACGAAGTTGATATGAACAAGTTTCTCCATACTAAAAATATTTTTTTAACGAATGGACGTTAATTTTACAGTGGATTTGATGCATCATATATTTGTAAATTGTTCAAAGAATTACTGAATGATTCAATCAGATTGTGATTTCTGTTTTTATTTTTATTTTATCGAACTGATGAAATATAATTTATCTTCCCATTAATAATTGGAGAGTGTTTAAAAGGATAGGGAGGACTCCGCGAAAGCGTTTGAAGGGGGTCAGGGGTCTGTAAAAGGGCTGTACCGCCAATAATAGAATAGTAATTAATATTTCATTGATTAATGTAAATAATTAAAAAAAAAAAAATATTTGCGATAACTTGTATATTCCATTAGAAGCGTTATTCAAACAGTGAGTTAGAGACTCCGAGCGAGACTCTCGGACCTCCCACAGACCCCAGGAGCGTCACCAAGACTTGGAGAGAAGGTGAGGGATTCTTTATTGCGTAATTAGGAGAAGATAGAGTGTAATGGCCCAAGTTGGGAGTCTAAGTGAAAGGACAATATTTGATTAGGCAGTTTTATCGCGGCCATGGCTCATGTATTTCCTTAATTCTCTTCCAGGGGGAGCCACTAGCACCCTTAATGGCTTAGCTAATTTAGTTGGTCCTCTTGCTTCTGGTCTGGTTCAGGAAATCCACATTGATTACTTTTACTCTTATTACGAGGGTAATCCTCTGTGTTTCATATAGCTCCAGGAACTTTATGATTATTAATAAATGTATGTATGTTATGTTTATATTCACATTCATAAAACCTATCCCACCACAGACGATGAATGATCTTGAGTTTAGTGCATGTAGACTGTACTGTTTCCTGGATTGATCGAGAGTTGATTCGAATGAAGTCAGGCTCAATTGTCAGGTTTTCTATCCATTCCACTTTATAAAGACTAGATGAGCCCCATGTTGATCTGTAGAGGTCTTCCCATCCCTTCTCTTAGTAGATAAAACAAGTTATCTACCAAAGCCGGGTTTTATTTATTCTGGTAAAATATCGATTCAAATTAGTAGTCGAGACTGAGTCTGTCACTCATGTCGTACCTGTAAGACATGTACTCTCCAGGTAGCAGAGAGGAGGAAAGCGAAAGAACAAGAAGATTATAGTAATTTGTTGAAGAATGTAAGATTTTATAATTGAAATATTCGAAATAACCCAAAGAACATATATATTTTTTCCTAAAAATTTGGATTGTATATTTTGTGAATATATAGACGATTTTATTGAACACCTGCTCTGCAACTGAAGTTCTACCCCTTGTCCAAAAGGGTTTTAGTGCAAGTGTGAAAATTATTTGTTTATTTTATAAGTCTATTGATGTTCTGCAGTCCGGAAAAAGTATGCAACTGTTAGTAGCATTTTGCCTGTTTTTGTCCTCTTTTTTGTGTTGACGTTCTGTATGGGTGTTTTGTCCTAGGATTTTCAAATATAGTATCATAAGATGGTAAATTTCTTACCTTGGATATACCTATGTTTTTCGTTCTATTTGTTGATGTAAAATTTAGTTTTAGATTTCCGTTTCTCTTATTAGTTATTCACCTTTAATTTTTTTTTTCTTTTTGTTTCTCTTATTATTGCAAGGTATTTGTGGTGCGTTCAAAATCGTCATGGTTGAGTACAAGCAGGCATATTTATTGCCTATATAGATTAAATTAGTTGGCGCTATGCTTGATTGTTGTAATAAATTTTACTTAAAAAATACGTTGATTTTCATCTGGTGTTTCTGAATATTAATGGAACTGAGAATATTGAGAATGAATTGTATTAAGGATGGTAATAAGTAAATTGGTCCTCTCTGATGATATGACTGAATCTTTTTATTTTAATTTTAACTAAAAATAATGTTGTACTAAAATAATATGGTATATGCAGTGTTCTTCTGTACAATTAAATCATATTAATTCGGAATAATCTGGCCAAAACCATTTAAAAATATTGTATAATTAAAACAATTATATCACTACAATCTATGAAGATTAAGTAAATAATTGAGACTGTACTGTTCTAAGCCAACGGTTGTACAGGAAGCTGTCTTGGCCACCAGGTTTTCTGTCAATTAAGGATATCTAATTTAAAGAGTCTAGGTGAGCCACAGGAGGGTCAACTGATCCTTCAGGGTCCAGCAACTTACAGTAACTCAGCGCTCTGCAAACTTAGCTACCCCGCACCGCACCATAATCATTGCTAAGATGAATTAATCATACTCATCCTGAACTGCATTAAATCATATGAACTTTACTTAATTTTATAAACCTCATAACTAACCTTGACGACTTCCTAACCGCAATTCCCCCTAGACGTCCATCCCGCATATCAAAAACCTCGGGCAATATGGAAGTATAGCGGCGAGACAGAAATATTTGAAGGGACTAGGGACAGAAGGGCGGACAGGGACATCAAATATTCAGGAAGGTTCCATAATTAAGGAGAGGTCGGTGTGGGTCCATTATTTTAAAGCGAGAGCCAGAAAGATGGGCCATGAAAGTTGCAAGCTCCACTCAAAGGTCTGGAGGGAAATTAAACAGGGTGAATAATTGAGGCGGAGATCCACCGCTGTGGCCAATTCGCAGATGATGAGCAAGTCCTCTGCGTTATAGGTCACTTTCGATTAAGGCAGTTAAAAAATGCACACACACGCCAAGATCTATATGTAATATTTAATTCGTTCCCTCCATTGATAGAATGAATGGCCACGTCTCGACGGAGGAGACTAAAGAGAACGTGGATGAGGAATCCATTACCATAGGAAATTAAATCAAGCCACAGAAGAGGTAACGCTGGTTGGTCCTTCTTCATACCTTTTATTTAATTTTGTACTATTTTCCTGTCAGACCATCCGCTGATTGTCACTTCTTTGTATTTGACAGGTGTGGATAAAATATAAAGAGGAAAAAAAAATCGTGGCAAGACTTGGTTATGCACGCGACCAGACCTACGAAAGGAAGTGGTCATTGCTGCGCAGAGTGGATAATACACTTTCATTTTTTTTAATTTAAACTATTCAAGTATCAGGCGCCCATAATTTGGATTTTTTCATTTCCCAAAAATTTTTATTCGCATGACTCTTCGATGCTCCTTGATTATTAATGAAGAGAAGTAAGTGGTGATTACTTTGGAAGATAAACTTTCATTTTACTTTTTATTGGCCTATTAAGGACCACGCCATTGGAACTGTCTTTTTTTTCTTGATATTTGTTCAGTACTCCCTAATTCGTCGCTGGTGCTGTTCCCTTCATTTTCTGTACATTTCTTTTCCAAATCCAGCTTTGTTTTTTCTTGAAAACCAACACGGGTATCCAGTTTCATCCTGAGGCGGTTTCTTTCCAGAACATCTTCCTAAGAAGTCCCCATCTCCTTTAAATATTTTTCTAACTCTTCGAATTCGATCGATATAAGATTAGTTATATTTATCTAAGAAATATTTTATTAGTTTATTAGTAACTGATACTAATAATAATTTTTTTATAATGTATTAATTGAAATTTACTACTGTACATAACAATACGAAAAATAAATGGCAGGAATGATCGACAATGGCAGGAATAAAGACAATTAGATGAACTACCCACTGGTAGTACGCAAATAAAAAATTTAACAAATTTTTGTATTGGTCACGAGGCTATCTTCTTTTCAGGTGCCTCGGAGGATTATCGGAAATTGAATGTAGTGGGTATGAGTGGGAATAAAGTTTGTCATGAGATAATTGATATCGGATTTGGGCTACATCAGTAACAAAGGTCATTATGGATAACTTTATTTTTAACAAAGTAAGGAGCATCGAGGATTTTACGAACAATTTTTTATTGTAAGGATTGGATACGAGGGAAACTCGATGGCTTAGTGAAGCCCCAACGTTCTGCTTCTTATGTCCAAATGGGTCTTGTAATAGTCATGTATATGAGTCTTTTATAATTAATTGGGAGCTTAGAGAATTTGTCTAGTTAGTGTTGAAGTTGCCTGAAACAAGGAGCAGTTTCTTGCTTTTTCTTTAATTAAACTTTTAAATTTGCCCTTGCCCTTTATTACAGGTTTCGTAATTATTAATATTTAGCAACTATAAACTTCTGTGATCCATTTTGGTTTCCTTTTTTTTTTTTTTGTCGAAATAAGTATTTTTAGTATATTTCAATATAAAATAACGTTGATATAAAGATATCTCCACTTTTTTTTTATCTTCGTGTTTTACAAACAACAAATATAAATCTGTAAAAATTACGGTTCTTTCTCAAGAATAGTGTCGTTATACTTTCGATATATTCTTTTTATGTATACTTTTGATTGTATTATATTTAAAAGCAATTAAAACTAATAGATTAACTCATTCTAGTATGGTCAGAGAAGAATTTAACATAGAATTTTCAATACGTAACACATCAGCAACATTTTAAGAAGTATTTAAAATCGTTTTAAAAACCAACAGCCTCAGTTGAATACTGTTGTATAATGACTTAAACATTTTTTTTCAAAGTTACCATTTTAAACTATTTGTAATATCTATTTATTATATCTATACATGCACAGTTGAATTTTATTTTTTATTAAAACAATAAATCGGAATTTATCAGCAATGAAATATCATTGGTAATAATTTTTAAGGAAAGTTACAAGTTATCGTGAGTCATAGCCTACTGAAGCGCTTAGAATAATTATAATCGGTTAGAAAAAATTCGGTGTCAGGGTGAATAGAAAAACACCCTAATTAATTATCTGGTTACTTGTTCAACTAGTTTAATACTCCATGCCTCTCATGTCATTATGTTATATTTTACTGTCACCCAATCTGATGATTGTCAATTGTTTACATTTGTAAGGTACAAATATAAAGAAAAAAAACTATTTTAATCAATCTTATGAAGTGGTTCAGCATTATAAGCAATAATTGTAATTATTGCTATAGTTCTAGGTGCTACAGGTATTGCACTTCAAGAATGGTAACTACTCAACTCAAGCTCAAAATAGTGAATTTCTCCTCCCCTTTAATATTACCATATGCAGGATTTCCATGAGTCCCATTCCATAGCAGATGGCCGAGAAATTGTTTTCCTCGCGATATATCGTCGGCGTTGACAAGTTTTTGCCCCTCCCTTCTCGCCCTGGAATCCGGGAAGAGCTGTAAACGTTTTCGTACAGGTATTTCGCCAGAGGATAGCCCGCTATTAAAATACCTTTCCCGGTGGTTATATGAGCTGTGACAATGACTGCTATAGTTCGGTAGGTGCTGCCATCTGGGAGCCCTCTGCGTACTAAAACCACCCCGGGGTACAGTCAACCCTCGCACCTATGCCACCCCTTGAGTACAGTCAAGGCATGAAGGCGTGGGATTTCACTTTCAGTTCCTTTAATCGTTCACTAGTTCCTCATCGGCTTAATTAATATATTTAATATTTAAAAAATTTTTTTTTTACTTTAATCAACAAAGACTGTTTTATTATTAACCATTATTACCGCCCATATTAACCTTTATTGTGTGCAATAATAACGAAATTACATTAAAAAAAAAAATACTCTTGTTTCTGTTTCTGTAATTTAGAGGTAAAAGACCATGTCACATTTTTAAAATTTTTGTAAAAAACAGAACAATATTTCGTTGTTTATCACTTACTTGTTTTGTCCTTAATATGTTACAAATGGAAAACTAAGCTCACGATGAAGACGGGCACGATGATTTCCTATATTTTTATAGAGTTTTATTTCTTAAAGATTCTTCATTTACATTTGTTTAAGTTTTATTAAAGAATACATATCGTAGAATTTGAGGATATTTAATTCAATATCAGTTTAAGGTTTTCTGCTGAGGGGAAGTTATGGGATACCAAACACATGAAAGTAGGTATTGGAATAAAATTTGTAATTGCAAATTTTTGAGTTTGGAAGCTTTTGGACTAATTTTTTTTATATGTAAATTTTCTCAATCAAAAAATGCTTTTTTAAACTGAAAATTAGAACTCGTATTAATTTCTTCTCGTTCCTAAAAATAAATATTAAGTAAAAAATTGGTCAAGCGTATCGTAGCGTCTATTAAGTTCTGCTATGAGACTAATATTAGTTTAAAATCTATTGACTTGTAATTTAAGGTCTGGTTTAAATGAATAATAATTAAATTATATAATAAATTAAAACAATTGAGTATAAAATAGTTTTATACATTTGTAGAGATTCAATTTTTTCAGATTCTTCCTTTCACAGAGTTTATATGTCTAGAAAAATTATTATTATAAGTATTAATTTTACTATATACCAAAAGACAAAAGCAAAATAAAACAAGAAATAAACTTCTGCTAACATATACTTTTATTTTTAATTTGATACCTGAAGATAATGGAACCTGTAAGATTACAATTCCTTAGCTCCTTGAATGGCCGAAAGAAAAATACCAATTGCAATCTAAATCATTGTTTCTAACTGTATTTCATAATTACGCTGTCATAATAAATTATTGTTAGTTATTGAACAGATTCATGACTACAGGGAACTTGGCTGTTATAAAGAATCATGTATGTAAGGTTGGTCCAAAATGCGATTCTTAGTCGCTTAACCGAAGATAACGAAAATAATGAGAAATTTAACTTATCCATCTTTTTACAGATTGGTATGAATAGGCTTGATGTGTGTTGCCATCTTACGGACGGATTTCTAAATAATCTAACACCGAAAATATCCCAGATTAGTAGGTAGTGATTAAGGCAAAAACAAGTGTAAATAAAAAAAGTGCACAAGAAAAAATATTGGTAAAAAATTAAGAAAAAATTTTTTTTTTAAACTGTGGTAAGTTCCAAGAATAAATCAATATGTATAGTTTGAATTAAAAATTAAATAAATAGGAAAAATTAAAGACTTTTCTTTATAAGAAATAACATTTTACTTACCGGATGTGAAACTGGGCTACCATTTTTCATATTCCTTAAGTTCTTAAAAGAGAAGAACTAACTAAAAGTTGCAGAAAATTAAAACAAGATCAAGTTTCTTGAAATTTAATTTTATAAAAATTTCCTACTGGGTTTTAAACAAGATATTCCGTTAAATCGCTGTTTATTACTTTTAGCAAAAAAAAAAATATTTAAAAAGGAAATGTTTGTCACGTTAATAAACTTTTTTCTTCTGAGGACGTTTACAGGCCATTTAATTAAATATTTAATAACTTTTTAACGTTTGATTTTAAAAATAATTACAATGTGTTAAAATATTCTTTTCACTCATTACTGTACTACTGCAAACAAATATTCATTAACTTAAGGACTTTTTTAACGTTTCAAGAATTAGTATTAATAATTAAATTTTTTAGTTTCCACTAAAGAAAAATTAAATTTTTTTTCGTGCTTAAAAATATAAAATATTTGTTTAATTCCTGGCTGAAGAATTATTAAAATTCAAATGAAAATTTGTATAAGGAATATAAATATTTATATTCTTATAATAGCATTTAATTGTAACTATTATATGATTGAATCGCTTATTTTCACATTTATTTATTCATATAGATAATATATCGAATTTTACTATTCTACAGCAATGGTAACCTACCTACTTCTTAAACATGCCACTAGATATCACCACTGTGTCTAGTAATAGCATAATGCCGGTTCCTCCATCTTAGTTCGGTATTAATAAGAATAAATAAAAAGTAAATATTATATTGTTATGTGGCAAATATAAGTTCTTAAAATGTTTTATATCGATAAGTAGCAAACGACAAGAAAAAATTAAAGTATGTTACCTCAAATGACCGATGTAAATCATAGGTTTCATTGAAGTCAATGGTAATTGAAATATTGAAAAATAAAGATAATTTATAAAATGTTATAGATTCTTAATTATGCCGCCAATTCCTAAATAATATTTCCGTATTTGCATCTTTAAAAAAAATAGGCAATTTATATAATTTGTTTTGGAAAGGTTTTTGGAACTTATAGTTTTTTATTTTTCAATATATACTTCTGAAACTTTGGTACAGGTATTTAAATGTACGTAGATCACAGTAGAGACATATTAGAATCTATATATACTTCTATTTATGATTTTTTTTTATTTTAGAAGGTATTAAATTTTTTTTTAATATTAACCTAAAAAAAGTTACTAAGTCGTCACAGATACTTTTTTCCCTCTTAGTTAATTTTGTATTAAATGTCACATTTGTAATGTAATATAATACAGTTCGAAAAACCTTTCCAAAACAAATAAATCATCTTTTTTCTGCCTACATATCATTTTATAAAGCAGCTATTCTCAATTTTAAAAAAGTGATAAAAATAAAATTAGAATATAATTAGGCATTTCCATAACCTCAAGCCTGACTAAAAATATTTGGATACTTGAGGAGTGGAAAACACTATCTAAAATCAAGAAATGAAAAACAGAACAGGACATGACCATCTCACACCTTGGAGTATTGATCTGCATCACTGACATCTTGTCTTTTCTTTCCCTAAAAATACCTTCACTGGCGAAACATTGGTTGTGTGTTACATTCTAGTATCCGATTTTTTTTTCAAAATCTTCTCATCCTATTCTCACTATCATGATTAACAAAATATAAATGTGATGTATATATTTAAAATAAGCAAATGGAAAGATATGAAGTAGTTAGTAGTTCAACCTGCAAAGTAGTGTGTATTTCTACAATACTATATATTAGTGCATATAACAAGAAAATTGCTTCTGATTTCATATTTTACGATTCAAATCAATCCTAAAAGTTATACATTTGCACTTAAGTTTATATATTATTTTAACTATATATAATTATTTTAAATTTATATATTATTTTAATATCATTGGTAGTATTTAGTTTACCTATGGTTTTAATGGTGTTTTATATATTAAAAAAAAAAGTATTTCTTGAAATTTACAACTGTATATTGAATACATCAAGTAAATATAATGAAAGGTAAATAAGGTCCCGAGATAAAGGTAAGTAGTAGTGGTAGTACTCAAATAAAAAGTTCAACTTAGAAGGTCACGGGGCCATCTTCTTTTCAGCTTCGGAGGATTATCAGGAATTGAAGAGGTTGCTAGGTTTGATATCGGATTCGGGCCAAATCAACAACAAATAGGACATAAAGGTCAGTATGGATTACTTTGTTCGTAACAAAGTAAGGAGCATTGAGTATTTTACGAAGGGTTTTGGATTGTAAGGATTGAATATGAGAGGAATTCGATGGCTTAGTGGAGCCCAAAGCTCTACTCCGTAAGTCCAGATGGGTCTAATGATTGTCATGTATACGAGTCTCTTGTAATTAATTGGGAGCTTAGAGCGTTTATCTAGTAAATGTTGAAGTATGAACGGCGAGTTGTTTCTTGTCGTTTCAGTCCAGCATGAGGATTTCTAGTTGAGCGTTTGTCAAGGTGTACTCGCAAGTACCGGACCTGTTCACCAGGAATCAGTGGGATATTATTAAACGATACAGGAGGACAGGAAGTTGGTTTACGACGGAGGGTGTTTTTATATAAGTTATAATTTCATTGACTTATATTATAGAAATTCATAATTGCATAAGTATTTTTATAGAAGTTCATTCCATAGTAGCATAATAAGTTGTTAAAGGTTAAGGTTTATATTTTATTTATTTCCTATTATTTATTTACTTAATTAATTTATCTTTCGTCTGATGGTGAATTGATGATGTGTATATCAAGACATATTTAGGGGAACATGCTCAAGAAACATTGCGAAACCAAAAACTAATATTAATTTAATTTAATTAAAACATTCTTTTGTGTATTGTATTATTTAGCGATTAGCTTTGCATTATCAATGCAAAAAAGATGGATAAATTCATTAAAACCCACAACAAATTAAATACTGATGTCGAATGTTTTACTAGCCCTGCCTTCCTTCACCCGACGCATTTCGCTGGAATTCAATTTAAATAAATAAATGAATGTTATTTAAACTGAAATAATGTATTAAACTTTGAATAAATAAGTAAAATAAACAACGGAGAATACAATTGAATTGGATTTATTACAAAGGCTTTGTTTACATTTTGAATATTAAAAAGGATGCAATTAAGTCGTGATCACAAAAGGTAAAAGTAATATTTATCGATGCACTCATTGCTTTAATTAGCTATTTAAAATTATTACAAATTCGTTAATAAATACACATCCCTTATTAAATCCACTTCATTAGCTTTGAAAAATATAATTTGCAAATATTATTATCAACAGATATATTGTGAGTGATGCATGTTAAAATAAACACTTATAAAATTATAATATAAAGTACTAAATGATCAAAATTTAATCATTATTAGAAAGAACATTTGCAAGAGAATTATTATTATTTATTTACATTGCATATGAATGTTATTATTATTATTTGTTTTTGTACTGTACTAGCGACCATATAACAATGAACTTTATATGACTATAATTTAGGTAAGTCAAATATGATAAAATGTCTTCCGAAAAATCAATGTCTAAAGATTTTGATTTAATTATATTTGCATTATTTTAGAAAAAAAATCGTAACAAAATTATAATAATCACGTACAACTCAACTTAAGAAGAGTCTTCGTTTCAGAACAAGTAGAGTTTGTACTGTTCTCAAGTCAAGAGTTGCACTGAAAGCGATTCAAGTTCACACCTAACCTCCTGATTTTTCTCTCAATTGATGACCTTTTTGTTAAGACTGTGTGAGTCACAGAAGATCCTCGAAATCCACGGCTCATAACAGAATACATATATTCCACAGCCGTTTTAGAACTCGTAAACTAGAGATTATTACCTCTGCCTCTATTTTATTATACCTATACAAAATAAAATAATATTTTTACATAAAATATAAGTGAGATTAAAATAATATCCCTTGGTGAGAGGCTGAAAAATTATTCTCAATGTGTATTATGTGAGATATTAAAATTTTTTTATAATTATTTGTGAATTTTTTTATTTTTATTTTTAAAGAGAAAAGATAGGCCCTCGGCCGGGATTCGAACCCGGAAACTCTGTCTGAAAACAGAGGTTAGGGTAAGGGCATGTCTGACTAGTGGAAATCCAAGTTTTCTACCGAAAAAAAGGATGAGAAATCTTTTGGTGGCCGAAAAACCTCAAAATGTTCGGAGTTATTTCAGTTTTTGGCCTATATCTCTTAATTGGTACGTTTTTGAGTTTAAGAAAAACATTAGTATATAGTAGATTTTGAGTTACGTCCCTTTGAAAATTGGTAACTTTTCCAAAAAATCCAAATTTTATGTTTTGGCCGACCTTCATGAGAAACACCGGCCGAAGGAGTGATCCTACGATGAAAGTCATGGGGAATGAAGCTATAGTAAAGTTAATTGGCTTTAATTTAAGTACAGGCTGAGCCCTGTAGGTCGAATAGATTCTAAGTTGAGCACCTTGGTTATTTTTTCCAAATAGTCCAAAATAGGCCAGCGGCCAGGGTTCGAGGGTCGCAAAAAATCAAAGAGAGTAGTATTTTTTGATATGTTGGTTAAAACATGTCTTAGTAGTGCAAATCCAATTTTGCAACCGAAAAAACGGATGGGAAATCTTTTGGTGGCCGAAAAACCTCGGGGAGACTGGGTGGCTCCTCCCCTGCATAGTAGTGCCTACTATAACTACCATTATTTTTTGTATAGGTAATTTACAAGTAAATATTTATACTTTACAATAAACAAGCTGTTTTAGATCGATTCGTGGCGTACAAGATAATTTTCTTAAAACACCCGCTTTCCCCGATTTTCCTTTTTTTTAACAAGAGAAGTATAACACCTACAGGCCTCGTTTTGTGCTTAAATTAAAGCTGATTAAATTTACTAAAGCTTCATTCCCTATGACTTTCATCGTAGGACCACTCCTTCGGCCAAGGTTCCTCATGAACGTCGGCCAAAACATAATATTTGGATTTTTTGGAAAAAATTACCAATTTTCAGAGGGACGTAACTCAGAATCTATTCGAGCTCTAGAGCTGCAATCGGGTTCAAATTATATCAAAATTAATCTACATTAAAATACCTACTCATGTTTTTTTTTCAGAAAAGTACCAATTAGGCGATATAGGCCAAAAACTGAAATAACTCCGAAATTTTCTAGGTTTTGGCCACCAAAAGTTTCCCCATCCGTTTTCCACTAGTCAGACATGCCCTTACAACATATTAAAAATGCAGCACTCTTCAATTTATTACGACCTAAAGCCCTTTTTTGGTACCTGGCCGCTAGCCTATTTGGGCTTCAGTCAAGCGAAGAAACAAAAAAGAATGTGAAACGAGTAGTAAATTGTTGGATTCATATTTAGGCGAATTCATTTGGAGGAGAAGGTACGAGAATGTCTGTTTACTAAGATTTTAGAAAGCATTGCCGATTTTTATCCAAAAATTTAATTGCAATTATTTTGTTTTGAGGTTATTTATAAAAATACATCTGTTTTGTTATGAGTATTTTATTTAATAGCATAAATAACAGATATATAAAAAATAATCTGCATGCGTTTTCTGAAACATACCCGGATCTGCAGGTTTATTTTGATATTAGTTTCTAATTTTATTAAGAGTTAATTAAATTAGCATAACACCAATAATGATGCATGAGACGTAATAAGTCGGCTTAAAGAAGTTGAAAAAATTGACTGAATCTGGAGGACCATAAGTAAAAATTATTTCTAACATTCAAGAAACTAGAAACCCAAATATATATATATGATTGTGTGTTTCCATATTTCCATGATCCTCTGTATTAATGAAACAATGAACAATGATGGATAGCGCATGTTTCCTCTCCTACAGGCAAGTCCCTTAAAACAGGGATTATGTGGAAGGACTTAGAACTTATTATGGAGTTGACACGAGTTCGTTGGTGTTTTCGGCCAGTTGAGAGGCTAAGCAGAAGGTAATCACGAACCGAAACATCCATCCATCACCAGTATGTCGGCTTAGGCCCTTCCGGGGCATACATCAAATTCTGTTTAAGTTTCGACTTCGAATTAATAACCCTTGTGTAGGGCAAGAACTCAGATGGACTAGTTATTCGGTCTTATCGATTTAATGGCGTATTTTGGGATCCCCTTTTATATTATGACGGAGTGGCTCAGTGGTAGAGCGCTGCGTTGCCGATGGTCCTGGGTTCAAATCCGCTCGCTGGTAGACTTGTAATCTGATAGCGACTGAAGATGGTTTTATGAGATCTAGGACTCTCCTGGGGCCCACCATGCCTTTTAAGTGGATACCCAATTATGGTAAAAAGCTAGCGGCTGAGCGTGATCAAGAACAAATCTCTTCCCTGCTCAACCGTTGTCCTAGAAACAGTAGAGACTACCATGTACTGAACCCCAGGCCCCTTTATGGGTGGTGGTGGCCTTCCATCACAAATGAGAGGAAGTTCTTCCCTGCGTAGGCGTTAGTTAGACCGACCATATTAATATCTATCCTTGATTCAATTTCTCTGTTATTTGCTTTCAAGGCTGGCTATTCCACCTCAATGGGTATTATGAGAGATCTATTTCTGTTCTAAAAGGAAATATGTTTTCAAAATTTTTTTTGGAATCCATAAATATAAGAAATAGTTATTTATGCACCTAGGGACTAAAGAATACCATCATTCTCTCAGAAATAGGTTGCAATGGGGGTTTGTTCCTGGATGAACGCGAGTGAATTTTCTAAAAAAAAATTCCAAGAAAATTGATGGGAAAAATGATAAGTTTAATATATGATGTGCAAACAAGATTGCATCTCCAGATAAAATGTAAGATACTGTAGGTATTTTGGTTTCTCTATAACCTATACTAGTCATAAACAAAATAACTTAATGACATCAACCTAATCATGACTTCCATGTTGGACTACAATACTTTAGCATATTAAGTTATCAGCGTTGTTGCTAGTTCCCTAGGGATTTTTGCCCTAATTTTTAGTTTAGTTTGTAATGGATAAGGTGAAATGACGTACTTCAGTCCTAATTAGTTTAAATATTTTTATATAGATTACTAAGTTCAGTAAGAGTACATTTTATCATTCAAGAAAAATGGATCCTTTTTTAAATGATCAAATACAATTCTGTGTTGATATAATTTAAGTTTAATCAAACCAAATTTTATCATTGAAAAATTAATGTACTGATTGCATCTGAATGTAAAGATGTAATGTATGTGAAAAAAACCATTTACAGTCCAATCTGAAAATACATTACACTAAAAATCTCGAAATAAGGAATTTTTAAACGGTCGTTCTCCCAGTTGCTATGTACCACAGCGAGACGTAGCTTATTATTAATAGATAAAATATATTGGTTGAATGATTAGAGGAGATAAATTCTACATAATAGGTAGGTAATAAAAATGGTACAGTGTGAGTTTTCCATCCATCCAGGAATAGTAAGGATAAAAATCTTTAATGAGTTCCTGACGCAACAGTCTCGGGACTGCCATTTTACTTCCCTTCCGAAGGACGGCATCTACTCCCTCAAAAATCCTAAGGCCAACTGCTAGGCAGTGAAATCATGATTTGGGGTATAAAAGGTTTTTATACTAACCACTACACCATTGGTTACCCCACCGTCAAGCATTATAAGGTGGTCTGCTAAGACACATATCCTTGTGTTATTATCAGACAAACTATTAATTAATTAAATTATTTTCCAGTGGTTTTATTCTTTTTGTCCCTTAGAAAAAAAAATTCTCGAAAAGATTTAAAGATTTTTTCGGTGGTATCTATGGTTAATAAGCATGGCTTAAGTTGCAATAATAGTGAGTCATTTTAATAAGGTTGATACTGAAGACTTTATTACTCTAGGGTATTTTGAGGTTAATAGTTTGATATCTACATCACCTATTCGAGTTTTATAGCCCTTATAAATGTCTAACCTACGAAGTAGCTTAGAGAGTGGCATCCCATCAGCTAGTTTTCCGAATCATTGGGAGTACATTTAAGTGAGTTAGTGAAGTTGAAGGGAAGCTATTTTTGCCAGGGGTTATTGATAGCTCTGATGGTTACTAATTTACCCGCGCTTCAAAACAAATCGTGCTGTTGATTGCGCTATTAGTGGTAATCGATATCACTAGGAAAGTTCTCGAGCTAAAGAGACCTATCTATTAGCGTAGCCAGTGTGGGAAGGGGAGGGCTTCAACTGATTGGATGCAAAAAAACGTTAAATGCCCAGTTCAATAATTTTCCATAAGATATCACACTACTATCTAACTATTTAAAAAAAAAAAAAACTGTACCGCTGCAGATTAAAGATCTTGGGCTCAGTACTTGATTGAGACTGTACTGTTTTAGGACAACTGAGCAGGGAACTGAACTGTCCGAGATCACTCTCAACCACCAGGTTTTTCTTCGTATAAAATAAAAAATATCTATTAAGACCTTGGAAAAATTCCAATGAAAAGCCCTTAAGTTTCCAAACTAAAACAGAAAATGAAATTATCTGTCCGATATTTCGCCTATTCAGGCATCCTCAGGGCAGAAAGAGAATAACAATAAAACAAAAAATGAGTAATGCACCCAAGAAACATCCCACCACCTCCAAGGCTCAAATGCAACTAATGAATCATAAGGAAGGTTACTCGACCCCGGCTGGATAAGTTTACATAAAAGCAGCTGATAAATACTCCAGAATTGAGTTGGAGGGGGTGGGATGTTTCTAGGGTGCAGTATTCATTTTTTGTTTTATTGTTATTCTCTTTCTACCCTGAGGATGCCTAAATAAGCGAAATATCGGACAGATAATTTCATTTTCTGTTTTAGTTTGGAGACTTAAGGGCTTTTCGTTGGAATTTTTCCACGGTCTTAACATTTATGTGAGGTCTCTTTTTATTTTTCAATATTAAAAAATATCTACTTTATCAAGGATGGATGAGCCCGAGGAAGCTCTCCGGATTCCACAAGATCCCGGAATAAGTCTTAAAAAATAGATTGCCCTTTAAATAAAAAAAATAGATGAAAAAATATCTGCTTGTCGTCTTGCCTTTTGAAATTCCTGATTACGACCATTGGTGTAGGGAAAAATTTTCGATATCTTAACACTAAATTATGGATTGATTTTTTTATTTCTATATTATATTAAGGCTTATTTATCAGGCTATCTCGAAACTTTATTCAGATACATAAAAAAATAATGAATGTATGTAAACATTATTAACTAATTCAATGATTATTCTTTTATCATCCTAAGAAAAAAAGTGTTCTACTAAAATGTTTGAAGATGTTTTTGTAGGGTGTATTTTTAGTTAACGAACATTACTATTTAAGAAATTAAAATGGAAAAAATGCATTGCCTCTATTGCAATAATGAAGTGTGTTCTTTAGATATGATTGATGCATAAGATTCTAATACTTACTAATAATAATAATAATAGCTGGCACTGCTACCATGCACCTCGGCCTAAAGAGGCCGATTGTGCTCTTCCAAGACTAAGACTTCATAAGCCATTGGATTATGATTTTTTTATCAAAGCATACAAAGACGAGTCAGGAAAACATACATCTCCCCATTTAGTAATAAATATTGGTCCCATATTCATGAACTGCTATGTTAAGTAATACTTTTGCGATATAAGGGCAGATTAATTGCTTAATTAGTAGAAATAACAAACGATTTTTACCTATGATTTATGAGGGCACTTTATCCGAATGGTTATACACCCAAATGATAGCTTATCAGACCCTCCCAAAAAATTACTGTATATATATTTTCACCAATACAAACTTCAGATATTTATTTATTTTTAAATATTCTTCTTTAAATGGCTTATCTTGACAAGTTTACAAACTAGAATCTGACTTATGTACTCTCTTCAATGTTTCTCACCATGCTAACTGTAGTATGTTTTTCCATATGTCAAAATAATTATATTTTTTCTTATAATGTATACCTTTAATTTCTATACTTATAGGATATGGTTAAGTGATTATACATCACAATACCAAAAACTTACTTCATTGGTTTAATTTTTTAATATAGGCTTTAGAATTATATTTATTTTTCTATAATCTGTGTGATCTCAGGGACCTTGTTGGGGCTCTCTCAGCCCCAAGTAAGCATCCTAAATGAGTGGGAAAACCTACTAGCGGTTGAACCTGATCATGGTCAAATAATATCCTTTGGAAAAAAAATATTCACCTTGCCTAGTAATGAATCCGAGTTCTATTATGTGCTGTAGATGTCAGTTTTTTTGTTTTTGGTTTTTTGGTTGAAATAATCTCCTTGAAGAACCATTGACTTCGAAACAATACAGTACAGTCACTATCATGTACTGAACCCAATACTCTTGATGGGTCATATTGGTTGATATTTTTTATTGTTATTATTATTGTTTTTATTTGAAGTAGTGATTGTCAGATGAAGGCAAGTCAGTTGGTTATGTATGTAAAAATAAAATCTTCAGATCACGTAATGTAGTATGTTAGACATTTTTCAGATTCAGTTTGAAGATTCTGTTTCAGTTGTATGATATGAAAATTGTTTTTATTTACCAGAATTATTTTACTGTTTATAATTTGATGTACTCATGATGTCCTATGAGTTTCAACTACATAATAGTTTTGTTGTTTATTAATATAAAAGAAAGACAATTACTTTTTTTTTTAATTCCAAACATTTTAGCGATTTGAACAATATTCATAAAGATCAATATTTATAAGCGGAAATAGCTTATAAATTAAATAATGGTTTTTAACATTAAAACAAAATTTAATCTTAATTGGCAATTTTGATTGGTCATTACCAAATATTATTACAGAAAACTAATCAAATAAGTCTCTGTTTAGTAGGCCTGATTTTTGGCTTAAAACGGGATCACTCTGCTAAACAAAATGGTTGTTATATGTATTTTTAAGAGTTTTATTTAATACCAATATTTATACCAACCATATTTCCTCTTCAAAGGTATTAAATCATGTAAAGCATGTAATAAACAAAAAATAAAATAAGAAACACACATAACTTGCCAAATTATAATTTTTATTATTTTGAACATTATTACATATTTGAAACAGGGCATTTCTTACCAAATAAAAAATTAACAATGTTGTAATTACAAATATACCAGACAGAAACATCAATTCTGAAAGCACTTTATACATATTTTTTAACATTAAATTAGAACGGTTTGTTCAACAATTTACAGCCTGAAAACAATTTGTTGTACAATAAAATAAAAAAATTCCTTAAAACTAGTCAGAAAAAAGAAATATGATTTCGTGGAAATAAATAAAATAAATGTACACAAAAAAAAATTAAAAATTCTGAATAAAATAAAATGTGGACTATTTAACATTTAGGTACAGTGAATAAAAAAATATTTAGTTACAGTAATTGTTTGTGATTGAGTCCGTTCTTGTAACAGAGGGATTTGGGTCGAAATTTAGAGTTATCGCCGGTGAAGTTCGGACTGCTCCCGACAGAATGCGCTGTCCTCCAAATTACATTATCGCTACAAATTAAACTTGTACTGACTAATTAACCAATCGGACCTGGTAATTATTCAGTTGGAATATATTCGATAGGACACCTCCACTGATGGGAGAGGTATCGATGTACAACAATCGAGAACAGGCTCAATCACAAAATCCCAACTTTTATTTTGGGCAGTCACAAAATCAGGTGTTCATTGCGAGGCGCATTCAGTTTTTTATAAGTTTTATTGGTTTTTATAACTAAATGTCCGGTATAAATCGACTTTATGATTGTATAAAGAATATTCTATAGCCAAAGTTTTTACGATGCGTCTCGCCATAAACATCGGAATTGTGACAGAAAATAAAATAACAATAAAAATGCCGATTTGGAAATTGTGTACTGAAGCAAGATGACAAATCGATCGAGTCATTGTATATCCAAATATAACAATTTTTAAAAATATAGATAGACCTTGCAGCACTTAAAAAAAAAAGTTTGGAAAATATTCCAAATTCTAAACAATACGAAATCTAATAGACTTCTTATGAGTCAGTCGTTTTGTCATCTCTTCATAATAATATATAACTTTTTTAGTTTAAATTTGTATCGATATTGTAATCGATAAAAAAAAAAATTTAATTGAAACACAAACATGAAAATAAAATAACACTTGAAGTCAATGATTAAAAAAATTATATAAATAATAGTCATGAATACACTAATTTTTCATACACAGCACATTTTAACAATTTTTATCATACAATTTAGATTGCTACTTTTACTTTGAGAAAATTTCTAAAGAAACCAGTAAGCGATGAATGTTACAATTTTTTTAACTGTAGGTTTTTTATTTAGGTTTCAGTAGGAATTTCTCAAAAATTTTGATATTTTTTAATATTAATAGTAAACACATTTAAAGCATAATTACACTTAACAAGATAAATATTTTAATTTTACAAATTTCTATGGTATAGATTTTGTTTCTGAGTGATCAACCAATAACGAAATCTATAGCAAAATTTGGATCAATATTTACGAGCGAATTTGATGCTCCTTTGCAATAAAACTATTATCATAAACAACTACCTCTATTTAAACAATTTATTAATAGAAGAAATTTTGTAAGCTTATTAAATAAACTATTACATAGCACATTTGTATCGTGTTTGCTAATCTAATAACTATTATATTTTTGTCATGTGTATTGATATAAATATACTTTGAGCGGAACACATTATTTTCGAACTCAATATTGTCTTGCAAAAGTAATTTTTTTTTCTACATAACTATGAAAAGTATTGACATGGTTTTCACTACTTGGCTAGGAACAAGTTATACCATCCCATCACTCGATGTGAAATAGAAATAAAAAACGAAAATGAATAATCATTCTTCGAAAACAGTTGATCACAGACGATTCGCATATTTTAAAAAATAACTGACAGTCTAAAGTTTTTGTTTCTCATTTTAAATGTAAAATCAATATTGTCTTTTTACATCTATATATGAACTTAAGGCAACTACGGTATTTCGGTTCGATTCAAATATTAAAGTTCCGAGCGTATTCGGACAAGTAGCAAGTAACGTTTAACAAATGAATTCCGAAAAATTTCAAATAGGTGAATCCTATTTACTAAACGTGAATTTAAATTCGTTTAGATTTTTTAATGTCGTAAAAGTATCACCAAAGTGGATTGTTTGATGTTAGTTTAGAAGTATATTTTCCTTTTATTTTTTTATTTATAATTTCAAAACCATCATTGAGCCTTAGTAATTATTCTCCAATTGTATATAGACAATAATCAGCAAATATATTAATTTGAATGGGCTGACTACTATTTTTTTTTAAAATAAGGTTTTTGGTTTTCTGCTTTTGGAAAAACCTGATTTTCAACTGTCAGTTTCATTCAAGGAAAAAATACTTCTTTATCCTCTTTCTTTTTTTTTTCTTTTTTCTCTGAATTATTGATAAACTCAATTTATATTGATTAAAAACAAGACGACCCTTTCGTGCTGCGTATGTCGCGCTTAGTGTATTCTGCCTCCCCTGGTCTTGCCAGGATTCCCGGAGCAATGGACCGATCCAGTTTTCCGTTTCATTTCTCACCGTAGTTCAAGTCGTTTAAGACGACGCATCACCGCTTTCGAGATTAAGTCGGATCATCAAAAGTTCACCGGAGGAACCCAATCAGGGTAAACACCTTAATTTTCCCGACGATAGACTAAATAGTGGTGGGGGATGTTAATTGCAGGGGATATCTTTGGAGACCGGAAACTGCTATTAAGTCATCGTCATCTTAGTGGTATATGAGCCGGATGGAATGGACCCAATCTTGTAGTCTTTTAATTATGAAACATTTTTTTTAATTTAGAATCCATATATGTCCCTTACACAACAATAGTTTCATGTTTTTTTTTTTGTATTTTTTAAAAACTTTGGTAGTATTATGCTTAAAATGCCCAATTAATACACATATTTTTTTTTTTAATTTATTTTCGAAAAATGTATAAGTTAACTTTATACTTCTTAAGGTTACCAGAAACCATCACTATAATAGAATTTGCATCTCTTGATTGCTGCTTTTGATATATTTATATAAAATATTAATTTTATAGTAATAACATTTTTTGATTTAGATTCGTATCCATTATGTCTCCTATACAGAACTATTTAAAAAAAAAATTTATTAATTGGAAAAGCTTACTAGAATTTTCTGAAATTAACTGAGTAATGCAATTTTTTTTAAATTTAAATTTTGGATCAGTTTTGATAAATAATATAAGTTAACTTTATAAATCTTAAGGTCACCAGAAACCATCACTAAAGTACAATTTTGCATCTCTTGTTTGCCCAATTTGATTTATGTATATAAAATATTAATTTTATTTTAATATTATTTTAGTATAATTTAGAATTTTTTTTCTAATTTCGGGTAACATTTTAAGTGAAAATTAAAATTGAATTATGTATGCATATCAAATATCAATTTTACAGAACTAAAAATTTGTTTAATTTAGAAAAGTATCCATACATGTCTCTCGTACAACAATGTTTTCATGGTTTTTATTTATTTATTATAAAAGTTTGCTATACCTACTTTGTAAAAACTTTCAATGATTTTAAAATATTGTGGAACAGTTTTTGATTGAAAATGTATGTTGAACAACAACTTAAAAACAAATTAAAGTTCAGACATCTTTAGATTACCAGCAACAGTCTCTAAAATTCAATTTTGTTGCTCTCCGTATTTTTTTAATAAATAATATTAACAGAAATCCCTAATGTATCAATGGCTCCATGTTTTTTTAAAAATTATTTATTTATTTGACGCGAAACTGATTAAAGAATTACGCGATTTTTTAATTATTGGACAAGCATGATATACTATGTAAAACGTCAAAAAGTTTTTTTTTTTTTAATTTCGGGGGACATTTTTAGTGAGAGCATAACATAAATTTTATTTATAAATATAAAATATTAATTTTATTGGCTTAAACATTTATTTAATTTAGAATCGTATATATACATACGTGTTCCTTATACAGCAATGGTTTAACTTTTTTATTGTTTGCCAATATGGTTTATCTTGCCAGATATGGTTTGCCTTTTGTTGAAAAAGGCAAAAAAAAATATAACTTAATTCACCTTGAGGAGAATCCATCATCAAGCTATGGTCATTTAAATGTATGTGAGACGGAGTAAAGTCCAATTTTGAAGTTATCAACATTTAATCTCTAATAAAATTTACAGAAGTTCCTAATATAACAATAATTCCATATTTTTATTACAGAACATGCTTAATGTACAGAGTAAATTGGCGTATTTTTTTTTTCTTTTTTAGGGAATATTTTATTAGAAATTATTTTTAATTTTATTTATATATAGTAATAATTAATGTCTACAATTTAAAATGTTTTAAATATGGTCTTGAAAACAAATTAAAGTATCTTAAAAATGAATCTATGCAACTCCCATTGTGAACTAGTTAATTATTCATTTCATTAACCGAACCAGGTAAAATTTTTTTAAAAAATTGTTTAAGTTATATAAAAATAAAAGTTGTGAGCCAAACTTTAGTTTTATGATCTTTCTGATTTTTTTAATTGTATAACTAATAAAGAAATAAAATAAAAGTTGTAAGCAAAACTTAATTTTTTTTTTCAATTTTATTCTTATGTTTTATTTGGCTAAATTAAAATTAAATTTTCAGAGAGAGGCATTATTCAGGGAATTCCAGTTTGTAATTTGCTCTTACATGGAAAATGAATATGAAATTGGAATTCATCGCCGTTAATTAAGAGTAAAAGTCAATCATTTCCAGTTATAATAAATTTACGTCTTCATATTTCTCTAACCGCTAAGTTAAATTTGGTTCCAATACAGAAATGTTAAAACGAATTGAAAAAAAAATGGAAATACTATTTATATACTTGAGTTGGTATAATAAATTAGCTAATAATGAAGCGAAAATTAATATACAATAAAATAATATATGTTCTATAAAAACATGTTTTGAAATAAATATAAAAATGTTTTTGATCCTTCGTAGTTTTGATATTTTATATATTAACTGAATAAATTATATTTAGAAGATTGATGAAATTGAAATAGGGCCAAATATTTGAAGAACAATTATTTCTAATATTTTTTTTTAAAATTTATTACAGAATTTATATTAATAAAAATCCTTGTATTTATTTGGTTGATTTTTTTTGTAATGATTGAAAATGTTTTAATATAGTTCGGTTGCTTTTATATTCATGATAACCAATATGAATTTTCGTATCACTAAATAGAAAACAAAATAATTTGGAAATAAGAAAAGAAAAATTTCAAATAAACCGAAACATTAAAAAAAATGAATTAGAAGAATTTCGTTTTTTTCATTAAATTTAATATTTTTTAATTTATAAAAATAATAATAGTGCTTATTGCGAAAAGAGAAGACTAATTTAATATTTTTCATAATGGGCAAAGTTTATAATTATGTTTAGTTTTTCTATTACATTTATATAAAATACAAATTACAAATATATAAAATACTATCAAAATATAGAGTGAATCAAAATAAAATTGATTTTCAAAATTTGGAGTTTTTTTATATATTTTTTTGATCAATTTTTATATTTTTCATGTTGTTTACTGATAATAGTGTGGTGAGATTTAAAAGAAACCGATTTTGAAAAAACAAACAAATTCATATAAATAAAAGATTTTAAAGTTTATTTTCAAAATGTTCATAGTTTTCTTTAAAAAAAAAATTAACAAAAATACAAATATTTGACCATCAAATTTACTCTATCAAAACCGTATTGAATTTTGTTGAATGAATTGGAGTTCGTATGAACTAAAGAAAAAAATAAAATAAATACAACTAAATTGTAAAATTATTAAAATATATTATGAATGTTGCTGTAATGTTTATACGTATTTCATATGTTAGACTTTTGAATATTGAAATAGTGTTGGGAGGAAAAAAAAGATAAAATGAACTTTTTATATCGTTCATCACCCTACGATTTGAAGTTCTTGTTTTTAATTTTATGTTTAGGAATTTAATTTTTATTTCTAAATAAGTATGTGCTAGTATGATTTGTTGGTACTTGGAAATAGTTCAGGCAATTTCATCCGAATAGTTTAATAACCCTTTATCGAAGTATAACGAGAGAATTTGTTGGGAAAATTGGTAATATTTTCAACTTGGGAGAACCCAGTTTCCATCAGCTATATTAAATTTCGCGAGCCCTATGGTTAAGGAAATTTCACAGGCGGGTTGCTCCCAAGACGTCGGCCACAAAGGGTGAAGCCGAGGGTGCCAAGGGTTTTTGAAGGGCACTGGAGCGTCCCATTTCAGATCTGACAGCGAAGAAAGGCGGAGTCTGGAGTAGGGCTTGTTGGGAAACCTTTGTCTGGAAGAACATCCAGAGCCGTCTCAGGCATTGTTCTAGCTGGATGAGGATTAGTTATTTAAACAAATAGACGGTGGTAGAAAATAGGGATGTTAAAAAAAAATAGGATTGATTATAGATAAAAATTAATTAGTTATCACTACATATTTTAATGCATTAGTGGATCTAAAAGAAGAAGAAGAACCTAAAAGAATTTAGTTTCTAAACTAAAAAAAAAACTGTTATAATTTAATATTTTTTAATTGCCTTGCCAAATTTTTATTACGTTGTAAATCATGAAATAAAAAAAAAAATGTCCTGGTATTTCTGAAATATATATTTTTTAATAACAGAAGGTCCAATATTTTTTAAGATTAGGGAATAAGAAAAAGTAAATATGGGTATTTTTTATATTACTAAATTTCAGCAGATTCTTAATATTTAAATCTTTTAAGCGTTCCTCTGAATTCGCTTGAACCTTTTTTCCACTTATCTGGAGAATAATACACAAAAAACACAGAATAGAAATTTTTCCTGATAAATCTAAGTTATTTATTTTGTTACGAACAAAAGATCCGATCTTTTTTAAGGCTAAATTGAATTTCTTTAGGCAAATTAGGATATTTTTAGATGACTCAATCAGATCAAAAAAGATTCTTCTCAATTCACTTCAAATCATTTACTATGTTTCGGGAAAATAATACTCAAGTAAAACAAAATAGAATTTTTTTCTGATATTTCTAAATTATCTGTTTATTGCAAACAAAAGAATAGATCTTTTTTAGGGCCAAATTGAATTTCTTAAGAAAAAAAATGTAATTTTTATATGAATAAATGTCGGCAGTTAAACTCTTAATACATTTTTAAACTGTCCTCCCAATTCACTTTAAACTATTTGCTGTTTTTATGTAATACACAAACAATACAAAATAGAAATTTTGCAGGTATTTCTAAAATATTTATTTTAAAAAAATTAAGATCCGATCTTCTTCAGGTCTAAAATTCCTGGAATAAGAGTACTCTTAAGATGACCAAATTTGGGAATTCGCTTGAAACTCTTTGCTATGTTTCTGGAGGTTCATACAAAAATTAAAATTTTGCTGGTATTTCTAAAACATCTATTTTTTATAAATAAAAGATCTGCTCTTTTTAGGACCATATTGAATTTCTTTTTAAAAGAAAGTGTATTTTTAGATGGCTAAGTTTGGGCATTCAAATTTTTTAACTTTTTTAATTTGTCCTCTCAATTTGCTTGAATTTGAAATTTTGCCGGTATTTCTAAAATATATATTTTTGCAATTAATAATTCTATCTTCTTTTAGTCCAAAATAATTTTTCAGGGAAAAAAGTATTGTTTAGATGACAAAATTTCAGTAGTCTAATTCTAAATTTATTTTTTTAATTGTCCTCTCAATTTGATTTAAACTATTTGCTATGTTAATAATGGTTTAATAATAATACACAAAGCATCAAATTTTAAATATCTAACATTAAGTGGGTCTGACATGACGTTTTTTTTTTTTTTCATTTTTCCCCAATTGGGGTGGCATTGGTATATTCCATACAGCCACATCTGATTATGATGTTAGTCAGAAGTCTTACTAATTTTGTACCAGAACTTTAATTATTAAAAATAAATTATAAACTATGTTTTTCGTTCATCAATTTTAACACACACTATTCATTATATTTATGGAACCACTCTCTGATGGACTTTGGTAAAAAAGTAAAACAAAATAATAAAGATTTTTGACCGATCCCTTAAAAAAAAAAAAAAAATTGAACTACCGAAATTACACTTTAGTTGTATATACAGATAAATCTCATATATATGTTTTACCAGGATATCAAAAATATTTATATTCATCAAACTTAGAATTTTTCATATCAGGATTATTATATTATATTTTACATATTAGTTTTGCAGGCCAGGGTGGGACCGGAACAAAAAATCAAAAAAAAAATCCTGTGATGTCACAAGCTGTATATCAGGTTTCAAAGATTCACCGGACTTTATTTTAGAACGGAGTCTTAAATAAATAAAATAAAATAAATACATAAAATGAAAACAAAAAAAAAAACTTATGTCAATAATATTAATAAAGGAACAGATCAACAGAGATTGGTAAGATATGACTGTATTAGTTTCATCTCGTAGGGGTTGAGGAATTTAAAAGTAATTTGGTTATTTCGAATATCCTGCCTGCTATGTTATTATCATTTGAAAGATAAATTACAAGAGACAGGAATTCTGGTGGGTAATAATCATTCGATTAAATTTAAGAACACGTAGTGGTTAGAGAAATTTTGAACATTCTAGAAATAATTTTTATTATATCAAATTTAGATTTTTTGCTCATTTTTACCTGCTTTAAGCTATAGTGATGTTTTTTGGCTGTTTGTCTTGTCCAAATATTATTTTTGTACATTTGGATTCATTACTTTCGGATATAGCAATAGGTTTAAGTCCTAAATTCCCGTTTTTTGTTTTTTTGTTCGGTGGTAAGTTTATATGGTCTGGTTTTGTGACCACTTCATGACCGCTTCATCATCCATTCGGAAGGTCGCAAAAACCGCGACCGTGGTGGTAATAAAAGTTTTATTAACGGGCCCGAAGCAACAAAACATGCGTGCGTGGTAAAAAGATTGGTTTGTGGTCTTGAACCCTCCCTCTACGAGTTCAGAAGTAAAACTGCCCCTGCACTTTATCAAGCGGACCAATGAATTTATACTTTTGCCGTAGTTGTTCTTTTAGGTCTAATTGAATTTTGGATATCGCTAACTTCGTCAGAATCATAAAAAAATAATTGTTTTTATAGAGTCCATATTTCCTATTTTACCACCATTGAAAATTGAGAAAGTCGAAGCCCACCTTAAGAAAGAATTAATTTATTTAATTAATAATTAATTTAGATAATCACATCCTCGGCTGTGAGCTAATGAGTTGTTATTTTTGAAAGTGGTTTAAGTCCATTTGGATCTATAAAAAAAAAATTATTCTTTTATATAATTTTAGTGATTATTATATCATAATGAAATTTAAAAGATGTAAAGTGTTGAATCCATCACACTTTGCTAAGTGCTAAGTGTAAAAAAACAAAATAGATTGTTTGTTCATATTATTGAATGAATGAAGCATTTATTATAAAGAGAATTATAAAACATGACGGTTTACAAAAAAACTACTAATATATTCATATTATTAAAATAATTCAAATGCGAATCCTTAAAAATCTTGATTCCTTAAAAGATCGACTTATACCACTTTCAAAGATAACAGGTCAAATATCTAATTGTAAAGACAAAATAAAATATTTTGAATCGCAAGTTCCAATCACTTATATAAAACTCTATCGATTTCGTATTTAGGGTTTTATTATTAATATTGTATTTTTCAATGCTCATTAAAAATACAATTTTCGGATGCAATGATAGATAACCATTTTATGAATAGAATAATAGTCCCATGAAATGTCAAATTCGTTTCTTTTTCATTTTTAAATACATTTATTTTGTTTGTATAATAATAGAAAATTTTGGTATAAATATTAAATTTCAATTTCAAACCTCAACCAATTTTTTAATGTTTTATTTTTATATATGTTGATAATATTCTTGTTTACTAGATTTCGTGACTATCGTACAATCTTGAAAAAGGCGTTATTGCGATAAGCGGGCATGAAATTATAAAATTTAGTGAAATTGTCTATTAACCTCCATAGTAAATTAATTATCGAAACATTGCCTAATTGCTTTATTATTGTCACGATGATTTTTAAAAAATTAGATTTTTTTTATTACTACTTGATTTTTTAAATTAAAAAAAGTTTCAAAACTATTCGGGAAATATTCAAGAAGTCATATCCATTACAATATATTAGTTCAACAGAATTATTATTTTTGTATTTCATTTTTAGGAGTTTTTTTCCCCTTGGTAAACGATATCTAAATGCGCCCTTAAATTTAAATTAAATTTGAATTTAATACTTTTGAAAATTCTTGGTTTTATTTACAATTTCAAAGGTAGATTTGGCTAGCATCGTAGTATATATTTAATAGCAAAGGGAGGATTAGTTTTTTTTTTTTTAAATAAGAACCATTAAAATGACAAATAATTTTTCTTCTTAAAAGTTTTTTATTTTTGTTTTTATGGGAAATAAATTTTAATATTTCTCACAGATTATTGCTTTATCAAATCGTGATAGTATCTAAATTATTAACCTGAATATTTAGTTGTTTGTTAATTATATAAGCGAATTCTATTTTTTTCAAATATATTTGTTTATTATCTCTAGAAAATAAT
Source organism: Arma custos (assembly GCA_037127475.1). Lineage (NCBI taxonomy): Eukaryota > Metazoa > Arthropoda > Insecta > Hemiptera > Pentatomidae > Arma > Arma custos. The sequence continues at coordinate 49,985,290 of CM073763.1, read as the reverse complement.
CTTAGTACTTTTTAATAATAAGTAGGAACATTTTTTTTGCTTGAGGCTTATTGACCTAATTTGGAAAACTGTTAATAATTTAGTTATTGTCATATAAAGACTGTAAATAAACAACAGACAAAACAAAATTTATTAGAGAATCCATTCCAGGAGATAATTGATTATCAATTTGGGTTTACTGATTTTGATTTTGGACGTTTTTCAAAACTGCTTTGAAAAAAATGATACAAAATATATTCTTTTTCAAAGACTAAATTGTTGAGAAAAAAATGTTATGGATGAACAAAAAATTTCCCTTGGTATAAAAATAAATTCGAGTTCTTAGTTTTTGTTTTTTCCCGAAATGTAAACCTTATTTGCACACTTTAATTATTAAATTAAAAATCAAAATAGTCTTAAAACAATATTTTTGGTATTTCAAAAGGTACTTTGGAAAATAGATTAGAATATATTTTGATGTGAAATTCATCACTTTTATAGTTTATTAAATTAAATTATGGTTAATTCAGATTCTTTTGTAGAATTCCTAATTTGATTCTATAATTATTATTGTCCGTTTTGTACTTTAAAGTTTTCAAAAACTGCTATTAAGTTTTGTAATCTTCCTCTAGTAGACCCAGTTCCGTACCTTAATAAATTATTCATGAAAAATTATTATTTATTTATTAGTTTCCAGAGAAACATTTATATTCATGATAAAATAATTTTTCTTTGGCATTTCTAAAGAATAAAATAACTATAAAACAAATTATAGAATATGTACCAATAATTTAAGGAATAAATAATTAAAATTAAAAATTTTCCGCTGCCTTTAAAGTACCATCCACCCACCTTTATTAAAATGTAAATAATTGAAATGTATTGTAAAATACCCATAAAATCCTTTTTTCCCTGTATTACAACTCTCATAAACACATTTAAAATTGAAATTAGTTCCCCAATGCCTAAATATCCTAACAATTATTTAAAGAGAAAATTAATTTAGTTTTGATCTTTTATTTTACTTTATAAACATTTTATTCTGTATGGAATTTCATTTGCCAATTTTTTTTTTGTGTTTTAATGAGCCTATTTCTAGTTTTAGCAACTAATTCCCATAAAATCAGATAAAGTTGTCTTATTGAGGTATTATCAACTCTTTCATTACAGAACAGCTTTTTGTATAAATAAAACAAAAAGTGATTTTTGAATTCCCAGACAAAAATTTTTTTCCTTCTTTCTTATTTTTTTTTTTATTGACCATATCTTTAAATTATTTAAGTTAATAAGGTATTCATATCTGATTACGTAGCTTCATATGTAACTAGAGCTCAGGGGGGATGAAATAAGACCAAAAGTGAATTGGCTTACAAATATTTTTTCCCTGTATGAAATTTGGTTTACCCTCTTGCTGTTTTTTTCTAATTAGCGTAACTTATGGTTTCACCGTTTATCCATATGGGATTGAAAATAAATTGTTTCTTCTGTGTTTTAATATCTCTTTCACCACATAACAGTTTTTGTACCTGGAGCTGGAGTAAATATAAAAGAGTTTTTGTTATTTTGAATGCCCTTACAAAATATTTTTTCTGAATTAATTGTTATTTGATTAGTTAGTTTTTGATGAGCGTATGTTAAAGTTTCACCAATGAATGCCCATCAAATTGTAAAGAAATTGCTTTATTAAGATATTAACGCCTCGTTCATAACATGACAGATTTTTCATTCGTAGTAGAAGGTTATAGAAGCTAAAAATAAAAATAGTTTTTGTTCTTTTGAATTCCCTTTTACCAACATGTTTTTCCTGTTTGAAATTTTATTTGCTTAGTTTGTCTTTATTGAACGTTTCTCATAGTTTCACATTTTAACGCCTAAAAGCGAAAAGTGGTTTTTGAATTCCCTTCCTATTTTTTTCCCGGTATAAAATATTTTTATATTTTTTTTTAATGAGTGTAGCTTAAATTTTTAACACTTATCCACGCGAAATTGAAAAAGAATTGGCTTTATTTATGTATCAACGTCTTTCATTACATATCAGTTTTATTTCTGGAAATTAGAGATAAAAGGAAAGTGAATACCCTAACTAAAATTATCTTTTTGTATGAAATTTTATTTTATTTTTTTTAATGAGCAGTTACACATTTTTTCTGAATTAATTTTTATTTTATTAGTTTTTTTTCCTTTTATCGTATCTTACAGTTTCACTAATCAATAGAATTGGAAATAAGTTATTTTGGTGAGGTTTCTTTCTCTTTCTAATTCCCTCTCGGTCACTTTCATTACATAAGAGATTTTATTGCTGGAGGCTAGGAGTTTTTTTTTTATATTCCCTTACAAAGATTTTTTTCCAGTAATAAATTTTATTTCCTTAATTTTTTTTCATAGAGCGTATCTTATATTTTCATCTTTTATAAATATAATTGAAAACAAGTTGTTTTAGTAAGGCATTCATGTCTTTTTTAATTACAGAAATGTATCTGAGGGGTGAGAAAAAAAAGACCGCTTATTTACCTCTTCCTAAAAGGAGGGTAAATCTCGGGAGATGTTAATTGTGGTGACCTGTTGCGGGGTGTCAGTTGAGTTTAAAAAAAAAAAGAGGGTGAGTTAATGAATAAAAAAAAAGAAGGGTTGGCGCAACAACCTGTGGATTGGACAAGTGTAAAAAATTAAAGTGACTTAGCCGTGTAAGGGTTGAAGGGGGGAATTAGAGCCCCTAATCAGGGGGTGTTGTTTTTATCCAGTCCTCTACAGTCCTCTTCAGTCCGGGGTCTCGACTAATTAAAAACTGACCGACTCCTCTTGGGTCTAGCCAATTTACATTTAACAGGGCGGTCAGCCCGGGCACTCTCAACCTCTCTCATTTAGTCCTAACTTCTCGTCTTCTACATCTAACCCTCTCAGGCCCTGAAAGAACTTCAACGGTTTAGGATAATCCACGGGTCTAAAGGGTCGACTTCAAATGTACTTCACAGCAATTTACAGTAAAAATACAGGGTTAGGGTTGCTACCTATTTGAATTAGGTGGAAAACCACTGAAAGTCTGAAACGTACGAAAACTTTTTTGCTTAGTCAACTTATATTTTTCCTTATTAGAAGGTATTTTTATATTTTTTTTCATTTTTTTCCCTCATTCTTTAAGTTTCATTCCACAAAAAATGGATATTAAATTTGAATATTTTCAGCCAAAGCCCACTAAAAAATAATTTATTTATAATTTAATTGCACATGTTAACTTTTTATTATACTGTCTAAAGCTGCCAAAAAAATCAGGAAAATATTTGTCTCATATTGTACAGATATATTACAGAATGAATTTTCGTTAAATAATTACTTCTTTTTAGGAAATATTGTAGTCACTCCGTATTTCCCCTCCCTCCCCCCCGACTAAGATTAATCTTAATTGATACCGCAATCCATTATTATTTAATGAGTTTTTCAATTTCATTCCTGAAATTTATGTTCATTATCCACTTTGGTTATGAACGTAAAATCCAAGCATTTTTCGACCTCTTTGAAATGATACGGGTCCGTTCCCTTATAAATTTATCATAGACTGTTTTGGAGAAAAAAAGAAATTTTAAAATGCAAATGTTCAAAAATTTCTAATAATTTTATAAAGATTTTTTTTTCAACATTAAACTGATTGGTTTGATTTTTAAAGACTTTTGAAAAGGGTACAGAAATAGAATTCCATTATTATTATCGGATTTGAATTATTTGTGGGAGGAACCACTTCTGTGTCATGTTAAAGTAAAACAAATTCAACGCTGAAAAAAGGGTTGAAAATAAAATTACGTAAAAATGTAGGGAGCGGACATTTTAGAACTTGCCACACTTGTTAAAAACTAAACAAAACTAGCCAAAAACTGAGTTCTTCTGAATAGTATAAGTAACAGATCATATTAACGTTTTTAAAAAAAATTGACAACTGACTTATAAAATTGACTGTTGGTCGTTATATTAAAAAATGACAACAGTATCGATCTAAGTTTTTTTATGAATTTTCTGTAAAAAAAAAAAATCATATTTAATCTTTGGTGCATAAAAATAAACTAAAATCTGAATTTTCTAAAAGCCATTTTTTTAAATATACCTGTCCATTTAAACGATTTGATTTTTAGTCCACTCCAATATCTTTTCTTTTTTTTAAATTTTATGTAACATTTTGGATTATTGGATTTAGGGCTTTGGAAAATATTCAAATGTTGGTAGCTATTTTCTTCCACTTCATTTTCAAAGTTTAAGTTAAAAGCTAGAAAAACATTTTTAGAAACATTACGCACCCATTATGAAAAAGGGAAAAATCGCAGAAGAACAAACTTTTACGAAATTTATTATTCAAAATAATGTACGCTACTAATGTATTAACGCCCGCTGCTGAACTCTGACAGTTCCAATAAATAGGTAATAATGAATTTTTGCCCTTATTTTTCCCCTTTTTTTATTATTATAATCAAATTAATGTAACTTTTGAGTTTTCAGAACGTTTCTCATTGACTAAGATCGATTAAAAAGATCTTAATAAATTTGTATGAATAATTATGTCGAAATTCTGCAATAAATTAATTTATTTCTAATTTTTAGATGATATAATTTAGTCAAGAGAATGAGAAAAATTTTTGAAAAAGTTTTTTTTTTTATTAGAATTCCAGTAATACATGTTTTCTTATATTATTTTTTGGCTAATTCCTATAGATTAAAGATTATTTAACGCTTGTTAACTGTTCACGCTTTCAACCTTTTCAACGTTCACGTAATTGTTAACGCTTTCAAAATTTTTGTTTTAAAAAAATGTGAACATAGATTTGTTTATATCTCTGTTTATTTAAATTTTTTTTATTTTCAGTCAACCCCTAAAGTTACTTTTTTTTTTTAAATTTTATTAAACCCCTTTAAATTTCTACATTTAATAGGAATTTGCAAATATTGAAATGTTGGAAGCTATTTTTTTCCCGAATGGTATTCAAAAATTAAGTTTAAATCATTTCGTTGAACATAGGATTATTCCCCATATAATCTGTTCCACATGCAACAGATTTTATAATTTTATTTCAAACTTTTTGTGAAATTTATAATTCCAATGGTAAATCTGTTATACTGTTTTTTGGATAATTTTATGACCTCAAGACTATTTTATTTCTTATTTATTAATAATAGATAAATATATGTATAATTTATTTTTACAAGTTGCAAGTAGAAAACCCTTGTGGCGAGATAGAAATTGAATGAGAGAGTAAAGGTTGGCCTGGTGCACAATATCCCCATGGAACATGAATTAATTTTCATTTAACATAAATAACCGTGCTGTTTCTAATTTGAATATGTGGCTCTACCGTTGGGCCAAATGAGTTGAGTGTGTGTAGGTTTCCCATAGCTACCTAATAATTAATATATCAACAACCCCTTTCCTTTCAGATTTTCTATATCATTATGCGGTTTTCCAATCAAAACTGGTTTTTCATTTAATTGTCCTCGAGCATTCCATGATTTTCGTTTCTAGAATAATATTTTCTTAATCATTTTCCTGAAATATTAACAGTTTTTTATTAATCAGCAATCAAAGAGTTTGAATTTTGTGACCTTATTTTATAAAATATATTTTCAATGTTATTCCCTTATTTTTGAATAAAAATCTCGTGGATTTATATTCTGAAATTTGGCAATTTTAAAATCTCAACTATTTTATTAATTCTGAAAATTCTTATAATTTTTTTTTTTTTTTTTTTAAACCATGGAGGACTATAGATCTCCTTAAGAATTATTTAAAAGTATTGACTTTCCAGTTTAAAAAATGCAGAAAAGGAAATGATTGAGAATGACACCATAGTGTCGAAACGTTTTGTTTATAAAGAATAAAATAATTGACTGGAAGCAGGGTTTTTTTTTTTCTCGAAGATAAAATTCTGAAAATTTAAATTTATTATTTAATTTTAATTATCTATTTTGTTGTTTAATTGATTTAAATTTATTTGGTCTTCTTAAATAAAATAAAAAATTATGTTTTTCTAGACTATATGGATTTTCTTCCCCCTCTTTTTCCCCAAAATTAAGAAAGCTTAATTTTTTCGTAATCTAGTTTCATTGTATGAGTTTTCCAATTCCCTTCCAAAAATTCCCAAAAGTTATTTCAATCCGAAATTTCTTTTTTTGGAAATATCATTTTGAAATTATTTTATATTTTTTTAAAATCTTATTTTAGAACTTTTGCAATCTCACTCTAGCCTTGTATAGATATAGATTTTATATATATTGTTAATATTGAAGAGTTGATTAGTGACAGTTAAAAAAAAATATAAATTTTAGACTTTTTCTTTTTAATGAATGAAAGGATGATTACACTTTTTGCTATTCTAATTTACCACATTTCGCCCATTCTTATAAAAATATTACAATTTCGAAATTATCTATGTTTGTTTTAATTTTGCTTTTATAATCTAAATTAAAATATTAAAACAATTTCTTCATCATCAACGGTTAATTATATTTAAGAAAGAAATCCAAATTATTGGTCTTTAGATTAGATTATACAGGAATACAATTAAGAACTAATGCAAGGGTTCAGCAATTGGAATGTATTTTTGAGCTTCCTTGGATAATATTATATGGGGCTAAATATTAATATTATGAAATATAATTCTAAAGTTGTCAAACAGCAAATTTTAATATTTACTTTCAAACTATTTTTGTTTAGGGGTGGTATACAATTTTCTTTTCAAAACATGTTCGTGCCATACTTATTAACGAGTTTTTTTATTAATATAAATTATCAGTGCCAGTAAGAACCAATGTAGGATTGTAATAATTGGAATTTATTTGTTAGCTTATTCTGGATAATATTAATTGGGGCTAAAAATTCATATTATCAAATATATTCCAAAGTTGTGAAACAGAAATTTTTTGTCTTGCTACTAAACAGTTTTTGATTAGGGATGATAAACATTTTTTTTAAACTTATGCTCGAGCCTACACTTTATGAATATACTATATGTATAAAGTATATTCATACAAATAAGAACAAACCTAGGAGTTTAATGCAATTTAGTTTTGTGCTTCATCTGGATAATATTATATGATTCTAAATATTCCCTATACGAAATATAGTTACAATGTTATGAAACAACAAATTTTAATCTTGATTCTAAACAGTTTTTGGTAAGTGTTGATAAATAATTTTTATTTTAGCTTTTGCTCGGGGATACACATATTATTATTTTATTTATTAAGGAATAGAAGGAATGTATGTGAAACTGTTGGCTATAAGAATCTTCAGAATTTTGTTTCATTTTTAGGTTTATATTACTGAGATTTTTTTTTTTACTGATACATATGTTTGGTACTTCTTTCTGAACTACTAGTATGTTATAAAGGAATTTTGATAATTTTTATTTTTCTCCCCCCACTAGAATGTACATTAGTATAGGAAAAGAATTTTTAGGATTCTAAACGGTTTTCCATTACAATTTTCATCATGACGTACATCTTAACTTGTACTCTATGATTATAATTGTTTCCTTGTTGTGCAAATACAGATTCCTCCGATAACAAAGCTATTTATCCTGCAGTTTGTTGAGACTAGTTGTTTGTCGAAACTCCGGTCCCCCGAATATCTTGGACCCCAGGCTCTCAGAAACACCCCACTCGTAGATTGGGGTACCATCTCGCCGTGTTTATCTTGTGCCGACTTCAAGTTTCCACTCCAACTCCCTCCCCTATATGAATTTTGATTGTTAGTTTTCCTTAGTCAGGTCTGCCTAATGTTGAAAGTTATAATCGTTTGTGTAGCGCTTTCCTGTTATAACCAGGCTGGGAAATTTAGAAATTTCGAGAAAACCCGGATAGCATAGACCGATTAGGCAAAAAAATTAAGTAGAATTATATATTTAAAATAAAATAAAAAAAACACAATAATTTTTGATTGAATACATTGATGAAATCCAAAACTCAAACAGTCTCTAACCAAGAAATTTTATTTCAACCTACACTTTGGATTTGGATTACAATTTTTCTCAAAACTTACGTCATCATGGATCTATGAATATAATATATTTAAACTACTAAAAAAACTGTTTTTAAAATCATCGTTTTCTTTAATACTCATCAGATGTATTTTGATCAATTTGATTTTATATTTTTTTCTTCTTTTTAAATATATTCTCAATTCAATATAGCCCCTGAATATAAAAATGAGATTGGCATTATTTTAATAATTAACAAAAAATGTTTTTCTTTGTAATCGGATGTTTTTTCCTGATATAATAAATTATTGAATATAATTATGTCTAGGCCAAAAGATCAGATAATATAATAACTATAAATTTGATTTTATATTTGAATTCCAAAAATATTTTTCCCTTTTTTCAGTTTTGAACTCTGAGTAGCTCTTTTAAACGTAATTCTATATTTTAGTTACTTTTAATCTAAAAAAATGAATTTTTATTTATTTTATTTTTTTAATACAAATTTATATCTTATAATTTGTTCAGGGTTTGCTGTACCTATTTAAAATAGAAAATAAGCGTTTTCAAAATCACCATTTTTAAAATATTGTGATTTTTGAGGCTTTGATTTTAACTTCTGATGATAGATTTTTTTTTTTTTTATGAAAAATTATTTATGAAATTCAAGACATTAATTTTGGTCTGTAAGTTGATGCTTTTATATATAATAAAGTATAGAATAATATGTCATCTATGTCAAAAGACTAATTTCATAATTTTTCTAAGGCTTGATTTTATTTATAAAACTGTAGAGATCATCGTCAATTTTTTTCAAATTTAACACTGAGAGTTTAATTTGAAACTTAATTATGAATATCAGTACCCTTTAACCTAGAAATTGAATTTGGATTGCTTTTTTTAAAAAAAATTAAATTTTATAATTGGGACAGATATTAATTTAAATTAAAACAGTAAATAAATATTTTCAGAGCCAATATTCCTTTTCAATATTCGTTATTTATTTTTGGATATACTAGGCTTTTTTTTCTCCTTAACTTTAAATATATTTCTCTATGCGATTTCGTATCTGGGAATAAAAATGAGATTGAGGGTATTTTTTTAATTAAAAATATTATTTTTGGTATTTAATGGAATTTTTTTACTATAATAAAAAATAAGTATGATTCTATCAAGGTCAGAAAATCAGAAGGTTTGATTGCATGTCTAAATCCTAAAATTCATTACTTGATATTTTCAATTTTGAGTTCTCACCCTCTTCAAAAAGTAATTGAAACTATTAGTACACTTTAACCCAAAAATTCAATATCCACTGTGTTTGCGAAAAAATCATATAATGCTGTCAGATACTGATTGTATTTAAAGTAAATAATAACTTATTTCAGACTTTTTTTTTATTTTAACAGTGCCCTTTTCTATTAAATTTTTAAATTTCACCCTCTTCCAAATTAATTCTAATTTTTGATTTCTCTGAATTTAGAAGTTGATTTTTTTTTTAAATTTTAAGTTGCATAATTTGATCAAAAATTGCTTTTATTGAAGATTTGGATTTTTGCCACCAGCTAACCAAGATTTGATTTTATTATAAGTTTAAAAGTGAATTTTTCCATTTTTTTTTCACCTCTTTAGTATTATTAACATTAGTACTCATACCCATAAATTCAATTTAGATATTTTTTTAATCAAATTTTTCTCACCATGTCTCTCCTAAATTTTGAAATATTTTAGAAATTAAAACAAAAAAATATAAATTATTTTTTAGTGAACGCTAAAATTCTTTTTTTTTTTTTAATTTGGGAATCGTGTCTAGATAGAATATTTTTTATTTTAGATATATTAAAATTTTTAAATAGTTGAAAATGGATATATAGATTCAGAAAACGCTTTCGATTTTGATAAATTCAATTTCGATGTTTTTAAAAAATTAAAATCGCATAATTTGGTGAGAGAATGGGCATTTTTAAAATGAAATTATTCCTCACCTCGACCCTTCCCAATTTTCAAATGTTTTATATTAATATTATTTATTGAACAATATTGTCTGAACTGTAATCCTTTTGAGTAAGCTGAAACTCTTTTATAATTCTGGTTTTTAATTCGGGAATAAATTGTGTCAAAATAGGATACTTATTATTCCAGACGTATTGAGATTTTTATGTTTGAAAGGGGGGCTATAGATTTAGAAAATGCTTTTGATTTCCATAAATTAATTTTCAATATACCTTTTTAAAATTTAAATCATATAAAATTGGTCAAATTTTGGCTGTATTAAAAATCAAATTATTCCTTACTTCATTCCTACCAATTTTTCAAATACTGTATTCATAAGATAAAAAAAAGATACATTTATTCCGAAATATTGTCTAAAATTTATTAGTCTCTAAAGTTCTTTTATAATTGTGTTATTTATTTTGGGAATCGTGTCTTGATAGAATATTTTTTATTTTAGTTATATTAAAATTTTTATGTATTTGAAAATGGAGATGAAGATTCAGAAAACACTTTTGATTTTGATAAATTCATTTTCGATGTTTTTAAAAAATATTAAATCTTATATTTAGTCCGAGAATAAATATAATCGCTTTGCCCCTTTCAATATTCTATATAAACTATTAAAAAATTAAATTTATTCATTCCTAAATATTGCCTGATATAGAACCCCTAGGATATTCTGATTTCAAATACACTGAAATTGTTATGTAGTTGAAAAAGAGAATTTTAAATATCACCGTCTTCCAAATTAATTTCTAAATCTTAATTTCCCTGAACTCAGAAATCTAAATTTTTAATCTAAAATCTAAAAGTTTAATCAGATAATGGTTTTATTTAAAATAATTATTTTTCAGAAATTCTGTGTCTATATAGGAAACTTTTTACTTCAGATACCCTGAAATTATTATATAGTTAAAAAATGCTTTTGATTATGATTATTTTCGTAATATTCGGGATATTGTTGAACCTACCCTTTGTGTACCTTGTCATTGTAAAATGGTTCTAATATCGAGTGGAAGGCGGAAGAGAGGTCTTTTGAGCCGTTCCGCTTTCATCTCTGCCTAGGAGGTAACTACTTCCTCAGGCACTTTGAGCGGTGATTAGGAGGCTCGGATAATGAGCTAGCGGATGTCTTGAGGAGAAGGCGATGAGCTCCAAGTTCCAGGCCCTTTGTGCCCTGAAGAAACAGCGCTCGATACCCAAGGCCGAAGGGACTAGAAGAAGGGCCGAGGCTATTAGTCAAAAGATTGGGGCTGCCTGCGAAGGGAGCTAAGAAAATTACATCCCTTAGAGCTTTTAATAAATGGGCGCTGCGCAGCCGCCTTATCGCCAAGGGAGGCAAAAAGCCACCCTTTGTTATTAATGGTGCCTACAGATTCCTATAAATGACTTGTTTATATCGCGATAAACAACTTAGTGGGGACTTAGTTCCGTAACTTGAATTTGCCTCGGTAACCATTTTATAGTACTATACCCAGAAAATTATATACCTCATACTATCAATTCTAAAAAAAAAAAAAAATCCAGCAGAAGTATATAAGATACAAAGAAATTTTATTAATTTTTTTTTAAACAATATATGTACATGTTTTACATATATATTATTTATTTTTGTTAATAGTTAATAATGTCTTTTTTTTTTACTTATTAATTGTGCCCAGAGATTCGAATAAATGACTTGTTTATATCGCGATAAACAACTTAGTGGGGCTTTAGTTTCCTAACTTGAATATGCTTGGGTTGTCAATTCATTATATTTATAAATCAGATCATTCCTCCAATTATATAAAAAAAAAACAGAACAAATTAAAAAAAAAATCCTTCAGAAATAAGGAAGGTACCAAGATTTTTTTTCCAAACTATATATTAACTTCATCTAATGTGACAACGAATTCGGAGGCTTCAATGCATACATTAATTATTTATATATTTTGTTATTAAGGGGTTAGTTCCAATTCCAAAAATAAGTTTTTGAAAAATTTTAATGAACACTTATTTTTTGGGGGGATTCTCCAAATTTTTACAACTGCAGAAGATTGATAATTTCTTTGGCATAGAAAAAATTCGAACAAAAAAAAAATATCTAGCGAAATTACAGAAGATACGAAGAAATTTTCTCAATGTTTTCGGAACTATATTAACGTAACATTTATTTCATATACCGTGCCAACATAGTCGGAAGCTTCAGTGCATAATTTAATGTTATAAGAGAAATACATATCTTAGTGGGACCTTAGTGCCAGAAAAAAAAAATACATCAAACCAAACAAAAAAATTATTAAAAGAAAATAAATTTAGTATTTCGTAATAGCATAAATATATAAAAAGTTTTTTAAGAATTTTACTGAACACTTATTGAATATTTTTTTTCTTATGATTCTCCGAAAATTGGAAAATTTTAAAAATGTAGAAGATTCGTAATTTGTCGTAATATTAGAAAATGCTAAAAAAAAAAAAAAAAAAAAAAATAACCTTAACCAAAAAAACATCAGAAGTACAAAAGAAATTTTATCACTTTTTTCAAAACTATATTTACATTTATATAAAAAAACAAAAAAAAGTCGAAATAAATAAACAAAAGTAAAAGAAAAAAATAAATTTAATATATTTTAATTACAGAAATAAAAACATTTTGAAGAATTTTCCTGAGCACTTAATAAATAACAAAATTAATTCATTTTTCTTGTAATTTATTGGAAGTTAAAATTTTTTTAAACTTTAGAAGATTTATGAATTTATTACCTTCATGTATTTCTGATTAGATAAAAATAAATAAACAAAATAAAGTGAACTTGAAAATTATTAATTTTGTTACAAACTAAAAAAAGGAAAGAAAACTTATTGGATGACGTTGCTTTGAATTGGAAATGACTTTTTTTATATATGAATAGTTAATGCTGTCTTATTCTTTTTTAAATTTTGCATCGTACGGATTCCTATAAACAAAAAATTCGGTTCCAGTTCTAAAAAAGTAAAAAAAAAAAAAAAAATTCGAACACAATAAAATAAAATAAACTACAAAATATATTTAGATTTCTTCTCAATATTAACTTCCTTTGACCCTGTAAATAAATTTAGATATTTGGATATTTTTTATTTCAGGTATGTTTAGATTTGGTTCGTTTTTGTGGAGAAATAACAAAATTAACTTAGTATATTGTCAGGACAGAATCACCATAGTGGTTCAATATTGTGTTATAAACTCCTACAATTTTAGAACGATAAATTTAACTGATTTTTTTCTTTGGTTTATATGAATCTATTTACATATCTTTATCATTCATTTTTCTAAAGAGTTTGTTTGAAAGTATAAAATATATATAAGACGCGCAGACATGCCCCTCCTAGAAATTTCTTTTCCCATTACATATATAATTTCCTTCCGAAATACTTTTTTTCAACATATTAGCTTTGTATATGTGGATTATGAATGTAATTATACATTCTGGCATTGTTTTTAGCCCCACCACTATTTCTTGTTTTGTTTATCTATTTTTTGTTTTTCTAATTGAATTTATAGTACATCGAAATCGGTTGTTTTTTTTTTGTGATCAGTTATATTAGAGTTTTTTTTTGGTTTTGACTTCAAAAAATTTAGATACGTTCTCGCCAAAAATATAAAAATACATAAATAAGCATTCGTGACCCCTTCTCTTTTTAATAAATAATTTAAACTATGATGATTTGAATTCTTCTTACTACAATATTAATATTAGTAAATTATAAACATATTGCTTTTATGGAGGACATATTTACTAATCTCATTGTATTTTTTTTAATTACCCTTAAAACACCTTTCTAAGTAATATCAAAGCAAATATATTGTAAAAGTAGGTGTTTTTTTTCCAGTGAACATATTTTTGATACAGTAGTTACACTTAAAAGTGCCAACACATATCGATTAAATTGGTTAATAATTTTAATATAAATAATCTGCTTATAACAGAAATACATAAAATGTTTTTGAAGAATTTTACTGTATACTTCATAATTATATTTTTTACAATTATTTACTTTTGTTTAATTTTTTAAATTTCAATTAATTTCTCAAAACTATAGAAGGTATCTTTTCTTATTTTTATGTATTCCTGTTTTATAGCAATGTAACGTGTTTTAATAAATTTACCAATATACAATGAAGTTACAGTTGTTAAGTTTAAGTGGTTCAATTTCTTTCTTCATAAAAAATCCTTATACGCCTTGAAGATGTTTTTCTATGGTGTAGATCGCCTTAATGAAGTTGTCCTAGTATGGTTGTTGAGTTAATCTATTTTCTGATTATGCTGCTAATGCTATTTTTTTTCCAATGACCAAAATAAATTTGTGGTTTATGGCTCCCGAAAGCTGTCATCGTATCAGAAATAATTTTTTTCCTTTTCTAAAATAAATTTGGAAACGATTATACCATGGTCTGTGATTCCAGATTATATGGTTTGATATTCTTCTTTAAATATATTTTTCTTATTGAAATGCGATGCTTTGGAGTCATACTTGAGAGTCTCTAGAAGATGTTATTACTTTGATGATATAAGTCATGAGCAGACTTTAACGGATGAGTGGATAGGCCGGGCACATGTTGGAACCCGCTTGGCGGGAGTTGGTTGGTCTTCTCCCGCCAGTTGTACCCGCTTCCTTCCTCCTGAAATCAAAACATTGTTTATGAATTAGTATATTTGTAAATTATTTTAAAACATATTAAACCATAAATTAAAACATATTATACAATAGGTATTTCGTGTTTATAAGAAAAAAAAATTCAAACTACATTTGAAATATAATATGAATACGAGTATTTTACAAACTACATTCAACTACTCTTTTTGGCTCATCAATGTATCTATTTTTATAATTGTCGTTTATTCTTAATTTGTTTTGTTTAAATTTTAATATTCTAATTTTATTCGTTTTAAATTGCAATGTTCAGTCCTATTTTACTTACTACTACTGAATATTGATTATCGATTATTGTCATATGTGCATTTATTTTCCTAAGCTTTAAGCATATCAGCAGGTATAATCATTTATATTTATTAACAAAAAAGAAGCTAAAACATTGCTAGTATTTCGTTATTTATTCCTCTTATAAATTTTCATATTAACTGTATCGACTAAATCCCTTATTAAAAAAATGAGAAGTGGGCCTAATTCCTCTTTCTTATTTTATTTCCACTATTTTTAATGTATATCATATAATCGCCCCGTATTGTTTTAAAAAATTTACAATTAATTCTAATATAATTTCGTGAAGATGAATAAGTTTTCTTATAAAGTTGTTTACTTAGAGAAAGAAATTTGTCTAAAGAAATATTTAGACTAAATATATTTATTTATATTTATTAATATTTATTAATTAAATAATAAAATTAAGTATGTTTTATTTGTTTGTCAAGCTGTGACTTTACTGTATTTAATTATAATAAATATTTAGATCTAACTACCTCCGACTGATTTAATTTTAACATTGTTTCCGAGGCAAAATAATTCTAGTCATCTCGTTTGCTCAGTTCCTATTCTATTTCTTATTTTAAGTAAACAAAACAAAACAAATATATATAGAAGTATACGGCTGATAAGTCCAACTTTCTTTAAAATGATATCATTTACTTAAGGATTTACTTAAGTACTTAAAGAACCGAAATCGTGTTATTTCACTAATGAATAGAGGGCCAAGACAGGCTTTGGCTTGAAAAGGATTTATTACTTATATTACAACTCCATTCCAAACCAAAAACTGCAAAAACGAAACGATTTTGAGTTATCTATCTGTGGTCTCAATTAGAGTTTACCACTTATACATCATAGATGCAGATCTATGGTTCCGAATCTTCAAAAGAAATTCGTTATTTCAATAAATCTTATACAAACTTTCATAACACCCGCATGCGTTATAAACACGTCGTTTTGCTTGAAATTTGCGTTGTATCAATTCAATAATTTGTAATATGAGAATGGATGACATCGCTTTTGCTAATACCAGGCTAGAAAGTGGCCTTATATTAACGTTCCTAAGATGTAGGAAGCTTTTCGCCATGTTACTATATATTTCAGCTTTACGCCCCAATGAAATATGGACCGCGCAGGGATGAACAACACTGTGCAAACTGATCTAAATATTTACCCCGCTTCGCGCCACTGCTGAATCGCCATTCCATTCTTCCGTTTAATCGGCGAACGGATCGCAATTAATTCGCTTTGTGCCGCGGGATCGCCCCTGATTGAGTTTATTTATTCCGGCTCCGGAGCGTGAAAGGGCAAATCCGAACGTGCAAGGCTCGGCCAATCAGCGCCGACAGAGGCCTCATCAGGCTTTGCAACAAGTGCAATCAGCTTGCACTTGCACCGGCTTTTCTCCTCGCTGCAATTCGTCACTCCCTTGTCCACCTCCGCTGTTAATTTTGATTGGGTTTCATGATCAAATAGGATCGCAGGAGTTCCGGATCAGCATCTGTACCAATCAGCCTCTTCAGCTCTTGTTGACAAATGGCCATTCAATGCTAGCTCTACGCTGAATCCTCTGGCGTTTTTCCATGGAGGGGCCAATTCTTCTCATACCATGGATCACATCATAATAATTTATATATACTATTATTATTAGTCTTTTATACTATATTTGTACCTGCGCAGTATAGCATCTAGCAAGTTCGATCTCAATGCTTTGTTTTTATCCTCGATTAACAGGAAAATTAAACTTTCGAACTAATTTATCTTTTTTAAGCACTTTTCTAGGTCATTGTCTTTTTAATCTGCTCATAGGAAATCCAGGTATCGGACAGTAGGATTTTGATAGATATAAAGAACCTTAGGATTTTGGTGATGTGTTGATGTATGTTTGAGGATATGATGTATCGTTTTTGAATGGGAAAGTTCATGTTGTTGTGTATAGTGTGATTCAAAATCAACCAAGGTGCAATCACAATTTTGCTTTGAGTTTTAGATTGCGTTATTTTTAGTATATGGATTGTTTAACTTAACCCCACTGTTCTGCTCCATGTGTTCAAAGGGGATCGTATAATAGTTTTGTAGATTAGTATTTTGATTCCTAAGTCAAGAAACTGAGAGGAGGGTGATTTAGTGGTAGAGCGCTGAATTGCAGTGCCGATAGTCCAGAGTTCAAGTGCGGCACTGGCTGATAACAATTGCTGATAACAATTGATGGATCTGTAGGATCTGCAGACCCTCCTGGGGCTTACTCAGCCTCTGTAAAGTTATATTAATAGGCAGAAATACTTGGCGGTTGATCACGGACAAATGACTTCCCTGCACAACCGTTTTCCTAAAAACAGTACAGTCTCTTCTACGCACTGATCCCGAAGACTCTTTATGGGCCCTGGTGTTACATTTTTTTTTTTAATATAGTCTGAATTTATTTTTCTTCTCAATACCCCAAAATTTTCATAAATAATCTCAATATCTCTCAATTATTTCTTTTGATAATGGGGTTGATGTAGACTCTACAGGTCTCGAAATAAACTGATGCCCCGACCAAACTACCGCATAGCTGCTTCGGTACGACCGCATATCCACAACCCTCCTCAACCTTCTCTAGATTAATAATATCCTAGCTTTTCCGCCACATTTGTCTCACATATGATTTTCTATAAGCCGTTTTTCTTCTTTTAATAGTTTTCATACCCTTTCTGTTGATGTATATTTTTTATTTATTTTATATTATATTAATAATATATTTTTTTTAATTTTAGATTAATTCATGAAACCTTATTAACGTACAGTTGAAATGCAACATCTCTTGAATCGCTCATTCTTTTGCATTGTCATATTTATTTTAGTTAACCAGAAGTTAACCAGAACTTGCACTTAATTGGATTATCTGTTTTATTACCAAAAATGTATCGAAGATGAATAATAAAAATATATATAAATATTGTTTGTCAATTTTTTTAATTATGGTTATCTATAGGACCTTATTAATTTATTAGTTATGTCTCTCTAAATTGCATATTTGTAATCGTTATAATTATTATTTTCTTTATTCACTTGCGATTCAGTAGGCCTCTTCTGTTTTACCAAAAACGTATCAACAATGAACAATAAAAAATAAATTTACATTTCCTTTCGATTCATGATTGAATTTGGCGCTCTAAGCGTATCAATTTATTTTAATGTGTTTGAGTAACTAGAGACCAATGTTTGAATTTTCAGCTGGCTTAAAAATTTCTAAAGTTCTATCTAGTGGTAAATTTGGGAAACACGATTCCGTAATTTTTCTCATATCTCATCCATTGTTTGAAAGTTGTATAGACATCAATGGTATATAACTGTACGGATTATTTTTATGTTATATATTTATTTATTTACTAGTTTATTTTAATTTTACTTGAAGGCTGTTTGCATACTTTTTTTTTTACTATAACTACTGTAGAGGTATTTGAATAATCTTGAAGATCCCTAAAGTAGATCATAATTTCTTTATTTTGCGTTCCATCTCCCAAATTGGAGGTTATCCTCTCCTTTCTCCATCCACCTCGGAATCGTCTTGCCCCAGTTAGGGCAGACGAATCGGCCGCTAAACTTTAATAACTTGCGATTTTAGAGCCCTTGGAAGGGTTCAATAAAACCCTCAGCGTTATTAATTCTCCTCATTTAATGCCTAGTTTCCTTCCCAAGCAGTTAACTATAACTGCGGGAGGATGCTGTACAAGTTTCAGAGTCACTGCAATACAGTATTTAGTACCTGTACTTAAACGGTATCTTCACTACTTTCTGGTGAGATATTTTCCATTTTCCATCTTTCATGGGATATCTTGATAATTAATAAGTATAAAATTAATAATTCTGGTAACAATTCTTATTTCTGCAAGGACTAAGATATGCCAGAATAGTGTATGTAGGAACTCGAGGGCAAAAAAAAAAATTGTTATAAAATTTTCGGAAAATAATCACAAACGAATTGGGGTCACCTATGGTGTAGTGGTTAGCATTTGAATTTTCTATGCTCGAGGTCGAAAGTTCGCAGCTTTGCGTTTGGCCTTAGAATTTTTAAAAGGGAGTAAAAAAAATCCATAGTTGTGCCGTCCTTCGGGAAGGACGTAAAAATGGATTCCTGCGCCTGTGCAATGTTAAAGATTCCTATCTTAATTATACCTGGATAGGCAAAATTTAGGAATTCGATGGATGAGGTTCCACCAATAATAAATTTTAATCTGACCATCGAATTTTTGTTGTTAATGATTTTTTTTATTTACTTATAGATTGCCTCCTATACTAACAACTACTGTTCTGTTGCAATAGTGATGTCGGTTTATTTTTTACAAAAGAGGATAAGTTATTAGGAGTGAATAAGTTAAAAATAATCAGTAAATAGGGCCGAGCCCCAAAATATTTGTTAAAATAATTTAGGATCTTTCATACAAATCATAATAAAGAATAAAAGAATTTTTCCAGTTTTCAAGAAGTTCGTGTTTTTTCGCGATCGATGATTTTAATATTTATGCATAATAATATTTGGATAATAAAATTACATAATGTTGGTGACATTTTGCGTTTCATGTCTCGTTTGGAGATACGTAATGTGTGTAGTGTTGCGTAAGCTATTGTACTTATGTGGTTTGGGTGTTTGGCTTGCGAACCAACCACAAGGAAGAGTTCTTGTAAAACCACGGTATTGTAGAACATCGTTTCATCGTTTGTTGAAATTTAAAAATAATTAAGTTGTTAATATAATATATTATTATATTCTCGACTTTTTAATCTATATTTAGAATCCTATGCTAATTTTTTTATTTCACTTTTTTTACCCTTGTTTCTTTTTCAACCGATCAACGGAATGTGGAGCGATATCTCATAACCCAGACTGACCAAGGAAGCCCCAGACTACCCTATATTGAATGATCCCCGAACCAGATTCTTATTAGATGCCAGAGGGCCGAGGGATAAAGGGCTCTATTAAATAGGGCAGAAATATCCTCTCCTATATTGCGCCCTAGCGAGGGGCCCTTATTAAAGTCACCTCCTGTCTTGGATAACAACCCCGTTGTGTTCAATTTCCTCTTTGTCTTAAGTAAATAACTAGAAATATATATTTTTTTAATTAGTTCCGTCATATACAGATTAATTCATTAACTTGTGGAAGAAACATTACATATATTAAAAAAACTGTACCAATAAAACCCATGGACGGTCTTGGGCTTAGTACGTAGTAGAGACTTTACTGTTTCTAGAATAACGGGTATGCAGAAAAGTGATTTGTCCAAGATAACGCTTAACTACCAGATTTTCTCTCTATTAGAGATTTTTTATTTTATATATAGGTAAACATTGACTTACTACACCATCGCCAAACGTCTGTGGCAGAAAACTATTCATAGTCTCACCATGTTAAATTAAAGAAAAATAGACTAAACTGTGCCGCTGTAACCCATGAAGAATGTTGGTATGAGTTTATGGTAGAGACTGTACTGTTTCCAGGACAACAGTTGTGCAGGTAGGTAATTTGTTCAATATCACGTTTAACCGCCTAATTTTTTCTCTTATCAAGACTACCAGTGGGTACTCTTGACTTACTCGGGTACTCTTACTTGAGAACTAAGCTTCTGTATAATGTTATAAAGGGTGAGTGAGGCCCAGAATTTTTCCAGATCCCCTGGGTAATAAAATAAGATAATTTGCCACAACTAGATCTGAACCCGTGACATGAAAACATTAGACTATAGTTTTATATCTTTCTTACAGACATCGACCTTTTGCACTTTAACTTTTCAAAAGTGTAAAGTATAAACATTGAAAAACATATAAATCAAAATATATACCTACACAATATAATTCGTCAGATAATATTTTTTTAAATTATTAAAAGAAAGACAAATATATATTCGACACCTAACTCGATCATTATTCAAAAATTTATCAGATATAATATATAATCTGATAAGGGTTGTTGCTGGGAGGGGGTCGGAATTAGCCAGAGAACCGTTTATTAGGTCTGAGGCGCGCCCCCTCCCCGAATTTAATTTAATGTATAAAATATGATCCTCGCGACGAAGAGCTACACGGCCAAGTTTTGAAGTTAGCCCCTTCAACTTGCTCCCGGTAATATTAATTAATTTTAAACTTGAGGTGGTGGAGGGGGTTAGGCGCTGTAGAGAGCAAAGAGCTACTGAATTATGAAAGACAAAACCTGGCAATAAGGGTTCCCGGTATTCTTCGCCGAGAATCGACAATGCCTAGGGATACGGCAAATAATCCTGGAGTTCCTCAAGAGGTTGCTCTGGGCTCCCTTCTCTGTATGTTATGTAAATTTAATTCGAGCCTGAGTCAGCTCAGCACTTCTTGAAATTGAAGTTTGTAATCCATGAACTTATTATATAAGCCCAGCTTTCTTGAAACTTTAAACTAGTATATTTTAATACCATTAATAAATTTAATATATTCAATGCAATTATGTGAATATTTCGTGTCATTTTCCATGTGTTTTTAGTAAATGCTCATATACGTAATTTCTTATTATTTCTTCTAGTTTCATTTTTTACGTTTAATATACCAATGGGATATTAAACAATTTTTTTTCATATTCGACTGACTTGATAAATCGGAAAAATGGGAGAATAAATTATAGCCATCCGAAAAATAATACCTATCGTTAATAAATGGTAGAGACTGTGTCTTTGCTGGACGGTTGTGAAGGAAAGGGGTTTGTCTATATCTCCTCCAATTAAGGGTACCCACTTTATAGAGGCTATTTGAGCTACTTTGGATCCCACAGGTTTCTTCCCACATTGCCAGATTTTCAGCATAGAAACTCAGCTCTCTATCCATTGAGGCGCCCCTTACCCAAATATTTATATATTATTCCAAATAACGTTTCAGTGTATATTTGATAATTTTAAAAAATTCACATTTCCCTTAATTGCATTCTTTTTCCACATTAAAGCTCCCGATTATTTGTATTTTTGGAGAATATTAAAAAGAAAACGAATGAAAAGTTAAAACTTGTTGTGACTCAATTCTGCAAGCTAGAACTGATACCAACATTAGTTTTTGTTATCTATTATTTATAAAAATGATTTTTTTTTAATTATTGAGTTCACTTGTACGCTATTAACAACATATAAACGGTATTATACCCCCACTGAAACTTACAGATAATTTTTACACACAGAAGTGAATCGATTTTACGATTTTCTTTTATAAGTAATAAATTGTATCATTGAACCGACTCTTTGTTGACGCATATTTTAGTGTTAACCGGATACTTGTTCAATAAATACATTGGTTGGAAATCATCCCTAAATATTTTTTTTTCTCTATGTATTGTTCTTTTTCATAATTTCCTTTTAACTTTAAACAAATTCTTCACCACCCAGAGGGTGGAAGCTAAAGTTGGCCGTTCTACTTAGATGAAGAATTAGAGACAAGACCTGGCCGGAGGGTTGTTAGTGACGTGTTAATCCCCGGAGGAACTAAGACAACCCTTGCATATTTTATAGCTCCCACCCCCCACCCTCGGCCAAGGAGAAGAAAAGGCAGGAACCACGCCCTTCCCGCCATTTCTTCCCCACTCCCTGGCCCTTCCCTCCAATTTACTTTCCTTTGGGAGGGCTCGGTCAGATAAGCCTCCTGTCCCAAGTTCTCTCGAGGACAATGCTAGGCTTCCCAGCTTCACTTTTCTTCTATGGTTACTTCTATCTTGCACAACCGTCAGTCATCCCTTTCCGGTGGCTAATGAAGAAAATGTCGGAACAAATGAGCTCACGCAATATTCAGTGAACGAATGAAGAAAGATAGAGAAAAAGAAAAAAAAACTAGCAAAAAGGCATTTGTTTGAATCTAGATTTCTACGAACAATAAACTATTTATATGCAATCTTAACTTAATCTTGATAGATAAAGTAAAAAAATGTACTACTTCCACTCATGAAGTGTCATGGATTAGTACATATTAGAGCTTCAACTGTTTCATGGACAACGGTCGTGCAGGAGGTGATTTGTCCGTGATCAAGTTCAACCTTTGGAAATACTGCCACTTCAATTATGCTTAAGTAATCAGCATATCTGTAATTTAAAATTAAATCCTTGAAGATAATCAATAGTTTTAAATATTCTTCTTTTTTTCTGACAAAACTAATGAAACTCTAATTGATTAAGTATAATTTACCTTACCGGATTAAATCCTTGTAATATATATTTTAGAATGTATTTATCCGTCGATATTAAATATCTATGCCCCGGAGGTAAAAGACTCCATTTCTTACCTCTAATATTATCTGTTTTGTGAACATGGTGTGTCCTTTACCTCTAACAGACAGGTATCATTAAATTATTTTCGAATTTAATTCATACAAATTTATTAAATGATGCATAATACTGATAAGATTAAACGCTTAAAAGATTCTTATCCATCTTTTATAACATCGTACCCTCACGTGCCACACAATTGCCTGACATTGCTTCTAAATTGATTCCCAATAACCCACCATGTCCTATGAATACACTGAGAAAAAAAAAACTAGGTATATCCTATTTTGTCTCTATCTTTGTAAAGCAAGGAATAAATAAAAATTGTTTAAATTTGGTTCTTGCCTCTTTGGCATTTAAAATAATCCGATATTAATTAATTTAATATTAAGCCTAAACAATAAAACAAGTAAATACAATGACATGGATAAAGGCAAGTAGAGAAAGTGACTAGTGGTAGTACATAATTACAATATTATTAGTAGTAATACATATTATTTACTTTCATAAATAAACGTTAATTAGCTATACTTTTACTAAGCAGAAATCACTATTGCCAGCAGTTGGGGATCATATCGGTTAGCCTTGTCTTACTATGGCACGTTGATCCACGGATTGTTGAAGAACTTGCTGTTTGATGTTGAACCATTCAACGTACCTTAAATTCAATCCTTTCCGTTTTGAACCATCCGGCAATCACTGATAACTATGGTTGACATTGTGCCTCAACGTGCAACTGTCCACGAGTCATTTGCATACAGTGTAGGACCGGTCACTCCACAAAAAGAACCAGTTTTTTTCTTATTGGTTATTCCACCGGGAGGCATATACACTAGGGTGAATAATCATTATATTTTTTTCATATGTTAATTTCTACATTAATATGTAATGATTCTGTCCTGATACGATAGCGAGGTCTATAAACAGAACTGGAGCATCGCCATGAAGTATTCATCGAATTTATTAATAATAATTATTCCTCTACCGTCGGATATCAGGGAGTAATAAAAGTTAATTGAGCTGAATATCAGAGCTGAAACCCGATAATAATAAATTTCTTCAACGAAAACTTTGATTTTTTCTATCTTTTTATTTTTCTTGTTGAAGAGAGTGTTATAAATTTCAGAAAATGGTTTAGTTGTTATTATTCATTTTTGTTCAATTAATAAAATTAAAATTAGTTGAATATGAACTACACGATTCGCCATTCGGTGATCCCACAAGGAACAATGATGGTAATCATTGCAATATTAAATGTAATTACATACATCTTCACATGTTTATTTGTATTCCAAAAAATTGAGTTTTCTTATTAGTATAACATGGAAGGTCTGTGGGTTCTTTAAACAAATAATCAATTATGGCACGTTTAACGGAGGTCCCGAGCCTGTAAGATCTTTAAAAATCCCTATCCTAAAAAACCTGGGTAGGCAAAATTTAGGGCTCCCACAGTAGCATCGTCCGATTAGCCATAGCAGCATAAAGTGACGTTAAATGAACAAACAACATCAATTACGGCATCTCACATATTTCATTTGTTATTTACAATAAATTGTACATTATCAATGGTTAACTACAGTTATTTTAAAGTAAACTAAAACTCTGACTAAAAATAAAATTGATTTTTTATATATTTAAAGTTGAAATAGTATTATAGCGGCTTATTATTATTCATGTGCTTTACTTATAAATAATACTCAGTAAATTATCTTCGGTAGTTTTAAATTAGATATTATTAGTAATAATGTTTATGAAAGGATTAGTTAATCGATATATTATCGACTAATAATAACAACAACGGAGATCTTATTCAATGATCACCATTGATGTTATACTCACGTCTACGTTTTGGCCTAACTGTGGAGGAAATCATCTCGTTGCCATCACCATATCTTGCTAGACCAAGGAGTATAGATTACAGAATCTTACCTTGCAATTATTATTGCTCATGAACTTTTGAATAATGTATGTCGTATGCAGAATAACCAATTATTGTTTTTATATTTTTCATCTATGTTGTTTATGTAAGCTATGCTGAGCACAGAGCCTATGCTACAGTACAGAACCTGTACTGAACCCAAGAGAAACCTTAGGATCCAGTACTTGGTAGAAACTTTAGTATTTCTAGGATAAAGGTTGCACAGGAAGGTGATCTGGAATACGCTCCACCGTCTTTCGATTAATGGTACCCACTTTATTGATGCTGGAAGAGACCTAGGAGGTCTCCAGATCCCACATGTTTCAACCCTTGCGTAATTAATCTACCCACTGAGCTCCCTTCGTTTATAAAGGCTATATTTTAGTAAGGAAACATGTTTATTATGTATTTCAGGAGGCATTAAGTAACGAATCGATCGATCTACAATACATTTTCCATTTATTATCATCGGTTCGACTCCTTAAGTGTTTCTCTTGGTAATAGCAATCTTTTTTTTCTTTATATATTTTTTACATGATATTTATGCTGGTATTGTATTGTGATACGTTATCGCAGAGGGTCGTTTAGCGTCAGGAAGAAGATTTGAAGGAGAGAAGTTGCTAGGGACCGTGGAATAGTTGCTGGGGTAAGTAGCGCGTTAATGAGTGAACTAGCTCTACTTTAGTGGCCTCCAGCTCTCAGCGGATAAAGTGCCTCTCCCGAACATCCCAACATCCTCTCTCCCGAACATCCTCTGTTTGTCTTCGCAACTCGCCTATTTTCTCGAGCACACACCCTCCTTCCTCTTTCTTACCCTTCATGTTTCAATTAAACTTGGTGTTGTTCTTACAATTAAAACTCTTCCATGTTCTCAGCTCGGCGCGGACTCGGTTGGAGTTGCTTGTTTGCACTGCGGAGCCCGCTAGCTGGGAGCTTTGCATACGTTTAAAACGTCCTTTGAATAACTTTGCGAGATTAAACAGGGGCAAGGTAGGGAGCCGATGAAATAACAAAGTGGGACTTCCAGCCCCCGCCTCCTCCTCAAGGCAAGAAATTTACCTGAATTTTGATTAGACGCTAAGAAACCCGAGGCAGGTTTGCCTTGAATGTATAATGAACTGCTTGGTCTGAATTACGTGGCCTTTGTGCCCTAAGTACTCCTCGCCAGGTCCTACAACTTGGAATTCACCCCCTCCCCCCCACTTCTCTCTTCTATATATAAAGTAAGGAGCTCCATCCCGCCTGGCAGGCCCTATATGGATCTGTGTATAACTCAACAACTCAGCTCAGTTTGCAAACACTCAACTGAATTTCAACACTTCTCTTATCCCGCATAATGCTCCCCATAACAAATTCCTACCTCATTACCAAGTTTTAAAGATTTGAATATGGAAATGGGATCTGCTTAATCAGCGATACCTGGTCGAATTACTTGAGTATTATTTACAATTTCAACATCTTCACTGTTAGCTATTTGTGCTGAAATTTCTGTCATTGAAAATGGTCTTCAGGTATAAATTCGATAAACTAGTAATGAAGCACTAATCTAATACTTTCTAAATTAAAATAAGGTAAGTATAATAATGATAATAATAATATTTGATATATTTATGAGGAAGTAAATGGTCCGGGTGGAGTAAAAAATTCTCTTTTATAGGGAGGTTTATTTAGAAGCCATCGTTTCGATTTCAGGTCTTTCTCAGGTTTATTACAGTAGGATCACACCTGGCACTAGGCTGAGTGTCTGGTTTCTGGAGACCTTTTTTCGGCCTTATTCAGACTCTATTATTTGGAAAGGGAGAAAAACTCAATCGTTAGGAGTGATATATATATATATATATATATATATATTATATGCATATATCGTTTAATTTTTACTGATACATCAAAAATGAGTGTATTCTGTAGCCGATTAATAAAATGTAATTGTAATGTATCTATTATTTATTACGTAAATTATATTCTCTGAAAAAATGGTTCTAGTATTGAATGCTAATATCTTTAAGGCATTCATTATTTATTTGGTTGGTTATGATAAATAATATTATTTTAAAATAAAATAATTGAATATTATACAATATAATTCAGTATATATCGAATATATAATATAAAATATGGAAATTTAGAAAAAAATATCTCTAGATTATAAAGGAAGACAAGAAGTGAGTAAAACTAAATGATAGAAAAATAAGAGAAAAACAAATATTTAAAAATAGTTACAGAACATCTTAAGAAAACGTAGCCAATTATTAATTTATTTATAATTATGTAACCTTTTGTATACCATATAAATAATGAATGAAGGTTTATAAATATAGAATTCATATCTGCAACATTTTACCCATAAACGAGAGGTAAAAAATGCAGTCGATTACTATATAACAATTGTCATGTACCGATTATGTATTACGTGAATAGTACACATAAAAAAATGCCTCCCATAATGTTTCATCTTTAAGACATTCACTATTTATTTATTTATAATATATAATGGATTTTCTTTTGCTTAAGTAATTGGATATAACATTTATATTAATATTTTTGTTGATAAATAATATCTGAATATTTATTACGATGTGAATGCAGTAACATTGATGAGGAAGTTGGGGTTTAAAATACTGACGCTGCTTCCTGGTAATACTGTATCGATTAATTTAATGTCGGGTAGGTGTGCTACCAGGTGGATGCAACTCCTAGTTTTTTAAAAATAAATTGTTATAATAAAATAAACAGAAATTTAAATTGATCATTACAATTGCTAAATCCGAATCTTTTTTTAATTCTATTGCAGATGTGTAGAAATAAGAAGATATATAAATATATTTCATTGTTTATGATGTTGAATATAAATCATGTTATTGAAAGTATGATTGTTATACATTGATACTAGCAATAATTATGAAAAATAAAGACTTAAAATTTACGTTTAATAAGTATTGCGTTAGTTTAAACAATTATTGGTTACTTAGGAGTACATATTGTAACTAGTCCCAACAAGAGCATAATTATAACTTTTTACATTTTTAATGTGGTTGAATTTTCTTTACACAAAGTAATATAATTTTCATAATTTGTGTGAAGTATTAGGTAAAATATTAATAAATTATCAAGGTTAAGGCAAATCAAAATAAAAATTCAAAATCTATGCGTACCATTTATACCTTTTATTATTTTTGGAAAATCATAGTAAATGCAAGCATCCAATGCCAATTACTATTGTTGATTAAAATATTTGTAAAAAAAAAACCTATGCCATTAAAATTTTCAGCATTCTGACGGCTCTATTTAAATTTTGTATCAATTGTTAATCCTAAAGCAAACGCTAAAGATCGAAATGTACGGACAATTCATATTTCTTTAAAATTCGATACCATACATTTGTATTGACAGTATAATAATGCATAACATTAAAATTACATACATCTTTTAAATATTAGAAAATAATAAATATTGCATTTCAAACATTAAGTTTATTTTTTTTTTAAAATATTGTTGTAAATTGTATCAATTATCAATCCTAAAGGAAATGCTGAAGATGGAAAACAAAGTGTGTTGTTTTTTTAAAATTCGATACTTTGCATTTGTATCGACGGTATAATAATGTTATGCATAACATTAAAAGTACTTTTTTTTTTAAATGTTAGAAAATAATAAATTATTGTATTAAAAACACTAATCATGTTATTGTTTTTTTGTTATAGTTTTGTATTTTATAACATTTATCAATTCTGAAGTAAATGCTAACGATCAAAAACCAAAAATGTGTTGATTTTTAAATTAGATACTTTGCATTTGTATCGACAATATAATGATGCTATGCATGACACTAAAAATACGTTGGTTTTTTTACTGCTAGAAAAAAATAAATTATTGCATAAAAAACATTATCGAATATGGTATTTACTGTCATGGACATCTAGTTCATATCAAATATCAAATCATAAAATACATTGCATATATAACTACTAAATTAAAATTAATATGATTAAAATTATCAAGTTCTACAGAAAATTAGTAAAGATATTTTAACAGAAAAGAAGATAAAAAAGGAGAAGAAATAAAAACAAAACAAAAACGATAATGAAGCAGTGGATGGTTAGGATTAATAAAAATGGCAGCGGGACGCGGTGGTGGAGGGGGCCGGGTGCATGCAGGCTATTGGTCGAATCAATACTGCACGTCCCCCCTCCCCCCATCGTCCTTTCTAGCCCTTCCCAATTTTACATCTGTTGTCTTCCCTTTGTCCATGTGCAAAATCCCACACTTTTTCCTTATTTTAACAACCCGTTAATTCCAAATCGCTAATTGGATACGACCCATAGGAAAGGGCTCGAAATATATTTTATTAGGGAGTAAATACGACCCGGGCGTGGGGTTTAATTACAAATGAGGCAGGCCTGATTGAATTTTATATTGAACCGAATGAGAAAGAGGAAGGGGTAAATTCGTCAGGATAAAAAGGAGTTGGAATTTTAATTAAATACCAATTCGGAAATTAATATGAGGATATCGGTGAATCGATAAGAGAGATAATCGATTTTAAAAAGTATTTTGAAAAATAGTATCCCGGTAAAAGAGTCGATACTTTCGGTGCGTGGTGGGGGGGAGCCGCTCATGCGCGCCCCAGCCGAAAAACTACCGCGTGGCGGCTAACCCCCGGACTGGGGCTGCTGAAGGGACAGGAGATCTACAAGAAGTTGAAGGCCTGTGGATACTTACATGGGCGAGACCAGAGGACCGACTGTGTACTGATCAATTCCCCTCCTGGAGGCGAGCTCCGACCAATCGCCGGACAGCGGTACCCCCACTACTGCCCCTCCTCGGACATAGACCAAAACTATCCCGCCCTATAACTACTTAGTAACGCCACCCGGGACACGCGGAGCCAACAGGTGTCCACGTCTCCAAGAAAACCAACCCTATTTATATATCTAGATAAGGGCCAACTTTTTCCTACGCCCTTAGTCAACACTTACAAATTAATAAAAACAAAATGCCACCAATAAAATTTAATAGACGGTAATAATTACGAACCATTAAATATTTTCTTAAATTTTCTTTAAAGCCTTCAATCACTTTGTATGGTTAAAAAAAATAGTCTTGGATCTCTTGTATTTATTCTTACATATTTTACTTTTGGTTTCTCAAATACCTACAGATCTAACTTTTCTTCAGTATAATCTATTGACTTATAATATTGCTACTATTATTTTATTTTAAAATTCATCGACTCTTAATAAAATCATCTCTAGGAGCTCATATCATTAGCTCCCTTGGTCTGGTGCTTTCTATGTGAAGACAAATTATTTTACTAAACGACACAGTGGATATGAGAGTTTCAAAATGTTTACGAAAACATCCAAAAAGAAAATATAGTCCATCTAGAAAAACACTGGATCTATTATTTATTGACAATAATCTATCTAATACTATATACAAATATTTAAATTTTATTTCGAATCAGTTATGTAACATAACTGATCTGACATTCTTATCAGAATTTCTTTTCTTAAAAGACTTATTCTGTAGAAAAAATGTTAATAACATTTTCTCAACAAAGTGGGTACCCTTAATTAATTAATTGGGGATAACTCTGGCCGATGACATGGACATAACATATGCCTCCACAACCGTTGTCCTAAAAATAATACAGTCTCTAATGTGTATTGGACCCAAAACATGTCATGAGTTGTAGTCGTACAGTTTTTTTTTTTTTTAATGAAAATTATATTTTTTCATAATTTTTAGAATGTGATATATTTTCCAAATTATCTTGTGCGTAAGCTTCCTACTGTGATATATTAGATATGAAATAAAAATATACGGTAAAAATTCTCATTTCTAGTAATGATTATATAAATAAAGAAATACGAAGTATGCAGACACTTAATATCGATCATAGCGACGTGAAGAATCTTATGTACATAAGGTCCTTGTATGTACATAAAGTACATACATAAAGTCATTTTATTATCTTTTTTAAATTTCCATATCTGTACCTCAGAGGTAAACTATCGTAACTGACATTTTTCAAACTTTACAGGAGAGCAGTTTTAATGTTAAATTTTCCTTTTTATTGTTGTTGACGGTTTTCAATGATAATTAGAGGTAATCATTGATCTTGATCTTGATGACCTCTAATTATCATAGAAACCCGTGAACAACAATAAAAAGGAAAATTTAACATTAAAACTGCTCTCCTGTAAAGTTTGAAAAATGTTAGTTACGATAGTTTACCTCTGAGGTACAGATATGTTCATAGGTAATAAAAATAAGTGTGTTATATTCGTGAAACATTTTATTCTAAGTGTCAGACATAGATATTGTTTGTTTATTTATGGCATAATTTATGATTTATGACTGTGTATAAATCTGGAGTTCATGATAAAATAATTGAATTTAATGTAAAACAGCAATTTATATACAAGCTTACGTCCGCTATGTCGAAACGTGACCCGGAGAATCCGCAGTTGTATTTAGAGGCAGGGGAATAGTACGCAAATAAAACGACCATTAATATTTTGCCGAATGTAGGATGACTGGCCTGTTCGGTCTATTACACATTTAGCTGCACCAATAATAGCCAGTAGTCGCTTTTGAACTGGCGATTTATACTCCGCGTTCGCTTGTTCCAACCAAAAGGACTCCTGTCAGCAGGTCTGTAGAAATAATGCACCCGACGTTGCGTAATCTATGGCCGGCCCAACGTGCAACTATGTGCCGAATGTGGCGATTGTGATGGTAGCATTGTAGTCGAGGATTTAGTACTCGAAGTGTCTCTATCGTTTACTGCTTATCCGAAATCTATCCAAAATCGGAACATTACGCATGTATGGGTTTAGTTGTCTACAAAGCAGTAAAATGGCAGCAGTATCTAGAGACCCCGTCATGTTTATGGAAGTGGAATTAATAACTTTTTAGTACTAAAGACTATTATTTAAATGAAACAATCACACACACCATGAACGTGTCTGGATCCAGTACGTGTTAGAGACTGTGCTATTGTAGAACAAGGGTTGTGCAGGGAGGTGATCTGTCTGAGATCACGGCTTCCCCTATTAAGGAAACGCACTATATTGAGAATGGGTGAGTACAAGGATAGTCTCTAGATCCTGCAGGATTCATCCTCCAGGATATTAACAGATCAAATAAATTATCTTCCACATCGGGATTTGAACCCTGGACATACAGCAACCCACCAGAACCCTGGAAACTCAGCGCTCTACCACTGAGCAACACAACTTCCCTCGGACACAAATATATAAATAAATATATCTCTGGGTTTCCAGGTTGATATATCTATCCTATTTATTTAAAATCAACATATTTAAAGTGAGCTTCTCAAATCGTAAACCGCATTGTTTGTAATAGTACAAGCCTGTGAATTTTTTGTTTATTTTAACAGGAGTCGATTTATTTTACAATTTATCCTTTCTGTAGATATAAATTTTTGTACAAATACCTTATTGAAAATATAATGGAGTTTCTCTTGATAGAACCATAATTCCTTCACAATAACAGTTTTTTAACAATTTGAAGATAAAATGTAAAACAAGTTGAATATTACCAGTGTTACCATCTAAGATTTTGAATCCTTAAAGAAACGTGTATTTCGTTGTAAATATAAATAATATTATGATGTTGTATACACTATTTTTTTTTGGAAACAAGAAATTTTCTTCTGCAACATCGAATATTTAAAAAAGAAAAAAATTACGAATTGGGATTTTCCTCTGTAAGCAAACTATCAATTACTATTAAAATTTAAATTTAAAGGCAATTATGATGTTGATACAATGTATGCATGGATCAAGATTTTATGTTTTCAAATTACTTTTGAAAGAAAATTAAGTTAATGTTTGATAATAATATTTTTTTTTCATCTAATAATTGGGCTTGAAATTAATAAATAAGAGGTATTAAAACCATATCTGTTACATATTTATTTAAAAAAAAAAATGAAAAATAAACTATTATATTAGTTAAAACAAGTAGCTACAATGATAACTTTAGAGATATGGATATTACTGCTGGCAATCCTCTAGTTAAAATATATATATGGCAAAAAATAAAGGTATTATAAATCAAATATATTTAAAAATAATTAAATAAAATGATTCGTTCACAAACTATTAAAATCTAGTATATTTTAAATTATAACATTATGTGTATCAGTGTAGCAAATTCCGAAAAAGAAACGAATGGTTTAATAAATCATATATATTTAAAAATAAAATAATAATAAATAAAGTGAGTTGTTCACATGGTTGGATTAAATTCTAATATATTTAATTATAATCATAAATAATGTAATATATATATATATATATATATATATATATATATATATTATATTATTATGATTATTTGGTTCCTCCTATCTCCTACTGTTGTTTATTTACTTATTTGTCAAATTTAAACTATACAGTTACTGAGATCTGCCCTTACCTTGTGAGATGCCTGGACCGAGGATGTGTTGGCTACTTGTGTTACATAACTACTGAGCTACCAACTCGAGCGTACTCCATTTATACACCTTGGTCAGGTCCGGATTTTTCCCTCCCTGTCCGGTTTCCTCTGGACCGTGCGAAAGATCCCACGCAACCTGTATACTCCGCAACTTCGCAACGCCCCCACCGTCTGGTCGCTCTCCCCATCAACTTGCTTGTTCCCTTAATTGTTCGTCATGCAGAGGGTGTGAGAAGGTATTCATAGCTGCACTTAGCAACGTATTCAGTCACCCGATCAGGTTATAACGTACGAACAGGTATCTATTGTTATGCGTATAGGAATTCTAGGGAACGTACGTTATTTAAATTCTCATTAGTATAGTGGATATATTATTTAAGAACTATTGAAAATTACAATCTTGAAGAAGATATCCCACAAAAATTACTCAAAATAGTTTTAAAATCAATAACACTAAAATTAAATGCATGAGAATATTTGTTTATTACATTTTGGAAGATTGAATGGTGAAGAAAATGATTTTACTCAAAATTACGAAAGTCTCCTCTGCCAAACAAGAAAAAAGTTAAGAGTCCCAAGATCTTTCATGATTGTAAATCCTAAGTATCTAAATTAAGTCATAATAACTAATTGCAAAGGAATAATTATTACTTTATAATCATCATATGATGTATTTATAAATCAAAAGAATAATGTTAAGGCAATAATAGAATATTATTTATATTATAGAACGTATAAATCATTATATTGATTCTCTAGGTAATTTATTGCAAAATTCTAATTAATTAAAATCATATGTATATGCAAAAAATATAGATTAACGCTACAAGTTTCTAGCCTTGGATGTTGTAATAAACTGTATGGACTTATTTTTACATTCATTCTTGAGTATATATTAAGAGATACGATTTTCTAAAAAAATATTTATTTAACTGGCGATTTATCTTTTTGGGTAATTAAATTTGATTACACTTATTTTTTTTTCCAGGATCGATGTACCATCTTTTTTCTCAGTTGCACAAATTTGAATAAATTCTCATCTAAATTTTCATTAGCGAGGAATCTTCAATCTTGAACATCTTTCCTATAATAGTCAAATCAAAGAATTCCAAGCCTCACAGCCAATGTTTCTCTTAACTAATTAGGAATGTGATGAGCTTAGGTTTGATACAGTATAAATATTAATTACTATATTATTACGTAAACGTGCGTTACTTGCGAAAATATATAGCACATTTTATTGATTTAAATTAAAGAACAAAGAAGAAATAAATACATTAATTTTAATCTGTACACTAAAGCAGATAGAAACAGCGAGAACAACTAAAAAAAAATAGAGAAAAACTAGTGAGCAGTTTTATAAATTGTAAAATAGGGCTGGAGTACCCCCCCCCAGTAAATAAAAAAGTGTCGAAAATCGCAGCACCGAGTTAATTTTCAATCACTTTGTTCAATGTGATGGCCAATGCTTAGGTACATAAAGGTTGTTTCTACTATTCTTTAATTATTAAGATTAACTATTAATGAAATCACGGCAATTATATCTTAAAAAAGAGATTAGATAATAGGTAACTTACTTCATAAATAATTAATATCTCTAGTTACATGAATGTAATGTACATTTGGTACAGTACATATATAATAATTTTTAACGTTTCTATTTCTAAGTGTTTTAAAAATAAACGAATGAATTAAGTATAGTATTTAAATCAGAATATATTTTAAGAAGCCGTTTTATTTTCTTTACTTTGAACATTGAACTCAACAGGTATTTGCAGGTCCCTAGGCATTGCTTCATTCTCAGTGTTGGCCGAGCCGTGAACAGAAGTACATTGAAGTAATTTTTAAATTTAATGCTTACATATTGAGTTTATTCAATCTATGATGAATTATTCTCGTTAATTGTCGAAGAAATCACTGCAGTTTTCATCTTTTATGTAGAAATAACATAACAGTTAACTTTTTAAATTTTTAAATAATTAATATTTCTCTTTTGATTAATCGGCATTAGATATTTGTTATAGCAGGTATAATGATTTTCAATTTTTTTATTACTTCGCAATATTTATGGAAATGATTAAAATATGTAGAGTTTGTAAATTAGAATATATTCAGAAAATGTATTATATTTCCTCTCTTCTTTGAACATTGGACTCGACAGGTTTGAACAAGTTTCTACGCAGTTCTATTTTCTCAGTGTTGGCCGAGCTATGAACCGAATCATATTGAATAAGTTTTACAGTAATTTATTATGTATCGAGTTTTTTCAATCTATTTGATCTTCTTCACATATAATAACTGTTAACGTCTTTATTAATAATTGTTATAAAACTAATTGATCAAATTGAGTTTAGTTTGTGAATCAGAATATATTCTGAATAAATTCGAAATATAATGAATATATCGAGTTTATTCAATATAGAGATTCAAGTATTGTAGTTTACTATCGAATAAATTCATACAGTTTCATCTTGAAATTGGAAATTACATAATAGTTCATTTTTTAAATAATTCATATTTCTATTTTCATTAATCAATTTAGATATACGTTAGAACACGTTTGATTTTTATCGTTTTTATTACTACGCAGTATATTTGGAAATGATGAAACTATAATAAAAATATTTTAAAAATTCAAAACAGCTGACCAATAATTACAAAAAATTATAATGTTTTATTTATTCTGGGACAAGTCCCTATAGAATAACAATACAGGTATTGTAAGCTATTATGTCTTAGAGTGTAATACTATATATAGTTTGTAAATTAGAATACATTCCAAAAATGTATTTTATTTTCTGTCTCAGTATCCTTTAATAATATCCACCTGGTGCCTGTAGAACAGATCCGATACTTAAGGTTGCACCTTGACAAACGATTAACCTGGAATCCTCATACAAGACTGAAAAGACAAGAAACCGCTCGAAGTTTCAGGCTACTTCAACACTTACTAGACAAACGCTCTAAGCTCCCAATTAACTACAAAAGACTCATCTACATGACCATCATACGACCTTTTTGGACTTACGGAGTAGAGCTTTGGGGCTCCACTAAGCCATCGAATTCCTCTCATATCCAATCCTTACAGTCCAAAATCCTTCGTGAAATCCTCAATGCTCCTTTTTTTTGTTAAGAATAAAGTCATCCATAACGACCTTAGTGTCCCTTTTGATGCTGATTTGGCCCGAACCCGGTATCTATCCTTTCATAACAAACTTCATTACCACTCAAACCCTCTAGTTTCAAACCTAGCTTCCTCTTCAATTCCCGATAATCCTCCGAGGCGTCTGAAAAGAAGAAAGAAGAAGCCACGTGACCTCCTTACTTGAACTTTGATTTGAGTACTACCAGTGGGTAGTTTCTCTACTTGTCATTATCATGTCATTATATATCACTTAGCCTATTTACTTGTTGTATTATTGTAATAAAGTTGTAGATATCAATAAATAAATTAAAAAAAAAAAATCTGTCTACTTTGAACATTGGACTCTACAGGCCGTGTAAAGCTTCTACGCAGTTCGTTCTCTGTGTTCTCTGGCAGTTCGTAGCTCTGAACCGAAGCATATGAAAGTAATTCTTACAATGATTGCTAATATTTCGAGTTTATTCAATCTATGAGTCAATTATTGTAGTTAACTATCTTATAAATCACTGCAGTTTTCGTTTTACAAATAGAAATTACGTAATAGTTCACTTTTAAAATAATCAATATTTTCCTTTTGATTAATCGACATTAGATATAAGTTAGAGCAGGTATAAAGATTTTTAAAATTGTTATTACTACGCAATATTTATTGAAATGATTAAACTTACTATACCTAGTTTGAAAAATTATAATAATATCTAAACAGCAACTTTATTTTGTCTCTACTTTGAACATTGGACCGCACAAGTCTGTGGAGGTTTTCTACGCAGTAAATCGTCGCAGAGCTCTGAACGGATGCTTCATAATAAAGCGATGTAATTGCTTATACTTCGAATAGGTAATAACTCTATACATAAATATTATTTTACATACATACACCCTGTTTAATAAATAAAATTTTGATAAATACTAGATCATGTGTAATGATTTTTAAGGTTTTTTTTTTTACTACATAAATCTATTCATTATATAAAATAGTTTTAGTGTTGTAATATTTTATCGGTATTGCCAAGCAAGTAAATTTGTTTAATCCTTTGTGGTGCCGGAGCAATTAAATTATAAATATTTTTAAAAATTTAAAAATCATAAAGTCTGACTTTAAATATTTAATTTAAAGGCTTATAATAAACAAGCGTATAATAATGTACCGATAAATCAAAAGTCTTTTCAAAGAATAACTTTGGAAGTAAAAAAGCTACAAAAGGAAGAATAAACGTATTTTTGTTGGGGTCAGTGGAGTAGGGTGTGAGGACTATTAAGCTGGAATTGCCGTGCGGCTGAAAACAGCGGAACAACCCTAAACAAAAATAGCCACTAAAGGGAAATCCTTAGCCCTGTTTTTTCCGGGAGGGTCAGAGGGTCGTCCTAATGGGGGTGAGCCACAAAGGGCTATTTAGGGCAAAAACTCTCGAGTCCAGTCCTTTCCTCTCCGATAGCCCTTATCATCTCTTTTATCAACTGATAAATTCTTTGTTTTCTACTTTACCTTCATTTTTACAAATAAAGGATTTTTCAATTTGTTTTTATTTTATTTTAGATAAGGTATTATATTTTACAGAGAAGCACGTCTGTGATAGAACACTAATCACGGATTTAAAATAACCGCTAAATGAATTTTTTTAAAATAAATATTACACAATAATTAAAATTACATAAGTGCGTAAATCTAAATAGATAAATTTATATTATTATCATTCACCACTAAATGTTTCGATCAGGACATACACCAGAGTAAAAATCACATCGTGCTTAAAGAAGACGTGGTGCAATGATGCACTTTCTCTTCTATGATATGAATTTATATTTTTTGTAAGTCCTGATGGTGCCTAATTTTTCGATACGTTGACTTTTTAATGTTTTCTCTTATTTCAAAAACTTAAGACTTTGTTTTTCCAATTGTATTTTAATTAAAAATTTGAGCTTTTTCATAATTTTTGTTCATATATTCTTCTTTAATAATCTGTAATAGTTTACGTCTTAATCTATACAATACTAGTATTTAGTAAAGAATTTTGTTAAAATCAGTATAAGAGAACACATCTTATACTGAAAAATAGTATATTTTTACCTATATATAAATTATCTGTAAATATTTGTGAGCCTACTTTATTGTACTTATAAATTTTGATCATCGATCATCAATTTCAATTTGTGAAGTAGGTACAAATTGAAATTGATGATCGACAGGAGACAAATATAAACATTACATTTAAAAATGGATAGAGGATTTCGAAATATATTTCGAATAGAGGAAGGAAAAAAAGAAAACTAATTATATTTATATTTTTCTAAACATTTGGTAAAAGTTTATATTTAAATTATACATATATTTAAATTTATTTATTTCAATTTAAAACTGTATAATAATACTGTAATAATACATCAAGGAAGGAGAATGAATGAAGGAAAAATAATGCCATGTGTTAATAATGAGCAAAAACAGAAACTACCAAAGGGTATTACTCTAATATTAATTTTTAAAAGCATTATTAAAAAGCAATTTGAAAACTTCAAAACTGGTTAGTTTTGATTTTCTAGAATTTTAGAAACCTACGGCTTTCATTTTTTGGAGTTTTCTAATTGTTCCTAATTAGTATTTGATGTTCCGTTTCGAACATTTGCAATTTTTTATAGTTTGTTTTATTATCCAATATTCATGATATTTATATTGTAAATGATTATAAAATTGATATTATTTATATTTATTTAAAAAGTTATATGATTTATAAAACCAGGAAATGAATATTGCTAAAGATTTTTAAGCTTGATTAGCCCTATTTGTTTGAAATTTAAGTTATCCTTAAAATCAGGGCGAATCTGACTTTGATACGACCATAAGAATGCCCATAGTGGCTGTTACACATGCAAAAGACCCTTCTCATAACCTCAGATTGAAGGGTCTACATACAAATGGGCGGGAAACACGTTTAGGATGGTGGAGGGGGGTGAACAACCCCTGCGATTAAACTGCCCTCACATAAATGCGAAATTTTCCGCGGTCCGGTCTGATTCATTAATTCTGACCATCTTGTTAGAATAACTGGTTGAGTTGTACCCACTTATGCACATGAGCATGTGTATAACCATTAGTTGGGAGGGAAGGAATAACTTCCTATTTTTTAATTCCACATATATATAAATAATGCCTTATTCGTAATTTTTTTTTAGATTAATTTATTGATATTTACAACTGTTATAATATTACAATAAGTAAATTTGCTAGTAAGAACAAATGACATAAAAAAAAAAAATTGTGGAGAAACTACCCATTGGTAGCACTCCAATAAAAATATCAGTAAGTAAATTAAACCATTTATACATATACGTAAACACTAAGGCGTCTATTATCAGAATTGATGTCATGGGGTATGGTTCGGTTGATCGAAACTCATCGATATATGTAAAAAATGCCTAACAATTACCAGGTTTGTTTAAAAAAAATTTTTTTTTATTGTTTAGTATGAGCTTTGGGGCTCCAGTAAGCCATCGAATTCCTCTCTTATCCAATCCCTACAATCCAAAATCCTTCGTAAAATCCTCAATGCTTCTTATTTTGTTAAGAATAAAGTCATCCATAACGACCTTAATTTCCTATTTGTTGCTAATTTGGCCCGAACCCGGTATTTATCCTTTCATAACAAACTTCATTCCCACTCAAACCTATCTAGTTTCAAACCTAGCTTCCTCTTCAATTCCCGATAATCCTCCGAGGCGTCTGATAAGAAGATGGCCACGTGACCTTCTTAGTTGAACTTTTGATTTGAGTACTACCAGTGGGTAGTTTCTCTGCTTGTCATTCTCATGTCATTATGTATCACTCAGCCTATTTACTTTTTGTATTATTGTAATAAAGTTGTAAATATCAAAAAATAAATTTTTTTAAAATTGTTTAGTATGAAAGTTAAACAAATACATTTATGTAGCTAAAAAAAAAATGTCCAGAGCTATCGATATTTTTTCTGAAAGAAAGATCAAGTATTAATTTGGTTAAGTATTAATTTTGTCATCCCCTTCATTCATATATGATATACTAAGTATAGTAGTATAGTATGATATAGTAAGTATTAAGTTGTAAAATTGAGTAGTTGATGGAAATAAAATTTCCTCTTCAAATATGTTTTCTGAGACTGACAATGTCGACTTCTCCTTGTATCTTTTCCGTAAAGCCAGGTCGGAAAAAACGATCAAACGATAATCGAATCTACTGTACAAATATTGAACGTTGGAATTAGATATCTACGTTTACTAGTCAAAATCGCACATTACTTGAAACTATGAACTCTCCTTTATCAGGTGAATCTGTAACCATTACTAGTCTTAATAGTAACAATTAATAATATAATTTTTCAACATTTAAATATCTCGGTGAAAAAATTCTGGAGAATGGGATAGAAAGAAGATCCAACGAAGTATGATGTCTTAACAATGGGCACTGCATATTGCACCTTCATCAGAACAACGTATTAATTATAAAAAACAAAACATCATTTTTCAATAGGTATTTGAAATTTCCATGTGAATTAAAACATTAAATATTTCAGTATTGGTAAAGCAAATCATTGCAATTGTAAATGATAACCTATTAAATTCGTTTATTAATCATTAAAAAACTTTTAAAAGCTTGAACAAATTTTGATTTTAACTTATGTCATTATTCCCATAAAAGTTCAAAATGATACAACTCAAAATATGGCTTCATTAAAAAACATTTTGGAAATAGAATATTAGATGTGCCTTATCTGAATTAAAAACCTTCAACCAACACAATTGCTACTGAAGGCCAAACTCAAAAATGAAAATTTGTGAGTTATGTCGTTATTTTAATGGAATGAGATATGGTAATGTATAATTTTTTTCAGTTCTGTATTAATCTAATAAAGCTATAACATGGGCCCTCACAACATTTTAGGTGTAAACTTAAGAATCAAGGTTTTTAGTACTTGATTATTGAATATTTGGTCTACATTTGTATTTAAATGTAGGTATGTGTAGTACAAAATATTTGCGTATCAGTTACATCAAACTACTCTTCTGAAGAAATATTTCGACAATTGGACACAGCTTCGCCCCAATACTCGACTGCAGCATCAGCAGATCTCTCCTCCAGTATATAGGCCAAGCAGCCATAGTGTATTCGTCATTAGCATAGTAGCTCTTATGTAGAATCAGTTGTAATTTTTTTTTACTTTTTTTT
Organism: Arma custos; assembly: GCA_037127475.1. NCBI lineage: Eukaryota > Metazoa > Arthropoda > Insecta > Hemiptera > Pentatomidae > Arma > Arma custos. The sequence goes on along the minus strand of CM073763.1, from coordinate 49,943,448 downwards.
TATGGTTCACCCAATTTGGGATACTTGGAATCATGAGTGAATTTTCAGTACATTCCCTTTCCCTCCGCCCAGTATCGCTTCATCCTCTCCGAACTACTCATTTCCTCATTAGAGATTTTGATTCTCCGCTTCGTTCTCGCCTCAACCCTTATCCTCTTGTCTCGGGTTATGCTCGTGGCAGTTCCATCGCTTAGCATATCAACTATAACATCAAGCTCTTTTATGTCCCTCTCTGCTTCCTAAACCACTTCGGTTTAGTTTTTTTTTATTTCTAAGGAATTGAAATATATTTTTTGTAAGCCTGCTTGCAATTAATCCTTCTTTTCCTCATTGTGTCGGTAGTTCTTCCTGTTGCTTTGTAAAAGGTCTCTTTTTGTGTTTGAACTACTTTTTCGATGGAGAATTTAGGACCTAAAATTTTCCCTAATATCTTCCTTAATCTCTAACTTTTTAATTAGGCTTTATTGGTTATGGGCAGTTTCCGATGAATATAAGACTTCCGGTCAATCACCATATTACTAATTTTTGAATTCCAAGAGATGGACTTTTTATTATAGACGTAATTATTATTTTACCATCAAAGTTTTTTTTAAGTTCAAGTCACAACAGAGATAAACATACAAAAATGTTCTCAACTAGCAATAATAATGTGCTATGCGTCATTTTTCTAGTCAATTTTCCAAATGACTGTCTTAGGACTTGGCTGAATAAAAACCTCTCGCTACCATCAGGCCGGTGATAAATTTACCTTTCTCCATTATACCCGCGGGTCTTGAAACCATCGCGCGAGTCTTTAAGGGCTGAGTCGGCTGGAAAGCGGGGAAACTTTCTTATCGACCGGGAAACTGAAATTTTCCCGGCTAATTAGATCATCAGCTTCAAAGGAAATTAATTCCTCTACGTGTTCAATTAATCATTTATGCTTCGGATAATTTAGCCCGCTCGTTGGGCTCGCCTTACCTCATTGCTTCGCTCTGCCCGAAATCGCAATTTATCAATGTTTCAAGATTTACTATCAGTTGTCTCTTTGACAGTGTCTAATATTTAGAGTTTGTTGGTAGAAAGATGGAACTGGATTGCTTATTAATAGAGCTGGGTTGGGTATGATATCTATCATTAGATGACAGTGGGTCAGAATGGATAGTAATTGTATTTATGCAGTGATGATCTAATATGATTCCACCATTGAAGCATCATCGAATTTCAAATCCTATTCTGGAATATCGAAACTCGGGAATCTCAGTATACTATTAATCTCACATTTATTGTCCCAGCTCAAGGACACTCTCTCGGAGAAGTAGAGGTTTAGTAAAGGCGACCACTGCTGGGACTACCCTGGAAGATTCCATAGGAAGAAGCTGAAATAGACGGAAGTGAAGGAATGAGGCTTCAAAAGTTTTAGTATTTCAAAAATTTTTATTTGAATAAAAACAAATTTTTATTTTGAGAATTATTTTTTTAATCACAATATTGCTTATACTTCAATTGATTCCATGTTTTATTATAGAGCTTTATAAATACTATTTTTTCTTTCTACTATCTCCTCCCCCCTTCTCTCGCATTTTCTATCTCTATCTCTGGCTTTATCAGCCTTCTGGCCTGATATACCATATATCATGTTTATTTGTCTGTTCATGTTTGTTATTCTTAAGGTACTTAGTAATGAATTTACTAGAATAGTTCTATTCTATATACAGCACAATAGCAGTACTATTGTTTAGATAAATTTAATTTAATCAATAAATTTATATTATATAATAATCTTCAAATGAAGAAAAATTGCATCAGCTGTATTCGATTATACATTGTTTTTTTAGATTAATTTATTGATATTTACAACTGTAATAATATTACAACTAAATTTGCTAATATGAGCAAATGACATGAAAAAATTACACTAGTGGAGAAACTACCCGTCGGTAGCACTCCAATACAGTTCTATAATAGAAGGTCTCGAGGCCATCTTCTTTTCAGACGCCTCGGAGGGTTATCAGGAATAGTATGGGAAGCAAGTTGAGAGTCTAGCAGATTCAAGTGCGTATGGAGCTTTTCATGGAAGGATAGGTATCTAGTTTGGGCCGAATCAGCAATATATGGGATATTAAGATCATGATGGATGAGTTTGTTTGTGACATAGTAAGGAGCATTGAGGATTTTACGAAGGATTTTGGATTGTAAGGATTGGATACGAGATGAATTGGATGGTTTACTAGAGCCTCAAAGCTCAACTCCGTATGTTCAAATAGGTCTGATAACTGTCATGTAAATGAGTCTTTTGTAATTAATTGGGAGCTTAGAACGTTTGTCCAGTAAATGTTGAAGTAGGCGAAAACGTCGAGCAGTTTCTGGTATTTTCAGTGTTGTATGCGATTATACATTTGATTTATGAAATTAAAAATGTCTCTTCTACAAATTAAAAAATTTTAGTTGATGTTGTTACAACAGTTATCAGATAGGTTTGATGACCTAATTAATTGTGGACAGTTGCGGGATCACGGCCATTTAAGTTGTCAACAATGTAACTATATAACTAATACAGTGTAGCTAATAACACTTCTAAGTTTTGTTAAGACTAAGAGAATAGCAGATATAGATAAAGGGAGAGCAGAGAGGAAATATGACTGAGCATGAATTGTTAAGATTATATTTATGACAGTTGTCGCTAGGTTAGTTGATAATTTATTATTTTAGTCTATAATTTTTAGTCAATCTAAGTACTTAGTTCTTATCATAACGTGTCATTCATTCTGTTTATATTGTAACGTTCCATTTAACAATAAATATAATTCTTTCTTACAAGTCAAATCTACTATATATCAACTCTGCGAAGTATTTTGTTACGTAACTGTGCTTCAAATTCAATGAATCCAATGAAATGGATAAATATCCATGTTTAAGCAGAATTTTTAAATCTTACTTGAAAATGAATATTTACGAATTACGAAAATAAAAATATTTTATATGCGATATATTTTATGCAATTTTTGTACCTTTATCAGGCAGGATTGGTTGCTAAAACGGTTCTATGATTACACGGAGCTAAGTAAAAATTGAAGTTGAAGTATGTAGTTGAGGCTACGGTGAATTCGAGAGGCAGTGCGGAGCTCTTCACCATTCCGCTTTTCAAAACGCCATCTATAATTGATCTCTGGAAGAGGACTCGCTGCCTTTGATGAGGCCTATTGTCAGTTCCCGGAGCTACAGCCAACTTTCTCAGGGTTATTAACAACACTGCGGGGAGTCGGCGATAATTCAACTTCTCTTAAAGGAGTCGATTCTTGCTCGGGATTGTTTTGCCTAGGCGCTCGTAATTTATACTGAATGAAAGCTAATTTCCCCACATAAATAACCGGGAGGAGGATGAGTGGGGAAGAGGGAGTATAGGAGAAGGAGAAGGAGTTCTCCAGAGCTGGAGGGGGTGTTCCAAGAAGTTGCCGAGAATGGGATCCGTAACTTTATTACATGATTCATGATCCCGGGGTTAATTTTCATCGGTACGCCGCCATGTTGGCTAAGATGAAGACAAAGAGGTCTGCGAGAAGAGGACGGGACTCGGAGCTGGCAGTTATTTCCAAGCGCCCTATTGTGCCTCTACAACCAACATCCATCACTGGCAACTTACAATTTATCCTTCATACTCCAGCGCAACTTGCTAATCTAACTCCGCTCTATATCCCGCCTCCTTCCTTAACAATATTAGTCCTTTGTTTATTGCATATTGTTCTTACTGATTATTAACAATAATAAATTTTATGGGATACTTTTTAAAATCAAGAAATAATAAAAGTAGAAGAAAGTTTGATAGTCAAATTATCATATCGTCGATACAAATGTGTTCTCGAATGTAAAAACCACCACTTTTTAGGAAAGTAAAATTTCATTCAATATCAGTGCATATCGTCAACTATATTTTTACCACTGTCATTATATCTACAGTCCTGGTGAATTAGTGGTTAAGTCGATTTTTGCCCAAAGTACAATACAGTTACCTGTATTTAGGAAGGGCACTGTGTCATTCTCGTAGTTTTGGGCTTGAAATGGAGTTTTAATATAAGCAACAACTCCTTTTCAAGCCAATGCCTGATAAAACGATCCGGCTCCCAACAGTTCAAGAAACTCATTTTGGAGAAAACTCGACTTAGCCACTTATTCACCTGATATGTAGATATGAGGTTTTATATGTTAGTTGAAAACTGTCGTTGCTTGATGAAATGATGCAGAAATATAAAGATTTTCCATAATTACATTATGATTGCTTTACCAAAGCTCATGATAGCTTTTATTTTTGGAGAATATTAAAAAGGAATCGAGTAACCATTTAAAACTTGTAACCCAACTCGAATATACGGCCTGATACCTGAAGATACCCCTGATGATAACTGATACCCCATCTCTATACGAATTTTATATTAATCCCAAAGGTCCTTCGGTAATCCATTTTTAATAATATAGGAGGCATGAAGTCACTAGAATGGGTTTTATTTGGAGGTTCCAGGATTTTTTATTTTTAGTTGAAGAATTACATCTTTGCATAGACTGTTTGTACATTCAGGATACTCTGCTGAAGGTTCTTGGTTCAAATTCAGCTGTGGCAGATTTTGGCTTGAAATGGAGTTTTAATATAAGCAACAACTCCTTTTCAAGCCAATGCCTGATAAAACGATCCGGCTCCCAACAGTTCAAGAAACTCATTTTGGAGAAAACTCGACTTAGCCACTTATTCACCTGATATGTAGATATGAGGTTTTATATGTTAGTTGAAAACTGTCGTTGCTTGATGAAATGAAGTTCCTTAGACCGTGATCTGCATCCCCTCTTGGGGCTCACCCAGCCTCTATGAAGTAGGTGCCCTTAATTCGAGTACAAGCCTGGCGGACAAATCATATCCCCGCAATATTGTTATTCTGTAGACATAAATGTCTTATCCATGTCCTAAACCCTAGGTTGTAGTGGCCCAGTTTTTATTTTTGTATGAACATTTGCCTGACAAAATTCAATAAAGTAATGTGGCGAATCCCGGGTCATTGCGATGTCACGGGGCCTTCTTTGATTGGAGAGATTTAGAGGGTAGGAACGAATCAAGCAAGTGCTTTTTCCGGAATAATTTGGGAATTATGAAAAATTAGTCGTATTAAATTTATTTATTCAAAATATGATTTTTTATTATCACCCTAGTTTTAATGATTGTTTACATTCTTAAGTAATTTTATTTAATTGAGATTTTATTTTTTAATACTTCGGCATTTTTTTACTTCCATTAAGGCTCGTTTTATATGAGAAGTGTAGATGCAAAACTCACATTATCCACTTTTCATAACTTTCGGTAAAACGATAAATCCAATTCTGTTATAAATATATAAGATAAAAGAATCAAAAATTTTTAAGAGAAGAGGTTGTTGTTGCAGAATCTCCTGAACATTCTAGCTCATTTATCTCATGTATTTAAAAAATAATTGGTTTTTATCGTTTTACCGAAAATTATAAAAAGTGGAGGTTGTAAGTTGTGTATCTGCACGCCTCATAGATGTCAGTGTCCATTGCGAGATAATATCAACTGCCAAAAATTCTTCTATAATATGAAATTTATTTACTTTAAACATCTGTAGAAAGAGTAATTGGTGGTTAATATTCTTACAATTCTCTGTTCTTTTGAAGGAACGTTATATCGTATAGACGACGATCTTCACAAGATTATTAGTCTTTCGTTGCTGGAAGATACACACCTCTGCCGCCTTTCCATTTTATCAACAGAGAACTGGAATTATGCAAACACAAAGCGAGATGTGGAAGAGAATGCAGCAACTCGCAGAGAATAGGAGTAAGACGGAGCGACATCAATCAAGCGAGTGGAAGGAGGACGAAATAAGTTGAAGACAAGGGTTACGTGATGAACAATGGCGGGAGAGAAGAGAATGCCCGAGGAATATCTGCCACCGCCGCTGCCCTGAATATAAATTCTCAATAGGAGCTAAGACAATTGATAATTAGCCTTATTGCGTCAGTCTTTGTTCTCTTGGAGGCCACAATAGTCTCCTTCCTCTGCTGTTACGGCGGACCACTTTACGAGGACAGACAAAAACACCAAGTATTCCTTAGACTTCTAAGTATTGAGAGTCTAGCTCGAAGAATTTAGATAACATTGAAAAATACCATTAGTAATTTAAATAAAAGTAACGAAGACAAAATAAAAGTTGTAAAAACTGAGGTTCGTAGCAGAAAATATTTACAACACGAAGAACCTTTCCTCTAACGCAAAAATAAGACACTACCGGTTATAACACCAGTAGTTCTGTACGCTTTGGAGACAACATGTCTCCCCAAACTAGAAAAAATACTAAAAATTGAGAGAAGGCACCTCAGGGAAGTCTATGGGCCAGAGAAATCACAGGAAGGCAACAGATTTATTCAAGTGTACGACCCAATCACGAAATACACAGGTAGACGAAATACCTGGAAGCCGAAAAATGAATCAGAAGATTAATATTCTACGGGTCCATGGTAAGAATGGGTCAAGGGAAACTAAACAAGAGAGTCTTTGACAAAATCTTTGAATACAAGAGAGTAGGAGGGTAAGTGAAACTAATGAGAGGGGAAGCAGAAAAATAACAGACAAAAACTCTCTAGATAGAGAACATTATGAAAAAATAATTAATAGAAATAAAGATTCTTGTGGAAAATAAAGAAAACCGAAAGGGTATTGCGTAGTAGAAAGAAAGGAAGCAAAGGTACACGGAAATGACAAGAAAATACAGTGAGAAAGGAAAAACGAAAATGAGAAAAAAAAGTAGTGATATTAGCGTTGTTTTAAAATGGCGTTTCATGAAAAGAAACATCAGTATTTAAAAATGAGACTTACAAGGTATAGGCCGCATAAATGATGAAAAAATAAGCTGCACTTTTTATTTGTTGCGTCATTCCTGGATATTCAATAGGGTTACAAAATAATATAATTAATATTAATATAGGGATAGTATATAATTTTTAAAATGCATTAACCCTTAAAGTGCAGGTGACTCTCACGCGCTGAGCGCTTTCCATTGCTGAGGACCGAAGAATTAAATCCATTCATTATTTTGACTTACTTTAAATTTTTATTCTATAAACTTGATTGTTTTATAATCTGTCTTTCTTTTAGGCCATAGCTAAAGTTATACATATGTATATGTCTCATTTAAGGTAATATGTATTAATTAATGTGTTAAACATAATTTCAATGATTACATGAAAAAACGGAACAAAAATCGTTCATGGCCTCAGTCGGTGACTTTCAACAGACGCTTATATGCTCTCACTGATTGCTCATAAATGCATCCATAATACTTTAAGGGGTATCAGTTCCGCAGGCCGTATATTCGAGTTGGGTTACAAGTTTTAAATGTTTACTCGCTTCCTTTTTAATATTCTCCAAAAATAAAAGCTATCATGAGCTTTAGTAAAGTAAATCTTTATATTTCGGTAATAATTTCATCAAGCAAAGACAGTTTTCAACTAACATTTCGAAATATCGATGAACGTTGTTGAAACGTTCATTCCTTAATGTACTGATTACCGAAATATACACATTCACCGTAATTCTCTTTTTCATACTAAAGCTCACGGGACTTCGTATTTTTTGTGTATATTAAAAAGGAAACAATTAAACAGTTAAAGCTTCCTGTAACTCAACTTAAAGTGACAACCTGCGGAACAGGTACTCTTTTACTCATAGAAGAAAGCACAGCCTTGGCAACTAGTCGAAATATTATTGAGAGTTTCTCCAAAGTTGAGGTTTTCCCCAACCAAATTTTAGTAGATCCTTTTATTTCAGGTCTTCTTGTCAATTCCATCTTCTTCACTAAGGTCACCAGCTCCATTTTTGGGATCCTATAATCCTCATCTTCAATAGGTGTCCATACCACTCCATTCACTTTATGTTGATTTTTTCCAGAATGGTATTGTGAATAATCTCTCTCCATTATCTCGGAATACTGAATTGGGTATCCTATCACGTTTAGATATTCCGTCTGCTCTTCTCATGAAGTTCATCTCCGTGACTAGTAATTTCTCCTTGCTTCTCTTTCCCAGTTCGTTTCACAGTCATATCATATTATAGCAATTAAAATAATATGAAAGAATGGATTGTGGTTTTTAAGATGCTATTACTCCACAGTACTCCATCCAGCATACCAATTGCTGTTCTTTTGAAAAATATATTTTTTAAAATAGAGTGAATATTATTATTCTCTTTTTTTATATCTTTAATTCAATTATCTAATCTGAGTAAATAATGTGCTGTAGGTTTTATTATACGGATGATCAAAACAGGATTCTCAGTAACGCGTCAAAAGAACTACTTTTTCATCATCCTTCTCCACTCCCGAACCCTCCTTCACTAAATTCCTCCTGATTTCCCTAGGTGGCTGAGCCCCTCCCGAGTAAAGACGCCTGGCGGACTGTCATCCGCTAACAAAGACATTAAGCCCCAGAAATAAGGGTCTCATCTGGGAGCATCTCTTCTTGACAATTACAATCTCGTCAGCTCGTGGAGTTCTTGGCGGTTCACATTTGTGTCAGGAGTTGATTAATCGTGCCTACAAAACGTCCTGTCTCCCGGAGTTAGCTCGTCACTCAGTCCGAGGTTTTACTAATTTGATTTGCGCCCTCCACTCGGGAGGTGTCAGCCGGAATTGCCGAGTCTCTGTCCATTTTCCAGTCGATGCATCATCCTCCTCTTAGTTTCGCTTCGGGCCGATCGCCTCTCTCGTCCAAGTTAGGTTGTTGTAGTTAAACTACCACCCTTTAACTACTAGTTCATCAAATATGGTAAACTAATTTCGAATTTCCCTTATAAATTTTGGGCATCAGTACTTGTCAATCATGTGGTGAGATGCGTTACTCGCATTAATTTTTACGGGGTAGAGACTGTAGTGTTTCTATGAAACGGATGGACTGTTAACAGACATCAAATAAGTAATCTGCCACAGCAAAATTTAAATCCGGCATTTATAGCATATCAAACTCAGGACTCTACTCACTGTATCACCCCTAAAGTGAACCGACAGATTTTTCCGAAATTAAGGTTACCATATTCATTAAGACCTTGGAAAAATTCCAACGAAAAGCCTTTAAGTCTCCAAACTAAAACAGAAATTGAAAATATCTGTCCAATATTTCGCCTGTTCAGGCATCCTCAGGGTAGAAATAGAATAACAGCAAAACAAAACATGAATAATGCACCCAAGAAACTTGGAAGATTGGACAGATGTTTTCAATTTCTGTTTTAGTTTGGAAACTTGAAGGCTTTTCGTTGGAATTTTTCCACTTAACATTTATGTAAGGTCTCTTTTTACCTTTCCATTTTCAATATTAATATATTTATATATGTTACCATATTTATACAGGCCGGGTGAGCCCCAGAAGGTCTATTGCAAATACAGGGTCTAAGCTTGGTTCTTAAGATGTGTAATACTTTATCGGCCACATTCTCTAGTGCAGTGTTCTTCAACCGCCGGTCCGCGGCCCAGTACCGGGCCGTAGAAATTTCGGTCTAATCGTAAATCACCGTGACGTATTATGTATAAAAGTATACCAATACAATGTATAATAACAATATAATGGCTGACATATATGAAGTTATTATTTCTCTGCAGGGTACATATACAAATATTTTTACTTTAAGAAATAAAATGGATGCGTTCAAAAAGATTAAATAGTCGCTTACAAGAGAAAAATGTAGACATGTTTTCTCTTTTGGATGAATTTTTGATTGCTTCTTATATGAACACGAAAGTCATATTTAACACAATAAAGCAACATTTAAGAGCATTAGCTGAAAATTTGAATAAGCATTTAACCTCCGAATTAATAATCCATTCTTGGAAGATATAAACTCATGTGCACTTGGTCTTCATGAAAAAGAAAAGCTGATCGAGTTGTCTTCTGATGTCACTCTGGTCTCCAAACATAAAATTATTTCATTGCCTCAATTTTGGATATCGCTAGGAAAAGAATATACAACTTCGAGTTATAAAGCTATCAAATTATTAGTAAATTTTTTGACTTCCTATTTATGTGAAAAGACTTTTTTAGCCATGTCTGTAATAAAAACCAAACAGAGAAACTGAATAGATGGTTATGCAGCACTTTGTCTCTCAGAAACGACGCTGAAGCCTCGAATATCAACTGTTATATCAAAGAAGCAACAGTAGATATCTCACTAATAAATGAAATTGGATAACATATTCTATAATAAAAAATAATATCTACAAGGTTATTGGTTTTTATTTGTCTTAGCTTTCAGTTGGTCCGCGAAATATTTATCCTATTTTTACCGGTCCGCAGGTGCAAAAAGGTTGAAGAACACTGCTCTAGTGTGACATTTCTATTCTAGCTAATCTGATGTTCCAATTATTCTTGCCAAAAAAAAAAAGTTGATTATTACAACCCGTGAAGGGTCTTGTCTTTCGTTCATGGTACAGACTGTACTGTTTCTAGAACAACGGTTGTGAAGGCATGTGATTGGTCCGAGATCACGCTCGAATGCCATATTTTTTCTTAAATGAAGAGTACAGTTGGGCGAGCCCCAGGTCAGCAGATCCCACAGGGTCTGTCATTTGTTCGTAAGATATATAACAATCTTCCATATCCTCTTGTGTGACATTTGTATTTTAGCTATTCTGATGCCACACTTATCCTTGTCAAAAATGACAAAAGTGACATGAATTAAACCCATTATATTCGTATCCTCTTTTGAGTATTCTTATTCCTACCATGTAGTGCGAATATATTTCCTTAGTTTTATGGTACAGGGGTTCTGTTTAGTAAATGTTTTTCTGTCTTTACTTAAGCTTCGAACCACACCTTTTTTGACCAATCTGTTTTTGGTTTGAGTCAGAATTGAAGATTGGAGGATGCTGTGTGGTATTGTTCTAAATGATAATCGATTTCTCAATTCGAGAAGGTGGTATCTACATCAGGCCAAGTTCTTAGTTATGCGCGGCCATTGAGAAAGAGTGAGAGGACAGTTGCGAAACGTAGATATAGATCTGGAGGGACGGACAAAGGAGGAACTGGAGGGAGGACGGTGGAAGGAGCGAAAGACAGAAGAGAATGTTATCAGGGAAGCGGCGGTTTCTATCTAACTAGCCCACTTGGAGGCAGGGCACGCCCTGTTTATATAAAGATGATAGGGGAATAATTAGAGATAAGGCTGTCTGCCGAGACTATTTCCCCGCCTAATGTTTGTCTTTGTGCGGAGGTTCCACGGCCGTTCCCTTCGGCGGAACAACTTCCCCATTGTTAGCGAGAGGTCTATCTACCATCCCCGCTCGCTCCGACACTTCTTCAGGGACTCTCCGCAGAAGAAGTCCTCGGCCGGGGACAAGAAATCAGTCCTTTCTTGGCCTTAATCTATTAGCAGAGGAGATGTTTTATCCTCACCGCAGGACTCCTCGACTCAACAATGCTATAAACTGTTCGACTTTATGTTCTCGAGTCTCCAGCTAAAAACAGTCTGTTGCTGAAATCAATAATAGATCTCTCTTCTTCATTGGAATGTTTTGTTGTATTCATTCAATTAGGCGAAAAAGTTCTAGCTAATTTGTTGCTCAGAATAGCTAACAAATACGCCAAAAATAGCTTCAGTAATTTTTGATTGGTGAAAGTATTATTTTTAATTATTAGATATGTGTTCAAATATAAAAAAAAAAAGCACAATAATCATTTTTCAGAGCCCTATTGTTCTGCAGATAAAAAAAAAATATTTTGACTTCAATCGAACCCATTTTCAACTTCTTTTTTTCTTATTTCTCCCTGGTATTCGCCCTGTACTCCCTCATTCCTCGCCGGTATTGCTCTCTTCTTTCTTCCGTCTATTTTTCCCCGATATTTATTTTTCCTGAAAATCCTGGTGAGTATTTCGTTTCGTATTGAGACAGTTGCATTCAAGAATATCCTCGCAGTTAATCCTATCTTGTAGTTTTTATTAGGCAGGTTTGTTCTTATTTTCTTTAAATCAAATCAGGTTCGTCAATCTTGTGGTTTTGCTTCACAGCAAGGCCATAAAACGTACTTCTTCTTTTTCTCATATTAACCGATATTTTCGGAACAGCAGTATACAGCTCACCGTTATGCCGTCGTCTGTGTTCATTTTGGGCTTTAATTGCGCCAAGAATTTTCCTATTAAAGATATTTTTATCTTTGATCTCTAAATTGTCTACCAGGCCTTTCCTATTCATAGTGAGATATTCCGCAGCATACAGAACCTCTGTTCAAATACAGATGCCTTAGTTTTTTATTCAAGGACATAACGTTACGTCAAATTTTGACTCTTATCCCTCGATTAGTAAGCAATTATATTATTTTAACTATAATAATAAAAGTAATTTTATACTAATCGATCCCTGTAGCCAATCGATCTAATTAAACAGAGCAATGATATCACTCCTGACCCTCTGATAGATTTTCTCAATCGCCCTATAAAGTAGAAGGGTTGGAGAACGCTAATGGTGTCACTGACCAACTGACCCTTCCACTAAACTGATTATGAATCCTTGTAACCCAAGCACTTCTAATATTTTTTCCATCTGTATGTTTTAAAATTTTGTTTTACTAACTTGTTGCCATATTTATGAGTAAGTTTCTAAGTAAGAGAAACCGAATTCCTATTACTTTAAAATACTCGTATACTACGTAAATCTTACCCACCCAGTCGAACGTGAAACAAAATCATATTTACGGATGTAGACTTAAAAAAAAACGTGAGCAAAAAACAATTTCGAAAAAAAAAATTACTATTTTTTCGATGTGATAGAGAGTAACTAAAACACAAAAATGTAATTATTGTATAAATAATAATTCTTAATTAGTGGCCATAGGAGAACCTTGGAAGGATTTAATGACTATAGTTTTGGAATTTATATATAGTTATAAAATATTTTTTTAAAAAGTAAAAACGTGAAGTTTGGATTTAAACTTAATTAACTTTGAAGCGGTGAAATTGATAGTTTATTTCTATATGTAGTTTTATAAGTATTTATACCCTGAAGAGGGATGTTAAGTATCCCAGCTCTTACCATATCGGTTTTTAAAGCTCTCTGTTTATTCTGTTAGTAAATTAATAAGCATTTTCAAGGGGCTGAGAAACTAATTTAATAATAATTTTCATTATTCATATTTGAAGAATTATAAATATCCAATTTATTCAATATTAAATAGTGATGGATGAAAAAAAAGAATATCGTATGTAAAGTCCTGTCAGTTGTAAAACATGGTTTTCTATACACACAAACATGGTCATGTTGTTTTTTTTATATTTTTTCAGTCGACAAGGTCTTAGGCCTACATTTGAGGGTTTAGGCAGAGACGTTGGAGTAATTAGAAATTTAAAGAACTAATTGTCGGCCAAATCGTAAAATAATTTAAGAAAATATAGGGACTTTGGTATTTTAGAATTGAAAATTGTGAAGGTTGAGCTAACTTTTCAACATCAAGATAGCGAATAAAATAGTTGGGCAGAGTTTTGCCAAATTGTTTTATCGCTCGGGCCTACTGATAACTACGCGTCTCGTATTAACTCTTCGTGCTGTTCCTTTCTTCTTCCAAATCTCCTTCATCCTCCCACTTTTAGCCAGTTTTCTGTCCTCTTTCTACTTACAAGAGGTATTTTTTTTTTTACTGGTGAGGGACAGTGGGAAAACTCCCTTCCGGATGACTTTTCGAAACTGCAGTGTGAATCTTCCCTTGTGGGATCTCTAGTTCACCATATCTGATGACTGATTTGATCTGGTTGTTCTCTGAAGGTTTGCCTCTCTAAGGTGACTTGAGGCGGGCCAAGTGACGATGGAATGTTAGTTATTTCTTCCTTACTTACATCTTCCTGCTATTTGCACTGCTCCTAATTGTAATGGATTCTGTAATTGCTTCAAGAAATAATTAAATAACAATTTTTGATTGAACTTATTACGTATCATGTATTTATTTTTGCTAGAATGCTGCCAAAATAAAATACCAAATGCTCAAGGTTGCAAAAAATCTTGTTAAAAAAAATGAAGTTGAATATGTTTGGTGATGTTGAAATTTGATAAATCAAGTACTGTTATACGAACTTAAATAAATTTGCAATTATGGTTTTTTTGAGAAATGTTAAAGGAGCTGTTTTATAAAAAAATATTTATGATTTAAGAAGAGTTTCTTATTTTTTCCACATTTTGATAGTGTATGCACTATCGTTTTCCTTTCCGATTCGAATTAGCACTTCTATGATGGTTAAGTGGTCAGGCCATGAAATTCAGAGAATACGGCGGTTGACCCGCTCCTCAAATACTTCTTTTTTCATGAGCATTTCTGTCATTTTTCCATATCACTTCATTTTACATCATTACAGGGGATGCATGATATTTATCATGGTTAATAATTGAAGAATACAATGCTCACTTGTTCCTATATGATCAGGAGAGTAAAATTAGCCTCAAAACCTATCTGTAACATTACATCATTATTTTTGTTGAAGTCCATCGGAAAAGCCACCTTGCCTTGTTCTTCCCCATCGTTGTTCGGATGAACTATTTTTTCCCGGTACGGACATAATCCTGCACTCGTTTTTAACAACTTATGGCCAGTAGAAAATCTATTAGAAATCTCTAATACCAATGTTTGGCAAAAAATATGTTTTTAATTTTCTGAGCATTTAGTCAGATTAATACTTAAGAACAATTGGCTTGTTATTATGAACGGTTTAATTAGTTAATATAGTCTAATTAAAATTAGTAATGGACCTCATAGGACTATAATAAAATATGATGAAGCCTAGATAACGTAATGTGAGATTTTTCTAATAAGCCATATATTTATTTATTTACTAATTTTTTTTCTTCATTCACACTAAAACTGATATAGCCTTTTCGTCAATTTTTCCTTAAAATCTTGTTTTTTACTTATATATTTCACTTGTTACCTCACGGTATTATTAACATTATTGTTATGCTTACCTGTTCAATTTTTATTAAATCCGCAAAATAGATATCCCGGGCAGATGGTACCGCAGTTAATCACGACATTCCCTCCAAGATATTGGGATAGTGACAAAATTAAATATGTAATTTAATGAATACTTGAGTATTAAGGAGGGGTAGCGGGGTTAGAATAGTTGGGGAACTTGTGCCATAAAGGGCTCATGGGAAAGTTTAATTGGGTCGCCCTAAGAGAGAGCAAAGCCCCATAAATCCCGACCCAATAACCGCCGCCCGTGACGTATCGGGACACGTCCGATAACTCTCCTTCTTCTTGAGGCGGCGCAATGGATGGCAGCTATCTCGCCTCGGGCTAGAGATAAAACGGCCCCCGCCAACAAACACACTCTCCTCCGACAATTAAGATAGGAGGAAGCCGAGGAGGCGCTATCTGGGCTCTTTGTCTCGCTATGGCTCGCAGTTAATAACGTCTTACAATCCCTGCCTCTATTAGCTAAGGGAACCCTCCGGTGTCGAAAATACCTCAAGTCGTGTGCAGATAGCGCTTAGCTCCCGTTGCGATCTGTAATTTGCCTCCAAGGGTAACGGTGGTCGATTGAGAACGTGAGCTCTTATTAGGAAGCCAGGTATCGAACCATCAGGTAATGGGATTTAAGATTAGGTTATACTTAAGACTATTGCAAAGGTAGGGACTGTATGTTAGATCAGATGAAATTAAATTACTAGATGCTACGGTTGAAGAAAAATGCCGAGCTTGTCTCAATGCTCAAGGGACTCCCTTTGAACAGTATTTAATAAGAATTTTAATGCTTACATTTAATGAATAATGCACATGGAACAAATAAAACAAGTTTTATTTATTTAATCTAACTAACTAAGTTATCAGCTGAACAGTCTCTGCAGAGCCTAGACCCTCCCTGAGGAGCTTCCTCCACACCTCTCGGTCCGTCGCCTTCTCTCTTCACCTTCTCACTTCCATGTTTTTCAGATCCTGCTCCACGCCATCGAACCACTTTAGACGTGTTCTTCCTCACTTCCTCCTTCCTCTTTGTCTTCTATAGAGCCTTTTCTGTGGAAGTTTGCTTGACTCCATATGCCCAAGCCATCTCAGCCTTCCCTGGTTTATTATATTGACAATGGCGGATACCTGATAGATGTTTTGGACTTTTGGACATTTTTCTTTATTATATTTCATTTATTTACTATGCCTAAATAACTCGTTTGTGGTCATAAACCGTTTGTGGATATACTTCCATAGGACATTTTTTTCTTGTTTTGAGGTCCATAGTTCCAATTTTCATTTTCGATATTTAACCCTGAGACCCCCTGTATAGTAAAGCTATCACCAATGGATGGTGGAAAAGTGGTACTAGCTTTAATAACAGTAATTATTACAACCCCACTAGGTTAGGTCAGGTTGATTATTTATGGACACTTAACGTCTAAGGCCTTCAGTGTCCTTATTCTATAATTTTTGGTCTATTAGATTTTATGAAATATACCTTCTTTTTTGAGGAATTCAATTATTGTTTAAAATTTGTGTCATTATCACCCAGCATCGTTTGAATTTTTCTCTCCATTTCTAAGTTTCTAAAATAGCTTTCATGTTGTGGGCACTCTTCAAGAATATGGCGTATTGTCAGTTGTGAGTGACAGATCCTACAGTTCGGAGGCGTTGTTTTTTCCATAAGGAAACCGTGCGTAAGTCGCGTGTGGCCGATTCACAGTCTTGTGATTACTTCTTCTCTTCTGCATATACCGTGGGAGCTTTTCCAGGCGTTGGTGTTTCTTTTGATGCATTTTAGTTTATTTGATTCGTCGGTGGAGTGCCAAAGTTGTTTCCAAATCGCCAGAGCTTGCTGTTTCAAAAGTCTGCATACATCTGTTGTTCATAATAATTCAATTAGACATGTTTTTGTAAGCAATTAATGTAATAACGCAATGTTAGTCAAAGGAAGAAATGTAGGTACATGAAGGTAATAAAATAATCCGCCTACAACCCCACTAGATAACTCCAATGTGTACAATAAAATACTCCGAGAAGAGGAGGAAAAACTGGAATTTTTTTTTAGTGTATTATAGTAGAATTGTAGTTATACCTCTATCCTAATTATACCTTAAAAGGTAGTAAAAAATCCTTGGCTATGGTATTTGAGAAGTTACATAAAATGGGGAACCCGTTGTGTGCGGTGTAAGGTACTCATCACAGTTCCTAACATAATTAGTACCTTCCTGAATAGGCAAAAATTAGGACACCTACAGTGTAGCCTCGTCCGTTTAGCCGATGTAAGATGAAGTAAAGTTAAATAAATAATTAATTATACCTGATATTAACTAATTAATAAGGAGAACTATTATTGGAAAGTTTACTTTCAATCCACATTGCAATCTTCTTCGAGGCCAGAATTTATAATATAAACATTTTTAATTAAGAATAATTCTTAAATAATGTTTTTGTAATGTTTTTGTAAGCAATTAATGTAATAACGCACTGTTAGCCAAAGGAAGAAATGTAGGTACATGAAGGTAATAAAATAATCCGCCTCGGAAACGATGACGTATAAGTGGGCATGGGAAGTTGGGGTATAACACTCTGCTTAAATAATGCATGGCTGTTGTTAGGAAGCCGTGGTGGGGTTATCAAGGAAAAGTTAGCTTGGGGGGGGGCGGAGGAACGCGTTTTAAATTCACCGAAGGGGCCCCCAGACCGGTTATAATCGTAAAATGAAAACAAATTGCCATTGGCCCGTGAGAGCACGTATCCTGGAGTAGTTTCATGTTTATTTTATACGTGCTCTGGAAATTTTCTCCAGTTGGCTGTAGGCGCTCTGGAGATTATGGTTCCGCGGAAACCTCCCCCATAAACTCCCTCCTCGCTGGTATAAATTGCTTTAGTTTACTTTAATAGGCTTTATTCATGTAATTAGATCCGAGGAAGGGCGGAGTCTTTGTCGCTAATCTTGTAAAAGATTTTAAGTTGATACCCCGGAGGCTCTGAGCTAAGTGGATTACTGCGCAAGGCACCAACCCGCCTCACCTGTGCCTTGAGTCTTCAAAAGGTTCGCGTCTTTACCTGTCCGTAACTGGATCATACACTTGTCTGATCCGATACCATCGCCCTCTGAGGAACCGGCGTATCCCCTGCGCTTTGGTTACTTTACACATAAACTTGTCATATCCTCGTAGTTTCTCAAGAGCAATATTTGATTGCTAATTAATGTCCAATAAGGAAAATTAGCAGTACTAGCCACTGAGCAAAGTCCTATGGACCAGTCTAAAAAAATGTATTTACAATTATTTATGATTGCTCGCCGTTTCAGGCTACTTTAACACTTACAAGAAAAATGCTCAAAGATCCCAATGTATATTAATATGACTATAAAACGCATTTGGACTTACGAAGTAGAGCTTTGGGGCTCCACTATACCATCGAATTCCTCTCCTATTGAATCCTTACAAATCAAAATTCTCTATGAAAACCTCACTGCTCCTTACTTTGTTAAGAATAATAGTCATTCACAATGACTTTAATGTCCCATTTTATGCTGATTTGGCCCGGACACTATGTGAGTTTTTTTGTGACAGGCTTTATTCCCGCTCAAACACACTAGTTTTTCAGTTAGTCAAACATTGCTACCTCTTCAATTTCCGATATTCCCCAAAGAAGTCTAAAACGAAGATGTTCTCGTGACCTTCTCATGAATTCGTTATCTGAAAACAATCAGTAGGTTGTTTTTCTACTTTCCTTTACCTCCAGGGAGGGAGCGGAGTGGCTCAGTGGTAGAGCACTGAGTAGCAATGCCGGAAATTCTGGTTCAAATCCCGTTGCAGGGAATTACTTATAATTAGTCTGCTTGCGGCGGGAGATGGATAATATGGAAGGACCCTCCTGGTGCTAGATAAAATAAGGGTGAAAACCTGGACGGAAGTTGAGAAACGGAGGTTGAGCGTGACCTAGGACAAGTCACCTCCTTGCAGAACCGTTGTCCATGAGACAGTCCAGTCTCTACCATGTACTGAGCCCCAGGCTCGTTCACGGGTCTTATTGGTTGCAGGTTCAGGTTTATCTCATGTCATTATGTATCATTTATTATATTTACTTGCTGTATTACAATGCAGTTACAATTTTCAAGAAATAAATTACAATAAAAACGTTAATGATTATGTAAGAAACCTCACAAACAATGAGACTCATAAATAGTCATAAGACCGCCTCAAGAAGAAGCACTATGTGAACATAATGTTTATATTACAATCCAAATAACTTTTTTATACTAACCACTACACCACAGGGTCAAGTGACCCAAGGAGGAGCAGTTTCTGCAAAGGATATGTGAATCATTCATGCCAACTTCTACAAACAAGAGTACACATAAGATTAAATAAATAAAAGTTGATTGATAATCAAACATTTTATTGATTTATCAATATTCTCATACACTTTTAAAGGGTTCATCATAGCATCAATAAGTCTTCTTTGCATTTGTTCTTCAATATTTCAAAACTCATCTACAGTAGAGAAGAGGCACACTTCCGGTAATACGTACCATGATGAGAATGAAATAGCCAAGTTATTAGATTTTTGGAGATAAAAGAAGTCTATTGAACGTTATGAAAATGATATACTTACGATAATTCCAAAACATTAATTTTTGGAAGTTGTTCTTGTATTTAAAATATCATCTTAAAAGCTGAATCTGTCGAATCTCATTATTAATTAATAGATAGAACTGCTATACCTTTACAGGCTTTACAATACTCATTCCAAGACTCTTCTTCACTTGCAGTGGCAAAGGTTTTTTTTGCTCTACATTTTTCAGATTCATATTTGCATTTGTTTTTTATTCAGTTGTTATTGTTATCTTCACTCTTGCATTATCTTAAGGTTTGAAAATGATGATGTGTTGTATCTTAATTAAATAAGTTTGCCATCTTGGTTCATCACCCCCTCGCAAGATTTCCAAGTAAATAGAAATCCCGAGGAAGCTAAGAGAAGGAAAATTATTATAATATTCGTTAGATATTCAAATGAGAGAGGAAGTGAATCAAAGTGAAAACTAGGATTGTGTAACCGGCGGCAGAGCGAGTTAGAAATTCAGGGAGAGTAAGGCTTTCTCAGTTGTATGTTCTACGGCCTGTGGGGGGAAGAACATTTCCCCTGGGTAAGGGATTTTCAACGGCTTCCCTGAGATTTTAGCATAGAAATTACAAATGGCGGCCGACTTATATGTGTACCCAGGGGGTGGTTTTAAGTCCGAGAATGGGCCTCAACCCTTCCTACGTGCCCTGGAACACAAGAATGCCCCGGCGGTGGGCTAAATCCTGGAGGGTGGAATTAAGAAGGAGGGTGCCAGAGAGGGCTCTAAGGAAAACGAATTAAATGGAAGTCCTCCCCTCATTGCCTCCCCACCAACATGGAGTCATCGGATCGCCCCCTCTGCTCTTACAGAACCGTACGCCTCCGGCCATATTATCCAGGTGTTCATTTGTCCATCATCTGACGTTCAACCGTTTCGGAAGTCACCTTTTTTTTGTATTTTATATTTCTTAAGTTTTTCTTGAATGATATTAGTTAACCTTAAATATTATCAGTTTAATTTATATCTATTTTGTATTTATAGACCTGAAGAACATTTGCATTGTGGATCGAAACGTTGATTTTAAAATAAATATTTCTCCTTATTTATGAGTATTTTTTCTGACCTCCACCTAGAACATCCATTCCTAATTTCTTAAGGCTACTTAGAGAGTTTAATTATAACAAAAGTATAAGTATAATTAATATTAAAAAAAATAATTATGAATATCAAGAATAATACTATTTTATAATATAAGAATAAGTTAGAAAATAAATCATTCCTTATGCCCAGTAAAAATCTGATTTAAAATATAAATGGTAAAAAATTGCTGAAAAACTCGAATATTGATATTTTGATCATATTATACTGCTTAGATTGTTTAATTTTTTGCAAACCACAAACAAGTTTTTGTTGCGTCCTTACCTACTACTACTAGTTTAGCAGTTTTTTTTTTTAATAATAAAAGAGAAAAATTATAAACATTTATTTGAGAAATTATACTAATTCCATTTGTCACATATTTTATTTATGCTCTTCTTTTGAAAAAGAAGGATTAACGGGATTAACTAAAGGATTAACTTCAAAGCATGGGTGTTGTAGAATCTCCCCTCCCCGTTGAAGGCACTCCTAGCGTGTTACATTCCTCTGTACTAAATTCAAAGTTACATTAGTAGTCGAATTAAAAATTAATTTACGCAATAAAAGTTACTCTATTTCAAACTGTAGCTATAGACAAGCAGAATCAAGTCATTTTATTTGTTTTAAATTTTCTAATTTATTTCTCCTGTAACACGCTACTGACAGACTATATTAACATTTTTTAAAATTGATATGGTTTAATTTTAATCATTTAATATTGTTTGGATACGGGCTGTCTATTGCTTCTTCAAGAATCTGTTGTAATGCCCCAATAATTCTTTTCGGACTATATTCAACGATTCATTAAAGCTCTCACGAAGGCTATCGATTGTCTTCTAAAGTCGAGGAACTCTCCTAGTAAGCTTATTTAAGTTTTCTATTTATTGATTAGTCTATAATAGTGATTGAAACATGAACAAAGCTTTCATATGTAGTTATGAGAACGTCGCCGTTATAGGAGTCACTACAACAGTTCATCTGTTTTTATTTGAATAACTCTGGATGGTGTGATATTGATTTTTTGTTTTTTAAATTTTCATTTGAAAAGAAAAGATATGACAAGGACCGGGACTCGAACCCGGGTCTCCCACCTCTCCGTTGTGGCGCCTTAACCACCTCGGCTAAGGCTAAGGATCAATGAAAGAAGAGATATGACTGGCCAAGAAGCGAGCCAGGATAGCCGAGATGGTCAAGGCGCCACCACGGAGAGGTGAGAGACCCGGGTTTGAGTCCCGATCCTAGTCATATCTTTTCTTTTCAAATAAAATATTTAAACAAAGTTTTTTTAATATTATCATGGTTCATAAGTCTTAATTAACCATTAACTATACCATAATTCCTTGTCTCCTTTTAACATTGTTATTCCTTTTAGAAAAAATTAAGATTTTTTTTTTTTAATGAATGGTAACATTGCAATGAACAACTGGAGAGACGCCTATGCAAGGGGAATCCTCCGGGTGTAATTTTCGCCGGGTTTCTGGAGGAGAGGGCGCGGCGCACTACTTCCTGCCTAAGGACTAGAACGGGAGGAGACACCAATTAAAACTAAGACGGCTAATTACTGCCTCAATTAGAGCCAGCCTCCAGCTCTAATAAGAAAAGCTCCAGAGAGGGGGGGGCGAGGAGGGAGGAAGACTGGAAACAATTACTGGAAAGAGTCGGAGCATTAGCGGCATCTGGAGCCCTGATTGCCAATTACTGTAATATTTCTATCTCTCTCTCGGGAGAGAGCCTCAGCTTGGTAATTACACAAGTTTCTCTACCTCTGACGTGTTCGCCATCTCCCGACTCCCTGATAAGTTTTAAATGATAATTAGAGAAGTGAGGCCGTCTCCTCCCAACTCCCAAAGAAACATTGCGGCTCTGATTCTGTGTCTCGAGGACGGGCCCGTCTCCTCCTATCCCGATCAAAGGCGCGTTAGGATAAGTTTGAAGTATGGCTTCAGTGTTGTACGCCTGGAAGAATTATACCTCAAACTGGAACCAATATATTTACGCAAAGCCTTACCTCTTCTTTATCGAAACAAACATTAAATAGGAAGATTAAGGCAAAAAATGTTTTCTTATATGTTTCCAATCAAGCAGCATAAGTATCTATTCTAAAAAGAAACAAAAAGAATACTGCGTCCATTTCGGCCTTGGAAGTGGTGGGTTTCCTCTGGTTGGAGTCTTGCTGCACTTAGGGGTATGCTTTATTCCTTTTTTTTCCTTTGCTATAATATCTATTATTAATAATATACCCTATTATTACTATTATACCTACTTTCTGTCCTGAAGGTTCCTGAATAGGCGAAGTATAGAGATTTAAGGCTTTTTTGTTGGAATTTTTTCATAAATACTTAACTAGTATGTCTATTTTGAGCTATTGCTGTTTTATAATATTTAAAATGAATATGTCATAAATAATGGAATACTGTCGGTTCACTTCTCGAATTTGCAATACTAAACAAAAATTCAAATTAACAACTAATTTCATAGAAGTGTTCAAAATACTACAACCATTTTGAAGTTCTTCCATTATAAGACGTGAAAAGTAATTATGATATTATGTTTAAAGTGTAATTATTCATTAACTACTTTGGCTAAAAGAAGTGTCTGAGATATTTTTAATTCTATTATCACGTAAAGTCTTCTATGAGAAATCATCTGGTTATCTACTAGAAGACTATTTAATGAGACATGGAATTGGTCAAGTTTGTTTCGTTTAACGTCACTTTATGCTGCTATAGCTATTTAAAGCGGGGCAGCTCAGTATGTAGAATGCTGTGTTGCTATGCTGAAGATTTCGAGTTCAAATCGAGCTGTGATAGAATTATTGGCCAAGAATGTACCCTTTGGGATCTACAGATCTTCCTGGGGCTCACCCACTTTTATAAAGTGAGTACTGGGAAGTGTCTCTTAAATGGTGGAAAAACCTGGTGGATGAGTGTGATCCTGGCCAAATTACCTCTCTGCACAAACCTACTAGACATTAGTATAGTCCTGTCTCTACCATGTACTGAACCCAACACCCTTTAGAGAAAGATTATTTTCTCGGCAATAAATTCAGGCCTTCCACTTTTATCGATGATAAGAAGGGTGGCGAAACAACTTATGGTATAGTAGCACTTAAATTTTAAATTCAACCCCTAAACAGCCTAAGGTGTCTTTAATGTAAGAGCTATGTCTGTTGTCAGGAAGTGTCTAAAGTGTTCTTAATGTAAGTTTTAATGCCAAGTGGTCCTGTCAAAACGGTATCTGTGCCGTGAAACCTTATACCAACGGAGGTCGTAAGTGTTAACAGTTTTCGTTCTATAATGTTTTTAGCAAGTAAGTATAAGCTTCTTTGTGTTAAATAACTTCCTTCAGTCCCAATAGCCAGTTGAGATCTGATGTTCCCAGGATCCTGCAGACTCGACGACGTGTAAAGATCAATAAGAGAGAAGGGTGCGAAGACACCCCCGAAGACAGAGCTGGCCATCGAGGAAGGAATGCCGAGGGGGCGGAAGGGGGTGGGTGGTATTGTCTGCTGATAAATCGTTCGCCTTCGGTTTTACGGTCTGTCCCCTCCTTGCTATGGCGATGGGGCAAAAACCCCCATCCTCCTCCCTTCTTACCGCCACTCCCTAATGCTCTTCATCTCCAGGTCCATCGTTAACTTCAAGGCGCTCTCCGAGTCTATTCGGCAGTTAAAGGCAACTGCTGATAGTTAAAGCGGGTCGTTTTTGTCAGGGCAGTTATGAGGCTGCCTACTGGACACCTCCGTCTATAAATCCAGCCAGCTTAGGGGGGGGAGGAGGTTCTATCCGGGGAACCAGCAGTGCTGTTTATATGTACCAATAAAAAAGCTCTTTACAATTCAACGAGAGATCTGGTAGTAATCTGATCATCTATAATTATTCAGTAAGGAAATTCCTTCAAATAGTCGAAAACAATAAATCGTAAGAAATATAATGAGCTCTGATACGGTATAAAACATTTAACGGGTAGGGTAAAACGTATAAGGGAGTATCAGAAGTAGTATTTACTAGTTACTATATCCATCATCTATTCTATATATGAGCCGTTTTGGATTAAAAGCATGTAACACTAAATTTAAAGAGTTTACTTTTTCGTTTTTTTCGCTGGCTTTGTAAAAAAGTCAATCTATCTAAAAAAAAGTGAAGGAGATTTGGAGTTATCCACTTTTGATCCTTAATGCCGCA
Organism: Arma custos; assembly: GCA_037127475.1. Classification (NCBI taxonomy): domain Eukaryota; kingdom Metazoa; phylum Arthropoda; class Insecta; order Hemiptera; family Pentatomidae; genus Arma; species Arma custos. The sequence goes on along the minus strand of CM073763.1, from coordinate 49,918,599 downwards.
TATTTATAAAATCATTGTTAAGATAAATAATACATATACTAACGTCTTTCAAAGTCTAACGTAGGAAGTAGTACTGTCATGTGAATTATAGTAAAGTAACATAAGGGATCATATTGTACACATATATTAAATACATACATTATGACTTCATTAAATAATAATATTTTTCTAATCGAGTAGGTACTATCGTCAGCATTTTGTCATTTCAGAATTCAAAAAGTAATCAGTTTGACGATTAATAAAGACAGCAACATGGTTAGTGACTATCTGTAGTTTAGTGGTCAGCATATCAACGAACTACCCCCAAGATCGCGGGTTCGCAGCCTGGCGAGTGGCCTAAGGTTAAGCCGTCCTTCGGAAAGAACGTAAAACAGTCCCAAGCCTGTGCGATGTCAGATACTCGTTAGCACATCCCTATCCTAATTAAACTTGGATAGGCAAAAGTTAGATCTCCCACAATAGCATCCGCAAATCCGGCTGTGGTAGATAATTTATTTAATCTGTTTACTGTCGTGGATGGACCTGGAAGATCTCTTTGATCTTGAGACCCTCCCGAGGTTCATCCAGCCTCTATAAATTGGGTACTTTTAACTGACGGGAAAATCTTGCTGTAGAGCATGATCTAGGTCAAATAACCGCTCTATACAACCCTTGTCGTAGAAACTGTCGTAGTCTTTACTAGGTATTGAACCGAAGACTCTTGATGGGTGGTGGTGCAGGTTTTATGTAGTATCGTCCGACTAGCTGCAGCAGCATGAAGTAACGTTAAGTTGTTTCTTGTTCGGCTGGAAATAAAAATAAATATCATCATTGTTTTTTACGTCTCGTAAACTTTGGAAATATTTTCAGTGTTTATGAAGCACTCTGCTGATTTACTTTTTGGCACACATGGCGTATAATCCCGCTTCATGCACTCGTTAGCACATTATTCAGGCTCGACAATGGAGCGAAATAAAACAGCGCCCTATGCCATACGCTCTTGTGCAGCGGAACGAAAGGGAAATAACTCCAAATTGACGATGCTATTAGTCGTTGAAGCGGTATCCGATTAGCTAAAGCGCTGTGGCCATGCATCACTCGGTCGTTAAAAGTATTGTAAATAGGTTCTGCGTTGGGAAAACTTTCCCTAAAATCCCGTATAAAATGCTCCCCTCGTCGACACTATTTTATCTCCGGGGCAATATCCCCCACTCTATCCGGATTTAAAACGGAATTGTAAATTTTCGGGAAAGCCCGGGTAGTGATAGGCCATTATACAATCTGTCCCTCGCCTGGTTTAATGTAAATAAACAAAAACCTAAATCCCAGGAAAGTGTAATGAATAAATTATACAGTTTTATTGTTTCAGGGTTGGGCGGGTAGAGGTCGCTCAGATTAGGGAAACCGTTTAACCCGAGACCCTTCGTTAAAAACAGATTTTCTACATTTTTGCCCCCATCCCCTCCCCCCACCATTAGATTTATAGCAGGGCCTTAATTCCCCGTTTAGGAGGGAAATTATTTTTTGATCTTACCTTATGGCTCTCCGGTAATTAAACCTTATGAAAAATGGCCCTAAGGACGGCGGCATTACCACCATAATCTACTTAGTCAGCCCTTTCCCCTTTGTTTTAAAACTGTAGCTTCCTCTTGAGCATTATCTAACAAGAGGAGGGGCTCCTGTTCCAAATTTCATTAGCCTTAAAGTGGTTTAGTCCATTTGTAATCGTTATACTCAGCTCGAGAGAGAAGGATGTAATTCCTTAATTTGATAGAGGTAACGTTTGAGAGTGAGAGGATTTTTAATGGAATATGTTCACTACCCTGTTAAATATTTATAATGAGTCAAGGCCATTTACTCTTATGAAGCAATTTAATTTTCTTGGCGACTTAATTGACCTATCTCAAAGATAAGAGCCATTTCGGAGGAAACAACATTTCTTTTTTTGGAATTAATTAGTTGTTCGATTTAACATTTACAATACGTAAGTGCGATGCAACTTCTGATGAACAGCTGAAAGCCTCACACCAATTAGTCCCGGGATCTTTGAGAGGAAAATCTAAAGGCCTATTTTCGGTCTGGAGTACCCTCAAGGCACCAGACGAATCAGGAAGAAAAGGTACTGCTGGATTGTGAAGTCGAGAATATTAAGTTGGCTTGGGCATATTGAAAGGATCCGAGAGGGGTAAAATGACTAGGAATCTAGAAACTTGGAGTGACCGCTTGGATCGGGACGACTGGAGGAGGATTGTGAAGGGGGTTAATGTTCATACTGAAGTGACTTATAAATCAGAATGAGATTTTAACGCTTTATTAAAAGCATACATATCAGATTGATTATTCAGAACTCCATCAGGGCTGAAACGTAAAATCAGACGATGTATAAAATCAAGAAACAAAATGAAAGAACATGTATATGAAAATATAGTAAGAGGTATAATGAAAATAATGGCGGGAATGGTGAGAGGAAATGTCTACAGCCCCGGTGAATAATTGGTTCAGTCGGATTTTGTCCAGAGAGAGTTATTTTTTAGTTAACCGGAATCGTATCATTCTTGTAGTTTTTGGCTTTGAATGGGTTGTAATATAAGCAATAATTCCTGTTCAAGTCATTGCCTTACTTAGTCCCTTGTTCACTACGAAAATAAGTCATTTCTCTTACTTAAGTATAAGAGGCACTCGACGGTCCAGCAGGGTCTCCGAGTTGTCGATCACGTATCATCTGCTCTTGAAAACAAACAATACTGCACAGGCGCATTTCTGGACGTAGCACAAGCTTTCGACCGGGTATGGCATGCCGGTTTGCTGTTCAAGCTCAAAACCCAGTAACCTCAATCCTTATTCCTAGTCCTTCGATCCTACCTCTCTGATCGTTACTTCCAAGTACGCTGTGGTAACGAATACTCCAATCTTTACCCAATTCAAGCTGGAGTCCCCCAGGGCAGCGTCTTGGGTCCTATCCTATGCATATTGTACACCGCTGTTATCCCAACTTCTCCTGAAACCTTCCTTGCAACGTTCGCAGACGACACAGTCATCCTATCATCTTATCCAGATCCCGAAATGGCTTCCTCGAACCTCAAAAGGCACCTTTCACTCATTGAAATTTGGTGTAACCAATGGCGGATCAAAGTCAACGAGGAAAAATGCAAACACGTGACTTTTACACTTCACCGGGGAGCATGTCCTTCTGTCCAATTCAATGAAACCGTCCTACCCATTTCCGACACAGTACGATACCTTGGCTTTCTCCTAGACAAAAGACTTACATGGAATCATCATACCAGACTCAAAAGACATTTTTTTATTTATTTTTTTTATTGATATTTACAACTGTAATAACATTACATCAAGTAAATTGGCTGTATGAACAAAGGATATGAACAAAAAAATCACTTGTGGAGAAACTATCCATTGATAGCACTCCAATGAAGTTTTATAGTAGAAGGTCTCGAGGCCATCTTCTTTTCAGACGCCTCGGAGGGTTATCAGGAATAGTATGGGAAGCAAGTCGAGAGACTAGCGGATTCAAGTGTGTATGGAGCTTTTCATGGAAGGATAGGTATCTAGTTAGGGCCAAATCAGCAACATATGGGATATTAAGATCATGATGGATGAGTTTGTTTGTGACATAATAAGGAGCATTGAGGATTTTACGAAGGATTTTGGATTGTAAGGATTGGATGCGAGATGAATTGGATGGTTTAGTAGAGCCCCAAAGCTCAACTCCGTATGTCCAAATAGGTCTGATAACTGTCATGTAAATGAGTCTTTTGTAATTAATTGGTAGCTTTGAACGTTTGTCCAGTAAATATTGAAGTAGGCGAAATCGTCGAGCAGTTTCTTGTCTTTTCAGTCTTGTATGAGGATTCCAAGTGAGGCGTTTGTCCAGATGGAGTCCTAGGTAACGTATCTGTTCGACAGGGATCAGTGGAGTGTTATTAAAGGATACAGTAGGGCAGGAATTCGTAGGTTTACGACGAAGAGTGAAGGTAATTTGGTGGGATTTGTTAGGATTTATTTTAATTCTCCAATTTTGACACCATTCTTGAAGGTTTGAGATATGGGATTGAAGATATTGGGATGCAACAAATGGATCGTTATTTACTGATAACACACATGTGTCATCAGCGTACGTAGTGAGGACAGTGCTTGGATGGGTTGGGATGTCAGCTGTGTATATTGTGTATAGTATGGGACCCAGGATACTACCTTGAGGAACACCAGCTAACTGGGTAAAGAGGCAAGAGTAGGAAAAATTATGGTTTACTTTAAAGGTTCTATTACTGAGGTAGGAACTGATAATAACGAAGTAAGTAGAAGGTAAGAATTTACGGAGTTTGTACAGCAGTCCCGGATACCAGACTCGATCAAAAGCCTGCTCTACATCGAGAAAAGCTCCCGTGCAGTACATTCCGCGCTCTAATGCGGATGAGACAACGTCCACCACTCGATGGCATTGCTGGATTGTGGAGTGCGATGTTCTGAAACCAAATTGGTGACCTGGGATTATTTGGTTGGATTCTATTATAGGATGTAGACGTTTCAGAATGAGTTTTTCAAGCATTTTACCCATTATGGGCAGGAGAGATATAGGACGGTAACAAGATGGAAGTTCTGGTGGTTTTTTAGGTTTTGGTATCATCTTAACTATGGATAATTTCCAGGAATCAGGAAAGTATGTAGTACGCAATACGGCATTGTATATATATGTAAGGAGTAGGATCGCTTTCCGAGGAAGGCGTTTTAGAATATAGGATGTGATTAGGTCGTACCCAGGGGCTTTGTTGGCGGGTAATCTGTGAATAATGTTTGATATTTCTGAAGGATGGAATGCTTTAGGAGGAGGAGACAACTGAAGAGGAATACTTAACTCTGCTTCAATGCATTCAGACTGGGTAGGATTAAGGATATCTGGGTGAGGGTTAAATGTGTTGAATAGGTGCTGGCCGAAAATTTGTGATTTTTCTTCATCAGATCTTGACCAGGTTTGGGATTCGGTTAAAAGTGGATGGTTGAAATTTTTATATTTTAGGAGTTTTCTAGTGGTATTCCATAAGGATTTGTCAGTAGTACTGAGATTTTCTGTACGGTAACACAAATTTTGAATTTTGAATGTTCTGATCTCTGATTTTAGTTTGTTTGTCAGTTTGGTATAATGACTCTTGTCCGATGGATATCTGGTGCGGTGCCACTTCGCTCTTGCCCGTCGTTTTTCTTTTAATAACTCGAGAATATGAAGTGGCCAGTTATTCTGTTGATAATGGTTTTTCCTTGGTAAGGAGCTATCAATTATATTGGTTTGTATTGATTCTGTAAGTTTGTCTATTGCAGAATTGATGTCTCCTTTTGTTTTAAGCGGAATTTCGAGGTTTAAATTATTTTCCAGATTAGATCGAAATTTATCCCAGTCTACTCGTCCGGTAATCAGTCTGGGATGAGAGGGCTTAGGAATGGGAACTGAATGTACTTGAAGTAGAACTGGACTGTGATCAGAGGAAAGGTCATCCAGGGATTTTATAGTTTTGATTGCAGGAAATCTGTGAGGAAACAAATATATCAAGAATATCTGGACGTTTTTTGAGCGATGTAGGCCAATAAGTAGGGTTTATGGGTGCAAGGATAGAGAAACTATTAGAGGTTGAAATTCGGGATAAAATGCTACCACGGGAATTGGATGTTCGACAACCCCATCGTTGATGTTTGGCGTTGTAGTCTCCTCCAGCAATAAAACGCGGTCCGAGAGATCGGAATAAGGATTCGAGGAGGTTATAAGAAAGGGAGTTACCAGGAGGACAGTATACAGCTGAGAATAATAATTGTTAAATAAAAGCTTAATGATCCGGGGTCTATACATCGTCCTTACAGATCTTCATCTCTGGCATTCTGCTAAAGTCAAAATGCCCCAATTAAATTGGCACGTCTTCACTTTTTTATTCGTTTTATTGTACTTAATTATATTTACTGAGGAAGTAGGGGAGTGTCATAAGTAGTAAGACGGTACGATGCCTTCTTAATTTTACAGTTTTCACGCCTGCAAGCGGGTCAATTCTATGCAATTGTTTAATTTTTAAAATATTTTTTTAGTGTTTCAATTGTATTTCAAATAAGAACACCAGGACATTATCAGTACCTTGGATACGGCCATCTCAACGTAAGCCTGAATTTCGTGAAGGAAACTTTGAAAAGGCAGTGGAAAATTCGATTTCGGAGTATTAATATGTAATTAAGGTTAGCGGTGGGTGAATGGAGCCCTGTTGATTGACTCAGGGGAAAGGCTTGGCTTGACAAATTACCAAGGCCCAATCAAGGAGCTCGTCTGATGAATGTTCTTATACCATTTGTCTTGTGCGCGTCATTAGTAAGGAAAACTCGGCGTTCCGGGCTTCCTCGGGGGAATGGCTTTGTTAGGGGGAGAAATATGGAGCTGGTGGAAGGGGCGCAATGCCTTTCATTATAATATATACAACGGCGCCCTCCACTTGCTCTTTCTCACTCCGACTCTTGCAAATGCAATTTTGAAAAGCTCCTTCTATAAAGGAGGAAGTTTGCACAAGAGGCTGACACAACCATCCCCCTCCTTATTATTATTCCAGGCAGGGAGCTCCTCGAGCCTCTGGAACAAAAGGAGGATCCAGAGCCTTTCAGCTCCCTGGAATCTCATCTCAGGAATTCTGTGACATCTTAAAAACCCTCCCTTCCTTATAACGACATATCTCCCCTTAGAATGTGAATATTTACTCCCGTTCCCCTCTTGTACAAAGTGGAAAGTCACTGTATTATACATTCCATATATCAAATATTTTTCATAACTATATTGAATTTTTAGACAAAAATAAATGTATATTGATCTGGAAATGGTTCACTGGATATATCTTCAGAGATGTTGGATATGGTTGGGGGGTGCATTCAATAAATGTTCACAAAAAGTATAACTTATTCTGTAAGGATAGAGATAGTTGGGGGTGCAGTCAATCGAAACACCATAATAAGTGCGTACTTCCTTATTGTGTGCCGACGTTTCGACCTAGAGTTGCCAGTTGTCTTTCCTTGCAGCCGCTCGGTATATTTGTCCTGAAGATGATCTACAAAGTAGGTCGAAACGTCGGCTCACAATAAATAATGATTCACTTATTTGGTGTTTCAATTGACTGCACCCTAACTATCTCTATCCTCACATTAGAAGTTCCAGTCAACTTATTTCTTCTCTAATATAACTTATTCTATTTGTGCCAACGTTTTGGCCTAATGTTTAGGTCAACTTCAGGTAAGAGGAATGTAGAGCCAACCAGAAAAAAAATTAAAAGCCTAAGTCTACAAGGATTGTTTTTGTTTTTGCTGATTCACTGTACACCCCTCTGCCCTCACGATTGACTAAAAAAAATTGAATTGTACATTGTAATAGATAATTGAAATAACAGATCAGTTATACAACTAATTGGGATAATTGTAAATATTTGTTTATACTACTTGTTCAGAAAGTAGTTCCACTATTTTTGCCACCTCTGATGTATTTCTAAACCTCAAAAAAAAAAATGTAATAAATTTTTCGTTGAAAAAACCATCTAGTATGCTATTTCACGGAAGATAATGTGACTAGTTTTTAACTAAACTTGACTTTTGACAATTATACTCTTGAGAAACAGATAACATAAACATTTGTCGAAGGTTCCGGAATACAAAATGATAGCCATTCCATCACATAATTTTGCCACCCTTGAAAATTTCTATTTTCGTTCAGTTTACCTTCCTTAAATGATTACTTTCAGGGTTTTTCAAATATTTTTGTAATAGGTGAACGGGTTAAATATGTGAGTTGAGCGCTGATCGGTTCCCGCCTCAAATCTATCTGTAGAAGATAAATTATTTATTTTTTTAACAGCCACGAGTGGCCCCTTTGGTAACTAAACGATGTTCATGATCTCGGACAAATCACTTCCCTGCACAACCCTTGTCAATCTCCACTATGCACTGAATCCAAGACCTTCTCGTGTTAAAGAGGTTCAGTTTTTTCTTTATTTTTTATGTATACGATTTTACTTCGATTAACTCAAGCTTAGCTGGTTCAATTTGAATAACTTATTAGTTATTATTGTAAGAATTTATTTACGTTTTATATTATTATGTATATAAATCATCATATGAGGAAAAATAGGTCAATAAAATTCTCTATATAGGGAGAACTGTTTAATGATTCGACCCGAATTGCAGATGTTATCATCCTTGAAGAATACCGGCAACATTCAAATACAATGGCTCATTTATTTATTATATTTTATCTCACTTATTTATTAATATTTTGTCACGAAATGTGATTTTTTTATTGGTACTTTTTTATTGTGGAGCCTTCTGGTCACATGTATATATGCTTTTTTATCAGTATATATATAAAACGGTTGCTTAATTGCTTCGTTCAATTCATCGTTGGGATCACGAGAGATGCCCCGGTAACCCGATATTACGAAGAATTGAAATGGCTCTACCCTTCCTACCGCCGTAAGTACGTCCTAGCATCTTTCATTTACCAAGTTATCCAATTTTCGATCTCCTTCAATTCAAAACCACAGTCCTCTCCCGCAATACCCGTTCTCAGCTCTCAGATCTATATACAGCATCCCACCGAACAGCAACTTTTGACAGAGCTTTCCTTATCCGATCCTCCTCCCTTTGGAACTCTATACCTTCTTCCATTCGTCGTCCCAATAATCTTCCAACCTTCAAATCCTGTATATTCCAGCACCTATTATCCCTACAATTCTCAAAAAATCGAAAATAGTAGGGGATCAGTTTTGACTTAATGTTCTCTTTATTCGATGAATGAATGATGTTTTTTGATGGACATCTGTGTTTGTTATTATCTATTCATATATGTGAGTGTGTGGAATTTAAACCACGTACATATATATTATTAATGTCATATAGATAGATATTAAAAAAGACAAAAAGGGATGAAATGTAAATCTCTGATAATATTTTTTAATTTTTCTTCATTCTTTTTTTTTTGTTTTTTTCTTGGCATAAGTTTGATATCTATGTGACCATAAATTGTTTCTCTTATATAATTATTGTTAATTTATTTTCATTTTTTTCTTCTTTCTTTTCTTCTAATCTGTTTTTAAAGTAGGTAATTCACATTTTTTTTTTATTCTTTCTCACTTATTAATTACTGGTAATAATTAATTAAATTGTAAAAAAGTGTAATTATTTTACACTCTAAGACATAATAGCTTACAATACCTGTATTGTTATCCTATATAGGGACTTGTCCCAGAATAAATAAAGACATTATTATTATTATTATATTGTGTTCATTTTTTATTTTTGTTAATCTCAAGGGGGTTTGTCCCGGAATAAAGGTACTTTTTTATATTAATAAATTATCAAGAGGATAACGAATTCATAGAACGATCGAACATTTCTATACCGAAGGAATTAGGGGATAGGAGGGTGTAGATCCTCGATGTGGGTTAAGCCCTGGAAATAAAAGAGCGAAAGGGAATTAAGAAGTGAAGGAAGAAGGAGTAGGAAGGAGAAGGAGGGAACAAGAAGGAGGAGTTATTGATCGAGCCGACGTGGCCCGAGGAGAGAAAACGGATAGAAAACTAATCCAGGAGTCAGGGTTTGACGGCGCCCTCCCCCCCCCCATCTCTTCTCTCTAATGAGTAACATCTAAAGAAGCAGCGGAGAGAAAAGCTAAGGAAATTGGGCCCTCGCTGGGAGGAAATGGCTTCTATCTCCCGAGTTCTCCTTATCGTCTTCCTTTAGCTACCAAGGGCCTCAACCTCCTTCTTACCCGTCTCGCTTTCATTTAATCAATTCTAAAATTTAATCTAATGTATATCGTATCCAGCCTGGTAATTCTTAAAATGAGTGAGGGAATTAACTTAGAGACTGCGATCGATAACATGAGAAGTCCTGCAGAAAATTTCTCTTTTGAAGTTCTAAATAAAAAAAAGAGGTAATGACATCAAATAATGAATGAAAAAAAAAAGATTAAATATAGGGGCCTTGAAAAATATCTCTGCTTTATATGCCTATATTTCTGTGTAATAATAAACACAAACAAACATAAGGCATTAAGATATTTCTTATACCATGTTTTACTTTTTTTTCATACGATTGCCATCTAATCGTTTTGGAACCTAAATTAAATTTTTAATTGATGAGGTAAACCATTTTCCAGTCATAATTTTTCTTTTTTACAAAGACGTTTCGACTATATAGTCATTTTCAATTTCACAAGTCATTCTTGGAATTTTCATACTACTAGGCCTTATGTGAATGTCTATAATTTTAAAAAACTACTTGGAAATACACTGTTTCTCTATGGTCATTTCTAGAAATGACCATATAATAATAATTTTCTAGAAATGACCATGGAGAAACAGTGTATCTCCAAGTAGTTTTTAAAATTATAGACATTCACATAAGGCCTAGTAGTATGAAAATTCCAAGAATGACTTGTGAAATTGAAAATGACTATATAGTCGAAACGTCTTTGTAAAAAAGAAACATTAGGACTGGAAAATGGTTTACCTCATCAATTAAAAATAATATATATTAGTCGAGTTGAATTCACATTGTAATGCCTAAATTAAATTTAAAAACAAACAAATACACAAACATTTAATATTGGTGACAGAAAAACATTTAAAAGCAAAACAGAAAAATGGAATATTACATCAGAGAGTGATGTTCCGATGAGATCGGAAAATAAGTGGACAGTAGAAAAGAGGAAATCAAGGAAGAAACGAAAGAATACGAAAGAAAAACTCGAAAAAAAAGTAATGATTATATATGTATATTAATAATTGTGAAGGAAAAATAAGTAAAATAAGAAGTAGCTGCGATATTAAGAAACTCGGAGGTTAAAAACTCACAATTAATTAATAGGAAATTTTGTAGGTTAAAAAAAATAAAAATCCAAGTACCATATCATTTTCAAGGTTTGTATTTGTTTTGTAATTAATTACTTTTTTTTTCACATTTCATATTGTTTCAAATCTATCCAAATGTATCAAAATCGTTAAAAAAGTTTTTTCATTATAGAAATGCCTCAGCATTTATTAATATATATTATACCATGTCTTAAAAAATCGGACACACTTGTGCAAAAACTAGCATATTTTTTTTATTTTGAAGAGAAAAGATTTGTCCAGTATGTTTTATTCGGTGTAAAGTATGTTATGGCGGTAGAAAATAAAATAATTGTTAAAAGGATTGACTTTTTTTTTCTTTTGATCTACTGATACAAAGCTAATAAATGATGTGAGAAAAATTTAGTAATATTTGAGTTATTAAAAATCATGATAATAATAATTAATACAAATTTTGTTTGAAAATAATGATATTAAATAAACATATAAAATATTGATTATTTTTAAAACTTGCTCTTAACGGCCCCTAAACAGTTCACTGAATTCGTTCGATGTTCGGCGGAAAATATATTTATTATATTGATGATAATTGTTGACCTATGATAATGTATGTTGAAGAAATTGGTCCGGGTAGAGGTACCTGAATGAAATTCTCAAGTAATTTGAGAAAATCTTTATTGATAGCCAACGTTTCGACCTATGCTGTAGGTCTTCTTCAGGGCTGTGGGGAGGGGGAGGACTCAGTCAGTGTTTTATAGCCAGAGAGGATTAAAGATTAAACTGAAGATTAAAGAATTATTGTTTGAATGGCTTTATTTTTCTTATCTGTGATTTGATAAAACATGCGAGGTTAAATGAGTCGTCCTTATGTTATATATAATAAGATGGTCAGGAAGAATGCCTGGATTACTGGCAGCAGTTTGTTCTCATGGAAATAATATATTTCGTGATCTTTCATCAAGAACATTCCTTTTTTTTTCTTGAGGTCTTGGTTGGAGCTAGCATGTTAAACCTTAACGCTCAAGTGCTGATGGTCTCTAGGATCTTTTGGTACCACCCTTCCGAACATGGGAAATCCCCGTATGATCCAGTACCTTTCTATCTTGCTAGTACTTTGTGGAATCTGAAAGTGAAAGGGCTGTTGTAATGTTCCTTCACAAAACATAAGCGAAGTCTTGTACTTCAGTACTTGGGCGAATTCTGATGTTTTCAAGGTAAGCTTTTGATTTATTTTTTTTCTATTTACTAGTTAATATTAATCAGTGGTACTTTTAACTTATAAATTTTATCAAAATATTAAATGCTTTTCTTATCATTTTTGAATTCATGCATTATTTATGTTATTTTTTAGTTCTGTTACAATTATGAAACACCAATCATGCTAATCAAAAGTAGTTATTAGAACCCGATGTTTTGTGAAAAAAAAACGCCTCTTGTTAGGTTATTTGCGAAAGCATTGTTACATATGCCCAACAAAAAAAAAATGAGGAACATATCTTTTCTTTGTGATATATGCAAAAACCCAATATGCTTGGAGAGCTTCAAGAAACTATGTGTCTATTGCTTGGAATATTGATAATTTTAATTTTGAAAAGTATTTTAATTTTCATTAATAGGTTTTTGATTGTTTAAAATAAAAATTAAATTAATTTTAATTAAATTGTTATGAATACTCAACTTTCAAAATATCTCGTTTTTTGATTTTTACTATGTCCTTCATTGATCTTATTTGTTATTTTTTTTACTCAAATTTGGAAAAATATCATGTATTCGTTGATTATGAAAATGTTAATATAAGTAATACCAAGCAATAAAATGTTTATATATTTATTTTGTTTTTTTATGAATTTTTAAATAAATAAGTCAACATGGTGTCTGTACCAGCGTAAGGAAAAATGGGTCAGTACTTGAGTGTTAAAAAATGCACAGCACTGTACCCTTGACCTTTCGCCCTCATGCAGGAAATTCCCCCATCGCATCAGTTGCAGTAGCCTCAGGCCGCCATATCCTGCAGGATGGCCGACTTCAGAATGGCGGCTCCCTGACGCGTGTGATTGACTCCCGGTCCTCAGTTAATTGTCCTGCCTGAGGAATCTCTTGCATCAGTTTAATTGGTAATTAGTGGGACCAGATCGACCAACCAGGCTAGCTTTTAGTCCTGGATTCCTTGTTGCTTAACGCCTCTCTAATTCTCTCCAGAACAAATGTTACAAATCCAATACAAATATTTTTTTTTATATATATACTAGAACTTAAAAAAAAAATTGCACCCTCATGGAGTTATGTGCTTCCTCTCAGCATCTCCCTTCAATCAATAATTTAAAACATTTTTTTCTATAATTTAGGCATGGAAAAGTAAGTAATAAAAAATAATTTTACAGGAGAAGAAAAAAGATCATTTAGCGTCTCTTGATGCTACTGAGGATAATCGGATGATCCTACAGTGGAAATCGTATATTTTTAATATCCATATACAATTAGGACAGAGATCTTTTACGAGTACCTGACATCGCTGTCTCAGACCTGGATTTTGGGTTTCCTCCAAAGGACGACATAAATAAGGATTTTTTTCTCTCTTTTAAAAAATCATAGGGCCAAGATTAAATTCAACTGCTTAGGAAGTAAAAATGCCAACCATAACACCACATGTATTGCTTTAAAATATTTTTTTATTCTTAACCTAAAAATAAAATTCCATGCGAATTCAAATAATAACACGAAGAGATTCAGGAAAGAATAAATAAGAAACAATAAATAACCTAATTTTTCATAGGTTTAAAAAAAAAAAGACCGGAGTGGCTCAGTGGTAGAGCACTGAGTTGCCATGCCGAAAATATATAGTCTGTTTGCAGCGGGAGATGGGCCATAGACAATGACTGTATATTTTTGGTATTCACTTCTGTAATATTGTGACTTAATTTATTTATATTCTACATTTGTTAGCCAAGTTATTCATTTAAATGGAGTAAATACAAAAATAAATAAAAGGGGTTAAAATATTCATGAGTATTTTAAATGTAAAAAGTTGAATATATTGAATATTGAAGGATTCACTCGTGAGGAATAATTTTTGAAATAAAATAAATATCGTATTTCAATATATTTTTTATAGCGTTGAACGATAAAATTATACTATATTTTGTAATAATCTATCAATATTTGCAAAACATTGTCTAACACTGGAAAAGAGTTTCTTTTGAACTGAGTTGGGAAATCTTGAAAGATGTTGAGAAAAGCGGAAAACTGTAGGATCCAATTAGTGGGAAAAGAGAAGGTAGAGGAAGACTAGGACTGGGAAGCCTTTGTCTGCAGCCTCTTCCCACCTGGCGGAGGCTAAGGCACCTCAGGGCGCTCTCGCCTTTCATTTGTACTCAAGGGATTGCCTTAGCCCTTGCTGACGTTATTAAGGGCGTAGGGTCGTAGGGCTTCTTGTCTGTCCAAAAAATAACCTACGAAACCATGAAATCATTCGATATTTTTATTTTAAAAAGTATTCGTTGATACCATAGGAACCCAACCTGTGGGGCATGAAGATAAATTAGAAGGGGCGCGCACGGGCATGACCAGTTTAAAATAATAAAAAAAATCTCACTTGTGTAGCTTAGATTATTTTTTCTTACCGGTAGTTATTCATCTTAAGTTGAAACTTATAATGTCGTATACTGTTAAAGTAAAAATATATGTATCGTTTTCAATGTAATACTTGTTATTTTTTGTCATTTCCTCATACAATTTATAGTCTTAGCGGAAGAGTGGGAGACTTCTATTTTAATAGGAGGTGAGTGGTACAAAAAATTTTATACAATAAACAATATTTCTTTGATACTCGTTAAACAGGCGATTTCACACTTTTAAAAAGTATTCGTTAGCCATCCATGGCTTATGTATTTGTCGTAGAATTTGTCCCCCCATTCTTCTATCAATACATAAGTGTAGTATAATAAACGTTTTATTATTTAATTTAATATTTCTTTACTTCTTAGCAGTTTAACAATTCGGATTTAAATTTTTATTACATGGATATCAATAAACAAATATGTACAATTTTCAGAAATTTCGTAAGTGAGTAATAAAACACTCACAATTAATTCTTAATTGTAATGATGCAATTTTTAAATTGGATATTGAAGGACTGATTCGTGAGAAATATATTTTTTTAATAAAATAAAAAAAGGTTTTAAACGATCTTTTTTTTACAGTGTTTCGTTTTTCTTGCTAAAGCATATTTTTTATATGACTATCACATATATCGATAAAGTTTGTACCACTACAGCTCATGAAGTTTTTAAATGTCTTGGGTTAGTACATAGTAGAGATTATACTTGAGCAACGGTTGTGAAGGGAGGTGATTTGTCCGAGATCACGCTCAACCGCCAGCTTTACCACCATTTATAGTATTAATATTACAGAGGCAAGGTGAGCCCTATGACGGTCTATATATACCAAAAGTTTAAAAGTTTAAATAATTTATCTCTCAAAGCGGGATCTGAACCTAGAAACTTCACTCAATGAGCTCACTCGGAGCGAAAAATCACCCTCATTACTGTACTGTAAAATCACCCTCAATCAAAAATCTTTACTTTAGATGATGGAAATATTTTTTTTTGTTTAGCAGTTGGAGGACATTTTTTTTTAAACTGAACTGAATGAGAAAATGAGTTAAGAAAGAAACAAATTCATGTTCTCTTATCATTTAATTTCATGTCTTTAAATTTAATTAACTTTTAACTACTAGCTCCAAAATTGTATTTTTAAATAAAATGGGATTGTTGTTAATTTATCTAGCTAATAAGGCACTTAACTGTTAGTAATCCTGTTATTGTTAGTACATATCTAGTAATAATTGTTTACTTTGTTATTTAAGGATGATGTTAAACTACGAGTATAATAATAATATAATATAGAAAAGCCTAACATGGTTATGGCCGATACAGGCCGTGTATTATATTTCAGAAACAATGGACACACAACCCTCTGGACAAAAGAGGCCTTCCGATCCACAATTCTGTTTTCCATTTCGTTCCATAGCTCTGCTCCGATGAGTGTCTCACCCCGAATTCAAAACCGTTGTTATTTTTAAAAAAGGTATATTTTTAAAAATGATATATTTTTAAAAATCTTGTATTTTTTTGTTCAGAGAAAATGAAATCTGTAAAAATGAATAAATTCCATACACATATTTAAAGGATATTTTGTTTATTTTTGAAGTGAAAACTTCTTTAGCCGCGTTTGGTGACTTTGGTAGAGAATAAACTTCTGGGTTCGCGTCAGCAACATGCTCGAGACTGGCGACACTTAGCGGCCAGTGCTTGAGTTATACAATTTCTATTAATCAACTTTAGTTTAAAGATTAGAATTCTATTGATATAGGAATAATTATATTTACCTAAAAAATCGTTTAATAGTTGTACAATTGTTACTAATAATAACTTAAAACATAAAAAAAATGTTTGAACTTCTATGTATGAGATGAAAATAGTTGACTGGATGATCTAATGTAAAGGAGATAGTTGGGGGGTGCAGTCAATAAGTTCATCACTTATTCTGTGTACTTATTGACTGCACCCCCCAACTATCTCCTTTACATTTGAACTTTTCCCACAACAAAAGATTTTATTTGTAATAGTTAGATGTGTGTGTGTGTGATCAATGTATTGTTGAACTTAACGATGATAATAATTTTAAAAATGAAAATAAAATCAATGTAAATACAAGTACGGGGTATAAATAATATGATGATATAAGAATTATTTTATCAATTCCATTGTTGATATTTATGTTGATTTGTTGCCTAAGTTGATATTTATTTATTATAATAAATAGGAAAAACATACTTTAAAAATACAATTTTCAACGATAAACAATTTAACATTTTAAAACATTCTAGGCGTTAGAAACTTATTCTCAGAAGCCCTTTTCCATTTTGCTTTGAGACACGATATTGTTAGACTGTAACAAAATCATTAACGTAAGGTTCATAGAACATTATCCATGGACAAATTAAAACATCGACTTTATTTACTTCTTCCTTTTATGAATTTAACTTATTATTTATTAATTTTTGAAGAGTTAGATCCTCTAAAATAAAAAGTTAATATTAATCAGAGAAAAATATAATTTTTACATATCATTGGTGGCTGTTCACAAAATTATAGACCTATAAACTAACATGCAATAACAATATAATCTCGTATAAAACATATGTACCATCACATATAATATTTTTAAGAAATCTTAATATTTTAATTACTCTGACGCTTAGATATTTTTATCTATTTAATTTTTGTTATAAATTTAAGAAATTAATATAACATAATTTGAGATTAAAAAGGATTGCTTTATAATATGATGATATTATATTAAGTAGAAATTTAATAGAAAATTGATAATAAAATAATTCAATTGTATTTTATTCACAAATAATGTTAATATCACAAATAATATTGATTTGCATAGGCCAATTAAAATTCTCTTTTATTCTCTCCTTTAAGAGGTTATAATAATGCTGGACAACTACCGATATTTCAACATTAATTATTGATATTTTGAAGATTTTAAAAATATCTGAAAGGGCAATTCAACAAACCTTTTTTATTTATTAAGAAAACGATTAGATTTTGGTATTAATTTTAGATAATGGGGCGGAAAAATTAAACAAGTCTCCCCTGTAAGCTATCTTAGTTCCAGTCGTTGGTCAAACGTAAGCTATAATCTACGCGTATATAACTAACTACACACTCATAGTAATTGTTGCATTGTAATTGGACCATTTTCCAATGATATTTTATTAATTTAATTAACTGTAATAAGAATCATATTAACAAATAATAAAATAAAATAAACCAACGAATTTCCTACAAATTCAAATGATTAGTCCAATATTTATAAGCGCCAAGCAATAAGGTTTAGGACCCATTAAACTCATATAATTGCAAAAACTGGACTCGTTACTTTCGGAGTCATTAATCAAGGCGTCATTTTCCACTCGTAACGTGGAAAATGACGCCTTTTCCACTTTATTTATGATCGTTTTACAAATGATCACCAATTCTCCACTCATCACTGTTCCAATAAATGGCCCATATAATGATTGAGAGCTCTGAAAATAAACGAAATATGAACGAGGCATTATTAAAAGGCGAGCCTAAGCGAAGCGAAAGAATATTTTAATGACAAGTGGGATATATGCAACTTCTGTTGATGACAATTATCAGAATGTTTCGCAGGATGGAAAGCATTTATTTTGACAAGCAAATGGTATTAGTTTGACAGGTCGATAATAATTAATGATAACATTAACACTAATGATGATAAAGCAAGATTGGAAAATCATCGTCATTTGGTGATTCGAAAACTACAAAATATGGAAAACAAATATTTTCAGGTATAATGAAACAATACAGATTGAAATATCAAGTAAAAAAATTGAAATTTCTTTGAAAAAAGATTTTACATTTTTTTTTTGTTGGAAAGAATGAGTAATATAAATTAAATATTCAATAATAACGAAAAATATTATTTTTTTTTGTAATATTATATTTGTATTTAATACTATTTATATATCATTTTAAATATTTGAATAATATAATATTATTACATATACTATTTTACACAATAATTTATATTTATAAAATAGTATTTATTTATATATTTATTATTATTATTTATCTCGAAAATAAGCATGCATATTAATACGCATTAAGAGAACACTTAACTTTCATAATTCTAGTAATTAGATTACAATAAATTGCTTAAAATAAATAAAGAGGAAATAAAGACAAAATTATGTTAATAAAGACTGACTGACCAGTTAATCTTCAAAACTATATATACTACTATTAAATTAATGATTATGTTTTTCATATTGCAAAGAAATTTCGATACTTTAATATATCGTCCCTACCATTTCCAACTATCGAATGTGAAAATCGGTACTTTTGAGGAGAATTAAAAAAATCAGTTTCAAGGTTCAATAAAAATTAGTGCCTATAGTCAAACCGATGACATTCGTTTTACATTGTTTTTTTGACTGATAGATACCTCCATATGAATTTTATATCAATTATCAATCCTATAAGCTATGAGTCAAAAACAAAAACTGTGTTCTTTTCACATTCGATGCTTTGCGATGGCAGAGAGGATATATTATTTATAAATTATAATAAAATTATGTTCATTTAGAATCATTGCATATGACGATATGTGTTTGACGAAATGTCAATATACGCTCTATTGTGCCTAATAGATGTTTCTGTATGAATTTGATGTCGACTATCAATCCACAAACGCTACGGATCGAAAACGAAAACTTTTTTTTTTCACATTTGTATTTTTTATTGACGATATGCACCGAAATTTTTTAGCTTTCTGCAATTCATGTTTTTTCATTTTCCTCTTGTTTCTTTGTACTTGATAATAACGTCAATACAAACGAAGAGTATGAATGAAGAAAAACACCACTATTCATGAGAGTGAAAGAAATTTTTCATTCTTCATTGATAATTAGCTCGCATCGTCAAATGTATATGACCTACGTGGATTTTTGCCCTATAGATGACGCTGTATAAATTTTATACCAATCCAACGCTACAGATCGAAAACGAGAAATGTGTTTTTTCACATTTGTATTCTGTATTGACGTATGTAGTACGAAAAAATCTTGGCTTCCTACCATGTATTCTGCCCAGACCATTACCATGAGTGGTTAGAGGTGGGTGGCAATTGGGAGTTATTTTTATATAATATTTCATTCCATGTTATCCCTTGGTTATCAAAGAGAGCAAGGCAAGATACTCAAGCCAGCGGGGAAAGATCAAGAAATGTTTTAAACAAATAGCCAAGAGGTGGTGCTGGGATCGGGAATTAAAGAAGACCGTGGAAGGGGGTAAGGAGAAGAAGAGTTAAGGAAAAGGAGAAAACGATTGCGCATGCCCGACTTAGTCTTTTCCAGGGCCTTGGGGACGGGGGGGCGGGGGGTGTTTTTCCCTCCTCCGCGGCCATATTGGTTTTTCCTCCTCCTTCCACCCTCCCTAAGAATAACGATTTTCTCCCTCTCTTCCTGAGCCAAGAAAGAAGTCCTTCCCTCCCCACCACACACGGTATTGATGTCATGGCTCCACCCCCTAAGGAATATTTCTGGGCCGGCTAATTCTCTCCCCCCTTCAGGACTTATATTACCCCTGAATCCATTTCTCAACCCCTATCTCGCCCATTACAAGCCGGATTTAAGATTCAGCCGCTGCCTCCTATATTACTATTAAAAAACCTTTAATTATAAAGGATTTGGCTTGCATATGGAGCAGTGTTTTATCATAGACTTGCTCAGCTCACATCCTTCCTCTATTAGCTCGGAATATTCATTGCTTCTCATTTGAATAAAGCAATAGGCTGAAGGAAATCATTTTTGCAAAATCCAAGAATGTGGAGGAACCTTAACACTATACTTGGAGTATTGTTCAACAATAGCCCTATAAACATTCAATATATAAAAAAATATTAAACATCTATTTTGCATTTTCCCTTTCTTATTTAGCAAATAAAATTACGAAGAAGCGACTATTATATACTAATTCTCTATTGTTTAATCGTATTTTTTTTGTATGTTGTACGTTTTAGAAAGTATTGTGGGACAATATGAGAATTAAGTAAACATTAGTTGCTTCTTCGTAATTTTATTCTCTAAATAAGAAAAAGGGGATTAAATGAGGAAATGATGAAATAGAAAAATATCTATAGATACAAAAAAAAAAGTCTGTACCTCTACAACCCTTTAAGTGTCTGGGTTTCTGGAATTATTAACCTTCTCTTCAATTGTTCCTATTCAGAAGAGAGAGAACTGGTCAACACGTCATTAGAAGATACTATGTTGTTTCTTTGAGCAACGTAACGAAGGGGAGGGGGGTTGTCCCCTTCAAAATAAAGACGGGAGATGAAACTGTTGAGGCTGATTTCAAAATGGATACTGCTCATTCCTATCTTTATATTTAAACAATATTTTATTTATACAAAAAACTTCAGAGGTTTCTTCTGGTTTAAATCGCTTGAGGAAGTCAGCAGCATGCCTAGGGAAACGTTAGCAGAAAATTCACCGACACGGTCTAAACCAGAAGAAACAACAGAAGTTTTTGTATAAATAGTGGCCGTGTGTTTTTTGTATAAATACACTTGAAAGAGTATTTAATATTTTATTTATTGGGTCGTTTCAAATGAAATTTCCGTTTTTATTATTTCTAAAATTCAAAGTGGACTGCTGCTATTATTTATTATTAACCCTCTATTATTTTACAATATATAATTTGATTAAAATTGAACGAATACTGTTTTGTATGCCATAATGTATGACCATGAAAACTCACGATTGTATTGTATTTTTTTATAAATTAACTAGGACACTCGGCATCCCAAGCTGATAGAAAAATTATGCTGCATGGGATGCCGAGTGCCCAAGTAAAATAGAGGAAATGCCGAAATAGAGAAATATCTACAGATAAAAAAAAAACTGTACCTCTACAACCCTTTAAGTGTTTGGATTTCTGGGGTTCAGTACATGGTAGAGACTGTACAGTTTCTTGGACAACGGTTCCAACGGTGAGCTGTTATATGGCTATTAACAGATTTAATACTTTATCTGCTACAGCCGGATTGGAATCCGAAACCTTCAGCATAGCAACTCATCACACTTAGCATTGCACTACCTACCTCCTTTAAATAAATACACCTACACCTGTACCACTACAACCCGCGAAGGGTCTTGGGTTCGGTACATGGCAGAGACTGTACTGTTTCTTGGACAACTGTTGTGCAGGGAAGTGATTTGTCCTATAATAAAGTCTACCTGCAGCGGGATTTGATCCCGTTACCTTCGGCGTGGCTACTTGGCGATCTACCACTGAGCCCTTGAACCTTGAACTTTGAAATTTCTAGAGATACGAGACTATAAGTGATAATACATTTAGCTATCCCATAAGAAAGGGAAAAGTAAAATAAAAAAATTGATAATTTTCCAAATTTCTTATGAAATAGGACAAAAACGACTGTAGGTAAATTAAACTATCACAAACGTTTAAAGAAAAACGCAACGTATAAACTATGAACTAAACTATGTGATTAAACATCGGAGAAATAAATAAAAGTATTAGTTGCTTCTCATTTCTTCATAATTTTATTTGCTGAACCAAAAAGGGAAACTAAAACGGGGATGATTGTGTACGTATTTTAAATCAACTTCACCGATTTTTTTTTTTAAATAATAACATATCTTTTTGTTGGCAAATAAATTTTATAAATACCATGCTTGTATTTTAATTACAATGTTAACATAATTTTTATGTTAACATAAAATATCTTACCCATTTATTAATTTTTATACCGTCCACGACATTTTATATTTTTTATCTTAAATCCATTCCTATTGTTTTTAATTTAATAAACGGAAGAACGTTACTTAATTCTACGCATTCTTTTTAATTAATTCGTCCAAAAATCCCGCTTTAATATAATTATCAAGAAAACATTACGTTTTTAAAAAACGCACATTAAGCAAAATAATGTTTATGGAATTAATTAGACTTGCGGGAATCGCTTCTTTTTATAAATCAACACCAATAAAATATATTGTCCGTAAATAGCTATAAAGAAAAATTAAAACCTCGCAACGTGATAATTAGTGAAATTTTGGGTATACAAATTACAAAAAAGCTTACTAATGTTTACTTTTCGATGAGGGGTCTCAGTTTTAGTACATGGTAGAGATTTTACGATTTTTAGAACAACAGCTGTGTAGGAAGGTGATTGGTCCGACGTTATGCTTAACTGTCAGTTTTTTATCCCTCAATTTAGGGTACCCTCGTTATAGATTCTTGGTGAGCCAAAATATAATTTAATTTTCGAAACTTAGAGAAATTATATACTGTAGGTAATCAATTTTATGCTTCTAATCCCACTGCTGGCTTTATTTTTAATTAAGCTGTTGGATGGATCATATGGGATATAGGATCCTTCTGGGGCTCACCCAGCCTAAAGTGGGTACCCAAAATAAGGAAAAATCTGGTGGTTGAGCGTGATCTACGACAAATCACCTTCCTGCACAATAGCTTTCCACGAAACAGTACAGTATGTACTGAACCCCATACCCGTTCATGGATTGAATATTGAATTTAATATCAATATTCAAATATAGGTTAGAATCTTGCTACTACTGATATGATTTTATTTATTTAATTGTGATGATTCAAGTTATTCTATGTATTACTACTAGGTTTCCATTTATATTTGTGTTATGTACGTACACATATATAAGCATGAGAATAAAAATTATTGTGATCCTCCCATTTAAACCTTGGATTACTCTATTACAACTTCTAATTACTATTTGTCTTTTATTTTCAATTCTGTTACGTTTTATATTATTTCCTATTTATTACTTTCTACTACTACACCGCCGATTCCTGTTTGTTCGGATTACATGTTTCAATTAATATTATTAACATTTTCCAGAATATGTTATTATTAAATTATGTAATAAAATAAAGATTAACTAAATTCTAGAATAATTCTCAAAATCATGAAAGCGATCATCTCTCAAGTTTCTAACAGACTTGTAAGAGCAAGTTATAGTTCTCTAGAAAGAACTTTGTCTTTGTCTTCAGAGGGGGGTTTGACAGTGAATCCTTTAGCAATAAAATGTTATTTACCTTCTCTTCAATTGTTCCTATTCAGAAGAGAGAGAACTGGTCAACATGTCATTAGAAATTACTATCTTGTTTCTTTGAGGAACGTAACGAAGGGGGGAGGGTGTCCCCTACAAAATAAAGACGAGAGATGAAGCTGTTGGGGCTGATTTCAAAATGGTTAATATTCATTCCTATCATTAGATTTAAACAATATTTTATTTATTGGGTCGTTTCACATGAAATTTCCGTTTTTATTATTTCTAAAATTCAAAGTGGACTTCTGCTGTTATATCTATGTTTTCAGATTGTAATGAGCTATTGATAACCCTCTATTTGTTTGCATTTTATCTATTTATATATAATGTGACTACAATTGAACGAATATTGTTCGATATACCATCATGCATGACCATGAAAACTAACGATTGTCATGTTTTTTTAATAAAATCATTTTTTTAATAACTACTTTTTTAGAATTTAACTTGGACACTCGTTCCTGATAAAAAAATTATACTGCTTGGGATGTCGAGTGCCCAAGTTATAACTCATTAAAAAAATTGCACCAGAATTGCATGCTTCTATTTTCGGGTTTGGTGACAAACTCAACAATAGTTGTTCAGTTACTTGAACCTGTACCTGAGAAGACGTTGGACTTAGTAAGTTGTTATGCTAATCTCTACACAGCAGGTCGCCCTCTTAAATATTTTAATTAATCATTATCATTGGTCTATGAATATTCTTTTTAACCGTATTTATCTCCATACATTCTCAAAATTATAGACTCGCCTGGAAGCAGCGTAATATCTTAGATCTGTAGAGATTGGAAGGAAATTCTGGCGTAGGTTTAGCGGAGGACTCTAAATTACCGCCACCATTTCTCAACCCCTATCTGGCCATTAAGTTGAGGATTTAAGGTCCACGCTCTTCCAACCCCCGAACATATTTCACAATTAAAAATCACTGCTATTCTTAACTGCTCTAATTGTGCGCAACTCCTGTAAGAACCGGAGTATATTTACTGCCTCCGTGGAATTTATGTCTTCTTGGAACTTTTAGTTTATGGCCAATAGATACGGTTAGGTGGTTATCGAATGCCTTAGTCTAAAACCACCTGGTTTATTTAACGTTTATGGATTTATTATCTTTTGATATTCCAATATAACTAGGTAATTAGGATTTTAATCAAATTAAATTTAAAAAAGAAGAAAATATTATGAAAAATTTAAATAATCATTAATAAATAAAATTATCTTTGTACAATAGAATATTTGCTATAGTTATCTAATGTCTTAGGCTGATTCCACATGGTTTCTTTAATATTTAGAAATGTATTTACTTTATAAAATGAAATGTTACTTAATATTCGAATGGAAATGTTTAAAAAATGTATTAATGAAATATAAAAAAAAAAAAGTATGAAATCTGATAACAAATTAAATAAGTAGAGATTAAATCGACAATAAAATTATGAATGTACAATCGATTATTTACAGTAAGCTTTAGTCAATAATCGAAAGCTCATTTAATATTCAAATAAAATTTTTAAAAAATGTTTTAATGAAAAATAATTAAAAATGAAGAAAATATTATACAAATTTTAAATTAAACATTAATAACAGGAGATTGAATTAATGCGCGGTCGAATATTTCCTATACGATTTAGTTAGTTATCGAATGTCTCAGACTAATTCCTCATGGCTTGTTTAACGTTTAAAAGTTTATTATCTTTACGAAATGAAATATTATTTAATATTCGAATAAAAATTTTAAAAAATGTTTTAATGAAATCTAATTAAAAAAAAGTGAAATATGATAAAAAAATAAATAAGTGAGATTAAATCAACATTAAAATTATCTTTGTACAATAAATTATTTACTAGATTCAATTTATTTTTTCATTTAAAATAAACAAGTGCCTTCCATAGTTTTTTTTTTAATTTATCTTAAAATTTAATGTAAACCTAATTGTTTGATGTCCAGTGAACTTACGAATAAAGTAGTTTATTTATTCATTTAGGATTTTAGCCTTGTATTTATGATTATATGAACATAATATTCATAGTATAAAAAATCACTGAAATATTACTGAGAATTAACAAAGAAATAAATTACAAGTATATTAATTTATAAATTCTAAAAAAAACAACAGGATATTATGTGTTTTAACTGGGGCTAATGGCTCCAAACTCTCTCCCCTAACTTTTATTTTAAGATAAATGTTAGAATAATACAATAAAATATTTAAAAAACTGAAATACTTATTAATTTAGAATATTTTTGATTCTCTAGAAGAGAAGCCAGAAGTGCCCAGAACTGGTGTCAATGGCCTAACTGATAACAGGCCCTTCCTTAACATTCCTCAACCCAAATAATGACTAAGTGATAAGTGTTATCACTCATATTAAACTATATATTTAACATTGAACCCATCGATAACTATTAATAATAGTATAAATATTATTATTATATTGAAGAAGTTGAAAGAGTCCTTTTATATGATTATATTTTTTATTTATAAATAAAAAAGTAATAATAATAAAAATATGAATATAAATACATAAATTGTTCAATAATATTTTTACATATTTAATTCGAATAGGTTTTCGACTATTGAGGTGACATTGCTGAAAGATGAGGTATTCTCTAGAATTCTATCCAAGTTTATTTTGTTAATAAATTTTATCCAAAGAATCCGACTTTTCACAAAGCAACTGAATTACTAATGCTACTACTAGCACTATCAGAACTACTAATGCTCTTGACTCACCGTTGATGGGACGACTGCTTGGCCAGGACTGAGGAACCTGCTGGCCAGTACTGGTTTCGGATCCCACGGTGGGGCAGTCCTGGGGAGGACACCTGACCCTTCGGCAAGGGCAGGTCTGGGCTTCTTCTGGAGGGTCGAGGTTCAAGTCGTTGGAGAACTGGATAGCGCTTTGACATTATCTTCCAGGGAAAGTCCTTGGGGTAGGAAGGGAGATACGGAAGGAGCATTGTCCGGGTAACCGAAGAAGAACAACTGTAGCCACCTCGATCGAACCATATCGAACCGTACATTTACTTACACGCATTCAACCAACTAATGGTTTAATAGCCGATCTAATTTGAATACAAGAGCTTTTCAATTAGTACGACCCCTCTCACCCTTAGTAGCAGAAAAAAAAATACCTGGCTATTGTTTCACGGCTCGTGATCGGCACGCGTGTACCCCGCATGTAATTAACATTTTTTATCTCATCCCTTTCATAATGACTGATAGGTCATTAAGCCCTAATTTAACACCTTTGCCTATTCGGGTGAAGCAAGAGCACAGAAGAGTCTTTTAGTCCCGGTATTGCAAAGATCTATCAATATACGACATCAGAACAGTCCTAATTATTTTATGGTGCTATAACCAATTATTACTTTTTTCGCATGATCTGAAAAAATATATTTATTTTTTTATGTTTTGATTTAGATTTTTTTTTAGAAGAGGTTAAAATAGAATTCAACATATTTATTATGGTACTATGCCCCTTATGAATAATATTTTTTTACAATAAAAATAAGTGTACCCATAACATATATATTACAGTACAGAACCCGACTGATCCAGATCAAACGTTTTAAATCCGAAAATTATATATAAAAAAAAATATATTGTTTCATTAGATCATGAGTCTATGGTTGATATGTTAATTACAATTGTTTAAATTAAAAAAATGATGATGGAAAGAAAGATCGGATTATTCTTTACCAATACCTAACAGTACACAACTTTTATTAACTACTATTTCTGGCATTAATTTCTTCACGTAACTTCTGTATAAATAAATTTTATAAATAATCTATTAAATATTTTACTAAGGTTACCAATTACTGCTGGCCGATGCACGACTGTTCGTTGTACCTGGTTCTTCCCCTTAGGGTCAAAGGTTACGAGGGGCACCAACCCTCCCATTCGCCTATCGCCTACTAGGATACTGAAATGTTGATTTTCTTGAGGGCTGTAATGTTTAAAATAACCATAGTATTGAATGGAAAATGTATCGGGGATATCGTTACTTGGTAATATAAAATAAATTGACGTTTGTATGATTATCAGAAAAATATTAAAAATTTTGACCCCTCCTATACGTCAGTAATTAGTATAAAGTTTATACTATAAACGATTGTGCAAAGTATCAAAAGGGCTCAATTAAGGGTACCCATTTCATAGAGTATAGCTAGGCACCGTACCACTGGGTCTATACGTGCCTCTTGACAGATTAAATAATCTATCTGCCACTAGAGATTTGAACCCGGAACCTACACCATAGATAAAGAATTACAATAAAAAAAATAAAATGCTCGTAATCGATTCAGCAAAACAGCGAGTACAGAAGAAGAGCTTCTTCCACGGACGCTACTGAAGAAGTTAATGCGTTTTATCCTAACATCAAAATAATGACCCTTTTTGTTGTTTATCATGCAAATTTCCCCCAGAGTCAAATCTGCTTTTTCATACTGAATTTTGTGACTCCTTATTATTGTTAGGTCGCATAAAGTTTTATAGTTATTTTTCAATTTTTGGTGGGTTTAGATATGTTTATGATAACGAAAATAGGAAATAGTTCCATCACTGTTGGTTACCTTATTTCGTTGTTTAAGAAGGAGGTACACTGCGTGACAGATCCATGCAGGACATCAACTACCATATATCTCATAATAAGAGAAATGTAATAAAGTATCCTTTATACAAATCTTTTGTGACCTAATAAGCTTCATTGCTTTATGATTTTAATTTCTCTCTACAGGTAACAGGTACTACTATTTTATACTGTCAGACACAACATACATAAACTTAAATCAACAGTCATGGAATAAAAAGGTTTTCTGAAAGACCATACGAACTAAAGATTTGGAACAAAATGCTCAAAGGAGGTAAAATGAGCTCATTCCGAAAAAAATTAAGGAGTTCTAAAGAAAGACTAATGAGAAGAAAAAAATCTTAGAGTAGTGCTTAGTTGGATAGCTACGAATAAAGTTATAAAAAAATATTGCAAGTAAGGTCCTTGTATTCACTGAGATACCGATGATCGAAGCCCTTATCTTTAAAACATAACAACTGCTATAAAATTCATTATGTACTTAAATTATAACACAAGACACTATCTAGAGCAACGATAATCCCTGGCCCAAAAACTACGTTTCTTCCAAGTTATTCTGCTACGTAAAGTTAAAAGAGGTCTGAATATAGTGAAAGGTCTCAGTGTAAATTTTCGCATTACAATTGATATGAAATATATTTTTAATTTTTTAATCTAACAAATCTTCATAGTCCAGCATATTCCGTTCGGACATATGGAACCATATTCCATAATTAAATTAACACTCTTAAAGCTGATGTCTGCAGTTGCATTTGATGTCTTAAACTCCTTGATATTCTCCAGCGCTTCATGTGTTCTTTCTAATCGATTGAAGATTTTGGTTCTGGTAACTGAGGATTAAGGTTGGCTATGTAATTGGTGATATTATTTAAAAAATAGAAAAAGCTCTGATTGTGGTTCTGAGAACGGATGACGTTTTAATAATGCGATCAACGAAAAACCTTCCGTGTCAAAGAAAGATATTAAATAAACAGTAATAAAGTGTCCAATAGATCTATTTAGTTGAAGTGTTTGTTCCTATATGGGTTGCGCAGCCCACTTTACATATCAGGAAAGATAACCGTGAACGGGACAGATGTATTTTTTAAACCCTTCCTTTCCGACCAGGTGGTGATACCCGATCAGGCATCTGGTCGATCGACATTACCATCAAAAAAGAATCGGCAAGCGCTGAGGTCAAGGGTTAGCCGGCTGCTCAGCGACCTCTTGCAAGGGTCAACTCCAGCAAAGGGTAGATCCGCCGTTGACTGGATGGAGAGCCTTCTCGCCACTTCTACCACCTTCCTTCCTTCTTGTATTTATTATAATACAATGCCTTAAAATGCATTTTATCATTTAGCATAAATTAATATTGATTTTATTTATGTTATCTCCTGTCTGTCCAAAGCTGCTAGCTATTTTACATTATGTTAGCTACATCTGTTAATTATAGTAAACTACGAGTAATATAGAAAGAACACTAGCCTAACAGTAATTTTTATTTTAAAATAGTAATAATATGGGTATTTTAAAACAGTGTATTATTTTCTGTTCTTTGAAGAGGGGTTTACTTTCTTTGGACGCTACCTCTCTGCCAATGCTTCACCCTTACTGTCTGAAGTAGTCTTCAGGAAAAATCAGAACCCTTAGTTCGAAAAAAATAAAATATCAATTGTTTTTTAAATTCTTATCGAGCTATGGATTCGGATGAACAATCAATATCATTCTCCATGACTGGATCTAGTTCTGCCAGCTTTGAAGTCCAGCCTGTACCTCTTTAACGTCTCTCAGTGCCTTCTTCCCATGTTCAGAAAGAGGCCACTTCGTCCCTGTTCATGATTTGTCCTCCGGATAACTTATTATTTTGAGCCACTCTTGTATGTTGTTGTACATAAACCAATTGCCTTGGATTCTCTAAAATTGTATATTTTCCTAATCAGGCAACCATTCTGATGATATGTCTATAGAAAGACCTTTACTTTTTGATTGATGTTATTATTGATTCTATATTTCTGTATAATTCCGTGTTTTCACATACACTATTAATATATTATATTAAAAATATTATTATAAAAGTTTGAAATTTGAGTTGGGAATTAAAATGTCAACTAGTTTTAAAATCCTATCGGCAAAATAGTTAGATAAAAATCGTTTGAACCCTTATTTGAGTTCTTCCCATTAAACCACTTACCTTATTATGCAATTAGTGGAATTTAATAGTTCCATTGAAGTTTTTTCACTTTTTAAGAGAAGTTTAGTTAAAACAGAGAACTTTACTGTCTGTCAGCTTTCCTTCCGGAATTATTGTGCCCAACCGCCATGGAAGTTGATGAACAAAACTGACCTCTGTATAATGAGAGAGCCTAATGCTAATGACCCAGCTGTGTCCTCGTCTCCCGCCGCCTCCATCAAAAGGAAGTAGCTTTGCAGGAGACAATAAAGATATCCTGGGCAGATGTCCTTTAGCCCCGAGCTAGTATTTTGATATATAAAACATTCTGCGTTAATATGAAATTTAATTATTAAGAGGAAAATTAATGAAAAAAGGACAAAAACTTCTAAAAAGATAATATTATCATACATATTTTAAATTACACAAATTAGTCCTTATCGAGAATTGGTGAATAATTGGTTAAGTCTAATTTTGCCCACAGAGATTTTATTGTATTGAGGAAAGCCGAATCGAGTCTTTCTCGTAGTTTTTTGGTTTGAAATGGAGCTTTAATATAACCAATAACTCCTTTTCAAGCCAATATCTGACAGTTCCTTATTCACTACAAAAAACACGATTTTTTAAATGAATTTTCTTGAAAATTAGACTTAACCACTTATCCATTAGGGCTTAAGATAGAAAAACCATTAATTAGATGGTGTAACTTAAGGCCTCATAAATTAGAAAAGAATAATAAATGCATATGTACCTGTATAGCTGAGGATATTAGAATCATTGAAAAGTACTTATATACAATTATTTAAAAAACACATATAGAGTTATTCTTTACCTAATCAGAGTATTTTCAACTGTTTTGAAAGAATTTTCGATCTCTCCCAAAAATCAATGATATATTTACGAAATATTTAGCGCTATTTTATATGATTTATTTATTTTCTTACGTTTATACTATACATTTATATAAATAGATACAAATATATATTTTATAAACCGTAGATATTTTATAAACCATGATCAACTGCTTTTAGATTATGTGATGAACACAGTTCCCTATCAACATTCCATTCCTTGCTAGATCTCAGAACGCTTAGTTTCTATTATTTATATTTAGTGAATAAGTTAAAACATTAATTTAAAATATGTACTAGTCATAGATATTGAATTTTTTTCTTCAATGAAGAAGAATTCAACTGGCCTACCTTTAACCCGATTTTGCATTTATACTCATGCGTATTGAACCATAGACGTAGATATGGAAGTCTGTTCTTTACGTAAGGGGCATTATTTTTAAAGAGGAATTAATTTATACAGACCTTCCCAGGACGCACTAAGGAATTAATTCCTTTTAGAACATAACTTCCACATCGGTTCAAATCGTCCTATATCTCTGAGAAACAATATTTTAAATTTTATCAACATGATTTTTCAGGTTGTTTTTAATAACATTATGTATAAAATTCATTAAATAATAAATAATTATAAACAGAAGGATTCTAATCCGCTGTGCGTTTTACGCCCTTCTTCCTCCCCGGAACTAACTGTCAGCTCCGAGGTCCCCCAAGAAGGTCAGGGCTGACCCTCAATGGACATCGCTGCATAATGCGACGCCTAATTATTTCAGCGATAATGACCTCATACTGCTTAGCATAATGGAATAAAAACTCTATTCACGCCTGTTTATTCAATATTTTCAATAGCCCGTGCGCCACCTTCTGAGGTTATTAAACCTATTGAAAACAATAACAAAAGAAGATAAAAAATGAAATGTTTGTTATGCTGTATAAATCATAAGTGGTTAGTTGGAGTTTATTTGGCTTATAACCAATGAAAAGTCTTGGGTTCAGGACATGGTAGAGACTGTACTGTTTCTAGGACAACAATCGTGCAAGTTAGATCACAAATTACGCTCAACCATTAAAGGGTACCCACTTTATAGAGGCTGGATGAGTCCCATAATGGCCTGTGGATCCCAATGAGTCCATCTGTTTCTTTTGAACCCATTAAAAATAATTTTCATGGACCGTTTATTTCAGAATGAAATTTATTGTACACATTTTTTTGTTGAATAGAAAACCACTTCTGAGTTCAATCAAATGTAAAGAATATTTATATTTTTTATCTATTCAATGGGGGCTACGAAACGATATGTACTAGCCTCCACCCATTGTTCGGATCTTGAGCTGCTGCCATTCAGTAACTAAGGATGATTTTTAAATAAAAAATTGTCGTTCTTAGTCAAAAAGATTTCTTTCAATGGTTTTAGCCGAACAATATTTATTGTATATATAATCCAGATGGATCCTATGGGATCTACAGGCGCTCCGAGACTCACACAGCCTCTATTAAGGTGTGGGGAAGAACCTGGCTGTTGAGCGTAATGTCGGACAAATCACCTCCCTGCACATCCGACAGATCCTAGATAAAAACAGTGTCTAACATGTAATGAACCCAAGACCCTTCTACGGTCGTATGGTAAATTTTTTTTGTGATAGTGCAATTGTAAGTAAATAAGCTTTGTCTAGCTTAAAAAAAACTTCTACAAAAAAGGCAAAGAAATTAATGTCGCATATTTTATCTGCTTCTTAGATGTTGTCTTTATCATTGAGAATGTTTATATTTTCTTGTTTATTTTTGCTGTTCTATTCGTCTCATTATTTACCCTCATTAAATAAAACAGAGGGAGTTGAATTTCCTCATTTTCTTTGCTAGCATAACCAAGTTATTAATCTACGTTATATACATGTACTTATATACGCAACAACTTCAATTCATTCTATTTGAACTTCCTTACCACCTTCCACCCCATTTAAGGCACATGGATACTCTCATCTGTAATGTTATTGTTGAAGTTTTCTTCGCATATTTCCTATTGAATCCTGACGGTCACCTGTGTTCTAGTGGTTAGCGTAACAAACTAAAAGCCCAAGATCGCGGGTTCGTAGCCCGGCAGGTGCCCCTAGGATTTTTTTAAGGGAGTATAAAATCCTTAGTTACGCCGTCCTTCGGAAGGGACATTAAACGGGGGCCCCGAGCCTGTATGATGTCAGGTACTCGTTAAAAATCCCTATCCTAATTAAACCTGGATAGGCAACATTTAGAGCTCCCAATGTAGCATCGTCCGATTATCCATAGCAGCATAAAGTGACGTTAAATGAACAAACAACTATGGAATCCTTACCAATGCCTGCGATTTAATAGGTGGTACGGTAGCTCAGGTCGGAAAGTGAACAGCATCGGATTAATAGACCTAAGGAGATCCTTGAGGTTCACTCAACCTCTTTAAAGTGGGTACCCTAAGTTGGAAAAAAACTAGGTGGTTGAGCGTGATCTAAGACGAATCACCTCCTCAAAAGTACAACGGTTGTCCTACAAACCGACAACTACCATACCCTGAATCCGAAACTTTTAAGGGTTGTAGTAGTACAGTTTTTTGTGTTTTTTTTTTAATCATATTCAATGGAAGCTCCCCAAAAAAGTTTCTATAGATACTATATTAAACTTTTAAACTTTAATTTACACAATTGGATTGATGAAAATTGTGTGATGTATGCAATGACAAGAAAAAAAAATTAAACATTATTTTGAAGCAATGAGTCACTAAAAAATTAAGATATTAAATATATCAACCTAAAAAAATAAAATTTATTCTCTTCCCATGTCCCCGTGTTCTCGCAATTTTTGCGATGTATACACGAGAAAGAATGTTCTTTGAACATTGGTTTAATTTCCTAATCCTAAAGTTAGGCGACTCCCAGGCAGGCGACTCCAGTGGCTCAATTGGCTAGAGCACTGTCACAGAGAGACAGAGGTTCCGGTTTCGAATCCATATTTTTTCTCTTTAAAATAAAAAATGTTTAAAAATCAAAACAGTTAACAAAAAATTATAAAAATTAAAACTACTAGTACATTATTTTTAATTTATTAATTCAGATCTGATTGTATGTAAATGTATTTAATAAGGGAGTTAAAAATCCTTAGTTGCGCCGTCTTTCCCCTTGAAATTCTTGACCCCCATTTTACGTCACACTCAGACTCTCATCGGTAATTTAATTGATGATGGTTTCTTCGCATATTTCTATTTGAATTCTTATCAATGCCTGGTTTATTCTCTTATCTACTGAAATAAAGAGGTATTTCCGCTTCCTATGTAGATGAAACTCATTTCGGAGAAAATTCGACTTAACCGCCTATTCACCCTGGCACAGTTTTACTATGGATCGGGATAAATAAAATGAGATTGTTTAAAGGTTTACTTCTGATTGATATACTACGCAGGAATCATGGCCGATTGGCAGTGGGAATCTCGCTTAGATCCCGTCACAAATTAGATGTCCGCTGTAAGCTCGGATCCGCGTTGCACAAAGCCTACCAAATAAGGCTATATGCTCATTGAGGCGATGGCCCGGAGCGATTACAAAGGCTGGGATATGAATGGAACACTATAAATTTGTTGTATAGAAGGTTTTTGCCCCGAACCGGGAGATAGCATTATCGCGGCTCACAGTCGGCTGCGGCTAGATGCGCCTCAATCGGCTAATCGATAGCGCATTAGGCCCAGGTGTCCCTGCTCCGCTCTCCTCTCGCTCTTTTATACGGAATAGGTATAATCGATTTATATCGAATATCTATTTTCGTCGTTGTCCTCGTTATTTATGTATTAATTGCTATCTCCACTTTGTTAATTATTCAGAAATATATTATTGAAAATATCAAATTGGAAGAAAAACGGTACAATACAAGAATGCGATTTTTCGATTACTATTAAACAAAACAAAATGTGGTACTTTTTTATGCGGAAGAGTGTGCTCGAGTAGTCGGCCGATAAAGAGCAGTTATTTCAGTTTCTAATCCTTATCTAGGATTCGTGGGAGCAGGCAAATTATCTGTTAGGATGTAATTTTGACTTCCGTTTTCTTACAAAGGAGAGATAAGTAAACTTTAGACATATCGCTTTCTCTCTATCACTCTTTCTCTCCTCCTCTGTCTTACTCTTACTATTTGTGAGAAGAATTTATGGCACAAAGCAAGTAGAATAAGTCGATGTAGAATAAGATCAATGCAGAATAAGGAGCAGTGAAGCAAGTTTACAGAGAAGAATATTAGCTATAGGTGACAAAAGAAGGAAATGAAGACCGAAAAGTAGATGGCGAGAAGGGGAAGAGGATTGCAGAAAATCGAGAGTCTGCAACTCGATGAAGTAGGTGCAGGACAGAGGCAAATAGAGAAGGATTCAGAAGGCCAAAGGTCATAAGAGCCAGGGAGTTAGTATATAAGTACAATGAACCATAGCTATACTATGAGCCTTCTCAAACACCATGACTTCGGCAGTAACCTTTCCTCAGACGTACTATCGAGTTCAAGAACAGTGATAAATAATTCTTGATCCATGGATTATAGACTTCAAGGTCAGCACGTGGACCTAATATCTTAACAAGGAGTAGGTCATTACTAGACCAAGCCTATATTGGACATCCAGAAATACTATTGAAAATGATAGCTATTCTACGATTGCCTCCTTTAAGCTGACAAAAAACATATACTCGAGGGTGGATGAGAGGGGAAGTGTTATTTGCTTGAACAGGCTTCTTGTTTTTTCTTGTTGGGTGAGCACTAAATTACTACATAGTTCAGAAAAAATGGACAGTTGTAATGACGATGTCCTATTAGGCCAATAAGAAAAAAAATCATGATTTTTGAAATTACACTTGGTGGAATCGGAACATATGAACATATCGGAGCCCATAGAACGTTTTTCCTACTCTCAAATTTTAATGATGTAATTACTCTATTATTGTTGGAGTTAAGGTTTCGATTAGAACAATTTAGTTGAGTCTCTCGCGAGATCCTAGAACTCTATTAATATCGATTAAGTTAAAACTGTTAGATTTATCTTGAATACCACCATCAATACTATCTTCAAATACATTTTTATTGATTATCAATTTAAAATTGATTATTTTTAAATATTTTTGTTTTGAAGAGAATAGATTTGTCGTGGCCGGGATTCGAACCCAGGTCACGCGCCTCCTTCGCAGTTTCTAAACCACTGAGGTCGTATCTAAGTCAGGCAAATCCGTTCTCTTCACCGATCTTGTATCCCCGTGTTCTCGCAATTTTGCGATGTATACATGGGGAAGAATGTTCGTTGAACAATAAATGAATAAATAAATTAATCACGGCCAGGGCAAATCTTTTCTCTTCGAAACAAAAATATTTAAAAATAATCACTATCAAAATAATATAATAATAATCAATTATAAATAATATATTGACGTAAGTCAACAAGATCCTAATTAAAGTATTGTTCAATGAACATTCTTCTCCGTGTATACGTGTATATAGGACCGGTGAAGAGAACGGATTTGCCTGACTTGGATACTACCCTTGGTAGCTCAGTGGTTTAGAGCACTTCGACGGAGAGGCAGACGACCCGGTTTCGAATCCCGGCCAGGGCAAATCTATTCTCTGCAAAAAAAAATATTTAAAAACATACAAATATCTATGACATTATCTATCCTCTTAGATGTTTTATCACTTATACATCTTGATGCCTATATGTAGGTATCTTTAATATATATATAATTTTGATTTGTCTGTATTTTGTATACTTAGCT
The DNA here is from genome assembly GCA_037127475.1 of Arma custos. Classification (NCBI taxonomy): domain Eukaryota; kingdom Metazoa; phylum Arthropoda; class Insecta; order Hemiptera; family Pentatomidae; genus Arma; species Arma custos. Next base: position 49,881,678 of record CM073763.1, on the reverse strand, counting down.
CTAAACAAAACCTGCGATGTGGGTAGAAACTTTGGCCAATGAACAGTTCTCTCTTTTTCAGAGAAATTTTTTTTTTACTTCCAGCCGGACCATTTTCTTCCCCATATTAGGTCAACTTATGAATAATATTCAAGATAATGTCTGTGTTTTGTATATTAAGCCCTGAATGTGGGTTGGCTATCCAATAAACTATTCTTCTTATCTAAGAGATTTTTTTTTTACCTCCACCCGGATAATTTTCCTCCTCTCATTAGATTTATAAAAATGAAGATTGAGTTTTAAACTAACTGTTACAGTCAGGCCTCTCCTTTTTTGTAAACTCTTTACCATATTTTGTCAATTTTATGTTTTCTGCATGTTTTTTTTTTTAAAATAAATTTGCATAAAATAAGCTTGCTTCATGCCTGCTGATCTACATACTAGATATTAAACTTGGATATAAAACCGAGACCAATATTAGACCGACGTGTGGCCAGAGGTTCCGCTATGGCGATGGGATATATACGTCTGGTACAGCCCCCACTTACATAATTCATCAGTTGAGGATTAGTTGTTTGTAATTGGTTGTGGATTAAACCAGAGTTCTAGATTCCGTCCAATCAAATTGCACTACTCACAGCCCTGCGAAATCCTCTAACCGCTTCGAAAATATTTAGGATTGGAAAGGACGAAAATACGTATGACAGGATGTAAAGTAAGCCAACATAAGTTTCTTTCCCTCTTTAATATAAATTAGATTTTAAAAAATGTAATAAAAAAAATATTCCAATAACGTCCAACGTTCTGAGTCTATGAATATATTACAAATTAAAAATATGTAATAAATATTAATGTATGAAATATTAAAAATTATTTTTTTGCATATGAAAAAGTATATATGGATATGTATACATTATATATAAAATGTCTGTACCACTGCAACTCATGAAAGGTCTTTGGGTTGCATATGGCAGAGATTGTACCGTTTCTGGAACAACGGTTGTGCTGGGAAGTGATATGTCCAAGATCATGGTCAACCGCCAATTTTCCTCCCATTAAGTGTACACACTTTATAGAGGCTAGGTGAGCCCCAGGAGGGCCCAGATTCCACAGTTTCTAAACCACGATTGTTAACAGATTAAATAATTTATATGCCACATTCGAAGTTGAACTCGGAAAATTCGGCATAGCAACTGAGCGCTCTACCCGCTCAAAGAGTACTCATTCAGGGACTCGGAAGTTATTCATCATATGTCTATTCATTATTCCTCTTTTATTTTATATATTCAATGTATTGGTAAATGTACTTCTTCATTAATTTTTAAGTATCTTGAACATTAAAACCTAAACTTTTGATATTAAGAAAAAATCTTTTTTGTCTTGTCCATTACAACGAATCATTATTGAAAATAATATCGATCTATTTTAGTATTTTGGATGTATGGGATATTGAGTCTCAATTTTAAATGGAGCAGTTAAAAATATATATGTACATTTATTTTAGAGTTGCTCAAGAATAGATTTAACTTTTCCGATTTATTCGATTTTTACGTTCTTTGTTATATATTAATAGGGTGAAGTCCTGTAACCATTGTAAGTAAACTCATTTTCATTGTAAGGGATTGTCTCACCAAAGTTTTAAAATTTGTATATAATTTAAAATAAAATAAAAAAAAAATTTAAAAAAAAAGGATGAAGTAAGTTTTGAAAGTACAATCGATTTCAAGATCACGTTTATATATTTAAATTATATTTAAAAAAATATTCAAATAACGTGCTTTATTTTGACTTTCCGGATTCAATGAAAGACAGTGGTTTGGTTTAACCTTTTAAAAAATTAAATAAAATTTTATTTTATTAATGAAGTGAAATCTTTGGTTAGTTCTTATATAGAAATTTATTTACATTATTGTTAACAAAATATTTTAATTATTATCATTACTACAGAATAGAATTAATAATTTCTAAAGGAAATAAACAAAAAATATTAAAATAAAAATTTGATAACTACGTTCGTTATCTATTAAAATGTATTTTAAAAGCATTAGCTTAATTTTTACTGTAAATTAACTTTTTAAAATATTTTATAGCTTTATAATTATACTAAATAAATTTATATTTCTTTTAATTGGATTTCTTTACTTTCAGGATTCGCTTCAAGGGACCATAGCAGAAACGACCGGGAGAAAATGATTTCACTTTTATTTTTCTACAAGATAATCGCCCCCATCACTTCGTCCAGGTCAGTGAGAACGTACTATGACTTTTATATATTAATTATTATAAGTATAACTTATAATATGAAGTATTATATTTACTATTCTTTTTGATCCTAATGAAATCAATAATAATTTATTATTATATATTAATATTAATGATGTAATATAACTTAGGAATGTAGGAGCTTAATTAAGTATTATAAAAAGTCAAATCAAAACAAATTTAAAAATTAAGCAAGGAAAAAAGAAAGAAAACAATTTTGTATTTGTTTTATCCTGTATTAATGGTTTATGATCAATCAATGAATAATTTTGTTAGTATTTCAGTAAACTTATCTTCAAAACATATATTGAACTCATACCGTCTAAAGTATACATTAATATGTGTATATATTTTTTATAATTAACAAATAAATAAAACTGCATGGTAATTATTGATGGAAATCAATAATGTAAAAGCAATGTTTTAATGTAATAGTAGCTAACAAAAAAAATTCACATTGGCTAGTCTTAATTTAAACTTCCTTAAAATAATATAAGCAACACTATTTTTTTTTTGAGTTACCAAAGCAGATAATTTTTTTTAAGGCATTACTATTTACTATTAATTCATTTCTTCCCAATAATTAATTTTTCATTGTATTGACCTAACGAAATAATTTATTTTCATACATTACCATTTTATTGAGACTAGTGGTAAGATCATTTAAATTTATATTAATTTTTTTGAGTTTTTTTTAAAATTTATATTTTTAATTTCGTAATTTAATAAATTGTAATTTAATAAATTCGTGATTTATTAAGGGGTAGATAGATTCCTAAATGCTTTATTATAATTATTCAATACATACATGAATCCAAAATATTTTAAATAAAAGTACTACTGTCAGTTGTGTAATGCCACCAATAATGATGGTATTTTACAAATTATTTATAATTTTAAATAAATTAAGGAATAATTTTCCGTTGAATAACTATATAAATTTTTACTTTGTATACAATTATGCATATATTTAAATTGCATATCAGTTAATATGTACAATAATTAAAATGAGCAAAAGAAATATTTTAGTTATCTAATTTGCCGTTAGAGTGCACTAGCAGTCATGAGGCTGGTAAAAGTTCAGACTCTTGCCGCTAGATGCCACTAAAAAGAGAATCTATATTAATAGCCTTTTTTAATAAATATTTTTAATAAATATTTAATTGGTTTACTATAGGATATACATTATTTAAAGCTTTCATAAATCTAAAAAAATACCGGGTAGTAAATGAGATATCTCCTGGCAATTTGTATTTACTTTAAATTTGATATAAATCATGAGAAATTATTAACATAAGCAACTTTTTGAATTTTTGGTCATTTTTATAAATTCGAATAGGACTTTATCATGGCAGTATAATTTTTTACTTACTTATTTTAAAACAATTTTTTTAAAGAGAAATAAATAATAATTTATTTGTTTGAGCAATATTTGACCTAGAGACATTTTTTGTATGCTGTTGTATAAGAAGATATTAGAACCAACTATATTTTATGTTTTTCCATTTTAACATCTTGTAACAAATAAAATTGTAGTTAAATTTAAGCAACACAGAAACATCGATTCTATAAATAAAATTACTATTATATTTAATAATTTTTATTTTATTTAATAGTTATGGGGTAACCCCTGTCCGCCTTAGGGTGGACCAACCCCTATTTTACAGATTATAAAACTGTTAATTTTAGTGTACATTAGGTGCGTTTCAATATAATTACTTCGATATTATTCTGTAATTATATGCTCAGTATGTAATTTATTTCGTGTCTCTCAACTAAGCCTATTAAAATACGAGTACCCACTCAGTATTGTTTTGTTATATTGAGTATTTTGCATAATTAAGATAATGAAATGCTTGTTTTTTATTTTAGCTTTGTTTTACAGAAGAAAAAATATTGTTGATATGTAAAAGTCTTAATCTTATTTCAGTTTATTCTATATATTGAAATAACAGTCGTAAAATTGAAATATTGGATTTATATATAGCTGTTACATGTTTTCTATTTTCTATAAAAAAAGTCAGGAGCAGTAGCTTTGTGATTTACCAACTTTTAAAAATGTTTATAATTTAGCTTACCATAAAACTTTTTAGGGAGCGGAGTGGCTCTGTGGTAGAGCGCTGAATTGCAATGCCGACGGTCCTATATACAAATCCTGCTCGTTTGCAGACATTTATCTGATCTTTTAGCGGCCGTTAGAAGATGGCCTCGTGACCTTTTAGGTTGAACTTTTTATTTAAGTACTACCACCGGGTAGTTTCTTTACTTGACTTTATCTCTGGATATGATTTATCTTTCTTTATATTTATTAGATGTATTCAGTATAGTCATAAATTTCAATAAATAATTAAAAAAAAAAAGTTAGTGGTCGTTTGGATCAAGGACACTCCTGGGACTCACCCAGCCTCAATAAAGTGAGTACCCAAAATAAGGGGGGAAATCTGGAGGTTGAACGTGGTCTAAGACAAATTACCTCCGTGCTCAACCATTGTTCAAGGAACATTACAGTCTCTACCATTAACTGAACCCAGTGCTGGTTTTTTTTTAAAACTATTTTATATAATAGAGAGATCTAGCTGTAGGTGTAATTAGTAATAGACTGGTCTTAATGTTCACGGGTATTTTTAAATTGTATTCATTTTGTTTATATGGTAAACAATATTACAATTCCATTAATATTTTCCTGATCTCGAGGAAATTAAAACAAATTTGTAATTACGGATTTATAAATATACCTCTACTTTTTATAAGCGTTGTAACTGGAAGTAGTTATTAAGCTAAGGGTGAACGATGATGGTATTTTACCGAGAAGAATTTTATTTAGATGCCCCTGGGAGGTCACGTTTGTTGCAAAAAGCAAATCTAAATGCAAATGAATCGCAAGTGTTCTTCATTTCCTGTTTTAATTTTTACTCTTCGTCAGTAAACTTTCATTGATAATTAATATTGTGTATAATTTTCCTAGCCATCTTTGATTAGTTAATAATCACCTTTCCTTTTATATTTATTATTGTCTAATCTATTTTTTGAACTTTTTTTTTTGCCTTCAACATATATTTTTAAATTGGTATTAATTAAGAATTTAATATTACAATAATTTTTCATCTTGATTGTTTTATCTTTCGATCATTCTTTTTTCTCCTCCAATAATCCTTCATTCTCTCCGAATATTGTATTCTTCTCTCATCTATCCATTCCCCATGCCTATTTCTCGTTCTCTCCTCCACATATTCTCCCTTATGATTTTGAGTTGTATCCTTAATCTCTCTCTATTAATAAATTTATATTAACCTTAATTTTTTTTTAAATGGTGAATATGAAGTTATGTATTCTTTTTATTTTATTTTATACTCTGAAGTTTTCTACGAAGTAGTTCTCATTTTATTTTTAGTATCTTCTTTTTTGATTCAGCTTCATTATTAATAGCTAATTATGAAACTCATTGTTAAGCTGAAGATAAAATGGGTAAGAAATGATTCTCTTTTATTACTCCAATTCGGGTAGCGGGGTAGGTCAGTGTGAAGAGCGCCGAGTTACTATGCTGAAGATAAGTTTTAATCCAGCTGTGGCAGATTATATTTTATCAATTAACCGCTGTGGATGCATGCTTTAGGGTCTGCAGACCTCCTAGGGCTCATCCATCCTCTATGCAAATGCTACCCTTAGTTATCTCGAATGAATCAACTCCCTGCACAACCGTTGCTCTAGAAATATTACAGTTCCTATCATTGTTCTGAACCCAAGAATACGTCTTATTGGTACAGTTTATTTTAATTTTAATTATTTTTTAAGTTGTAATTCATGCATTTATTTAATTAAAAACTGTTTTAGTATTTTCTAAAACATTTTCTTTATGGTTAGCCATTCATACAATAAGTATAGAATAATTATGTTACAGTGGAACATCGATTATCCGAACTATTATTTTCAGGGGTGGTTCCGAAAATCAAAAATTCGGATAATCAAAATTCACTGAAAAAATAAAGGTACTCTTGCAATCTAACGCCCACCGACCCCAGTGCCCCAAGTGTCAGTTTCCTTAACTACCTGCTACTGTTGCCGTAACCTTTCTTAGTCCTTTGTTATTGTTTGTGTCAAGTGGACGTTTATTTGTTTTCATGTTAATTATACAATTTAGTTGGAATTTAATGAAGATTTTTCGCTAGGTGATTGATCAAAAGTCAGCTGTGGTATTTCTACAGGAGCGGAACGTCATTCCCCGTAAAATGTCTTGTATAAAGGGACATAATATGAAACTGCTACTGAATATTGTTCTTTTTAATGAACATTGTTTATAATTTTTGTAACATATTGTTCTTTTTAATTAATATTGTTTATTATTGTTGTGTTTAATCAATATTGTTTATAATAAATGTTTTATTATATCTTATTATTTATTTTTTATTTTAAATATTTCAATTTGAAACATAAATAATTATATTTAACTACAATGTGATGTTTTTGGTTAATTGTTTTTATTTTTCTGTATATACGACACCGTTTTGTTGTGATATTGTTATTTTTAATGAATTTTGTTTATAATAAATGTTTTATTTTATCTTGTTATTTATTCAGTAGTTTATATATTTTAAATTTAAAGAGAAATTGTGATATACAAATATAATATGATATTTTTTTTGTTATTGTTTTTATTTTTATCTATTTTTCTTTTGCCCGGGCAAATCGTTTCTCTTTAAAATAAAAATAAAAACAATAACAAAAAAAATATCATATTTTAGTTGTATATCATCTCCTATTTCATATCCTAAGAATCCTCTTGTATGATAATGAAAGAATACTATTTCAAATAAATTTCAGGCAGCATAACCTGACAGGGTCCAAATAATTGAGGTAGTGCTAGAGGAGCGTGCTGGGGTCGGCGGGCGTCAGATTGGAAAAGTACCAAAATAAATACCAACCAATTGAATAGGAAGGGATTCAGAGGAACGAATGAAAACAGCCTAAGTTAATTTTTTTGCTTTTTCCGAGAAATGATATTTTTTTAAATCATTTTATTTTTCGTCAAATTTTATTTAAAATAATAATAATTTTAACAATACAAATAAGTAACTGGATGATCTGATCCAATTAATTAAAATTACATTTGAAAAAAAAAACAGTTGCATTAATTGAACTTTCGAAAAACTGACTTTCGGATAATCGAAGCTCATACAAACAGGGATTGCCTTTACTTGGAGATTTTTTGCATCACTGATAGCTACTGTGAATAGAATTCAAAGTTACTCTCCAAATCCTAAATCGATAATTTCATATACATGAGATGGATTTAGAAAATTTGTTCTATATGATGTTATCCATTACATTGTAAGCCAATTTTTTTATTTCATTAATATTTTATATTTATTTTGTTTAATATGAAGATTAAAACAATTAAGTATGGAAACTCTGTAATGTTATATTTTTTTCTTATTTATTAAATATTTTAAAATGAAATATTGATTATACATGAGCTCAGAACTGGGGTTCACCTGTGGCCTAGTGATTAGCATAACCACTATCCTCCATTTCGTGAGTTTGTAGCCTGTAATTTAAGGATTTTGGGGGAGAATAAGAGTTTGATTATGCCGTTATTCGTAAGGGACGTAAATTGGGGTTCTCGAGTCTGTTCCATGTCAGGTACTCGTTAAAGAATCCTATTCTAATTATATCTGGATACGTAAAATTTAGAGCTCTTGAATAAACAAACAGCTCAGAACGACTGATTAATTACAATAAATTATTTCCAACCAATATTTTTATCGAATTCTTTCAAGGTCCAATATACATTTGGATAATAAGAGAAGACGGATGGGGACATCTTTTTGTCCCTTTGAGACTAGATAATTAATCCACCACTAATGACTCGAGGATTCTTAAAGAGCCCTTTTTTGCTGCCCTAAGACATCCCTTTTTGTCTGATCATCGCCTGGGGTTCGGCGTCAGCTCGAGAGGGTCGCCTTATCGCTAAGAATTCAAGTGGAAATATGCGAAGAAACCATCATCATTAATATTACCGATGAGAGTCTGTGTGTGACGTAAGAGAGGGGGTGGAGGTGGCTAGAAAGTTTAAGGGGAACGGGCCGAAGTGGTGATATTGGTGGTTTTTAAGCTAATATTTTGTTCATTCTTTATTAATTTAACACCACTTTATCATGCTATGTCTTATCCGACGATGCTGCAGTGGGATTCATGAATGTTGCCTATCCAGATATGATAAGGAAGTGATCTTTAACGAATGCCTAACACTACACAGGTTCGGGACTGGTGTACTAAAATGATGTACTAATAATTTTAATTTTTCAATTAATTTTAAGTAAATATTAATAAATAATATTAATTTGAATTTGTTATATTCAATATTATGATTTTTAAGTAACGTAAATAGAACGTAAAATGGTCAAGGAAAATAAATAATAATATAAGAAAAATAAATAAAGTCCACTTGATATTTAGTAATAAAATACGCAGCACCTACAAACTGTATTCGAAGTTGCATTGTATATTAAGGCATCTGGCTTTTTCCCATTCCTTTCTTCCTTATTAATTAATATTTCAATTGATATAAGCTACTTCAAAAGGCACAAAGACAGGATGGCCTACAATGGGAACACAGACAGAAAACATTTCTTGCAACTGTAAGAAATTCCTTTTAAGGGGTGGCCCATAAGATTACAAAGGCATCTTTGCAAGAAATCCTTTCAGTATGGAGAGGATCTTAAAAGGGAGAAAAGGTTTCGCTGAACCTAAAGGATAAGGCAGGACATTTCGTGAATTCTGTTTCCATTTCGTTTGAATAATTTAGTAATGTTTGTTTCCTTTGTATGGGTCCCACCATCTTCTCTCTGTCTTGCATAAAATGGAAGGAGCATTTTAAACATTCCTTATGAGCTGAAGCGTAGGGTACGGGAATGGTAAAACGATGGGAACAAACTGGTGAAGTTAAAACAAAATTAAATTTTAAATTATAGCCCAAACAGTAATATTAATAACATTAACGCATTCCTTCACGATCCCGCTGCGACACGAGTGAGTAGAAAAACCACACGAATAAATCCTAATTGATTATATCCACAATCATTAAAACTTTCGAAAAAAAGATGCTATAAATGATGCAAAAATAAATCATTAATTGACGTTTTCGAGTTTGGCTACGAAATGATTTTAAAAAGTACTTATTATTTCCATTTTTAAAATTTAATACAATTTGCAGGTGCTGCGTAGGTTAATAGTCACGATTATCAATTAACAAAATGGCATTTTTGTTTGTTCAAAGAATTTCTAAACTTTATAGTGTTGTTTTTTTTTGTAATTTTTTTCGCTTTTTTTTTGTTCATCTTGCTTTCGAAAATTTTTTTATAAATTTAACTGTATTATATGATCTTAATGTTACAAAATAAAATATTCAATGTATAGACTTTATTTATTTTTAATATTTCTGAAACTATAATACTCCTAAGTTTTCTGTTATCTTACTAGTTTTTAGTTACATTCTTCACGAAAATAAATTACCTTAGTGCTACAATAAAGGTCATTGAACACAATGATGGGGTCTTGAGGTTAATACTTCACCAGAACTACGTTTGGGTACTTACTGTGGCCAGCTTTGAAACTATTCAGTTTATATTCGATACGTAAACATGTTTTCTTCACAGATCGCTAAGGTTGGGGTGGATTCCAGTCTATTCGGAATGCTTTCTGCCTTTCTTTCGTAAGGTTTATATTGATTTTTTTTATCTTATATATCTATATCGGCTGGTAAAGGCGGCCAAAGATCTACAAGATCTGTAGAGCCAACAGAAAAAAAAAATATCTCTATTAATTTGTAGTAATTAATTCTATCAATTTTGAAATAATAATTTAGCAGTGTGTGTCTTTATTTGGGCAAAGGCGGTTAGGTATGGCTTGGACAAATTACCTCTCTGCACAACCGTTGTCCGAGAAACAGTACTCTCTCTACAAGGCATTGAACCTAAGTGATCATGGGTTATAGTGGTAGAGTTTTTTATTTTGTTATAAACCATTTAACTGTTAAGAAATTATTGATATTTACGAATGTTTAAATGGAAAAATACCGTATATTTATTGCCTTTTTCAACTTTAAACATATTTTATTCCTTATGGAACACTTTTTATTGGTTATGTTTTATTCATTACTTATCCTTATTTACTATCTTACTTTAGCTTGTCCGTTATCCATCCCTTTGTACTCTCCCTCGCTGAAAGACAATGGTACACTCTGAAACAATAAACTTAATGGGGAGTACTTTTTATTTCGTTTGGACCGGTCTGTACTTCTGTCTGGGCCCACAGTCATTCTTAGTCCAACAAGCTAACTGCTTCAAGTTCTACAAGGTCTCATCATGTGTTCTCTGTTGTTTCATTTATATTATGTTGAGTGTTTATTGAATTGATCCTTTTAATGCCATTTGATTAATACAATTATTTAAAGTGTTTGTGCTTCGTATTCATATACTTTTATCTTATAAATTTGTTTGGTTGTCAAATCGTGATTTAATATAATCATAGTATACTTGCAAAAATGTTTGAACCTATAAGGACTTATGATGGTTTAAGTTGTGCTGCTTTTGTACTTCATAATCATTTATGTTTTAATAATAAATGTCTGATTCTCATAATTATTAATTATTATATTAAAAAAACTTTAAAATATATATAATTAAAAATTATATAAAAAAAATTATATTTAAAATGTATAGCTAAATTTTAGCTCTGAATTATGACTAATTTCCATGCATAGAATGAAGCTAATTTTTATTAAATAACTTTGTTGAAGTGCTTTTTACATTTTTAGACAAATATTTTAATACTACTTCAATCAATAACGCTTTGTGAAACGTTTTTAGAGAGATAAACTAAGACATGCTACTTTTATAAATGTCCATTTTTTTTCCTAATAATTCATAAAAAAAAAAAAAATACATAAAATTATTTTTAAATGAGTAGGTGCACAAAAATGTTGGTAGAATTTTAATGTAAAATAATAAATCAAAAGGATGTCAATTATCAATTCGTTCCATTAAACATTTTAGTTTTTAACAAAAAAAAATATTAATTAATGAATTTGTTTAAACAATTTCTATTCAATGTAAATAAACTTAGTATACAATATTTATAATGTGCTTAGATTGCAGCATTTATAAATATATATATATAAATAAAATAAAAAATATATCGTCATCAAAAATAAATTTTAAAGTCGTTTAATAAACTGTAAAAAAAATGTTTTTTTGTTTTCTTCATATAAACAATGAAGTGAGCTATGAGAAAACTTTGTCTCATTAGCATAACTTGAACAGAATATAACTTAAACAAAAAAATAAATGCACATTTTTTTCTCCATATGAAGGTGCGAGTGCGCTCTGGTGGTGAGGAAAGTGTACTGTAAAACTGCCCACGTGACTATCGATTGGTTTTTGCTTCCCGCCGGTTTTACACCTGCAAAGGCATCTATTCAACAAAGGTGTGGTGGGGTTTTGAAAATGGCAGAATAATAGTTAATTTGTGAGTTATAATATGTAAAATAAAAAAATAAGATTTGTTACATTTAAATATAAACGTTTCTTTCATATATTTGGAAATTAAACAAAATCAGGCTTATCATAATAATCGCTAGAATGACTAATTAATTTGATTTGCATTGCATTGATCTATTTCATTTGTAAAACAATGAACGAAGAACAAATAAATAAAAAAAAATCAACACTTATTTGTTAAATAATTCTCTTTGATATCAACTGAAACATTAAATGATGGAATAATCTAAGCACTTTTTAATAAAAATATTTTTAATGGGTGTAATTTAAGATGTAATAGTGGAAATAGATGCGTTATATGTTTAAGTGCAAAGTGAATTATGATTAAAACAAGTAATAAAATGTTGAAAAAACGTATCACTAAGTAATAAAACCTCTTAAATTATATTAATTATTAAACAATTATAACGATTTTTATTTATTTAAAATTTATCTAAGGTTTTTTCTCATTTTTGCTAATTAAGTCACGTTCTTCATGACCTCGAAATTTCAGGTTCATAACTGGACTAAAACCACGATAAATAAGGCGGTAAAGTGTCGTAATTTTCGTCTATAATTTTCGACAGTACGTTTTTAGAGAACGACAATGTACAATAACGATTAGTATTGATTTAAAAATAATCAAATCTAACAATAATAATTTAACAGTAATAATAATTTTTTCATATATATATTTTTTTCTATTACACTTTTTTATTACACTAAACGTACTTTTATTTTTCTGGGCTGAGTTGCTAATGCTGAAAGTTCCGATTTCGAATTCGACTGTGGTTGATTAACTGTTTAACCAATTAACATCCACGGATGGAACCTTTGGGGCTCACCAGCCTCTATTAAATGGATACCATGATTCAGAGCAAAGAACAACCCCAGTGGTTCAGCGTGATCTTGGGCTTATCACCCCTTTGCGAAAATCTGTCGAAAAAGTACTGTCTCTACCATGTACTGAAGCCAAGACCCTTCATGGGTTGAAGCCGAACAGATTTTTTTTCTCAGCTTCAACTCAAGAAAAAACGCAAATCATTTCAAAAGATTAAAGATAGATCAATTAAACTGGTTGACCTTTATTTGGAATACACAACTGACCTTCCGAAGTATTTAATAACGAACTGAATCAATTAACAAAAGGAAAACGCATGATACTCATGCAATGCATCTCACAATTGAAATCATTGACTACGATTGGAGGGGAGGGGGATATTGTCCATTTTTCATGCGGGCGTAAGACCCACAAAGGTTAACTGGCATGATCTATGTCAAAGCTCGTGAGCTTGTGGTAGTTGTGTGCTGGTAGTGGCCTACACTCTTTATTATTTATTATATTGGAACTACTTTAAAGAAAAATATCATAAATTAAAAACTTGTATTGCTGTAAATAATTTGTATAGAGGAAGTGAAACACAATATCTATTGGAGTAAACCTTCTCTGTTGTTTGGAATCTCAAACTTCGCTGAAAAAGACAGTTATGTATTTTTATAAGTAGTGGCCAAACCCCAATGTTCGTGGTATTTTATTTCTGTTTATCAATTTATCTACACCTGCCAAGTGCAATAAATTGACAATCAAGAGATTACCTGCTAGTAAAATTACAATAAAATGACATGAGAGACACGGAGAGGATCAGTACACAGTGATACACATCTAGGGTCTACCGATACCCAAAAATATCGATACCGGGCCTTTGCGATATATCGAAACAAAGTATCGATACCGAGAAAATATCGATATCACGCGGTATCGTAAGATTTTTAGTCGTTTAAAGACACGGTTCGTCAAATGGCTACAAACATTCCATTGCCAGGAAAACGTCACACATTGGATAATCAATCAAATAGTGAAAGACCTTTTATTTTTTATTTTTTATTAGAATAATATGGTTCTCATTCGATATTCTCAAAGTATCGAAAGATCTTTCCGATATTTCACAGATGGCTGATATATAATTTTTTTATTATGTTATGAACCCCATCTATACATATCAGGGACAGTATTTAAAAAAAAAACATATACATGCATAGGAAAGGGCATTCTTTCGATACTAGAAGAATATGGTACTCATTCGATATTCTCAATGTATCGAAAGATCTTTCCGATATTTCACAGATGGCTGATATATAATTTTTTTATTATGTTATGAACCCCATCTGTACATATCAGGGAAAGTAATTAAAAGAAAAAAAACATATACATGCATAGTAAAGTACATTCTCAAAATATTGAAAGATTTTCCTTTACTATGCATGTATATTATTTTTTTTTCATATAATTACTCTCCATGATATGTACATAATATAATAAAAAATTTAGATATCAGCCATCTCTGAAATATCGGAATGGTCTTTCCATATTTTGAGAATGCATATATATTATTTTTTTTCTTTTAACTAGTTTTCCTTATGTGTATATAACATAATAAAAAATTTAGATATCAACCATCTGTGAAATATCGGAAAATATTTTTAGAATATCGAAAGAGTACCCTGTTCCTCTAGTATCGAAAGAATTTCCTTTGCTATGCATATATATTATTTTTTTTCCTGTTTATTGCTGTTCCGAATATGTACATAACATAATGAAAAATTTGGATATCAGCAATCTGTGAAATATCGTAATGATCATTCGATATTTTGAGAATATCGAAAGAGTACCCTGTTCTTCTAGTATCGAAAGAATTTTTCTTTACTATGTATATATATTATTTTTTTCTTTTAATTAATTTCCCTGATATGTACAGATAGGGTTCATAACATAATACAAATTTTAGATATCAGCCATCTGTGAAGTATCGGAGAATATTTTAGAATATCGAAAGAGTACCCTGTTCTTCTAGTATCGAAAGAATTTCCTTTGCTATGCATATATATTATTTTTTTCTTTTAACTTATTTCCCTGATGTGTACAGTTAGTGTTCTTAACATAATAATTTAGATATTGGATATCTTTGAAATATCGGAATGATCAGTCGATATTTTGAAAATATCGAAAGAGTACCCTGTTCTTCTGGTACCGAAAGAATTTTTCTTTGCTATGTATATATATTATTTTTTTCTATTAATTAATTTCCGTGATGTGTACAGATAGGGTTCATAATAAAAAATTTAGAATTTAGAGTTTTAATCAGGCATCTGTGAATTATAAGAATGATCATTTGATATTTTGGGAATATCGAAAGAGTTCTCCTTGGCTATGAATATATATTTATTTTTCTTTTAATTACTTTTACTGATAATTAAAGATATAGGGAAAGGAAACAGATTATTCTATTTTTTTGAGAATATGGAAAGAATGTGCCGTAGGATATATACAACTTTTTATTCAGGTTTCATTTGGATGAGAAAAAAAAAAAAAGGTCATTCAACTGTTTCGATATTCAGTTTTCCATACCGATATCGATAAAATATCGGATGAAAAGTATCGATACCAAAATATCGTTATCGAAAGGAGAAGTATCGATACTGTACGCATATCGGTAATATCTGTAGAACCCTATACACATCGTAGCCCGGCAGGTGGCATTATGATTTTTTTTAGGGAATAGCAAAATCCTTTGTTATGCCGTCCTTCGAAAAGAACGTTTAAGGGAGATCCCGAGAGTGTAGGATATCAGGCACTCGTTAAAGATTCCTATCCTAATTAAACCTGGGGATAGACAAAATTTAGATTGTAGCATCAGATAAATAAAAACAAATAAATAACACACCGGTTCCTTTCCGATGACCTAATTTAGTTTCATATGATAGCAGATTCCTAATGAACGTTCTTTTTAGTCTCTCTCTAGTACCCTCTGGCATGAGATTCGTTACCATTTGTTCTGCCAGAGGGTTTGATTGTCCGTGTAATTTTCTTGGAAACGTTTAAAATGTGTTCGTCAACCGTTAGTATTTGTAGTAAATGTTCAAAATGATGGTGTGGACGGAAATGGTAAAATTAAAGAGGAATCTTAATACATAAATGAACTTTTTTTTGCCTCCACCCGGACCATTTTCTTCCTCATATATTATAAACTATATGTCAATAGTAACATTTAAGAACATAGTTTGTCTATTACATATTATTATTTAAGAAAATAGTTTGTGCTAGTTTAGCGGCAAATGCACTTAAACTGTCGAGATCTAAGCAGAGACAAAGTGAGGGCAGGGAATGTTACAATTTTCTGATTTTTTACAACCAAAAATATATTAGTTTACAATATTAAATAAAAAAATAGAATAGAGATTATTTAATTTCTTACACGATCGTAAATGATATTTCTAACATATCTTTATTATTATATATACGAGATTATAACATATATTTTTGCAATTATATTTATAAAGAATTCCTTAATTAGTTATAAACTATGTATATACTCTAAGTATTTATAGAAACTGACGTCAGTCATTGTTACATTTTTTTTCATTTTTTATTCGATAATCTAGTGAAATTTAGTAGTCTTCATACTCTCCCATCTAGCCTCTGCTCCGAGAATCCAGAACTTTTAGTACGTTTAAGCCCAGAAGTTGACCAAACAATATTCTGACATCAGATCAGGGCGTCTCGTCAATTCCCTTCACTAACACTCTCATTGTTAATCAGACTAATAGGCCATGCTATATTTATGTTCGTTATTGATTTTTTGTTTGGTTGTTTATAATGATTCATGATTACTAACAAATACGTAAATTATTAAAAGGTCTGCGTATGGACCACTCATAATCGTTTTGAAACGTTCTCGGATCTTCCAGATCCTTCTTAATCTCTCCAGCCGACGGACTTAAGACGTTAATCCCTTCCGCCCGTCTTTCTCTCTCTGACCGTAACACTAAAAAGTAGTATGATGTTAACTGCTATTATATTTGCAGTTAGTGAACTATTATATTTTCGAGGAAAACAAAAGTTACAGAATATTTTCTTTTTCCCTAGCAGATCACACCAGACAGTCTACAAATAAAACTCATTAGTTAATTAATTTTGTTTTGTCATAGTATGTTTGACATCATTTGCTTACGCTCTGTATAAAGCTCTCCAAATTTAAAAAAAATTCCTAAACAAAGACTTTATATTTTCATACTTGGCCGCAATGGGAAAAACGAACTTAACACCTTTAAGATACTAGTGAAAAAACTAATGAGGAATCATCAAGACATATACCAAGATCAAATTCACATCAATGAAATTAAAACGCAGTATAGTCACAACAGTCTAAACACACCCATTAATCAGAAACAATAACAGAGCCAGTATCCTCATTCCAGAACTTTGAACAAAAAACTTGGGCAGAAAAGGTTAATATCAAGTCTTATTTTGTATCTCTACACTGATCAGTTGTTGTTATTTATTCATCTTAGCTGTTCGTTGTTTACCTTCCATCGCGTTAGTTTATTGATGAACGTCTTGAAGTGAGGACCTGACTGTTGGACTGTTGAAGTGAGATGTGCTACATTTCATCTCCTTTTTATTTTGGTGAACATCCTGATGATGACTGTATTGGCAAAACGGTGACAGATTATTTTTTTTCTCAATATTTTAAAGACTTAGGATTTTTCTTGGATCCCCATCATTTTTGGGATTTTTCCAATGGCATTAAAATTATTAGTGCATCTCTTTTCGAAGTTTTAGGCTTGTTTTAATTGATTAATACTGAAGAGAAACATATCAAAAGAGGCATAAAATACATGCTAAGACATTATTGGAAAAATTCCTACTAAAAAGCATTAAATCTCTAAACTAAAATTGGAAAAAGATACATGTCAATAAGAACTGTTAATATCTTAGGAATAACCGTATATCCTACGGTTTCTCGATGTTTTTTCTCTTTCACTTTTACTTTTCTTATTCATGGTTTTTGTCATATTTTTTGTGCTGTTTATTCCTTATGTGCTTTTTCTACTTTTTGTGAGTGTATTTTGAATTTTCTATTCAGTATTTATCAGCTATTTTTATCTAACCTTTCCCAGCTGAGGTCTGGTAACTCTGCATGGTTCAGTAGTTGCATTTGGGCTTTGTAGGTGGTGGGATGTTGCCTCTTGTTAGTGTCTTGCCGCATCTTTAGCTTTATGCGCTTTTTTATGTTGTCATTCACTTTCTGTCCTTATAGAGTCTGAATAGGTTGAGTATTGATACGAATTTTTGTTTCCAGTTTTACATTAGAGACAAGGCTTTTTGGTTGGAATTTTTCCTTTAATATCTTCTTTGTTTAAGGTATTTGATTTTTAATATTTTTATTTGACGTCAACAGAACGTATATTTTTCTATATATGCCACTTCGATGTTATTATGAAATGATATATGTTCTCAATTGGATCAATGTTTTGTGACCAATATAAAGCTATCGATTCAGTAAAAAACTTCATTCCGTTCTATAACTGCCGCCATTTGCCCAAAAAACTTTGGGTTACTGGTCCTGAAAAACCAGAAGGACTAGTTAAAAGGAAGAGGCGACAAGAAAGCTTATAATGGAAATAATAATCGGCGACTATATTTCACCCTTTTCTCCCCCCGGGGATGTCGCCCCCCACAAAAAGCTAAACCCCCTTCAGATATATCCAGGCTTCTTGTAGCCCTCTCTTTGGCCAGTTCTTTCCTCCGGGGTTGAAGAAAGAGCATAAATTAATTTAGAGCAGTTCTTGTTGAGGATAAGCCTCGGAGGTCTCGTTCCATAATTTCGCTTTCTTCAGGCCAAGTTATTTTATCGGGGTCCCGGGAATTTTCTCATTTATGACCATCATTTATATGTTTTTCTGTTTATTTTTTGTATTTTTTCCTATATCCTATGTTTATGGAATTAATTATTCATGTTTATTATTATAAATGTTCACCAGTCGAAGGTACTAAAAATTTCAGTATCTCTGCAAGATATTGTCACATTTTATTAATCACCAATGTCAATACAACTTGGTTTCAGTACTAAGCATGGATATCGATTCTTGATCGACGTTGATAGGCAGATTCGTGCAGTTCATATCTAAGCTCTGCCGTCAAGTTTTTTATAAGTACAAGTATACCCTCCAAACTCAATTAACACTTTATAGAAACTGGATTTGTCCCAGATTATATTCAAATTCCAATCCATCCGATTGTCAACCTCATAGATAATCGAAGTTCAATTGTTTTTATTGTATGGTTTCTTTTTTTCAATGAATACATTGAAACGATCAGGGAGGAACTCAGGATCATAGCAATGAAGGAGATACTCCAGTCCCGACAATTAAAATAGTTTGGATATGTTATGAGGATGGAGGACTACAGGGACCCATTGAAGACGATGGACTTCGTCCCTGAAGGTAGAAGACCACGAGGACGCCCTAGAATGTCCTATCTGGAATATGTCGAGCGTTTGTGCAGGAAAAGAGGCAAAAATATCCGCCAGGCGAGGAACCTAGCTAGGAACAGGGAAGAGTGGCAGTCCTGGTTAAACGCTCCCCTACGCTGAAAGGCACCACGAGGGTGATGCGAAAGAAGAAGAAGAAGAAGATTTCTAAGAACTATTAATAGATTCTTTCTATTAAACTTAAAAAATAAAAGACTTACGTTTCATAAAGAGGAAGTGAAGATTGAAAAAAAATTATGTTACAACTTTCTTAGTGTCACAACCTTAATAAATTTTGATTTGTAAGTATATATTTTATTTATATTTATTGATTTAACTTGTCTAAACAATGAATAAAGTTTTTTTTTTGTGATTTTTTGGCACTTTCCTATTTATAAATACGTTTCGATTATCCAAACCCTCCATGATCGGATATCGACGTTCTACAGTATTCCATAATTTTTCATTGGGATGAAAGTCCTAATCAAGAAGGTGTGGGGGCAAAGGGACGCATTCCTTAGATGGCAAATTTTTTTCCAGGTTAGGCGAACAATTTTTTTTTAATGACGTTATTTAAATCTATAGAATATTGAAGGGGGTGGTGTTATTTATTTCGAGCTACAAATCTGCTTTTAGTAAATGAAGGAGAGAGTTGCACTGCTAGTTTCCTCTTCCGAACTTAACTGGACAACTTCTAAAACTACCCCCGGATTAGCACCTGACAGATCTCAGAGCTTCATGCTTAGCTATGCTATTGCTACTGAAAACCAGCGGAGACTGGGTTCGAGGATAGTACCTTAGATTTCGATTACTTCAATGAAGAAACTAATTCTTTATGAATGGTATTTTTTCACACGGTCATGTGGTAACAACTCTTTAGGATTTTAAAAACGAATTCTAACTGCACTAAAAATTGTCATTTTTCAGAAATATATGAAATAGTGATTTATGATTGAAAACAAAAAACATATCCAGGCAACAAAGACATAAAATCTTGTGACGCTAGAATACAACACAAAAAATAGTGTTACATACCGCATATATCTCAATAATGGTATGGTGAGGTAATGTTTTATATGATTTTATTCTATAACTATTCTTTCCTAAGATTCAAACTTGATTTAAATTTCATATTTTCCTTCTTTATTTAATGTTTTAGTTATATTTTTCATATATTACCTTTATTTGATTTCTAATTTGGGGAGTTATCATTACTAAGATATTTTTCTTTTCAATTCTATAACTTAGAATATTTGTAAAATAAAAAATTGTACAAAAATACTGCAATTTTACAAAAAAATTTAAAAAATCTTTATCACTTCAAACCGTAAAGCGTTCAGTACACGGTATAGACCGTACCGTTCTATGACAACGATTGTAAAAAAGCTATTGCAGAGAAATGATTTGTCCGAGGTCACTCTGAATCCCCAAGTTTTCCTCCTATTATGGGTACTCAATTTATAGAGGGTGAATGAACACCAAGAGGGACTCCAGATCCTATAGGATCCATCCCCAACTGTTAACATTAGTTTAGTTACCTGCCTAAAAAGTTACGTACAAACTGGAGGCTATGTTAGTGAATTGTATAATAATAGTGAATATATATGACAACTATTTAAGTCAATTAGCCAGTTAATAATAATGAGTTAATAATTTATCATCAACGACACTAGGTATGATTTGTTTTTTGCTTCATAAATGATCCTCTCGTTAAAAATCCCCTCGAATCCAGAAGTACACGCACTTATGTTGGGATAAAACTGAGCCGGATCATGACCAACAGGTGCCCGAGGGGTCGTAAAAAATTACCCTGGGAGGAAGCAAGGGGAAATTAAGAGGGGAAAAACCTGACAAAAATCCCTGACCGCTGGCCACTTAGAGCAATTTGCACCCTTGTTAATGCCCGCCCGTCTGCCAGCTTCTATAACAGTCCTTACCCTTCCTGTATGGAAATCTCTGTGTGGAATTCAACACCGAAAGTGGGATTTTTGCATGTAATACATGTATTCATGTAGCTTTGTTTATTGAATACTTTACACGGAAGTGGCTTATAAATACGTCATAACTACATGGCTTTTCTTTTCTTGAGTTTGTTTATAGACCAATTTTCTTAACTATATAACGGTGTAAAATCAGGGTTGAGCTCTATTTATATTTATTCTTGGTTACGTAAAGCATTAAATTAAGCATTAATCATGGCCTACATAACCTGTGGTTGCAAAGTAGTCAGTAATAAAATCTAAATTAGTATTTAGAATTATTTAATAGTCACAATAGCTCCAATCCTGAATTTTGAGCTGTCCAATAACGATAATCTTATTGTTTCGTTATCTGCGATTGCTGAAAGTAACGATTGAACGATATTATTGGATACGGGTGTATTCCCTTATATATATATATATATATATATATCCCTGGAATTTGGGACGTATGTGCATGGTATGGATAAAGCAATAAATGTGTTTCAAATTTAAATTTGGCTGGTAAAGAACGAACTATTGCTCGAGACTATATTAATTTGTATTATATGTCCATCCCTCGAATTTGGGATGTAATAAAATAGTATAAGGAAATATATATGTTGTAGGACAAATTTTATTTCAATTAGCGCTATTATAAAGTATCAACGATTACTGAAAGTAACTGGCGTATATGGGACGAAATATTTATCGAAATTAAGTCGATACACGTCTATTTTTATTCTATGCCCATTCCTGGATTTTTGTACAGTATTGCAATGATAATGTTAAGGAAATATTAAATTGTGAACGGACGCTGGACATGGGACGAGGCGGGCAGTGCACTTAATCCGATTACGGGACCCCGATGCTTGGAGCTGATGCATTGTTTCGATTTAGGATAGCAGATATTGCTACCATCGCTCACTGCAGATGCTGGGGCTCTGTTTAAATTCAAACAGGATCTGCTCTCTCGGATCAACATCCCGGTATCTATAGGATCATGTTAAAATTCCATCCATTTCAGAAATCCAGGTACTTTTGATACCGTATACGACAAAAAACAAAACGAAAAAGTCGTACCAACAATTTTTTTCAATAATACCGAAGATATAGTGATAAAAAATCTTAGAATTCGGTTACTAAATTTATTTATTTGGGTACCATTATGCCATAAAACTCCTATCGAATCCGATTTTTACAATCCAAAAAAACAGTAAAATCAAGTAAAATTGAAAATATGGTGACAAAGAATCTTTAAATTCGGTTATTAAATTCATTTTTTTGCGGTCCCCTTCGCCATCAAATTCCTCTAGTATCCAACCCCTACAACACAAAATCCTTTGTAAACTTGGAAATATAATGATGAAAATAAATTCGGTAAATAAATTTATTTATTACTCCACTAAACAATCGAATTTCTCTCGTATCCATGAGTGTAACGAGGGGGGCTATTGGGGATGTAACCCCTCCCCATTTCTTAGAGGAAATTTTCAAAAACATTTTCAAAGTTATTATTGTGGGATTACAGAAGTAAGGGTCAATGATGTCAAAAACACAACAAAGCAAGTGCAAACACAGTTCTTTTAATAAATAAATGGTACACTAAAATGACAAACCAAAACGTAATAATGTTTATTTACAATTAATTATATTATTATAGCTGCAGTAGTGGCATCTAGCGGCAAAAATAAAATCGCAAATGTGAGAACAGTTTAGACGATTCTTAGAATCTAGTAATAAAGTCTGCATAGGTCTAGAAAGTTCCCTATGCAATTAACTATAGTAAGTTATTGTGACCAATAAATAAGGTTACTTGTATTTAAAAGCTTGCCCTTCCAAAAATTTATAACTTCCAAATTAACATTTATAAAAAATTATAATCTATTTATAATTTTTTATAATTGTTGGTCATTTTTTATGAGTTATAAATATTTTTATTTTTTAAAGAGAAAAGATAGGCCCTCGACCGGGATTTGAACCCGGAACCTTTGTGTAGACAAAGGTTCCGGGTTCAAATCCCGGTCGAGGGCCTATCTTTTCTCTTTAAAAAATAAATATAATCTATTTAATTTGAAGCTACATGATTATAGTATAATATCAATTATACCTATATTACGAGGCATCTTTTTTGAAGGGAGTAACATGTTGGAGTGGTTGACTGGTGGGGGTTAACCCCCCCCATGAGTCAACTCTAGTTACGTTAATGCTCGTATCCAATCCTTAAATTCCAAAATTCTTCATAAAACCTCAATGCTCTCTACTTTCTTACGAATAAAGACATCCATAATGACCATAATGTCCTATTTGTTGCTGATTAAGAATCCAATCCTTTCATGATAAGCTTTATTCCAACTTAAATTCACTAGTTTGAAATCTTGCTACCTTTTTTTAATTCCCCATAATCTTCTGTGGCCACTTAGCAAAGATGGTTTCGTGACCTTCTAAGTTGAATTAGTCATTTGAATATATATACTTGTCTTTATCTCATGTCATTACGTAAAAATATACTCGTATTATTCATTCTATTTGCTTGTATTACTTTAATACAGTTGTAAATTTCAATTTAAAAAAATATTTTATTATGAAAACATCATTTCTGAATAGTAAATAACTGTTCTTCTGCAACCTTTGAATAATATTGGGACTATTTCAAGGACTATTTTCGAGCCAACTTTTATGCAAGGAGGTTATTTGGCCTAACAGAGACTGCTATACCATGATATACTATTTTGTGGTGGCTAATACTACTAAATAAGCTTTGAAAAATGTTTGGAATGATTTTTTAAAGCCTGTCTTTTGGAGTTCAATTTAGCTTTAACGTATTATTTTTTCTATGAATATCCGTTTTTGACATCTAAATAATTTGACAGTTGTGAGGCTAAACAATTGCCTTAAGTTATGCAGCCAAAGTGCCTCTTCCTTCCTGGCCTTCTCTTTTTATCAATCTTTCCTTCCATTATCAGCTGAAGAAACGATATTTTCATTTCACATTATGTGCTTTAGGTATTCTTATTATGTTTTTTCATAATATATGCGATTTCTTTATATTTTCCGTCCCGACTTATCACTTTCCTAATGATTGTATGTTCATAAAAATCGGAGAATTCGTTGCAGCCACATCTCGTATGTTTCTACTAGAACGGAAAAATGTATTCGGAAAAGAATACCCGTAAGAAAACACATCCTTAATATGCATTGAGATATAAAGGAATCTATAAATTAGTTTAAGATTATTTGACAAAAATTTTGTTAAAGAGGATAACCTTATTTACCTAGAGAAAATCAAAAACAAATCTATGCACCCTACTCCCCACGAGGGGTATTGGGTTTCAGTATATGATGGAGACTATACTGTTTAGAGCCAACAAGGAGGTTGATTTGGCCCAAAACACGATCATTTGATGATTTTTCTGCTAAATATTTAAATATTAAATTTCTGCTAAAAGCCTGATTTGAACTCGGAAACTTGGGCATACCTACTCAGCACTCGACACGCTATACTAGCCTAGTCTCGAAGTGTAAGCAAAATACTCTAGTCATGAGCTACGTGCTTCTTACTGAATTTTCCGAATGAATACAGAAATTTCATGAGTAATAAAAATCCGTAAAAAAATAATTTAACAAAAATGGGTCATTGTTATTAAAGCCATGCTATACCATTTGTAGAAATTTAATATTGTGCTTTAATAATATTTTTTAAATTTACAATCCATGCCTATTTTAAACCTTTCATACGAAAATCTTTATGTATATATATATTATTTTTTTTATTGTGATACTTAAATATATTTATTTTGAAGAGAAAAAATTTGTGCTGGCCCGGATTCGAACCCGGGTCTTCCGCATCTCTAGCGCGGTACTCTACCGACTAAGCTACCAGCCTCGTAACCAGGCCAGACAATCCCATTCTCTTCACCGATCCTTTATCCCCATTACTCGCAAGTTTTGCGATGTATATATGGGGAAGATTGTTCATCATACATTACTTTAATTAGGGTCCGGTTGATGTGCGTCAATTTTATATTTATAATTTTTTTTTTATTGTGATATTAAATATATTTATTTTGAAGAGAAAAAAATTGTCCTGGCCCGAATTCGAACCCGAGTTTTTCGCATCTCTAGCGCGGTACTCTACCGACTAAGCTACCAGCCTCGTAACCAGGCCAGACAATTCCATTCTCTTCACCGATCCTTTATCCCCATTACTCGCAAGTTTTGCGATGTATATATGGGGAAGATTGTTCATCAAACATTACTTTAATTAGGGTCCGGTTGATGTACGTCAATTTTATATTTATAATTTTTTTTTTATTGCGATATTAAATATTTTTATTTTGAAGAGAAAAGATTTTTCCTGGCTGGGATTCGAACCCGGTTCTTCATCATCTCTAGCGCGGTACTCTACCAACTCTAAGCTACCAAGCTCGTTATCAGACCAGACAAATCCATCCTCTTCACCGACCCTACATCCCCAGTACTCATAATTTTTGCGATGTATATATGGGAAAAAAATTATAAATATAAAATTGACGTACGTCAACCAGATCCTAATTAAAGTAATGTTCAAGGAACATTCTTCCCCATATATACATCGCAAAAATTGCGGATACTGGGGATATATGATTGGTGAAGAGAATCCACCTTTGGTGGTTACTAATATTAAAATAAATATTTTAATTTATTTATTTTAAAAAAATATTTCGCCCCACGCTTTAAAATTAATTACAATACTTCTAATGATATTTAAAATATTAAATAAAAACCTTTAATAATTTTTTTTAGTTTTAATTCATGGATTATAAATGAACTATTATCGATATTTAAAAAAAAAATTGGATGAATATACCTACGTTAAAATATTATTAATTAAATAATACCCAATTATGGTACCATAATGTATTTTCTCGTTTCAAATATTATGTTTTAATATTTTATATTCTCCTTAAAATATCCTCTACCATTCCACGAAATAATGATATAGATGCTGTGTCCGGTAGGTAGCGTGGCCAAGCGGGCGTTAGTGGAAGCTCGACGAAATAATCGATAAAAAAAGCTGTAACTCCTTCCGCTGCCCATAGAGTGCTCCAGTGGTTTATATTTCTTTGCTTCGGTTGCACGCTAGAAATTTCCTGTAAACAATACATGACTATCATTAATATTAAACTTAAACATGTTTGTTCTTTAATAAAATTCATTTCCTTTCCTTACGAATTAATTGTTCTTATATTTATAAATGTTTTTAATTTTAACCAGTAGTCAGTTTTTCTAAAGATTAAATGTTAACAATCAATTTATTTATAATTTACCTTGTAACCTAAAAGAAAATCTACTTCTACTGAAAAAAAAATTGTAACTTAAGCATACACTTTCTTCAGTGTATGCAATGAAGGAACTAAAATATTAGTTATGATTAATAATTTAGATCGAGATTTGTTAAATTTAATTTGTTTGCAATAATTATTTATTGTACCAATAAATATTTTTTATGAATCTTGGCTTTGTTGTTTCTTTAAATTTTATATCCCATTGCCTTGGTTCCACGATACTCCTTTCCTGTTAACAGTAGAAGTCATTAAATATAAACTTAAATATTTTTCTGCAGTAAGATGAATTTTTTCTGTAGGAATAAAGTATGTAAATATATTATTTTTTTATTTATCAATAAATAAATGATTAAATGCTAGAAAATATTTTTTATTTGTTTATTTTTATGAATAAATGAACATTTTGTGTAAGTTATAAGGGGTAGTAAACCCTTACCTATGTATGAAATATAAGTGAGCAGTAGTACAAAGATAATAAAAACATTCTAATTCCAGTTTTCAACTGAAATACACGTTTTCGGGCCTTTGTAAAATTGATTGTCTATGTTCATGTGTTCGTTGTAATTTTTACTCAAAAAACGAAGTTGTACGAAACAGAAAAGTTGTTTGTTGTTTGATGTTGTTTAGGGGCGAAAAACAGCTATGGTCATCAACGCCCGTCAGTTTATATATTTATCTGCTTTGGGGAGACCACCGACACGAACCCCGCAGGGCCCGGACGAGAGCGGCACCCAGGCCGATGGGAGCCAGCCGGAGCAAAGGGGACGCCCCGGAAACAGAAAAGTAAATGAGACGAAAAAGTTACATTTTTTGGTAAAATAAACTTATTTTATTCACGAAAGCACAGCTAAATCTTCGATTTCAAATTTTTTATAATGCTTTCGAAATTGGATCTAACAGAAACTTATTTAATGTTGTGTTTAAAGTCATTTAACGTATTTTGAATAATGCACATTACTTAATGGAAAGAAAAATTATGCCGTAAAGAAAACTTTATTTTTACATAATTTAGAGTGTATGCTTTTTATTAAAAATTACTTCTTATTTTTACATTAAATAATTTATATCAAAATTACATCTATGGCCCGACCTTTTAGATACAATAAACAACTAAGTTGTACAAAATTGTTTAATAAAAAAAAAACTTCTTATTTTTTTAATAATTACATTTAATAAAATATATTATTATAAAATTCTCGACAAAAAATCATCGAACTTAACACTCCTGTACATTGATATATCCTGTTCCCCATCTTCCTATTTTATGTTCCTTAAAACAATTTATTATTTATTACATGGCCCATTATTGCTGGAATAACTTGCTCGTTCTTATGAATTTTGTTCTGAACTTGGCAATTTTCTTCCAGCAATGCCTTCTCCATAAATTGCTAATATTTTGTATACAAGTGTAATACGTGTATCTTGGTTTGTAGTTAGCCCTAATGCAGAAAAAAAATTGCTACATCCTATGAATGGTGTTGGTATGGGTACCAGTGCATGGTAGAGACTGTACTGTTTCAAGGACAAAGGTTGTGCAGGAAGGTGATTTCTCATATAGATCACGCTCAACCTTATTTTATAATGTCTGAGTGGGCCCCCGATGGGTCCCAGATCCCAAAGGGTCCTTCCCCAGCTTTAAGAAATTAAATAAAACTGCCCCGCCAGCCGGATTTTAACTTGGAACCTTCGGCACGAAAACTCAGCGCTCTACCACTAAAGTTACATAGATATAATAAATAAATACAAATACATTGTATTTCAAAATACATAATGAGCAGCTACTCAAAAACTAAGACACTTGAGACGCTGCTACACTTGTTGGATACCTGAGCAATCCGCACTTAGTGGTTGCCTTAATTGGTAATTTTGTGGTTTTTGACTCCTATTAAGATTAGCAAACCAATATTTTTAATTTTAAAAAATCATTTGTTAATGAATGCTGTAACATCTGAATACTAAATAGATGGTTTAACGTTTAAAATATATAAAGCATATACATGTGTTTAACCCTTTGGTTTGGAAAACACAGAGAAATTCAAGACTCTACTTACCTTACTGTAGTAGCATAAGTATTTATTTGCCCAACATCCCTCTGTTGCTGTGTCCTTCTGTTTTAAAAGAAATAAGACATGATAAAGCGTTTTACTTTGGAATCATCTGTGGTATAGTGGTGAGCATAACGACCTTCTATGCCCAAGGTCGCAGGTTCACATCCCGGCAGTTGGCCCTAGGATTTTCTAAAAGGATTATAAAGTCTTAGGTTATGCTGACCTTCAGAAGATACGTAATATGTAAAATGGGGTTCCGAGACTTTACAATGTCAGGTATTCCTTAAGATACCTGTTGGCAAAACTTATGGCTCCTACCAAAATGAATACCGACAAGACAACTGATATGATGAGCATTAGAAAATCGTACAGAACATCTAATCTTGTTCAGAACCAACTAATACAATATAAGCCTATTCCATCAATTATCCGACATGCCCAAACCATTCAGCCCAAAGGCTTTCTAATAATAGTTAATGCTCCGTATCATATAGCAAAATAATATCCGAAATCGTGATGATATTAATATCCAGTAGTTAGATATCACCCCTTTTCTCCAACTCCATTCATGACGTCTCTTCAGCACAATCCCTACCTATCTTAATGCATCCCTCAAATCCTCCCGAAAGGGTGAAACAGCTCTGACTCCAAACCCAGAATTATGCCTAAATTCCAAGGCAAACGGCTATCTTGTGTTATAATGTTCTTGGAGTCTTGCTAAGGACCAGATTCTGCGTTCAATTCGGCGTGCCTTTGGTTCTCGTTACTACTATTTTTTTCTCAATTATTCTCTTTATTGTTTAAAGTTTATTATTTTTATTATGTACCCATTTTATTTATTTTTATTTGATTTAATTACTGTGAACCATAACCATGTGGGTCACATGTGGTGTATTATTTAGCATAACAACCTTCTATGCCCAAGGTCGAAGGTTCGCAGCCTGACAGATGGCCCTAGAATTATTTAAAAGAGAGAAAAAAAATCCCAGGATATTCCGTACTTCCGAAGAAACGTAAAATGATGGACCCTACCCTACGAGGTGTCAGGCTAATGATCCTTATCCTAATTTTGCGTGCATTGGCAAAATTTAGGACTCCCATTATTGCATAGTCGGATTAGCCATAATCACATTAAGTAACGTTAAATGAACCAACAAGAACCATAAACATATTTTATCGATATGAATTCTGTAATTTCGTGGATACATTTTGTTTTTTGTAAATCACCGATATACCGTTTCTTCAAAAGAACAACGTCATAAATCAAAGACCTAATATTTCAGTTGAGTTGGAATTTGGAATTTGAAAGTTCTATTTTAAAAAATAAAAATTTGGGTATTGGTAAAGCAAAGCATTCCTGTGTAATGATGGAATTGGCATTAAAGAGATGAATTTTAAAATCATGACACTTCTTTCATTCCAGCTTATGTCATCATTCAAATAAAACGTCAAGTTCAAACTTGATACAACTCCAAATATGACTGTATTAATTTTAAAAAAATTTGGAAATCCAATTTCAGGTATTTTTTCCGATCCTGAATTAAAAAGCTCCAACCAATATAATTGCTTCTGAAGGTTTAGCATAAAAGTGCCAGTGTACAATGAATATTAAACAAAAAAAAAGAATTACTCTAAACAAAAGAAACTAAAGGAAATGAATCGTCGATATTGTATAGTAGCTTTTAGATCGATCCATTCGAAACTTAATTTTTTCATAAAAGATTAATAAAAATATACGTTTTATAAACTGAGGGAGCGAAATAGCTCAGTGGGTAGAGCAATGAGCTGCTATGCCGAAGGTCCTCGGTTCAAATTAACTTAAGCCCCCATAAAACATCAAGTTCAAACATGATACAACTTAAACTATGACTATTTTGAATAGAAAAATTGCGGTCCAGAACAAATCTTTCCTCTTCAAAATAAAAATATTCAAACATTTTAATAATTAAAAAAGATAAAATAAAATAAATTACAAATAATATAATGACGTAAGTCAACAAGATTTTAATTAAAGTAATGTTCCATAAACATTCTTCCCCTTGTATACATTGCAAATTGCGAGAACTCGGGGATATGGTGTCGGTGAAGAGAAAGGATTTGTCTGACCGAGGTACGTGCCAGGATAGCTCAAATGGCAGAGCACCTGATGGTCCTGGACAAATCTTTTCCCGTAAAATAAAACATTTAAAAATTATAATAATTATAAAAAAATAAAATAAAATAAATTATATAAAATATGGGCTAAATTGAATAAATATGAAAATATATAAACGATATAAAACTAACATGCAGCAGAGCCTCAAATAACTCTGTGTATTTATACATTTTAGGTTACATTTTACGACACTGCAGATTTACCCTCTATTTTCTTCTGTCTAAATTGAACATTTCGTTTGCACAGCCTCTCTTTGGCGGTGCTTTAATTATAGCAAGAAAACAGAGGAAACTCGAACTAAAATAGGCTTTAGGAAGAAGAGCCCAGAAGTATAATTTCGGGCTGGTATAAAATATACCAAGCTAGGCGACAAAATGTTGTAAATTTAAACTAACTCTAAACGAAAATGATAACAAGCGAGGAAGGAAGGTAAACATTTATTTGGCCGTTAGTTTACAAAATAAACGAGCTCATTACAAAACTAAATACATCTCGCAACGGCAAACAACCACTAATTCGTACATATTATTTAATCTCTTGTTATCCAGGGTTAATTATCTGATATTTAGGAGATCCCTCTTCCAGGTTGGTTTTTAAAGAATTAATTACAGTCTCTCTGTTTTCAATCTTGCGTGAATTATTTTGTTATTCGTTTATATATAGATTTGTTTTTTATTTATTGAACTAGAGAAATTTATTAAATCGGGGAAATAGTGGAAAAGGGAGAAAACAGGCTTAAGCTCTTAAAACGCCTTGGAAGAAAGTCATGGAGTGCGACCCAGGATGTGATGGGTATCGCATTAAAGACCTATGTACGTCCAGTCTTTGAATAATCTGATTTCATTTGTACTGCCCCTGATGTATCCCTAAAGAGGCTGGACAGGCAGCGGAACACAAAGCCCTGCGTCTTATGTGCGTCTTATATGCGTCTTGGGTGCACCGCGCTCAATCTCCATTGCAGCTATGCAATTTCAGACCACAATAGAACCACTTTCTAAACGGCGTGAGCGAGCTGCAATGTGCTTACACGAACGAATGCGAAGAACGGACTCAGGGTTTTGGAAAAACTACAAAATCCCAACTCAACGGCTCAAAACACAGGAATCTTTTATGCTGAAAGCCAAACATTAGGAAAGAAGGCTTGACTGCGAAGAGAGGGAACCATTTATACAGCCACAATTTCCAATTTACCATCACGCAAGCAAGGCAGAGCTGGGACTCCGCCTAGAAAGGATAACTCAAAAGTACGCCTCGGCATTGGCTTCACATCTTTACCGATAGATCAGCTGAATCAGCTGTTAAAAATGCTGGAGCAGGGGTTTACTCAAGGAATTTCCAATTCAGCGCTGTAGTAGGGAAGGAAAGTACAAACTTCAACAAACTGTTTTGGAATCGCAAATCGCTCCTCTATGACCTGATATTTCGAGGTACTAATGTGGTTCTACAGTGGATAACAAGCCATTGCGGGGTTTCAAGAAATGAAGAAGCTGATAATCTTGCCAAGCGAGGAGCAGAATTGCCACACCTGGTCCATCCAAGATATTACGTCTCAATACGGCGAATGATAAGAAACATAGTTAAGGAGGATATATGAAAACACATATAGACAAGGTGGAAGGGAAAAGATACGAATGTTTAATAGAAAACCCGATCCCAGCTGACCTCCCAAGAAGAGATGCAGTAGCCTGCTTCCGCCTGACAACTGGTCACGAATATCTGCAGAGTTATCTCCACAAGATAAGTTAGGCTCAGGATCCTACATGTGTACTATGCAACCAAGGGAGAATGGATGGAGACCACCTAGACACATCTCTTGCTCTGACAGACATAAGAAATAAGTCATTTGCCAATGAGCATTTAAAAAAATCTAATTTATATTGGGCAGCAAGATATCGGATGATCGAACGACCAACTACCCCGGCATAAGAAATAAAGCCTCTTTTGAGCCTTCTGAGGCTAACCCTTCATATATCTGCACAACTATTGTTCTATAAACTGTGCAGTTTCCCAAGACACTTCATGGATTGTATTGGTACAGTTATTTTTTACATGGAGCATACATTTAATCTTTTAATACTAATTTATAGTAGCGAAGTGTTTCGCCAATCTGATTTTTGTTTTATTTTTATTGGCTTTAATATTTTGAAAAAAGGATAGAAAAACCAAGAAAATACTACCGAAATCAAAAGAAATATGCCATTTTTCACGCCAGATAGTGATGATAACTACAAAACTACACAAAATTGTTTATCCAAACTAAAATAAGAGCGATAGAGGACTCTGGAATAGTAGTTGAGAGCGCGGAGGGAGAGTATGGAGTGAACCGGGATAGTTGAACCCTAATGGCCGGTATAAATCAGAGCAGCGCAGCCGGACATTGTCTCAATCAGGCAGCGCCCTGTGCAGTGTAGCCTTCGCCTCATATATATCTCCTCTCTCTTTATAGCTATTGGTTCCTCTCTGTTTTATAGGACAGATAGGCCCAATACTAGCCGCCTATGGTCTGAATGGCAAAAGTCATCCTTCATAGGAATATTGCATAATAGCACAAAATGATTCTTCTAGGGAAAATGCCGAAATGGGTATCCAAAAGAATACCGTGAAATGATTGTTTATTGTTTATTCATTTAACCCAGGTGAGCATTTCCCTCAAACGGATCATTATTTGAGTATAAATATCGAACAAATCTCTATTCCATTGAGATTTGGTCTAGCTGGTACTGTACAGGCATGTAGTAGACAGACAAGTTCAAAACTGTCATGTTCACACTACCGGGAAGAGATATATGACTTACAAGCCTCAAATTTGTTTCAAAATCTGTGCGGGAATATGGAGAGCAGGGGATTCCCTCATGACTACACTCTTTACGTTTCCCTCGCAGAGAAATTCTTAATGTTCGAATATTTGTTTTCACTGCGTCTGAATTTATCTATTAATCTTAATCAATAAAATATTGTTATATATTATATTTTTATTTGTCTAATTCACATAATTTCATTTTTCTTCCTTGTTCCTTTTTTCTGAATAATTGTAAGTTGAAATTAAAATGAAAAAGTGTTGGAAATGACAATAGGAGGGAAATGCTCTCAGGTAAACTTTTTCGTAACAATTAGAAGTACTTTTGTCCCGGGTTAGCGTAGCTCCCGAGTCACTTTGTGCTGTTATGGCTAACTAGAGGATGCTACAATGGGAACCTTAAATTTTGTCTATCCAGGTATATTTAAGATCGAGGCATTCAACGAGAACCTGACATCGTACATTCTCGGGACTTACGGTAGGACGGTATAAAACCTTCTTCCATCAACCTTAGCTTCTTATGTTATTTTGGCCAGTCTATTCTTAGGACATGTCCAAATCATTTTAAACAGTATTCCTCAATAACTTTTTCTGCTTGGTCCACTTCGAGATTGAGTAACTGATGCAATCTCGTCCTGGTATTCCCTCCTATCTTTCTAAGAAATCTCATTTCTGAAGCTTGGATCTTACTTTTATGCCAGGTGGTTAAAAACAAGATTCAAAAGAGTAGATCAAAATGGGGAGAAATGTGGATTTATACACTCTCAACTTTATGTACTTGGATACTTATATTATTTTATTTACAGTATGGAACAGTCTGCCAGCTGAGTCAACTCTCCCGGATATCATTGTCCATGAGTCCATTCTCATTTAAATGCTCCCAGATATTTAACTTCATTTAAAACTATGCGAATGGTATTTGAAACCACACTGACGAACTATCATCTTTGCTGTATGACAAAAAAATTAATGTAGCCTTAATTACAGAAACTCGACTGACCAGGAAACGGCAGCACTACATAACACTGTACCAAACCTACCGGACTGACCATCCTGATGGGAAAGCTCACGGTGGTACTGCTGTCATAGCCCATCAATCCCTCTCCCAATACTCATTTCCCCTATCTTCAAACGATCTCCTTCAAGCTACAGCTATTACAATCAAAACCTGTTCCTTTTCCATCACATTAGCATTGGTGTACTGTCCCCTTAATAAATCCATCTCCAATTCCCAATTCAACCCTCTCCTGAACTCCTTAGGGATCCATTTCTTTTTTGGTGCAGACTTTAATGCGAAACATCAACAGTGGGGCTCAAAAACTACTAATTCCCACGGCCGCATGCTACTGTCTGCATTTAATTCTCACATTTCCAATCTTATTTCTCCTTTCACCACTACATTTTAGCCCACTTACCCAAACAGAAATCCTGATCTTCTCGACTTTTTCATCCGTTGGTTAAGGTTCCCTTAACTACTCCATAGGTCGCCTTGATGATCTGTCCTCAGATCACAGTCCTATGATCCTTACCCTTTCTATAGCCCCAAAATCCAAACTTCCTCCACCATCATTATTAGGGTACCAGTTGACTGGGATCTATTTCACCAGCTTGTATCCGACTCCATTGACCTCAGAGTTTCTCTAAAAACACCTTAAGTGTTAAATGATGCCATCGATTCATTTACCAATTTGATCCAGCAAGCAGTTTGGACTGCATCTTCACCTCGTGTTCCTTCAAAATCCGCAAGAAAAATCCATTACCGCAAGATCTCTAGGATCTTACCCTTACCAAACGCCGTTACCGATCCCCTCGGCAAAGAACCAAGCATCCTAACGATCGGAGACTTTATAACTACTTCACCAAATTAGTTAAAAATAACCTGACAACCTATAGATCCGAATCCTACAATTCATATCTTTCCACACTATCCGCTTCTGATAATTCCCACTGTAATTCTACCAAAAAGATCGGTAAATACCACTCTATTTCCCATCCCCTCCGACGTGAAGACGGTTCTTGAGCTGCATCAGATGAGGAAAAACAGAGGAATTTGCCAAACACCTCTCAAATACATTTACCTCTCATCCTGAAATCCACCATACGCACGCTTGCAAAATTAATGAATTCCTTTCTTCACTCATTCCTCTATCCTTAACTCCTAAAGATTTAAATCCCTCTGAGGTCAAATTCCTCTTACAAAAGTTAAAAGTTCTCAAATCTCCAGGACATTTGCACCTCACTTCTCTTTGTTGTGGAAACACTCCGTTATCATCCTATTCCCTATACCCGGCAAAGCACCCAATGACACTTCATCATATAGACCAATCAGCCTGCTTTCCATTTTTTCCAAAATTTTCGAAAAAATCATCCTGAAACGAATCCTTCCAATAATCGAATCCAATGACACCAGTTTTGATTCCGTCTCTGACAGTCGATGATTCATCAGGGTCTACGAGTTGTCAATCACATATCCTCCGCTCTAGTAAGCAAACAATACTTTACAGACCCATTTCTGGACGTAGCACATGCCGGTTTGCTGTTCGCTTCTTCCAAGTACGCTGTAGAAATAAATACTCCAATTTTTACTCAAATCAAGCTGGAGTCCCCCAAGGCAGCCCCTTGGGTCTTATCCTTTACATACTGTACACCGCTGATATCCCAACTACTCCTGAAACTTTCCTTGCAACGTTCGCAGACAACACAGATCCCATCCAGACCCTGAAATGGCTTCCCCGAACCTCCAAAGGCACCTCTCACTCTATGAAACTTGGTGTAACCAATGGCGGATCAAAGTCAACGAGGAGAAATGCAAACACGACTTTTGCACTTCGCCGGGGAATATGTCCTTATGTAAAATTCAATTATACCGTCCTACATATATCCGACACATTGCTATACTTTGGCTTCCTCCTAGTCAAAAGACTTACATGGAACCCTCATACCACACTCAAAAGAAAAAAAAACACAACAGACGATTCAGCCAATTATACATATTACTATGTAGGACCTTATATCGTTCAATAGACAATAAACTTCTAATATACAAGACCATCATCAAACCTATTTATTTGGACCTATGGACTGGAACTGTGGGAGACTGAAAAAATCAAATATCAGACCTATCATATCCTTTCAATCCAAAGTCCTAAGAACTATTGTCAATGCTTCTTACTATGTCTCCAATAAAACTCTCGACCTCATCCCTACTAAATTTTTAAACTTTTATCAAAACCTTGCCTGCCATCCCAATCCCCGGGCTCAGTCATTATCCGGTTCCACTCATCCATATAACCCCCCGCCGTCTAAGCCGTCAATGACCCCGAGACCTGTTGTAATAATGTTATTTGGAGTACTAGCACTGGCCAGAATCTCCATTGGCGTTTAAGCCAGTGACGCGGCTGGGAAAGGGGACTGGGGCCTCCCGGACTCCTGCTTTGCCCTCATTCCTGGGGAAGAAGCTCAGTTCGGGGACCCCAGGAAAATTGTAAATATTGTTATTAAGGTATGTATGTGAGAAATTATTTTATTTTTATTATCATTTTCGCAAGTATTTATTTTGTTTTTATTATCAGCATGGATATATTTTTATTTTCTTTATTTTTTACTATTATTATTTTTGTATTGAATGATTGTATTGCTATTTAACGCTGTTACTTATTGCCTAAAAGTGTCAGATTGTAATATCTCAATAAAAACAATTTAAAAACTTCTCACCTGTTCGATGGGCTTGTGTTTGATTCTTTTAGCCCACATCTTTTGCTAAGCTATCCTGCCAATTCTCTTTACCTATTTTCTAACAGGGTTTATTCCCCTATTATTCCAAATTGATTTTCTCTTATTAGTCTGGAAGACTCTTGATATTGTTTATAAAATATTTATCGTTCTTGGCGAGGTTAACTATTTCATCATATCAAGGAGTAGGTAACTTTATTCAAGTACCTAAAACTCATATATTTTGTGTTTTTTTTTAACGAAGATATGTATTTGAAAAGGGTAATCTTTTAATCTTTTAATTTTTAATGCATTTTGATAGTTATAATAAATCTTTATTTTTTAATACATTGTCATCTCTGATATATCTTTTATTTTAGTTGAATTTATACCCAACAACTAAAATTATAAATTGACGTAATTGGAAGCATTTTTAAATTTTAATAATTGAATTGTGCTAATTAAATTTCCATTTCTTAATCTTATTATTTCTAATTATATTGTATATCTATAATCAATATAGTGGAAATAATGAAAATACTTTTATTGGCATAGCTTTATTTTTGAATTTGAATAGTGTATATATATGTAGAATAAAAAAAAGAGAAAAAAACTGATGAAGTTATGAAACTGGGTTTGGAAAAGGGAGGGCGAGTTTTAATTTCATTTAGAGCAAAAAAGATTAAACCGCATTTTATCCAGTTATAAAAGTTAAATTAAATACGGAGCGGTGGCGCTGCGGTGGAGGGCGGTTTTGAAATACTTTTACATAAAACAGGTGAAAAAAGAAAAAAAAAACATCCATCGCTCTGCGGGGAAATGAAATAAAATATTGGCGGGGATGTTGCAAGGCTCAGGGCATAGCCCTCTGTTTTTACGCTAATTCAATCCTTGGGGTGGGGCTTTGGAAAAATTACTTCAAAAGTGGTTCCTAGCAATTGGCTTTAGTGCGGCCATTTGGCTAAGTGTTTCCGCCCTGTCCGGCAATGGAGCTAAAAATCTACCCGAGGTGGTTTTGACCTCTCGTTGTACCCCGTAATGGTTTGATTGTTCTAATTTCTGTTTCATTGTTCGTGGCGCCTTTCTGGCCGATTTTTAGCTTCTCTTTATTTTTATTCCCTACTATCTTAAAGCTTGTTATCCATAATTTTAATTACTTACATACCCGTTATTTTCCCTATAACATGCCCTTTCCAATAATATAATAGGAGACCTGTACCACTGCAACCCATGAAGACTTTTGACTTCAGTACTTGCTAGAGACTGTACTCTTTCAAGGACAATGGTAGGAAGACAATTTTCCCGAGATCATATTATATGAATATTTTAATAGAATATATCTGATTAACTGTTGTTCACTATTTTTATCTTTCTCAGTGGCTAAAGTTTTTTAGGCTCGTATTTTTTTATCTTTTTCTATTTTACTATTCTCTGAAGAAGCTTTATTTTATTAACTAAAAAAATGCCTTTGGTTGTCTTAATTATTAATATTTCAAAACAAACACCAATATAAACTCGTCAAGAAAAACTAAAACGAATGTAAAGACACGTTCTGCATATTGTTCTTCACAACACTTCATCTAAATTGATGGGAGAATATATCGTTGCCCAGTTAACTGTACTGAAGAGAGCAAAATTGTGTCATTCCCGTTGGGCATAAGTGGCTAACTCAGGCCTTGGGTTCAAATGGAGTTATTACATATCTTATAACTTCATTTAAATAAAAACTAAATATGGGATCACCTGGGGTGCAGTGGTCAGCATTAAAACATACTATGTGCCCAAGATTGCGGGTTCACAGCCCGGAAGATGGTCATAAGATTTTGTAAAGTTAGTAAAAAAAATCTTTGTTTACGTTATCTTTCGGAAGGAACGTAAAAAGGATGCTAATATATGTTAAATAGGTACTCGTTAAAGATCCCTTTTCTAATTCAACTTGAATAGACAAAATTTAGGACTCCTAATGAAGCTTCATTTGATCAGCTACAAAGCATAAAATGACGTCATATGAATAAACAAGCAAACATTATGGTCGTTCATTTTTAATAATTTTACGAACATTCATGATTCACATGAATGAGTTGAAACATTGAATCAAGTTGCCATATATAATTTCTGGTCGCACCCTAAAAGATTGAGAGTTGTTTAAATCCATTAGTGGGCATGCCATTGTTTAATATCGCAGGACTTTTCTTCATTCCTCCGTAAAAGGAACTTAATAACCCATTTTGATGCAGTAAGTCCTTTAATAAGCCAGGTCTGCATAAAGTGACTTTAAATAGACAACAAACAGAATATATCAACCACCATTTTATATTTGCATAACTCTAGATCTCTAATCTACTAAAAAAAAAAGAGGAAAGAATGACTAAAGATTAATAATATTGACATGCAAACTGTTATCTCATTATTCATTTAAATGATCTCTGAAAAGAAAAAAAGAAAAAAAAAATCTGTAAACAAGCGGAATCTGTTAGGCGGAGAGGGAGGGTGCATATGAAAGATTATCTGGACGAGATATCAATTGTCCACTCCCCGAAGTGTCAGAAGGCGAAGCAAAAAATGTCAGGCGGTCAGCCGAGCTCTGGCATTTAGCTGGCCATTGTCCGCACTAAGGAGCCCGCGTGGACTGGCAAATTAAAAATGACAACAATACTGTCAAGTCGGAAGGGAGGAAGGGTAAAAGGGAGGCGGAAGTGAGAAGAAAAAACTGTAAAGGGTCTCGAAAGGGCATATCTGAATGTCGATAGGGCTTCGCTAAGTCTGCTGGTACCCTCTCGATCCATCCTTCTACACTCTTAGCATTCTCTCATAAAAAGAAAAACAGTACCACTAAAAGACATTGATGGTTAAGTACGTGGTTATTGCTGTACTGTTTCAAGACAACGGTTTGCCGGGTGGTGATTTCAAGTTCAAAATCATCCATTCGCCGGCTTTTCCCTCCACTGAGGCTGGGTAAACTCCAGAACGGTTTGTAGATCCTGGAGTAGATTCCTGGCTGTTCAATAACAACAAAATAATATTCGGCCACAGCTGGATTTGAACCCAAGACCCATTACTACCCTGCTCATTATTCAATACACGCGATTATTATGATGGGAGCAGAATGATTCAGTGATAGATAGCTGATTTACGGTGGCGAAGGTACCTGGGTCAAATTGGGCTGTAGCAGATTTTATTTAATCATTGAACAGCCGGGGATGGATCCTTTTGAATCTGGAACCCTCCTAGGGCTTACCCAGCCTCTATAAAGTTGGTACCTATAATAGATGGAAAACCTAGCTCCTCCCTTCACAACCGTTGTCCTAGAGCCATTATAGTCTCTATCCTGTACTGAACCCAATACTCTTCATGGTTTCTCGTTGCGTTTTTTTTTTCAAACAATACTTTTTAGAGGATCATAGTACAACCAGAGACTCATTATATCGCTATTTTTTCTCTAAAGATCTATAAAAATATCTAAAGATAAATATTAACGAAAAGTAAAATTTACACATTCTATGTGTCTTTTAAGTGAGTTCTGAGTATGGTCTGTGTCCTAGAATCGATACAGCTTTAGTTACATTATCTGAGTTTCTCACGAAAGGTGAAGCACTACAAGGTGGAATGATGATGCTAACAACACGAATAGACCACACGCATGGTTAAGTACCATGCCAGGGGAACTATTTACAGATGGATTAGTGAGTACCCTAGCCGTGGCATTGCACTGTCCCTTTAGGGGTTTGCCATACCGTGGCCAATTGATTGGGGCAAGTTATCTACGTCCCGGAACTAAAGTTCAAGGCGCCAAGCCGTAGACAGGATGATTTCTAATTTCTGGACTTATGATTGTAAAACATTTGTATAAATGATAAAAATCGAATATCATATTTCAATATCAATATAACTTTTTTGAATCTAAAAATCATTTAATAGTTGATATAATTGATACTTATAATAACATAAAACATCAATAATTGTTTAAAATTTTCTTTTCCTAAAAGATTTTATTTTTAATAGTTAAATGTTTGTTTTATAAAATGATTGAAAATACAAATGATCTACTATGATCATAATGCTAAAATGAAAATAAAATCTATGTGAATACCAGGTATCAATAATATAATAATGTTACTTATTAATTTACTTAATTCTATGGCGATACAACTCGGTGACGAGTCCTGACCTCCTCCACCAGCTTTTTCCAGTCTTATCTGTTTTTGCAGATGTCATCCAGCTCCTGAATTCCAGGATATCCCTCGCACCCCTGTCCACGACATCCGACCACCTTAGCTTCGGTCTCCCCCTTCTTCCAGTGCATTAGAGAGGTTCTGTCAAAACCTTTTTAGGAATAGCCTCATCTTCCATTCTACCACCAGCCCATAGCAGTCTTCTAATCTGCTTCGTAACAATATCTGCTTCGTTATACATTGAGTAGACTTATTATTTCAATTAAAATGTTTATATTTTGTATTTAGCTTGTGCAGCCGAACATGTGTTTAGATTAATACATAAACTAGAAAATGTATATAGTTATTGCTTGAAGTGCTAGTAAATGTGAAAATTAGACTAATTTTAATAATTTAAATTTAGACTTACATAAAAGACTTATATATATACATTTTAAATTATATATATATATATATATATATATATATATATATATAAAAGTCTGTTTACCTACCTGCACTGACCTACGGCGGAGGAAGTTGGAGAATGCTGGACAAGCATTCTAGTCGCATAACGGCAGCAGAAATGAGGTTCCTTCGCAGATCTGTTGGGAGAACCAGAAGAGATCGCATCAGAAACAAAAGCATTAGAGAGCAACTAGAAGTCACAGTACTTAAAACCTCTTTAGAAAGATAGCAACTCCAGTGGTTTGGACATGTCTGCAGAATCCAAAAGCTATTAAAGACGCAGCCCACAGGAAAAAGGCCATGCGGACGCCCCAGAATCACTTATCAGGAGTATATCCAGAGAATTGGAAGCAAAAGAGGCAGATCCCTCAATGAAATGAAGCGGCTAAGTAGATACCGGGAAGCATTATCCTCATTTATTTTTTAATTTATTCTATTATTTCTTTTATTATACTCTCTACATGATAAATTATAATGAGAGAAGCCAATTACTCGAAGCAGGAAGAGACTGTGCATTAAAAACGTAGCTAGCTTATATAGGCGAGATATGATATCCTTGAGGAACAGCTATGAGCAACGTTAATTATGAAAACCTAATGTGGTTTATGGGCCGGGTAACCCAACCCTTCTTTCCACCCCACACACCGTTAATGAACCCTAAACCAAATTACCATTCCAATTAATATTCTTTACTCCTGTATATCTTCTAGGTCGGCGTTTTCTTGCGTCCGATTTATCGCTTCCCCCTCGGCCCTTGGAAAAGATAAACTCGCGATATCAGGCTCGTAAAGCCCCTCCTCTTTAAAATATACTGCCCTTTTAGAAGGGTTTTACTTCTCAACTTCCTTAGGTCCTCGCTATATTCCTAAATTTAATGCCTTGTATCTCCTTGAGCGCAGAACAAGATAAAGGGGTGGTGTTTCTTAAAATGGATAGTAAGGGTTGTAAAGGATAATGTGGAACGCTATCGATTGTTAGTAAAATTTAAATAAAAGCTTGGGTTA
Source organism: Arma custos (assembly GCA_037127475.1). Classification (NCBI taxonomy): domain Eukaryota; kingdom Metazoa; phylum Arthropoda; class Insecta; order Hemiptera; family Pentatomidae; genus Arma; species Arma custos. Next base: position 49,838,975 of record CM073763.1, on the reverse strand, counting down.
AAGAAAACTATTTAAGTTATATGAATAAGCAACAAATGAACTTGAAATAAAATTATTATATTGAGTTCTAATCAGTCCAGTGGTCAGCTCCAGAAAGACAGCCTTTATTATACACCCTATATGTATAATAATAATAATAATAAAGGATTGGTCCCTAAATCCACCATGGAGGGCACTGAGTGTCTGGGATTCCTTTTTGATGCTTAAGGGAGCCTCAACAAGCAGTTCTAGACACAGCCAGGATCGTAAGAAAATTTCTGAACGTTTGAAGAGGATAAAAAAAACTGCAGATGGTTGTACTTGTCCCCCATCTCTTTTTTTAATGCGTGAAAAAATAGAAATTCATAATAATAATATTAAGGCGACGCTAAAAATCAAAGATTCTTGTCCGCTGTACTAATATTAACCTATTATCCCTGACCTAATAATATCCTCCTTATAAGGCTGTGAGGGAAAAAAAAACAAATATTATTGATATTTCGATCGCTAATGATAATAATATAAACTCGACAGTTGGAGAGAAACTAAGGAACTATCAGGAACTAGAGGCTGAATTGAAAGGACCCATCTACAGTTTTCTTAGATAGAGCCAGGATAGTTAGAAAATTTCTGATATTTGAAGATGCAATCCAACAAATACAGGGGATTGGAGTTGTCCCATCTCAGTTTTGTAAAAAAAAAAAAAAAAGAAATAATAATAAAAAGTATTTACTTATTCTGAGACAAGTCTTATTAAAATAATAATACAAAAAAAAACGAGCTATAACGTCTTAATGTAAAATTGAATTAAAATTTAATTATTTAACCAAAGAAAATCAATTTTGAGTGATCTCCCATTAACAATTTAAAAAAAAAGAAGAATTGTGTTAATAAGATTATAATAATTATACAGAACTAAATCAATTAGTATTTACATATATCCAAATTTTATACAAAAAAATAATTAAAAAACAACGAGACAATAGAGAATATTGACAATAGCAGCACGAATAACATCTGGTTTGCTATTTTAATCATACGAATTTTTATCTAACTCGGGAGACACTTAGTCGCCTTAATTCTAATTATTTTAGTTCAGTTCTGACTGAACATTAAGATCGGGAGCATAATGCATTGTTTAGGGAACAATGTAAAATACTAAATTTTTGAAATTAGGAGTAACCTCATTTATGTATTTTTGTTTCTTTTTTTATTTTACACATTCACATTCCCTAATATAACTAGCGTATTAGAATTGTAGGTAATATTTATCTACAACTCTAACACGTACAGGAATTGTAAATATTATCTTTATTAGGTGCGATAAATTGGAATATCTTCGAGTGAAGTAATCTAATTTTTGTTTTGAACTTATGAAGTAATTTGTGGAATATGTTTAATACGGAGAACATATTAATAATCGCAGGAAGAATTCCATTAAATAGATTAATTCAATTTAAAGTTGTAATTTACTACAAATTGGATAGCAACAGGTGCAATATTTGTTGAACTATTTTGGAGTGATGTAATTTCTCTCTTTGGTTATTTATTTATTATTTAGAGTTTTGTCAAATCCGGCTGTGGAAGATAATTTATTTAATACTTCTGGATCTAAGGACCTTCCTGGGGTTCACTTAGCCACTATGAAGAGGGTACCCAATAGGGAAAAAATCTGGCGGTTGAGCGTGGTCTTGTACAAACAACCTCCCTGAACAACAGTTGTCTTGGAAATAGTACAGCTGAACCCCATATCCTTTATGGGTTTCAGTGGTACAAGATGGATTGATTAACGAAATTCTGTGCATGATTAATAAACTTCGAATGGACAGTCCGTTTTAATGAGAGCAATTTAAAATTAAAATTACTTTAAGTAATATCATTTAATTTTGAGGCCTGCCTTTATTAAGCGGTAGGTCAATATATTGAACTATCTTGGAGTGATATGTACTTTTTAGTTACACTTTTAAATGTATTAGAATTTTTAAGTAATATGTGGAACATCTGTAACATGAAGAAACTATTCATAGGCGTAGGAAAAATGACTGTAGGTTTTCCATTTTCGATTTTATCGTTTTCTTGACTTTGGATATAGTGTGTGCTGCTTTGTGTGAATATATTATATACATTTTATATAATATATAAAGTCTTTAGAGTAGCTGGTTAGGATAACGTTTTTTACTTATTGGTATAATGTTAATTGGTGAGGCAAATGTATATTTTTTAAAATTGTAATAACATAGCGATTGATTAATACAAATAAGAGCACATACTAAGTAAGATACTACTTCTCCTGTTGTTGCCAGACCAAGGTGGAGAATGCGAGTAAATTTTAGCATCGAAGTAGTGGGCAGTCCATGTCCCCCTAAGAATTTTAATTAAGAAAGGCCCATAATAGCCGGAGACCTATCCCAGCTGGCTAATTGTTCGATCTAAATTAATGGCCACTACACCATCTTGAGAGGCAGAGGATTCAGAATTAGATTTAATTGTTTCCCGAGTAAAAAAAAATAACAAGTTGGAGGAAATGGTGCGGGTGGAGGTCAAAAAATAATTCCTTAAATAATGAAAATAATTATTAGAAACCTAATTTTCAACCCATAATGGTAGTCTCCTTCAGATGAACAAGAAACAAAAATATAAAATACTAGCAATAAACAACAAAGTAATAGATAAAATTGAAATAAACAAACTGCAGAAGGACTTGTAATTAAAAAAATAACACATATGATAAAATGGTCCGGGTGGAGGAAAAAAAAATAATAATAATAGGCAAACTATTTATAAAAAAGCAACCCACATTTCATATCTTCTTCAGGGCGGAATAAACATGATACGAAAATATAAGATAATTGGAATAAACAGCAAGATGATTCAAATTCAAATCAACTAGCTATAAAAATAATTATAAAAAAAAAAAAAAATGGATCACAAAATGTTGTGTGTTGAAGTCAAAAGTAAATACTTCAATAGAGAGTGACCATTAATTATTGGGAATCGACGTTTTGACTCAGAGGATGTTTTCTGCAGTACTGAATAAACAAAATACAAATATTTATAAAACTGTAATAATTGGAATAAATAGCAAGATAATTTATAAAGTTCAAATCAAATATCTAAAAAAAAATTATTAAGAAGAAAAGGTTCTGAGTTGAAGTAAAAAAATAAATCCTTAAATAGTGAAACTACTTATTAGAAACCGACGTTTCGATCCACATTGTGGGTCTTCTTCAGGGATTAATGATCACAAGTATTTTCCCCTCTGTGATATTTATTGTTTAACTAGTAATTAAAAAATAGCACATCTTAAAACTGTGATGTTTACATTATTAAAAATTTAATTAAACTATTATGTATAAGATAAGACCGAATTTGCGTACAATGTGTAGGATTTATTTTTTAAGTTGAATGAGGCCCCTCACTTTGTTACGAACCAAGTAATCCATAATGACCCATTTGTTGCTGATTTGGCCCGAATCCAATATAAATCTTTGCATGATCAAACTTTATTTCCACTCTTTTTTTTCTTTTATTTATTTTTTATTAATTGTTATTATTTTTAAATATTTTTGATTTGAAGAGAAAAGATTTGCCCTGATTTGAACATATTTGTCTGATTGGGATACGGCCCCTGGTAGTTCAGTGGTTTAGAGCACTGCTACGGAGAAGCAGACGATCCGGGTTCGAATCCCGACCAGGGCAAATCTTTTCTCTTCAAAACAAATACATTTAAAAATAATAATTAATAAAAAATATTAAAAAGATTATGAATAATATATTGACTTAAGTCAACATGATCCTAATTAAAGCAACGCTCAATTGCGTGAACACGGGGATTTAGGAACGGTGAAGAGAACGGATTTATCTGACTGGGATACGACCCCTGGTAGCTCAGTAGTTTAGAGCACTGCTAAGGAGAAGCAGACGACCCGGGTTCGAATCCCGGCCAGGGCGAATCTTTTCTCTAAAAAAAAAAACAATTATTCCCACTCGTTTCAAACCTAGCAACCCCTTCACTTCCTGATAATCCTCCGAGGCATCTGAAAAGAAGATGGCCTCTTGAACTTCTTAGTTCAATTTCAATATTTAAGTACTACCACTAGGTAGTTTCTCTACTTGTCTTTATCATGCCAATATCTACCATTTACTTCTTGTATTGTTATAATACAGTTGTAAATTTCAATGAATAAATTAATAAAAAAAAAAAATTAGAATGAGGCAATATAACAGCCCCGGTCAAGTCGAATTTCGTCCAAAATGAGTTTCTTGTATTTAGGAAAGTGGAAATGTGTGAATAAGGAGCTAAGTAAAAGGCATTGGTTTGATTTTTTTTTTTTTATTTCTCCAAGATTTATTTACAATATATACAATCACAAATATCAAATCACAATTATAATAAATAGATGCAATGCAGCTATATAAACTAAAAGCCTTTTATTACCTTTCGGTAACTGGCTTGAAAAGGCGTTATTACTGATAGCACAACTCCATTTCAAGCCAAAACTAAGAGAATGACACGGTTCTGCTTCCCTCAATACAGTTAATTCTCTCAACACAAAATCTGACCACGTATTCACAGGTGCTGCAGGTTTACTATTTGTATCATCTTATCTGTTTTAATTTATTTTTTTTGAGCATTCTGTTTAAGTATGGTCCGATTTTCATATAGTTTTTCATATCTTTGATATTTTTTATATCTATTTTTTAACCTTACGTTGAGAGATGTCGATATTCAAAACTGGAAATACATTTTGTCCTTTATTTCAATCTTCCATTTCCTCTTTCCTGTGCAGATATTTTTCATTGTGCCAAACTCTATCAAGTGTTTTTTCAGTGCCACTGAAAAACGCAGAGCAATTTTCTTTTTTCTCCGAATCGGCAGAAATTGCATCCACTCTGTTATGACATCGTCAAACATTTCAGAGTTACCAACGAAAGCCATATTGAAGTTTTGGCTGAGCTACACAACTAGGATAGGGCCTGAACCGCTGTAAGAAATATTTTAGTAATAGTATAAATATGAACGCTATCAGACACTAAGATGAAGCAATCATTTATAGAAGGTAGGATATCACTGTGAATTGAGAAAATCTGTTAACATCCTCATATTAGTTTTTAGAGGTGGGCAAAGTAGTTCCTTTTACTGAATCGTTCTTTTTGAAATAGTTCATTTTTCAATAGAACTAGAAATGTACTGAACTAAGAGAGTAATTGAAGAATGGAAAAAGGGTGGAAACTGAGAGGTCAAATGAACTAGAAAGGTTATAGAAAAAATAAAAACACTTCTTTTTATTTCTACACTAGCTTTTGCCCGCGGCTTCGCTCGCATAGAATTTGGACTACCACATAAAGTTCCTTGAGAGTGTTTTTTAACTATAATTTAAAACAATAAATAATTTAATTTTTTTAACTATAGTTTATTCGTAGAAAATTGCAGATGTCTAACGACGAACGAATATGTCTAACGAATTTTACGCGCTTGCTATAGCCTATGTGTTATTCTGATGTCTAAACTATATTACTGTAAAGTTTCATCCAAATCCGTTCAGTAGTTTCTGCGTGAAAGAGAGACAAACATACAAACTTTCACATTTATAATATTAGTAAGATTTATTTTATATTATTTACATGTTTTAATATTTATGATATATTACGTTGATTACGCTTTTTTTCTATATATTATTCTACACTTATTTTACATTATTACCCTTATTATTTCGTAAATTCCTACAATAAATACTTAGGTTAAAGTGTTGTGTATCTGAGGAATACGTGAATTCAAGTAGTTTCTTATTTCTTATTTTTAATTATTCAATGTAAAATTTATAATTTAAACTAGCAAATAAATTGAATTTTCACTTGATCCAAACTATTACAGGCCATACTGTTAGAGACTACACATATAGCAACTCGTACACAACACGATTAAATCCGAAATTGAGGAACGACGTAACGACGAACTAGTTCACTTAGTTCAGTAGTTCGTCATTCCATCCTAGGTCAGACGCCGACGTTCCCCTGTCCGAGTGTGGTAGTTGTTGAGTAGTGTGAACTAAAAAGAACTATAGTTCACCAAAACAGAGAGCGCTCTTTATAGTTCATTTTCTGGATCTAGTTCAATGAACTAGTTCGTTCACGTACGTCTCATCTCTTATAGTTTTCATTGTAAATAAAGAGCTCAAGTAAAAGCCTTTTAATGAGCACATGTCTAACAACAAACTTTAGTTATTGAAATAGAAATCATCAACAAAATTATAAGAAGAGTTCTAAATGATATATTTGGCGTCATTTTTCCGATGAGTTTGAGGGTTTTTTCTATTATTTAGTTTTTTAAACCAGCCCTCCCACCATCCAAACTTGATTTCCATTAACTTTTGCTATTAAAGTGTGATTTTTTAAATAATTTAACTGCATATTCCATCAACGGTGGCGTCATTTATTGATCATATAGTAAAATAGCTAATGAAAAGAAAAAAAACAACTTGATACCATTATTTTGAACTGCAGAGTCATACTATCTCTGTTATATCTCGATGTTGTTTTATTCATTTAACGTCGCTTTATGATGCTACGGTTTATAGGAACTCTAAAATCTATCCACGAATGATTAGGATAGGAACTTTAAAAGATAACCTAATACCGCACTGGTTCCGTACCCTCATTTTACTCCCCTTTCGAAGGACGGCATAACTAAGATTTTTTTTTCTACTTTAAAAAATCCTATGGCCAACTGTCAGGCTGCGAACCTGTGGCCTCGGGTATAGAAGGGTGTTATGCTAACCGCAACACCACTAAGACCCTCCCCCATTCTCGATACGTATTGTGTTCTATCTCTAAATGCTATTTAATTTTGTCAGGATATTTCTTTATTTATTTGTATGACTGATCAAATTGTTCGAGAGTAATAATTGAGAGTTTTGATACTCACTCAGAAACATTTCTCTGAATCAGCTTTGAACAGTCAGATATAGAGACATAACCTAATGAAATAATGAAATGAAATAGGTACATATATATAATGTTGTAGTTCTTGAGTTTCAGTCCTTCTTTAAACTTCTTAGGCAACGTTTCCTATAAAATATTATATTAAAAGGAATGAATTAAATTTGCATAAATTAATTAAATTCCTAATCAAATAAAAATAAAAATAGTCTAATATGTTTCGGAAATTAAATGAAACTGCTGTTCCTAAAAATTTTATGATATATTGTGAAGTAACTGATTGATAAACTGATCTATACTTTGGAACTTGTAAGTACAGCCTATACATTACAACTTACATGTTTCATTTTATTTTTATTTTAGTGTGCTATTTAAGGTTTTTATTAATTACTAAAAGCTCATTTTTTCACTGTCAGGGCATGAGTATGAGACAAACCTAGTCTCCAAACGTCGCCTAAGAAGTTTAAAGAAGGACTGAAACTCGAGAACTAAAACATAATATTTCCTATATAAGATATAATATAAGATACGTAGAAACCAATATATATATATATATATATATATATATATATATATATATATATATATATATATATATATATATCACAATAAGAAAAAATAGCATATAGAGATAGAACTATTAAATATCTAGAACCTAAAAATCCTGAATTTTATTGATTTTTTTTTACTTGTGTATTTATTCAAAAGGGGTAAGAAAGGAGTAAGTTAAGAGTGAGAGAGAGAGAGAGAGTGTGTGTCTGAGAGTGTGTATGTGTGTGTGGGGGAGAGAGAGGGAGTGAAAGAGTGAAAGTGAGAGGGGAATAATAGAGACAAGAATAAGAAAAGATGCCTGACCAGGCGAGAACGCTCAATAACGGGGAGGACCCTCGGTTCTTGTTCTTAATAACAGAGGGGGAGTTAAAAACAAAGATGGACGCTGGGGTGGGGACGGAACACCACTCAATATTCCACCACCCCAAGGAACACCATCTGCCCCATTCTCACTGCTTTCTTCTGCTCCTGTCTTTATATCAATGGGGGAGTTTAATTAAATTTATGTCTCGAGTCTTTACTTCTTCTTGGAGGGGGAGAGTCTCAAATTAAAGTCGAGGAAATGGGGTTCGACCCTCCAGAGTAATTTTATAATCCTTACCCTGCTAGTTGAGCCTCCTTTCCAGGCCCTTGGATCCTTATATTTGAACCTTTATAATAATATTTGTTTTACTTTAAATATTAAATGAGTTAGTTATTATATACACACATATATATAAATCAATATCACTTTATACTTCCCAGATTATGGTAAGCTTCGTAGCAAATCGTATAATACTTTTTTAAAAAAAAAACAATTGAAATATATCTCGGACAAATCACCACGCTGCACAACCGTTGTCCTAGAAAATGTACAGTATCTAACAAGTACTGAACCCTAGAATTTTGTATGTAATTTTGTTACCCTAGAGTAACATGCAGCATACTTTACTTAAACAGCATTAAACAATGACAAATGTGATATGTAATGAATATATGATGGTATGTGTTTATTTAAATTATATATTTACATGTTGTTTTTTTTTAAAGCTTCGATTGCTGAGGCCATTAGCGAAGACCGATCTTAAATTTCTTGAACTAGTTTTGTTACTTTTTAATACTTCAGCGCGTTATTAATTTTTTAAACGGTAGACACGCTTCAGTATTCAAGTATTTTCTCTCTTTATCATATTTTTTACATTCAAACAGGTACTTGACTGCAATTTTTGTATTATAACAACTTTGTTAGGTTGGTTTATACAGTCCTAAGAGATAATGGAGGTGAGTCAACGTATGTCCGATCCTTAATCTACTTATTATGCCGCATTCTTCTGACGTTATGCCGTTTGGAGAAATCCGAGCAGTGTTTTTGTCCTCTATTTTACGGAGGTGAATTTGTGGAAACCTTCCTACTCTTCATACTAATTCTCTTTTATTATATTCATAGGCGTATCGAGGGGGGTTATTGGGGATGTAATCCCCCATTGCTTAGAAGAAATTGAAAAGAAAATTGTAAGTAACAATTTAAAAGAAATAAAAATTTGAAGGATTTTACTTGTTCGAAGTTATTGTAGTGGGATTACCAAAGTAAGAGTCAATAGTGTCAAAACACAACAAAGAAAGTGCAAACACAGTCATTTTAATGAATAAACTGTTTTTATAAAATAAATAACATTTATAAAAAATTAATCTATTTATTTAATTTGAAGCTACATGATTATCGTATAATATAAATTATACCTATATTACGAGGCATCTTTCTTGAAGGGAGTAATATTTTGGAATGGTTGACTGGTGGGGGTTAACCCCCCCCCCCCCATGAGTCAACTCTAGTTACGTTAATGATTATATTGGATATAAACTTTGACCATTCCGACAAAAATATTGATGTTAAAAAGGCAACGTCACCGCTTCCTGCTGCTGCTTTAACCCCCGAATCGGCTCGTTAGTTGCCACTTATGCCTACATGCGAAAGGACCAAAAAATAGTTTAATTATTTTCTCGCAAGGCCTTATTCATGTTTTCGATATTTAGAAAAACTGAGCTCATTTCCCGTAAATGTCGCCAATGGTTTATATTTAAACATTCAATCTATATTTTTTCGATAATTTATTCATATATTTATCAGAGTATACTTGTTGCCATGCTAGGGGATTATTTACTCTAGCATATTGAATTTTATTATTTACTTCACCGAAGGCATTTATTACCTCTAACCTTCCTGTTTGTAGGATTTATATATCTGTAATTATTTATGTTTGTTTTTGAGTGGCAATTCCTCATTCCAAAACTGATTCTTAAGAAAACAGAATCGGTTACGTTTGAATTAGTATTCATTGCAACCCGGATGGTACAACCATTGGGAGGAGGTCCCTCATGTTTTCCCTGTTCACCGAAAGCAGATGAAAATTGCTCCCCTTGTAGTTGGGTAGCAATGGCCCTGTTTAGCCGATGTAGGCAATACAGTTTGGATAATGGTACTGCAAATAGTGAGCAAGTAGTGAAGTGGCGGTAGAGAGAGAGAGCGGTTGTGAAGTAAACCGGCCGGTTGGTCGCACTTTGTCGCCCGGTTCAAACATGTAGGCTATGTCCCAGGGAACGTAAATTATTCAAAATCGAACCGACCCAACTACATTAACCAGTCGACCGACATTTGAATTAATAGACATTGCATTACCGATGCAGTTATTCGAAGCTACGGGAATATTAGTCGACGCGAAACGGGATAGTTTTTGTAAGTTTCCGTTTAGATTTAGATGCCGCCTTGGATCCAATTTCGACGCTTGCTGTGCTTATTTACTCAGATAATCCCTTATTATGAATATGTATCCCGATTGAATTGTATTCCGGTACCTATTAACATAAAATTGCTATTCGTACATTTACAATGTAAAATGAGATGTGATAATCCTTTAATTTTCTCGATTAATATATTCCATTATGCATGTTGGTTTTGTTATTTCCTCCTTAAATTCAATCTATATTATAAAAAAATATAAAGATATTTTTTAATCTTAAACTTGGCAGACATTTTTTTTTTAATTTTTTCTAAATCAATACTATTTTTTAAACTTGTTTAGACCTCTTGAATATAGGAAAAATAGTTGATACCGAGTTCAGGATTATATATTTATTCATTCTGGAGTGATTAATATATTTATATTTATGATCAAGAATAGTTAACTAATTCTGAATTTCAAATACGAAATTTTTCTTTAACTTCCTATTTAATATGATCAATTCACATTATTTTCAATAAATAAAGATTCTTCCTTATTTTACCATTTTTCTCTTTAAATTAAAGCGTTAATATTAAAAGAATTTTAATAACTCTAAACTTGACGGACAAATTTTTCTTTTTTTTTTAAACTAATATTATTCTCTAACCTCTTTAGACCTTTTGATTATTGGAAAAAATACTTGTGTCATTTCCGAGTTTATGGTATAACAATTAATTCATTCTGGTTTTTTTATTATATTTATATTTACGGCTACAAATAGTACTTTTATTTATTGAAAATTATTTTATTTATTTATTTTTCTTTTACATCCGATTTTATTTAATAAATTTTTTCAATACATAAAGATGAATATAACCCTCGTTTTTCCTTTGGGTAGTCTATTATTTAATTTGCATTATAAGCATAACTAATACGAAACCAATATGGGGAATAGTGGTAATAAATTATAACTTTATAGTTACTTATTATGCTACTTTATAATTTTTTATAGTTACTTATTTGATGCTTAAAATCACAAATTAAAGTTTTGTGCTGTCGTTAATCAATTGGCCCCTGCAATTCGAGTCAATACCACAGTTAGCTATGTAAATATTTTATAATTGATTTCTGACCCGTGTTTAGGTATTAGGTGGACAGTTGATGCATGTTTGAACAAATAATTTTTTCATTATCTATAACAATAAAAAAAATCCAATTAAAACCGAAAATAATGTGGCTATTCTTCATAGAAAACAAAAATGGGGTATTGAGTTGGATCAACAGTAGTGCAAAGGTCCTCTCATTTTACATCCCTTCCGAAGCTTAGCACGTATGGCATAACTAGGGATTTTTACCCCCTTAAAAAAAATGTAAGGCTACCGGCCGGACTGTAATTTTAAGGCACCATCTGTAAGGCTGTAATGGGTCCAATCATGGGCAGACTAGGTTGATATGCTAACAACTAGACCACAGATATAGTCATGTAACTGTTTATATCGCAGATTTTTAATTTAATAAATAAGTTAATTTAAACAAAATAAACTTTAAATGGTGAAATAGTGGCGTGATTTTGAATATTTATATGAGTTTGTACATATATATATATATATATATATATATATATATATATATATATATATATATATATATTTTTTTTTAATTTATTTATTGTTCTTTTGATTATTTTTTAAATATATATATTTATATATATATATATATATATATATATATATATATATATGTAAGTATAAAAGCTCAACAAGTTTGAGTATTTATAGATATACTACTAACTTCGTCCTCGTTGATTTTAAATATAAATTTATGTTGAGTTTGAACGGAGAGTGAATTATAAATTTTATAAATATATATATATATATATATATATATATATATGTAAGTGTAAAAGCTCAACAAGTTTGAGTATTTATAGATATACTACTAACTTCGTCCGCGTTGATTTTAAATATAAATTTATGTTGAGTTTGAACGGAGAGTGAATTATAAATTTTATAAATATATATATATATATATATATATATATATATATATATATATATATATATGGAATTATATATATATATATATATATATATATATATATATATATATATATACCTGGTACCTGTACCACTAAAACCCATGAAGAGACTTAGGTTTAGTGCATGGTTGAGATTTTACTGTTTCTTGGAAAACGGTTTTGCAAGGAGGTGATTTGTCCCAGATCACGCTCAACCACCATATTTCCCCCACTATTTTGGGTAGTGGGTATCGGTTCCCAATAGATCCATCCCTGGTTGCAAACAGATTAAATAAATTCAGCCAGCAGCCGGATTTGAACCCAGGACATCCGGGAACTCAGGGCTCTACCACTCTGTTCCATATTTATATCCAAGTTTCAATTCCATGTATCGGAAATATTTTAAACAGATTTTATTTAACTGATCAGATAAATATTTCAATACACATGTAAATTTGATATCTTTATAAAGCTCATCCGGATATTATTTTAAACAAATTCGATAGCTTGCTGTTTTTTTTTATTTTTTTTATTTTTTTGCTTTTTTACATCGGGCCATTCCCAGAGATATATAACGATTGATTGGAACCAAATCATTTCCGAGGATTGTATCGAAAAATAAAAAAAATGAAAATTATTTGATGGACAAAGTGAGAGGGGAAATGTTTGGAGATGACGAGGTACGAGGGGGGTGGATTCACGAGAACCGAACTCGCTTGGAAAAGAGGCGTCCGATAAAAATCTATCTGTGTATGAAATGTTGTCGGAGTTGGTCGGGAAATCGCTTTTCCGCCTCCCCCCCCCCCGCCTAGGGAGAGGGAAATAAAAAAAATGGGCGTGCCGATACAAGGCGCAAGCGCAGGGCCCGCCCATGTCCCGCCGTAAAAATAAAGGCGGAGTTATAGGAAAGGAGAAAGAAGATAGGGAAAGGAAGAAAGGCGGAAGAAAGCGTGGATGACCCCCACCGGGCGGCAAACAGCTCCGCGCCTGGTAAACAGAATTAATTACCCTCATTAATATCCTCGATATTGAGGGGAAAACGTGTCGTAAAAGCAATTATATAACTAGATTTCTTCAATAATATTGTTGTTTTAGTTAGGCAGTTACTTTGGTCGTGATTGGTTCATCCTAATCAAAAGTAATTACTTAAAGCACCTAAATACGAAGTGGAAAACAGGAAGCACGATCAATATAATGTTTAAATAATATAAAGACTTATAGTGCGAAATATATATTAAAAGGTTTATAAAATAAATTAATTGTGACATGTATTTTCAATTTTTGTAAATACTTCCAAACGGCACAAGTATGTTTAAAACTTATTTTTACTAAATATGAGCAAAAGTTGCTTTATTGGTATGCTAATAAATGTGCAATCTGGTACAAAAAAAAAGTATAGTATTTTCATTAAAATAAATTATTTTACTTTCTGTATATACATTAAATTAAATACGGTACAAGTATATTAATTATATTTAAAACTTATTGTTAATATATATGAGCATAATTTGCTTAATTGGCAGGTTAATAACTACTTAATCAGGTACTAAAACTAATTGGGAATATCGATTGGATGGAATTGAATAATTATATTAAAAATCATACGATTGAAATAATAAATAAAATATTTTTATAAAGTATTTTATACAGGATTAAGAAAATTGGTTATATTTATAAATTGCTCGTCATTTATTGTTTTATATATTTTTAAAATCAAACTGGTTAGATTTTCTAAACGAGCGATTCTTTAGCTATTCGATATACTTTTAATATTCGTTTTTAGAGATTTGGTTAATTTAATCTGCTATAGTTATTTTTTAAAATAATAGAATTAAATACCTGAAAAAGTAAACTTTACCTCTACAACCCATGGAGGGTCTTTGGTTCAGTACGTGGTTGAGACTGTATTGTTTCTAGGACAACAGTTGTGCAGGGTGGTTATTCTTCTTTTAAGAGTATCCTCTTTATTGTGATTTGGTGAGTAGTGGGTCAATTCGTTTTACGAATTTCATTAAATGTACAAATTGTTTGAGAATTAGTATTTTTTTCTTAAACAACTCTACAACGATGTTCTAAAAGCATTGTTTGTTTTGTACTACTTCTTTATAACTATTCATTTTTAAATTGTTTAGTTTTCTAAAATAAATTTATTTATTTATTTACATTACAGGGTATAATAAAAAAAAAACCCTGTAAAATTCAAAAACTCTTGATCCAATACATGGTTGAGACTGTGGTGTTTCTAAGACAACGATTGTGCAAGGTGGTGGTCTGTCTTATCATCATGATGATCATGCTGAACCGACAGGTGTTTCCCGAATTAATTAAACGTAAAAATACTTATATCCATCCGTCTGTGACATAAAGTACCGCACAACGAAGTCCCTATAAGCCTCTGAGGGCTTAGGAAGAAGGTAATGAAGGGAGAGGAGATATAGCTAACTAAAAGGGCAGTTAAAGGCTGAGCGTTGATAATGATGTTGAGTTGCGGGCGGAGGTGGCCTCAACTTAGAGCCCGCAAACAATGTGTGTACACTAAGTTCTTGTCTTAACTATCTTCTCTCTCTAAGCCCCTCTTACTTATTTCTTATTCCTTTTCACCTCTTCTATTTCCTTTTAATTTCTTTCGGATTTATAAACAACAATTAAATAAATAGAAAATAGCTTAAAAATACTAAAAAAGTGGAAAATAATTTAAAGAGAATAAACTCGCGATATTTTTTGTTAATTGAATGATTTTACAAATTTGTTCATATTCAAAACTCATAATAAAATATATTATTACATTAAAATCAATCATATAATATATAGAAATATAATTGATTGAATAGACCAAGATAAAAAATCCGTGATTACTAGCTTTTATTTAACTTCAATATTTTATAATAAATATTCCAAAATATTCGATTCGTCCGGGATCATGTTTAACCGATAGATGAAGAAATTTCACTAGAGAAGCAAAAAACTGTTTTGACAAATATAAATGGTTGTATCAATTTGAAAATAGTGACTAGTTTCAATGGGAAAATGGTGACGACCACCGTTTAAAGAAATTAAACTACTCCCAGTTTTGACTTTCTCCTATTTCTAAAAAAAAACAAAAAAAAACTGACAAATGATTTTTTTTATTTACTATCTTTTCGATATCGACGCATCTGTTTGTATTCTGGTAATATTTCATAATCCTAAATAATATGATCGATTTTCAGAATATGTTTAACTAAAGGAAAAACACGTGTAAATATAGACGCTATAAAAGAATCCTGTAACTCCCCCAACCCTTTTCGAGATGTCGAGTTTTCCTTCAAGTGCTCTGAAGCGGATGGATGTTGAGTAAAAAGGCGAATGGAAAAGAGGGGATGTATATTTAGCCGTGAAGTGCGAGCGGAGAGATAAAGAGAGGTAGAGGGAGTATGAAAAGGTTTTTCCCTATGAGTGACGCTAAGATAAAAGACTGCCTTGCTACGTTCCCGCTTGTTTGCACATCCTCCGTGGCACACATTCGTGTGTCCCCACCTATCTCTCTCCCCCTCCCCAATCCATTTAAAAGGTCAACTCTGATAAGAGCCGGCAACCCTTCCTCCTTTTCGCTGTTAATTTGTTGTTTTCTTTATCTCATCGCTAAGTAATGACGCCTCTATGTAGAGGTTCCCTCACTGTATGGGATCCGAGGGCCTAATCATTAAAATATTGTTGATAATATTTTATTTTACTGAATATATAATTTTATTTTTTGAAATTTATAATTGAATTATACAACGAGTAAATGAATGAATTTTTAGTTTGGAAAAATTCCAAACAAAAAGCCTTATGTCTCTAGACGAAAACCGGTGTAAAATAACTGTAAGGGGTGATCTGTGGTCTAGTGGTTAGAATAACAACCTACTAAACCCAAGATAGGTTTCTTAGCCTTCGGAAGGGATGTTAAACGGGAGTCTCGAGCCTGTACGATTTGAGGAACCTACTCGATAGAAATTCCTATCCTAATTAAACCTGGATAAGTAAAATTTAGGAATCCCGCTGAAGCATCGATCGATTAACATTAATAATATTTTGCCCATTCCGGTATCTTCAGGACAGAAGGAGGATAATAGCAAAGAAATACAACGAATAAAGCACATCCTAACCTCAAAATACAGCAAGCAGAGGAAACATCCCACCACCTCCAGTTCCCAAATGCAACTGCAGTTTATGCTGTAGTAGTTGTGTCTCCCTTATCAGCCTACTATGGGCGACAATACTATATATAGCTGCATTAAATTAAAAAAAGTATTAACATTTTTAAAAATTGACTAATCACGCTCAAGTTTCTTAATTCTTTAAGCCGTTGAAGAGAATGTACTATTGTTTTTTTAACTTAAATGAAATACATCGATTTAAAAAATAAAATAAAACATGTTACATTACACTCCAATATTTCACTTTTAAGACTATTATTTCAATACAGACTTCTAATACCATTAAAAAATATTTGGAAATAATTCATTAACATTAAAACTATCTTTTTTGTATTATCTTTATTTGCTTTCGTGAAAGATAAATAATTAATTTTACTTTTAATGTTCATAACGAATGGAATTCACGTCGATTTATTATTTTCTTTATGTAATCTTTTAAGGAATGATACTTCAAATTCATTACCGAATTTCAGCATCAATTTCTCCTTTACATTTAAATACTGAAGTTTTTCATCGGCTTATCTTGCTACGAACGGGCGAAGCGCTTTACAGTTTACCTCGCTCAAATTTATGAAACCCTACCCACCCCTCTGCGCCGCTTTTGAAATTTATAAAAGATGCTTGGAAATCCCTCCGTCAGATCCGGTTAGTGGTTGAGAGGTTTTCCCGGGGCCGACGGTGAAAGGGAGGATTTTCCCGTGAATGCGAGAAGCCCGCCGTGAAAATCCCGTTTTTCCGAGGTAGGAGTTTTGACTCTGATATAAATTAGATTTGAAGAACAAAAGAGGTGCCTGGTGGAGGCTAAGTACCAAGTTTCTCCTCTTCTATAATAAAACTTGAGCCTCATTCTTCTCAAAACTCGGAAGGACCGAATCTCCACAACTTTTACCTCCTCCTGCTTTGCAAATTCGTTTTAGCCCCCCCCCCCCCTATCTACCCCTTCTTCCTACACCTGGAAAATTGCCTCGCTCTCCTTTCTTCCACAACCAACCAGGATCGCTGTTCCTGGAAACTTTCCAATTGGTTCTGAAGGTCAGCAGGTTCCTAATACAAAGGTCTGTACAGAATTAGGTATGGTAATGAAAATTTCTGAACTGAATGATAAAGCAAGTTAAAGTTTACTCTAAAAAACTTCAAAAGGTCGATTTTTCTACGTCTGGGATCTTTGCTTATATTTATTCCTTCTCTCCTGGCAAAATCTTATATATTTGTTACTAACGCCTTTGCAATCCTGATCTACGCATAAGTGTAATAATATTTTTTAAAAAAATGGAATCATACCGCTCCTTCAAAGGAACATAACTCAAAAAAACTATTTTTTCAATAGAGGTATTTGAAAGTTCTTCTGTGATATATGATTTAAATAATAATTATAATTTGGATATTGGTAAAGTAAAACATTTCTACTGTAATGATGGTATTGAAATTATTTTATTAACCATTATAAACTTTATAAAGCTTCTAACTCTTTTGATTTTAACTTATGTCACTATTCCCATAAAACTTCAAGTTCAAACATGATACAACTCAAAATATGACTTTATTAGGGTTGGAAATTCAATATCAAATTTATCGTTCCTGAATTTAAAAGCTGCAATCTATACAATTTCAAATGAAGGCTTAACTCAAATGTATATGATTTCCTATTTGAGTGCTGTGGCTTACCCAACTTCTATAAAGTGGGTACTCTAAATTGGGAGGAAAACCTGACGGTTGAGGGTGATCTCGTAAAAATTACCTCTCTGTTCAACCGGTGTTCGAAAACAGTATATTTTCTACCATAACCTTAAATGGATTTTTTAACCATAATAGTAAAGTTTTTTTTTTGTTAAGGCCTAATAGTGTTTTAAATTTTTTTAATTTTTGAGTGATAGCTAATCACGCAATTTAATTAGATGCGGCTTACCTAATAATGACTCTATTACAACTCAAGCAAAGTCTTGATTGAGCCAACGGCTACAATCATACTCACTTCAGCTTATATACCACCTTTTCTAGCATCTTTATGCTGCGCCATTGAGGGGGGTGGTAAATAAATAAGTTAATTACTATCTGTGAGCACAGCGAGTAATGTTGGATGTGTTCGGTTAAATCAAGATTACAAGACCTTTCATAATAAAATTCAGATTATATCGGACTTGAATACTGCACCTTGCTTTATCCAATGTGCTGGGATCTAAATGATAGTTTTTCTAATTTAGAATATATGTTAATTATAGTGCTAGAGTAATAAGAAACTCTTGACGGTGCATTTCATCTTCTCAACATATTTATCCCAACCGTCCTCCGCTCTTCGTTCTTGCATGTAAGCTAGAGAAATGGTTTCCGGTTGTCAGGATGCCTTTGTTATTCAGCCGCAATGTTTTTATGGCTTGGATTAGTGGAAGTTTCCACCCCTGGCAAGGTACCATGAGTGATCTAGGTGGCGGGGGTGCGATGTCTTCGGTGCGGAAGAAAGGCATTAGCCAACCGAAGACAAAGCTTCTTTGAGTCGTTTCCCGCAACGTAATGGCGGTTCCTTATTCCATTCTATTCGGTTGAGGTACTCCCCCAGCCTTTGTTATTGTTGTTGCGGATAAAAACGAGTGCGTACCAAGATGCACCCCAATTGAGAGCATTGTAGGAGTACAATACCTTTCTGCGCCGTTTGTTCCTTGTCTTTCACTTCGTTACTTATGACAACTTATTATGCTATGAAGGTCCTATTACAGTTGGCTGAAGAAAATAAACGCGTTTCTTAATGCATGTTTTTATGCTTACGTGTTTCAAAATTTATTGAAACAAAACGTACTAACGTACAAAACGAACTAAATATATATGTAGCTAAAATGGTAGGGAAATATTGCTTTGTCCGAGCCTGATTAACGGAAGGTAATTGTGAGATATTTCAAGTTACACTGGAAGGATTTTTACTTTCATTTTTATCTTTATTTATTTTTGATAAAAACGAGAATCTTCGTAGTTTTGTATATTGAGTTTGTTAACCAAGTCTCTTTCAAAACTTCCTTGCTGCAATTCTTTCATAATTCATTCTATTTTCTCCAAATTTGGCAAGAATAGTCGTTTTGATGGATCCTCACAATTATATCTTCAGCCTTATGTTTCTTAATATAGTTTTCGGATGGGAACAGGATTGAAATTAGGAATTCGTTACCCCCAACCTGTGATATTACTCCGTTTTCACAAATGTAAATTTCCTTGACCTTCCCTCCACTTTCATTGTATATAAATTGCCACTAAAACATTGTAAAACACTGAAGAGACGAGAGAGAGAGAGAGATGATGGTGTTACAGAGGATAGTCAGGAAAGCTAAGATTAGTAGAATAGGGATATAAAAAAAATCATTTACCCAAAGAGAAGAAGTTCCTCTGGCTGAATTAACTACTCTGGTCTCACCTACCTAATTTTTTTTTTTTTTTTTTTTAATTTGGCTTTAAGACTTTATTATCAAAGTCCTATTTTGCCAGTTATGTTATGTATTTACTTAGTGCACTGTTAATTTAGTTGCCACCAGCACGCGGTTTTTCCCATCCAAGTGCTAACCACGCCCGACGTTGCCTAACTTCGGTGATCTGACGGGAACCGGTGTGTTCAACGTGGTATGGCCGTTGGCCACGTACCTACTTACATCTTATTTAAAAATTGTCACCTCGCATCGATATTGTAACGCAATGCTAACATTAAAGCATATTTTTGAAAAATATAACCAACATTTCTAATAGATTAGAATAGTACTAAACCCAACAAATATTGACTAACGCTTAATGTATTCTTCTTTGTTTATTCATTTAACGCCATTTCAAGCTATAATGATTCATAGGACGACACTACGGTTAACTGGTTTCTGAAAGCATGTTTTACGTTTAATCCGAAAGACGAAATAAAGATGGACGTTTTACTCATTTTAGAAAATCTTAGGGCCAACTACTGGTCTGAAAATCATCGATCTTGGGCATAGAAGGTTGTTATGCTAAATAAAAAAAACAGATAAACTTCATGTTAAATGTAATTTATAATTTCAGCTAATTTTTTCGTTTGTATACAAAATTAATAAATTATAACATAAATCAATATTTATAATTTTTGTATGAATGGTTAATAAATGGTCCCAACATCATCAAGAGTTTTTCACTGGAAGAAATTATAAATCTTTTATTCGGAAAATTTTAAATAAGCCGTGGTACTCTGATTTGAACCTTACAAAGGTTATAATAAAAATGTTTGCCTAACTCAGAGCTAATCATGGTCTATGCAATGTTTATCTGCAGCACATAGAGATAGAAAATTCCTCAGAATGTGATAGATGTGGGCAAAGAGAAACTTTCCAGCATATTATTATAGAATATCCCGCATACAGGAACCAAAGAGAAAAATATTTAAGTTTTTTAAAACCATTAACCGACAATGAAACCCATTATAAACAATTACTACTACCAAACAAGCAAGATACGGTCACCTGTGGTTTAGTGGTTAGCGTAACAAACTAATAAACCCAAGATCGCGGGTTCGTAGCCCGGCAGGTGGCCCTAGGAATTTTTTAAGGGAGTACAAAATCCTTAGTTACACCGTCCTTCGGAAGGGACGTTAAATGGGGGTCCCGAGCCTGTACGATGTCAGGTACTCGTTAAAAATCCCAATCCTAATTAAACCTGGATAGGCAAAATTTTGAGCTCCCACTGTAGCACCGTCCGATTAGCCATAGCAGCATAAAGTGACGTTAAATGAACAAACAAACTAGCCAGAGGAAATCATCAGTGTCACAGAATATTTACGTTCAATAAATAAATATATATAGCATAGTATACTAGTAAATAGTGCTCATACATAATAAATCATAATTGGCTGTATGGAAAATTCCAATGCCAAAAAAAAAAATATAATTTTTATTATCAGATAACTGTAATGAATAGTTTTGGAATAATAGCGTTTTCGACGACCCTTAACACACTTCCAGCAATGATTACACTGGAACGGCTATGTATTCCAGGAAGGATTGAGGAATGTTTTTTGAGCAGTTGAGGGCTCGGCGAGGAGCAGGAGTGGAAGAAAAACGGAAGACCGTCAAAAGTTGGAAAATGAGCTAAGTTTGGTTTCGTGATCTCCAAGTTCTCTTAGGCACGTTCCCTTCTCTTTCTCTTCTCCTTCCCTAACCATTCGGTTAAAAACCGGTTTCACCAAGCATTTGTTCTTGTCACGAATGCCTACTTCTTTGGTAGGAAGTTTGCGAATCTGTTCAGGAGGTATCGATTATTTAAATCGTTTTATCAACAATTTAAAAAATAAATTTAAAAGAAAGCATTATTATAGCTTCCCTCTTTAAACTGTGCAATGATGAAGCGTTATGAGCTGTCTGTGTGTTTAGTTATCTAATGAGTTGGTATTCATGAGCTAGGTGTTCAAGGATAGTGACTGGGTACAAGGATTATGTGTGTAATTATGGTTCATAACTTTAAACTGTGGTATTGTTTTCTTGTTGTATACTTGTATACTTGACCTGCCCTCCTTTGTTATATTCATCTATTCCACTTCTGGAATATTTTGCAATGCGGGAGAGAAGGTAGACACATAGGACTAGTATGGATAGTTGATAGCATAGATAAGAGATTATAAAGTTAGTCCATAGCTAATAGTTTTTCTAGTATGTATCAGAAAGTCTCTTTGTATAATCATTTTATAACCTTCCGTTGACAATAAATAGAATTCTTTCTAACTGTCTCTTTATTCATTTAACATCACTGTGCTGCTATGGCTAATCGGACGAAGCTATAGTGAGAGCCCTAAATATGCCTATCTAGGTAAAATTAGGATAGGATTGTTTAACGAATACCTGACATCGTAGAAGGCTCGGATATCCCATATAACGCCACTTCCGAATAACGGCATAACTAAGGATTTCTTACAGGTGACCTACAGGTGAATTATAAAACATAATAACTGTACTGTAACCGATTCAGACTATTTAGTCCGTCTCTATCTAAGTGGATCTTGTAGATTTATTTATAGCGACAAGTAATGTTAGTAGGTATTAATAAAGCCTATAAAAATAAATGTCGTTTTTAGTTTAAATAAGAAAGAAAGTCTAAGTTAGTACAATTGTTGAGTTTTGGCTCATATTAAAAAAATCATAATAAAAAAGGCTAGAATGGGTGTTTGTAGAGGTTTACCACTTTTTTCGTGCACCTGGGGCCATCAATTTCTCTTAGGTCTTTTATATTTAATATATGCACTAAGACCACTCCTACCCAACAAAGGAAATAATGCTAAAGTAAAGGGTTGATACTTACAAAAAAATATACCACTACGATCCATGAAGGGTCTTGGATTCAGTAGGTGCTAGAGACAGTACTGTTTCATGGTCAAAGGTTACTGAGAGTTTATTAGTCCTAGCTCACGCTCAACCATCAAACCTATTTTGGGTACGCTCTTTAAAGCGGCCGGGTGAGCCCCTGGAGTACCTCGAATGGTCCATCCCCGGCTGTTAATAGATTAAATAAAATCTGCCACAGCCGGATTTGAGCAGAGGACCTTCGCCACGGTTACTCAGAGCTCTACCACTGAGCCACTCCTCTAGCAAGGGTTGATAATAAGAGTTGGTAACCTTCCTGTTTTGTAATGCTTATTAATTTATCCCATCTTATATATGAATAAATTTTTTTCTGTCTTCCACATGTACTGCATTTCTGATATTCTATTATGTTACTTCTGATATTCTTTTTATTTGTTCTGTGTATCCTTATAATCTTACTGAAAGTTTTTTTGGTTAATCTCCCCTGCTTCATCCTCTTAATGTGTCCATAAAATCTTAGTCTTCTTACCCTCACCTCTGCTTCAGAGTCACGTATTTCACAGTAAATTTCTTTGTTGGATTTTAGCCTGTATCCTTTTGGTATTATTTTGGGCCCGTAGATTCTCCTAAGAATGCTTCTCTTTATTTTCAGCACTTTTCTAGACATGAAAACTGAGGTCTCGTACAATATCACTGGTTTTACCACTGTATAGTTGTGCTCGTTAAGTACCTTTACTCCTGACCTATTTTTTTTTGATAAATTTATAGATATATATTTCTTTGTATTTATATATTA
Organism: Arma custos; assembly: GCA_037127475.1. NCBI lineage: Eukaryota > Metazoa > Arthropoda > Insecta > Hemiptera > Pentatomidae > Arma > Arma custos. The sequence continues at coordinate 49,815,528 of CM073763.1, read as the reverse complement.
GAGGGATGTATTTAAAGTAAGGGCCATATATTTAAAAGTAAATATGTACGCACATAAGCAGATACGTTACATGTATTATTCTGGCCTACTAAGCAGCTCATATTAGTGTTGACGCCATGTATAAGCAACGATCAAAGCCAACTGGGGCGAGATCGTTTGACAGCGGCACTAAAGGATCCGCGATTTGAATTCTCTTAAGTGCCAATTGAAGTGGCAGTTAGTGTTGTGAATGTCTTGCGAGGTCACGTACATACACACATACACATGATACATAAGAGGCCCTTGCATACACATTATCTTCAGCGAGTATATATCCTTGTCAGGCGGCGGCTGTTCTATAGTTATAATAATTATAGTAAATCAATCCCTCAGCCCAGTATAATGTTCTCCGCAGGCTCCGCGGATTGCCGATGGTCTACTAACCTCTCTATAAGGTTCCCTTAATGAGGTCTTTGCCATTATTGTTGTGTCGTATAATAGTCTATAAATCACTAGATACATCCGATTTGACCAAATTAAATAATGATTTCTTGTTAAAAATAGCATTTGGTTACAGTTACTGAATTTTTGTTTTCATAAAAGGAAAAATTATTAAAATGAAAAGAATGTTCTGATGTACCCAGGATAGAACATGATTTATTTATTAATTGAAATAATGAACTTTATTAAAATAATACAACTAGAAAAAATGAACGATATTTAGTGCGATATGAGATAAAAGCAAGTAGAGAAACTATCCACTGGCAGTACTCAAATACCAAATTTGACTGGGATGGTCACGAGGCCCTCTTCTTTTCAGACGCCTAGGAGGATCATCAGGAATTGATGAGGTGGATAGACTTGTAACTAACGTTTTCAATGAAAAATATGTTTGGCTAGATGAAAGGACTCTTGTCGAGTTAGGGCCAAATCAGCAGCAACTAGGACAACAAGGTCATTACAGATGACAATATTACAAAAGCAAGGAGCAGTGAGGATTTTAGAATGTAAGGATCAGATACTAGAGGATTTCGATGTATTAGTGGAGCCCAAATGCTCTACTCCATCATTCCAAATAGGTTTTAAAATTTTAATTTGTATTTTTACTTGTTAACAGAGCAGAGTTGGTAATATGAATAATGATATTCTTAAAAACTTTTACAGAGATGATTATCAGAAAGTTAGAGTTCTGATCAAACCCTCTTTTGTTTTTAGACCATACGATTTTTTGTTACACCTCCAAATCCAGCTTTTTTAGTTACGTGTGACATAGAAGTATATGTATTCATGAATTCATTCCACCTTGTTAGCTTAAATGAATATATTTATTGGTGGCTCCAATAAATGAGATGGCATGGTCCAATCAAGCAAAGTCGATGATTAGAAGTTTGTGATTAGTTTTATTAATTATTAATTATTTTTGTCTTTGATGTTTCTATGAAAATATATTTCTTGTAAGTGATTTTTCATATCAATAAGTTTAATTTGGTCTTATAATAGATCAGAAAATAAATACTCAAAGTAGTAGTATTGCCTTCAGAACCACCAATAGACCACTAGACCATTGTCTTTGTAATCTTCTCATATAATGACCAGCTAACAGAGACTTGGAAAGAGAAAGAACGTGTTTTCAGTGTGAATATTTAAAAAAAAATTAATTTATTGATATTTACAACAGTATTACAATAATACAACAAGTAAATAGGCTAAGTTTAAAGTAAAAGACTTTTCCAACATTACCTGATTATTATTGGAGTCAGTTCCGGCGGTAACATTCCTAGGAAATCAGTTATCTTTTCCCTATTCTTCCATTTATTCTTCTGGAGACATTCATTAAAGCTACGTCCACACTACTAGACCGTTGCTGAGACCTGGTCTCTGAGACGCGGATTAGTTGGTCTAGCTAGGCGTTTGCGGAGCCGCTGCTGAGACTAATCCCCGTTGCTGAGTCCGTCTCTGAGACCAAAATCGCTAGTCTAGCGTCTCCCGCTCCGTATGGGAGACCTTAGACCAGCGGGCTGAGACACGGCCAAATCTGAGCAGTATTCAACATTATTATTGCCATTATAAATTGTGATTATACATTTTAATAATAATTATTGTAATTATAGATCGTAACTATCATGTGTATACTTAAAATTATAAAAATAATTTAAATATGTTAGTTATAATATAATTAAATGACCGATCTTAATTTATTTAACATTTTTTCCCTCTTCTCATGAACCAACCACAGTCTTGGCCGAAAATTCCTACAATAAATAGTTAGGTTAAAGTGTTGTGGATCTGATGAGGAATACGTAAATTCAAGTAGTTTTTTTATATTTATACCTCATTTTTAATTGTGCAATGTAAACTTTTTAATTAATTGGTAACTTAAACAAACACATTAATTGAATTTTCACTGGATTCAAACTATTACAGACCATTCTATTACTATTAGATTTTTTTTTTATTTTTCAGTTAAGCGGGATCTTTAACTATTGCTTCAGTCTTTTAATTTTTTATTTCTTGCAAATTTGTATTTTATTTCAGTGTGCTATCTTATTTTCTATTATTATAGTCGACAAATATATTTTTAATTTGAATAATGCTTTAGACGTGAAAGCTGTGCTAAATGCAATTATATGCGATAAAGACGATGAAATTGATTAAGATATCGCGAATTTCCTGGGAATAATTTTTAATGTAGCTTGTCGTTTTTAAAATGTAAATTTGTATTTTTTCTGAGTTTCTTTAAAATAAACTTTTATTTCCATCTTCTTTGGACCCAATCCTACCACAGTCTTGACCGAAAATTCCTACAATAAATGGTTAGTTAAAAAAAAAAGCGTACTTGAGAAATACGCGCATCCATTCGTCATTTTTTTAAATATTTTATTTTTCATTATTAAATATAAAATTGGTAAGTCATTGGTAATTTAAACTAGCATATAAATTGAACTTGCACTTTATTTAAACCATTACTGAAATTAGATTTCATATTATATTATATTATCATATTATACGACAGATAAGCGCGACCTTTAATCATTGCATCAGTTTTTACTTTTCTATTTCTTGCATATATTTATTTTATTTCAGTAAGATTGGCCTAGAAACTGAAATAGTAGTGTGGACGCTAGACGAGATTAATCCGGCTGCTCCGAGACCGTTGCTGAGGCGGTTGCTTAGGCCGTTGCTGAGACGGACTAAGGTTTGTCTCGTCTATTGCCTAGCAAATGTCTCATAGTGTGGACGTAGCTTAATGGAGAGAGTCTACTTGAAGTAATACAAGTGTTGCATCATAGGTATTAAAACGAAACTTGACAACCAATTGCTGTTCACACTTCCAGTGTATCTATGTTACCACCTGTAACCAATCCCCTCTTATATATATGTATAAGTCGTTGCTGATTAGACCCGTCAGGTTTTCTTTCTGTTTTGGGTTTGAAAGCGAAATGTTTTTTCCGATATTAGGGTACTGGCCCTACAATCAACCTTTTTAAACTGTTTTGTAGATGGGATCCGTCTACAAAAGGGGTCCGCAAGTAGGGTAGTTACAAGGAAGACAACAATCATTTTGTATAAAACTTTGATTCGCCCAGTCCTTACATACGGAGCAGAGACTTGGACAATGGCCAAATATGCTTACGAAAGATTTTTGGACCGGTGTTAGTTGGTGGAGAGTGGAAACGGAGGACAAACGAAGAAGTTTATGTCCTTTATGGGGACACTGACATTGTGATTCTGACCAAGCGATACCGCCTGAGATGGGCTGGCCATGTGGCCAGGATGGTACAGGATCAGCAGTCTCCAAAAAGACTACTGACGGAGATCATCCATGGACGGAGGAGAATTGGCCGTCCCCGACTTCGATGGATCGACTGTGTGGCTGCGGATGCAAGGAGCTTAGGAGTCTGCAACTGGATGGCAGCAGCACGGGACAGAGACTTATGGCGGCTGCTGGTTGAGGAGGCCTGGACGCGTCAACGTGTTGTAGCGCCAGACTAATATAATAATATAATATATTATTGTATGTTCTTAATTTTCCAGATCGGCTATTCCTAGCCTTACATGTTTTTTTAAATAATGAATTTTAAACTTGAACAAAAGATAAAAGAGTGGATTTCGTCTCATGCAAGAGATCCCCGTAACTGTACCTTATCAGATTATTTGCAAGAGAAGTTATAAATATATTATAGTTTTTTTTTTGTTTTTTTTTCGTATAAAATAATTATAATGTAATAATAAACAGAACTATAGTATGAGAGGAAAATAGTTGACTGGATGATACAATGGAGAATTGAGATAGTTGGGGGGTGCAGTAAAAATAAGTACACTTGATTTGTTGGTTACCCGGTCCGCCCAGCCGCCTCTCCCTTTAGCCCTGAAGATGGCCTACAAGGTAGGTCGAAACGTCGACACACATTAAATATAAGTCTTGTACTTATTTGGTGTTTTTTTTTTAACTGCACCCCCAACTAACTCCATTCTCCAGAACTACTAAAATGATACGGAAAACTAAAATGAAACAGGATTATATTACAATTTGTTAAAACGATTGGTGAGAAAGACAATAGAGCTCACATCAGAATATCTTTCAAGAGCTCGATTTTAGTCTGGAGGATGACTTAATAACTATTGATTAACATTATAACTTATTGACTACTCTAGATCTAAACTAGAGACTACCCTCTTGTGTACTGTATAACTACTACATCTCTTCACTACCCTCTACTCTTTTTCCTCTTCTTTATCTCCATCATAGAGCTAGTGTATATATAAAAGAAGGGAAAACTCAAGGGAGGAAGTTATATTACATAGGAGACCATAAGTTTACCCCATTCCATTACCCCCAGCTCATTAACCCAATCCAATTATCAATTAACTGTATCCTAAAGAAGTTAATTTTTTCCTTATTATCCCTTAGATCCATCTCTGAAACTTCCCCGTTGATGAAGAGATCACAAGGATGGTGGGATATAAGACAAAGAGGCGAAAATGCTGGGGAGCGGATTAAGAAGTTTGCAACAAAGGGTTGATAGAGGTCAGGTTGATGGCCAATCTAGGCACGGCCATAAACTGTACTGCTCCACTCGGCAATATTTCATAAAAGTTTGAGGCCGGCAAGATTTAAATAAGTTTTAGCCAGGGCAATCTCCGAGCCATAACTCAGCGACTTCTCTTTTCACGACTTGAGCGCCCCCTCCCATTAAAAACTGGAACTACCTTAGAGCTAACTTTATACCGCCCTTGCTCCGCTATATATTCTACTCAAACCCTTCCTTATAAGGCCATTTTAGTCCATCTCCCTTATCCTATCTTGGCATATTTTAATTTGGTTCATTGAGCTAGGAAACTCATTTAGATCTATTTTTATGAAAGGTCCTTTATGCCCCAAAGGGATTATTATAATAATGAAAAAAGAAGTACCGCTAAAACCCATGAAGAGTCTTGAGACTGTACTGTTTTCAAGTTAACGGTTGTAGAGGAATTACCGTTTGAGTACCCACTTTATGGACGCTGGATGAGCACCAGGAGAATCAATCACAGCAATTGATCTGTTTCAGCCGGATTTGAACCCGGCGAGCACAGCAACTCAACGCTTTTCACATTGAGCTACTACGCTCTCTATAGAATAAAAATCTTATAATCAAAAGTGATTCAAATCTTACTAATATTATAAATGTGAATGTTTGTCTGTTTGTCTCTCTTTCACGCAAAAACTACTGAACGTATTTGGATGAAAATTTACAGTAATATAGTTTATACATCAGAATAACAAATAGGCTATAGCAAGCGCGGATTTAGGGGGGCGCACGGGGGCACGCCCCCCCTCCACCTGCCTGGTTTTTAGATTTGTGGAGAATCCTTTATAGTACGTAATTAAAGCCAAATCACATGATCATAGTTGTTGAAATAACAGAAAGAACATGAGTAAAACTATTGTTTTGATATCCTACTAATCTTACTAATATTATAAATGTGAATGTTTGTATGTTTGTCTCTCTTTCACGCAAAAACTACTGAACGGATTTGGATGAAAATTAATGTGTAAAATAGGTTATACATCATAGGCTACAGCAAGGGCAGATTTATGGGGGGCACACGGTCATGTGCCCGCCCCCCCGTTATGGTACATAGTTAAAGGCAAATCAGGAACATAGCATCTTGAAATTTGTAGATAAGTTCTTTGTATGGTTTAAGAAAGAAATTTGGATAATTCCACCCCAAGGGTTTCCCCTTTAATATTTAAAGGGTTTAAAGGTTGTATAGAATCCGTCAGTTTTTAAGTTAAACATCTGAAATTTTGGATGTACGAGTAACGTATGTTTTATAATTAATAATTAAATTATTTACTTTAAATGATCTTTCACGAAACTTTATTTGGCAGACCAAATTCCACGTGAGCGAAGCCGCGGGCATAAGCTAGTCATACATATACTTATATATCTCACGCATGTTATAATCACATTCGCAATGAATAAAAAAAAGTACTGTATCACTATGGAGAGTTTTGAGTTACGCACATTGTAGAGACTGTACTGTTGAATCAACGCTTGTTTCAAGAGGTGAATTGTTCAAGGTAAAAAAAAAAATCTCTTACATTTATTATTCCAAATGTTTATTTGGAAGATGAAGTTTCGACCCACATTGTAGGTCTTCTTCAGGCCTATTATAGTAGGATGACACTTGATACTAGACTAATTCCAAATAAAATAATTTATCTACCACAGCCGGATTTGAACCTTCAGCACATCAACTCAACTCTCTTCATGGTGAGCTACCCCGCTCCCTAATGAATAAAAACATTATATCCAAAATGCAACATCCAAAGCAATAATCTACTTAAATATATATATATATATATATATATATATATATATAAAGTATGTATTCCTAATAGAACTCTCCCTGTTTCTGGAGATAACTAGTTGAAATCAATCAGCAGTTCTTGATCAACACAGTAATTACTTCAGTTGTTGATGTACCAATTCAATTTAAGTCTCATTAATAACGTACTGACGTTGTGGGATTATCTTAAAAGTAATATATATACCTTAAAATCTATAAAAATACTTGAAAATCGAAGAACACGATACAAGTCAAAATCATATGATAATTCGTAGCTTAACCTAAAAATTATATTTAGAGCTTTATTTAAATGAAGTTACTAAATTATTTTAAATATTGCGGTTTGTAGTTGAAGAAGATGCAGGTCGCCCTATCGAAAGGTCAATAATGTAATTGATGGCAAATATGATGGATCGTTTCACTAGCTCGCATAACTTTGATCCATAGTAAATATTGCCGGGAACAATAGCATATAAAATTCATTTTCATTTAATATTTATTCAGTACATAAACCATAATTGATTTTAGATATTAAAAAACCGGGTGGCTTTACAAACTCCGTAAATTCCTACATCCTACATACTTTCTCATGATCCAACCCTATGTCTCCTACAGGTCATTCATAGTTAATCATACGTCTACTCATATGTATAATGTCTACTCTTATAATCCTTCTTTCCTCAATATGCTGGTGTTCCTCAAGGCAGTAGCCATGGCCCAATTCTCTACACAGTTTATACATCTGACATCCCAACTCATCCTAATATTATCCTTACCGCGTATGCGGATGACACGTCTATTATCTGTCAGCACTGATCCAGTTATAGCATTCCGCTCTGTTCAGTCCCTGACCTTGAAATTGGGTGTCAAAACTGGAGGATTAAAATAAATTCACATAAATCTCATCAAATAACCTTTACCCTCCGCCGTTGTAAATCAAAGACTTTCTGTCCATCCTCATACAAGACTGAAAAGACAAGAAACAGATCGCCGTTTTAGGCTACTTCAACATTTACTAGACAAACGCTCTAAGCTTCCAATTAATTACCAAAAAACTCATATACATGACAATCATTAGACTCATCCGGACTTACGGAATAGAGCTTTGGGGCTCCACTAAGCCATCGAATTCCTCTCGTATTCAATCCTTAAAATCAAAAATCCTTCGTAAAATCCTTAATGCTGCTTACATTGTTACGCACAAAGTAATCCATAATGGCCTTAATGTCCCGTTTGTTGCTGATTTGGCCCGAATCCGATATCAATCTTTTCATAACAAGCTTCATTTCCACTCAAACCCACTAGTTTCAAACCTCGCAACCTCTTCAATTCCTGATAATTCTACTTTGCGTCTGAAAAGAAGATGGCCTCGTGACGTTCTGAGTTGAAATTTTTATTTGCCCACTACCACTGGGTAGTTTCTCTACTTGCCTTTGTCTCTTAACATGATTTATCTTTCATTATATTTACTTGATATATTCTGTATGCAGTTGTAAATTTCAATAAATACATTAAAAAAAAAGTATTAAAAATCCCATTGTCTGTTTGTTAAGTGGACTGTTGAGATTTTGGGAATTTCTTATTAGCCCAGTAAATAGACCAAAAAGGGGGTTTCTTGCAAAAGCTTAAGTTGTTTGTAATATGTTATATCTGGTACATAGCTTCGTTCTCATCAGTACATTTTATGGAAATAACTATTTCCAATCCAACAATTGGGCAGGGAGAAGATTTGGTCGAAGTCAATCTCAACTGTCACATTTCTCTCACAACGAAGTGTGGTACTTTACAGAGGATTGAGCCCATGGAGGGTCTTTCTTTCTTCGGCAATTAATAGAATACATTAATTAATAGAATTTTCCAGGAGCAACACTTACATTACAACAGGTTAAGCAGCATACTACAGCTTATTTTGTCTATTTCTATAGAAAGAACAGTTTCCTTGGAGTCGGCCAAACTGAAGTGATTTCTTTTTTATTTTTTTTAATATTGGAGTGCTAACAATGGGTAGTTTCTCCGCAAGCCTTTTTTTTTATGTCATTTGTTCATATTAGCAGATTTACTTGTTGTAATATTATTACAGTTGTAAATATCAATAAATTAATCTAAAAAAAAATTCTTTTTAAACAAAAAATACTTTTTTATCCTCCAAGATTTTATTTAAATAATTATGATCTACAATGCATAGTTTGCCCTCTGGACTTTTGCAAGTTAGTAATAATGTAAACTTATTTACTATGACTACTTAATTTAGAAGAGTAGTTTCCGTTCTACATAAAACAATAATCTCTGACAGTAATTTTGTTAATTATGTACTTTATTTTGATAAAAAGATTATGTGATAAAATGATATATGCGACTATACTATTTTTTTACTCTTGTTAATATTCAAGAAATTGAATTAGATCTATAGCAATTAAGCAATAGAAATAAAATAGTTTAAGAACCATTTTTCAATAGCATTCATCGCATATTAATTTAATAAAAATAATATTAATTTAAAAAAATGTTTTTGATAACATCTTCTTCTTCTTCTTTAAGTTATTCAATAAAATAAATAAATATAGAAAAATCAAATAAAGAAAATAAAATCCTCTACTTATTTTGGTATTCAAGTAAGTTTCAAGTAGGTGTACACTTAAATTTTTCGAGTTTTAAATATATGAACACTTATTCCATAAGCCTATGTCTCCTTGTCTGTCCGATTATTTCAATAAATTCAGCAAAAGCGGGATGATAAGCAAATATCGAGGTTAGACTTGAGCATCTTCCGTCAATTAGATTACATGTATTATTTTATTGAGCTCGTTAATTATTCTTTTTCATAAATAATCTTCAATTAATAGATATAGAGCAACGGTATAAGCAAAACTTGACGCTGTGATAGAGTATAAAAATATGATAAAATTTACATTTATTTATTCTAATAATTTATTATAATTAGGTAATTATTATTCGTTGAAACCTGATATGTAATACTTAGTACAGTTTTTTACTCAGTCAAGGATAATCCCAAGAACGAATTGGCAAATGTTTAAAAGGAGACCAGCTCTGAAGGTTTTCAGCTCCATGAATCACGGACCGCTGTTAATTAAAATTTACCTTTTAAGGTTCTCCAGGAGTTCTAATTTAGCCTGCAAAAACAGAAAATCCCCTTCAGAGAAACATAAAGAAAACATTTATTCTCGGTTATTGCGGTTTTGTAAACGGCTGAGATGAGAGGTTACCAAATATTAATAAGAGGCGGGTCCTCAGGAGTAAGAAGAAGACGAAGAATAACGGGGAAGAAGAAACGAAGAGGGGAGAAGCGATCGATGCCGGACCATCTAATTAGGAATCTCCTCAGAGCCGGCACATTTATTCATTCTTCAGGGAGCGAGGAGAAGGAGGAGGGGGTGGGGGAAGCCTTCCCCTCGAATAATTAATGCCTCTCATTTTACTTTTACAACCCTCTCCGGCGACCCGTCCTTCTAGATATTAAGAAGTTTCAAAATGGCCGCGCTCTGAGTCATGGAAAATTAAAAAGGGTAGTCCAAGTTTCGCAGGAGACGGAACGGAATGGTAAGAGCTTGGCGGGGTAAACTTGGTTAGGTCAGAGGCACTTATGCGCGCCATAATTCAAAAATAATAAATAACTATAAAAAGTTCTTACTAAAAGTTGAAGGCCTTGGGAGCACTCAGCCACTTAGCAAGTTCCCTCCGCTCTAAAAGGAAGCACTTACGCAAAACTCGCGAGGAGATATATTTTACGCGAATTAATTTCGTCCTTATTATAAAGGAGATGGCCCTTTCATAAATACTCCTTTAATTAAATTTGTCATTTCTATTATAATGTTTTATAATTTTGGTATGATAATAATAACTATAAGGTTAAGCGAACCCCAAGGCTCGATGCCGATAAAACCAATCTCTATTTACAAACTTTATGCCACGGACAGCTACCCAAACCCAAAACCGCAAGATCACTCTTGACGTTATCTTCCCAACTACGCCTCGGTATACCCCTCAGACGTTTCTCAATCGACACAGCAGTTAACTTTTTAAAAATTCGTTCTTTACTAAGTCCAGCCACTTTACATGCCTATCTTAATCTTCGTGGCGCTATCACTCGAAGAATATTAACCGAGTGTACCCTTAGCAATTTCACGTTATATTGACATAAATAACCTCCTATGTTGGCATAAAATAAGTTATCTTACTCGGTATTGTTTTTTATTTTTATTTCTTTTTTCTTTTACTTGGCATAAAATATTTTACTATCAATTGTTTTTCTATATAAAATTATTGCTACCTTCTTTTTATTTATTTTACACTTTTTTTATGTTGTAATTGGAGGTAACAATTTTTTTTTATATTATTTCTCTTTTATTAGTTTAATTGTATTAATTAATTAAATGTAATTAAATTATATTGTACTTGTATTGTTATTCTAAAGGGGCTTGTACCAGAATAAGTAAAGACTTTATTATTGTTAAATTCTCCAGTCATCTTATCCTTTTTTGGACCGACATTGAAGTTTACAATAAATACTGAATATTTTGTTACCAACTTTCTTTTAGTCAAATCATTACTATTCTTAAAACTACCAATCCACAGCATTTTTCAAGAAATATCTATGTACATGGCTGACAGAATTCAGCATAAAATTCAAATTTAATTTTACCTGCATAATCACCAAAGAGATAGATCTCCCAAATATTTGTTTACGTTCCCTTGCGATTTTGGTATCATTAATATTATTTTTTAAATGGATATTTATATCAACATTTTTTCACTTTCGAATATCATTATTATAGTGTCACAGAGTAAAGAATGTAATTTTTTTTTCCATTTTTCGATCTGTAGCGATTGCTTTGGGATCGATAACTGATAAAAAATTAATATAGAGCACCACTTATAATGACACAAGTACATTATGTTCGAAGATATACATTAATTTTAAATGAATCTTGAAACAATTTTCTCGCTATCTTGAAAAGTGGTGTTTTTCACTTTCGATGCTTTGCAGTGGTATTATATTGATTATATCTATAAACAACATGATAAAAATATACAATATACAAAGAATATACAATCAATAAATATTAAATCTAAATAATATAATGTAAGAATGTATATATAGAAAAATAATATGTAATTAAGATAGATTTTTACTCGCTAGACATACATGGCTGATATTTTAGTAATCGTGCCGTATTAATGAGCTGAGAACAAGAGAAGATAATTCGGTAATTACTTTCATTAATCTAGTAATATCTAGCTTATTCGCCTGGAACATTCCATTGCCACATACTAAAGATAAAGCATTTTCATTTTCTTAATGAACCAAGTATTTTTTTCCTCTCATCCTCGGTCTGAACTAATAAACTACTATCGCGTCTTTTTCATTTATGCTCTTTTTGTAACTGAAGGGTTGGAAATTGTGTACCCACTGAATTTTTATCGCCAAGGTCGTACCAATTTATTGATGTCTTCCTAGCAATAAATATATATTCCTTGCGTCTCAATATATTCCTTGCGATGTATCGCTTACCTTATAACGCCTTGTTGTCAACGTGCCCTATGAATCAACTGGTTATTTGTCATTGGAGTATCCACTCGAATAGAAGTAGATTTTGTAAGTGTTGCTTACAACAATATATATATATATATATATATATATATATATATATATATATATATATATATATATATATATATATATATAACGGATATAATTCCGTTGGTCAAAACACTTTTAAAATTAATTTTAATATTTATAAAGGCATTAATGATAAGAATCAAAGCCTCAAGTCTCTAAAATACTGAGAAAACTAACCTCTCAACTCGCATCATCGGAATATACACTAAAAGTAAATCAAAGAAGACCATATGCAAAACATCTCACATCAACAGTCCATATAGACACATCGAATGGAGGCAGCAACCTCACTCCAAGATGCTCATGAAAATTGTCATTGATTTAAAGATTTCTTCAATGGGTTTTAACATTTGATTAAGTTTTGAGTTACATTTAGGTAATTCAGATCGATAGGCATGGAGCTCTGCTTGGAGGTTGAGGAATGCCTATTAGTAAAGTAAGTATTTATAATAATGTTTAATTATCTTAACAAAACTTTTTAACGCGAATATACTTTGGAAAACAAAAATTGAAACAAATAAAAGAACAATCGCCTCAGTAAGTTCGAGAAATGTTCCATCTTGTAGTGAAAATGATGGAAAATATGAGAGCCTCATAAAGGCAATTTTGGACTCGAAGAATGAACCCTAACTCCCTCGAAGCCGATTCCGTTTTCTAAGGAAAGTCAGAGGCGGCCCCCCCTCCACCCCCTTTTCGGAGTTATTAAGAAGTTTCAAAATGGCCGCCCTAACTTGTATAAAATTAAAAAGTAAAGGGTTGCAAGGCGGAAGAGGGAGAGAAGAAACTCCAAGATGGAAAATGAAAGGAGAAGAGTAAAGAATGGAAGAAGGCTGGGGTGGGACTCTTTGGCAACTTTCATTAGGGAGCTTGGGAAAGTTTTTAATGGAAACCCGAGGGGAGAAGTTTTCCCAACGGGTTCGGCCTAAGAATCGGCAAGATAATGGACTTCTTTCCCTTCCTGGGGGAGCTCCCAATTTCAGGGGAAGGTCCGCGGCATTTCCCTGCCATTTATTCCTCGTGGAAGACCCGCCTTCTTAAGGTTCTTGGGTTTAGCAGATGACCTTTAGGTAAAAAAAAAATCGGCTAAAACATATGATAATAGTGTATTATACTAACTTGGTTAAAATGTGTGTAGATATTACCTTGAATTAAAATGGAAAGATGTGAAAATGTTCAGCATCTCACGACACAAAAAGATATTAAGTTGTATCCCCTTAGTTTTAAATCGCGATTCAGTGTAAAATTAATAAATTAATATTAATTAAGTTAATTTCATGGCTCTGACAAACTTTAAATTACTCTCAACAGACGCAAATAATTGTATTAATAACGATTTTTCTTTCCTTAAAATTGTAATTTTCCTATTTCGTGAGGTCAGTTCGGAGTAGTCCCAACATCCAACCTATCAATTATATAACCGTTCATTTAATTTTTCAACTGTTGGTACTAGTTTTAGTTCATTTTAGTACTTGTTTATAACTCCCACATTGAGAGCCTTTTAAAACATGTATTCTCTTAGATACATAGATAGATAGATTAAGATATTGAGTATTTTTGATTAAATAAAAGAATGAAAAACAAGACATTTTATTTGACGTTTGGTTTATAGATATAAAAATAATTTATAGTTCACAAGAAAAATGCCAATCTTATTTCACCCCATTTTTAAAATAAGACACCTAAAATCAAAATGTTTAATATGATGTAGTTTTTCCGATTGTTTTATGCATTCCCTCGATAATCAATGCATTACATATTTCTTATAATTTATTTTACTGTTTTATGATATAATTTTTTAAAGATTTTATTTGTAAAGAAAAGATATGGTCAGGACCGGGGCTCGAACCCGACACCTTCACCTCTCCGTGGTGACGCCTCAACCATCTCGGCCACCCTGGCTTTGCTTCACGCAATATCCCATATCCCCTCTTTTCACTTGATCCTACATCTCCGTGTTCTCGCAATTTGCGATGTATACACGGGGAGAATGTTATTTGAACATTAATTTATTTTGGATCTAGTTGACTTTAAGTCGTTAATATTATTATAATTTATTTTATTTTTATATGATATCATTTTTTTTTACTATTTTATTTGAAAAGAAAAGAAAACATTCCATTTTTCTTCTGTAACAAATTAAGTTAATTTTTTTTGTTCACGTAGGCTTCCACGGTCTGCGGTATTGTCCATATGTTCTTTTTCCGGGATGGACCGTGTGATGTTGGTTTTGTTTGCCAAGCTTTCGCTCATCGTGTTGTGAGCTTCCTCAGGGCTAGTCAGTAAATGAAGAGCGGATGGTAGAGTCAGGGTGTATATACCTTAGGGGTGGGGGTGGTCTCGGACGAAGTCTGCCTTCCCATTGGCTCGCTTGTGTCGAGTCCGTGGGCTGTGTTGTGTTCGGGTGGGTTCGGGTGTGTTCGGTATTGTCGTATGTGTTTGGATGATAGGTTGATGTGTTGGTCTTTTGTTTTATGGCAGGATACCAGCTTTTGCTAAGTTTGTAACCGTCTTCCTTAGTGAAATTATTGGGTTCTTTAATAATTTCAATGGCCTCTCTTATGGTGCGGAGGTGATAATTATTTTCTTTAACCAGTGTGGTTGTGTTTTCGAAAGGTATGTGGTGGTTGGTGTTGTAGAAGTGTTCTGCTACAGCCGATTTTTCCGTCTTGAAGTTTTTGACACTAGCTATGTGTTCTTTTAACCGTCTTTCGATGGTCCTACCGGTTTGTCCAATGTAGACCTTGCCACAGGAACAGGGTATGCTATAGATGCCTGGGGTACGTAGTCCTAATTTGTCTTTGGGTTTCGGTAGGATGTGAGCTATTGTTTTGTCTGTGGAGAATGTGGTCTTGATGTCATGGTTATTTAGAATCCTGGCGATCTTTTCTGATGTACCTTTGATGTAAGGGATGGTTGTCTGGGTTTTGGGTTCGTTGTCGGTTTCTTTATTGTCTTGTTTTTTGAGTTTTCTCTTGCGTTCTACCCGTTTAATAGTTTCTTTGTCGTATCCGTTTTTCAGGAAGGCTGTTCTCAAGTGCCTCTTCTCTTTAGGGAGCTGTGACGGTTCAGCTATCATTTCAGCTCTGTTGAGTAGAGTGTTGATGATTCCTTCCTTCTGAGACGGATGGTGGTGTGATGTGGCATGAAGGTATCTGTCTGTATGTGTAGGTTTACGGTAGACGGTGTGTCCAAGATGGCTTCCTTTCTTCTCGACCAGGACATCCAGGAAGGGAAGTTTCCCATCCTTCTCCAGCTCCATGGTGAATTGTATGTTAGGGTGGATGCTGTTTAGGTGAAGTAAGAATCTGTCCAGTGCATCTTTTCCGTGCTTCCAGATGGCGAAGGTGTCGTCCACGTATCTGAACCAATATCCAGGTTTTTGGGTTGCGGTGGAGAGTGCCTTCTGTTCAAAGTGTTCCATGTACAGGACGCACTAAAGAAGACTGTTATAAATCTCACCAACGAAGAATTCCCACAAGAAACCATAAGCGTCCTCCAGAAAGGATTCAACTTCGCCATCGCACCTAGACATGTACCTACAGAGAAGATTATAACCAACATAGAAGCATGTATTAAGAATATTGACCAAAACACCGCCGAAACCATTCGGCAAGACATTAGCCACATTTTACGTAAAGCCAAGCCACCAAGACCTAACCTCTCTAAGACGCAATACAAATCACTCACTATACTAAAGAAACGAGACGACCTTCTTGTAATCCCTGCTGACAAAGGAAACGCCACCGTCATTATGAAGACAGACCAATATCTAAACAAAATGACAGAAATCCTCAACGATGGAACATACAAGAAACTGGACAAAGACCCGACTATTGACATTAACAAGAAAATCCAGACCATCATCAACACTAGCCAGACCCTGAAAACCAAACGCCTCATAATATCTGACCCAATCCCACCAAGACTATACGGACAACCCAAAATACACAAAGACGGTATCCCTATGAGACCCATAGTCAGTACCATTGGCTCACCTACATACCACCTATCCAAATACATCTCCGACATAATTAAAACCCACACTGGCAAAACACAACACAACATCCGCAACTCCAAACAATTCGTAGACATAATCAAAACCATTCATATAAACGAAGAAGACATCCTAGTAAGCTTCGACGTCAAGTCGCTCTTCACCAAGGTCCCTGCCGATGAAGCCCTGAACCTTATGAAAAATCTTCTGAGCGAAGAAGAGTACCGACTGACGGAGATATGCATGAAGGAAACATATTTCCTGTTCAATGGACAGTACTATAAACAAATGGAAGGCACAGCCATGGGATCTTCATTGAGCTCACCGGCAGCGGACCTGTACATGGAACACTTTGAACAGAAGGCACTCTCCACCGCAACCCAAAAACCTGAATATTGGTTCAGATACGTGGACGACACCTTCGCCATCTGGAAGCACGGAAAAGATGCACTGGACAGATTCTTACTTCACCTAAACAGCATCCACCCTAACATACAATTCACCATGGAGCTGGAGAAGGATGGGAAACTTCCCTTCCTGGATGTCCTGGTCGAGAAGAAAGGAAGCCATCTTGGACACACCGTCTACCGTAAACCTACACATACAGACAGATACCTTCATGCCACATCACACCACCATCCGTCTCAGAAGGAAGGAATCATCAACACTCTACTCAACAGAGCTGAAATGATAGCTGAACCGTCACAGCTCCCTAAAGAGAAGAGGCACTTGAGAACAGCCTTCCTGAAAAACGGATACGACAAAGAAACTATTAAACGGGTAGAACGCAAGAGAAAACTCAAAAAACAAGACAATAAAGAAACCGACAACGAACCCAAAACCCAGACAACCATCCCTTACATCAAAGGTACATCAGAAAAGATCGCCAGGATTCTAAATAACCATGACATCAAGACCACATTCTCCACAGACAAAACAATAGCTCACATCCTACCGAAACCCAAAGACAAATTAGGACTACGTACCCCAGGCATCTATAGCATACCCTGTTCCTGTGGCAAGGTCTACATTGGACAAACCGGTAGGACCATCGAAAGACGGTTAAAAGAACACATAGCTAGTGTCAAAAACTTCAAGACGGAAAAATCGGCTGTAGCAGAACACTTCTACAACACCAACCACCACATACCTTTCGAAAACACAACCACACTGGTTAAAGAAAATAATTATCACCTCCGCACCATAAGAGAGGCCATTGAAATTATTAAAGAACCCAATAATTTCAATAAGGAAGACGGTTACAAACTTAGCAAAAGCTGGTATCCTGCCATAAAACAAAAGACCAACACATCAACCTATCATCCAAACACATACGACAATACCGAACACACCCGAACCCACCCGAGCACAACACAGCCCACGGACTCGACACAAGCGAGCCAATGGGAAGGCAGACTTCGTCCGAGACCACCCCCACCCCTAAGGTATATACACCCTGACTCTACCATCCGCTCTTCATTTACTGACTAGCCCTGAGGAAGCTCACAACACGATGAGCGAAAGCTTGGCAAACAAAACCAACATCACACGGTCCATCCCGGAAAAAGAACATATGGATAATTTTTTTTAACTTTTTAAATTAATGTTAAATGTTCATAATTGTTAAAAGGCTCTCATCTGTGTGAAAGACGCACTAAAAAAACAATTCATAAATTCAATTCAGGATTTGGGGCCGGATATGACTCAGGGCTTTTTCACTTCTATCCCAAACTTAATCGAATATTTAATAAAATTAGATTTAATTCTAGAATGTTTTTGCTATTTTTTTCCACCAGTGGCAGCGCCTTCCGGATCCAAGGGTAAAGATGTTTAAACTAGCTCGAATAAGCCGTTAAATACCCGACCGTTTTCCTGCAAAAGTCAGAGTTTAGAAAAGTGGTACTCACGGCGAGCAGGGTCGTGGTCCACCGGAAGGAAGATGAGCCGTCCAGGTTGGAGAAGTCTCGGAACCTGATCAGAAGCCAGATGGAGTCGGAAGGTATCAATTCTCTGTTATACTGTAGTCAGACTAGATTTGGGGTGAAGCCAAATGGTAGTTAAGTGGTTGATAGAGCCACTCATATCTGACAATTAAATATTTTATTTTTCATAATTCATTCATCGCGTTTCGACCACAAAACAGATGGCAGATCTTATATTTAAATTGTAATTATTATTAGTGCATATATAAATATGGTTAGAGAGGATGGAACTTGTTTTAAAAGGATGGAACTTGTTTTAAATGGTAATTAATATTATGGTCCATATGATTATTGTTGGTGAATCTTTTTGTAGTTGTAATTATTTAACGACTTTAGAACTACTACCGTTATCATTTTTAAATATTAGGTGTAATTGTATATTATTTTTGGTTAAATAAAATTCTTTACCCAGTTTGCCTATGTGACCTCGACGGTACCATGTCCTCACCCAGCCGTTTTTAGATGTCTACGAAGTCCTAGAGAAGAGCCGCAGGTAACACTTCTAAATTTTAAATTAAAAACTGTACTATTATTTGTGTAACAGCATAAAGAAGAATTGTGAATTGCCAATTTTTAAAAATATTTATAATTTAACTGATAGAACACGATAAGACTAAACAAAAAGTTGGTAGGCAACGCGGATAAAATATTACCTAAGCGTGTTTTTCATTATTAACTCCAACTTCATAAGCATAATGATGCAGCTATAGCTCTTCTATGATTTATGGCTTATGGTTTTCTTATATTAACCAATTATGTATTAATAAAGATAATAAGTCTTAGCAAAACCGAAACCAACAATCTTTGCTTACAAACTTCCGTCCACCGACCACTGTCCTATCCCAAATCCACCAGATCACTCATAACTTAATCAACACCTATGCCTCGTTAAAACCTACGCCTCAGACGTTTACCAGTCGCCATAGCGCTTACTAACTCTTTTGAGATTCGTTCATTAGTTTTTATGTTTAATATATTACAATTATTAACTATTAGAGTGATCCTAAAGAAGAAGTTTTTCGAATATTTCCATCATGCTTTTGTAATTTATGATTTCATTTTTCTTGGGTGTACTGTTCAAAAGGTTTCACATTATTTTTGACCCTTCATAGTAATCTTCCAGTTTAGTTCTTGGTCGAGTTTTAAACAGTGCTAAATTTTACTAACTTAGACTCATCAAGTTGCAGGAGAGAAGGACGAAGCACCTTTTGTAGCCCACTTCCCCAACCCTACAAGGAAGGATAAAACCTCCCTTAGGAAGGTGCTAAGGCGGCTAAGTATCTTTTGCCGGGGGACTTAAAGCGCAGGATAAAGTGTTAAGATTTTCACAGCTTTAGCAGTGCCACCACGTCCTCTTCTAAGACTTTACTCCTTACAAATGCTCGAGTCCTCCCAGTGCGTTCCTTCAGGACTCTGTTAAAACCTTTGGATTTTCCTTGGGCCTAATGGTGAATTCTTAATGTTTATTACTTTTTAAACTAGTAAAGTCAGTAAATTTCCAAATTTAAAACAAAATTTAAAGTAATAAAACGAATATAATATCTACAGCTCATGTGAATAAGTGGTCAAGTCGATTTTTAGAAAATTAGTTTCATTTAATTAGAGAAGCGTAATCGTGTTATTTTTGTAGAGAATAAACCACTAGTAAATAAAGAAAATGGAGCGGAGATGCTCAGTGGTACCAGAGACTCACAATAACTGTCGAGTGTTGCAGTAGATGTGCACCGAACAAAAGAAAGAAATGCCCAACGGGAATAAAAAAAAACTTTCCTTTCAAAATTTCAAATTAAAATTTTTATGGTAGTTTATTGGTTTTTATTTAAATTTTACTGGCAAATGTTGGTTATTTCCAGCCCAATATTTGGTTTTAACTTATAAAAAAATGTGAGTACAATATTCCTTTTCTAGATCGGACTCCAATCAGAAGGAATTAGTGAGCCCCCCCCCCGAATACCCCGAAGACCCTGACTCGTACCATCTAATTGAAATCCAGAAAATTCTTTCCTTTCTCAAAATGCTCCTGATGCAGTAAAAGAGATCCCGTCTATCCCATTACAATGTTCTTATCAAAAATAATAAAAGCCAAGAGGTAAGAAGAAAAAATAATCTAGATCGGGACTTAGAAATATACTAACCGCAGAGTACAGCGGACTTATAAATTTAACATTTTCATTATAAAAAAAAACCTGTACCACTACAACCTGTTCATTATAACAGAGATAAAATACCTAGATATGAGGCTCGACAACCTATTTTTTATACATTAATTTATTTTTTTATGTTCTCCAATTTGCCGATAATGGAAATAATGAAAAAAATATAAGAATAGTCTCATAATTCTTACATCAGTTTTTACGTATGGCAGTCGAAGTTTAGTAGTGAAACATTTGTAAAATGTGTAGTAACTTTTTGATACGTGATTGAATATAAACTCCTATTGTGATTATAGTATATTTTCAATGCAAGTGCTTGTCTGTAATATTAAAACAATTATCAACAACAAATAAAGCATCTTGAAACATGATAAGGTAATCAAATATTGAATAGAAGAATCGGACAAGTAATTGAAGATTATAATTTGAAAATTTATAATATAAATTATAGTACAACAATTATTCTGATATTGTAATGTTTTATATGTTTAAACTTTTGTATGTAATTTAATGCTAACGTAAAGCTTTAACAAAAAAAAAAAAAAGTAAATGTTTCCATTCCAGGTGAATTATTTGTAGATACTGCTATTATTTTTTTCACTTTAAGATCTGTTTTTAAATGAATGTAGATATTTGTCAAACATTCATTGTCATAAGAGCTTCATATCTTCCAATTCTCGTCCCCTTGATAGCCCAAACAACTGAGACCTGAAATCATATAATAAAATTTGTTAAGGAAAAGTTGAAAATAATTTTATAATTATTTTATACTACCTATTATATATATATAGTAAAATAATGGAACTAAACAGGAGTTGGTGGGAATTTGTTATCAATGGTACATTTCCAAATATTTACACATTCCTACCATATTGACGGCTCAGTTAACCTTCCAAACTTTTTTTTTTTCAAACCTTTAATGTGTATGATTAGGTAGAAGAACAAATGTGGATATCGGCTTTTACTTGGAATTGATTAATATCAAGTCTGTGATATCCTTACGAAGTTTAATAGAGCACCAATAAACTTGATGAGGGTATTAATGAAATGACAGAAATTGAAAAGGTACCGAAATCAGTTGAACTTGAACCAACTGTGCGAATGATGAGATATGATGAAGTCCAATCTTGTGTTTATTTCGAGAAATCCTTCAAAGCTCTATAATTCAACAAGTCCGTTTTAAAACTAGGACTAGGAAAAACGAGGCACTTAGGAAGTCAGTATTGCTGTAAATTAGTTGTTCCATAGTACTGTTCCAGAGTATTTGGAGAGAAGATAAAACTTTTTTCTTGCTTCTAAATATCGTGTATTTACAGTTATATTTTTTAAAAAACCTGCACCACTACAATATGTGGAGTGTCTAGGATTTAGAACATGGTAGAAACAGTACTGTTTCTTTGCCAACGGTTGTGCAATGATTTCCCGAGAACACGCTTAACCGCTTGATTTTCCTATTTCTGAGTACCCATTTTATAGCGGGGCTGTTTTGGTCCCAGGGGGTCCAAGTTCTCAGCTGTTGACAGATTAAATAAAATCCAATTTGAACCCAGGACTTTCGTTACGGAAACTCAACGAAACCATTCCTCTCCCTACAGTGTTAAAATGACGTTTTAAACAATAATGAGCTAAGAAAAAACGATTTAGGAAAGATATGTATTTATGAGATATGTAAAGCTAAATAAAAGTTGTTTTTTGCTCTTAGGGGGAAAACTGAACAAACCCGCTATCAGATACGGCCCCCTCTGAAGAACACTGCCACCCGACAGAATATAAATTAGAAAACAATAGCTGCCCCCAAAAATTCCTCCCCCGCCTCCGAGGAAGCCAATACGGCCCCTCCTAATTAAAGTTTCCTTTAAAAATATGCCGTGAGTGGGGCCATAACTCCCAGGATTACAGGGCGTATTAAATTCCCTGCCTCGGCTCTGGAGCAGGCAAAAATATGCCAGAGCTTGTGCGTGCTCGGTCAAGATAAGGGAGCCTTCTGCCAGATAGCTCCTGTCCAAGATACATTGCTTTGGGCTTTGCACCGCCCACAGTAGGCCACGTAATAAAATAATAAATACTTTCGCTGTCTTAGGGGAGCAGGATGGCTCCGTGTGTAGAGCGTTGGGTCGCTGTGCTTTATAACTGATGATATGGGGTTAAGGTCTTGTTTTGGCAGATAAATTACTTAGATGGGCAGTGTTGACTTTGCGTACGGGTAGAGTGGAATCGTGGGAACCACCTATTTCAATCTCAGAAAAAGAGATGTTCCTGGTAGATCACCGAGCTATGAAAAAGACCCAAACTGAAAAGACTAAAAGAAGGTTATAGGCAATATTATCATGACGTGATATATCAATGTCGTCAAAACCCGTAGGTAATAAAACTGTAGCATGAAATGGAAGGGTGAATAGATAAATACCAGAAATACAACGATGGACTCTGCGGAATCCACAGACTCACCCACACTAAATTGGATATCATTAATAGGGGAAAACCTAGCGGTTAAACATGATGATTATGGTAAATCAACCCCATACTCTTATCACCATTTGCTTTGTAACAATACAGTCTTCTTCTTATTCCGTAATATCGTTTACCTTACATTGTATAGTTTGGGTGATGCAGTATATGGTGATCAAGAACAGAAACTCCAAACATTAGCATACTCAAGATTTATTGCTTCTACTTTTAGTGCTATTTTCCTGAACAAGACAGAGATGAGTGGAGGCGACGCCTAGATGCTCCCAAGACCTGTACTGGGTTGTAGAGCCAGTGTTGATTGATTGATTCTCAACCGTAATAAGTTATATTTACCTCCACGCTTTACGTGTCCCAGTTATGTAGTAATAACTATTTTTGTCCTGCTTCATCCTCTGCATAGCAATCTCTTTTCCAACTCGGTCCATCCAACTTAGTGAGTTCTTCGGTACAACCACGTCTATAACGTATGTAGTATTTTTATCTCTGCTTTTAAACCGGTAGAAAAGTAGCAAGACCACATATAGTAATCTTATTTTCAAATATAACGTGATCTGATATCTTCCGAGTATATTGCTTCTAATTTGGTTAAATGATTAGTGATTTTATTACGGGGATTATTTGTTGGTTCTGCTTTCAATCTATTACAATTTTTATCAAATGAATAACCTTTTTTTTTTTTTTTCCTTTCAAAGTAACCCTTTGAAAGGACCGTTTATTTATTAGCACATTCCATACGTGAGTATTCTATGTGCCTTATAAATTCATTTTACAAATAATTAACTACAGTTTGATAATTCTAAAATATATGCAGAAGACATTATTATATACACGCTGTTACAACTTAACAATATTAAATTAACAAAAGTAACAAATTTAACAATTAACATTATTTTAAAATTAAAATTACAATACTTACATAATGATTATCTTTGTTTTACATAGTATGATTATTCTTAATTGGATGTCAACTTTTCAAAATCGATACTGTAAATAAATTTAGTGAGTTCGGGTCGAAAGTGATTGTATAGGTCATGTTCAGCAACTGGCCAACTTTCCCTCTTAATATTGTGGATATAATTAATTTTGATCTTTGTCCTTCATACATTTGGCAGTCATATATTATGTGTTTAAATGTCTGTTCTTCTTTGTCTATTGAGCAAGTACTATCGTTGGTTATGTGAAATGTGTAAGTATGATTTGGTATGTCCATGTTCAGTTAAAACCTGAGTTAGTTTGTAGTTAGTGGATTTTATTAATTTGTAGTTAATGTTTGTTAGTTTTGGAATGTACCTATGCAAACTAGGAGATTTATTTTAAATAGTCCACCGTTCATTCCACCTCATAATTGATTGTTCCCTAGTTTTGAATTTTATGAACGAAGTTGGTGTTTTTTGAAAAGATGGAGACATATCACTTTGTGCTGCCTCTTTTGCTAATTTATCCGCTATCTCATTGCCCTCGATACCAGAGTGACCCTTTACCCATATTATTTTTACAGAGAAATTTAGAATCCTAAGTGTGCACAAGTTCATTCTGATATTTTCGGTAAGCCCGTCATGTATGTCTGTGTTGAGAACTGTTTGTATCAAGATTTTGTTATCTGTGTGTATGACCAGGTCTGTATGTATGTTGTTTGGAAGGCCAAGAAGGAATTCTGTCGCTTTTACGACTGCGTACTTCTCATCTTGGTTGTTGGAACTCGTAGAGCCTAATTTGTACTGGGCACTTAGCATCTTCCTTATAATAATGAATAACCTTATAATGCTGTCAAATATTTTATAATTATTATGTATTTCGTTCATGAATAGGAGAGATAAAATTAAATCCAAACTTCGGCTTCTCGTGATGTACATTGTTCTAGACGGTTTAAATTGTCAGCGTGTGATATCTGCATTTTAACAAATAATTTTCATCTGACCAATATATCCAACATGCAGTAGTATTAGTATGGTATTTTTTGGGGCTTTAAACAGCTAAAAAATATTTTTCTTTTACTCGCCTCCAAAACTGGAATGGAGGTTGAAGAAGTAGATTTTCCCTGGTTATAGGTTATTTTTGCTGCAAAGTTAACAAGGTACAAAAAATGAATGGTGGTAGAACATTTTCTCGGGGTCTAACTTTTTCGCATGTTTTCAATTAACAAACTTAATTCGTTTGAGGGGGGGGGGGCTCTGGTTGTGGAAGTGGTCTCCTCTTTTTGTGGCATCTGCTCACAAAGTGTTTTTCGGTTCCTTCCATCCCCGACATTTAAATTATCAACTTTCATTCTACCTTTATCTCTAAACCTTTTATCTTTACTTGTTTATATTTATATTTAATATATTCAGACTCGTGAGATTCAGTCAACCAATTAAAACTATTTCAAAAACTTAAAAAAGTTTTATTAAAAACAGTCGATAAAAATATATACATACACACCTATGCATATAAGTCTGTGTTGTTTGGAGATGCTTTTGGAGCTTGGTGGTGGGACTTTTCCTATTGTTACTGTCGTACTTGATTTAAAGGTTGTATAAAGCTTTATTCGTTTTATTTTTTCTAGTTTTTTCTTTTGCTAATTTACTCTTTCTATCTTGAAGATGCCTAAATAGGAACATTAACAGAAGTTTTTTGTTTTTTTTTATCTTAAAGACTTTTTTGTTTGGATTTTTTCATAAACGGTTTAATAAGTATTTTGTGTATCTTTGGTGCTATCGCTCTTATACATTTAGTAATTAATTAATTTAACCCGAATAGAAAATAATTGAACTTGGCCGTCCTTATTATTGAATCGTATTTAAATTTTTTTGTTTAAATTTAAATTCCAGTAGTAAAAACTTCTACTATCTTAAGAAGAAACTATTAAATTTGTATTTAAAATAAGGATACGCTAGATGAAATCATAAAAAAATATTTCAGAAGCAAAGGTAAAATGGCAGAAGAATCATGTGGAGTATAAATTAAAATCGACAACAATTTAAAAAATGATTAATTTAAATCTGTAAATCATCTATTGTTGACAGTTAATTTTTTTTTTATTTGATTTTATTTAACATCGCTACAACTGCTGGGGCCATTAGCGACGACTGCTCTTCTTATATTCCTTGGATTAAAGGTACATCAGAGTTCGTTTCAGGTACATCAGAGTCCTCTTCAGTTCATTATCATTTTTGAAAGGTTGGTACGTTTCAATTTCTAAATTTGTTCTTACTATTTCATATTTCTTGCATTCAAATAGATGCTTGACGGTAATGTGTCAGCTTAGTATGACCAATTCTTAACCTGCTTATAATACTGCACTCTTTTGGCGTTAGGTCGTTTGGAGGGATCCAAGCAGTTTTTTTTTCTTTTATTCGATTATATATATATTATATATAGATATATTATACATATCGATTATACTTTTATTCGATTATATCGTATTAAATATTATACACATACTCATGCATGTATATCACATATATTAAAATTTTCTCCTTGCCAATTATTCTGTCCAGACATCTACATTTTCCTGTAGCTTTTCTTCACTGTCAGCGGTTATTACAATTTCATCAGCAAAAGCAAGCGATGTACAGTTTATAGGTTGTGACTTCCAAAAAAAGTAGTGTCTCTTTGGTTCGCCCCTTGCAATGGTTATTTATATTTCCAAAACCGTGTTTGCTAATATTCAGAGCGAAAAAGAAAATGAGTATTCAAATTAATGGGAAGGCTATTGAGCAGGTCCTTTAAGTATTTGGGCGAAAAAACACCACAAGTGAGATGTTTTCGATATCAGACACTTAAAAACGTCTAAAATAGCCTAAAAGTTCCCAAATTCATATGTGTGATACTTATCTATATTTAACCTGATTACACACATACACGCCTACGTACATATATATATATATATATATATATATATATATATATATATATATATATATATTTATATATTAGTTTTAAGCAACATTTTACAATGCATGATAAGTTTATATTGAATGATAATTGTTGACCTTGATAATATATGTAGAAGAAAGTGGTCCGGGTAGAGGTCACAATTCCTCGTAGAATTCGAGAAAATAAAGTTTAAATAAAGATTTAATTCATAAATTATAAATTAATTAATTAAATAAAGTTTCAATAAAGTTTTTCTCCAATTCTACGAGAAATTCATTGTGACCTCTACCCGGACCACTTTCTTCCACATATGATAAGCTTACTTTAATATTATAGTAAGATTTTTAAATGAAATCATTTTAATGTAATTAATAATTTTTTAAATGATACTGAAATGTTATGTAAAATGTAGAAACGAAGTAAAGAAGATTAGAAATATTTTAATGCTTCACTTTATCGATCCCCGATCATCTCCACACGACACGAGGTTTCTTCTTTCTACACAAGTGGAGGGGAGAGCATGCTTACTTTTCCAGTTTTCCTAAACGATTCACTCAATTTTCTCATGGAAAACAAATTAAGGAAGTGTTGGAGGCCCGGAGAACAAGTTTCAAAGACAGACTTAAGTAATTCTGCTACCTCTCCCAAGTTATAATTCGTCGCGTAGCAAGCTAACCGTGTTAACCTATACGTGTTTAAATCAAGTTTTTCGACCGACAGTCGCTCTTCGCCGCTTATTAGGTTGCCACCAGGGCCCGTGAAAACTGTTAGCTCCCGCGGAAAACTGTCTGGATTTTCCAAGTCCGGTGAAGTTTTGAGCTCTTTAGAAAAGCCCGCTTTCTGGCAGAGGAGGCTTCGCCAACGGGATGAAATTCCTGTTTGACTTGTCGGCAATATCCTGCCGCTGTGCCTTCAGTCGAATGGAAAATAATGAAAAGTAATTAGAGAACTCGGCTCTCCCTCCTTAGATTTCTGATTTCCACGGTCCTATTTTCCAACCTTCATATTTCCCGGACTCTGGGGAGAACTTTCCAGACCCCCCTTTTGTTTCAACAGTTGAAGAAAATCGTTGAGGGGGTTCCTTCAGCTGTGAATTATTGGAGAGTTTAGAGGTCGTTTCTCCTCTATCCAGTTAAAGTTTAAAATTGGTAATAGAAATAGCTGATTCGATAATAGCAATAAATTCCCAGTCAATTCAGGAGAAAAAAATTCATATATATATATATATATATATATATATATATATATATATAATGAAATATACCCTTTAATTTTAGTCTGATCTATACCTATAAGCCTCACACAATACTACAGTAATAATTTTTTTTTATAACAAACAGTAAATACTTTATAATTTTTTATAATTATTGGTAATTTTTTTTATTTTAAATGACGTAAGTCAATAAGATCTTAAAATTAAATTAATGTTCAAAGAATTTCGTTCTAGTGTATTCATCGCAAAAATGGCGAGAGCACTGGGATATGGGATCTATGAGAGAAAAGGTTTGTCCTCGGCCGGCATGCCGCCTTGGATAGCTCAATTGGTAGAGCGATGTCACGGTTAGACATAGGTTCCGGGTTCAAATCCCGGTCGAGGGCCTATCTTTTCTCTTTAAAATATTAAAAAATATAAATATTTAAAAACTCAAAAAAATGACCAATAATTATATATAGATTTTATAGATTGCTAGCTTCCGTAAATACGACTTTTTAACCGACTTGAGGTTTTTCCCGTTCAATCCCCAGAGTTGGGATGTCCTCTTTTAACTAGTAATATTAATATTTATTGTCCCGGATGAGAATCGACCCTAGAATCAAGAACACCCAGTAATCGTTTCTCATATAATTTTATAGTTGTTAGATTTTTCATACATATTTTTACCACTTCAATAGAAAGATGTTAACAACTATGATTGCCTTAGTGATGTACAAACATAAATTAACTGCAAAACTCGTCAGAACTTGTTAATCATTACATTATATTATCTCGACCCCAAATTAACTTGTTTTACGACCTAAATATATAGATACACCAAAAAAAAAATTAACAATGGGATCTGTTAACTAATAGCTTGACTTGCCAGTGAACTACTTTAGAAAAAATACGCACAAAAAAATCCCCTTGCAGCATTCATAGCCGCACTAGATGATGACACTAGTTAAGTAGGGTGCGCAAATGCTGTCATTATACTTTTTTCAAGTTGGTTTCATCCCCTATAAGAGGCTTCAACAATAGACTATTTTATAGTTGTTTTTTTTATAACTGGTATTTAGTGATTCAAAATTAGTTAATATTAGACTCTTATATACAGTGCCGATGAATAACTGGTTAAGCCGAATTTTGTCCAGAAATATTTATCTTCATCGAGGGGAACGAAATCTTGTCATTCTCCAAGTTTTAGGCTTGAAATGGGAGTTGTAATATAATTTTTAAGCCGATGCCTGACTTAGCCCCATATTCACACTGAAGATAACATGATTCCTCTTCCGTTACAACTCGTAACACGGCCAGACAAATCTATTGTCTACACCGATCCTATATCCCGTGTTCTGTCTGTAGGTTTTTCTGGCCCTGTTATGAGACAGGTTAGCTCAGTTGGTTAGAGCACCGCGCTAGAGACGCGGGTGACCCAGGTTCGAATTCCGGCCTGGACAAAGCTTTTAAAAAAAATAAAAATATTTTGAAATTCTTTCATTACAATTAGAAATATTTTAAAAGCTGGAAACATTTTTCATTTTAACTTAACATTATTCCAATAAAACTTCAAGTTCAAACATGATACTACTAAAAAAATGTTGGAAATGGAATATCATATACGTTGTTCTTGAATTAAAAAGCTTTAACCAATTCAATGGCAACGTAAGGCTTTACAATGGTTACTGCCAACTTTTGAGTAATGTCGTTCTTTTGAAGGAGTGATATAACACTTTTTACAGTTAGTATCTTTTCACACACACAAAAAAAATAATAATATACTTTTGCAAAGTTATAAAAATAGAAAACATAAAACATCACTGGCTGGGTGATGCCAATGCATTTTAGGCCTTCTATGCTTTCGTCCAACCTTTGGCTTCCCATATAT
Source organism: Arma custos (assembly GCA_037127475.1). Classification (NCBI taxonomy): domain Eukaryota; kingdom Metazoa; phylum Arthropoda; class Insecta; order Hemiptera; family Pentatomidae; genus Arma; species Arma custos. Next base: position 49,785,538 of record CM073763.1, on the reverse strand, counting down.
AATTTGTTTTCATTCTCTGAATATTTACTTGGTGAATTATTACAGTTTTAAATTTAAATAAATACATTTATAATAAATCAAATAATTGATCCCATAATTCTCATTCTTGGAGAATACAAGAATGTTTGTATAACTTGCATAAGGAAAAAACGATTCGTCCAGATTTCACAAAAATCAGTTAGGTTTGTTGTGTTGGAAAACCATAGAGATATCACTCTTATGGATATGAATTTCATTTCTACGATAAAATATCATTTACGATGATCAAATTAACTACAAACAAATGATTCGCGAAATTGAATACTTTTCCCAGCAGGAAAAAAGTATGTTCTTTTTTTCCTCGAAAAGGCCTTAAAGACCACGCGAATATCCTAGCTCTAATGCTTTTTATTCATTTGTTTCCTCTTTTTCGATATGTCTTTCATGAGCCTTGCGTGCCTAAGTTTTCTCTCCTCAGACCACGCAAGAACTTTTTTGGTGCCTTTTTTCCCACAAGAATCTTAATTCCCTTGAGCGTCCTTCCGAATTCATCTCTGTCAAAACAATCTTGGTCTGTTAGCCCCGCTTGGTCCATAAAGTTGTTAGAAATATCCTGTTGAATTTTCGTGACAGTGGATACGCTGAAAAATTGCATGGTTCAGTCTTTCAGGATTCATCCTCATCATGTGTCCATAGATTAAATATGTTCTTTGTTGCATTAACAAATAATTGTTACTGTTGTCTTACATTGAAAGTTTCTTAGGAATTTCTAAACTCAATATAATAAAACTTTGTGTAATGTATAGATTTAAAAATATCCCCACAAGGGATGCCAAACATATTTTATTCGTAATTGATGTTAAAACTCTGAGTCTAGGATTTTATTTCAATTTGAGATTATTACATATAATGAGTACGAAATATATGTTCTTATCGATCAAGTTTTATATTGAACGTTCTGATCTGACTGTATCACATAATGAAAATACTGAAAATGCAATGCAAGAAGAATAAAAATGCAATGGTTGATTCCCATCTTAATCTCTTTTGTTTGTTGAAACATGATAAAATTGTATAATGCTTTGGGAAAATGAGCTTCCAGTTGGTATACAAATTCTGAAAAATCAGTACTGAAAAAATATTATTCTGTATTTTAAATACGTTAGTATGATTGGATATAGTATACGAGTATTATTTATTTATTTTTTGGTTTCACTGTCAGTTTAGAATCGAAGAAGCAATCCTCTGTCTATAAAAAAAAATCTCCAAATGCAAGAAAAGCCCTTTTCCAATCCTCTGAAATTAATTAAAACAGCTCAGAACAAACATCGTTCTCTTCTGGATAAGAGGCCACTGCGGAAAATTAAAGCGAGCTAAATGGAAAGAGGAACTGAAATGTTTTGAATATTTAATTTTGCTAATTGTTACCTGGGCCAGGAGCGATAACCAAGATTTATTGAAGACCATAACAATTGCTGTGCCGCTGCTGTATTCTTAGCTCGGGTCATTTGCACAGTCAGTCGATGGGGAAAGCCTAATCTAGAAGCGGAGATGGTAACTACTGCGATGTCCAAGGCTGTCTTATCTGAATAATTTCTCCCAATTATATTTATATCGGAATTATATCGTTGAGCTTGACAGCTACTAGAAAAGATAAAAACCTGTATCATTACAACCCATAAAGGCTCAGTAAATAGTAGAGACTGTACTATGCAAGGAAGTCCAGATAAAAATACCAACTTTATAGAGGCTGGGAGAGCCTCAGAAAAGATCTCCTAATCCCGCAGGATCCAGATGTCGGAGTTAATAGATTACTTAATGTATCATTCAGATTGAATAATTGGTGCTTTTAAAAAATAATTATTGTGTTCCAATCATTACTACACTCCTACACAAGTTTAAGAAAATATAAATAATTAGCAATTTGATCAATTGCTACGATTCATATCTTTGAAGAATGGCCAAAGTAGAGTGGAAGAAGGAAAGCTGTGGTGTACTTCGGCTGGTTTTAAGGCTGGGCGATAAGGACCACTACGACTCGCAAGTTTAGCCAGTGTGCCATTTTTATCTTTTTTAAAGGAATAATGCAGTTATAACAATAATGGAACTAGCAAAATAAGAATTGTTACATCAAGGAGTGCATATTTGGGAATGCCAAAATCAGATATCGTAAAGGAGCAAAACCTATATGCCAGTGAATGTCTCTCGGTGAACTATAGACTAAAGACGGATAGAAACTGCGAAGTAAAAGAAACAACTTATAAACTTGAAAGACTGGTGTGACTATGCCGAAGAAGAGTCAGACATTTCCCAGATATGAGTATTTATACATAATTAATAAGCATAGATTAACGAAGCAAATATTCGACTATTTATGGAAGGAACATGAAACAGCAAACTGGACTAAAGAGATGAGGAAAGATTTGAAAACGTTGAAAATCAGAGAGCCCCACATGTTAGAAGCGAAAAATGTGTAAGGGTTTCAGGTTGAAGAAATATCAGGGAAGGCTGAACGAAGTTGGACAGTGGATCAAAGGAAACACGGCAATGAATGTCCGAAAGAACATTGGAGATAGAGAAAACTCCAGCTGAGAAAATAATAAAATAAATTTTTTAGGTGATCCTAAGTGGTCAGTACTAAATTATAAATAGAGAATGATATAGATAATTCACACTATAATTACAACACCTACAGCCACAGGGCAATTAAAAGCCATAATTTGAAAGTTAAGAGTTGAAATGAAAAATTGCTCAAACAAAACAGAATCCTCTCGACGCAGCTAATTCAGCGGAAAGCAGACCGGATCTAAATCAAAATTCGAAGTCGATTTTTCATCTGAATCCGGCACTAAAAAGAGTGGATTTTTCACAGGAGTATGGACATAAAACAATCGTGCTTGAACTCGTCCGTTCGGAAATCCGTCAATACAGAAAAAAATAATAAACACAGAAAAAAAAAGAATTGTTTATACAGAGGATCCCAGCAGAGCCGTTCATCACACTCTACAAATCGGCATTTTTCCAAGTAGTAATCCCTCGCCCATAATTCAAATCGGGCAGCACATTTATCTTCTCAAGCGGGATTTTACCTTTTTCCGAATTTCCCGCTTTGCAAATTTTCTTTTTTGGCTTTTTCCGTATCATTTCTGTTGATCCGTATTTTCCAGCTTTTAGAAGCGAGTGTCCCTGATTAGATCTTTTTTTTTGTTTTCACAGTTTGAAGAATTGACGAGTGAAACATTTAGAATCGAACGGGTAACACCGGACGATTAATCCTTCATAATTAATGGGAGGGAGGGAGTGAATAATGACCCCACTTATTGAGAGGACTCTGAAAAGGGAATAAAAAAATTATCCGGCTCAATGGCTACCAGGTCATTTTTGACTGGCTCTGGTAAATTTTAAAAAGCCACCCGCGGCTCTTAATGATTTATCGCAGCCGTTTCGTTTTCAATTCGGTCTACCGGAATCGTTTATTCAATTTATAAACTTATTCTGAATTAATTGGTGATCGTTGAATGAATAAATTATATTCGGAAAAGAGAGGAAAATTCAATATATAAATATTAAATGCTATGAACGAGTAATCAGATGATTCATCGGGAGTCCGCGATAAGATTTGTATGACCGACCGTCCTATAAACTTTTCAGTCTTAATGTAACGAACTTCATTAAAATTGATCATATAGGTAATTATTATCATTTTATAAGTGCAGTCAATTATTACACAACATAGCAATGACGAATTTTAATGTGCCTACGTTTCAGTCTAAGATTTAAGCCATCTTCAGGTATGAGAAACCACAGAAGAAATTATTGCAGCGCAAGAGATAATAATAGTTTATATTAACATAAATGATAAAAATGAAAAGAAATACAATGTAATATTTAATAATTTATCTTACTGTTTGTATTTCTTTAATCCAGCTATAGCAGATAAATTATTTAATCTGTCGACTACCACGGATTGACTTATTGGTACAGGCAGACACTCCTTGGTCTCAACCAGCCTCTATAAAATGAGCACCCTTACAGCGGATGAGGTTCATTTCGTACACCTCATCTCACTGCACAACCGTTCGCCTATAAACAGTACAGTCTTTAATATGTACTGAAACTGAGACTACGAAGGGTTGTATCTGCCCACTTTTTTTTTTATTAGTTTTTATAATAATTAATACGAGATGAAACATTTTTTTTCTATTTAATAATGAAATAAGTTTTTTTTCGTGCATTAACCTTTCTTTAATGCATATACCGTTAGTAAGGCAAATATATTTATTTTAATCATTATAGGCATTGGCGATTCAATTTTAATCCTTATAGGTTTATAAAAATCTAATGTGAAATAATATCTATATGTTTTTTTATTATCTTACCCTTTTTTATTTTCAGGGAAAACAATTCAGTAAACTTCTTTCAGTTATATTTCCGTAAGGACTGCAGATGCAATTTTGACGTTTCTTCCTTGATAGGCACAATTATGTACACCTGCAACCAAAACTAATGTTAATTCTTCTTCTCCGGTTGGATAATACACTAATATTAAATAGTTATGTAGTTTTTTTTTAATAATATGTTGTTTTTTAAATTTTGATTTTTGTTATTGGCAATCGAATATACCTATGGGTATCTGAATTTAGCTAAGCTATAAAGTGCAGGTTGAAAAATACAAAAGCTATAAATAAATGTTAAGCCTTGGTTATTTCTTACTTGGTAAAGGATATTAGATATAATATTGGTTCTCGAGCCATTGCGGTGTCAAGTACTTGTTAAAGATCCCCCCCATAATTATACAGAGATAGGCAAAATTTAGGGCTCCCACTTTCGTATCATCTAATTAGCTATAGCAGCATAAAGTGGTGTTAAATGAATGAACAATAAATGTTAAAGTTATTCATCAATAATTTTCTCTCGGTATGTGTGTGCATGTGAATGAACTTAGGATGTAAATTACTTTAATTAGTTCAACTCATTTACCTAAATTGGAAAAACAGTAGTATTCATAAGAACAACAAACTGTGTTAGAAGGTACTGCAAAAAAAATTGTACTGTACCATTAGGACCCTGAGGATATTGAGTTCAGTACTTGGTTGAGACTGTACTATTTCTCGGACAACAGTTTTGCAGAAAGGTAATTTGTCCTAGATCTTAGGACTGCGGTTTTCCAGAGAGGAGACATTACCGTGACCTACCTTCAGTTTTTCCCCAATAAAGGTACCCTAATTAAGCCCCAGGAGGTTATGCAGATCCCATACGGTTCATCTCTGACTGTTATCAGATTAAATAATTTGTCTACCACAACTGGATTTGAAACTTCTTAAGAACCAATTTTATTTTCTAATTTGAAAATTAAAATAAATCTTTAAAATCTTTTTATTAAACTAGTATAGTACTAACTTACCACGTTGCTCATCAGCTCAGGGTGGACCTTGGCTTCCTGAACTAGTACTGTAGAAATTTCTATCCCGAGTCTTTTCCTTCCAGTTACTTATTCCCAACCGTTTGAAGTCATCCGTCCATCTTATCCTATGTCTTTCTCTCCTTCTGGTCCCATAGATCAGTGTTACACTTTCCTGTGATGATAGTCAGGAATGGAGCAACCGATTTCATGTGTTTTAGATCTTCTGAGTAGCATCGTCCTGAAAAAAAAAAATCATAACTTAAACGGTTTTTTCACATTTAAGGGTAAGCATTCTGATTGAAAAGAAAAAATAAATTAATTTTGATTAATTCCCTTGTATCTTATATATTTATAGAATTTGTTGTAAGAAAGTTTTTGGGTAGTTAAATTGTAGCCAAGTAGCTTACTATCATTACTGGTGTTACTGCATGTATCTGCGTTATTAAAAAAAACATACACATGATTAGGGTGCGCTGTTGTAGAGGGCATGAACATAGAAAAAAGTTTTATAAAAAATGCCTCGCCTATTCATAGGGCAATAGGGATGACACTAGGCTAGACATGTCTGGCAGGTGACTTTGTGTAAGTTGTCACTATAGTGTACTTAACACTGCTTCATACAATACTCACGGAGCCAAAATACTATATTAAGGTGTATATATATTAAACTCTGCTAGAGATTGTTACATGTGTCCATATGTAGGTTAATACATTAGATACTTAATGTTCAATAGATTTAAGAGGTTATATACTTTTTTTTTGCCACTGAACCATTGCTGTCTACATTTGTTTCAAATCTCCTTTTCTTCTCTTCCATATTCATTCGTTCGCAATGATTTATCTTTCTTTCTTGAGTCCAAATTGCGCCTGTTTCTCTTTTTGGTCTCTCTTGAAAGCCCGAAGCATTCTGAAGTTCCTTCCTAAATAAGGAACGTCCTTGAATACCATCTGGAGAGATTTTGAGCTCTTCAATGTTCAATGTTGGCCATTTTTGTCTTTTTAAGATGCGGGTATTCCCTTTTGATCATTCTGCTCGGGTCCATTCTTTTCAGATGCTCATTGACCTGAATTCTCCGAGTACTGATTTAGATCCGATCTGGTTTTTAAGGCTTTTATCGATACAAGAATATTTTTCTTTTAATGTTAATCTGTAAGTTGTAAGTGTAGTTTGTAGTGGTATGTGCTAATTGTTCTCTTTTCTATAGTATTATTCCCTAAAAAATTAGAAAGGGAACAGGCTAAACGTCCGAAGTCTTAGGTTTAGTGTTTGAGCATTCTGAAGTTTTTCCTTAATACCTTCAATGTCATCCGTAGAGACCTCGAGACCTCAGTGTCTTTTCCAGTTTCCTTAATTCACATGTTTGCTATTAGGATTTTTTTCTCTTTTAGTTTTTTTATGTTAAGTGAATACTGTTTGATCATTACACTTGGTTTCATCCTTTTCCAGCTGTTCATAGAACTGAATTCTTCGTTTCTTATGGTCTCTGAAATTTTTGTATGACTGCGTGTAGTTTTTGGATATACCGACGTCAACGACGTGATTTACTGTAACCGTCCAAAAATGTTTCTTAATATTTTACTCTCAGTGATTTCTATATCACCCAACAATTTCTTCTTCAGGTTCAAACATTCTGCCGAATACAGTTGTTCTTTAAAGATTACTGTTGAGTAGTGCCTAAGTTTAGCATTAATGGATATGGATTTCATGTTGTAAATGTCTTCATTGAGGTGAAAGGATCTTGTTAACTCTTGATTTAAAGCTTTCCTTTCCTATAGTTTGTTCTATTATTTCACCCAAATATTTGAATTTTTCATCTTTTTAAATATTGCAAATTTAAACATCTAATGCTTTAATTTATTAGTGGCTGTCTTAATTAATTTTTATCATGAACTAGTTTCCTAGAAGAAGATATTCAATCCAAGTCTTTCGGCTTGTTCCTGTAGTAACTCTTTTGGTTTAGGAGCTGTGTGCTATGCAGTTCCCATGTTTTGCTTTCTCTCCAGCTTTCAAATTGAGCTCGTTTTACTCTGGTCTTTCTAAAAAAGCCCTATCTGAAGCTCGAGCCTAAGTATTTTCTGCTTTTTAAGATAGGTGAATACCTTTATCATTCTGCATGTAGTTGCCCATAGAAATGAATTATTTTCTCATTTTGTATCTGTAATATGTTCTATGTTTGTGTTGAGTTCCAGGTTATGGCGTCTTCTACTGTGATCCCCTCCTTTAAGCGTTCCCAAAATTTTATATAAAATTCTTGTGGGAGGATTACTGTAGTGCCTAAATGTATTAATGTCAAATAAAAATAAAAATAATAATGTCAAATAAAGGGTATACATTTAATGTTATGAATGTCTTTGGTAAGATGAAAGGGTGTTTTCATCTGGTTAACTCTTAATTTAATGGCTTCCTTGTCAGATATTATATCATGTTCAATATTGCTCCCAAATACTTGAATTTATCAGCTTTGTAAATTACCATACAATGTTGATATGTACTGTATTTGTGTCTTAGGAGGTGACCTAAAGCTTGTCATGAATGTAGTTTTCCAAGAGTATTTTGAGTCCAACTTTTTCGGGTCATTCTTGTTGTGAATCTGTTTGTTACGTAGCTGCATATACCATGTTTGTTTATTATTAATTTATTGTGATAGTTCATTATTAAATAAAACGAAAAAATGAAAATATACAGATATATGAAATAAAATTAATTTCTGACAATACGATTTTAAATAGTGAAAACAGAGAGGGCATTTAGATCCGAAACCAAATATGAAACACCGAGAGGTTTACAGGGCCGTGCTCGATTTTGCACTCGGCGGAAATTTTGCCTAACAGTTAATGAAAGCTACAGAGTGGAAAATTATCCTACTGAATCAACATCGGTCATTTAATTCGCCTGGCGCAGAAAAAACATTTGCCCTCTGATATTGGCCAATCGGAACGGAATGAAAAGCTCCACTAAGGTAAACAGAACAACAAAGTAAAGTTGTTAAACCCCGCATCGGGGACAGTTTATTTACAGAATCCGCAGTTTATTGATTAAATAATGACCGGATGTTCTGCAAGCACTTGCTGGAGGTTTCTTTTGGGTTTTTTTGGAAGCTACAGTTTTTTGCAAAACCGTTGCAACGTCTGTATACTGCAGCCCGAAACGAGATATGCAAAAACCATGTGCAGCTATACAAGCATAAGCAGGTTCCTTCCAACTATATAGGAAAAATACTTTAGCTATATAGAGTTTTGCGAACAGATCGGCTCTGTGGTAGAGCACTGAGTTGCCGTATCGAAAATCCTGGATCAAATCCCGCTGCTAGCAAGACTTTTATTTAGTCTGTTAGCGCTCGGAGATGGAGCAAATGGGATTTTTTTTCATAGAGTTTAATGCAAGTGCTAGTTTTACATTCCAAAATTATGAAAAGAAAATTTAATAGTGGACATTGAATTCCGAGCAAACTTGTAAGCTATACTACGAATTGCATATTGTTTACAATGCATATTGTTAGGAGCCGTTTTTCATTCAATATTTTGTCTATCCTAAAGGAAGAAAAATGTGTGAGTATCGCTGAAATAGGAGTAACGGCAGATGATAACTTACACAAGGTGGTTGCCGAAAAAATTTAAAAATATCATGACATGGCGGAAGAACTGAGGCAATTACATAAACTAAGCTTGATTAAGCAAAAGTCATAGCCACTAATACTGATCCCGGAAATGACGGTGAACAGCATAAAATAATTGGACCAAAACTGTAATATTCCGGAAGAAATTCAGAAAACAGTGTTATATGTGCAGAAATGAATATTGTTAGAAAAGTGATGAACATTACTAATTAATTTTTCTAGCTTCACCTTAACCTCACCTTGTCTGGGTAGGTGCTTTCTCTTGTTGAAGCCGAGAAAATTAACTAATAATAATAATAATTTTAAAATATTCCCAAACTTTTTTTCTTTAGAAACGTATACAGTAGGATACAATGAATAATATAATTTAAATAAATAGTGCGATAAAAACAACAGGTGAAACACATTGGGTTTGTAAGATTCCACGCCTCATTTTAGCAGTCTGGTGCGAGAAGAAACTAAATGATCCTCTTGAAGTGAAATGCCAGATATTATCTTGCTCATAATATTATTATACAAATCCATTAGAGAGATTTTATGTTAAGATGTCAGTATGTTAATATGTAAGCTGTTTCAGAGACAAGACATTGTTAGAGAACACCAGAAATGAGTTACTAAACAGATATAGAACTTTTTTTTCCTTCGTTTTGGACAACTAGGGACCACTTGCCAATTTTAATTCCTTCCCTCATTTGTTGCTGTCTCTTCCTCCAATAATATATTTTCTCTCTTTTTTCTTTCTTCCGACTACTTCGTGCATGTTATCTTGTTGCTTGTACCCTGGAATTCCAAGTTTAACGCTATCTTTCCGAAGGTTTCTCTCTGTGTTGCCTTAAACAATCTTTTATTATAAGCCATTTTTTTTTTACATTTATTTACTTAATATTCAACTATCCCGATTATTATTTTTTGTATTTTAGCCTTCTGAAAAATCATTTCTTCGGCATACCGGCTAAAGAATAAATTATTTATTAAAACTTCCACATTTAGTATATTTATTCATCTATTCCTATCTATAAAGTTTATAACGATAATATAATTTATAATAAATAAAAAAGATATTTTTAGTCAAAATACATAAATATTATTTTGCTTTTGAACTAATGGTTTATTTAGCATTGACGTAGGTAGTTCATTAGAATTTTCACAGATATATATGAAAACTACTTAGTCTATAATATACAACGATATAGATTTAATGTTAAAGATACATTTATTTTTTAAGATTAAAGTTTGGGTAATAAAAATTCACTAAAATAAGTATCCTAAAGTATAACAAAATTTGAAAAATTTATTAAATATTAAAAATAATTAGTAGCATACATTATTACATATTAAAACTAAATATTTTTATTTTGTAGAGAAAAGATTTGTCCTGGCCGGAATTCTAACCCGGGTAGTAAGAAAAATATTTAAAAATAAAAAAAAAATATATTATTAAAAAAAAATATTTAAAAATAATCACCATCAAAAGAAGAATAAATAAAAATATATTATATATTACATTTAATGTAACAACTATATCATAAAAAATATTATATAATTTGTAACCTAACTAAATAAAATAAATTCTTTATACTTTATTTATAATAAAAAGTAGGTATTATGAAATATGAAAAATTAAGTAACATAATTCCAATAAATATATATTACATCTAATATGATTTTTAAAGATTTATATATTTTATAAATATGATATTATATGTATATTAATATAAAATATGCATATTTGCATTCAAGTAACTAATTAAGTGCGATACACGGAGGAAATGCAATAATTTCTTATGTAATTTAATTTTTTTTTATTATTTGAAAAATATTTATTAGGATATTATTAAATACTACTTTGGACATGTATTTCGGTTGCTATGGACAGTGAGTTCAGTAGTTTGATTTCGTAACCATTTCATTTCTGTCTATTTGTGACAGGCCAATGATTTATGAGGTAATATTGCAAGTCCGAAGGGCTCCCTCATAGTTGATGCCCATCTATTAATATCCTCTATAATCTATAATGGATTTATTATATTCAATATTCTATCCTATGTAAATATTATTATTTTGATTGAAAAGCTCATAAATAATTCAAAAAGATATTTTTAAGTGCATGGCCTAATTAATTTTGGCCTTGAAATAACTCTGTGATTAACTAAAACTTTGTAAAAAAAAAATAATAATAATAATGGATATCTTGATACGGTAGAGGTTGAAAGAATTTATTATCAATTATTTTATGAAATTTTTTTAACAAACAATATTTTTCTTCAATAATAAATAAACTTAACATAAATAAATAGGAGCGGAGTGGCTCAGTGGTGGAGCACTGAGTTGCCATGCCGGAAATCCTGTTCAAATCCCGCTGCAGGCCAAGACTTTTATTTAGTCCATTTGCAGCGGGAGATGAATCATATAGGAAATAGGATCCTTCTGGGGCTAACCCAGCCTCTGTAAAATGTTATAAAAATAGGGTACCCAAAATAAGGGGGGGAAATCTGGCGGATGAGCGTGACTTAAGACAAGTCACCTCCTTGCAGAGCTGTTGTCCATGAAACAGTACAGTCTCTACCTTGTACTTAAACCCGTTAACGGGTTGTAGTGGTACAGTTTTTTTTTTAATAAATAAACTTACTGATGGAACAAAAAATAAGAGTAATAAGAGTCATTGTAGAGTCATTTGGCATAAAAAATAGTTTTTGATGACGTGAATAGTTTCTAATAATAACAATTAATATTTACACTATTTACAGATTTCCTACATGCGACCCCAAAATCAAGCATAGATGGAATATTTTTAGTATAAGTACTTCAATTATAGGATATAAATTTACATTTCTTATTAGACTGGAGTATTAAGTTGGATTTCTTTATAGTTTAGGAAAAACCATAAGAACATATTTAAATAATAGCCTATAGTTCTAAGATCCTAGTTTATAAAAATGTCAATTTTTTTTTTTTTACTAATATTTCATTAATCGGGAAGTGGGGTAGCTCTGTGACTGAACGCTGCGGTGCAGTGCCAAATGTCTCGAGTTCACAACCAGCTGTGGCAAATGGCTTATTTATTCTTTTAACAGCCATTGATGGACCAAGTGGTTTCTGGAGACCCACTGTAGCACACCATGTAAAGTGGGTACCCAAAATAAGGGTGGAAATCTGTTGGTTGAGCGTGGTCTAGGACAAACAACCTTCCAGCACAAACTTTGTCCTAGAAGCAGCATAGATTCTACCACGTACAGGACCCAAGATCCTTTTTTTAAATTTAATTAATGCTTATAAATCGTATAGTTGGACCACCTTGGTTTTTTTTTATTGTTAAATTAAATAATTATATATTTATATATAGTTATATTAATACATAACTTTGCGAAATTATTCATGAATATTCCTCTACCATCTAAAATCTAAACATTTTAAGTTTCAATATTCCGGAATTATTTTATAAATTTTACCAGAAAGCTCTCTTTTGAAATGCAAATCCCTTACTAACGAAGAGGATTATGTTAAAAAGTACCTGTGTAAAGGAAAAATCAGTTTCATCTCTTTTTAAGCTAATTGAATAGAATATTAAAACTTGAAGGGGTGGAGTCGTCGGCTGTTTTCCTCATGGAAATTAGGAATAAAGCTGGCTCTCCTGAAAGCGGTCCTCGAGCCTTTTAAAATGAATTCTGGGAGGGGGGGGGGAGGCACCTCGAGTGGCCTATCCTTTTCCAAATTAATCCCTGGAAGTTGGGGGCGTTTAAAAATCCCCGAGCATCATGTTTTTAACATGAAAATACAATTTAATTTGAAAGGGCTGAGGGCGTGGTGGGTTCTGCGCAACTTTTATTAGAAGAGGAGAGAAAGAGAGTAGAGGAAAAGAGGGTGAGTTAAAAAACACCTCCTCGAGGGCGAAGGGGAAGGAAGTGGAGGGGGTGAAATTATAAATGCGGGGGAGGGGGTAGTCGTGTAGCGTAGGGAGGGGAATCGGAAGAGTGCCTCCATGGATTCTCATTTTCTTCTTTGTCGAGGCCCTCCTTAGCCTGTATTTATCGTACGCCGTTCCTTTCTTTTAGCGCCTTCCTCTAGAGAGCTCCTCCCTCTCTCCAATTATCTGGGTCCTTTGTTCCCCCGTGCCCTGGAGGGAATCCGACGAAACTCCCTTGGAAGGTCCAAGAGGTTTCGATCTGGGGGTATCGACCCCCTTCATCAGATACCTGGATCTTTTTAATTCCCCCCTCTCACCTTTGTAGTCACTGGCAACTTACTTTCATTGATTAAAAACGCCTCTGTGTGTTCTCCATTAGGAATTACATCCGAGGCCGAGTATTCTTATGACAGGCATAAAGAGGCGTTGCGGAGGTCAACCATAAATTATTCCTCATGACCTTTATTTCGGTTTTTGGGGTCAAACCGTTACTTACACTCCATAAACTCTTTACTTGTTTCTTCATTGTTGTTATTTTTGTTGCTCGGTTTTAAGGCAAACAACAGCTAATCGTTATTATTACCTTCACTAGGAGACAATTACCAGCCACACATAAATTTTATTAGACTTATTTATATTAATTTTGGTTCAAATCCCCCGGCTGGCAAGACTTTTATTGAGTCTGTTAGCGGCCGGAAATGGATTATATGGGACCTAGGACTCTCCTGGGTCGAGTGTGATCTAGGACAAATCACCTACCTGCACAACCGTTGTCCATGAAACAGCACAGTCTCTACCATGTACTGGGCCCCGGACCCGTTCATGGGTTGTAGTGGTACATATATGTAATATTAATAAATACTTGTATAAACGTACAGAATAAATAAGCTATTATACACACAACCGCTACAACCCATGAAGGGTCTTGGGCTCATTACGTGCTAGAGACTGTACTATACTCGGACAACGGTTGTGCATTGAGGTGATTTATCCTAGATCACGCTCAACTGCTAGTATTTTTGAAATCAATAAAAATAATGACATATTTATAATAATGGATTGAAATGGTCAGGAGGTGCCGTCAAACATTACACAAAATGACAAAAACTTATTTTACTGAGTAAATGTTTCGGGCTAAGATGTAGGCCATCTTCAGGCTACCGAAGGGAGTCCGCCTCAAGTCGTTCGTTGAAATTCAACGATCTCACATACCCCCCCCCCTGCAGCACTTAAGTTGGCCTACATCTTAGCCCGAAACGTTGGCAAAATAATTTTCTTATTTTGTGTAATCTTTGACTACACCTCCTGACCATTGCGATCCATTGTTAGGATTATCCTGTCAACTATTCCCTACTTAAACATATGTGTATTCTATTAAAAAGTTATACTTATCTACATGCTTATATTTTATACACATCCATTATATTCATATACTATTAGCCATTAAACATAAATATGTAGTTTGTAATTACAAAGTGAAACTGTAATTATTAATGTGAATATTTTGCAAATTATTTCAGAGCATTAAAAAAACAAAAAAAAAGAAACATACCCAATAAAACAAAACTAAAATAAACGTCAACAACAAAACAAGTTATTCACCTTTTTTTTTAACCAATATTAATAACTATTTATTTAATAAATATTTATATAAAAAATTGCTTAATACTTATTTTGACTGGCAATACTTTATATTACTTATTTACATTATTATGTAGGTAGTATGTAATGTTTATAAACATAACAACAAATGAGAAAAAATAAAATACACTTTTAACCCCAACGTTTTTGCAATTATTAAAACTTCAAATAATTCTATATGAATGAATATTGTTTCACACTTTTACATTTAAAAATTTTTTCTACAGTTGTTTGTTTGAAAAATATAAAGGTACTGAATGATATAATTTTTTTTCAAATAATTTTCATTATTTTATTCTCTATTGACAAATAAAAAGTATATTCATTTGTCAATGTAGAATTTTTTTCAACCGATACTAATAAAAACTGTAAATAAATTAAGAACAGTTTATGTACGAATCTAGTAAGTTTCCTAACTGAGAAAAATAAAAACGCTCAATAACCCGAGTATTTAATTATTAGTGGTATTAATTTGACAACAATTATACATTTGCAAAAAATATTGCGACTCTTAACTATTTTGACGCAGGTATGATTTATGCAAAAAGCTAATTCTCAATACTTTCGAAGCAACCTTTATTCAACTTAACAAACAATCTACAAAATCTATAAAAAGTAATAAGTGACATATGGGTACCCAATATATATATATATATATATATATATATATATATATATATATATATATATATATATATATATATATATATATATATATATATATATCAACAAAAAATGATATAGATTGATTGATACATAACAATAATTATGAAAAAGCATCAACTGAAAAATACACATAAAATAATACTCTAACATTCACTACATAAATACTTCTCGCATACTACTACATAAAAAACACTTTAAAAAATACTCTGCCTTACGAGTTTTAAGTGTTTATTTCATTTTTTTTTTTTTTATCTTTAAAAAGAATTGTTCGCGTAAAATAAAGAAATTTATTTGAGAAAAAATTATTTAGTAACAAAAAATAATTAGTGAACATAAAAAGGAAAACAATCCCTAGAGAGTACGCTCGAACTATCTTCAGTTATTCTGTTTGTTTTTTTCTGAAAAACATGTCTGAATATAATTTGGTCTGTAGTTTTAACGAATTTCTTTAATGGATTTTAAAAAAGGTCACTTAAGGTATAGGCGAAATAAATTTAAAAATTGAAATAAAAAATTAAAATAAATCAAAAAATATAGTAAATCAAAAACGTAAACATACTCGATGAAGGTATATATATTTCTCTTGATAATTGTCCTGTTATATACTCAATGATTAAATATAATTAAAGGATTAGTTATTTCCGTATATATATATATATATATATATATATATATATATATATGTATATCTGTTTATGTATTGTATATACACAAGCTAATTCTGTATATACATATAAATAAAGACTATTATTATTATTATATATATATATATATATATATATATATATATATATATATATATATATTTTATTTTTATTTGAAATTAAACAATATTTTGATTGTTAGTTGAGTGATGAACCAATTAAAAAATGATTGTGTTAATTAATTTTTTTTCCAATCCGAAAAGAATATTTTATTTTTAAAAAAAGTGAATAATGGACCTGAATCGACAACAAAAAGCATTGAAAGAGAGGGAACAAAGGAGTAAGGGATGAAATGTTAAAATGCAACTACACGAGCGCAGGGTGCAACGCTGTTCATTTTTGAACATACGGACGTTGGGGGGGAATCGATCGCTAATTTTTCCTTTGCTAGATAGAGGCTGAGTCACCAATCCGGTGCAGCGCTGCACTTGCAACAAACATGGCCGCCCCCTCCCAACCCTTAAAAATAACCATCCCATTAGCCACCCCTTCTAGATCATCCCTCTGTCTTTTATGCATTTCCTCTATTATTTATTGCATCCTATGCAATTGGCTCCGGTAAAAATAAACCCGGCATTATTGATTATATCAACCATATAGGCAATACAAAGAAACGTGTCTCATATTATGATTGACTCCCAGTGACTAGAAACCATTACCCTTTGCATCCTATTCTAACTACCAATATCACAGTTATAATTAGTAATATTTATAATTAAACAAATATGCAGTCACTCGATTTTAAATTTTTAAAATTAATACTTTTTAATATCATTATTATTCATTGTATTTAATTTTTATTTTTTTTCACTCTTTCTTCTTTCAATTTATAACGTTTTAATTGTTTTTCAAATATAAATAAAATAATTAATATCAATAAAATTATAAATTATGCGATATGCATTTAATCAGAAAGTCGAAACACCTCCAAAGGAAACAATAAACAATTTTTTTTTTTTACATATAGCTAAAATTTATGATGTAGAAAATTATGAAAAAAAGAGAAATTATAATTGAAATTATTATCGCATTAGAACTTAAATAATCGAATAATTTATTGATGCATGTTAATGTTTCCAGTTATAATAAAATTAAACATAATCGACTGACGAGATAAAATTATTTAGAAAATTTTTATATATGTACAAACAATTAGTTTTATTTTAAAATTTAAAAAATGTTTTATTTTCCTGATTCAAAATAACGTACATATTACTAATAAATATATAGGGGTGACTTGTGTTGCAGTGGTTTGTGGTGGATTAGATGTCATAATTGGATATGATTAGATGTAGAACATAAAAATTTTACAAAATGATTAAACTATGTCAACTGTTATAGTTGAATGTTTGTAAATATACGAAGAAATAATACTCTTAGTCTTAAATATATAGTTACATATACATAATTTTTAATCTTTTTTTTTTAATTTCTTTACTTTTAATTCTGTTGTTATACATGATAATAGCAACAAAAAAGAAATCTATATATCTCTAACTTATTTACATATGTATATAATGCATAATCTGCATTACTGCTCAAACGAATTGATCCAGTTTATTATTATTATTTTCAAATTAAAATAAAATTTTATAATTTTTATATAGCACAATAAAGTCGTAACCTTAGATAAAGTTTTAATAAATATTTTATTGTTAATATTGACCATATGTGTTCAGAACCGAAACAAAAACAAGTCCTTAAGACTATGCAAACTTAGATAAATTATTTCTGTTATATATTACTCTATTAAAGTACCTAGAAATGATAGGTATCGCCAATTTTGGTTTCTTTGTGGTCTGCTGACGTGAGTGTGCTACCTCTAGTCTATAGGTATCTGCTTCTATCTTTCTTTACATTATATAGTAAATTTTGCGTTAACTATTATTCTAAAAAAGGCGACTAACAATTTTGTATTAAACATTGACCTTTTTCTACCTGATTTTTTTAAATATTGTTTTTATATGTAATAACGATATTTATTTTTTTTATTGTTTTAATTTATTATTTGCACACATACTATACTATACATAGATATATGAGGGCATTAAAGGGATGGAAGGGGGTTTTGAAGGGTATGAAGTGCAGGAGTGCCGATGCAATAAACGCTAGCGACCGAGAATCAATACACGGCCTCGCTTCACCTCTGTACTCCTGCCTAATTCATTTTACAATTATAGTTGTCCCCTCTCGACGAATATACCAACCCCTCCCTTCTTTTACAGCGTACATATATATTTATTTATATTTAAAATTTCATATATATATATAATATTTAAAAAATGAAAAAAAAATTAACACTTAGGAAGTATTTTATATATAACAGCTTTTTGACTAGAAAAAAATAAATAAAAAATACTAAGAAAAATTCTAGGGCCTGAGAAAAACAATTACAATATATGGATTAAAAGGAGAAATGAAGATTTGTATAAAAACATAGAAAAAATCACAGATACAATGAGGAAGAAACGGCTAAAAATGAAACACGGATTACAAAGAAGACTTTTAGTTACTATAATAAAGTGATGAAAACAGCAGTATGGATAGAAACAGTGAAGGAAGATGAAAGCAAAATAGGTGTTACAGAAGAAATATGTGACAAGAACCGCTTCAGGCTACTGATAGAAAACATTCATTCATAAAAATCGAAACCTATGAATGAAGCCTAAGCTTCGACCTGTGGACATCTTATGAATCAGAGACGAGCAATTGGGGAGAGAATGAAGAAGTACTGGGAAGATAATAAGAAAAAGAGACACAATAAGTCTTGAGTTATAATTCTCTTGTGGATGTTACTGGAGTACATATTTTTGAATCATTCATTCAACTGAGTAAAAAACCTTTTTCCAGTCAAAAATTTTTTCCTTTATTTAAAAATACGTTTCGACTTATTCAGTCATTTTCAATTTTCTTTTCTTATAAGTCTATTTTTATTTAATTTAAATATTTTTACTCATAAATTTGTACATTATTAACCTAAATAAAAAGAATAATCCAATAAATACATAATTTATAAAAACATGCCCTAAATTACTGAAAATAAGTATAGATACCTTTTAATAGATTGTCAATTAATTAAAATTTTCTTTTAATACTTGGAGTTTGTAATAATAATGACCATGGAGTACATTACAGAGACTTGAAAATGGTTTTTTACTCACTTGAAGTCTTGAAGTATGTGCTGTTCATAGATTGCCAACTTCATAAAAATAAAAAAACAACTTTTTTGTCGTTGTTCATAATATACATTTCATAATTGACCAATAAAAAAAAACAGAAACAAGTATGAGAAACATGATATAAAACAGAATGAAAAAATAGTAATGGAATGGAAGGTTCTAAAGAAAAATATATCTTCTTCCGGGTCCAATTTTAACAAACAAGAATGACCGTAATAGGCAAAAATATTTTTCGAGATGTAATTTAAAAAATTCTAATTCCTCTGAATCCATTTTTAGTTTCACTTAACTCTATGTATGTATTGGTATTTATTAAGTGTATATATATATATATATATATATATATATATATATATATATAAATTAAGGGGGCGTCATGAGAATGGATAAGACATAATATTCCCTTCAAGCACTTAAATACTGCCCTGAGAAGAGAAGGAGGTGAGAGAAAACAGGTATGGCAGCTAGAGGTCTGACAGATGTTGGAGGGAAGGTGTATTGGGGATCGGGATGTGATAAATATTTGGAAACCCTTAGGGAAAAAAATCATATATTCGAATTCGAAATAGTCTTAGTTCATATGCATATATGAAAAAAAATGATAATATGCATATATAACAAAAAATTATGTTTGTGTTTAAAATTTAGGTCAAAAACTAATATATTATTTTTTTAAAAGTGCATTCAAATAAAAAAATATGCATTTAATTTAATAAAAACAAATATATTAATTAAAAAAAATTTTTTTTATTTAGGATGCATTAGGAAAAATTCCAAGAAGCATAACTTTAAGTCCCTACAATCCTGGAAAACTGTCAACGTTTCGCCAATTCAGGCATCCTCAGTGCGCACACATAACAAAAATCAGATCAAAGAAAACAAAGTACTGCACATCTCACATAAATAGTGAATTAAATGATTTCTGCAATATATGCGAGTTTATATTTTAGAATTTTAAATTTAAAATTTATCTTGCTGATTGATATATTAATAATAAAACAATAAAAACGTTAATGATTAAAAATGAAAATTTGATACTTAATGAGAAATGATTCATCATGTAATTCGTGAAAGGAATAATAATTTCACACAAGGTTCGCATAATAGCTTAATCATGAATTAATTGAATTAAGTTCAGCATTGCTAGGAAATATCATTAGAGGAATTCGATTTATTTAATTACAATCTAATTTATCTGGATTATTCTAGTTTAAATACCTCGGTCATATCCCTAGTATTTATATATAATCAATTAATAGGAATAATATTTCTTTATTCATAAATTAATTTTATTATTAGATTAATATGAAAATATTTTAACATTATCTGGTCCTAGTCGACGGTCAGATTTAGCAATATTTCGTCAGTGATAAAAAAACAGTTATTTTGTATATTATTAATATAGAAATACATTTAAGACTATTTAATACACAGTAAAATCATTTTTTTTTAATTGATTTAATGAAATTTACAACTGTGTAACAGAATATATCAGGTAAATACAATGAATGTATACATTTTCATGAAAAGACAAGTAGAGAAACTATCCAGTGGTAGTACTAAAATAAAAAGTTTAACTTAGAAGATCACGAGGCCATCTTCTTTTCAGACGCCTTGGAGGAGTATCAGGAATTGAAGAGGTTGCTATGTTTGAAATAAGTGGTTTTGAGTCGGAATGGAGTTTGTCATGAAAAGATTGATATCGGGTTCGGGACAAATCAGCAACAAATGAAACATTAAGGTCATTATGGATTACTTTGTTCGTTACGCATTGAGGATTTTGGATTGTAAGGATTGAATATGAGAGGAATTCGATAGTTTAGTGCAGTCCCAAAGCTCTATTCCGTAAGTCCAGATGGGTCTAATAATTGTCATGGACATATATGAGTCTTTTGCAATTAATTGGGAGCTTAAAGCCTTTGTCTAGCAAATGTTGAAATAGCCTAATACGGCGAGCTCTTTCTTGTCGTTTCAATAAAATCAATTAAATAATAAAACTATAAACGATAGAGACTAATGGTAAGGTCCGCTGCAAGTCTTATGATACTTTGAAGAACCTTATGAAGTATCAATTAAAATATAATGCTTACTAATTTAACTTATATGAGGATTTCGAGTATGACATGTTACGATATTATGTCCAGTAGATCGGAGATTATCCGAACTTTAAGTTCTGAATGTACTTTTACAATCGAAAAGATAACTGAATTTTATTTCAAAGGATGGAGAATGTCAATTAACACAAAGAACAAACACCAAGTTTGTATAAAAAAAAATTGTTTGTAGTACTACTTAAGTTCACCACTTACATGTACATAGAAAAAAATATGAAGAAACATATTTATTTATTTATAGGTACAGGTTTGTACCACTGTAACACAGGAAGAGTATTGGGTTCAAGAGTTTGTTATATTTCTTGGACAACGGTTGTGCAAGGATTTGAAGTCCTAGATCGCTCTCAACAGCGAAATTAAAAATAAGCGTCAATAATATTGTACGAAAATAGGAAGAGTTTAAAGTAGTGACACGAAGGAAGTCGTATCGTATAATTGTTCTAATTATGACTCGTTCATGGCAGCTATAATTCAAGGAAATCAAATTTTTGAGAAATTATTCTTTAAACTTATTTTATAGGAATGAAATTGTCGATTCTTCTTTGTATCTTTTCCGCAAAGCCATTTCGTGTATTTGAGCTTTCGGTTAATTTAAGCTCTACTATATCTACATATTATTTTTTCCTATATTTTGGCTCATCGGATCGAACAAGCTGAAATTCAAAATGTGTAGTTATACCCTAAAAAGATAAATACCTTATATAGTAGTATACATTTTATTCTTGAATTTTTCTTGAGTATATACATGATATTTCTTGACTTTTTAAATTTTACAAGAAACATAAAAAATATTAATCACTCTGGACTAGTTCTCTAACTGCAGTAAACAAAATGTTTATTGATAAATATTAATACAAAATATTAAAGGCGTTGTCAAAAATATCCTTTCTTAAGTAACGGATGGAATCTGTCTCTAGTAATAGTTTAAAGTTAAAAAAAAAGTCTCAAAAGTTTGACTAGTTGCGTCTCAAAAGTTGACTAGTTGGTCAAAATATTTTATATTTTATTTTCCATATTGAGTTAGAGAATTAACAATTTGTTTGAGAATTGAAACTTCTAGTTGAGATTCATCTTTCAGATCGAGGTTTCATTTTTTTTCCAATATCCGCCCTTTTGGCAATTCCGACTTGGTATTTTAGTGATGATACGATCCTTGTGACTGATTTTTACGACACTCCCATAATTTTTTATTAAATTATGCTTATTTTTTATTATATGACAGGCAAACAAGTATAATGAAGGGATTTTTAATAGATGAAAACCCTTTTTAAGTACATAATGTAATCAACTATGGCTACAGTTGGGACTATCGTATGTTCTATAGTAGAAGCTATTCCGGGCAGCCAAATTGACCCATTATCTGTCTCCTGTAATTTCGTCTCCTCACTGTCCGCGGAAATTGTTCTAATCAACCCTCTATTGAGTCTTCCACTTCGATTTTTTTTTTTTTTTTTTTGGCGTCGGACAAGTTATACAGGGTGTTACGGAATTGCACGGTACTATTTTAGGGAAGTGTTCTCTAACACTAAATAAATTCATATTAACATATATCTCAAACTCATTTATAACTATTTATTTATTATTATTACAACATTTAGAGTAACTGTTCTATATATTCTAAATAACTATTTATTTATTATTATTACAACATTTAGAGTAACTGTTCAAAGAGGCCTCCGTTTTGTTGAATGCAACATTCAGCACGACGAGTCCATGCTTTTCTTCGTATAGCATCAGGATGGTGCTTGATAGTTACCGCGGCTTCCACGATCCCATTTCTTAGCTCTTCTTGCGTGCCAACTGCCGCAGAAAAAAAACATCGACTTCTTCCAGCCCCACACAAAATAATCTAATGGCGTTAAATCTGGAGATCATGGAGGCCATTTAACAGGTCCGCTTCGAGCGACCCATCGCACAGTGGAACGAATCAACGCATTCGTTGGACATTGGGCCAATTCTCTAATAACTAAATTTGTCCTTTATTTTGATCTTAAATTATACTTTATACTTCTTCTCAACAAAATCCATAGATAAATTAATTGTGAAATCAAATCAAATGAAAAAATCTGAATTGAAATATAATTTTTTCTAAAAAGTCTCATATTTTTTAAAGAAATCCACTGTTTGCGGTAATGCCTTAAATGAATCGTGCACCCACTGGAAAACAACTCACCTATAATAATATATTTTAGGCAAATAAAACTTGGATGATTTCAAACGTCTGGGATTTTTCGGTGAAAATTGGGGGATAAAACTAAAAAAATTAATTGCGAAAATCGCTTAAAATCGCCCGAAAAACTACCTTCACAGTAAATAACTAGAATGTTTGAAGTTTTTTTTCCATAAGTCGGATTCTGCTACTAGGTGCTATTTTCCGAGAAAATGATTTTTTCTTTTCTTTTCTGTGCCTTGAGAATTAATTTAAAATAATTTATGTTGATATTGGCGTCTGCTTTATGCAAGTTTTCTTTTGTTTACCAATATTTGTTTACACTTATTTATCCGAATAATCCTTATCTAACCTAATAGTACCTATTAACAATGAAACTCAGTCTGTGTGTGGTATTTGAACGACATAGGTGCATTGGTTCCTACAAAAAATCTTCAAGTTTTTCAATTTAATCATATGAGTTTTAAAGATTATGGCCTGGCATTGGAAGCAAGGATTAATTCGTTTGGACTGGAACAAATTTCAAATACAGCAAAGTTCTGCTTACGGGAAAAAATAAAAAATTCAGTGATAGCTTGTACTCTCGCTGGATTTTGTCCCACAGGAATATCAATTATTTTCTGGAGAAGCACGAAAACTGGTTGAATTTGGATTTCATTGTTCCTGAAGATGTTAGCCAGGATCTACCTTCATCGTCATCATCAACAGCCGCAAGTATACCATCTCGTTCTCAGTCATTCAAACAATTAACCGATTGACAAAGACGGAGACAAACGAAAAGTTTTAGAAAATGTTCAAAGGATATGTTCGCTTTTTTCATGAAAAAAAGATTCAAATCTGAGGACAATTCAGATCTTTAATTTCGACTCTTAGACCGAAAATAATAAACATTAAACGCGATTTATTACCAGAACCACAATCACTTACTGCTTCTTAGAATATAGAAAAACAAATCCTGATTAAAATTAAGTTGTTAATTTTGGTTTAATTGTGATCGTTATTTAAATAAAACAATTTTATATAGGTGCCTACATTTATTATAATTTTGATGTATCAATTATACCTAGTATATTGACTAACAAAATTAATTATCAATTATTATATTAATTTTGTTCAATGATTAATTTTTTTGGTTTGTTACTTTTTCCTTTGTATAACTTTATTTAATACCTATGTATCTGTCTTTCAATAGAATACCGTATTGTACCTATTCTCGTAGTATGTAGG
Organism: Arma custos; assembly: GCA_037127475.1. Lineage (NCBI taxonomy): Eukaryota > Metazoa > Arthropoda > Insecta > Hemiptera > Pentatomidae > Arma > Arma custos. The sequence goes on along the minus strand of CM073763.1, from coordinate 49,760,933 downwards.
TACAATAAATGGTACAGTGAATGGTACAGATAATAAATTATCTAACATCTAAATATCAGATCGAGAATTTTTACATGTTTCCCCTAAAAGATCTGATCCTGTTTATCATATAATTAAATAGTCCATTCAAAAAGCTTTAAAACCGTAGCAATATCCTTTTTCTAGGAGAACCAGAAGCGGAGATATTAATGAATGTCCAGTCCTCCCTAACGCTCGTTCCACTGTGCATCGGTCTCCATAAGTTGCATTTAAATAATCCTTGACACTATGAGAAAATTGAGCTGGAGCACCGTCATGCATAAACCACAGCCTTTGCCTAATGCCTAGCGGGAATATCTTCTAGGAGTTCATGAAGATTATTTTGCAAAAAATGCAAGTAATATATACCTCCTGACAGCCAAGGTAGCAAAAAGAAGGGGCCGATGATGTTTCTGCCTAGAAGACCACACCAGACATTTAAAGAAAAGGTATGTTGGTAATGTCCAACAGCAATCGTATGAGGGTTTTCTTGAGCCCAAGTATTTCGAAAATTAAGAATCCCGTTTCTTGTAAAGCAAGATTCATCAGTAACCAATATGCAGTCCAGGGAGTTAAGATCTCGTGTACATTGTCGAATTAAGAACTGGGAGAAATTTCTGCGCTTGTTTTAGTCTTGCGATAATAAATCTTGCCTACTCAATACTTGAATTGGATACAATTGTTGTTCGCGTAAAGTTCGCCATACGCTGGTAGAGGAAACATCGCACAAAAGTGGATAGTGATATTAGCAGGATGCTTTGAATAGACCAAGTAAAAATGGACAATAGCATAAATCAATTTATATGCATAAGTTTCGAAATATGCCTTTAATGTAAAATTTGAAACAATATTGATGTAGTAAATCGTAGATGTTAATCATTTTTAATTATTTTCCTTAAGCAAACAGCAAATCTATTTTAATACAAATGATTAAAAATAAATATAAAAACTAAGCTGAATTAATATAAATTTACTCAATATTCCTTAAGAAGGTTGATTGCTCCACAACATGCTAGTTTTTCTCGTAATCCGTCTTTCCAATGAAAAAAAAAGATGCGTTTTCTTTCATCTTTAAATGAATAGAGTCAAGTATTTCCCAATGCTGTTCTAGAACACATATAAAATTATATGAATGATAAATAAAATAATAAATATTATATATAAGACTAAATTTATTTCATTAATTTTTAACTCATCATTTGTTAATTTAATTGTATTAATTATATAAATGCAATTACGTTATACTCTAAGACATAATAGCTTATATATTAATTCTTGTATTGTTATTCTAAAGGGACTTGTCCCAAAATAAATACAGACTTTATTATTATCATCATTAAATGAAAAAAAAACAACAACTGAAGGCATTGCTTAATATCCAGATTTCATATCCAAACTGTTGAAAGATCTAAGAATTCTTAACTATGCCGTCCTTCTTAGGGGACGTAAAATGGCGGTCCCGATTCAGTGCGGTGTCAAATGCTCGTTAAAGATCCCTTTTCTAATTATACCTAGTTAGTAAAATTTAGGACTCCCCCTGTAGTATTGTCCAATTAGTCATAAAGTGACTTTAAATGAATCAACAAACACATATGACACTTTAAGAGAACGTCTATGCCCTTCTTGACTTGATAGTCAATCTGCGACTGAAGTGTACCTCTACAAACCGTGAAGGGTATAAGGTTCAGTAATGTCTTCCGTAATGATTTGTTTGAGAACACTCTCAACCACCAGGTTTTCCCCCAATTAAGGGTCCCCGCTTTATAGAGTCTGGGTAAGCCTCAGGATGGTAGCCAGAAACCACATAATCGATTCACGGCAGTTTGAATTGCCAGATTAATTAATTTAACTGCCGCAACCATTCCGTTCAGTATTTGAAATATCTTATTTATTTCCATAAAAAAATATAAAAATTAATATCACAATCTCATTAAAATACTATAAAGGTTAACTGCTACATAGAACAAAAATATCATAATAAATGCAACTTGTAACTGATCAGTGATGTTTATTTATTGATTATATTAAATTAATTTGATATCAATTCACGGCTTCTTTTTAATATTTTATTATTACGAGTTGGAAATTATGCGAATGACTATCGTAAAAAGAGAAATTTGAGAAGTCAGTAGAAAATTTTCACATGGTCTTCAGGTGAGAACAGTTCGCGAAAATGGACTCTCTAGATTTACCGATAACTTAATTTGTTCATTACTAATGCACTATTTCCTTTTAAAAAACTGGGTTCAGTTCATAGTAGAGAGTGTACTGTTTATAAGACAACCGATGTGAAAGGAGGTGATTTGTCCGAGATCACTCTCAAACGCCAGGTTTCCTCCCAGTTGAGAGCACCTACTTTTTAGTGGCTGGGTGAGCCACAAGATGATCTCCATATCCCACATAATCGCGGCTGTTACCAGGTTTTGCAGCCTCAAAGTATAGCTGACTGGCTTGAACTCGAGACCTAGAATAATAGGCACTCTTCATTCTGAGCTACCCTACTCCTGATATCACAGAATAAATAAATTATCTTCCATATTCGGGATCGAACCTTGGCTGTAGAGAAAGAAGTCCTTATATTAAGAGGCGTTAAGGATCAAAAGGGGACAACTCCGTAATTTTATTCCTTATTCCTCGTGGTTTTAGTCCGACTATGAATCTGAAGTTTCGAGACCCAAAACTATTGCTTGGTTAAACGAGCGAAAAAGTCTGAAATTTTTATATTTGGATTTATCCGCTATTGATCCTGAACACCTCATACAATCATAGAGGGAATACGGTAATAATTCGCGCTACAGTTATACTGATTTATCACACTTTCCATAATAAAATTAGCCAATTATTTCTAACTAGTGACCCGCCATAGGTAATAAGGCATATTATGCCTACATAATTTGTCTCTGTAATGTATTTTTTATCACATACCGGCCACTAATGACTACGCGAATATCATTGGTTAGACTACTTTGGGAGTCTTGATTTTCTTTCTTCCCATCTCAGCTAAACTGCTTTATTATATAGAAATTATAAAAATAAAAACAAAACCAAATATTTCTTTATATACGAATTTATTATCTTGCACGTTAGATAATTGCACGGGTTTAGCCAGCGTCTTAGCTGAAACCCATCGACATTCCAGCCCATTTGCACAAAACCTCGACAAATTATATACCTAAACCTTCCTGGTGAATCACTCATATCTATTGGGGAAAACCGCATTAAAATCCGTGCAGTAGTTATTGAGTTTGCCGCGAACAAATGCGGCCGAGGATTTTGTTTTATAATATGTACAGACTAGCTTATGCCCGCGGCTTCGCTCGCGTGGAATTTGGTCTGCCACATAAAGTTTCGGGAAAGATCATTTAAAATAAATAGTTTTTTTTATTTTAATAGTTTATTTTTATTATTTTTTTAAAATATAAGTTATTCGTACATCCAAAATTTCAGATGTCTAACTTCAAAACTGACGGATTCTATACAACCTTTGGGAAACCCTTGGGGTGCAATTATCCAAATTTCTTTCATAAACTATACAAAGAACCTATCTACAAATTTCAAGATACTAATTTCCTGATTTGCCTTTAATTATGTACTATAACGGGGGGACACATGCCCCTGTGCCCCCACATAAATCTGACCTTGCTGTAGCCTATGATGTTACCTATGATTTTACTCAATAATTTTCATCCAAATCCGTTTAGTAGTTTTTGCGTGAATGAGTAACAAACATAAATACAAACATTCGCCTTTATAATATTAGTAGGATATGAAAAGAATAGTTTCACTAACATTCTTTCTTTTATGTTGAAGAAATTGGTCCGGGTAGAGGTCACTGAATGAAATTCTCAAGTAATTTCAGAAGATATTTATTGATAGCCAACGTTTCGACCTACGCTGTAGGTCTTCTTCAGAGCTGTGGGGGTGGGACGGGGGGGTGGGTCCTCTGATGAATCAGTCAGTGTTTCATAGTCAGTGTTTCATAGCCAGAGAGGACCCCCCCCCCCCCCCGTCCCACCCCCACAGCTCTGAAGAAGACCTACAGCGTAGGTCGAAACGTTGGCTATCAATAAATATCTTCTGAAATTACTTGAGAATTTTATTCAGTGACCTCTACCCGGACCAATTTCTTCAACATAAATTATCATAGGTCAACAATTATCATCAATATGAATTCTTTCTTTTATTTTAACCACTGTTACCATGTGATTTGCATTGAATTATGTCCTATAGTGGATTCTCCACATACCTAAAAAACAGTCGCCGGGGGGCAAGTACCCCCGTGCACCCCCCCTGAATCCGCACTTGCTATAGCCTATGTGTTATTCTTATGTATAACCTATATTACTTTAAAGTTTCATCCAAATCCGTTCAGTAATTTTTGCGTGAAAGAGAGACAAACATACAAACTTTCACATTTATAATATTAGTAAGATATAGGATGTTGAATGCTGAGGGTAAAGAAGCTACTAGGATTCGCTATGCTGTCCCTTCTATTGGCTACAAAATGATCCCCCAAGGATACGGACGACGTAGTTGGGAGGATATCGACCTGATGGAAAGAAGGGAAGAAGTGCTTGTATTATAATGGCTTTCCAATGGCCCTGTGTAATTATGAAGGGCTCAGATATCTGTTGTTTGCTCAGAAATAACCTCCCGGCCCTATCGTTATACATAAAGCAAACTTCTGCCCCTCTCTCCTTTAATTTGGGACTTGAGTTAGGGGCACGAAGTTGATCCCTCTTTCTCATTCGTTTTCTCAATTATATTCAACATGGCTTCGTTACGCTCTCCGACTTTTTGTTTTTTATCTTGGCTCTGTATTGACTTAAATATTATCCCCACGAAGTAAGCGCTCATTAGGGGCTGTATTCTTTTACCATAACTTGCAACGAATACTTAGATTTTTAGTCTGAGAGCGTGGTAGCTCAGTGTGTAGAGCGATGAGTTGATGTGCCGAAGGTTATTTGTTTAATTCCGGCTGTGGTAGATATATTATATGATTTTATCTATTATCACCTCACGGGTTCCTGTGGAATCTAGAGATCCTCCTGGAGCTCAAGAAGTGGGGGAAATTGTTGGGACATGAGGTTTCTCGGAAAAATCACATCCTTCTTTCCATACTCCATTATGACCTGTACACAAGACCCTTCACGGATTGTAGTGGTAAAGATTAAATAAGTACTAAATCCTATATTGCATGACTGGAAGATATGATAATACAAGAACTTTTACGAAGAATAAAATCATCTTATCTCCAGAATTCCCGTGTATTTCTAGGAGGTTTCCTATATTTGAATTACAAGTGAAACACACTAGTTTAAAATTATCGATTTTATACTTTCAAATTTACTTGAATATAAAGTTAAGTTGTTACTACCAATAGCTACGGAAAATATACTATCCCTACAACTTAGTTTAATTTAATAACTTCATTATCAAAGAACTTGAAACAGAAATATTTTTTTATCCTTGTTTTTTTTTATGGCTTACTGTATTTCACTATGTATCTTAATTTAGGTTTAGTCGTGTTATCTAGAAAAAAAAATGTAAATTAGTATTATAGCTAAATTTTCTACTGTTGGACAATAATTTATTAAAGCTATAAACCTATTGTGTTGAGATTTTTGAGATAAGTCCAATATTATAAAAAAAAAAATTCGTTCATTCTTATAAATTATTTTAATAATTGATATTTCATAATATAATTGAAAACGTGTAGAGGTTTAAACATCACTTTTGCTAAGTACTTGAGTGAAAGAGCTCGTTTGTCTTTATTCTTAAACTATTTCAAATGGAAACTCTTAGATTTCACCTCATTAACAATACCAGCCCAATCTTAAATGGAAGGTCCTTGGGTGTTACTATATATGGTTTCCGGTTATTAATAAATGCTCAATTAATAAACAAAGTTTATTATTAAATGAACAACTTTATAATCACTTTTCTTTTATTGATTGAGCACTGCATAATAACTGTAATCCCTATAACCGGAGAAAAAAATATCCCGAACTAATAGACACCCACAATGATTCCCAGTAAAATGTATTAAGAGTTAACCCTATGGCTAGTTAACATAATAATCATTATTGGAGGAATGAGACTTTTTCAGAATTTCGAATAAAAAAAAATGGATCTAAACTCTAGCTGATAGCAAACATATTTTCATTTTTCGCATGCCATTTCTGGATAACAGGTGTTCTCTTTGCTCAGGAAGGTGTTGGGAATTCATGACGCCGAGGAGGAGAGGAGATGGGGGCTAATTAGATCCGGGTGATGGCTTTAAGTCGAGAGTGTGAAGAGTTCATCCATCGAAAGGAACCAGCCGAGTTTTAAGACGCTCGGATTAAAGGGGATTTAGTTAAAGAGAGTTCTCGAGGAGGAAGGAGGAGGTCGATCGGCCCTCGGCCCTTTCCCCCTTCATCAAGATTTTTCCTCGGAGGGGGGAACCAATTTTGACATCGCCCCCCCCCCAGACAGAGTAATTAAGACAAGGAAGGAGGGAGGAAGAGCAGCGAAGTATAAGGAAAGAAGATGGAGCCAGGGGGAAGAAGATAATGGCCTGGGAGGGGTGGCTCTTTGAGAAAAAGCTTCAACCCCTGGCCTCGTCTTCAACCCTCGCGATGGCGCCCGAACAGGGATGAAAAAAATCAATATTCCCTCCACTTCATTATCTACTATTCTTTATTCAGCTTCTTTCCCCTCTGCGATCCTCCGTCCGATTTGAGTCATCAAGCTATTTGTGTGTATGTGATATCGTCCTGGTATGGAAATGTGGCTTTTTATACAACAGATAAGAGTTTCATTTAAACTGAATGTAATTTTCCTTTTTTAAAGTTTGATTCTCTTTTATTAATTTCAATGAGATATTTACGTTATTTTTGTAATAGTTAGCATTTGGTGCAGTATTTAATTTTGTCGTATCTAATTTAAAAATAATAATCACAAAATTTAAATATATCAAAAGATACTTCAAAGTTTCATCAAACTGAATCTTTTTTTTATTTATTTGTGAGTGAATTATTTATGTTCTTTTTCTCTTTTTCTCTCTTTTAAAAATAATAGCTACAAAATTTAATTATAACACCCAAAGTATGTAATACCAAAACAGATAATAATAATTCTACAACAATTTTAAGGAAGTAAAGAACATAACAATACACAATATATAGCAATTATATATGTATAAATATTATAATAGTGTAAAAAGTATATAATTAATATTTATTTATTGCCAATGGAGCACGAAAAGCATTCTGTCTTCGGTTTCTCAATGCCTCCTTTATCTTTTCTCCGTGTATTATTTTTCTCTCATCTGCCCAATTTATTCCTGATTTCTTCAATGCTTCCTTCTCTCTTTTTATTAGTAAGCCTTATTTGAGGAAGACTATTAATTTCTCAATAAAATTTCTGTAAACGACTTTTAATGCATGCTGCCAGATTTGAAATATTGTCTGTGGTTTTTTTTGGCTGTAGATATCCATCTTCAGTTAATTTTAATAGATATACTGTATGAATATATAATCAATTCAAGATTATAATAATTCTTACTTCTTTTCATGTTTTCTATTGATCTTTCATTTTTGTGGTTAAAATGCTCACACACATATACTAAGAAATGCAATCCTGAACTCAGGTTATTACCAAAACACATATCTTTATGTAAATTTATTTATTTATTTATTTAAAATGTTTACATATGTCTCTTGGTTTGAAAAAAATAATAGAGTACGCAAAAATTAATATATATATATATATATATATATATATATATATATATATATATATATATATATTGCTAAAGGAATCATTGAAAAAGATAGGCATATTATAAAATATTAAAGTTATTGTGTCGGTAGGTAATTAGTAAAGGTTGATAGTTTACTAATATTAACATTTACGTTATCTGGGAAAATATGTTAATACGAAACACATTGCCTTTGATTATTTTAGTGGCGTTATTATATACATATTTTTTATTAATTTTGAAAGCATTGGAAACACTTATAGCTCAATCCCTAACTTTGTTTCCAACATTAGCCGGGTTCGTGCTCGGAATGCCATCCCGAAGCCGCTTAAAGATATTTCATCCCTGTGACAAAATGAAGTGGTTATTAAAAGTATAATTACCCACTCGTTCTAAGGGAGAGGGCTCCTTACTGGGCGAAGGGCGGAGATAAGGGAGGGCAAATGTTAAAACTAACTCGGAGGAGTCCGTGAATGGTATCCATTTAAAACTTGTACAAAACGGAGGCGACGCCTGATAACGGCGAAAGAAGGGAAGAGCGGAGCCGATAAATAATAAAATGAGATAACGGGAAGAAGTTGCGGGGGGGGGGAGGAGAAGATAAGGGAGATTTAGTGGAGCTACGTGTTCCAGGTACCTCGCACCTGCCGTCTTCGTCTCCCAGGATCTCTGGTCCGAGGTCTGTTGTCTGGCTGTTTATGTAGCAGTGAAGAATGGTATAAGCAAGAATTAATTATTAATTTTTATAATTAAAATCGAATAATAATAATTTACAAAATTATAAAATGACTACATTAATAATACAAATGACTGGATAATTCTAAGAACGGTTGTGCAGGAATGTGATTTGTCCAACTTCACGCTCAACCGTGAAATAGTAGAAATAAACGTCAATAAAATTGTACAGAGTAGTCAATACATAGTACGTACAGAGTTTTACGGTTGTGACACCATGTAATATTATAACAGTGAAAGCTGTAATATTAATTTGTTCCAATTTTGTCCTCTTCACCTAGTAACTGATTCTTTCAAGCACAGTAAGTATATAATAGGGTTTATAAAAAAAAAATGACAGTCTACTGGCCATTTTCACCTTCCCCATGGAGAGAAGATAGCGACGAACAATATCTTTCGACACATCACACTCCCTGACAAGTTCGCGAGTATTTGTGGACGGATTTGACTCAACAGCTTTCTTCAGAAGCTCATCAATATCCATTAATGGCCGCCCGGAGCCCTTCTTCCTTTTCAACTTCGTATCTCCACTGCTAAACTTTTCAAACCAACGCCGCGCAGTGCGCTGGTCAAGGACATCTTCCCCTTCATATTTAATAATTTCACGAGTTGCTTCAGCGGCTGCGAATTTTTTTTCCCAGTAATATCTTAAAATTACTAGAATTTCGTAGGACACTGTCATGCTTATTCTTTGAAATAAATAACTAAACTGAGGCTTTTTTTGAAGAATCAGGTGTTAGTAAACAAGCTTAGAGGATGCTCTACAGGAATTATTAATAGTTGGTAAATAATATATAGCATTAAAATATTTACAGACTTTTGAACTCAGGAATTTGATTAAATGGTCATTTTTTTTTATAAATCCTATAAGTATAGTATAGTAAGGGGGGCGGAGTAGCTCAGTGGTAGAGCACTGAGTTGCTATGGCGAAAATCCTTGTTCAAATCCCGCTGCTGCCAAGACATTTATTTAATCTGTCAGAGGCTGAAGATGGGTCATATGGGATCTAGGATTCTTCTGGGGCTCCCCCAGCATCTATAAAGTGCGTACCCAAAATAAGGGGGGAGAATCTGGTGGTTAAGCGTGGCTCATCTCTCTGCACAACCGTTGTCCATGTACAGAACCCCAGACCCTTTCACGTATTGTAGTGGTACAGGTTTATTACTACTTAAAAAGGGAGTGGAACGGCTCAGTGGTAGAGTGCTTGCCATGTCCAAGATCCTAGGTTCAAATCATGCTCACTGGAAAACTTTCCCTTAATCTGTTAGTGACCGGATATGGATCCTATGGAACCTGGGGCTCTCCCAGCCTCTATAAAGTGGATGGGTTTGATCTAGGACAAATCACCTCCATGTCCAAGAAATAGTACAGCTTCTGCCATGTACTGAACTCCAGACCCTTGACGGGTTGTAGTGACAGATTTGTTGTGACCACTTAAAGGAAGAAAGAAGGGCTTAGCACCAGCAAAGAATGAGGGAATACTGAGCTAATACCAAGGCAAAATACAAAAAATACAATTGAAATGAAGTGTTCCTCAGTAGGCCAATACAAAAAAAAGTCTATTAATCAATTATGTTTGTGACAAACTTGTGATCGATTGAAAAACTAAATTACCTTGATCGACCAGGATTTTGCAAGCTGATAAAATCGGGAGTATTTTCGTTTTTTCATCAACAGTAAATAAATCGATCATTATTTTATTAAATTAAAGATTAGTTAACCATATATCATAGTGATAAGTACCAAGCATGGTTAAATGGCCTGGGCACCAAAATCATCTTCAAAATGTAAGATATTTTAAGAACAGAAACATCAATTTATTCCTAAAGTTAATTTAGTTGTTTGCAACTATTTTATGTTTTAAACCTTTCGATTCATTTTAGAGTGAAAAAAATTAAACATATGCTATTTAATTACAATAAATATAACTGTCTTTGGTTCAGTAAAATATAGAATCTCTACTAAGACAACGGTTGTGAAGGAAAGTGATTTATCCGAAATTCACGCTCAACCACCATGTCCCCCCTCCAATTGATAGTACTTATTTTGTAGAGGCTGGGTGATTCCCAGATGGGTCCTCAGATCCCTTAGATACCTAAATAGATAACTAATATATGAAATTAAGATTCTTCAAAATACTACAGAAAAAGTGTTTTCTGTTAGAATTTAATTAATTCAAAGCTAAACATTCATAAAATATAATAAAGTTTCATAACGTTTTACTCAAGGACTACCAGAAGAAGGAAAGAACTGCGCAGGCCGTTGAGGAACAAATTTCACCGGTATTAAATTCCGGAATAATGAAATACTCAAGGGAATTTCCCCTAGAGGAAAATCTACTCTCCCGCCTTTTTGTGTTCTGCTTCGTTGCCAAGCAGTAGTGATCCTTATGTTATGGTTGTATTTAGTAAAAATGTCTTTAGATTAATTTAAATGATGGAATTAATAGAAAGCGAACTAGGGAGTGAGGTATCTGGGTGTGTAGAGTGCTGGGTTGCTAAGGTACAGGTACCTGATTTGAACCCAGCTGAGACAGGTAGATTTATTTAATGTGTTGATAGCCATAAATCGATCCTGTGGGATATAAATACCACAGGATACCCTTCTTGGGTTGGTTAAAGTAGCACAGACAGGTAATAGAATGTTAATTTCCAGGAGAATGGAAAACTTACTTACATACAATAATTAATAAATTATATACAATACATATAAATTATTTCTTTTATAGCTTTAGAAATGTTTTCAAGTCTATCTTGGTATTATTTTGCCTGACTAGCAACCTCTTTTTTAGTTGAAAGACGAAGCAACTGTAAAGTAAATGACCACAAATATTAATTCATTTCATATAATTAACATTGTAACAATTTATTTCCTTTAAACGTTTTTAAAAGATTTTTTCATTAATATTAGATGGTTCTATCCTTAGATTACCTGCTCGTAGATGAGCAAAATGTTGACAAATTAGCTATCAAAAGTATTACAGATTTCGATTCAGCTAAATAAAAACATAAATGTATATTTTTATAAAAATATTTAAAAATCAGCTAAAATATAAGTACTTATAATAGGTTCCGTATTCAAATCAGGCTGAGACAGATATATTATTTGATTTCTTAATAGCCACGGGTGGACCATATTGGATGTAGAGACCCAACTAGGCCTCTCCCAGCTTCTGTAAAGAGAATAAATCGTAGAAAAACATGGCGGTTGTGGGTATCTCGTAAAAATCATATCTCTGTCCAAACGCTGTCCTGAAAACAGTTAAAACTCTACCATGTAATGAATCCAAGAAGACCTATTCTTACTAAGGGTTGTAGAGACATAGGTAAGAATAAGTAAAAATAATGTTATGTTTAATATTTGGTCATGGCACTGTACGTTAGGACGTTAAAAACAAATACAAAGTTTTACCTCGGTTCAGTGGTATCGGTTTTTTTTAAACTTATTGAAATATGGTCTCGTTTCATCAGTAACATCGAATTATAGTTTAATACAGTTGTGCTTAATTAAAAAACAAGATATTTGATCGTTAAATGCATCTATTAACGTAAGAAAGGCCTACGTTCCCAGGAATGGCTCAAGGACAGATTTCCGCTGTGCAGGTTGCAGGAATCTTCGGCAGTGACAAGGGGAGCCTCCACATTTATCAGTAAGATATATCTGCCTCGAACCTTAGGGTAAGGCGGCGTTATTCTTATCTGAGCCCCAAGATATACAACCCTTCTTACTTTAATCGCTTTATAGAGTGACTGACTCGCCTTTGAATGAGGAGTCGCTACGGAGGGTGAGAAACATGGTGACTTACAGGATGATGAATAGGCGCTTAAACTGTAAACTCGACTTTCGTAAAAGTTACCTTCACCCTTTTTGTTTATTACCTCTCACATTTTTACTCATAACTCACTACTACCACTTTAAATGGAAAATGAAAACAAAAGTCTCAATGTATCATTTTCAGTTGTATAACACTCCGAGCCCTTGTACGAATTATTACATTCGTGAATCTTCTTCTTTCTCACCTTTCTCCGGTTTTCACCTTTTTCTTTCCGTTATATGAATTAAAGAGGATCAGAACACCAAACTTTCTGTAAAAGTATTCTTAGGTCATAGAAAATATCTTGCTTATCCACATGACTTCTAGCGAGGGATAATTCAAATGGAATCAGAGGCTCTTTTTTGGTCTGATAACCTGCATATGATCCTCTGAACCAACTAAAAATCCTAAGAACTCTATTGACTTTAAATATTAAATACTTCTCTTATATACAATCATTACAATCCAAAATTCTTCTTAAAATCCTCAATCCTCTTTACTGTGTTACGAATAAAGTCACCCATAATGACATAAATGTCCTGTAGGCCCCCAGTTAATATACATGACTATTATAAGTCCTATTTGGAACTCCACCTAGCCATCGACTTTCTCTCGTATCCTTATAATACAAAATCCTCCATGTTTAAAGCTCAATGTGCCATTTGTTGCTGATTTGATCCGGACCCTATCCTTTCATGAATAACTTTATTCACACCCAAACCCACCAGTTTCTAACCTAGCAATCTCTTCCCAATGATCCACCGAAGCGTATTAACAGAAGGCTGTTTCTTTGTTATTGGAGTACTACTATCAGTGGGTAGTTCGTCTGCTTGCATTTATGTACCATTCATTCTTTTTACGAGTTGTGTTATTATAATACAGTTGTAAAATTTAATAACTAAATTTAAAAAATAAATGTAACAATATCACTTACAACAAATTACATGCTGCATTAGGTTTCTTTCCTTATAATATATATTTAAGAAAAGTAGAAGTGTTGGAAGATTTGAAAGAAAACTTGACTCACCATAAGCGGTTCAAGTGGACAGAATTTGATGATATCTCTACAAATAAACTCTCAATACATATTACATGTTGTAAACATTCTTGTCCTTTAACATAAATTGTTCTGAAAAGGGAAAGTTATGTACGGATTTTTTTTTTTTACTAAATAACGAATAGTTTAAAGCGCTGAGTTGCACAGCTGTAAGTTTCAGTTTGAATCCGACTGTGGCAATTTATTTAATCTGTTAACACCTTAATCCCTTAAATGAAAGAATAAAAATTGAGATGGTATTTGGGAAAAGTAAGGAATAGGTTCTTGAAAAAGAGGCCATCAAGAAAGAACGTGATATAAAGAACTGAAAGAAGAAATAATATCATGAGGTCTTCAAAGTTAAGATTGGAAATATAGAGTCCTAGGGAAGGAATTGGCAAAATGGTAACCCTATACCCAATTTCTGGAAAAAGACATAAACAAATTAATAAACAAAACTCTATAGTCCCAGTTTCTATAAAATGGATACCCTTAACCTTGGAATGCTGCACTTATTTTTAATAATGGGCTGCTACACTGGTACATAAGCACCCCAAATAAAAAGACGGTTTTAGTTCTATTGAATCGTATTCGTCCCCTTTTTCATGCATAATTGACAGTATTTGCACATTTATTTTCTTTTGTTTTGGGAGCAGTATGATAATAGAGTAAGGTGTCCACTAAACCAAAAGATTGCCGAATGATGTGGTGAAAATGATGGAATGATGAGGAATCTCTCTTTTATTTCTTCTTAGTGTACAAACCACAGTCATTTTCTTCTCTAAGATGCCATTTGCTGTCTCTATGGACGTAAAATTTTACACCGATTGTGCAACACTGGGGAACACCTGTACGCCAAAGATTAAATAACTTGGTAAAAAACAACAATATCAACAATTGGATTGTCACAACCATACTGTCTTGTCAAGACATGAAACTGCTGTGAATAACAGAACTGCAGCAATATCTGTCGACCGGAAGCAACACTTAATAGAGGAACTGGGGTACAGGTGTACCCCAAGTAGCATTCCAGAGTTAATTGCGAAAAACCCTGCCGGTTAATCCTGATATGGACCAATTTACCACACTGCACATCCGTTTCTTTGAGTGAACAGTTTGTAACATGTATTGAGCCCAATATCCATAAGGGGTAAAGAGTTTTTCTTTTGTTAAAGGATGCCAATAACTTTATTCAAGGACCTCTTATGATCACACAAGAATTCAAAGCCAAATATATGCACAAACAATAATAGGGTCTCGAGTTAACCAAGCTTATGATATTGGAATATTCAACAGAACGGATCTTGGAAGGGTTGCAAAATAACAAAGCCACTTAAAAGGGCAAGACAAAGCATACCCTCGATCCCTTCTCATTATCCTGACATCTTGGAATATGGCAATTAGGACATAAAATAATAAGCTAGCATCTGAATCGTGTTTAGATTGCGACTAGAGATTGTGATATTCCTAATGGTGGACTAGGTCTATTTATCTGTTTTCAAACAATTAGTTCCGCAGATTGTCACTTACAGTTAAGCTACAGCAAGTTGTAACGATTCCTTTGTATCCTTCTTAATATTCTACAAAATAAAAATATTCGTATGTAACTATGGAAAATATGTATATTTCCGTAATAATATACATCACCAAAAATTAAACGTTTCAACAAACTTTCTTTCTTTCTTGTACCACTTAAAAGGGCAACTTTCTTTCTACTACAGCCACTTAAAAGGGCAAGACAAAGCATACCCTCGATCCCTTCTCATTATCTTGACATCTTGGAATATGGCAATTAGGACATGAAATAATAAGCTAAGGGGCTGGGGTTCAGTACACGGTAGAGACAATACTGTTTCATGGACAATGGTTGTGCAGGGAGGTGATTTGTCCGAGATCACACTCAACCGCTAGATTTTTCCCCCTTATTTTGGGTACCCACTATAAAGAGGCTGGGTCCTAGATTCTATATGATCCATCTCCGGCTGATAACAGAGTAAATAAAAGTCTTGCCTCCAGCTGGATTTGAACCAGGATTTTCGGCATTTTAACTCAGTGCTCTACCACTGAGACACTCCAATCTTCATTATTCGAAATGTTAGCTGAAACGTTTATTTCTTGATGAAATGATTACCGAAATTCACACATTTATGTTATAATTATGCTATTTTTTTCAATACTAAAGCTCACGGTTATTTTTATTTTCGAGAATAATAAAAAGGAAACGAATGATAATTTAAAGCTTGTGGCTCAACTCAAAGCGACTTGATCAAACTTGCTTAATTGATACCTTAATTTCAATATAATCAAATTTACATGCGAGCATAACATACATTTCATGTTTTAAATTTTATAGTTAAGACTATATTAGACTTAGTTATGTAAGTCTAAGTACTTTTGACTGAAAAGTTTGCAGTCGTTTTCTGTGAGTCTGTTTAGTGATGCCGTAAATTTGTAAAGCATATGTCCAAACTCGTTTTAAGTAAGTAAGTGTACGTATTTAATTTATGTCATAAATCTAATTTGGAGTTTTTCCTGAATAGCGAGTACATTAATTTATAGTACGAGTAACTTATAGTCACAAAAAAATACATTATTTATTTAAAATGATCTGTCACGAAACTTTATGTGGCAGACTAAATTCCACGCGAGCGAAGTCGCGGGCAAAAGCTAGTTTGTCTATATAGATATATATGTGTGTGTGTAGTTAACCTTGTGTATATATACAAGACAACATATATAAACAAGGTTAACTATTAAGGTAGATTTAGTAGATTTGAAGATGTTAAAACTATATTCCTTATCAAAACTTACTTCTATGAAGTAGAATTAATCATTTATTTATTTAGCATATCATTTACTTCTTGATGAAATGATTTCTATACCATAAGCATTTCCCATAAATACACACTTCTTACTATACTTATTTTCCATAATACTTAAAAGGAACAAAAGAAAAGTTAAAGCTGCGAAACTGATACCCAAATTTTTGGATTATGCTAATCTTTATCCGACCTTGATTCCGCTTGTTGAAATTGATTCAGTCGTATGAATAGAAATAATAGGGTGGGTTCGTAACACTATAATCAGCTGTTTGCACACAGTTGCACTTGTTTTCATGAGTGGGAGGTGGATTTCAAAAGAGTTTAAAAAAAAATTTGTTAGCCCGAAACGAATCCGACCAAGCAGAGAACTGGTTCTCAACAATGGGCCAATAGAGTCACCTTGAAGCTAGGTCACTAGTCTTTTGTAGATCGCTCACTGCTGGTCACTTCCCAACAAAGGGTAGCTGCAAAAAAACGAGTAAAAAAAAATTGAGCCTGAATATACTACGCCTCCGCCTATTGTGTTCTGCGGGGGTGGGCTAACAAGGGTTATTTTCGTATCCAACTGTTGTTGAGGTCACAATGGATATTTAGGTTTAATCAAGATGACTTTAATGGTAGGATTAGGGAGCTGTAAGAGTGTTGAGCTGTGTTGCTGAGGTGAAGTTACATGTTTCAAATCTGGCTATGGATGGGGCCTGTTACTGAGATCATTACAACTGGAGACCCTCCAAGGGCTCACCCATTCTTTCTAAGCAAACTACCTTTAATTAGATAGAAACCTGATGGTAGATCATGATCTTGACGAATTAAACTGCCTTCACAATCGTTTGCTCAGAAACAGTTTAATCTCTAAGATGTATTGCCTTAATACCCCTCATGGCATTAATGTATGGTAAAAGTTTTTTTTTAATAAATAAACAGTTTTCTTTGGTAAAGTATACCACCGATGGATCTCTTATGATTACATAGGTCAAAAAAGTCGAATTTTTGCTAAAATTAACTACAAGATTTCGAGTCAAATAAGCTTATGATATTGGAATATTAATTATCTATAAAGTGAGTACTCATCATTAGAAAAAAAAACCTTGTGATTGAATATGATATCTGCCAAATCACCTCTTTTTACAACCGTTGTCTCTACCATTTAATAAATCCTGAAAAGAGCTTATATCAGGATGTTTACTGGAGTAATTCTTATTTCGTGAATATGATTTTCATCTACGATGAACCAGGATGTTCTCTTGCCAAAAACTGGTTATTCTTTTACACCAAAATAAATCTTAAGATTTTATTTATAAATATTTACACTATATAATACAACAAAAAATATTTCTGTCCAAGTATTAAACATTTTTTTTGTATATTGTGTATTGGAAAGACATAATAAATGCAGTTTTCAATAATTCCTGGTGTGCGAGTTTGTTTGTCTTGAGCAAATGTATTTTTAATTAAAAACACTTTTAAATTGCCACAGTCGATATTTTGAATTTCTACTGGCTTCGATCTTGTCGTCAATTTCTTTGCCAACTTTTCGCTAGATCTGCTACTAGCTTTTTCAGGGGTTTATCTTAAACTTAATCTGCGGTTAAATTCAACTGAGTATCAGATTGAGCTGTGAAGAAGTTACCAGAAATTACAAGAAATTATTTCCATATCAATGTAATCATTAACCATGATTTTTCTTAATAAATTTATTCGGAAAATATAATAAAAATAAATAAATTAAAATATATAAATTAAAAATACAAAATAAAATCATAAAAACCGCTATAGTTCATACGACCACTTACTGATTGGTGATTCCCTTAAGCATCAGAAAATAAAAATGAAATCACACGACATTATTTTCGATTTATTTTCACATTAAATACTTATACAATTAACACTTATCAGTAATTACAGTGTTATGAACAAATTGAGATGTAGAACTTTTTAATGGAATAAATAATACATTTTTAAAATATATTCGGTAGAGGGAAAGCATTGGTGAAATATTCCAATACTTTTTTTCTGGGAATTTTACCTGTCCCCCGCTTCTCATTTTTCACGTGCTCGTATATTGGAAAACGATGAAGAATCCAATTTGTGTATTCTATTTTTTTTTTCGTTTCATATTCGGGCTCAATAAAGTAGAACCTATAACCCATAACGAATACCACTACCTGAAAAAAACATTTTTCATATTTCTATAGAACAATGGATGCATGGAATATTTCTGGTCGTTATTTATTTGTTTTATTCTCTCTATACTATTTTTTAAATAAAAGTTATTAAAAATCGATATCTAAATATAAGAGCCGACCTCTATTCGCTTTTTTCGAATATATTATTAAAAATAAAATCAAATATTGATACTGATAAATCCAACTTTCTTATTTATCTCTTTTTATGGAGTTGCATCTTTCAACTCCAATTCTTTGATATTGGCATGTAATTAATAAATGTTAAATGAAACGTGTTATGTATTAAAGCTGTCTAAATAATAAATAACATAGCCTAAAGTTCTGTGTGAGATCTGGTATCATATTCAAGTAACTTTGATGATGATAGTCCTTTAGGAATGATACAAGATTTAAAAAATATATATATTTATTGAAATTTACAACTGTATTATAGCAATACCACTAGTAAATGTAATGAATGAAACTTAATGGTTTTGATAAAGGCTAGTAGAGAAACTATCCATTGCAAGTAGTCGTTGTTAGTTCATTTAACGTCACTTTATGCTGTTATGGCTAATCGGACGATGCTGCAGTGGGAGCTCTAAATTTTGCTAAAGGTTTAATTAGGATAGGGATTTTTAACGAGTACCTGACATCGTACAGGCTCGAGACCCCCGTTTAACGTCCCTTCCGAAGGACGGCGTAACCAACGATTTTTTACTCCATTTAAAAACTCCTAAGGCTACGAACCCGCGATCTTGGGTTTAGTAGTTTGTTACGCTAACCACTAGACCACAGGTCGCCCCCATTGCAAGTACTTATATTACAAATTCAACTTACAAGGTCGCTAGGCCATCTTTATTTCAGACGCTTCGGATGATTATTGAGAATCAAAAAAGGTACCTAGGTTTGAAACTGGAAATTAAGTTTGTCATGAAATGACTGATATCGAATTCAGGCCAAATCAATACATTTGGTACATTATGTATCGTTATGGATTACTTCATAACAAAGTAAGGAGCATTGTGAATTTTTCGAGAAGAGTTCGATGGCTTATTGGTTCCCCAAATTTCTTCTCCGTAAGTCCAAATTGGTCTTAATAAAAAAATAATCATGTATATGAGTCTTTTTTTAATTAATTGGGAGCTTAGAGCGTTTTTGTAGTATTTTACCTTTCCAGCTTTAATTAGGATTGGGATTTTTAACGAGTACCTGACACCGAACAGGCTCGGGACCCCGAAAGATTGTATAACCAAGGATTTTTTACTCCCTTTTAAAAAATCCCTGGTCCACCTTTTGGCCTGCGAACCCGCGATCTTGGGCGTAGTAGGTTGTAATGAGAACGACTATATCACAGGTCGCCCCAACTTTTTTGGTATGATTATTTGCATTTTTCAGTCCAACAGATTGGTTTGCGCTTATAATCTTTAATGAGTGCAATATTCCTTTTCTAAATTTCGTAATACACTACACTGCAGTTTTTCATATCAGAAACGTAGTTCATAGATTGCGTTTTTGATGCAATACTGAGGTATTTTATATTATCTCCACAATGACTATTAAAAGCAAACGGATAAGTGGGAACACCTCAGGAAAGACTCTGTTCCCTCAAACCTGGAGTGCCTCTATTCATGGCACTATGAATAACGAGAGGCAATCGGAAAAACTGTCGGTGAGGTGAAGGGCGGGGAGGCAAGGGCGGGGAGGCGTGCGATTAGCGCTCATGCAGGGCTAGATAGGGCCCATGGCAACCCTAGGGTCTAGCCGCCCTACTGCCTTAGAAGCTACACTCTGTCATAGTTCACTAGCACGTATATACTTTTATAACTTAACTAAACTTCTTTCCTTGGGAAAATACTTCATTACTTATAATATATTTAAGGAGGAATGAAAAGTTAATTAACCCTTTCATACCTAATAGTCCAGGATCCCTGGTACATTTTTGCACTTGATTACTATCAAGCTGAACCTTCGTCGATACAATGTCGATCAACATCGATAACGAGGTCATCAAAAATGATTACTAACCTGCTGATTTTTTTGTCTTTGTTACTTAGTTAATATTTATATAATTTAACAGTCATATTGTCCTACAAATTGCGTGGTACGTTATCCTTAAATTTTGGAGAATCATCAAAACGACATATTTTATCCTTGCTACCTCTGTTAGCTTCCACAATCGAGAATTTTCGCAAAGGAAATTGTTGGGCGTCTCATCAAAACGAAGCTATTCACGAAGATTCAGCTTGATAGTAATCAAGTGCAAAAATGTACCAGGGATCCTGGACTATAATGTTGCCGTTTGACTAAAACATTTGTTATGTACTCCTGTTAGCGTTTTAATGCTCAGTGTAGCCAGTATTCTACATGAATAGTTCCAGAATATGTCACAGATTGCAGCCCAGGCAAGCTTCTTTCTAACCTCAGTTTAGACGGATTATGGGATTATTGAAAAAAAAATGTTTTTTTAAATGTATGGTTATTTAGGCCATTTTTAACAGAAAAAGTCACAGGAGATATTTTTTATTTTATTTTAACACTTTGGGTATGAAAGGGTTAAATTGGTTAGGATCTCATGATTTCGAGTAGAAAACTTCCAGCGGCAGTGGATAAATCACTAAACAGCTGATAATCGACTTTGTGAGATGTAAAGACCATCCTGGGGCACACCAAGTTTCTAATACAAATAATACAATTCAAAATAAAGTCTTTTCTACTCAACTAGGATTGAACTCCAGTCTGAAGTCATATTAGTCAAATATGATAATTATTTTTTGCTTTTTTTAAGAAGGGTATTCTATTCCGCTTAGTTCAAAGGGTGTTAGGTCAGTGATCTCTAGATTTCGAATTGGAAACCTACAGTGACAGATTATTCATTCTACCAGCAGTGAATCGACGCTGTATGGCCTAAAGGCCATCCTGGGGTGCACCCATTATCTATAAGACGGAAGACTTATTGGGGGAAATGGTGGTTAAGCACAAAATCAGCTAAATCACCTCCCAACACAATTATTGACTTAGAAACAGTAAAATCTCTAATTTCAACTGAACCCACGAGTAAGAATAGCTTATTATCCAGAAAATATAACTGAGATGACAGCATGGCAGCATGGAGTTTGCAAGTTTAGCAGTTAGAAAGAATAACGAACAATTCGCATAAAGAATGGTAAGCTTACAGGATCGAAACGTAGATAGAAGAATTTCGTTATAATTATCGGTGATAATTTGGTTATTGATGAAATTGAGTGGATGAACATGACTTTCTCAGCTGATATGTACACGTCGATGGATGGCACGTTTAAAATATGTAGGTCGTCTAAGTGATTTCCATGCCATATTACTTCAGTCATTATCTTTCTATTACAAGAAAGAGAATGACTGGAGTAATATGCCATATTACTCCAGTTATTATCTTTCTATTACAAGAAGAACAACAACAAAAACAAGAAGTTCCGTTAGACTTTCAATTAATACTTTCTGATTTCGAAACATGATTTATAGCTTTGACATTGCTAGAGCTTCGAAGGTCTTCAAAGGCACATACTTTCAACTTAAGGACGGAAATGCACTATGTTGCGTATCTAGGTGTAGGTGTCTCTGCTACATTTAATCTTTTTATAATTATCAATTACGATTGCGTTATGTTTCATTAGCGATTTCGTATTTTTTTATTATTCCAGTCCTCCTTATCGTTGGGCAATGGAGTTGCCGTTGCCCACGAATAACCTCTTCAATATCCGATGTTTTAATATTCATCTAAATTGTTGTCCCATTAATAATATTATAACCCCTAATTGCTTAAATATTTCGTATCCTCATACAAGACTGAAAAGCAAGAAACCGCTCGACGTTTTAGGCTACTACAACACTTACTAGACAAACGCTCTAAGTTCCCAATTAACCACAAAAGACTCATCTACATGACCATCATACTACGACCTATTTGAACCTACGGAGTAGAGCTTTGGGGCTCCACTAAGCCATCGAATTCCTCTCGTATCCAATCCCTATAATCCAAAATCCTTCGTAAAATCCTCAATGCCTCTTATTTTGTTAAGAATAAAGTCATCCATAACGACCTTAATGTCCCTTTTGTTGCTGATTTGGCCCAAACCTACTATCTATCCTTTCATAATAAACTTCATTTCCACACAAACCCTCCAGTTTCTAACCTAGCTTCCTCTTCAATTCCCGATAATCCTCCGAGGCGTCTGAAAAAAAGATGGGTACGAGACCTTTTTAGTTGAACTTGTGATTTGAGTACTACAAGTGGGTAGTTTCTCTACTTGTCATTATGTATCACTTAGCCTATTTACTTGTTTTATTATTGTAATACAGTTCTAAATTTCAATAAATAAATAATTTAAAAATATATATATTTCGTATATGTCCCATGTTCTGGTTTGCTTATTTTTTGGATGAAACTAATAAATGAAGCGATAATTTTTTTGGTATCCTCTGTAAGAGATCATAACTCCAAGATTGTTCTCTATACTATATTTTATTCATGAACAATTAAGCTGTTATTCTTTTGTACTAATAAGATAAGGTCTTTAGTTGATTATACTAGTTACTTCTTCAATAAAATTCTCAAATATACAAATAATTCCATTAAAGGCTTCATTTATTATTTCCGTTACTCAACTCTTGGATGTCCTGTCTTCTTCTGAGTCTCACCTGAGTGTTGCCCTTCTAGGAGTAAATATTTTTTCAACACTATACTAAACAAAATGGTGTTTTCCAACCACACAGGAAGTTTAAAACAGGATAGTTATTATTGTTCATTAGCGGAGAAATGGGTTTCTTGTTAGGGAAATCGAAATTTAGCTTTCTCTTAATTAATTAATTAATTAATTATTAGTGTATTCTGTAATAAAATATTTCTTATCTTCTTTCTAATTTATCTCTTTTTGCACAAAACTTCGTCAAACCCCCCTTTGACCTTAAGAATTCTGTCCTTTTCACTTCTTTGTGCTCCTCTGAGGAATTATCATTTTCATCTATAACCTCTTACTTGTATTGCATTAACAATCATATTCCGAGATATACTTTTTAATAATAAGAATTGTACATTTACTTTAATGTGAAAATCTTTTTATTTTTGGATGTACGGGTATGTATACTTAGCGTTAATTCATTCAAATTTAAAAGCAAGAAGAAGTCGTGATTTGACTTTTTCACTAAATAGCACTATAGCTCACATGATTAACAAGCTTTTCAATCATCACTCAATACCTGAATATATATACTTAAAAGGTTTTGAATAGATATATAGGATATATTCTTAGTTAAAATGTATAAACAACTTGTATAAAACTCTTTTGGTTTAACAACTTACACCTCTACTTTTTCACTACAAAGATATGTTTTTACAAAATTTCAAAACATAACTTTTTCTCATTTTTGGCTAGTTTAATCAAGCAATTTTGTCTAATACGACGCATTGCCATCTTATTTCAAGGTTTTAGTCCGGTTCTGAACCAGACGTTTTGAGAGCATAAAGCAATGCTAAACAAGTGACAATATGAAAAACTCAGCATTTTAAATTTGGAGTTGTCCGTTTTTGATCTTGAACGCCACATACGTTTATTTCTCCTCCGTGTTTGTTTCATCATATATTATTTTATTGTTATATTTCACTTTATGGATAATTAATAAACACTGGTTAAGATCTTTAATTGAAAATGCAATAATTTTGATTTATGGAGCGGATAAAACGACTGTTCCTGACAACCCTGACAAATGTCACCTCCCTCAGATCTGAGAGCAGGTCTCCCAGCACTCCCCCTTGAGGAACACCCTAAAGTATTTTCAATTAAAATCTCTAACGGAGCCATGAAATATGTTTACTTGCAATGGACCTTGGTGGAATGCTACAATTGAGAAGGGCCCTAAAGTATGCTCGCTGGGCCCTACCTCGGCTAAAAAACAACTCCCTTCGTGTTTTCCTTTGGGTTTTACAGTTCCTTTGTTCCTAACAGGGGGGCTTTAACTTTCTCTGTCTGTTGCTGCGTTTGCATATTTCATCTGAGAGGACCACATTTTAGGTGTTGGTCACTATTACTTTATGTATTGCGTATCTTCCAGTCTTGCCCTTTATACCTGCTCTTATATCGAAGAAAAGCACTTCAGTGTTTATAGATCTAGATCCATATTTATAAACAGATATATAATATAATCTTATATATACATATATATACATCCATATTTATTTATTTTGTATTTCCAGAAAAGTAGTCCTTTTAAATTTCTTTTAATAATTATATAATGTAAAATTGGACGAGGGAGAAGAGTTGAAATACCGAATAGTGGCAGGTAAACGAGCATATTTCATCCTGTCAAAACTTTTAGGTAGTTGCATATTTAGTCGCACAAAGAATGTACAGAACCTACCAACAGTACCCATTATGAGATGTGTAACGAAAACCTAGATATTGGATATAGCATCAGCTGAGCTAGAGATAGGGATAAAAACATTGAACCTGGGTAGAAAAATTACTTTTTCCGGCACCTTTGAAAAACCAAGAGTTGTACACACTTTATTATGACCTAACTTTCTCAAAATTTGTAAGGGTAGAATGGATCAGATGGCTGGGGCACATGATCTCTGTAGTACAGAAAACCTGATGGAGTATGATTTCGTGGAAGACCGAAGGAAAGATGAAAGGATGCTGTCGTCGAGGATCTGAAGAGAACATGTGCATCCATCAACCGTGCTAATGACTGGTAAAACTAGGGAACAACGGTTGAACTGGCCAAAGAAAGACTGCATGCGTCTGCTGCGCCGTGAATGAACGAATGAATTATGTGCGACATCCTTCGCAAGATCCTTTACATCGTGTTCTGCTCAAATGCAAGTCTATTGTCTAGTAACTAAAAATATACATTAAGTTTGTCTTTTCTACGATTTTTAAAGTACCTGATCACATCCACAAATGGAAACTGTGAGCTCTGCAGAAGCTCTTAGTGCACTCCCACATTTTGAAAAAGTGGATGGAGAAAAGCATTGAAGGCATTTTTAACATACTCACAGTAGTAGATTCCTGCTCCAGAGAGGTTTCAGTCTCCTTGTCGGATCCTGTGCTAATATTTCTGTCACTAATGTTTATACGAGTAATTTTGGGTCTCATGATTTTTTTTTTTGTATTTTTGATCATGTCATTCACGAATGACAGAACGCACGTTCTGTTCTTTCTTTAATGCTTTACTAGTAATATAATGTTCTAGTTATGATTTTTTTTTAAATAAGGAGACCTTTCAAACACGTGTAACCTATTTTAAATAAAACCTGAATATAGAATAGCGTTTTCTCAACCAGTTATAAATTACTGAGTGAAATTAGCCAGGCAGAACCCTAAAATGAATCCCCTAATCGCGTTATAATAAAAAGTTATCCCCGGATTGTTTCCCCGAGGAGGAGGGAATTAGGAGCCGGAGAGAGGGAACATATTCCGCAGAGGTTTTTGTTTTATAAAAGAGAAATAAAAGCTGAGGAGGGTTGGCCATCTGACGCCACCACCACCTCCTCGCCCCCGCCCCCACCCCCTCCGACCCTTTCTCTGTTTTTAATAGCCACGGCTCACTGAGTTCCCCCTCTTACTTCCCTACGTCGCCATTTTACTAGTTACCCCAAGATGCTATGTCTTCTGGCTATAACTTATTGTCAGTATTTAATCAGCGTTAATTAATTCTATATTAGCTGTGAATATTTTTTAACAAATAATTAGTTTTATGAATAATTTATTAGATATTATTTCAATTTTGAATAAAGTACTATTTTTATTATTTCTTAGCTTTTTTATATATATCATTAAAATATTTATTATTACAAATATATAAGATATAAGAAGGAATGAGATGATATCCTGTATTGCATTAGGTGCATCCTAAGAGAGGTGTTAGATGAGAATATGCTTGAATTCTATTGGATATTAGGAATAGTGCTCTAGTAATAGGGCTCACTAGTTACTTTTGATTGGATTAGACGAGTACTGTTAAGATCAGTCAAAGAATAAATCAGTTCATTTTTTTTCTTTTGGATTTTGGCCAACATCAGAAAAAAATTTGAAGGGGTTATTTAAATAAAATAGTTGAGTGGATAATTCTATGGTCTGGGGACATTAAACTAAATAAGATTTACTTTATTGTAACGACGTTCCGGCCTAAGAAACTAATGTTTCATATAATTTTTTCTGTTTATTTTTTAAACCCTTGAAGATTGCCTAAATCTTAGGCCGAAGGCCTGGTTCAACAAGCTTCAGGTTTACTCCATAAAGCAATAAACTTAATTAAATTGTACTGGTAAATAAATAAATAACCCGACATGTATTCGACATGTATACTACATCTTTTTTTTAAGATGTATTTTTTTAAAGAAATTTTTGGATTTATTCCATCAACAAATTATAATAAAAAATCGATTGATAAATAAATAACATATTCTGTATCGCTGTTTATTATTAATTTAAACGGTCTTAGACTCAATGTTTGGATAAAACATTTCTTGACCAATCGTCATTAAATCATTTCATGTGTATAGAATTCAGATATAACATATAAAGTTACATATGAGGTTATGAAAAACATAAAATAAATTGCTGTTATTATTCTGTAGTAGAAAAATAAATTTTCATTACACCTTAGTTAACATATTAAGAAATGTAATATTGTCTGTTGTTTGCCTAGAAAACGTAATGCGCAGACTTTACCATGAGATCTACTAAGATGGTTTAAAAAAACCTTATTTAATTCTTCAGAATAAAAATCCTTTCATAAATTATGCTAAATAAGTGGACAGCACGGGCAGCTAATAGATTAAGAAGGTACTCCGTTAATCGAATCCACGTATCTCTGTGACATTACCAAACAATATTTGTAAGGATTTATCCATGTTTACGCACTGCCAATACAACTCTTAGAGGGTTCAGCACATGGTAGAGACTGTACTGTTTCTAGGACAACGGTTGTGCAGGAGGTTGATTTGTCCACTTAGTATTCTTCCATATTAGGATACTCACTTTCTAGAGGCTGGGTGATTCCCAGGAGGGTATTAAATAATTGATAGAAACTATAATCAGATTGAAGAGTGGCCTGAACTAACCTACTTTACTACAAAGGCTAATAAGGAGGAAAAAAAATAACAAAAAACGTCCACAAAGGCACGAGCCCAACAATCCCACCTGTTCTCCGAGCAAAGTGAACAGCATAAATGGGAGAAGGGTGGAAAAAAACAGAATAAAAAACGTGTCTAGCCTATTCAAGACTGGTTTGAGCTACCGAATAATAGGCTAGGCTAAATGATCTATTGTAATTCTCTAGTGCTCCAGTTTGAAAGTCTAATTCCTTGATTTTCTATCGAATGATACTAGTTTGAATAAATACATAACATTTTGCTGCAGCTGTAAACACGATACCATCTGTGCGTTTATTACTAAGCATTGTTATTAAAACTACACAATTATTTACATATCGATTCCAATTTATTCGTTTGTGTAAACCCCTTATTATAGCTTGAAGTAATCGTGTTATATCTATAATAATAGCCTGTTTATTTTTTTCCAATCTATACATTCCTGGAATTAGTCAATATATTAAATCTTACGATCATATAAAATTTAAATAGTCAAATAACTTTTGAATAAGATCCCCAATTGTTTTATTAAACATAAACCCCTAGTTTGGCTTCCTTGCTAGCCTACAAGACTTGGAGGTCACCTTTGGTAGGTTAGGATAGCAACCTACTACGTTTAAGGTCGCGGGTACGCAGCCCCGGGATTTTCTATAGGGAGGAAATTATCCGTAGTTATGCTTTGGAGGGGATGTAAAATGGTGGTTCTGGGCTAGTTAGGTGTATGGTACTCGTTACGTAATTTACGTTATAAAATTGATACCGAATTGACCTCCATCTTTTTATTTACATTTTTTATTACATTGTTGATACATAATAGTAGATTCAAGTTTTCCAAATTTCCTCGCTTATTTAGATTAATGTTTGAGAAAAAATGATCTAATTAGCTAGTTAAATATACCTTAGAGACTAAGTGAGCCCGATTCCATGTTGAAACAGCTCCCCACACATTCCAGGAATCCTGAGAGTAGTCCAGGTCTTATAGTTTCCAGACATCGCTCTGAGGTAGCAGATGTGTCGCGAGTTGCTATTCCTTCCTACAAATAAATTTATTGTTAAGCATATAACATAGAAATCAACATATTACTTACATGAGACTTAATTAATTATTTTAATGATTTTGAAAGAAATAATGATTTGAAATAACTTTAACTTATTCATGTACAAAATATTAAGTAAGAGAATTATTCTATAAGGTATAAATATCGAGTAGATTCGGACTCAACAACATAAGAGCCTTGGTAACAAATAGACTAGTCTCATCTTATGCCCTTGATTTCTTCATATTCGTTAACCACTTGTCTCAAAAAAGAAATTTACGAATCTGAAATTGCACATATAATAATTTATAAGATTTAGAGCTATTATTTCACTAAAACTGCGTTACTAAATGTGTTCTATTTTAACAGTTTTAATTTTATTATCTAACCATTTTTATTAAACACTATACATACATTTATTTTTTATCAGTCCCTAATGAAATAGGTTGAAAAATCTCGACAACCACTTTTAACTTTAATTTTGTTTATTTAAAATAATTATATGTATCTGATAGTTAGTAATAATGAAAAACATATCCAGATAACGAATTTGAGGATTAAATACGTTCTCTCTTTGAAAAATAATTTCTAGGAATTATTATATTAATATAACCACTATGGCATTATAGATAGAACTTATGGAATGCTATAACTTTATTTACTATTACTATTTATAACTTTATTCATAACATTTATTTAGTTTAATTCACTATTGTTTTATTTTTATTTATTTGTATATATATATATATATATATATATATATATATATATATATATATATATATAAATAATAAATAAATAACGATTTGATTTTTATTTTATTTGTATTTATATATTAACAATTTAGATTTATTTACATAATATTTATAGCTATATTTACCTTTATAAAATAAAATATCTATCACATAAATGTGTGATTAAAACGCGAAGATTAAAGTTATTATTATGCTTTTGAGTAATTATATCATTTAATAAAAAATGATTTTGTCCCTCAACTATTAAAAATACAATTTTAATATTTACTTATGTGATAAATGAAAGTTTTGTGGCGCATACTGAGCACATGATTTTTTTTTAATTACTGTTCAACTGATATATAGTATTAAATATTTTCCGGGCCGGGTCTCCCGTTTTTCCGTCGTGGTGCTCTAACACCTGAGCTATCCTGGTTTGTACCTAGGTTATACCTACCTTCTCGTAATTTGCGAAGTATACAAGGGGAAGAAAGCTCATTGAAGATTATTTTAATTAGGATCTTGTCGACTTACGTCATTATATATTATTATAATTTATTTACAACGTATAAATCCCAAATCGCGAGAACAGGGGTTAGGTGGCAGAACACCATACGGAAACATGGGAGACCCTGGACATATCTTTTCTCTTCAAAATAAAAATGTTTAAAATTATAACAATTAATAAAAAAAATAAAATAAGATATATATTATTATTTTTCCTACATATGCTTACGTAATGTTTTGAAACTTTTATTGTTCCGAAGTTCATATTGTTAGTGCTAGCTCATTATTGAGGGCAGTGGATGATGGCTAGTAACTACTTTAAGTAGCAACCAATTTCGTAACTAATTTCCTCACCAATATTACGGCGTCCGGTTCACTGCTTTCCCCGCTATCAACCTTCCTCAGTCATAATCAGTTTATGTCTGCACTTCACTGTGACCCATCTTTCATGAAAAAATTTAATTGAATATATAAACAATATAAAATTAATGATACTAATTTTCAGACGAAAATCAAAACTTTCCTACATCCACCACTGTTCATAAAATGCAAATCACTCCGTTTTGAATATTTTTATTTTGAAGAGGAAATATTTTCCCCGACCCGGATTCGAACTCGGGTCGTCTGCATCTCCGTGATAGCACTCTACCAATTGAGCTACTAGAGTCGCCTCCCAGCCAAGACAAATCTGTTCTCTTATCTGATCTCATGTCCCCGTGTTCTCACAATTTTTGCGATGTATACACGAGGACGAATGTTACTTTAATTTCAGGATCTTGTTGACTTACGTCATGTTACTATTTATAAGTTTTTGTTAATTGTATTAATTTTTGAATATTTTTATTTTGAAGAGAAAAGATTTGCCCTTGAGAAAGGATTCGAACGCGGGTCGTTTTGATTTATGGGATTCGAACTCCCAGTTTTGATTTACTCCTGTTTCTATCCTAAAGGCACCATTAATTACTAACTATTCTATGAAAATGTATTTACTATTTTCAGTATCTTTCTTTTGCCAGTTTTTAAATCGCGAAAGGTTGAGAAGATTTTAAAAATTTTATAAATGGCTGTCTTAAATAACATACTCATTAACTTACTTATTAATACTCATATTAAGCAGGTTTGATGACCTAATGATATATATATATATATATATATATATATATATATATATATATATATATATATATATATATATATATACTAGTGGGTCCATTACCCCAAAGTTTACGACATTGCTTTCTTGTTCTCAGCGAACTTCCTTGACCTCCCCTGTTTTTTTATATGTATATATCGTATATCTAAATTATTTTTAGAGTATGTAAACAGAAGATAGACAAGATGGTATGGATAGAGCATAGTATTTTAAGACTATATATAAGAGATTAGTCCCTATGCTAGTTCATAAGTTATAATATTAATCCATTAGTTATAATGTTAGTCCATATTTCTACAGCCCCAGTGAATAAGTGTTTAAGTCGAATTTCGTCCAGAAGTTAACTTAATGAATAGTGAAGTAAGCGGAATTGTGGCATTATCATAGTTTTTGACTTGGAATTACGTTTTAATATTAGCAATAACTCTCTTTAGAGCCAGGCCCTGATGTAGCCCCTTATTCACTTCGAAAACAACCCGATTCCCATCATATAAGTACAAGAATCTCATTTTGATAAAAAATTCCACGTAATCACTTATTCACCGGATCAATGGAGTTAATTGTCAATCTAGTTTGTTCACATCAGAAAGTATCTTAGTACATCTTAAGTTATATCCTGTCATGTCATAATAAATATAAATCTTACTAGTCAAGTCTATCTATTGTTTGTTAAATATACGATGGAAGAGTATTTATTTTTTAATCTTATTATTATAGTTAAAAGGAACTGAGGAGGCCTTTAAGTATATCAAAAATAGCTCCGAGACGGGTTTGTTCCTGACAGGGATTTATTAGCGAGGGAAGAGGAAAAGAGCGCCTCCCCTTTTCCTTATAAAGGAGGCCGGAGTAAATTGCTTGTTATTCTCGATAGAAGCCACCCTCCCGAAGAAGAAGAAGAAGTGGAATAATTTCGAATAAAGTAGGGAGGACCGAGAATAAGATTAAACCCTGAGAGCATATCGTCAATTAGGGAGGGCCCCCAGACCTTTCCCCCCTCCAAGGAGGCCCCTCAGCTCCATTCCATTTTCCCCTCCTCGGCCTCCTAAATATTTAAAATGTTCTCTCTCCTCATGGATTATCCACTTAGCCAGTCCGACTTCCGATATTAAATGTTATCCCCAGGGAGGGCTATCTTCCTCTTGTTATATCCGCCGTCAGAAGAATAATCGCTACTTCTACGTCGGGATAGATTTATGGAAGGGTCAGTCATAGCAGGCTTACCAACATGGGATGAATTAAATTCATCTTGAATTTCTCTGAAATGAATTGAATTTTTTTTTCTTTTTTTTGCTAAGGCGCAAAGAAGGTTCTTATGGAAAGAATAACAGTTTAAATAACCAGGGAAATAATAAACACAACACTTTTCTTGATCCCGTAATAAACAATAACAGTTCCATTAGGAGGTCTATTGTAGAACAATTACAAAGTTTGTAAGATAACCACTTTACAGAGGCTGGATGAACCCCTGGAGGATCTCCAGATCCGACGTATTATATAAATCATTTGCCAAAGCCGAATTTGAACCCAATAATGTCGAATCAATTTTCAAAAATCTACTGATTACAACTTTTCGTTTACACGAAATATAATTATCCTCAATTTCCAATAGGTTTCTTGTAGTCGATTATTAGTCATCATCATCATCATGGCCCATCCTCTCTACCGCGCATGCAGTGTGAGGTTGTCATTTATTAGTTTGCTACATAAATTGCAATTGTCTCGCATTTAAAACTGCTATTTTGTAGATCTTTTTATACTGCTTTGTATGTTTCTGATTTGGAATACGTGTTTTTAAATCATATTTCCTTATTTAGGCTTCGTGATTTTACACCATATTATTAATTGAGGCGGTTAGGATCAAAATCGGATAACTATCAACTTCAAAAATTGAGTTTTTTTATTTTTCGTTCTTACAATCAAGTGGTGCTTAATGCTACCGAACCGTCATTATCATAAGAAATTAGATGGAAAAGTCAAAAATGGCAAGAGAGATAAAAATACAGAGACTTAGACCTAATTGCTTGACTGAACTAGCGAAAAATCTGAAAAGTTAATTATTGAAATTTCTGTGTTATCCTCTTTTGATCTTGTGTTGAATCGAATTAAATTGAATAACTAATTCAAAGTAGTTGAATTAATTCAATTTAAAAATTAAGGCAAGTTAAACTAATCCTGGAATCTTCTATTAGTTTATATTTATTGAGTGATATGATATATCATTATATTATTTTTATCTCTGTCTTATTTGTACAAATTTTGTTCAATTTGTATCTTGTTGTAAACCCAATGGCTGTTATAAAAAAAAACAACGTAACGATGTTTTATTGGGCTTGTTCCCGAAGAAAATATAAATCAATATTTTTATCAAGAAATATTGGCATCGTAACTATAGTGGGAAAATGATTAAGTCCAAACCTATTGCTCATAACTCAGGGTATGCACTGCCGTAAAACTCCTCACTGCAAGTGACAAGATCGCGAGGAGACTATTGCATTGGAAATGCGCTGAGAACTTAAGTGCGCTATCAGATGCTTCCCTTTCATAAGTCGCCCTCAACATGCCATAAAGAGTGCACTCCTTCGTGGTGTGCAGGGATTAAGTCTGTCTTCGCTGTAAATCTAGGCGTGGTAAACTTTTCATCCTGACAGAAGACTCTTTATAGTGTGAGTAGAGTACGCTACGACACTAGCTGGGGCCAGGCACGGGGCTGCGCCGTCTTCAAGAAGTCGATTTATGTCTCATGTTCAATGGGTCACACGAATAATTTGCAACTTCATCAGATTGTCTTGGAAATGTATTAATTGCAAACCTTCTTATAAATCACTAGAGTCAAGCTAATAACAGCTGTTAATTATTTTCTATTTGTATTAAAATTGAAAATTTAATTAATATATCATTATATTCTTTTATAATTATATAGTTATGAATATGAAAATATGAATAGTTATGAATATGAAGTAAATGGTCCGGGTGGAAGTAGTGAAGCTTTACACAAAAAAAAAATTATCTATAAATTTTTTTTAAATTTCCATAAACTAACGTAGTTTAGAATCTATCAGGTGTGTGTATAGTATGTACATGGATTTTGAGTGCGAATAAGGTTTGTCATGAAAGGAGCGGTATCGGGTTCGGCCAAAATCAGCAGAAAATGGGACATTGAGGACAGTATGGATGACTTTATTCGTTACAAAGTTAGCAGCATTAAGAATTTTGGATTTAAAGGGTTGGAATTGAGAGGAATTCGATGGCTTAGTGGAGCTCCAAAGTTCTACTTTATCAGTATAAATAGGCCTTATAATAGTAGTGTATGTAAGTTTTTTGTATTCAATTGGGAGCTTGGAAACATTGAAATTTAAATTACAATCACTGGTAAATAATTAACAAAACGAAGATTCAGAAGAAATATTTACATATTTTTATTAACACCCGGACCACATCTTTCTCCATTTATTTTTATTTTATGTGCTAATCAAAATTTTTTAAATATTTTTTCTCTTTCTAGTTCTCTTTATTATTTGCTATTATTACTCAACTTGGCCTACTCATCTCGCCTTAAGTACACGGCCTTTTGCCAACTACTTAAGCATTCATGATTGCTTAGAGCGCTCTGATGGAGTGCTTTAAAATACATGCCTACTTACACATTTGTTGGAATACTTTCCCGTTTGCATACTCTAGTGCACATTAATATAATTGTGTACAAATTAATTAATGCATTAAGCAGTTTCAGGTTTTAGAAAATAATGTATTTATGGGCTTATTTACAATTATCTGTTACAGATATTTTGGCTTTAAAAACAAAATCTTTGGTTTAAATAACCAAGCTGTCATTTTGAATAGATACATATATCTGTAATTATTAATATAAATTTTACAAAAATATTTTAAAAAATAAAATGGTCAGTGGGTAGATTCTGCCTTTTTTTAATCTCATTTCATTGTTTGCCATTAATTATATTTACTTGTAGAATTATAATAAATTTATAAATTTAAATAAATATTTTTTTTTAATTCAGTTTTTATATTTTTTATTTTATTATAGCGTTTTTAAATTAAAATTATGTACTATTGGGTTTGTGTTGATTGAATTAAAACTACTAGGTAGTTAAAATTTCAAATTAGACATAAAATTTATTTTATATTACAAAGTATCTAGGTATGAGATATCGAATTAAAATATCTGTTTTACTGCTCATTTACGTGCATCTTTCTCGTTTTAATATCAATTTTAATTATTAATATTATTATAATTATTAATTAATATTAATTTTTTTTAAAATTAAAAGTGCATTTTAACTACTGTAGTTATGTATTACATAAATTAAAGAAATGTATCAGTAAATCATTGCTATAATTTTCTGCGTTTAAATAGAAGTTGACAATTTTTTTTTTGTTTTTTTTATATAAAGTTTATAATATATATCGCTTCTTTAATAGAAGAACGACCTTTTTCAAAAATTGACATTTTGAATTTTTTAGACATTTATAAGTTTTTTATACAGGAACAACAAATCTGATATACCATTTCCAATTTTGAGTTGTATCATGTTTGAATGTGACGTTTTGTGGATGTAATGGCATAAGCTAATATGGAAAAAAGTTTTAAGCTTTTAAAAGTTTTCTAATGGTTAATAAAATAATTTCAATAATATCATAACAATAGGAATGCTTAGCTTTACCAATATCCATTTTTTAACTCACATTGAACTTTCAAATACCTCTATTGAAAATTTATTTTTTATTTTTTTACATTTCTCTTTCGAAAGAGCGATTTAGCTTTTCTATTTGGAAATTTAGATTTCCTATATTTCAACAATAAATTGCTACTTTATTTATTCCTGATTTAAATAGCTGAATCGATTTTCGATATATTTTTTAACTATTCATTACCTAGTACTCGACTCCTGACAAAGCCTCAGCCGCTAATGACCGAAACACGGCCCACCTATTTGTGGTAAGTGTGAAGCGCCTGCGAAATCATGCATCAAACCGATTCTTCTCCATTATTAACATCCACAATTAGCAACATTCGCCATTTACCTTGCTCTGAAATTATGGCCCCGAATAATTATATTTAATAAGAATTTCATGTTTAATAGCGCGGTCATGGGTACAGCTACGCGATTAATGACATTTTCGACCATGAAATTATATGCTATAACTCATTATGTGTAATACATAATATTAATTACTGTTTAACATTTCATATTCCAACCGATAATCCATTTGTTCCACCCTAGAACCGTATATATCTATGAGCCCAGAAATATCTACAATAGGCGACTGCCAAAAATATGACAATAAAGAATGCGCCATGGGTGTGAAAAAAAAACTTAAAAAGGATTAAACAAAAGTATAAAAATCGTCAGGCTCTTCCACTTAGGAATATTAGTAAGAAATTAGCGACCTCTTTGTATATTTTTATTCCAAACTTTAAAACCTCCCTCATTCTAAACACGTTTTTGATTATATTAGGAAGAGTAAAAGTCTATTAAAAATATCTACATTAAATATAACATTGTAATTACTTGTTTTGATTTTACAGTTTTATGTTTTTAATTATCATTACAAATCTAAAAAAAAAAAAAAAGTAATCCTATAATTATTATAATGAATTTGATTAATAATTACTATTAGTTCGTCATTATTTAAAAATAGATTTTGTAAATAATTGTTATAATTTATTTATTCTATAAAATTTATATAAAATCCTACTTGTAATTAGTTAAAAGTTCTTACTTCATTTAATACCAAAATTATTTACATATAACAGTGATATTACTATTTATTATGACAATTACAGTTAATGATTGTTTTTACTTACATTTACTATTCCTTCTTTTTATCCTAAATTATGGTGTATTTCGATGTATCGTGTTCATTAATGTTAAATACAAAATTCGTTTATTAATTTAAGTGTTAGGTTTATTGAAATACTTACATTAACCTTGTGCAATTCTTTCTTATTTTTCGTGAAATGCACTTCAATTACATCATCTAAATTAAATGTTTTTTTAATTCATTTAATTTTTTGTTTAACATTTTTTAGTAATAATAATAATTAAAACCTCAAACAATAATAAATAAAATCCATGGCCTGTTTTTTGTTTGCTTCCCATGATATTGTTATAACCGTTGACTAAGGTGGATATTTTACAAGGAAAGTAATTAATTTTAGATTTATCCATGTTTATTTAAAACAAGCGTTCAATAAAAAAAATTATATATTTTAAATTATTAATCGATTTGTACTCAATTTATGATTGTTAATTATAGCAAAAGTTTTTTTTTTGTTTTATATTGTATTAATTATAACTAATTTATTCTGCCAACTATGATTCTAATCTATGTGACAATTTGTTTACAGTTCTAGCTTAATTTATTATCTATAAAAATTGTTAGTTTGTATGATTTGTGTTTATGTAAGTATAGGTGTTACGGTTTGCAATATCAAGGAAAATTCATGAAGTGATTATAAAATTTGCGGAATAAAGCTCACTAATTAATAAACTGGTAATAAAATACATTTTAAAATGGATTAAATAATTGACGTTAAGGACCGAAGCACTTCTTATGCCGTTTAGCCTTAGAAAGAAATAACTAAATTTCACATCAATTTAGATATTTAAATCAAATAAACTTATTCAGATAAAATTCAACAGCTTTAATGAGTTGTTAACGGACTTATCAGAGTGGATGAGGCAAATGAAAAAAATCGTGGTAACTCATTGAATTAAATAACCGTAGCGAAAATAAAAAAACACGCACTCTCCAAGCCGGGACATCACCTGGGGGCTGTCCCTCTCATCCGAAACCGGTTTTGAAAGAGAAAAAATCGTTTATTATTCGTCTGACTGTCATTAGCCTTTATAAACGGACTCTTAATCTTCCGTAAACGCCGAATCTGAAGACCGTACCACCCGAAAAAGAAAAAAGAAAAAAAAAGGCAATGTCTTCATTTGTGTTTCCTGTCCTTTCGTCTTCATTACTCTATCCTTCCTCCTTCATTAAAGTCTATTCTTAATCAAGTGATTATATAATAAACTGTATTTTTATTATCTCTGATTATTATAATAAATAATAAACCTAATATATATTATTAATTGATATTTCATAATGATTTACCGTTATTTAAAAAAAAAAAGATAATTTTTTAAAAAAATAAATGAAATAATTATAAATAGAGCATCGGAATACGGAGTTTTACAATATACTGGGGGTAGTGAATTCGATATGGAGATAAAAATAAGGCGGGTAATGGAGGGGGTGGTCCGCCATAGTGTGGGGTTGTTGGCCAAAATGGCAGTCACCCCAGTCCAACTGATAAAATGAAGAAAAATTATTTCATTTCCTAAAAGGAAAAATGACGGAAAATCTATTTAAAATATTTTTACATTCAAGTATTCAGTTATCCCCTGACGTCGTACATGTAGGTCATACTCTCCCCTAATGTTTAGGGAGTTGCATATGTTTGGTAACACGAACATATGAGTTTGTCCTTCTGTATTTTTCATTAATTTAAACATCTAATAATTAATTATAGCGTTAAATTATTATAATTTACACTTTTCTTATTATTTTTTTTTAGTACCTACTGCCATAGGGTAGTTTCTCTGTATGCCTTATTATTATTTATTCCATCATGTATCATTCATTGTGTTTGCTTGTTATATTATTATTATAGAGTTTTATAGTTCAATAAAACATATACATTTATTCTTTTAGTTGTAATAAATCAGTAAATCAGTTTTACTGCGCTGTGTGGTATTACATATTTAGAAATTGGTAGAAACGAATTAATCATTGTTAAAAAAAATATTTTAATTAATTATTTAAAATTTTAACCCGTCACTAATGTAAATGTAGGGTCTCTGAAATTAATACGATTTCCTAATTTATAAAAATTTTATCAATTACATAATGTTACTAAAGTAATTAATTTTAATTAATCATAAAGTTACAAACATTCAATATTTATAATTTTTCATAATAAACCACTTGGGTATGTTACAACTTCTTACGCTACTTATTACTTCAAATGTGTGTTTTTTAAACTAATTTAGCAAATTTTACGCATATCATACGTATAACTTTACGTTTTAATTATAATAATACTAATTGAATATTATTATTCGT
Organism: Arma custos; assembly: GCA_037127475.1. Lineage (NCBI taxonomy): Eukaryota > Metazoa > Arthropoda > Insecta > Hemiptera > Pentatomidae > Arma > Arma custos. The sequence continues at coordinate 49,721,902 of CM073763.1, read as the reverse complement.
ACGTTCCCTCATATAAATCTATAACCATAATGTAATTGAAAAATAATACAGAGGTTTTAATAAAAAAAAAAATAACCTTTTGTTAGACAGGAGTTATACTGTTGTAAAAGGAAATGGAAAATTCATTGAATGAATAATTGAAATCCTTTAAATAATACAAATGATTTTAATTGTTATATTAATATTATAAAACGTTATAATAATTTTGTCATTAACTTTGACTATTTTATGGGTTTAGTTGAGAATTATTGAAATTGTTAATGTTGGAACACATTAGCCTAATTATCCTACAATGTAAAATAATAATTTCATATAAATATCAATTCATTGTTCTAAAAATTGAGAATTTTCATTAATTTATTTACTAAATTTATCATCAATATTATATTATATTTAAAACATAATACAGTTCATTAATATGAAAATAATGCTGCGTTATTTTACAATTAGTTAAAATTTGTGTAAGCACTATTGCCGATAATGGTTACTTTACGATATTACTATATTAGTCGCTTGATTCTCGAACCTAAATTTAAAATAGATTTTTCGGTTATTTAAATTAAAAGTTAAATCGTTTCCCAGTATCTTTTATAATTTCATATCTTGTAAGTATCAACATCTGGTAGCAATGCACCTGCTTAATTTTTTTAAAAATTATTTATTGAAATTTATGACTGCATAATAACATGTAAATAGATTGGATGACTCGTATTGGCAAGAGATGAAGGCAAGAATACTCAAATAACAAATTCAACTTAGAAGGTCACGAGGCCATCTTCTTCAGACACTTCAGAGGATTACAGGGAATTGAAGAGGTACATTCTTAAAAAAATTAAATTTGGGGTATCAATTCCGCAGGTTGTCGCTTCGAATTAAGTCACAACAAGTTTTAATTTTTGATATTTTTCTTGTGAAATACTATCAAAAATAAAAATAATCGTGAGGTTTATTATGAAATAAAAAGTTAGTTACGGGACATGAGTATACATATATCTTTTCATCAAGAAATAAACGTATGAACTAGCATTTGGAAGTATAAATGATATATGTCAGTTCAAATGTTCATTTCTTGATGAAACGATTACCGAAATATAAACATTCCTCATTAATACACTATTTTATCCATACTAACTCTTACAACTATTTGTATTTTTGGAGAATATTCTAAAGGAAACTAATGGAAAGTTAATAGTTGTGACTCAACTCGAAGCGGCAATCTACGGAACAGATACCGAATTTCGAATGCAGACATGTAAATTAATCCAGCCAATCTTAAACTTATCCCAAATCACGGTTTCTCGCATAACGATTTTGCTTCTAATTTTTTTTTATATTAAGATTCTCTCTGTTTCCTTAGGACTTGGTAAATGAATGTTGAAGGGGCGAAGTAGGCCTTGCGGCATTAGATGGCCTATCGTTGAGGAAGTAGATTGTAAATACGACGAGCCTAGCCCGTTATCTATCCTCCACTAATTGTAGACTAGCCTATCCTCAATTATTCCCAGAGGTTAATCTTATTCTCAATCTCATTGTGGTCAGCTGGGCTGCGGATCCACGATACACTTGTCCAGGATTAAAGTAAAAAGTACTGAGCCTAGTCATGAAGAAAATATCTATCATAAACAGGTCTTTCCTGGATATCTATCTATGTATGTCTCTTTCTCTCTCTCACTATCTCATATATATTTAGATGTATATGTCTACATATATACATACATATGTATATTTTTGTGATTCAGAGTATATTCGTTAATACTATCTAAAAACTTTATTGTTCTCATAACCATGACCGAACTGATGCCTAAATGTTTACCAATACAATACTCAATCAATAATCCTGTACAATATTAACATTTATCCTGTATATACTGTTATACGCAATGTATATAAATAAAAATAATGGACAAAAAAAAATGTATTAATAAATTCAGAACTATCGATTATACGCTTATCATTAACATCATATACTTTAAGGTTGGTAACAAATAGTTGAAATTTATAAAGAACTGTGCAGTTAGTTTTATTTAAAAAAATATATAATTAAGTGTTAAAGATGGCACGATTTTTTCTTCAATTAGTAACAATATTCTTGGTTTCAAAGTAAAAAAGTATTTTTAGATTCTTTCACCAAGTCTTTGGATTTTCTTTTTTTTACTATGTGTTCCAAAGTATATGAGTTCTCTCGGATTGAACTTCTTCAATATTCTAAACAAAACAGAAATAAGGCATAGCAACATTTTTCATCATTAAAAAATAATTCGAGTAAATTTTTTAACACAACCAAACCGGAAATGTGAAAAATAATAAATAAGTAAGAAAACCAATAGTTTTTTTTATAAACAAAAAAACATTACCTTTCAACTTAAAAAACTAGTACATAATTTATTTATTATCTATTTATCATCATCAAGAAAGAAATGTGATTTGATTTTCAGGAAAATAAAATTTGATTTATAATGAAAATTATATTTTTAACCAACGTGAAAGAGAAGTGAATGCTTGCTAATCACGACAGCTATTCTGTAAATTATTAAAATCTTGGTAGATTAAATAAAGGTTATGCAACAGTTTTTAGTTCTTAAACTGTTTAAAACTGTAATTACATCGTAAAATAATCAAATCCCTTATTAAAACTAACTATAAAAATATAATATTTATTTTATCACCTTGTCCTTAATAGAAGATATCAATAAAATCTTGCCATGTAAGACGAATAGTAAAGGATACATAAAAATGAATGTTTGACGAAAAGCGCCAACTTTCCTGTAAATCGCATGACAAGGTTTTCAGGAAAATTTGCGCTTACAGACGAGCATTAATTTTTATATATTATTTGCTATTTGTCTGGAAATTTATTATTATCGTTGTAAAGCGCACAATGAGAACATAATTACGTTTAGTGGTAATGGTTACGATATCTGTTTTTTATTCTTCAGACAAGATTTTTTCGTTCGATTTTTTTTACCACCTCGAATCCTTTAACCACCAGAGATCCTACTGCAAACCAACTGCCAATTCAGACCTTCCTCTTCCAGTTGCTTGGGCTCTGTTAATTGAGTTATGCCAAGCGTTAGTTAGTTTACAGGCTGCTTATGGCGTGGTTTTCCCATCGCCGTGGACTATCTGCGGCCAGATCGGCCATCCATTATTGGGCCAATAGGTCTCTGAAGGGTAATGAGGTTGTCATCGGGACGCTACAGATATGGCAGGTGGCTCTGGGAAGTAGCTAACGACCTGATAAGATTTGTAAACCCACGGTTCTGGAGGATTGTGATGGATCGTTCTTATCAATGTCGAGGCATCTGGTCCGCCAATCCACCAAGTTTGTCCAGGGGTATGGGTATATCGAAGGGAGAAAGAATTTTATGAGTTCGTTTTATAGGTTTTTTTGTCCTTTTACGACAGCTAGGTTCGTTTTGTTAAATTTTATTGCTACTGGGGTAGCTGTTAATGTAGATGATCATCTTTATTGTCTCATCCAATGTCACCCCCGGGACTATTGTACGGTTCTAAAATACTCTTTTTTAGTACTTTTTACCTCTTTTATATGGTCTGAATATCCTTGTAATTATTTTCTTCATTAATTACATCATACAGTAATTATCTTCACTTAAGCGCCAATTAATTTTCCGCTTCAGTATAGAACTTCATGCTCCGAATATAGGATTTAGCTGGAGAGAATTTTTTTTGTTTTATACATTTTCATTGTTATTTGAAATGAACACGTAAACAAAAATAATTTATAATATAAAGTATAAGGTATAGCTCTAAATTTATCAAATCATTAGTATAATTTAATTTGTATTTTAATATATTTTACAAATTCTGTTTGATTTTTGGTCCAGTTTACGAAAAAAAAAATAAATATCGCTTATAAGCTAAGCAGAAAATTTAAATAAATAAATGAACCATAAATTTTTGAGGAATCCCCAGGTTTTTGATGTTTCATAGAGAGATTAGTCACTTCTGCGTCAAATCCAAGATATCGTAAACATTAATCCTTGATAACTGCGATCAAAACTCAACAAAAAGTCATGAAATAATAATTATAATGCAATTAGAATACTAAAAAAAACGAAAAAAGATACGTCTTAAATCTGAAAATAATATTGGAAAATAACCAATCTGTCAATGCTTATTTTCGTAGTATTTTCTTGAATGTCCTGTAAGTTGCTGTCGCTTATTTATAACTATGTTTATCTATGATATACTGCTTTTGAGATCTTTTTTTTTTGTTTGTGTCCTGCTGTTGCTTGAGTTAGCGTAATTGTTAGTAATTTTCCAGTATTTAGTAGACTCGAGGTTTTTTTTTTTTAAGTTTTCCAATTGCATTATTATTCTATGCCAATCATTTAGTGTTTCATTATATTTTTATCATTATGATAATATTTCTTTTACTTTATTTATTTTCCTCTACAGTTACAAACTCAAATGGTATTAATTATATTAAATAATATAGAAATGCGCATGGATCAGGCTATATTATTGAAGTATTGCTAATAGTTGACGGTTTTAAGAGTTTAGCATGTCCAAAGAACTGACACAACCGGACGTACTCATGATTTTATCATGCGAAATCTATGAATTCAAACAGGGTGGAATGATGTAGTTTCTTTTTTTCCTGGAGGAGGTTGTAAGGAGTTTTTCAATTGCGTTCTGATTATTTAGTTTAGGTATAACATTTTTTCAACTTACTATTTATGGTCCTGTAGAAGTTGCCTGTTTGGGATGTCCCGCAGCTCTAGGTGCTAACGTACAATGATTACAATAGCCGTGCCCCGGTCACAATGAAGACAGCGTACCCTCGGAAGGGTTGGAAGACGGCAGCTGAGCTGGAACACAATGACCCTGAGTGACCCTTGGTCGAGACCGGTTCCTGCCGAGGCTGCAGCTCTTCCGATTGTCCGATAAAACTTTTTCTGCCTCCGGGGCGTTGGAGCGGGCTATTTTTTCAGCTTGGACCTGTTAATTCTCTTCGGAGGCTGTCCATTGTGCGGTCTCTCCCGGAGACCTTCCTGCCACAACACGGGCGGGGGAGTCCATCTCGCCTGGGTGGAAAAAAAAGTTTTTTCTACTCCCCCGATCCGATTTAGATAGGGGATGAGTTTAATAAGCTGTTAAAAGAGATCATTGGCCCTAGGCTGTTGAATGGACTCACAAAAAATGTTATTGTGCCGAGGTAACTCTTTGGGTCAATTAGCCGTGAAGAGATAGCGACAGCTAGCCGAAATATCAAGTGTTTATAAATATTGCACGGGTCAATTTAAAAAGATATTTCATAGAAAAATAAAATTTGTTCTTATTCTCAAGAAAAATATATAAATAAAAATACGTAACTAGTCGCGATCGAATTCCTAAAAAGTTAATAAGCATTGTGCCGACTGATAAACGTCTTAGGGATTGACCTAACTCACTCCGGAAAAAATTCACCGGGGCCAAAGATATTTACATTTATTGGTATCTATTTTTCTCGATTCATCACACTAGTCTAAATATAAATTTTACCACTGCATCACCCTTTTAAGCCTTGGCAATGGTAGAAGTGTGTCGTTTGGATTTTTTTTTTTTTGTATTTCAGATTGTGTGAATTAGAATAAGCAGAAATTTTTTATCATCATTATCAATATATTAGTGTTTATTATTATTTTTATATTGTTAATTTGTACATTTTAGGTCTAATGGTGCCAGAATCTGTAAAACTCCAAGTCAAGTACAGTGTTGGGAGGGGAATTTTATGCTTTTTGTTCGAAATATTCTTTCGATAATTAATCATATCATATCATGATCTTAATAATTGGTTAATAACAGAAAAAATGTTATTTTTATAAGCTATCCGAACAAACTGACATTTTTCTCTTTTTTTCTGCATTTTTTTTTTTACAAATAAATCGAGTTGTGAATTATTCGTTTGAAATTATTTGATTGAAAAGCTCTCCGATATACCGAATATCTCCCGATACAGGCGTGCTATCAGGCCAATATCCATATTCCTCTTACATATTTAAAATTAAAACATAAAAGAAAATAAGCGAAATCGCTGGAGGGTTAAAAAAAATAAATAAAAACAAGCGAAATGGGATTCCCTTCGGAAATTGAAAACTGTAAAAATACATCCAATCTATGAGATTAAATTTAAATATTTCATTGGATTAAAAACGATCCCGTGGAACAATTTTATTCCCTATTGGAATATGAAACGAGGCCTCTCTGTATTACGTAAAAACTCTCTTTCATATCCGATATTTTGTTTTATTTATATTCTTTATTTTATTTTTTGTTTTTATTCAGAGTTTTTACTCTGTTTTTCAAAGCGTCACACAGCACGAAGGGGTGGGGAGAAGTGGAAATATTAATTTAGTCCAACGTTTTAATTTAATTGGTTATTCCCAGTTTTATATTTTTCAGATATTTCGTCGGTGTTACCCTCAGCGAGCTAATATGAGGGAATATTTAAAAGTATTGCTAATCAGGCGTTATGTAATAATTCGAATTAATAATTTGAATTTTGGAACCTAGTAAATTAAAAAAGAAAAATTATTTGAGATCAATGTTTCATAAATTAATTACTTTAGAAAACCTGTCCTTTCAATGTGGATAATAATTGTGGAAATATAATTTATTAATTTGTACATATTTTAACTCACTGTAAGTTAAATATAATCACCTAACCATAGTAATTAAAACTATTTCTTATTTATTAATTAAGAATTTTATCTTTTAAAAAAATAATTAAATTCATCTACGCCCTAAAAAAAGGTTCTTATATATGTTTTTCCATTCATCAGTCTAGAGCAACAGCAATAAATAAATCAATAGTATTAAATAAGTTTGTGAAAAATAATTTTAAATTAAAAAATTATTCTGAAATTTAAATGCGTAAGTCAGAATCATAATTTTTATAACCTCATATTTGATTCAATCTGCTTCATTTACCAGTTTATAATTATTTTTCTAAGGATCTCGAATTATCTTTGTGTTACGAATATTAGACTCGGAAGTCAGATAGACGGGGAATAATGAAAAGAGATAAATAATAAACAAAATTATGAAACAATAAGTATTAAAAAAAATAAACACAATTTAAACTAATTTAATTACAATCATTTTTCATTATCAGTCATGAGATATGCTATTATTGAATTTTTATTTATCATTATTTTACTCGTATGTTGAAAAATTATTCTAGATTTTCAAATAAAAAATAAATTATTGATAGATACGGTATTCTGCTGATTGCAAAACAAATTAGTTGTTTACTGTATATTTTAAACAACCTGATTTATATTCCTGAAAATAGCAATAGTGATCAACATGTTTATGTAATTTACTATGAAACTCATTTATAGATAAAATTTTTAACTTACTTGTTTTTAGAATTTTGAAATTACTTTAACTATAATTTTAATGACGGGAAGATTCTAAATAGTTATTTTTTATTTTGATAATTATTATTATTTTGGTCTTAATTATTTGTTCAATTTAGAATTTTCATGCTTAATTATTATTTGTGCTTTTTAAGATATTATCATAATGGCTTTACTTTTACCAATTACAGTGAATAAAATATTTGGAATAATTAGCATCAAGCACCCCCACAGGATAAAATTATTTTTTTTAGTTAACTCGATTTTTATTATAAACTGATCGAAAATTATTTTCTACTTTTTAATTTTGTTTTCTATCTATTATTTAAATTTTTATTTTAATATTAATCCAAGTAATCCACTGTTCATTATATGTGCATTATGAGTGCTAAAGTACGTAGTATATAAAATGAAACGAACAGGGGAGTACTTGAATTAGTTATTTTAGTATTTATTATTATTATTATTACTATTCAATTATTTGTTCAATTTCGAATTACCACCGTTCAATTATTTTTTTCATTTGTTAGACACCACGATAATCAATAGTGTTATAATCAATAGAATTAAAATTTTAAAAAATATATATAAAATAATGTAAACCGGTTTTGATGAAAAGTAATACAGTTTTACAAAATTGTAATTTTTTCTTTGTCCTCCGCACAATGAGTGCGGACTATTGTGTTACAATGACGTGAGTTGTTAGACCCAAAAGCAAGGCTTTTCTATTATGATAATACAACCCGTGCTAGGGTTGTTCTCTACCCATCCAGGTGTTCACCATTTCAACCCCCTCTGAAATTGGAAGTGGACGGGTTTGAAATTATGTGTACAATTATATATAATTATAATTCAATTGTAATATATTAGATATAAGATTATTCAATTGATTTTTTTTCAAAAACAGAGTAAATTTTTTAGAGGAAGAGATTTTTTCCTTTTTTTTTTTGGAAGAGCACAAACTTCAAGTCTAAATTAATCAGAGCCATATATTTATCATAATATTTATTTTTAGCCTAAATATTAAATTTTATTTGTAATTATTTAAACTTTAATTAGTAATTATATTTAAATTAAGATTTCAGAATTTACATTCTTTACTTAATAAATTCTTTATTTTTTGTTGTAGCAATAAATGGTCCAAACTAATTAATCCATAAATCTTGATGTTCGATTCACAAATAAATTACCTAATACTACCTAATTTATTTTATGTCAATACCGTGGTTGTATGACTTCTCACGGAAAATGACAGTATCATTCTCGATGCTTCGAAACTGTAGCGAAATCCTCTCGGACTTTCGTTTCTAGATAAAATAGAGTAATAATAAAAGCATTAAAACAGTTTAATTATATAATTTTAAAAATTTTAATTAAAAAAAGTAAAAGAACAGAATCACCCATATATGCTTTATGTCTTATTAATTATTTTATGAAGCCTTATGCGTTCACTTATCATCGCTTATTTTAGTTAACTTATCATTCTTGCGTTATTCAAGCCATATTTTGAAGTTTTTTGACTGAACTACCAGGGAAATATAACTTTCTGTACTCGTATTTCAATATAGACAATTGTGTGTGATCTATTTGTTCATTATTTATTTATTATTTGAAAATATTATGCACTGCTTTATATAATTAGCAGAAAAATACATATGAGGCAGTAAATACGGAGACAATAAGGGAATAAAACAAAATATAAGAGCAGGTAGTAACCTGTTGGCAAAGTTCATTAATACAATGAGACCCCTTCATCAAAGGAAAACAATAGACGATGTGTGTGGGACTTGTCTCGGCTCTTGGCATTTTTTTTTGTTTTTCCTCCCCGGCCATCCCATTGTTCTCATCTACCTGCTTATACCCTCCTCTCCACCGGCTAATGACTAGGGCTAATTATGCAGTCTCTTGTCAAGTGCCAATGAGGTATGCTATCTTAGCTGTGTACGGCTATATACAAATGGTGAAACGGGCTACTGATCGAAGCCCCTGAAAAAAATGACAAGCTTTATTCTAATAACTAGTTACGTTCGTTAGCACTCATTTAATTAACGTACTAATAATTGAATTTATACGAAATTGAAGTTGATAAATTCCCTATTAATAATCTGAAATTTAGATAGTTAATTGATTTAAATTAATTTATCGATTAAAGTAATTTCATTTAGTTAATTAAAGGTATAATCATTTTATAGAAAAATGTGTTTCAATAGTAATTAATAATAAAAAAATATGATCTTTACATCAATACTATTATCATTATATCTTAAAAAATCGTGGGGTGCTTTTTATTGACTGATATGCGTTGAAGTATTGTCAAAGAATTTGTAACGATAAAATGACTTTTTTTCAACTTTTTCGCTCGGCTGGCTATAAATGCGTCGGGTTCTTTAGTTTAAAAAAAAAAAAACTAAAATCCATTTTTTACTTTTTTATTTCGGCTAGCTACAAAATTGTGTTTTTTAATTTTTCAAACTATAATTTTTTTGTTGCAATATGTATGAAAATCCTGGCTTTAGTAATATGCTTGTCTCTAACATTAAACCATAAATGCCCTAGTAAACACCTTAGTATTTGTCGCAAGACACTACCGTGTCTTGGGATATGAAAAATCGCTAATCTGAAGATCTTGATCACGATAGACTAACTTTTAAATTCTTGTATTGTCATCGGTGTTTGAGAACCTTACAAAGTTTCAATTTAATTCGATTTTTTAAGTGGCTGAAAAACGAGTTCAAAGTTTCTGTTATATATATACATTCATACAAGCGTAGCTAATAAAAAGGTATTAAAAAGAAATAATGCCAATCCTTGACATACTTTTTCTGACCTTAGTTACGTATAACAGAACCCATATAATTAACGGTTGAATCTGGATTTAATAATGAATCGATAGATATCATTTTTTTTTATCGGCTTTTATTAATAATTTCATTTCTATTTACTATTACATTTTTTAGTAAATAATAAAAATAAAACTCGCTCATAGAAAATTGAGGGAGTACAAACGGGTAGGCTAAAGAGAGGTGTCCCAGGCAGCCCGACACGAAGGCCCAAACATCGCTCTGAACTAATTGATTTCCCGTCACTCGGGCCAGTGGGAAATTTGTCACGATTAGCCCTGATGTTGGCAGCATTGTAGCCGCGGATGAAAACATAACCATCACCCTGCGTGGGAATATGACCACCTCTTCCTAACTCGTAAAATCATAAAATGGGCAGATTTATTTAAAAAGAGAATAATTTAGTTTTTACATTTATTAATAAAATAAAAACCATTTGGAAAAATCCATCCATTTATATAAAATATACAGATTATTGGATGATAAACCGAAAGTATTATAAGAAAATATAACAAACAACCAATGCTATAAAAATATGTAATCAAATTTGGCACCCACGATCAAAAAGTGATGACTCCTATTTTCACATTTCTCGGTAGTTTAGTTAAGTAATGCTTTGTGCTACCGGAATTTTAGGTCCAGAACCGGACAAAATCATGAGAAATAAGTAAATTATAAATAAATAAATAATAAGTGTCGTATTAGACAAAATTAATTTATTAAACTAGAGAAAAAATAAAAAGTAAAATATAAAAATCTTTGAGTTACCCTTTTCTGATTCTTAACGCCTCATCAAATATATCTTTTAGTGATCAGTCAAAATAAAAACTGATTTTCCATGTCAAAATTAAAATTATATTTATGTGCTTGAAGATGTAAATAATATAGTATAAAGATTTTTAAATGTTTTTTATACACATCACATTATAAATTTGGGAAATAAAAATAATTTAACAGTAAGGAAATGTATAATTTACTCATTCTTTAATATTTTTTCTTAACAATCAATGTAAAATGTACCTAATTTTAGTGAAATGTTTATAAAATGTTTTATACTTATTTATATATTACAAATGTTTTCAGCTGAGTAAGTTTATATTTTATTTTATTAATGAATTACTAAATTTATAACTTAATTATTAAATTAATAACTTTTATCTGAATAAAAGTTGTATGCATCTTCAAGAAAAAAAATAAAATCGGCTTCCAGTCAACTCCTTTATTGTTTTATATGATAAAACGTTTCGACACTATGGTGTCATTTTCAATTATTTATTTATTTTTTTTTCTGCATTCCTTAACTGGAAAGTCAATATTTTTTAAAAATCATTTTTAAGGAGATCTTTTGTCCTCCATAGTCAAACTTATATTATATAATATAAGTTTGACTATGGAGGACAAAAGATCTCCTTAAAAATGATTTTTAAAAAATATTGACTTTCCAGTTAAGGAATGCAGAAAAAATAAAAATAATAAATAATTGAAAATGACACCATAGTGTCGAAACGTTTTATCATATAAAACAATAAAGGAGTTGACTGGAAGCCGATTTTATTTTTTTTCTTGAAGATGAAATTTAAATAAATCCAGTTTAAAAAAAGGAAAAAATTATAAGAATGTTGTATGCATCTTAAAGAGTATGAGAGTCGAAGCGACATTAAACAAATTCAAATAAATAACAAAACTATTGATAATATGTCAGTCATGTTATATCATTCAAACTTACACGAGTTCATGCCAGCTTTTTTTGCTGTTAAACCATCTTAAATACGTGCAATTAAATTTTAGCTCACCGATGCATATAAATAATTGATCATTGATTGCCGAGAAGTAGAATCGATTTATTTTATTGATCTTCGATTAATTAAGCGGAAGACAACAATTATACGGAGGAAAGGTGACGGCTCAGATCGACAATCTGATAACAGCGCCAGATCACCGAAACGGCAGAGCACTCACAATCTTTACTTGATTGGTTGACTATAATAGTAGCATAGCTATATTATATATATTAATAGTAATGATTATTATTAATATTATTATTATAAAAATAAATAAATATAACTAAGTTAGTATAGACTAGGGTACTCACAGGTAGAGGAGCCGTAGAGTACTGACCAGCCGGCCGTGGAAGGGGAAAGGTGCCCGCCGATAAAAATGTAGAAGCTGTTCTTTGTCAAGCAGGTTTGGTGGGGGCTTACCCCAACCTAGTTACCTACTGCGAGGGTCACTCTCTGGACAATTCCAGCCCTTCAGGAGGTTATCCAGCCCGACCTATAGGTTATAACCTAATTAGGTAACAGTCTGTAACATTAACATGCAAGTCAAAAAAAATTTTTAAGTTGTAATTCAAGAGAAACATGAACAAAAAAACAGTATCATTATAACCCATGGATGATCTTGGACTCATCATCATACATTAATAAACAGATGGTAGAGTATGCTTCTAGCGCAACGGTTGTTCAGGAAGATGATTTGTCCAAGATCACCCTCAACCACTAGACTTTTCACACAATCAAATATTATTATAACAAGTAAATCAAGTATTATTATAACAAGTAAATATGTACAATATGACATGAAAAACTCTTGTGGAGAAACTACCAATCGGTAGCACTCCAATAAAGTTCTATAGTAGATGGTCTCGAGGTCATCTTCTATAGCAATCTCTAAAATTGTAACTAGATTTTCTCGATTATTCAGTATGGAAGAGTGTGTGTGAATGAATGAGTTTGTGCGTGGTAAATAACAATTAGTGACTCATTTGTTTGTGTTATTTATCTACAATATAAACTAAAATTATATAAAGCCATATCAGTAAGTGTTGATGACCTAAGGGTTTTAACCCTACAAACACTAACGAACAACTAAGTTTGTTACTTTGTATACGAAGGAGGGAATTTCGTGGAAATAGAGAAGCAAAATATGATAACACTCGATGTTGGAAAGAGTGTTTGTTTTCATCAACAATTTTCCGTAACAAAAAATCTGAAGTGGGAAAATTTCGGAAGGTGTTACACTTCATCGGCTAATCTGAAATGATTTTACACACACAGATGGTGCCCTTATGTTATGTAATTTGTAAGTATTTCACAATACACATTCTGAGAATAGCATTAATGTAGATTAGTTCAGGGATTATGTTATGATTTTATAAATTAGTATTCATATTCAAACTTAGATTTACGAAATCAACCATGTACTAATGAGTTGTCTTATAGTTTTATTTTAATTCTAGATTCTTGTTTTGTTTTTATATTATTTTAACTACCATTACTATAATTATTCATAAGTTATCTTCAATTAGGAGTGGGATAGATCAGTGGTAGAGCGCTGAGTTGCTGTGCCGAAAGTTTCGGGTTCAAATCCGGTTGTGGTAGATAAATTATTTAGTCTGTTAACAACCGTTTAAAACAATAACACCAAATTGTTTAATTTCCATGTTTAATTTAAGAACCATCCTCACCCAGCCTCTATAAATTGGGTAACTTTAGCTCTAGATGAGTTTCAGCCGATAGTTTGCATATATTATAGGTTAGCAATACAGGAACGCGAAATCACTCAAATACACACACACACACACACATGTGCAAACATTTTATAAAGCGAACCATAGGCGTTGATGACCTAAGGGGTTTACGCCTTTAAACACCAACAAACAACAGCAACTATAATAATTTATTATTTGCGCTATGAACTTTTAGATAAGCAATAGAGCTGGCATGAGTGAAAAGTATTCAAACAATAACAATAGTTATGCGCTCTCCGTCCCTGGACCGTATCGGCTTGAAACTCGTCCAGAGCTAAGGTTACCCAATTAAAAAACTGAAATACCAACGTGTCACCATGTAAACAAAAAAAATCCTGTACCACTACAACCCGTGAACGGGACTGGGGTTCAATGGATGGTAGAGACGTACTGTTTCACGGATGACGATTCTGCAATGAGGTGACTTGTCCTAGCTAACGCTCAACCGCCAGGTCCCCCCCCTTTTTTTGGGTACCCTATTTTTATAACCTTTTATTGAGGTTGGGTGAGCCCCAGGAGAGTCTTAGATCCTGTATGATCCATCTCCGGCTGCAAACAGACTACATACGTCTTGCCAGGATTTCCGGCATGGTAACTCAATGTTCTACCATAAGCTTTTATAATATATGAGAATAAACAACTAAGAATTGCGAGTATCCACCCTCCTAATATGATCAAAGTTATCGCGAATAAGTCTTTAATTATTATTATATGCCCTTTTATTACTTTGAATTTATTTCGGTAATTTTTACATTTCTTTATATTACAGGCTCCTTTCGTTATCCTGCCCTTCAGTGCAAGATATCAGATATATAATCACTTGTTCCGTCTTTCTACCAATTTTTTTTATTAATCTAATCTATTTTATCACTAGATATAAATAACTCTCATACATTGTATGCTTAAAACTTTGTAAAATGACCGTCTGAATGCGTGATCAATTTATTATTTTTGCGGGACAAGTTCGATGCCTTTGTTCACATATGGGTTAAGTGCCGAAAACAAGATTTTACAGGAGTCAACTTTGATAATAATTTAACAGAAAAAAATCAGTTAGTATGTAAAAAGTTTTAGGAAACAATATATTTTTGTAACATTCACAGCTTCTCTATTAATTTTATGTCAACATATGGTATATGACTTCCTGATCACAACTTTACAATATTATGTAGAAAACAAAACCCGTTTTTGAAAAGTTTGCACTTTAGACATTTGTGACCTAAGGCATCAATGTGTCCTTTGATATAAACTGTTTATTATTGTATTTTTAAGCACCAAACTTCTTTTTTAAAAACAAGTAGTCAACTTCATCACTACTTTCACCATACAACATTAGAACTTGCTTGACTCCAATTTATCTGTTTTTGGTCTTGAGACGGTATCACGTTTTCCATTGCTAGATTCGATGCTCTTCAAGACAGATCCTTAATTTGCTCCATTTGTTCTCCGATTTCACACCGATGGATCTGCATTGCTAATATAAGCTCCAACAATCTGTTTCGGATCTGAACTCCTACTTTGGCCGAGGAGCTCCGTTACAATAAACATGCACCATCTGATTCGCCGGTGAACACGGATCGCCATGTTATCTCCATCTATCTAACGCCATAAATATCTGAGCTATGTTATGAATCTAATACCTAGCTCACAGCTCAGGAACAGATTGCTACAGACAACCGTTATCGTGTGCATCTCTCTAATAGTGATTGTAAAGATGAACATTATGCCGAGGTTGTTTCAGTCAGTGTTCCCTAAATTTAACGAAATTACTGCAGCGTTGTTGAGTACTATTTATTTATTGTTACCTCCCCTCGGTCCTTACTGGTCCGCTTTAACCTTAGATTCATTGCACGCTACTACGAGGAAGTCAATCCTTTCAAAGGGTGGGAGAAGAAAGCGTGCTTGATCCTCCACCTACTTACACCCTTTAATGAGCCCACTGTAGTATGGGTAATCCGATGTGTAAAGTCTAAATCGGTGAAGATCCTAGTGTATCCTATGCTGATATGGTGTCCTCTTATTCCGGTGTAACATTCCATACTTTTGAGCAGACTCCGGAACTTTTACGCGTGGAGCATCGGGCACAATACTCTTCGCTATGACTAAACAAACCCTCCGCGTCCTTACGAAATCTTCAAGATTCAAGAGTCAAAGAGGAACCATTTTGCTTTTAATCTTGATTGAACGGATGAACGAATTTTCTTAATTGATCTTTCTAGGTTGCCCCTTGTCATATAACTCTTTTATGAAATCATTCTTGATAACGCTTTTGCGTCTTGGATTCCTTGCTTTTTCACGCCAAATTCGCAAACATTCTGATATGATGTTCAGGGAATCGATCCGATCAGTATTTGTAAACTGATGGTACATGATCCTGGTAGCCTCAAGCAGAGCTAGTCCCTGTGTTAGCCACTTATTTTCTGTCACGGCGAGAGATTTAGGCTCTGCTATTATATCTATACATAAAAGCAAAGCTGTATATTCTAGCTCCTCAACAACTAATGAAAGTGAATTTCTCGAAATACTGCGAATCGCCCGGAAGACGTTGCTGAACTGTGAGGAGGGAGATGAGTAAGTCAAGAAAAGACTTTTTCTTCATTTCATTCTTTACAAATCAATCTTCACTCTTTGAAGCTCCAATCGCCTGGAAAGTGCCTGGTTTCCAAACACTCATTGAAGATCGCAAGGAGATCCTCTATCTCACATCTACCCCGTCAAACGACACAATTATTGCCTATTCATTTCTATTTACCAATTCTATATGTTTTTAAGCTTATTAAATTTCAAAAGTACAGTAAAACCTCGATTATCCGTCAGGGGTTATAATTAACCGAATCAAGATGATGACGGATTTGGGAAATAGACGGATATGGGAGTGAGTCATATGTCTCATATATGTACATATAAATTGAACAATATATTTCGAACAGTCGACATTATATATGCACTCGTAACTTATTTACGTACTAATATGTAGTAAAAATATTTTTTTTAAATAATATTAATTACGCACATCGATGGCTAAAAGCGTAATCATTGTATGTCCAATTTTTCTTTCTTGAGAAATTAGTATCAATTTAAAGGTGGAGTTAGCTCTTTCTTCGTGCACAAAAGTAGTATGCCCCTACTTAATAATCATTATATGATGTAGAAGGGGCATACTCTAGGGGTCCCCCGCACGTTTTATATCATTAACTGTCGTCCGAGGAATTTCATAAATTTTTGCTAAGATTGATGCACTTTCGCCTTTTCGTAAACGTTTTACAATTTCACACTTAGTAGCGAGATCTAAACTCGTCCTTTGTATTTTTTCCCGACATTATTGTACGTACTTTTAAGATAACGAGAAGTACCCGTAAGACAGAATGAAGACTGAAGGTAGTGGAAACTGCGGAAGTTATATTAGGTAGAGATGAGGAGGTAATTAATTTTTGAGAAATGTGTGCGAGGAAGCCAAGGTTTTGAGTAAACAACAGATTCTAGAAAACGAAGTTGTCAAGACGCAATGATTGATTCTTAGCCGGCGTCTACGACTTTAGCAACCAAATAATATATATACTTTTTTTTCCCCTCAAACTGAGGTGGTGGTTAACAGAGAGTGACGGTAAATAGAGTGACGGATAATAGAGGTTTTACTGTATTACATAAAAAAGTTTTTCTGTTTAATTCTAAGAGTTAATTAAAAATAAAAATATAACAGTTTAGTATGGAAAAAATCAAATATTTTTTGTTAATTATGATTATTCTAGGTGGAATAAATTAATATGCAATATATAATTATACTGCGTTGTTTTAGACAGAAAGGCGGTTGTAGTTCTCAGATTTTGTTTCGGGCGATACGAAGAAGACAAGTTATCATCTGTAACCAAAATAGTAATTAATGTTATTTATTTAAACTTACAATATTCCAAGGTGGGTGGGGTAGCGCAGAGTCAATATGCCGAAGTTCAACAGCCGGGTCCATATCCGGCTGTGACAGAAAAATTATTTAATTTGTTAACAGGTGTGTATGAGCCTTGAGGGATGTGTAGACTCAGCCTCTGTAAATTGGGTACCCTTAATTGGTAGAAAAACCCGACGGTTAAGCGTGTTCATTGACATCACATCAACAGCACTGTCTCTACCATGTACTCTACACAAGACCCTTTATGTGTTCTAGTGGTACAGATTTTTTAGTGTATATAATACCTATGTATTTCTTTGTTACGCTAAATTACAGGATGTTCTACGTAATATATATATATAAATACTATTTTTATAAAATACATTTTTATTTTATTGTATCTATATGACCCCAGTGGAATCTGCAGACCCTCTTAGGGCTCACCCAGGCTCTATAAAATGGAAAATTTTAATTTGAAGAAATACTTGGCGATTGATCGTGATGTCCCTGCAAAAAGGTTGTCCTAGAAGCAGTCTTTATGTACTGAAGCTATGACCCCATCCCCGACATTTTTATAGGTACTGTGGAGAATCCATTATAGTACATAATTAAATCACATCAAATCAGCAACTTAGCATCTTGAAATTTTTAGATAGGTTCTTTGTATAGTTTAAGAAAGAAATTTGGATAATTCCACCATAAGGGTTTCCACTTTAATATAGTAGGGGTTCAATGGTTGTATAGAATCCGTCAGTTTTGAAGTTAGACATCTGAAATTTTAGATGTACCAGTAACTTACATTTTAAAAAAATAATTAAATTCTTTATTTTAAATGATCTTTCACGAAACTTTATGTGGCAGACCAAATTCCACTCGCGCGAAGCCGCGGGCATAAGCTAGTATTGTATAAAAGAGCATCCATGTTGTGTTAATTCTGTAACAAGAATATCTACTTGTATTATCTTTGGATAATAGTCATTTTTTCAGCCTAAAATTATTTAAAAAACAAACAACCACAAAACTATTTTTTTTACACTAACACTACTTCCTTCCGAAAAGCAATTCATCTCCCTAGTAATTAATGTTTGTATGTTTTTAGTCTCCGAAAAAAAATAATAATAAGTACATTTCTTATGCAAGGCGCCTTACGGAGGCGTTAATAGAAGAGTACACACGGCCTGTTGAACCCGTTTTTTCTTGTAGAGGAAGACAAGGGGCAGCAAACTGCAATTGGAAATGGGTAGATAAGAAAGAAGGATGGGGTGTTAAAAGAAGCGTGATGGATTTTCCACGGTTGGCCCAGGCCCAGGTGCCCCCCGGCCTTTTTTAACTTGGGGCTTCCGCACTGGTGGAACTCTTCCCCTCCTGTGGCCTGTGAAGTCTCAGCCTGCTCCGTCTCAGACTCGAGGAGAGGAGAATCCTTTGAGAGATTTTCACCAACCGCCTTCCGCTCGAAAAAATAGTGGCTTTCTCTTTTGGATTCTGTCGTCAGGAAAGGGATAAACGTCTCTTTTAAGGGCTCAACCAGGTGTCAATCCTCTCCCTCCGATACTTCTGAAGGGTCGAAGGAGGTACCGATTTAAGGAGCTAAAAAAGGAACCTGTAATCTATTTTCTTAAAGCTATCCGGAAAACAGATTCAAGTTATTTCACCACCAATTCAAACAATTCCAAAAACACTTCTTCCAAACTTCCTAATTCTTATTATGATTTACATCTGTTATTCTGTGTTCCATGAAATTTTCCCGTAATGTATAAACAATTATTTTTTTAAAAATCTCTACTCAACAGCCCATGGGGATCTTGGCTTCAGTACACTGTACAGAGACTGTGCTGCCTCAAAGACAAAGCTTGTGTAGGAAAGTGATTTATCCGAGACCATGTTCCACCGCTAATTTTTTCTCCAATGATATTGGTTGGGTCCTAGGAGGGTCTGCAGGACCCGCGATTTTGGACATAGATTTGTTGTGCTGACTTCAACACCACAAGTGACCATAATTAAAGTATGAATTGGAATTATGTTTCATACCTAATTAATATACCTTTTAGGGCTTTGGATGCGAGACACTCTGAATTTTGACTTCACATGTGTCTTTTATCTTAAATTATTTTTTTAATCTTGAAGATGTCCAATCAAAACTTCGATTTTGATTCCTTCAATTATATTCTATTATAATTTTAAAGACAATAGTTGGAGATGATTCATCAGAGATCACGCTTAACCACTAAGTTAAAATTAAATTAACCCAATTAAAATGTACTAACTTTATAGAGGCTGAGTTAGTCCCACTAACTTTTAACAGCGTCCATCCGTGTCTGTAAACAGATTAAGTAATTTATGCCCAACTGGATTTGTACCTGAGAATCTCTGCGCAGCAACTGAAAAAATGAACTCTACAATTGAAGTGGAGAGTACAAACTGAGATATCTCGCTCCCAGGAATGGTGATTATTTTCCTTCATAAAGGATGTTTCTGCTCCCTTCCATGCGTAGAAAGTATTCTAATCGTAAAAATATTCGATTTTTAAATCATGTATCTATTTTGAGTATATCTTGTTTGAACACCGGACCTTCAGCACAGCGACTTAGTACTCTCTCCTTCACATCCTCTCAACCGCCCCCTCTCTCTTTCACATTCTCTCTCTCTCTCTCTCTCTCTCTATCTATCTATCTATCTATCTATCTCTCCCCCTCTCTCTCGGTTTACTAATATTATTCAAGTTTGAGTGGAAAATAGTTGATTGTTTAGTTCTAATGGTGGATTGAATTGTTCAGGTGCAGTCACAGATAACATAAAATAAGTGAATCTTATTTTATAATTGTGTCAGCCTCTCGGCCTACGATATAGGCCATCTTCAGGTAAAAAGTGAGTGCATGCACGTTGTGACTCTTCAAAAACACAAATCGATAATATTATTCAAGTTTCCTGTTTTTTGTTTGAACTCTTCCCATTTATATCTTATCTTATATATATATATATATATACATCCTGATTAATTACTATTGGGTCCGCAGACATATTGTATGCCATAGCATCTACCCTACGTAATGATGTTACCTGTTCCTGCTCCCTCGTACTTCCCTGACCAGATCTCCACCCCCGCGCTGGCATTTAAACCCCAAGCGGAAGAGAAGAAGACATTGATGAGACACAGAGCGCAGGGTGCCGACAGAGGACTGTCCGTTAAGTCTTTGTACCAGACCGGTCCAACGGACTTCTATTGAGGAGCCTCCCTTCCTTCTGTAGTATTTGCATATTCTCTTCCTCTCCTCGGGTCTTCCTCGACCTGGCCCTTTAAATCTTTCTTTTAGGGCTTCAATAGGTCATCAGGTTCGTTTTCTATTTGAAGCAATCAGGAACAAAAGTGGATAACTCCAAAATTTGAAATTTCACATTTTCGCTCGTTTATTTAAGCAATCAGTTTCAGATCCGGACTAAAGACATGAGAAATAAACTGCCAAAGTGCCATACTAGACAAAATTTCAAGACTAAACTAACAAAAAAAATTTCAACTGTCTGTTTTTTGAACTTTTGGATTTATCTGTATTTGGTCCTCAAGACCTCCTTTTTAATGCTCCGTTTTTCATTATATACTATTAGTATTTCAATACTATATTTTCTACCAATGTTAAAGTATGTACATTTATTAGTTGATATAAAAATATTTTGGGAAACAAACTTGAATGTATTGATTGAAAGATTGTATCGATCTACAGATACTCCGAGATTTTACGAACCTTTTATGTAAGTCGGAACCTTTCATGTGGTAAAAACCAGAAAGCAGAGCATGATGTTGATCGCATTGTCTCTATGCACAACTTGTCTTAGAAGCAGTACAGCCCAAACATTTACTGAACCCTAGGCACTTCATGGGTTTTAGCAGTACAGGTTTTAGCTTATGTTTAAGGAGTACCTACTACAAATGAAAATCCTCTATTTTTTTAATAATTAATATTAAACCCCCTTTTTAATATTAATTAGTAGCATCCTGAAGCTCACCCAGCCTCTATATTTGGTTACCTGACTTAAGAGAAAAACATTCAGTATGATCTCGAACCCACCGAAATCATCTTTATACACACCCGTGTTATTCTAAAATACAAAACAAAATACCACTACAACGCATGACAAATCTCGGACTCAGTAAGTCGTAGTGATTGAACTGTTAATAAATATAAAAATTTATTTTTATAGTATTAATAACGACTTCTGTATAATTACGATTTCTATAGCCTGTATTTGCAGTTGAAAATATTATTTTCACTAAGTTTTCAGTAATTGGTTTAATATTTATTAGCTTTAATCTCTATGTGTGAAGGGAGGTGTAAATTTCATACATCAGATAATGATTAATTTGTTTTTGAATGTACCTTTATGTCATGTTAACCACCAACAATTAGTTTGAGACTAAACCTGTATTACTAGACTCTCGGGCTCAGTACGTGTTTTTTTCTGTTTCATTGATAACGGTTG
This sequence comes from Arma custos, assembly GCA_037127475.1. NCBI lineage: Eukaryota > Metazoa > Arthropoda > Insecta > Hemiptera > Pentatomidae > Arma > Arma custos. The sequence continues at coordinate 49,699,813 of CM073763.1, read as the reverse complement.
TGCAAGGAGGTGATTTGTGCTAGATCACACTGAACTACCAGGTTTTTGGAGTGCCATGCCGAAAATCCTGGTTCAAATTCAGCTGCTTGCAAGATTTTATTTAGACTCTTAGTAACCGGAGGTGGATCTTATCTAGGACCTCCAGCAGCTCACCCAACCTCTATAAAGTGAGCAACCAAAATAAGGTGGAAAATTTGGCGGTTGAGCGTGATCTAGGACAAATTACACAGGCCAACAAAAAAAACCTTTTTGAAAACTTTTTTAATTTTAATAGCTGATCTTGATAGATTTTTATGTGCTGAATCCAAATCTGCTCGTAGTTTTTATGTATCACCCTTAGTTTCCAAGCAAAATGTATTTTATTATATAGTCTAATACCCATTTACAGTATATAGGGAAATCAATGAAACACTGTAGAATCGTAAAAATGGTTTGTATTTACAGTAAAATACTTGGAATAGTAATTTTATGTGATGATACAAGGTTCACTTGTCAACTGGAATTGGTTTATATTTTCTTTCCCTTTTTTCCTTGAAGCTTCTTGTGTAGCTTTTCCTGCGATGAATAGCTTGCTGAACTTCCCGGTGAAGTGACCAACAGTAATCCCCCATCATGTTGGTATTCCAGCGGCCCTGGTAACGTTTTTCCATCACTTTAACGTCCTGGTGAAAACGCTCACCTTGCTCCTCACTAACATCTCCTAAATTTTCCGGGAAGTAATCGAGGTGGCTGCTCAAAAAGTGAACTTTCAGGCTCATCAAACATCCTAACTGTTCAAATTTTTTTAACATGTTAGCAACAATAGCCTTATATTCTGGGTCTTTTTCATTTCCCAAAAACTTGGTGACAACTTGCTTGAATGAAACCCATGCTTCCTTTTCATTTGAGGTCATTGTGGATTCAAAGTTAACGTCAAACATCATTTTTCTAATATCAGGCCCGGTAAAGACGCCTTCTTTCAGTTTAGCTTCTGAAAGGTGTGGAAACTTCTGACAGAGATATTTGAAACAAAGCCCATCTTTAGGCAAAGCCTTTACAAACTGTTTCATGAGACCTAACTTAATATGTAGTGGTGGTAGGAGCACGTTTTTTGGATCTACAAGGTTTTTGCGTAAAATGTTCTTCTCGCCAGGCTTTAAAGACTCCCTAGCAGGCCAGTTCTTTCTGCACCAATGTTGATTCCGAGCTCTACTGTCCCATTCACACAAGAAACATGGAAATTTGGTAAAACCCCCTTGCTGACCAAGGAGCATGCACGTAACTTTCAAATCACCACATATCATCCAACCGTGTGCAGAATAACCTATTTTATTTAACACTATTTCTAGATTTTCGTAACTCTCTTTCATATGTACAGAATGACCGACAGGTACAGAGGCATACATGTTACCGTTGTGTGCTAAAACTGCCTTCAAACTATTTTTGGATGAATCAATAAACAACCTCCAATCTTCTGTTTTGTATTCAATTCCAAACTCATTCATTAAACCATGAATGTCTGAGCAGTACACCAAATCACCCTCTTGTTCAAAATACTTCGAAAATTGTTGTTCTCTCTTCCTATACACATGAATGCTGGTTCCAGCCGCCAGCAAGTTCTTTTCTTTTAGCCTAGAGCCAAGCAGTTCAGCTTTTTCTTTTGTTAAGCCCAGATCCCTAACTAAGTCATTAAGCTCGACCTGAGTGAACAATTTAGGCTCTACATTTTCTGTAACACATTGGAATTCTTCATCGTGTTCATCTAACTCCGACTGTACATCAGAAAATACTTCTGTTTCAATAGAATTTAAGTCCTCTGGTGGTTCCGGGATTGGCAAATCTACACCGTGGTCGGATGGCGGACGGAAGGTTAGGGTAGCTTATTACCTTCTTGTTCTTAGAGTTATGACCAGTAATATCTACACTGCAAAAGTAACAGTCATCGGAATGATTTTTTGGTTCCCTCCATATCATGGGAACAGCAAATTTAAAGTGTTTTTTCTCTTTTTTTGACCATTTCCTGAGGTCTTCAACACATACATAACATACCTTATGCGGTGCCCAAGGTTTATCCTGGTCTCCAAGTTTGGTTCCAAAGTATGCTAGATAAACCTTTTTCACAAAGTCTGTAATGTTTCTTTGGTGCTTTTTAATAACAAACTCACCACAAATATAACAAAAACTGTCAGCAGAGTTTTTACAGCCGCGATGAGACATTGCACTGAGCACATGTACAGGAAACGTAAAAGTGAGGTTATGTTGAAAATAAACAAAACATCAGCTGTTTAGCATGTGTTTCAGCAGTGCTGCCAACATCATCTTTGTTCATTAGACCTATTTTTTCATGTTATCTTAACTATGAAAAAGCTGTTAAATTCTAAAAATATTTCTTTATTTCATGAATTTAACTATAAAATGTGAATAAATGGTGGGTGATACAACTTTTTAAGCATCATATTTGGATTCAGCGACCTAAACAACATAAGAATAAGGTATTTTCATTAAAAAAGTTTTTTCATCGTTGGCCTGTGTTACCTCCCTGCACAACAGTTGTCCATGAAACGAATCCCATGTAATGAACCCCAGATCCGTTCACGGGTTGTAGAAGTTTTTATATTAACTAAAATTATTTATTTGAAAGAAATAGGTAAATTTGATTTTATTAAATTTTCATGTTGTATTTTCTAAATTTGCTATCTTATTTTCGATGGCACATGCCCGTTTCAATTTATTTTTAATATTAATGATTTCGAATCGAATTGTATCATTTCTTGATTTATATTCACTTTTTAAATACTCTTACGAGCCACGTGGCTAAAAAGGGAACTTTTTCCTGAATTAAATTATTTTGCTATTCTATTCTAAACTGGAGAATCAGATTCATTTTTAATAATACAGATATAAAGCAGAATAATCGTTATGCAAGCATGTAAAACGGATACTGTATTAATGTAATTATCAAAGCTGACACGAACATGAGCGAGTACCGGTAGCGGATACTTCCCCCCACCACCCAGCTAATATTTGAAGTGGGGGGGAAGAGTTGAGTTTGTTTTTTGTAAGTACCGTTAGTTAGCAGAGGCCAGGTCAGCTGTTGACCGTTAATTGAGTACGTTAATTACACAATGTTGTGTGCACAGGCAGTTCTTTCCCGAGATCAAACATCGCCTTCCTCCATATCCCCTTTCATCGGGCGATGTAGGATCCTGCACCTGTACCGGAGGAACTGGTCAAGAACTGTGGGAAGTAGGTCTCCTCCTTGTCCAGATGTCCTGGCTTAATGTGTCCACTCCCTTACAGATGGTACATCCCTACCGTGTGAATGGTTAGTTGCAATGGTATCCGACTCCCACAAGTGTAAGCAAAGAACTCAATACTTTTGTATTGACATAAAGACACAAAAGTATAAGACACACATGCCAAGAATAATAGTTCTTGAATAATATATATATTTATATACGTATGAGGAAGAAATGGTCCGAGTGGAAGTCAGAAAAAATTCTCTTTAGTAATAAGAACTGTTTATTTTAAAACCAACATTTCAACCAACATTACAAGTCTTCTTCAGGGCTATTAATAAGGCCATGAGTTAACAGGTGAATGAAATAATAATAGGTATTCATGGAAGAAAATTTTTAATAGTTTCTCTTCTAATCACCCAGTAAAGTTTTTCTAAACATTAAATCTCTATTAAACAAAAAAAAAAAAATTCCTACGTGTTATAATTGTATAAATATGAAAAAAAAATGTCTACAACCCATGAACGATCTTGAGCTCAATGTATGGTAGAGACTGCATTGTTACTTGGACAAAGGATTGGATATATATAGACAAAGGGTTGTGTAAGAAGGTTATTTGTGCGAGAGCAAGCTCAACCGCAAGGTTTATCCAAATGTTTTGGGTACACACTTTATAGAGGCTAGCTAAGCCTCAGGAAGTCATCAGATACTGTAGGGCCCATTACATGACTGTTAAGAGATTAAATAAATTATCTGCCACACCCGAATTTGAACACAGGATCTCTGACATGGCAAATAAGGTCTCTATATCTAATAAAATCTCTACACACTGCGCCGCCCCCGTTTTAAATATATAGTTGACACACCCAGTCTCTATAGAACGGGTAGCCATAATCGGGGAAAAAGCTGGTGGTTGACCGTAATCTTGGAAACATCTCTTCCCTACAGAACCACTTTCCGAGAAACGGTAAAGCCTGCATTTTCTAAACTTAGGACTCTTCGTGGGTTTTTAGTTTTAAATTAGAACATAATTGAAGGAATTTAAAGCCGACGTATCTATCAGGCACTTCAAGAAAAAGTAAATATACATGGAACCAAGTCAACATCACATCCCACTTTCACATTCACAAAAAATTAAATTGTCTTAGAACCTCATCCTTATACACACTTAAACATACTAAATTTTATCTTGTATGAGAGGAAAATAGTTGACTGGATGATACAATGGAGAATGGAGATAGTTGGGGGTTGTAGTAACAAAAACACCACATAACTACAAGAGTTATATTTAATGTTTGCCGACGTTTCGACCTACCTTGAAGGTCATCTTCAGGGCAAATGGGAGAGGCGGCGGGTTGGACCGAGTAACCAACACTATTGAACTAAATTTTATCTTTCTTAGTTTTAGAATAATAAACTAACATAATAAATAAATAAATTTAGTAAGATTAAGATTTTGTCGAATTATTTAAACCGAGGAAATGACTTGTTTTCAATAAATCTATAGAATATAAATATATTACTGTGTTAAGACATGAATAGAAGAAGTCCAAAACTAAAAACAGACAACCAAAATACCTCTCAATATTTCTCCATTCAGGTATCTTCAGGAAGGAATAATAGGAGAAGAAAACAAACAATAAAGCACATTATTGCCAGGAATTGCAGCAAAATTGTTTTGATAGGAAACACTCCACCACCTCCATGGATCAATTATGAAAAGTATTGCTATTATTCATTTTGTGTCCAAAAGAACGGCCGAAATATTGAGATATTTTTTACCAGTTTTTAGTTTAGAGACTTAAGTTTTTTGTTTCGAATTTTCCCGTTCATGACTTAACAAGTATTTTATATCTCGTTTGAGCTTTCATTATTCCATATTAGAATATTGAGGGTAATATCGATTTATTTATTTTTAACTTTACTATTGCTATTTTATCCAATATTTATGGTTTATAATTACAATAATATACGAATTTGCATGTAAAAATATTGCGAAGGTGATCCCGGTTCCGGATCCAAGTAAAGGTAAAATGCAAAGCAGGCGCTAAGGTCCCTGGACAGACACCCCTGAGAACGTTTAATCTCTGTAAAAGCTGCGAGGGGTCCCAACTTTAATCAGGAATTTAAATTTTACTGCCCGAGAGGATGTAAAGTTGATTGCAGGTCCCGACAATTAAAACTGTAGTTTTGAAACGGCTTGAGGAAACTTTTCACCGGCCCGATATTGCCCTTTTCCGAGCACAAAGCTTCCTGTGTACTTCCTCTAGGGGGTATTTAACCAGGATTAGTTCTTAATGGGATGGCCTAGGCGACGTCTAGGCTGACCCAATCGTAGCGTCGGTGAGAATAGCGTGGGCAATGGTATGGGAGTATTAAATTTTATGTCCTTATTTAATAATAAAGCTGCTCAATGGTAGAGCGCTGAGTTAATGTGCCAAAACAGGCTGTGGCAGATTTACATAAATAATCTCAATACCGAAGAGGTTGAACCCTGGAGCCGACCTGGGGCTTCCCCTGCCTCTGTAGAGTGGGTACCCAAAATATGGAAAAAACTTCTGTGTAAAGCGTGATCCAGGACTCCCCCCGGCAACCGTTGCCCAAAGGCATGTGCCATCGAAAATAATATAGCAAATTTAGAAAATACAACATGAAAATTTAATAAAATCAAATTTACCTATTTCTTTCAAATAAATAATTTTAGTTAATATAAAAACTTCTACAACCCTTGAACGGATCTGGGGTTCATTACATGGTAGAGACTGTACTGTTTCATGGACAACTGTTGTGCAGGAAGGTAATTTGTCCTAGATCACGCTCAACCGCCAAATTTTCCACCTTATTTTGGTTGCTTACTTTATAGAGGTTGGGTGAGCTGCTGGAGGGTCCTAGCTAATCCACCTCCGATCACTAACAGTCTAAATAAAATCTTGCCAACAGCTGGGTTTGAACCAGGATTTTCGGCATGGCAACTACACAAACCTGGTAGTTCAGCGTGATTTTTTTTATATACATCCCAAAACATAATAATGATCTCCAACCCATCCATATATGTGATGGCAAGGTCATCAACCCCACAGCAGGCCCTGAGACCACCCTATAGCGGTACCCCTTACCCCCCGCTGCCGGGGGACACCGTGAAGACAATAGGTCCGGCAGTGGTCATCCGACATCTCGCCGGCCTTCAGTTCCGCGTCAGTTAGTTTTTTGTCACCCAAGTTCGTTGGGGCAGGAGATGGAAAAAAGAATGTACGCCTGTCGATGAGTTCTCTTCTTCTTCATTAGCTCGTTTCAATATGTCCCTCATGGCTAATTTATGCGTAATACATAACGAACTGATGAATAGCATTTGTCCTACATTTCTCTCTGCTGCCCTTTCCCGATTTCCATGTTTCAGTGCCATATAATATTATAGCCTTTTAATAGCGTGGAAATCATTCTTTATGTGATTAGTAAGATATTACTCCACAGTACGGAATTGAGCATGCCAATAGCTTTACTTCCTTCCCTGGTTCTTCGGGCTACCTCTATGTTCTGACATAAGTAAAAATAAAAAAAGTTTTTAAAAATTGTATAATGGCTAATAAAAGAATTTCAAAAACATCTTTGCAATAGGACATAGGACCAACTCACATGGAACTTTCAAATTACTCTATTGAAAAATAAGATTTTTTGAGTTATGACATCGTTCTTTTGAAGGAGTAATATACTTTTTTTCTGATTAATTGGAAAAATGTCCTACTTAATCAATTCTTATTCGCATATTACTATGCACAACGATTAGTTCTAGATTTAATAATTAGGCGTTCAATTAACTTATATGAATAATTTTTGTAACTATCGCAGTTATATTTATATGAAATATGTTATTTCGAAAGCACTCATTAGAAAATTATGCACCGCCCATAGTTGATAGATTAATTATTGAGTTCCAATTAAACTACATTCAACTAAATTCGGAGACGGGACTAGAACTACCGGTAAACATTCGCCCCCGACTCCAGCCTAGATGAAAGGTCCCTAATCTGTATAAATTATGATAATGCAACAAATCATGCAAATCTCAGCTTCGATTTTATTGCTTATTGTCACTCATTGTCGGAAAGTTCCCATCAATAGTGTCAATATTGTTTTGTTGCTATCGTTACGGGCTTGTGGCTTCATATTTTAAATAATTTGGGGCGATTCGTGTATTGTTTGTATGGAATAACACAATTGACTCCAGAGTAATAAATAGTTTTCAACAAAATTTTTATTTTGTTATTAATATACAAGGAGGAATATAACGGTTGAGCGTGATTTAGGACAAATTACTGCTCAACCGTTGTCCAAGAAAAAGTACACCCCCAGTACTGACCCCCAGGCTTTATGGATTGTAAGTCTACAGGTTTTTTTTTCGTTTTCATACGGTACTCAACTACATTACAATTTCAAGTTCAGATATTAAACAGCATATAGAAATGTATACAGCAGATTATCTATTATCCAAATGCCAATTATCTGAAAATACAATTCGCTGTATTGGGTTAGTATCATATACATGTAATTATCGATATATCGCCATCACTATACAATCAGTTATAAAGAGTATTTTCTCTAAAATTGTATATTGTTGAACACATTACTTAATATTTACTATTATACTTAAAAGAAATAGAGATATAGCTGTCATGAAGAATGAACCAAAATCGGAGCAAACTAATGTTACAAATTCCTTTGTAACATTTCCTACAATGAATTTTACATTGTACGTACGTATTTTTATTGACGTTTATTTGTTTAACTTCCATCCTCCACAATAAAATAAAGATATTTTCGTACATAGGTGGTGATTGTTTTTTGTGTAGCTTGGCAATCTCCTTTCTTTAAGGAAATTTTGATTATCCGCACTAGGTTAATCGAACAGCATCTGACAATATTAGTTCGTATAATCGAGTTCTCTACTGTAATAAAATTTTTGAATTTCGACAATTTATTACAATAAGAATAATGGTAATGATTGTGTTCAGATAACGGTGATCAGAATACAGGATGAATAATTAAAATAGAAGCCGTAATAAAATGTTGACCCAAACTTAACAATATAATCATAATAAAACGCACAATAAAAAATATTTTGATTCCATTTTTTTATATATAAATCCAAACAATTAATTAATAAACATGTACTAAATTTTAAGGATTATTTTGTTAATTATTATTTCAATTACTTTTTAATAATATTTTGTTTTGAAAACCATATTAAAATATCAACAAAACTTTTATGCAATGTAATTAAATTTTATTTGATTCCCAAATAATAATTTATTTATTTTTGTAATAATTTATAATGTATTATTTTTGTTGTAAAACAAAATATAGCTAAGATATGTTAAGAAGATAATAAAGAATTATGCAAGAATATACAATAATTTTTTTTTTTAATTTAACGAAAAACAATAAATTGTTTAATAAATAATTTCGGTGCAGTATAATTAAGTTTCATTTGATACGCAAATAATAATTTAGTTATAATTTATTTAATTGTTATATGATATATTTTTTTAAAATATTTTATTTGAAAAGAAAATATTTTAAAAAATTATATCATATAACAATTAAATAAATTATAACTAAATTATTATTTGCGTATCGTACGTCCCGGTCCTGGCCATATCTTTTCTTTTCAAATAAAATAATTTAGTTACTATGAATCCCATATGAAAAATCAGCATCATATTTCTTCCATTTTCTTTGCAAATTTGCTAAAAAAATGAAAAAATATATATTTCGAAATATTCTTCTTCTAAATACAGGTAGATATAAGTTTTAAATGAAATTTCTACTGTACGATAGGGTATATGGTTCTTTATTTATTTTTATTTAGAAGGCATCAGAAGTATTTTAACATATTTTCCCATTAACTATTAATGAATTTGTTATCCAATATAACAAAAACATCAAGCGTGTCCAGAATCCATACATTTGTTGAATACAGTGACGGCTTTTCGTATTTTTGTGACACTCGTGACTAGAGTTGATGGACACTCTTCACAGCCGTTTAATGACATCCTTCCACAGTGTACCTTTCATTTCCAAATACTGACAGGAGTTTGTTCTGATTTCGTATGATATTCAGCTATTACTAGGTATTAGATAGGTATTTTAGGTGTCATTCTGTTGTCAATAGGGCGATAATAATTATTTTTATGACATCGGGACCTGTAGAAATACATAACAGTCATAATTGAATAAAAATAATAAATAATAAATAATGAATTGATATATAATGTAGTATGAAATAATTGATAAAATCAATATGAGTCTTCATCTGAATTCTAATACAACAATATGCTTATTATATTTATGTATAAGAGAATGTGCTATAATAATTTATAAAGTGGACATTTTAATAACAATTATGAACTTATATTCACCTGGGATAATCATCAATCCAATTTTCTGGAGGAGTTTCAATAGCAGATATGAAATCCACAACAAACGCTGGAGCTCTCTCGGATAGGACTTTTTCCGTAAAAAAAAAAAAGGTAAATTATCATTCACTTTGAAATATTATTCTTTTATTAGTAAAAATATAATTACTTGTCAAATTTATTGAAAAATTTGTTTACCAGTATTAAATGAAATATGCTGTTCCCAAGATTTCTGAAAAACGTACTGAAAAACAGTTTTTTCATACCATCTAAAATTTTCTGGCCACCTTTGACAAGCCACACTAAATAATAAATAATGAATAATAACAGGTATGTTGATTGAATAACAAATGATAATTATTAAAATACAATCTGGTTAAGATATGTTAACATAAAAAAAATTAAGCAAGCATATATCTGCACCCCCGGTGAGTTAATGTTTAGACGAAATTTCTTTAAAATAAGGAACCAAGAAAGTCATTGGCTTGAAAAGGAGTTATTTCTTATAATGCATCTCCATTTTAAGTCAAAAAAATATTTTTGGAAATTTCTCTCTAAAAAAGGTTTTTAATTCATTTGATGTTCCTTATATGTCTTCTATTTCTATTTAAAAAATATGATTTCTGTCTTCAGTAACTTACATGCAAAGCAAGGTAATTTATTTTATTATATATGCTCAGTATGCAAAAAATCCCAGGTTCAAAACCGGCTGTGTCGGGTAAATTATTAAGTCTGTTAACAGCCTTTAACGGACCCCGTGGCATCTGCGGACGCTCCTTTATAAAGTGGATACCTTTAAGAGGGAGGAAAGCCTTGCGATTGAGCGTGTTCTTCTTGTTCAAGTCATCTCTTTGCAAACGTTGGCTAAGAAACAATCTCCGTCACGTACTGAACCTAAGATCCGTTTTAGTGTAATAAAACTAATAAATTACAATTTAGTCATAAGAAACAAAGAAAATAATCAGTAATTTTGTTTTGGAAAATATTATCAATCGTAGCCATTAGAATCTACGTTAGTAAAATGAAGTGTTTAATTATTAAAAATGAATTTAATAAAATCGTTATAGGTAATGCAACTGATTTTTTCAACCCCCTAACAGAATAATTTGTCGCCTGTGGGCATGGACCCGAATGCTTTGACAAACCCGTCCTGACGTTGAGCGAAATTTATCGGATGGCGGGTATGAAAAACAACACCACGGCATTTTTCATATAGTGTGCATCCCTCTGCACCAAAATTGAATTTCCCCCCTCCCCAAACACAGCTGCCACCGTTCGCTGCTCCGCGAGTAAATAAATTTCAGGATCCCCCAACGACCAACACTCGACCCGAAAAAATATTCGCGAAAAACAAAAACCTGCCGAAAAAGAATCGAAAAAAAAATGTATCGGAGGCCGTAGAGATGATTCGATATTAGATTTGGTGTCCGGTCGGTAAAAGCGTCCCCATGGGGAAATGGAAATTCACTGCCCCAACACGAGGGGGTAGAGGGGGGGAGTAGCAATTGTATCGATGCAGTTCGTTACTATCGATTTTAACCGGACCCGCTGTTCGTACCGGAAGTGCAGCTAGGAAAATTTATAGTCGTGTAGAATAAAATAGGATTTTATGGACAACATGGCTCAATAAAATTTTTGTTTGTATTTATTCTTTCTTTTCAAGATAGTATCCTTGGCTCAGTTTATAGAGCTGACATCCCGACTCATCCTAATATTACCTTACCACGTATGCTGACGATACATGTGTATTATCAGTCAACACCAATCCAGTTATTGCATCCCAAAGCCTCCAATCCCATATCACTGATCTTGAAGAATGGTGTCAAATTTCTTCAATGAATTCTCAAAATTCACATCAAATCACTTTTACCTTACGTCGTTAACTAATTACTTCCTGCCCTTCAGTGTCCTTTAATAATATCCCACTGGTGCCTGTAGAACAGATCCGATACTAAGGGTTGCATCTCGACAAACGATTAACCGGGAATCCTCATACAAGACTGAAAAGACAAGAAACCGCTCGACGTTTCTTGCTACTTCAACAATTACTAGACAAACGCTCTAAGCTCCCAATTAACTACAAAAGACTCATCTACATGACCATGATATTACCAATTTTGTCTTACGGAGTAGAGCTTTGGGCCTCCACTTAGCCATCGAATTCCTCTCGTGTCCAATCCCTACAATCCAAAATCCTTCCTAAAGTCCTCAATGCTACTTATTTTTTTATGAATTAAGCCATCCATAATGACCTTAATGCACCTGCCCGCTATCTATCCTTTTATAACAAACTTCATTACCACTCAAACCTAACTTTGAGTTTTTCTAAAGTTTCTTACCTAGCTTCCTCTTCAATTCCTGACAACCCTCCGAGGCGCCTGAAAAGAAAATGGCCACGTGATCTTCTTAGTTGAACTTGTGGTTTGAGTACTACCAGTGGTTAGTTTCTCTACTTGACATTATGTATCACTTAGCCTATTTATTTGTATTATTGTAATACAGTTGTAAATATCAATAAATAAATAATAAAAAATATTCTTTTTGATCAAGTAACCGTAATTTGAATATTTTTCTTCCCAGAATTTATTAAAGACCACAATGATGATGGTCGTTGCTCTATCTTTCCTTCTACAAATTTCTATTCTATGGAATTGTTTTAATTTTTCTCGAAACCCCTATTGTAAATTACTCCTTTTATATGATAGAATTTTTTTATGACAAGAACGACTTGTTTTTTCATTACTTTTATAGAAACTATCTGATTTTTATTATATAGCCTTTTGGTCAGATACAGTACCTGGTCATATTAATGTGACCACTGGATAGATTCGTTCTTGTTACATGTTTGCATTATCTTTTTGTATGCGTAATGATGTAAATCGAGTTTAAATATTAGTTTTATGGGTAAGTTAGTTATCTGATAATAATATGGAATTGAAAAAAATAGTTTCGAAAATAAATCTTTATTTTTTTTTAATATTTTGTAGTGTCACCCTATTTACACCCTATTTTACATAGTGATGAAAAAAACTATCAAAATAGTTAAAATATATGATAAATAATAAATCAATAATAAACTTACCGAATCCAACTTGTATTTAATGAAAAAGAAACAATAAATCCACAAAAATTTCAAACACAAATTATGCAGGTCGTCACTCGTAATACAAAATGCCTGTACCAAAACCAATGCTGCCATTACTAAAAAAAAAATACTTTAAAAACTTATAACAGTGTTGCCATTACTTAAAACAGCAATTTATTAAGGCACGCGAAAGTATATAAAAAAATTAGGAAAAAACAAAAAGAAAATAATCTTTCTTGGTGATCACATTGATATGGCCAGGGACTGTTGGTGTTCTATAAATTATATATATTCTATTATAATATTAATCTAATCTAATATATTTTTCTATTCTGTTCTATTATCCCGATTCAATATTTTTTTTTTATTTAACATGAACTTTTTGGTTTTTATCTAATTTTTTATTACTTGTATAAATACCGTCTGATTTTGATAATGAAGCCTTTTATTCAGATACTCGTTCTATTTTTTTTTTTTTACTCATTTGTTTTTTTTAAATGTGCCTAGTCTAGAATCAACTTCTTATTTTTATTCTAAATATATTTTCAAACATTTTTCCAAGCTTTTTTTTTTAACCCGAATCAACTGTCGATTTTTTTTAACAAGCACTTTTTTAAATTTAATTTTTCAATACTTACAATCATACCATCGCCTTTTTACTATGTGGGCTTTTGGTCAGAATGTACGTTATATTTTTTCTCTACTCATTTATTTTTATAGAAGCCTAATTCCATGGCCAATTAATTTTTCTAATTTATTTTAAGATGCCTATTTAAGGTATAAGTTTTTTATTTTAACCCAATACTTTTTTTTTTTTTCATAACAAAATCATTTTGAATTTTATTTAATTTTTTCAATACGTGTATAAATACTATCTTGTTTTTACTATTAACTATGGCCTTTTGGTCAGGCCTACATTACATTCATATGTAGAAATTTGCTAGTTTTGAAGTTATTTTTTTAATTCTATTCTAAAAATACTTCCAAACGTTTTCCCAAGTTACTATTTTTTCTTTTTTCAATTATTTTCTTTAATTTTTCAATACTTTTATAAATAATGTCGGATATTTTATACGCAGCCTTTTAGTCAGATGTATTCTATTTTATCTAAAACACCTTTGTTACTCTTAAAGAAACTAGTCCAAGAATAAAGTTATTTTTCTTTTCAATTCTAAAAAAGGAATTCCAAACTGTTTCCCAAATCGTTGTATTTTCTTATTCCGTTTCAACTGTCGGTTTCTTTTTTATGTCATGAACTTTTTGGGATATGTTTACTTGTTTCACACCTACGCGAATAACATATAAATTCAAATTTTTAATCATTTGGTCAGTTGTATATTCTAATTATTTATCTAACATTTGTTGTGTTTAAAAGGGTATGGTCGCAGAATATAGTTATTTTTCTATTCTATTCTTAAAATACTACCAATCAGTTTCCTGTGTTACAATTTTTTTTATCCCGATTCAACCATATTATGTATTTTTTGTATATTATTCTCGTTGGAAAATAATTAAGAAATAGCATAATAGGATAATATCCAACAGACAGAGACGGGAATATTATTTAAACAGGGATTTTTTTTTTATTACAAGAACTCTTTCGGTTTTCTTTAATTTTTTATTAATTGTATAAATACCATCTGATATTGATTATGTACCCCTTTGGTGAGATGAATAATCTATTTTTAAACTAATTAAATTTTATAGTTTTAAAATTATTATTCTATTCTACTCTAAAAAAACCTTGTAACGGTTTCATTAATTAATTTAATTTTTTTTAACCAGATTCGACTTTTCACGATTTTTAAACCGATCACGATTCATCTATCAAATTTTTTTCATAACAAGAATTTTTTTGGTTTTATTTAATTTTTCAATGTTTTTCATTTTTACTATGTAGTTTTTCGGTCATGTGTAACTTTTCTGCACAGGTATGTTATTTTTATAGGTGCCAAATCCTGGTATAAAGTACCTAATTTTTTTTTTTTTTAAATTTATTTATTGATATTTACAACTGTATTACAATTATGCAACAAGTAAATAGAATGCCTGTTACATAATGACAAGTAGAGAAACTACCCACTGGTACTACTCAAATCAAAGTTCAAATAAGAAGGTCACGTGACCATCTTCTTTTCAGACGCCTCGGAGGATTATCGGGAATTGCAGAGGAAGCTAATATTTTAAAAACACTGAATTAAAAAAAAATGTTTACCTCTGTTTAATTATCAATTTTTTTTAACAAGAATTTTTGGTTTTATTTAATTCTTTCATTACTTGAATAAATGATATCATATTCTATAAACACTATCTCAGTATCTATACTATTATTTGTGTATATACTTTCTTTATTATCTTTTTGCAAGATGTTTATTGTATTTTTCCGGTACACATTTGTTATTTTTAAAATGTTCTTGTCCAGTAATAAAGTTTTTTTTCTATTATTTTATTAAAATACCTCCAAATGATTTTTTAAAGGTATTTTTATCCGATTTTATCGGATTTAACTATACTTTTTCTATATTTTTCTCGTCGGAAAATAATTAGGGGATAACCTAATAGGGTAATACCAGAGAGATAGTGATGTAGATATTATTGAATTAGGGATATTAGCGGTGGACTAGAAGCGTGTACAGTGAATAGAGGCAGTGGCACACTAGGCTCCGCGATTGCATCAAATGCACTTTGTAACTATATCGATCCAACACCCCTACTAATTATAAAATGGCGGAACCCTTAATCTCTTCGCGGGGGTAGGGGGGGAGGCGAGGGCAGAAAATTATGCCGGCCGTTTTTAGATCTGCTCGAAAGGGCCTGAACATTGTTCCTTGAGGGACGCCTGTTTTTAACGACAGGCCTGCTCCTACTTCTTATCCTCCGGTAATGATCTCCTTGATACTCTTCTGCAGGAAATGAAAACTATTTCTTCCTCCACCGTTCCTTATGGTCATCGAGGGTGCCGTATGGTGAGCATTTGGTGGCCGCTGGTGTCCGAGGAGGAGATTCGAATCTAGATAGCCTAGGACTATTAATGCCCTCCCTTAATTATCAGGTGTGGAACAAAGGGCTATAAGGGCGTGACTGATGTCAGCGAGGTCATCCATTTTATTTAATTTTTTTTTAATTCCATATTTTAAATTATGATTATTTTTATGGTTTGTTGTCTGCTTTATTAATAGGATATTTGGTGATATCCATAATTCAATAATATTCCCTTCATTATCCGTCTGGGTATTACTCATTACACTTTTAAGTTATACCTTATTTATTTTCGAACGAGGTAAATATATTAAAATATTAAGTTGAATTGGGAAAGCAAATATAATAACTTGAAAACCGTTTAGAGGTACTTTTAACACATCTGCGCCAAGCCCCAAAATCGCGATTTACTCATTCGGGCCAAAATATTTTTTTATTATCAATTATCAATTTTCCGTGTGTGCACCGGTGATCGCGCGGCTCCAGTAAGTAATTTTAAGTAATTTTTAATTAAGGTTGCCTGTGGATATGTGAACACGCGGCCCAAACGAGTACTCAGGTCGTGCGCACCGGTGCCGCACATGGCGTTAATGTGTTAAAAAATATCATAAAAATAGCTATTTTCTGAGACGAAACCCCCTTTAAAAAATAACTAATGTGTTCAGAAAATTAGAATGTATATATATATAGGTACCAAAAAGCTACATATATTGATATTTTCTTTGGTATGTATATTTCACTAAAATTTGAACACATTAATATTTGTTTCTTTTTTGTCTAAAACCTTCTATAATTGTTTAAAGTAAGTATAATGATAAAGACAAAATATAAATTATAATAATAACTGGCTAAAATATAAATGGAATAATGCATTCAGGATCAAGAACTCCAAAATTTCAAAAATTGACTTTTTCACATATTTCATTAGTTTAGTCGTGTTGTTTTCTCTAACTCGACGCTTTTACGCCTTATTTCTTATAGTTTTATTATGTATGTAATAAATTTTATATGTGTTCCTTGTCTTTAACAACTTCTACATTCAAAATGTAGTTGAGTTATATTGCTTACACATTTTGCTGGAATCATAGGATCCAACTATTAATTCTAAGACATTTTATGAAATCATTAACTAACTTTGTTTATTCAATTAACGTCCATTTATGCTATTATGGCTAATTGGACGATGCTGCAGTGGGAATCCCTAAATTTTGTCTAATTAGATTTTATTGGGATGACACAACACAGGGTATTTTACGTCCTTTCCGTAGGACTGCATAACCAAGGATTTTCTACTAGCTAAAAAATCCAAAGGCCACCTAACCGGACCGCAAACCTGCGATCTGGGACATAGAAAGTTGTTATGCTAACCTCTGATCATAGGTGTCACTTACGCAGAGGTGTGAGATGATGCTGTTGGGATAAAATCCACTTTATTTATTGTAAACCTCACATAAAATTAATCTAAAATAGGTATCAAGGTAAATAGGGCACCTAAGATTTTCTACCCCCTTTAATAAATCCTAAGACCAACAGCCAGGCTGCGAACACTCGATCTTGGGCATAGAAGGTGGTTATGCTAACCACTACACCGCAGGTGACTACTAATTTGACTTATATATCAATATTTCTGGTGATAAGTACCATAAGAAAAGATTTTTTTTCTTCAAAATATCTTCGATCGCATCTATTGCGGTTCCATAAGAGATCTATTAGCAGACCTCCTCCTCAGGTGCGTATCGCAAAGGTATCCTTTCTCCTATTGCAATTAGGCCTCCGTAATGGAATCCAGATGGTGAAAGGACCAAGATGGAGAAAACAATGGGAGCCCCGACCCAGATGTGCGCCGAAGTGCTGGGGTTCGATGAATTATTCAAACTCGGAGCGCAGTTTAGTGGGAAGAATAGTCGGAGCGGATGCGAAAAGTGCCAGAACTGATATATAATTTATAATTTGAATATCTTGCTTCCATGGTATGACTGAGGAACACTAGTCATCGAGTTTGGAAGAGGGCGGGAACAGACAAAACAGGCCCAAAACGAGGGAGCATCATAATGGCCTTGTATAATATCTTGCCCTTCCCGGGCCCTTCTTTGAATTGTAGATCTCTGCCGCTCCATCCATCAGCTTATTCTGCTTTTCTTCACGTCATCAATATCTTTCGCCCCCGACGATATCCTCCATTCAACTTTTTGGTTAATGATATCAGTATTCGAATCGCTACCATCTTCACTCTTCTTAACTAACTGTTATACATGGATAGTATGCTGCATAGTATCATCTCTACATCTCTCTCTTTTACTTATTAATTATCCTGTAGAAGCATTTTTTAATTTATCCCTCATTTATTAAATGGATAATATCGTTGACAATTACAATAAGAGTATCAAAACAATAACAGTAAACATCGTCAATAACAGTAGAACTATTAAACACCAATTGCTCGCATAGTCGATACATATGCTAAGTATTGAACGTGAAAAAAAGACAGTTATGGTTTTCGATCTATAGGGATTGCTGTATAACGATGGTTGGGATGAAATTCCTACATCATCTTCATTATCCATCCTCTCTATTGTAACACTCTACCTCTCTACCAATTGTCAATGTGAGGTTTCCTTCTACACAGCTTGTACCGCACCGTATTCATCATTTACTATTTCTCTCCTATTCTATTCAAGGTTTTTCTTCGCGAATCATCCCTTAACACCTTCCAAAAACAAAAAAAATAAAATACATAAATAGTCATCTATATGGTATAAAAACTATGTATAATGGCCTAAACAAAAAAAATCCTCAATCGTAATAATTTTTTTGTCATATTTTTTTAAAATTTAACGAAAATTAAATATTTCTCTTGCTCATCTTTATATTATTATATATACGTCGAAAATAAATATTATTTTCTCGAAATACTGCTTTGAAATTTTGTTCAATGATATCAAATAAGAATTTTTTTTCATTAAAAGAAAGAGTATTGGGTTAAGAACATTAACTTTATGATTTTTATTATGTGTATTCTGGTCAGATTATCACCTTTCTGTACATTTATTCTTAGATAATTTTCATTCATATTATTCCTTCACTATTTTGTTCATTATTTCTGTTACTCTACTATATTATATGATCATTTTCTTGGTACTGTAATGTAATTTTATAGTTATTTTGTTTTGGCTGTTTTCTCTCACAGCCCTGAAGATGACCTACAATGTAGGTCGAAACGTCGGCACACAATAAATATGTATGTACTTATTATGGTGTTTTAATTGACTGCACCCCCAACTATCTCTATCCTGAAATTAGAAGTTCCAGTCAACTGATTGTTTCTCTAACATATTATGTTTCCTTTTCTGTTCATGTTTGTTATTCTAAAGTGACCTAGTCCCGGAATAAACTTAATTTCTATTCTATTCTATAAATAATTACAATATTTTAACTAACAAAATGATGAAAGTTGAATAGAATATTTTGTAATGTTTTATAAGCTACACTGGCCTCAATATTATACGGACCAAGGTTGAAATTTCCTCTCTGTAAATCTTCTTCCATTTTGAGGAAAAGGGCGAATTTTCTTTCAAAGCAATATAAATTTGTTTTGTGAAAGGGCGAGCAGGAGGGAAAATAATGAATATAAAATAATTAATTATGAAGAAGAGGACTTAAATTCTGGGAGGAAATGAAAATTCCCTTCGCCATGACATTAAATTAAAGGGAGCTCATGCTAATAACCATTTCATAAAGTATATGACCCTTTGAGATGTATAAAAGGAAGATTTAATAAAAGAGAAGGAAGGGTTCTCCTATCCCTTTTCCTACGTATTTTCGTCTTCTTCTCCGTCTTTTATCTTGTGCATTCTAAATCAGCGACCGTATAAAACGTAGAAAGGATACGAGCGAATAAAATGTTCCCTTCATTCGGTTTATATTTTAGTAATATCCCTCAAACCTCCCCGAAAAACAAAAACAAAAAATAAACCTAAAATTATATTTATCTCAAGCTATCAGTTTCCTAAAAAAAAAAAGTATATATATACATATATATATATATATATATATATATATATATATATATATATAAAGAAGAAGAAAATGTTCCGGGTGGAGGTCAGAAAAAAATCTCTTAAATAACAACTATTATTAAATACTCTTTGAAGTTTCCACGGCCACTATTTATACACAAAACTTTAGTGGTTCCTGGTTTAGACCGTGTTGTTAAATTGTTCTTCGCCAAAGTTTCGCCAGACATACTGCTAGCTTCTTCAAGGCTGGATCGAGAATGAATATGCTGATGCTGCTGATTGCATCTTCATTCTCGATCCAGCCTTGAAGAAGCTAGCAGTATGTCTGGCGAAACGTTGGCGAAGAAAAATTCAACAACACGGTCTAAACCAGAAACCACTAAAGATTTGTGTATGACAACTGTTATTGTTGTCTTTAAAAAAAAAAAAAAAATTTTACAGGCCCATCTTAATCGTCGTGACTCTATGAATTGAATAATATTTACTTCTCAATTTCGCGTTATGTAATCTCCTGTATTCCTCAGTGGTGATTTTTATTTGGACCGGACATTCTACGTAACATCTTATTTTCGAATAAAAATGATGTATAGTGAAGAATAAAAATACATATAGGCATCAAGGGATATGAGTGATAAAAATAAAAGTGGGGAACTCTTTAGATATATAAAAACACAGATAATAATAATTACTATAGGGAATAATTATTAATACTATTAATAATTAATAAACTGTTCCATGTTTATTTCTCTGATTGAGAATAGAAGGCTATATATGTTTCCAATTTTTATGTCCATTCGGAGAAACATTCAAGAATAATATTTTATAAATATTGGCGCTGAATAATATTTTCATGATCGTTTCTTTATTCTTGCAGATAAGTTTCTCATTTTATTAAACCATACTTTATATCATTCCACAAAATCTTTGAGATAAAAGGTATAAATTTGAAATAAATTTAATAAATAAATAAATTCAATCTGGTGATTAGCCTCTATTTAAAATAAGGGAGCTTCTAATAAAATTCATTAAATTACATGAAACAAATAAACTAAATTTAATAAAGTACAATGATGATACACGTATAATACAACAGTATTAAAACTAAACGGTAATAAGTCACACAACAATATTTCTAGATATCAGAATTAAATATTTTATTTCTGAATAGTCTGTAATTACTTTTTTAGTTTAATAATGTTCTATCTATATATATATTCAAATTTATACCTTTTATCTCAAAGATTTTGTGGAATGATATAAAGTATGGTTTAATAAAATGAGAAACTTATCTGCAAGAATAAAGAAACGATCATGAAAATATTATTCAGCGCCAATATTTATAAAATATTATTCTTGAATGTTTCTCCGAATGGACATAAAAATTGGAAACATATATAGCCTTCTATTCTCAATCAGAGAAATAAACATGGAACAGTTTATTAATTATTAATAGTATTAATAATTATTCCCTATAGTAATTATTATATCTGTGTTTTTATATATCTAAAGAGTTCCCCACTTTTATTTTTATCACTCATATCCCTTGATGCCTATATGTATTTTTATTCTTCACTATACATCATTTTTATTCGAAAATAAGATGTTACGTAGAATGTCCGGTCCAAATAAAAATCACCACTGAGGAATACAGGAGATTACATAACGCGGAATTGAGAAGTAAATATTATTCAATTCATAGAGTCACGACGATTAAGATGGGCCTGTAAAATTTTTTTTTTTTTTTTAAAGACAACAATAACAGTTGTCATACACAAATCTTTAGTGGTTTCTGGTTTAGACCGTGTTGTTGAATTTTTCTTCGCCAACGTTTCGCCAGACATACTGCTAGCTTCTTCAAGGCTGGATCGAGAATGAAGATGCAATCAGCAGCATCAGCATATTCATTCTCGATCCAGCCTTGAAGAAGCTAGCAGTATGTCTGGCGAAACTTTGGCGAAGAACAATTTAACAACACGGTCTAAACCAGGAACCACTAAAGTTTTGTGTATAAATAGTGGCCGTGGAAACTTCAAAGAGTATTTAATAATAGTTGTTATTTAAGAGATTTTTTTCTGACCTCCACCCGGAACATTTTCTTCTTCTTTATATATATATATATATATATATATATATATATATATATATATATATATATATACTTTTTTTTTTTTAGGAAACTGATAGCTTGAGATAAATATAATTTTAGGTTTATTTTTTGTTTTTGTTTTTCGGGGAGGTTTGAGGGATATTACTAAAATATAAACCGAATGAAGGGAACATTTTATTCGCTCGTATCCTTTCTACGTTTTATACGGTCGCTGATTTAGAATGCACAAGATAAAAGACGGAGAAGAAGACGAAAATACGTAGGAAAAGGGATAGGAGAACCCTTCCTTCTCTTTTATTAAATCTTCCTTTTATACATCTCAAAGGGTCATATACTTTATGAAATGGTTATTAGCATGAGCTCCCTTTAATTTAATGTCATGGCGAAGGGAATTTTCATTTCCTCCCAGAATTTAAGTCCTCTTCTTCATAATTAATTATTTTATATTCATTATTTTCCCTCCTGCTCGCCCTTTCACAAAACAAATTTATATTGCTTTGAAAGAAAATTCGCCCTTTTCCTCAAAATGGAAGAAGATTTACAGAGAGGAAATTTCAACCTTGGTCCGTATAATATTGAGGCCAGTGTAGCTTATAAAACATTACAAAATATTCTATTCAACTTTCATCATTTTGTTAGTTAAAATATTGTAATTATTTATAGAATAGAATAGAAATTAAGTTTATTCCGGGACTAGGTCACTTTAGAATAACAAACATGAACAGAAAAGGAAACATAATATGTTAGAGAAACAATCAGTTGACTGGAACTTCTAATTTCAGGATAGAGATAGTTGGGGGTGCAGTCAATTAAAACACCATAATAAGTACATACTTATTTATTGTGTGCCGACGTTTCGACCTACATTGTAGGTCATCTTCAGGGCTGTGAGAGAAAACAGCCAAAACAAAATAACTATAAAATTACATTACAGTACCAAGAAAATGATCATATAATATAGTAGAGTAACAGAAATAATGAACAAAATAGTGAAGGAATAATATGAATGAAAATTATCTAAGAATAAATGTACAGAAAGGTGATAATCTGACCAGAATACACATAATAAAAATCATAAAGTTAATGTTCTTAACCCAATACTCTTTCTTTTAATGAAAAAAAATTCTTATTTGATATCATTGAACAAAATTTCAAAGCAGTATTTCGAGAAAATAATATTTATTTTCGACGTATATATAATAATATAAAGATGAGCAAGAGAAATATTTAATTTTCGTTAAATTTTAAAAAAATATGACAAAAAAATTATTACGATTGAGGATTTTTTTTGTTTAAATTAGTATTTTTCATAGTGCATAAACTGTGAATAATACTTAGTTTTTCCAGAAAATATAGTTTTGCAGAATTTTATTGTGAAAATTAACATTTTGATGATTTTGTAACAGGCTACGAAATATACTCTTTCAGAAATAAAAAAAAACTACCACTGTAACCCGTGAACGGGTATGGAGTTCAGTACATGATATAGACTGCACTGTTTCGTGGACAACGGTCGTGACTGGAGATGATTTGTCCGAGAATACGCTCTACTGCCAGATTTTCCTACTTCTTTTTTAGAATTAATTGTAAATATTAGGTACTCACAAAAGATCCCTATCCTAAACATAGGCAAAATTTAGGCCTCTTGCTGTAGCGTTAGCCGATTAGTCATAACAGCATTAAGTGACGTTGAATGGATAAAGAAATTTTTTGCATGGCGGTTAGCTATGGTTTGTACTTGTGGTGCCCCTTACTTTGTACTTGTACTCCTCGCTTTAAAAAAGTTGAGCGTAGAATGACAATTTTTCTTAAGTATAACACAAATCTCTGAAAAAGATTCATGTTAGTTACTGTAACTGGCGGAAAATGACATTTTAATGAAGGACTGGATTTTTATTTATTTACGGGTTTTTTTCTTTGTGCATGTTTTATTTTTCCTTAGATCAAATATTGCTGTACTGGTGACCTAGTGTTGTGGTATCCAACTTCCGTAAGTGTGAAATGGAAATCCCAATGGCACCGCTAAACGGCCAGTTAATCACGGAAGGTTGGGAGATAGGCGCGATTCGGAATTTTCGCTTCAAACGCCTCCCGGTATCAGCTCAGCGCCGCCCCTAGACCGCACAGAGATACACCGGAATGGCGAGGCGAATATTGCCACTTATAAATTATATGTCATCGGTCGGCGGGACGGTCGGAAATGCAGCGTTCAAAGGGTCGTATCGATTAGTGTGAAATATTCTATAGAGGCTATCTAGCATCTAGTCACAATGCCGCCTATCATCCAGCCCTGCTTCTATCCTCTAATGTGCCTGCTACTAACTGCCTCTTGTTCCTGTAGCCAGGCCAATATTGTTCAATGGTGCATAAGTCAAAAGTGCGTAGTAGATTGATATTATTCATTTTAAATATAATAACAATTCTTCCACAACTTTGGAGTTTTTACGAAGTTGGGTTGTTAGTCCGAAGGTCATCCCCAAACATGGAGGACCGGATCACTTTAATTCAGAGTAAAATTTTGTCAAGATTCACAAAGACTTGACTGTACAAATAATTTATTAGACCAGTACGGTGAAGAAACGTGGACACTCTCTGGTCCAATAAAAAAAACAGCTCAAAATTTAGGGCGATAGGATAGATATTTTCGGGCCTTCGAACTAATGACCTATGTTCCCTGTATAAGAATGCCTAATAGAAGAGAATAGATCAAACTTCAGCAGGGTCCTATAATTGGCAAAAGAAGAGTTGATCGATCTCTTAGGCGGTCGAGACAAGATATTGAAGAGCACCTTAAAGTAATATAGGCCAATGAATGGAAACAGAAGGCCAGAGAAGAATAGAGAAGACTGGAACAAATTGTTGAAGAACACAAATTTATAGCGCTATACTAATAGTAACAGTACCATTATTTCCATAACATCCTTCACAAAAAATTTAGAAAAAATGTTCTTTTTTTTTAGCAAATGGGCTTTAGCATTTATTCGAGGTTAGTGTCTTTTTCAAAAAGAGCAAAGAATCCTTCGGAAGAACTTAACATGTAGGCCCTAGCCTGTGGGGTGTCAGGTACTCGTTAAAGACATACCTAGATAGCCAAAATATAGGACTCCCGCTTTTGAACTTCCCGATAGATTAGTATAAAGGGGCATTAAATAAATAAACAAACAAAAAATAAATTATTTTTAATAAAAATAAAGTTCTTTAATACTTTCCACACCCTTCACATCTGCATGAAATGAGATCTATTGTTCATCGCCCCTTTTCTCATTACACATCATCGTGCCCTTGTCTAATGCCCGCTTCCTTCCTGGCGAGGCACGGCAGAGATAGGACGAGGTGACTTGGAAGCGCTATCTGATCCACATGGGAAGTGGTCCATAGGTGACCCCGCCCTGAGGACAAACATGATGAAGCGCAGACATACAATGACCCATGACACGAGTTTTTACCATTAGCGGGATTGGTGGGTGTGGGTTACCGCAATATGGCCGAACCAATCTTACTAAAACACTTTCCTGCGGCCATATTTCACCCGCGGTTCCGGTGGTGTCTTTTTACCATTTGTATCTCGTGTCATTTGTTAGCTCCGCCATTATCTCCTTCTTTACAGTGCTGCCACCTTTCAGCCGCTACTGATCCAATACGTCTAATGCCTTTGCTCTGTTTGGATGTGGCTAATGTTTCCGCTTAATTTTCCCTCAGCGTTCCAACTGCTATTCATTACCGAATGATGTATATCATTAACGTTTTAAGTTACTTTTTATCTACTTATTTAAATACACATAGATATATGTTGTAGCAGACATACGGCCAGCTGTGGACTAGTGGTTAGCGCAACAGCCCACTTTTCTCCACATTCGCATATCGCCGACATATACGTTAATTTATCACAGATAAATTATCGTAAAGGGAGTATACAATCCTTAGTTATGCTGTCGTGCGGAAAGTACTTAAATAGGAAGCTGAGCCTGTACGTTGTCAATTGCTAAAAATCCCCATCTTCATATACCTTTATATGCAAAATTAAGGAATCCTATTGTAGCATCGTCCAATTAGCATTAGCAGCATGTACTAGTATATGGTACCCCTTAGATGCAACTTCAGAAAGCAACGTGTAGTAGTGTAATGCACTGCTTTAATGTTATTGTACTTTCTTATGTTATTGTATTTCTAGGAAAAAAAAATAGTTATAAAACAAAATTGACTAGATTTTTCGAATATTTAATCAAGAAGTTTTCAACCTGACTCTTTTCCATCTTATTTCTTATGGTTCTAGTCTGGTTCTGAACCTGAAGTTTTGGAAGTACCAAATAAGTTGACTAAGCTAGTGAAAAAGTCATTTTTGAAATATCGGAGTAATCAGAATTTGATGATGAACGCCTTAAGTATCGTTGACTCATGTAAATACATTATATGAAGAATGTGGTATTAATATATATGAAATGAAATGTGATGTGAAAATATTTAAATTACACTAATATTGAAATATATCTTGATTTATGTTTTTTTTAATACCTTATTGTTTTATATATTTTTGAGTCTACTATTTTATTGTGGCATATATTACAGGATTATGTATTCGATTTCATTCATTTTATTTTTTATTTCATTTATTAATTATAATGCAATTGGGAAAAACCACAATGCAAAGCCTTATGTTTCAAATATCTCCAGTAATACACCCACTTACCGGTCGATGTTTCGCTTATTCATCAGACATTATCAAGACACAAAAACAAAAAAAAAGGTTATGTGAATCACATCTGGAAGAAAAAGGTGCAATATATCCCAACGATCAACAGCCCAAACAGGCTCCAAACATAAAACAGCACCCCACCACCAAGACATTTAACATACAACTGACGATTTCATTTATTAAGTTGAATATTTTAATGACACACCTCCCTGCATTTCATTTATCCAACTGAAGCAACCCGTTAAAGTGTTGAGTTCCTTTCTGTATTTAACCATATTTATATTTGCCTTTGTGCGGGCAATATAAAAAGTTTGAAACAGGTCGTATTTAGGAACAGTCTTTGTTTTTTCTGTGTTTTTTTTTAATCTGAATCGAGATAATTCCTATTTAATATAAAGCGCAAAACGCAGTAGAGATATGGCAGCACTAAATGTAATCCACACCTCTTACCCTTCCTGCCCTCAATATTTACAAATAAGACACACCGTGCCTGATGGATCCCTCTTCTTGGAGATTAACCCTCCCTGCGGTTTCCGTAAGCACGGCTTGTTTATTGTTAAAGTAGCAAAGGTGTTGAAGTTCGCACTTCACAGGAATGGTGGATCAAAAAACTTTTTGAATTGAATTTATATTTTTTATTAAGCAATTTTAATTCAAGCTTTTTTTCTTTTAGTGCAACATACATTAATCTCTAGATAAGCAAGCATAATTGCTAGTTTTCGGTTCAATGGTTTCTATAACGAAGTGTTTTAATTGATCTAGGTACACAAAAAATAAGCCATAAACTCTCTCCTCATTTTTGTATGTTTTTCGCTTAAAATAATGTTGTTTTTTCAGAAATTTATTTATTGATATTTACAACTGTATTACAATAATACAACAAGTAAATATAAGGATAAGCGATATATAATGACATGAGAATGACTGCTTCTGGTAGTACTCAAATCTAAGTTCAACTAAGAAGGTAAATTGGCCATCAACTTTTCAGACGCCTCGGAGGATTATCGGGAAGTTTGGATCGGAGGAATTGAAGAGGAAGCTAGGTTTGAAACTAGAGGGTTTGAGTAGTAATGGAGTTTGTTATGAAAGGATAGATACCGGGTCCGGGACAAATCAACAACAATAGGTCGTTATGGATGAATTTATTCTTAACAAAATAAGGAGCATTGAGGATTTTACGAAGGATTTTAAGGATTGTAAGGATTGGATACGAGAGGAATTCGATGGCTTAGTGGAGCCACAAAGCTCTACTCCATAATTCGTTGATGGTCATGAATACGAGTCTTTTGTAGTTAATTGGGAGCTTAGAGCGTTTGTCTAGTAAGTGTTGTAGAAGCCTAAAACGTCGAGCGGTTTCTTGTCTTTTCAGTCTTGTATGACGATTCCAGGTCAATCGTTTGTCGAGGTGCAACCCTAAATATCGAATCTGTTCTACAGGCACCAGTGGGATATTATTAAAGGATACTGAAGGACAGGAAGTCATTGGTTTACGACGTAAGGAAAAAGTGATTTGATGCTATTTTTGAAAGTTTATTTTAATTCTCCAGTTTTGACACCATTTTTCAAGATCAGTGAAATGGAGGCTTTGGGATGCAATAACTGGATTGGTGTTGACTGATGATATACATGTATACATCAGCATAAAATAATGTTAAATTTTAAAACTATCTGTAAAATAATTCCAATAACATTTCAAATTTTCCTCCCTACTAGTCTATCGTCCATTAAAGTAATGAATGTTCTATAGTGTGAGTAAATCCGAAATGTGCATAATTGCACATTTATAAACATTCGATTTTTAAACAGAAACAACATTTTAATTTATATATGATTTTTTTTAAATATATTTTTTATTTATATATCAATGAAGCTCTGAGACCACAAATCAAGATCCTCAGAGCACTGAAAATGCGCAATGTGCTTAAATTCTCCATTTTTCAACGCCTAAACTCATGTGAAATTGATATGTGAATATAAAATTATCTTTCGAAATAGGCACCATTAGATTTTTAACTGGAACGGTTTTTTGATAAATATACACACCAATATAGAAATATAGAAATATCTCGAGTAGAGAAAACATCTTATGATGTGCTTGATCCCAGCCAGATTACCTCCCTGTACAACCGTTAACGAAGAAACAGTACAATTTCGAAGTATATAATGAATACTCTTGATTGATTACAAATGAAAGATATATACGCACGAACGGTGCTCGGCCTGCTCAATCGAAGAAATAGCCTTATTTACATAACCGCTGTTATTTCTGAAACAGGTGGACGTTTTAATATATTTTTTATATTACAACTATAGAATAGAATAGAAAAACAACTTTATTCTGGGACCAGGTCCCTTAAGAATAACAATATTGTACAAAAATCAATAGAAATATTTCTGGCAAAACGGCTACATTATAATACAATTAAATATTAACTAAAACATATGTTCTCACAGCGAAAAAAAAAATATATACCTACATAAGACAAAAAAAAATAATAGAAAAAAAAATACAATAAATAGAAATCGTCTGATGGAAAAAATAATTAAGTAGATAAGAGCATCTACTAACACGAATAATATTATCATATTGAGTGTGGCACATTTTCACATATACATACATAAAACATTCAAATATTAATTGTTTACATCTTAGTAATAAAAATATAAATATAAATAAAATGAGTGTGGAATATTTACAGTATTTACTCAATCTATTATGTTGAATAGATATAATATACAAGGCGTATATAAATACAGCATTCTCGTATATATTATATATGCATAGCGGATACATAACGTCCTTTTCAAACGTTTAAAATTATGTATATAATCTTATATGATTAACAAACTTAAAAGATAGCGGATCAGACAGCCGTTGCCCGCTTCGAACGTTTAGAAGAAGAATAAACTAATTAAAAAGGCATTATTTTTGGATCTAGTTATAAATCTCAGCTATTCTCCATATCAACATGAACACACTCAAAAAATTTCGTCCAATAGTTTAGGAGGGAATCAGTGATATGTCGTCTGACACGAACAGAAAAATTATATAAAAGTTTAATTTCTAATTTTCTATTAATTTATAAGTACTAACCCACAAATAAGGGATCATTTAAAAGGTAGATTAAATATAAGTTGTCCATAATTTAATTAATATGTATATCTGTTGTCTACTTGCTATTCAGAATTTATTTTGTTTTAATTTATTTAATTTATTTTATTTTTCACCCCCGCTTACACATGAATCTCCTAGTGAGATTTTCAAAAAAAGGTCGTAGATACTATATTCTCCAAATGGCATTTGTATAATGGATTGAATTGATCAGAGGATGCAGTCAAAGATAATAAGCAGAACTTATTTTATTGTGCTAACGTTTCTGCCTAAGATGTAGGTCATCATCAGGGCAATGGTTGCTTGTTTTATTTAATAAAATAAAATTAATAATGGTATTGGGAAAACTATGAAAATGCTTATTTTGTGAAATATAATTAAATTTAATTTACTTAAGATTTTGATTTATTTAGGATACAATAGTCAGTTGAGTATAGGCAACTTGCCTTGGAGTAATGCTAGGGCTGTTTTTCCTCATCACTCCAAGACGCTCGCTGATCCTGGAAGATCGGTGATCCCCGAAGATCGCTCGCTGTTCCAGCCTCTTGGAGGATAATCCCGAGTGAGTGATGTCCCCTGGAGAGAAAGATGCCCCGAGATGGATGAGGAAAACCTCTGAGACAAATGCGTTTCATTATTGAGGAGGTAGGGGTGTCTCTTAACCTGAGCCGTATGCCTCTCCACTTAAACCAGACTAATGACACGCGCTATAAATCAGAAAACACGCCATATCCCATTCATCCACTAGGTTCACTCCCTTCTAATGTATTATATAAATTCAAACGGTTGGCAGGGCCATCACATAGCGTCTCAAGATCTATTCCTTCCCATTTGACAACTCCAGAACTTATTTGTAATAGTACTCCGTCTTACGTTTATAATTATTTCTCCTACTGCCATAGGTGGTACAAGACGATATGGGTGATTCTATTGTGACTGTTACTTTTTTTTATTAATACTGCTTTATTAATATATTAAGAGACTCATATACATGAATATATTAAGGCCAATTAGGACTTACGGAGTAGATGATTGTGGCTCCATTAAGGATTCGAATTCCTCTCATATCAAATCCTTGCAGTCCAAAATCCTTAAGGCACCTCAATTCGTTACGAATAAAGTCATCCATAATGACCTCGATATCCAGTTGCAGATTTGGTTCGAAACAGAAACCAATCTTTTCATGAAAAACTTTATCTTCACCCAAACTCACTAGTTTCAAACCTAACTACCTCTTCGATTCCTGAAAACCAAGCGAGGCTTCTGAAAAGAAATCCATTACACTTTTAAGTTGTATTTGAAAAAATATTATGTTTTTAACACTTACTTAGCAAAAAGAGGGGTCACCTGTGGTCTAGTGGTTAGTATAACAACTACTATCAAGATCTCGGGTTCGCCACCCGGCATGTGGCCTTAGGATTTTTTAAGGGAGATAAAATATCCTTGGTTATGTCCTACGGAAGTTACGTAAAAATGGAGGTCCTGAGCTTGCAAGATGTTAGATACTCTCTTAAAAACCCTATCCTAATTAAACTTCCATTCACAAAATTTAGGACTCCCATTGTACCAATGTCCGATTAGCCATATCAGCATAAAGTGACAAATTAAAACAAACAACAACTAAGAAAAGAGTGATGTTTTTAACGTTATACACCTTTTGAATTTTATTATGAAATAATAATCATTAAAATTATTTAAAATATTAAACGATCTTAACATAATCAAAGTAGGAGTTATTTTATTCACAAATAACATCTCAATTTATGTTTTTTTAGTATTTATATCGTTACTCTATTTTATTGGAGGATTTTGCTACAACTTATAGTATCGAGAATGGTAATCAGAAATATGTTTTCTGTGCCATGATACAATAAAAAATAAACGTGCTAGATAAATTTCAGTGTGAGCGGTGTTTCAGTTTGGAAGGTCCCGGTTAAAATCCTGTATTCAATCCTTAAAATATATTTAATCTTTTTATAGCCCTGTCTGGGGCTCGCCCAACCTCTATAAAGTGGGTATCCTTAATTGGGGGAAATCCTGGAGGTTGAGTGTGATGTAAAACAAAGCACTTTGAACAGACGTTGAGCTATAAACTGCAGGGTCTCTACTACGTACTGAACTCCATACCATCCATGGGTTGTAGTTTAGATTTTTTTTTTTTTTGCGTAATATACATCAATATATTTTTTTTATTATTTGTTTAATATTAAATAATGTTAAAATAACCCTTATAGTGTTAATGTTTAATATTTGAAAATAATTTAAGGCGCTATACATAGAGACCAGGGACTTAACATATGTCCATAAGCTGTAATAAATAACACCCCGCTGTAATCAAAACAAAAATAATTACAAAGACTTCAACCGGGTTTAATTATGCTTTTTTCCCCCCTGGTTTGAATTAATGACCCACTAATCGCCGCGTTATATTTACCTGCTCGCACCTGTCTTAATCTGTTTGTTTTTATAATCAACGCTGGGTGAGACCCAGGTGCCAGAAAAAAAAACTGTGCATTGTGTTTCCAACCCTTCAACTTTTTCATGTTTATATTCCCATTTGTCATTTGTTTCCTTTTATTTTCGTGTTTATTCACTCTGTTTTTTTTTGGCTTTTTTTAACATCATAATAGTACAATATGCAGAGCTATAAAAAAGATTTCTAAAACCAAATATTTAAAGAAATATTTGATGCAGAAATATTTACACATGAATACTTACACTCTCATTAGACTATAAATCGTTTGGCATAATAAAAGTTTTAGAACCAAATTAAAAATTCGCATCAAATATTACTAAACTATCGCTTAACACTAGTTAACGAATAATTAAAAATATATTAAAAATGATAGCGATTTTTTTAATGAAAACATCTGCATAATTGATATCTACATGATCTCCATTCCTACATTTTATGGGATGTAAGATTTTCAAGTATATGTACTTATCCCGTTTATCATTATTTTCCTAAGCTCTATAAGTTTCCATAATGAAAATAAAAAAGAGACATAAGCTGATTATTGGTGTATAATTTGAATTAATGTAATCCAAAAAAATAAGGTCTTCAATATAAAATAGTGGAATGGCAATATTACAGGATTTTTTTGGGAGGGGCGATTTTAATTGTATTATAATATTAAAATAAGAGCCTGGAACACTACAAGCTTAGGTTTCAGCATATGGAAAAAACTGTACTTTTTCTAGGGCAACGGTTGTGCAGGAAGGTGGTTTTTCAGAAATCACACTCAACCGCCTAGGTTTTTTCTCTCACCTAAGGAGAAATTATAGATTCTGGGATAACCACGGGGGTGTCTGTAAATCTCATAGGATCCATCGATGGTTAACTGGTTAAATAATTTAACCTGCTTTCGCCGGTCAGGAACACGGAAGCTTGAGCATAGCAACTCAGAGCTCTACACGATGAGCTACCCTACTCCTTATTCCAATATTAACTTTAATATACTTGAATTCATTTTGTTCGGTTGGTTGTGAATTATTATCGTGGCTTTGCCGTCAGTTGGTCCCAGATTCTCTTAAAGGGAGTGAGAAATCCTTGGTCAGGCCTTAGGGGATATATTATGGTCATTGAACTTTTATTTTAAATAAAACAAATTTTCTGTTCTAAATAAACAATGGATGTCTATGCAGAACCGGGAAGATTTCATTTCCGGTAATATTATATTTTGCAGGCCTCGAGAACAGTTGAGGGCAGTATCCATGGTGCAAACTTTCTTCACAGTTGCCAAAGGCGTTGTTCCGCCAAGATAAGACCGAGCAGGTGTTGGGAGTCGATCGTGGATTGATTCATTTGATCGATGGCCGCAGGTGGTTCTGCTAATTGGAGAAACATCTTGCAGACGTCTTTGTTATTGCTGCCCATTGTTGTAAGGAATCGCCTAGTTGCTGGCTCGCAAATCAATGGTTGATCCTATCTAGATCACGTTCCTTCAAAAAACAGACATATATTCACGAAGGAAAATCGTCAATATTCAAGACTCGCTTGTTGGCATTAACTTGCATAAAGTAACTGAATGCCCGATCTAAAAACACTGACATTAATCACACTCACTGATTATACAACACATCACGTTTAACGGAATATTTTTTACAGAACTATTTTCTAAATTTTCTAATCCATCTAAAATAAGATACTATAGTACCACGATCACCTATTTCTACGGAGAATAAAAACATTTTGTTGTTGTTTATTCATTTAGCGTCACTCTTAGGTGATACGGATAATCGGACGATGCTACAGTAGGATTCCTAAATTTTGTCCATACAATTGACAATGTAGAGGTTCGGCTTCCCATTTTAAGTTCCTTCCAAAAAACGTCACAATCAAGGATTTTTTGCTCCATTTAAAAAATACTGTGGTATATAAGTTACTAAGAATGTATAGTTACAATTTTTGTAAGGATAGAGATAGTTGTGCGTGCAGTCAATTAAAACACCATAATAGGTGCATACTTATACTTACCATTAAAACAAATATTTGTTTTCTCTCACAGCCCTGAAGATGACCTACAATGTAGGTCGAAACGTCGGCACACAATAAATCAGTATGCACTTATTATTACATTAAAAGTTCCAGTCAACTTTCTTCTCTAGCATGAGTTACAATTTTTGTTTATTTTATTATTATTAATTTTTTTCTCTCTGATGGAAGTTTTTTATACATTTTTCTTTTATTGTAAATTATGATTCTCCACAGATATATTTAAATTTGTACAATTGTTTTTAATTTGAGACTGGTCTATTGGTACAGCATTTTTATTTTGTGAATTGTAGCAAATTATACAACAAAAACATTTTATTTGAAAAAAAAAATTATGTCATACAACAATTAAATAAATTATATAAAAAAAAATACTGTGGTCATCTATCACGGTAGCCCATGGTACCATGCTACGGACTAAGGGCATAGAAGGTTGTTTAATAACCACTGTACTACAGGTGACCCCAAAAACATTTTCTTACACTTTTTACTTTAAAGAAACCATGCTTTTTGAAGAATATCATTATTTGTTTTTTCTACATCATAGGGATCGGTATCCATTTTCCAAATATTGTATCGATTGTGTTAATAACCTTCAAAATTTTTATTAAGTTGCAGATTATTTGTTTTACTTTTAATTACTTTTTTCTATTAGTTCATCTCACCAGCCACATTAAAATAATGTTTTTCTGAAATTACTACCGACATTCAAGCCCTAGTCATTCGTAGAATTCAGAATAATACAATAGGTTTTAGATAGCATAAGAACCTACTGTGCCCAAGATCGTGTGTTCGCTGCCCGACAGTTGACCATTGGTGTTTTTAAGGGATTAGAAAATCCTTGGGTATGCAGTACTTCAGAACGGAAAATGAGAAACCGAGCTTGTACAGTGTCAGATATACGATAAAGACCCTAATCCAAATTAAGCCTGGATAGGAAAAACTTAGGACTCCTGCCGTACTATTGTCAGATTTGACATATCACCATAAAATGATGTCAAGTTAAACAAACAAGTTAATTTGAAACCGTAAGTTGAAATCGTAAGCTGTCGTTAGAAAAAAAAGGTATAGGATCTACGCTTTAAAGATCTGTTGGATATGATGAGTCTGTTTTAGGATTTAGAAATAATTTATAATTTAACTAAAAGTATATCAGTTGACTGGATAATTCTAAGAGTGATATGAAATGGATCAATGAATACAGAAAATAATTTTTTATTTTCTATAATTTATTCAATGAGATTTACAACTGTAACACAAAATATGAACGAATGATTTTATTGTGATTACATTTCGGTCTAAGATGTAGGTCATCTTCAGGGTAGTGAGGTGAAGTGTCTGACTTGAAAAGTTCAACTGTCTGACCACTTCTGACCACTCATTTAAAATTTTATTAATTTTATTATTGAGTATAATATATTCATTCGTTATATTGTTTTAAGCTTCTTGTGTATAATAATACAGGACAGGTATTGATATGATCCAGATGACAAATCGTGTAAATTGTGATGGTAAAACACCACATAACACTGCAGCATTGGCTTCACTGCCCATGCTATGATCTCTTCCGTAGAGTCTGATCCTTTGATCTGAATAATATTTAAATAATAAAATGGGATGCCACCCAGTGATCTTTATACTTAATATATAGTGATTCCATAGCATTAATAAATAAGAGCCATATCCCTCTCTTCTCCAAAGGTTGACTGATCAGGAATTGTTTATTAAATAATAATAATTATTGAATAACATTATATTTATTTGTGCTGATCATGGTTACAAGATAACTTATAAAACTACTTACAAAGAAAGTGGGAAGCCATATGTGACTTGGTATTTCTCTACCATTTTTCATGCAGTTCCTTGCATCTTGAGTTGACCACTCCATCTGAACAACTGCCGCTCTTATCTTATCTTAAGAGTAAAGGTAATAAACCCTAAGGGACTCTACCTGTATTATGCCCCTTGCCCTATTTATCTAGCTACCTCAAAAGTTCCAGATGGGGTTATATATAGCAACACTATGCGTATGTGTCTTCTTCTTTTAATTAAAATATGCCAGGACTATAGCCTAAATTATTTCCACACTCATTCGCTGAGTGCATCGTTATTTTAGAGCTGAACAGATTTGAGGTACATTCGAGCCCTAATGAAAATGAAGATGGGAGGCATTGAAAATCCAGAATAATAAGTAAAGAATTTTCCCGGTATTTTCACACCCTGAGTTCCAGGGCGACGTACCCTCCCTTACAACACAGGACACGGTAATGTCGGAGGGATACGGTATCGTACTCCTTGCAGCCCTTCGCTAATCCCCGGCTCCGAGGACCATCTTTGTTCCTTTTTCACCGCCTGGGTATTAAAGCGGAATGGTCTGGCTTGAGGCACAATGCCTCTCAGATAAAATTTTCTCTCAAACGGACTTTTCCGGAGTTACCATGACAATAGGGAGGGAGGATATTCTTCCCCTGGCTGGGGGGGGGGGAGGCACTCAGACAAAAGCTGTGACGAGGGGAGGCCGCCCACCTCCGAAAATTTCCGCATTACATCTTCGATAAAGGTGACAGCCTTTTCTCGAATTATGTTAATTTCCTTATTGTTTCAAGCTTATAGTTATGTAAAAAAAATATACTAATATTAAGGCTCAGCGTACCCGTAGGCTCAACGCCGACACCGCAAATCTCTGCTTACAAACTTCCGTCCATGTACCACTAACTACTCACTACCCAAGCCCTTATGCCAGCCTATGTAACTTGTAGAGCCACGAACGTCTTCTTCTTTCGGGTCCGCGTTTCTTCTCAATCTTCCTGTGAACTACTAGTTGGAGTAATAACATCCGTTACATCTCATTAGATGGCAGAGACTCAGAGATTTTTCCTTTAATTTCGAAGAAAAGCACCTTCAGTATTTAATATTGTTACATATTTATATAATTTATATTCCCAGATTAGTAACCTTTTTAAAAACTTTATTTTAATTATTTCAGATTTCTTTTCAGCCAACTTTCCATATTGCCAATTATCTATATACTAAAATCTCTCATTTTATTTTTATATTCAATTGTATTGCCCAAATTGTTACTTCCATGAAAAAGTTTATTCCCCCTCAAACCTATTAGTTTCTAACAAGGATTCCTCTTCAAATTCTGATAATCCTCCGAGGCCTCGGAAATGAAGATGGCCTCGTGACCTTCAAATAAAAGTTTTACATGAGTACTAGTAGATAGTTTATGTGCTTGCTATTAAGTATGTATCATTCATTTATCTATTGTATTACTTAGTAATAAGACTTAGCGTGTCCGAAGATTCTATACCACAAATCTCTGCCTACAAACTTTCGGCTAAGGACGACTACACAAACCCAAATCAGCCAGATCACTCTCCACCTATCCCTCAGTCGTTTACTAGTGGACACAATCCTTATTAACTTTTTAGGAAGTATTTCTTTACCGAGCCCAACAGCTTTACAAGTCCATCTTAAACTTCGTGACACTATTACATTATTATTATAATGACCTGGTGCAGGCTCCGCAATTTCGTGTTGTCTATTATTCTAAATTCTCCAGTGGTCTCCACACTTTTTGGTCTGAATATCCTCCGCAATACCATATTTTTGAATTACTTAAGAAAATTAAAATCAGTTAGCTTATTAATTTTTAATGGGAGCGGGGATCGCTGTGAGTGCGGAGTTGCTAAGCTACAATTCTTGGTTCAAATCCGACTGTGGCGGATAAATTATTTAATTATTAAACGACCATGATTGGACCCAGTGGGATCTGTAGACCTTTCTAGTGTTTATCCATTTTATATGAACAATAATTCTGAAATATATACCACTTTTTAATTTTATTTTCTTGATTTGTAATCTTATTTTCCGCTGAACACCAGGCAGGTATTAATAATTTAAATTAAAAAAGTGAAACATGAATAATTCAGACTATAATTGATTTAGAAATTCAAAATAAAGAACAGAATTATTCCAAAGTTTTAAGTTTTCACTTCTGTCAGCCTCATGAGTATCAATTTTATTTATTTATTTTTATTTTTTTATATCATTCACCAGAGAACCTCAATCCTTTTACATAAATACAACTCGCTAAAGATTATTCGAATTATTGTTAACCGTTTTTTAATATTAACGAAAGCAGCATTTGCAATAAATTGATATCTCTACAACAAAAAATTATTAAGGGAATAACGACAAAGCAGTAACAAATGTTTTAATAAATTTAAAATATTATTGACTCAAGTACATCTAATTCAACGAGTTTTGATTCTACAACAATAAATAACAGTATCATTAACAAAACTTCCGAAGAGGAACTAGTTTTTAATGAAATGAAGTAATTGACTTTAAATAATAATAATTAATCATTTTTAAATTTCTTAATTACAATTATGTTTAATATAAGTCATTATGGTTTATATATCACTTTTTTTTATTCTAAAAAAAATTATCATTTTTAAACTAAAGATGATTGTAAAATTTCAATTTTAAACTAAAGTAAATTGTATAATTCATGCAAAGAATGCTAAGTATCACCAGTCTCGAGGTACTTCACAAGCACGTCGAGCTTGTCGGTGACGCGAACTCAAATATTTCTGGGACGAAACGTCGTTAAACGCAGGAAGAGATATTTTAATTTCAAAAAAATAGGTTCATTGTGAATGTTTTTACTTATGTTGGACTAATGCTGAAGATTTCTACTGTCTATAAGTTGTGTAAAAGATCGAAGCGCCATTAGAAACGAACAAAATTTCTTTCCCATCATTTGTTAGACCATATTACACTAGGCCGAAGTAACTGGCTTGATTATCTACAGACTCAAGGAACGACGCCCCTTGGTATGGTTTAAATTGGAAATTAAAAGGTTATCAAGCTCAATGTAAGGGTGTATTCGGTATAATTCGCCGCCGCCGGAGGCGGGCAGGGGGTGGGGGTTATTAAAGAAGAAGACGAACCGCCTAGGGCCTGGAAGAGGATCATATTTCTCCGTCAGGCCGACGCCATATTGTTTTTCCTCCAGTTCGGTAATTGGTCTGAGGGAGGAAGAAAAATGAAGGCGGTGCTAAGAAGCATTGTCTCGCTTCCTCTAGCCAGATAAGACTCCCCCTCAGCTCATTTGTTAGCTGTCTTAACCCTCCAGGTTTTCATTTATACAGTTTTCCACCGGAGCGAGGGATAAATCACCCCTTCCAGGCGAAATTTCAATTTCCCAGAGATTACCCGGCACTGCGGTGTTGCGGTCTAGGAAGAAAGGAAAATCTGAGGTAGTGGGGATATTTGTGGCTGATGGAGGGGGGAGCGATTAAAGAAAGATCTGTCTGTATGATACATGACGTCAGATTAAAAGATTTGACATTGAATTCTACATAAAAACTTATTATTATTATTCCATAAACAGATTTCGAAATATAAATAAAAACTTTTCATTAGTTTACTTTATAATATTCACGAAAATAAAAAAATAAATTAGCATAGGGAGTTGGCGGCCCCATCGCCCAGTCATCTGATTACAATTAGCCACTGGTCCTCCAGGTTGGCGGAAACCGAGTACCAGTGGGTATAGCCCGGACAATTTTTTTCCTGAGGGGACAAAAATATTCAGGAGCACAGTTTTCCCGAGAATACGGGGTCTCCATTGCTGAGCTAATAATCCGCAAACGCGGTAGAAAATCTATTCAAAGTAAACAAAAAACCCTCCAGGCTCCTCGACGCTACTAGACATGGCATAAGATGAAGTAAAACAAGAAGAATAAAATAAAATAACCGTGAGTTTTATTTTGGAAAAAAATAGTGTACGTGTGGGAAATGTATATATGCCGGTAATAATTTCTCTCTCTCTCTCTCTCTCTCTCTCTCTCTCTCTCTCTCTCTCTCTCTCTCTCTCTCTCTCTATATATATATATATATATATATATATATATATATATATACACATATATATATATTATCATCTATACTTCGATATGTTAGTATTGTTTGTATTTTTATAAATTTGTCTGTATGTAACTAATAATTGTTTTTTCTTTCTATAATTTTTATTACCTTATTTCTATTTTTATTAATCTGTTTTTTTAATATTATAAATGGAGCTAACTCGCAATTTATTTTTCATTTATTAAATAAATTATAATAATTTCTTAATCACAATTATGTTCTACTCTAAGTCATTATGGTTTGTATATAACTATTTGTATTGTTATTCTAAAAAAAAGTTATCATTTTTAAACAAAAGTTGATTAAAATAAATTGTATAAATCATGCATAGAATGCTGTCACCAGTCTCGAGGTACTTCACGAGCACCTCGAGCATGTCGGTGACGCGAACTCAAATATTTCCCGGACGAAACGTCATTAAATGCAGAAAGAGATATTTTCACTTAAAAAATTGGATAGTTCCACACCCTTTTATCCCTATTTATTATACCAAAACTCATGATTATTATATCGATAATATAAAAAAAGAAAGGAACGAAAAGTTAAAACTTGCGACTTGACTCGAAGCGACAACCTGTGGAACTGATAAAACTGATAAAATAACCACATGGAGGCTGGGTGAGTCCCAAGTCCCATATTCCAAAGGATCCACATCTCTGGCTGCTGATAGATAAAATAAAATCTGCCGCAACTAAAGTTGAATCTGAGTTGGTACTGAAATTCATCGCTCTTCCACTTTAACACTCCATTCCCCTATTTAAAAAAAAAATTCAAAATATACTAATGTAAAAAATAGGTAAGGGGGAGGGTGTGTACTGAGTTGCTATGTTGAAAATACCGGGTTCAAATCAGGCTGTAGCAGACAAATTATTCATCATCACATTGAGCACATTGAGCTTCTATAAAGTGGGTACCCTAAACCGGGTGGAAACCTACTTGCGTTTGAGCGTGATCTTGGACAAATCACTTCCTTGCACATACGTTGTCCCAGAACTTGTTACATGTACTGAACCTAGTGTGGACTGAACCATGAGTTATGATGGTGTAGGTTTTTTTTATTTTAAGTAAGTAAATAAACTAAGAAAAATCTACGAACTTTTCCTAGGATTCAATAACTTCTGTATAGTTCTTAAAAAATATTAAATTCGTTTAAAATGATGATACCCTGTGCACCGAATTCAAATAAATATGATTGACGTTGTTGTATTTTGATGCAGCTGATAAAAAATACGGTGTTATTTATTTTTTATCAGTAAATGAATTTAATCATCAGTAATCAGTAAATCATTTTTTGCCTGCATTACTTACAGAAGTGGGTACAAAAATGACAATACATAATTATATTGAAAATCCAACTACTTGCACTAGCCTTAGATATATATTTATTATATATTTTTTCCACAGTTTAAGGTTTCATTCAAGTTTTTTAATTATTGTATTTACATACAATTTATTTTATTGTATGAAATTATTACATAATACACCCTTTTGATCATCGTATTTTCAAATGCTCTTCATCAGAGAATGGATTGAAGATTTCATTGGAGGTCTACTAGTTTGTTTAAACATATAGAATTCAAGGACGTGGACATTTTTTAAAAAAGTGTTTACCTTTTTTGTGGCAAAATTATAAGGCCTCAAGGTAAATATAAGACCTCTGTGTTGAAAATTTTCAGTATCATGTTAGACTGATATGATCGATATGAAACTTAAAAGATCGAAAAAAAGTCATATATCTCTTAGCTCATATACTGACTATTTAGGAAGTATTTTCAGATGTTTCCCTTGTGATTAATTATTAACTACAATAATAATTTAATTATACATTTGAAATTATATTATTTATAATTAATTTTAGTTGTTCTTTCAGTTTATATCCTCAATTGTTGTCAGTGATAACCTTCTTCTATATTTTATTATATTGTTACCAGTTTTATTTATTTTTTAAAAACCAATTAAAAGCATTACAATTTAAATTATCTTACTCGATACGGTGTAGTCCACCTGTGCGGGGATGGCTTTAATTAAATAAAACAATATTTTATTAAATTTAATTGTCATCTTCATCGTTGTCGTCATAAAAACGATTACCGTACAAAAATGTATTTTTTTTTTATACTTTTTCCAATACATATCTCCGTTTTTAATCTTGAAAAAGAAAAAGTATAAAATAAAATAAACCCTCGAATACTTTATCATGTAAATTATTTAAAACAAAATAAAAATTAACAATGACAAAAGAGTTCATATTTTTATCACTTTTACAATTAATGATATTTATATCAATCTTATTTTACTATTATAAAAAAACAATGATTTCATAGTCTGTCGAACTAAGGAACTAAATATGAAACCAAAATATCTAAAGCTTTAAAATATAGTAGATCGCCAATTATCTGAACGGGATACACAGAAAAGATAGAAGGTGGGATTGACACTGCCATTAATATTAATAGCAAACTATTAAACATATATTTCTTAACTGTTACAATACTTAGGACATTGAGAGACGTAGCTGCCTGAAGTGGAAGTAAAAATTGAAACAAACTAATAATTATAACTTTTTTTGTTTTACAATACAGATAAATATTGCTACCTAGTTAGTAACATAGTGTTATTGAAGTTTATTTTTTTTAGCTATGGACTTGTATTTTTTAAATTTTCATACTAATAAAAACAAATTTGCTTTTTCCTCATAGAAGTGAATTGAACGCCCAACAAAATTAATTCAGATAAACAAAGCTCTACTATAAATCAAAATAGTGATATAACAAACCAATCATACAACAATACAATGCAACAAACCGATATGACCATACAAATATTCATGTATCGGGCAGCAATGTATTTCATATTTAAAGTAACAAGAAGGTTTGAATTGAAATTTAGGATACTGGAAATTATCAAAGCTTAGATGTGTGTTAGGCTTAATATAATAATTAATATTTATTTTCAAAATTTTAAAATACCATTGGACATATTGTATCTGCGATCTTCTTTTGAAAATCCTCTTGAGGAGTTCAGGTGGAAACGTCCAATTGATTACGGTTAAATAGTAACAATTAAATATTCGTTTTTAATTATTTTCTCCATGATAACTTTTTTTTTATTTAGATTAATTTATTGATATTTACAACTGCAATAATATTACTACAAGTAAATCTGCTAATATGAACAAATGACATGAAAAAAAAAACATTTGTGGAGCAACTACCGATCGGTAGAACTTCAATAAAGTTCTATACTAGAAGGTCTCGAGGCCATCTTCTTTTCTGACGCCTCGGAGGGTTATCAGGAATAGTATGGGAAGGAAGTTGAGAGACTAGCAGATTCAAGTGTGTATGGAGCTTGTCGTGGAAGGATTGGAATCTAGTTTGGGCCTAATCAGCAACATATACAACAATAGATTCATATAATTAAATTCTTCATTCTCATTCTTCATTTTCTTGATATCTGATACCATACCTTAGATTGGAGGAAGACACTCAGAATACCTCGTCACTATTTGCCTTTCACTGTATCTTGATCATTCAATTTTTAAAAAAGTAGTAAATTTAGGCGTCTCTAGTATCTACTGCCAGATATTATTTTTCTGTTAATTTCTTAGAAGAAAAATACCTTTTTTCGTTTTATCATTTATCATCCTTTTTAGTTGTTTATAACATCTAACGGAGGAGTACAAACATAGTGGTGGTACTCAATAACGAATTCAACTTAAAAGATCACGCCACCATCTACATTTCAGACGCCTTGGTGGATTATAGGGAGTAGAAGAGGTTGCTAGGTTTGAAACTTGTGGGTCTGAGGGATAAATCATAGATCCCTGAAGGATCTTAGATTCTGTACATTGTAGAGACTGCAGTGTTTGTTATATGTTTATGTATCGTAATAGTCATAATTGTATTTGAATCTTTTGTAATGAATTGGGAGTTTGGAGCGTTTGTTTAGTAATTTTAGAATTAGCCTGAAATGGCAAATTATTTTAGTTAAAAACAGAAGAGGCAACTAATAACTTTCCAGCTGTATCATAGAATCAATCGTAACTAAAAAAAATCACATTTCAATTACACGTTTAAGTTTGAGTGGTAATTTGAAAAAATACCTATCTCTTTTGTTACATAATAATATTTCTAGGGCCCGAAGTCATTTAACATAAATGAACTTCACTAAAATATTTCAGCTTCATTTTCCCTAAAGGAGCTAGATGGATGCCTCGACGCTCTTAGAAGGCTAGAAGTGTAAGAATGTCCTTTAAGAGGGCGAAGGTGTAAGGTTTTAGGGTGAGTGAATTCAACGGGTTTCTAAAGAGTCTGGAAGAGGGAGAGTTTAGGTGCGCCCCCATCAATCTTTGCGTCCTGTCTCCAGGTACTCTATCCTCTACCTTACATGTCTTTTCAGGTTATCCATCGGGTCCTTCTCTTGTAGGGATTGACGAATCTATTCAGGTTTATTAAATTTCCTTATGGCAGGATTCAATGGA
The DNA here is from genome assembly GCA_037127475.1 of Arma custos. Taxonomy (NCBI): domain Eukaryota; kingdom Metazoa; phylum Arthropoda; class Insecta; order Hemiptera; family Pentatomidae; genus Arma; species Arma custos. The sequence continues at coordinate 49,655,275 of CM073763.1, read as the reverse complement.
AAATTTCGAAGTTGGTATGGTGTGGTGAATTATGTTCTCTTCGCCTATGTGTTCTTTAGGCGTACTTCATACTGTTAGCTTAAAGTTTATCGCAATGTGAAATTTCTTCGATATATTTTAAGAATCTTCATAGAGGATGGAGAGCCAAGTCACTAGTCCTGCACGGCCAATCACCACTGGATTTTTTTTTTTGGTGACATTTGTGAGGTAAGATGTAACAAAAAGTCTAAGCTAGGCCTGTTAATGACATAAATTCTTAATAAGGAAGGATAATTGAATCTTGTGTAACAATAGTACAATAACCAATAAAAAATTTACAGTTGCTGTTGAAGAAAGATGCCGTTCCTGTCTTAATGCACAAGGAAATATCTTTTAACAGCATTTAATTAGATGGTAATGTTTACATTTAATAAATAAAACAGCTGGAACAAATAAAATTAGTTTTTTTTTCGCATCCTCCAAGATTTTATTTACAAAATAATACAAATTTACAAGAAATACCTAAAAATTCAAAAAAAAAAGTTTTATTTATTATTAAATAAAAGATCTGTGAAAAGCCCAGATGGGCTCAGATGACATCACGTATCAAAGCGTCTTTAACACCAGGTAAACAGGTAGGAAGTGATGTCAGAGAAGACAGCACCCAATAACCAAATATCAAACTGGATTGAAGAAAGGAAGAACAAGAAAAACAAGTAGTTAATGAATGAGGTCTGACAAAAGGCTTAGTACGCATATAATAATAAATAATAGGCAGAAATCAGCTACCGACGAGTTGTCCACAAAATCGCAGTATCATGTGCTTTCAACAACAGTTGCTGTTTAGTGTACAGTTCGGTGATATCACTGTTGATATACAAGTTGCTGGAGATCATGCACATTTTGTAAATAATAGTTATGTAAGTTATAACGTAGAATATATAGAGTGCATTTTTATGAACTACCTTGTATTATCGGAGTGATGCGATCATGCATCAATTATTACGGTTTAATTCTTGAAACTATCTCATCACTTGAAGATTAGCTTTTCAAATATTAAAGAACTGAGATACTAATACTCGGACTTAAATATACATGAAAATTTAATTTTATAATTATTTGACAAAACAACATTAACGAGCAGAAACAACCTCTGGAAGGCTACTTGGGTTAATACAGGAGCTATGTTGGCACTCTGAACTCCGGAGCTGTTCCTCCCGCGGATATCCTGGAAGGGAGATAGATCTGGCTTAACGAACAAGAAGAAGGAGGGCCCATAAGAAGACCTTTAAGACAAAACAAACGAAAGAGACATGGCAAAGTAAACTAAAGTCCAACTGCCGGTGGAATTTTCTCATTAGAGCGGGAACCGGAAAGACTCAAGTGCCCCTAACTCTTCAGAGGCTATAAATAAAACTAAGATTTATTAACGACTCCCTAGCTCACTCTCAACTCAAGAACTCTTCAACTTCTTCTTCCCGCTCCGTTTGTTGGTTTAGCTGTTTACTGCCAGCCAGGCTACTGCGAGGCATTGCAGGAACTCCTGTGTAAACTTAATGAGAGTAGCAATGAAATGTATTTTATATTATTCTTTTATCCCTTAATAAAACCAATATTTATTCATTTAACTTTATGTAGCTATGCCTAATCGGACGATGCTACAGCCTAAATTTTGCCTGTCCCGATATAATTAAGATCGACGAGGGAGGGAATCGACGAGTACCTAGTACTATAGGTACCCCCATTTTACTTCCCTTACAAAGTACGGCATAACCAAGGTTTTTTCACCCTTAAAGAAAACTTAAGGCCAACTGCCGGTCTGCGATCCCACGAGTTTGGGCTTAATAGGTTTTTATGCTAACCACTAGACCACAGGTGACCCCGGTTAGTAAAATGTATAACTTTCGTAGTAAATAGTTTGAATAGTTTTTTTTTTCCATTGAATTCTCAATGAACAGTTGTGGCAGAATAATCAGAAAATGGGACGATTTTAAAGAAATAATTAAAAATCAGGCAATGGAAGGGGAGTGCACGTCAGTACTTTCTCCTAACAATTAATACATAATTCTGTACTGCATTTTACTTAAAGAGATCTCTCATCTAACTTCGTTAGAATTACTCATTAGGGGTTCTCTAGTGGTTCGTTTATTACCTTCTTTTGCCATAGTTTTTTGCTGAACGTCTTCTAGTGTTGTTTCATATTGATGAGTGTGTTTGGACTATTGTGAGATGTGATGCATTTGTTCTTCTTTGTGACTTTTATTCTGATGTATGTCTTGAAGAGGCTTTAATTGGGGAATCGTTGATAGGAAAGTTTTTTCAAGTATTTTAGGGAGAAAAGGCCTTTTTTGAGATTATTACTATTATAAACCAATTTATTTAAAAATTAGTGCAGCATAAATAAATGTTATATTATTTTCTAGAAGTGGTGTAGCTCAATGTGTAGAGTCCTGAGTTTCCATAACGATGGTTTAATATAAACTTAATATAAAGTTAAGTCCCAGATAAATGATTTAATATTTTATTAGCCACGAATTAACCCTATGGGATATTCAGACCCTTCCGGGCTCACCCAGTCTCTATGTTGAGGGTGATAGCGAGTGATGGGTAGCTTGATGTAGGACATGCTACTTCTCTGCACAACCGTTTTTTCAAGAAACATTGCAGTGTCTACCATTCACTCAGCCTTTGTGGATTGCAGTGGAACAGGTTATTTAATATTTTTTTCACGGTTCCCTTTTTCCTATTTTATAAAAAATGGTTTAATTATTGACTTTCTTAGTCTTAGTTCACTTTGTAATGTTTCTTAATTATTCATAATATTCTGAAGGAGCGGTCCTCTACTCCTACTAAGTTTATTCGATATTCAGGCAACGAAGCGAAAAACGCCGCCGAAGCAATGTTTATTAATTGCCTTTTAACAATTTGACAGGGTCGTTTTGGTTATAATTATTTCTTAATAAGTGAAGGAGACAATCTCTTCTGTTTACTACCTCCTGGGGGTGGGGGTTCAACCATTTAATTTTCCTACAACACCCGAGTAAGTACGTAAACACGCTTTTGATTTAAATTATTTTCATTAGATCAAAATTAATAAATTGTAAAATCTGTACCTCAACATCCGGTAGTATAGTAGTTCTGTGCATAGTAGAGACTTGTTTCGTAGAAAACAGCTGTGCTGAGTTGTGATTTACCCGATCTAACACAGAAACGCCAGGTTTCTTCCTTTATTGAGGTTATCCACTTTATAGAGGCTGAGTGAGCCGCAGTAGGGTATTGCATATTCCACACCATCCTTCTATGGCTGATAACAGAGTAAATAATTTAACTGCCACAACTGGATTCGAATCCTGTCGGTATTAGGATAAGAGTTATCTTTTAAAAACACATGTTACTACCCAAAATAAGTGGGAGAATCTGGCGGTTCAGCGTGATCTAGGACAAATCACCTCCCTGCAAAACCATTGTCCCAGAAACAGTAAAGACTCTATCATGTACTGAACCTTAGATCCTTATCTGGTTGTAGTGGTACAGGTGTTTTTTAATATATAATATATATTGAGGTGAAGGAGGCCAGGACTCGCCACCGAGTTGTAGCGCCGTAGAGTAGTATATATTTACGTAATATTTTCAATGTATGTATAGTATTTATTCATTAAAAGTCATCCATGCCACTTCTATAGGCACCCCTTGTAAGTGGTCAAGGGGTAAAAAATTCCTTAATTATTTCATCCTTCGGTAGATATGTAAAATCGAGGTCCCTAGGATGGCCAGGTACTCGTTAGATCTCTGATCGCTGTCCTAATTAAGCCTGCATAGACAAAATGTAGGACTCCTACTGTGGCATCGTCTGTTGTACTGTTACATGTTACTGTGCCGATGATACCTATGCTATCCAATGGACTAAAGATAAGGATGTACTTCGAGGTTTCTCGTTAGAAATATTCAAACTCTTAATTAGTTATTAATTAATATTGTCTTTGCTAAATTAGCATGTATTACTGACGGGGTACGTAGAAGTTTAAAACTGTTTATTGGCGGACAAGGCTGAGCCTCCCTTGGGTAATCTTGTTACTTGTTACCCTGGCCTGGTCTAGTTGTGGCCAAGTAGCTGACACTCCTCTAATATTTATCCTCTAGTTAACTCATCTCGTGTCATCAAACCAAGTATTTCACTAAATAACAACTGCTGAGACTTGAGGGAAGATGTATAAGCTGGAACCAAATAGCAACCAAGAAATACTACAAACTTCTTTTTTAATAACACAATTTTAAACTTTTTTTCTGAAGAAGTTAGCTGTGTTGATCTATTATTTATTCATATTGGCCGAGGAAGACAAATATTATTTAATATGTTAATAATAGAAGGAAAGATCCTTGCCTACAAGAGTAAGATGTGCATACCATCCTGGAACTTAATTGGCAAAAAATCGCTGTCTTGGAAAGAGTGCAGTCTCTACCATGTACTGAATCCAAGATGCACGAGGTTGCAGGGTACAGGCTTACATCATTATCATTTCTTCTTCTCAGCATTGCTGGATGATATGGCCTATCCGGACCCTAGTCAAGGTTAAGCTCACTCGTTATATTTTTAAATATTTAAAAATGTTCGTATGCTTGGGTAATAAGTGTTCCCAGCATTATCAGGAGTCTTTCAATTCAACATATAAGTCTATTGTTCCGCTAATTTTTTACAAGCCGTGGTTCTCTGATTTGAAACTTACACAGGATATAGTCAAAAGTTTTACCAGACTTAGAGCTAGTGATGGTCTATACAGTGTTTATCTGCAACGTATAGGGACTAAAAATTCTTCAGAATGTGATAGTTGTGGGGAAAGAGAAACTCTCCAGCATATTATTATAGAATGCCCCGCATACAGGGACCAAAGTGAAAAATATTGAAGTTTTTTAAAGCCATTATCCAACAATGAAACCCATTATAAGCAATTACTAGAATCAAACAAGCCAGCGGAAATTATCAGTGTCACAGAATACTTGCGTTCAATAAATAAATATATATAGCATAGTATACAACAGTGTTCATACTTAATATAGTCATAATTGGCTGTATGAAAAATTCCAATGCCAAAAAAAAAAAAAAATGTTCGTACTATACTCGCACTTTCTGATAACACTACTTTTTGTAGTACTTGAGCATTACTATGTAGCAACTGTTTATTAAGTTCAAAGATCTTCAATCATGTTATTGTTTCCTCAGGAATAAGGCCATTATTAGAAATTATAATTGGAATTACTTCAGCATTGACCAGCCTGTTTAGACGTTTCAATTCCTCGCTAAGCTCCTGATACTCTGTATTTTTTCTGCACATAATAATCGGCAGGAACTCCTATCGCAATGATTTGTGCTTTTTTTACTGCCTTGACAATAAGCAACATGTTAGGTTTGTTTTGAGGGATTTGATAGTCTGTTATCATCATCTGGTCCTAATATAATTTCACTTTATTGTTATTATTATTGGTATACCCCGATGAGGAGATGGACAGAACACTAACAAAAGTCGTTCTCTTTTTTCCTTTTCTCTTCGCACAAACCTCTCATTTATTCACCGTGATCCTTCTTCTCTTCGTTCCACTTCTTTCCAAATCTTTTCTCTTTATCATTATGATATAATTACACTTTATTCTTTCCATTAAAATAATTTAACACATTGACCCAAAATAAAAGGCTTATTTATATACATGACTGCAATAACTGCACGATACGCCCTGTAATGTGAAAAAGAAAAAAAATAGAAAAGCAAGTTCAATTTGTCCTTTGGCAAATATAAAACTGAATTTTTTGGGCTTTCCTTTTTCAACCTTGGCATCCTTTGGTAGCAATAGTTTCTAAAGACCGTAATTTGGTTATCAGTCTACTGCTGCGCAGTGTGCGGATCTACGGTTTCACTTATTGTAAAATTTGTTAAATGTCAAATGTGCGAGAATATAAAATTATGGGTAACCATTTTATAGGGACTGAGTAAGCCCCTTATGGGTCTTCATATTGCACAGAGTTCATCCATCGGTAGCCTTCAATTTTAACTCAGTATTGTATTAATTTTGGAAACTTCGAGTTCTTCCCTGTTTTCAAAGGATCTGTTGCATATTTTATAATAGATACCACAAACTATCAGGGTTTATTTTTTATTAATCATTAACCTGTTCATACAAAAATACTTTGGTAGGTTATAGCTATATAAAACTTTGCTCTTAAAAAAAATTATTTCTTGGAGGTAGGATGGCGAAATAGAGATTCAGCCGATATCTATGTGAGTTCTCAGATGTCTTATGTTGAAATCAGAACTAGATGAAATCTATTTAGATATGTAATTAACATATTATTAATTATCTGAAATACTTCCCCCACTCCTCTTACTTCCAGATAGGTCAGTTAACTTATTTAGCGCCGACAGACCGAAACTCTTTTTCACCCCGCGTTCTTAATGACTTGTAGGCAGCTTATCCGCAAGAGATCTCTCGATTCATAATAGCCTACTTAGTACTCTAACTTAACTACTGACAGGGGATTTGCATATCGCCATCTTGCCGAAGGAGACAATCGCACAGGTCCGCCTCCTAGGCGATTGTCCTCCAACTCTTTTTCAACAACAGCCCTGCCAACATGATGAATCTAAATATTTCCTGCCTACTTCGGAGTGGAGACTATTATACTTTGTAATTATCCAGTACAGGAAGGACGTCATCCATTTTGAATATCCGAACGTTATTAACGCCGATGTTGGGATAGAACACTTACAAGCTATTGTTTATACAATATATCAGCTTCTATCAGCGGTGAAATATAACTGCCTTCTCGTATTTGCATTAGTGCCGTGTAGGTAGTTCAGCTTGATAGGCAGCCTATCCGGCTGCCTCTTAAAGTCTTAAGTTTCTACAAGTTGTTGATGCAAGGGTGTATAAGTAGTGTATGTATAATTTGCAAAGTAGGCTCCAACCAACGCGTTTGGTCGTATTTCCCTATCTGCTGTATTTATCTATTTTTGTTTAAGGTTTGACTTGATGATTATCATAAGCAGTAGGACTTTGGCTGCTCAGATATTTATATTGTAATTCAGGAGCGAATAAAAAAGAAATCTTAAGGAGGTGGTGCTTGATTTTGATTACTCTTAAATGTGTCTTACTGATCTACTGAGGCATATAAATAAGTGTCTAGTTTCACTAAGAGTTCGAGTTGGAAATATACGAGCCCTTTTAATGAGATATAGCATATTTCCGTTCTGGTAGTATAGACTGTATTTTAAAATATGAATACATATTGAATGAGAGAGCAGGGAAACAGGGAATATACTGAACATTGGAATAGATGCAATGAAAGAAACACTTGTAATTTATAATAATGATAACAACAAAAATAAGGAACTTAAGAAGAGTATTTATTAATTATGACTGGTTCTGTTGGGTAGCTATTCCTTTCTCTGTTGGCTGTCTGCTTAGGTTATTTTAAACCATAATAGTTTAAACGAGAGACTTGCTAGAGATTGACTAGTGCATGAACCTGTTCGAACATGCCTTTTTGTCCCGGTAGAAGGCATAGGCGGATTAATGATAGATCTACCTCTATGACTAGAAGATTGAGCAGAGTCATGAACAATTATCATATTGCTGAATTTGTTCTTGAAAATTGAGGTTGAACAATAACCGAACGGCGAAGTTTAACACATTTATTTTATTAACAAAAATACAATTACAATTAAAAACAAGAGTCCACGTATTATTTTATATTTTTTTGAGAAAACATAAACGGATTTAAAGATTATGTGTTTATCTATTCCTTCTCATACTTAAAAGAATTAGATTGAATATTTCATGCCTTCAAAGACCTATGATCGGTCTTGGGTTCAGTATATGGTAGAGACTGTGTTGTTTTATAACAGTTGTATAAGGAGAGGATTTGAACAAGATCATGCTCAAGAGCCAGGTTTGTCCCCAATTAAGGTTACCCCCTTTTAGAGGCTATTTTAGCTCCTGGAACGTATGTAGATCGCACATGATCTATTTTCGCTTGCATCAGCAAAATTAGGGGATGGAGTAAAGTGATATTTTATATATATATATATATATATATATATATATATATATATATATATATATATATATATATATATGTATATATATATATATAAAAATAAAACATGGACAATTTCACTAAAAATCATCAAATTGCCATTGCATTAGTTGTCATCTATTTGGACAAATGATAACAAATATAAATTTTTACTTCATGTATGAGAGGAAAATAGTTGACTGGATGATAAAATGGAGAACGGAGATAGTTGGGGGTGCAGTCAAAAAAACGCCAAATAAGTACTAGACTTATATTTTGTTAGTGCCGACGTTTCGACCTACAGTGTAGGCCATCTTCAGGGCTATGAGAGAGAAACAAACAGAACAAAAAAATATATAAAAACGTTACAGTAACAAGAATATAGTGACATGTAATGTAGAAAATTAAAATAGTGACAGATTTGAAGAGTCATATCTATGACTAAATGGCCTACACTGTTGGTCGAAACGTCGGCACTAACAAAATATAAGTCTAGTACTTATTTTGTGTTTTTGACTGCACCTCCAACTATCTCCGCTCTCCATAAATTTTTACTGTAGATAAACTGACTACGGACAGACCAAACTTTTTCTTGAAAGTGGATATAAAAGGAGTTTAATCCATATTATCTAACTCACGTTTAAAGGTACAAGTAGGCATATTTAAAATTTATTCTATTCCACAATCGGTTACTTCTGCAGCCCCGGTGAGTAACCGGTTAAGTCGAATTTTTTTCTAGAGCGAGATAACTGTATTAAGGGAAGCGTATTATCCTCGTAGTTCTTGTCTTGAAATGGAGTGGTAATATAAGCAATAACTCCATTTTAATCCAAGGCCTGACTTCTTAGCCCCTTATACACTATGTGAACTATATGCTGTATGTATATACTATATGTTCACGATTCTGCTTCCCTGCAACTGCAATAAACTCTTATTGGATAAAAATCTATCTAACCACTTATTCACCGGAGCTAAAGATTTTGGGATCGGCATTTCTCGGTCCCTCTAATCTACCGCATGTATTTCAGATTCAGATTATTCTTTGGGAACATTCCTCTATGCCTAAACTTACCATTTTAATGTTACTCAACAGTAAAAATATATAGAATTCTCCCCACGTTTTCGAGCTTATTTCCGGATACTTTCCAACACCCGTTGACTAATTTGCAGACACCATTGGGCAGGATCGGTAAAAGATAGATAGGGAAGGAGGCCTAATACACTAAACGTGTAACCAGCCCTAGGGGTATCGATCCTAGCCCAGTCACTAATCCTAGAACTGAGCCCTTCCTACGGCAATCGCGACCAACCCTATTCATCTAGCTCTCGATTCGTCCTATCCCTCGTAGGGCCGGCTCGCATACACCCCTGCCAAGTTGCGATTCAAAATGTCCACGAAAACCAACCTGTAATAATGGGTAAAACATAAATAATTTATAGAATCTTTAAAAAACATAAATGATACCGTAAATAATCAAATTTTGTAAAAGTTCATCATCTTTTCCGATGCCTCGAAGGATTATCTGAAAATAAATAGGAAGCTTGGTTTGAAACTATTGAATTTAAAGGAAATAAAGAGCCTTCAACTTCAACCTCCAACTAAGGGTACAACTTTACAGAGGCTATTTGAGCCCCAGAAGGGTCTGGAGATCTCACTGGGTTCATCCAAGACTCTTAACAGATTAAATAAATAATCTGTCACAGACGGATTTGAACTCGCTACCCTCAGCTACTCAATTGAACTACCCCTCTTCCCAATATATGATTCAAAAATAGCGAAAATATTTGTTGAGGTAAAATGTAGTGGTACAGATTTTTTTTAAATCATAGATTACAAATGATCGATACAAATTCCAAAAGTATCGACAACGAAATACACCACCTTTCAGGAGAGTAAAAAACCTTTTTCCCGGTCCATTTTAAATCAGTGCCTATCGTAAAACGCACTTTACTTATGCTATTATTTTATTTCTATTATCAATCCTGGAGGGAGCGGAGTGGCTCGTAATAGAGCACTGAGTTGCAAAGCCAAAATTCCTAGTTCAAATCCCGCTGCAGGCAAGACTTTTATTTAGTCTGTTTGCAGCGGGAGATGGATCATATAGGATCTACGATCCTCCTGGGGCTCACTCAGCCTCTATAAAATATTATAAAAATGGGGTACCCAAAATAAGGGGAGGGAATCTGGCGTTTAAGCGTGATCTAGGACAAATCACCTCCCTGCTGAACCCTTGTCCATGATACGGAACAGTCTTTACCATGTACTGAACCCCAGAGCCATTCACGGGTTGTAGTGTTTTTTTTTTTTATCCTGGAACAGTCGTTGTAAATCGAAAACGAATAATGTGTTTTATTTATCATTCCATAATATGCATTTGAATCGTGGAATTAGAAACTAAATGAGAATTTTTTTTTATAATACATTTACTTATGTTACCAAAAATATTTTATTTTTCATTGGATTTTTATTTGTACTTTAAGGGTTAAATAATATTTAAGAAACAGGTGATGAAGATTCTTGGGCTCGATGGGAGATAAAGACTATTGTTTCGTGGACAACGGTTCTGCAGTGAGGAGATTTGTCCTAGACCACGCTCAACCGCATTAAAAAGAATGAGTGAGCCCCAGAAGGGGCCCAGAAACAAAAGGTTCTTTCATCGGTTTTTAAAATTTGGCACTGCCTGGGTAACAGCATGGGAACATCGCACGGCAACTGTACCATTGAGCCACTCCGCCCCCTTAACCCATTAAATAAAGTGTTAAATTATACATAGCGAAAAATAAATACTTCGCTAGATTAATGATTATTTCTCATCTATTATTATAATAAAATCCATAAAAAAATATCCATGAAGAAATAAGGTAGCGGCCATTAAAATGGTTATAAATAGGAAGAGGGTTGTGAAGGGAGGGTAAGAAGGCTGCAAGTTTTATAACAGGCTATAATGACGGAGCAACGGGCGAGCCGCCTCTAATTTTCTTATAACTTTGTTATAAACTTAATTATTTTCCCGTTTTGGCGATATTACACTTCTCCCTCTTTCTTGTCTTCTCAGTCGAGGCCATTTTATAATTGTTTATTAAACTGCCACGGTCTCGCTTCTTGTTGGAGAGAAAATTTGTTTGGCCTTCGTATCCGCTCCGTACCCAACTTAAAGGGTTGGGGTGAATTTTCCATCTTATATAAGGGAGAGTTATAGCATTATTTTTGAAGTCCCACCTACTTTAGTACAGTGAGTACTTTCTCCGACTTGTTTTTTATCCCATCTCATGTTTGACAAGCTTTATTTATTTTTATAAAATTTTAATGTGTACATTAAAAAAACTTATACCTCTATCCCCACTTATTTTATTAACAAAAGAAACAGTAAATGATAATTCTCTGCCTCAGCACTTCGGATGGAGTAAGGAAATCGCATCACACAATTTTTCACACAAAACTGCTTCACTTTCTTGGCTAGATTCTAAGCTCTCTCCTACAACTCAGGAATTAAAAAATATATTAGTAAAACTGTAAAATAAAATATTAGTATAAGAAAACACTACAGCCCATGAAGGGTCTTGAGTTCAGTAAGCATTGGAGACTATACTATTTCAAGGAAAACGGTTGCTTATGGAGGTGATTGGTCCAAGGTTTTTCCTCCGATCTGGGTTCAGGAGTGTCTCCAAACCACACAGGCTCTATCCCCGGGTGTTAAAAGATTAGATAAATTACCTGCCTCAGCTGCATTTGAACACAGGATCTCCAGAACAGCAAATCAACGCTCTACAACTGAGATACCCCGCTCCCTATCCTTGTATTGTAATCACTACTAATTTCAGGTTCTGTAAGCCACGGGTTAACAAAGTCCACCCCTTCTTATTTTTTTTTATTGCTTCTAACGTAAGGTGTGGGGTCGCTAAGAATTTAGGGTGCTATGTCACTCATTAGTTCGAGACAGGCTGTAATTGTTGTTTTCATTCAGTTAACAACCATGAATCGAATGAATTGATCTGGATGAAGCCACGAATGCCAATGACCCTATAGATTGATTCCTTCATTTGAGGAGTTTTTTACTAGGATTTAAAATCCTTAGGAAGGAACATAAATGGGTGTCCCGATTTGATATGATGTTAGGTCTCCTTAAAGACCCCTATCATAATTATACCTGGATAGGCAAAATTTAGAACTCCCTCTGTGGCATCGTTCGATTAGCCATAGTTGCATACAGTAATATTAAATGAATAATTAAACAAACAAGAATGCATATCAAATCATATAAGACATAATGTTATAACATATAAGATAATATTAGAATTTAGCTTTACTTTTTCTTGGCAAAATATGCCAGAACCAAGGCCTAAATTGTATCCACACTGACTAAGAAGTACATCATTACTTTTAAACTGAACAGATCTATAATCCATTCACTATCTAATGAAAAGCCACTTGGCTGGTATTAAAAACTTCGAATATGTAAATTATTTTTTCGATATTTTCACACCGTGTATTCTAGGGCAACATAAAGTGGCGTTAAATGAATAAACAAGAACGATTGAAACTTGACGAAAGTTAAAAAAAAAAAAATTCATCAAAGGATTTAATTTATACCATAAATTCCTAGCAGGCTACTTTTTCTGTTACTTTTATTCCATTTTTATAAAACAATATTTATGATCAGTTTATGGCTATTACTGGTCCCAATGCTGACTTAGTGGAAAATATTACCTTCATTTAGAACAAATAAGTCTGCTGGCTAATTCGCACTGGTTTCTGACTAGTGGGGAAGTGATAATCACCTTCTGTAAGATTTAAAAATTAATTAGTCGTATTGTATGTGCCCCATGATAATCCAACATGGCTTAGAATTAAATTTGAACTTCCTTTTTTATTAGGAGTGCATCAAAATTTAGCAGACTGCTAAGGCACGGAAATACCTAGCATACTACTTTTTCTATTACTTTTATTCCATTTATAAAAAGCAATTTTTATGATCAGTTGATGTCTGCTGTCTTCAGTCCCAATGCTGACTTAGTGGAAAATATTACATTCATTTATAACAAATAAGTTTGCTGGCTAATTCGCACTGGTTTCTGACTAGTATGCTAGTGATAATCACCTTCAGTCTGATTAAACAATTAATTGGTCGTATTGTATGCGTTCCACGATCAATAGATCAATAGTAGATCAAACATGGCTTCGAATTAAATTTGAACTTTCTTTTTTATTAGGGATGCATCAAAATTTAGCAGACTGCTAAGGAACTGAAATTTCTAGCAGACTACTTTTTTCATTACTTTTATTCCATTTATAAAAAGCAATATTTATGATCAGTTAATGGTTAATACAGGTCCCAATGCTGACTTAGTAGAAAATATTACATTCATTTAGAACAAATAAGTCTGCTGGCTAATTCACACTGGTTTCTGACTAGTATGCTAGTGATAATCACCTTCAGTCTGATTTAAAAATTATTTGGTCGTATTGTATGCGTTCCAGGATGATCCAACATGGCTTAGAATAAAAGTTGAACTTTCTTTTTTATTATGTATGCATCAAAATTTAGCAGACTACTAAGGCACGGAAATTCCTAGCAGGCTACTGTTTCTAATACTCTTATTTCACTTATAAAAAGCAATATTTATGATCAGTTAATAGTTAATAAAGGTCCCAATGCTGACTTAGTGGAAAATATTACGTTCATTTAGAAGAAATAAGTCTGTTGGCTCATTCGTAATGGTTTCTGACTAGTGGGGAAGTGGTAAAATAAAATTTTAAAAATATACATTCATTTAGAAGAAATAAGTCTGCTGGCTAATTCGCACTGGTTTCTTACTAGTTAATCACCTTCAGCCTGATTTAAAAATTAATTGGTCGTATTGTATGCGTTCCTGGATGATCCAACATGGCTTAGAATTAAATTTGAACTTTCTTTTTTATTATGGATGCATCAAAATTTAGCAGACTGCTAAGGCACGGAAATTCCTAGCAGGCTACTGTTTCTATTACTTTTATTCCATTTATAAAAAGCAATATTTATGATCAGTTAATGGTTAATACTAGGCCTAATGCTGTCTTAGTGGAAAATATTACCTTCATTTAGAAGAAATAAGTCTGCTGGCTAATTCGTAATGGTTTCTGACTAGTGGGGCAGTGGTAAAATAAAATTTTAATAATATAATTAAATTTGTTTAAGATAAATTTTTCTGATTCATTTACATTATTCTATTTCTTAGCAACCTAGGTATAAGATGTTAATTTAACTCTCGCAAACGTTTTTATGCTAGAAGTGTTTAAATTGGCGCCAGTTTAATACATTTTCAGGCCTAAATAATAGGCCAGGTGGTCCGAGGCTCCCACAATTGGAGGTGATCCAGGTAAGTACTGGACACAATTTTGTAATGAGTCGTCGATCACCTCCGTGAGCCGAGGAAAATACGCACTATTAGTGAGGAGCCGCTTTGACCACCAAAAAAAAAATCAAAATCTATATGCATATTTATGCATACCACACAGGTAGTAATGGAAAGGAGATGGCTTCCAATTAAATTTGAACTTTCTTTTTTATTATCGATGCATCAAAATTCAGCAGACTGCTTAGGCACGGAAATTCATAGCAGGCTACTGTTTCTATTACTTTTATTCCATTCATAAAAAGCAATATTTATGATCAGTTAATGGTTAATAAAGGTCCCAATGCGGACTTAGTGGAAAATATTACATTCGTTTAGAACAAATAAGTCCGCTGGCTAATACGTACTGGTTTCTGACTAGTGGGGAAATGGTAAAATAAAATTTTAAAAATATACATTCATTTAGAAGAAATAAGTCTGCTGGCTAATTCGCACTGCTTTCTTACTAGTATGCTAGTTATAATCACCTTCAGTCTGATTTAAAAATTAATTGGTCGTATTGTATGCGTTCCTGGATGATCCAACATGGCTTAGAATTAAATTTAAACTTTCTTTTTTATTATGGATGCATCAAAATTTAGCAGACTGCTAAGGCACGGAAATTCCTAGCAGGCACCTGTTTCTATTACTTTTATTCCATTTATAAAAAGCAATATTTATGATCAGTTAATGGTTAATACTAGGCCTAATGCTGTCTTAGTGGAAAATATTACCTTCATTTAGAAGAAATAAGTCTGCTGGCTAATTCGTAATGGTTTCTGACTAGTGGGGCAGTGGTAAAATAAAATTTTAATAATATAATTAAATTTGTTTAAGATAAATTTTTCTGATAGATTTACATTATTCTATTTCTTAGCAACCTAGGTATAAGATGTTAATTTAACTCTCGCAAACGTTTTTATGCTAGAAGTGTTTAAATTGGCGCCAGTTTAATACATTTTCAGGCCTAAATAATAGGCCAGGTGGTCCGAGGCTCCCACAATTGGAGGTGATCCAGGTAAGTACTGGACACAATTTTGTAATGAGTCGTCGATCACCTCCGTGAGCCGAGGAAAATACGCACTATTACTGAGGAGCCGCTTTGACCACCAAAAAAAAAATCACAATCTATATGCATATTTATGCATACCACACAGGTAGTAATGGAAAGGAGATGGCTTCCAATTAAATTTGAACTTTCTTTTTTATTATCGATGCATCAAAATTTAGCAGACTGCTAAGGCACGGAAATTCCTAGCAGGCTACTGTTTCTAATACTCTTATTCCATTTATAAAAAGCAATATTTATGATCAGTTAATAGTTAATAAAGGTCCCAATGCTGACTTAGTGGAAAATATTACATTCATTTAGAAGAAATAAGTTTGCTGGCTGATTCGTAATGGTTTCTGACTAGTGGAGAAATGGTAAAATAAAATTTTAAAAATATACATTCATTTAGAAGAAATAAGTCTGCTGGCTAATTCGCACTGGTTTATTACTAGTATGCTAGTTATAATCACCTTCAGTCTGATTTAAAAATTAATTGGTCGTATTGTATGTGTTCCTGGATGATCCAACATGGCTTAGAATTAAATTTGAACTTTCTTTTTTATTATGGATGCATCAAAATTTAGCAGACTGCTAAGGCACGGAAATTCCTAGCAGGCTACTGTTTCTATTACTTTTATTCCATTTATAAAAAGCAATATTTATGATCAGTTAATGGTTAATACTAGGCCTAATGCTGTCTTAGTGGAAAATATTACCTTCATTTAGAAGAAATAAGTCTGCTGGCTAATTCGTAATAATTTCTGACTAGTGGGGCAGTGGTAAAATAAAATTTTAATAATATAATTAAATTTGTTTAAGATAAATTTTTCTGATTCATTTACATTATTCTATTTCTTAGCAACCTAGGTATAAGATGTTAATTTAACTCTCGCACACGTTTTTATGCTAGAAGTGTTTAAATTGGCGCCAGTTTAATACATTTTCAGGCCTAAATAATAGGCCAGGTGGTCCGAGGCTCCCACAATTGGAGGTGGTCCAGGTAAGTACTGGACACAATTTTGTAATGAGTCGTCGATCACCTCCGTGAGCCGAAGAAAAAAACTCACTATTAGTGAGGAGCCGCTTTGACCACCAAAAAAAAAATCACAATCTATATGCATATTTATGCATACCACACAGGTAGTAATGGAAAGGAGATGGCTTCGAATTAAATTTGAACTTTCTTTTTTATTAGGGATGCATCAAAATTTAGCAGACTGCAAAGCCATGGAAATTCATAGCAGGCTACTGTTTCTATTACTTTTATTCCATTTATAAAATGCAATATTTATGATCAGTTAATGGTTAATAAAGGTCCCAATGCGGACTTAGTGGAGAATATTACATTCCTTTAGAACAAATAAGTCCCTGGCTAATTCGTACTGGTTTCTGTCTAGTATGCTAGTGATAATCACCTTCAGGCTGATTTAAAAATTATTTGGTCGTATTGTATGCGTTCCAGGATGATCCAACATGGCTTAGAATAAAAGTTGAACTTTCTTTTTTATTATGTATGCATCAAAATTTAGCAGACT
Organism: Arma custos; assembly: GCA_037127475.1. Lineage (NCBI taxonomy): Eukaryota > Metazoa > Arthropoda > Insecta > Hemiptera > Pentatomidae > Arma > Arma custos. The sequence goes on along the minus strand of CM073763.1, from coordinate 49,638,273 downwards.
GCTAAGGCACGGAAATTCCTAGCAGGCACCGTTTTCTAATACTCTAATTTCACTTATAAAAAGCAATATTTATGATCAGTTAATAGTTAATAAAGGTCCCAATGCTGACTTAGTGGAAAATATTACATTCATTTAGAAGAAATAAGTCTGCTGGCTAATTCGTAATGGTTTTTGACTAGTGGGGAAATGGTAAAATAAAATCTTACAAATATACATTCATTTAGAAGAAATAAATCTGCTGGCTAATTCGAAACTGGTTTCTTACTAGTATGCTAGTTATAATCACCTTCAGTCTGATTTAAAAATTAATTGGTCGTATTGTATGCGTTCCTGGATGATCCAACATGGCTTAGAATTAAATTTGAACTTTCTTTTTTATTATGGATGCATAAAAATTTAGCAGACTGCTAAGGCACGGAAATTCCTAGCAGGCTACTGTTTCTAATACTCTTGTTTCACTTATAAAAAGCAATATTTATGATCAGTTAATAGTTAATAAAGGTCCCAATGCTGACTTAGTGGAAAATATTACATTCATTTAGAAGAAATAAATTTGCTGGCTAATTCGTAATGGTTTCTGACTAGTGGGGAAATGGTAAAATAAAATTTTAAAAATATACATTCATTTAGAAGAAATAAGTCTGCTAGCTAATTCGCACTGGTTTCTTACAAGTATGCTAGTTATAATCACCTTCAGTCTGATTTAAAAATTAATTGGTCGTATTGTATGCGTTCCTGGATGATCCAACATGGCTTAGAATTAACTTTGAACTTTCATTTTTATTATGGATGCATCATAATTTAGCAGACTGCTAAGGCACGGAAATTCCTAGCAGGCTACTCTTTCTATTACTTTTATTCCATTTATGATCAGTTAATGGTTAATACTAGGCCTAATGCTGTCTTAGTGGAAAATATTACCTTCATTTAGAAGAAATAAGTCTGCTGGCTAATTCGTAATGGTTTCTGACTAATGGGGCAGTGGTAAAATAAAATTTTAATAATATAATTAAATTTGTTTAAGATAATTTTTTCTGATTCATTTACATTATTCTATTTCTTAGCAACCTAGGTATAAGATGTTAATTTAACTCTCGCAAACGTTTTTATGCTAGAAGTGTTTAAATTGGCGCCAGTTTAATACATTTTCAGGCCTAAATAATAGGCCAGGTGGTCCGAGGCTCCCACAATTGGAGGTGATCCAGGTAAGTACTGGACACAATTTTGTAATGAGTCGTCGATCACCTCCGTGAGCCGAGGAAAAAACGCACTATTACTGAGGAGCCGCTTTGACCACCAAAAAAAAAATCACAATCTATATGCATATTTATGCATACCACACAGGTAGTAATGGAAAGGAGATGGCTTCCAATTAAATTTGAACTTTCTTTTTTATTATCGATGCATCAAAATTTAGCAGACTGCTAAGGCACGGAAATTCATAGCAGGCTACTGTTTCTATTACTTTTATTCCATTTATAAAAAGCAATATTCATGATCAGTTAATGGTTAATAAAGGTCCCAATGCGGACTTAGTGGAAAATATTACATTCCTTTAGAACAAATAAGTCTGCTGGCTAATTCGTACTGGTTTCTGACTAGTATGCTAGTGATAATCACCTTCAGTCTGATTTAAAAATTAATTGGTCGTATTGTATGCGTTCCAGGATGATCCAACATGGCTTAGAATAAAAGTTGAACTTTCTTTTTTATTATGTATGCATCAAAATTTAGCAGACTGCTAAGGCACGGAAATTCCTAGCAGGCTGCTGTTTCTAATACTCTCATTTCACTTATAAAAAGCAATATTTATGATCAGTTAATAGTTAATAAAGGTCCCAATGCTGACTTAGTGGATAATATTACATTCATTTAGAAGAAATAAGTTTGCTGGCTAATTCGTAATGGTTTCTGACTAGTGGGGAAATGGTAAATTAAAATTTTAAAAATATACATTCATTTAGAAGAAATAAGTCTGCTGGCTAATTCGCACTGGTTTCTTACTAGTATGCTAGTTATAATCACCTTCAGTCTGATTTAAAAATTAATTGGTCGTATTGTATGCGTTCCTGGATGATCCAACATGGCTTAGAATTAAATTTGAACTTTCTTTTTTATTATGGATGCATCAAAATTTAGCAGACTGCTAAGGCACGGAAATTCCTAGCAGGCTACTGTTTCTATTACTTTTATTCCATTTATGATCAGTTAATGGTTAATACTAGGCCTAATGCTGTCTTAGTGGAAAATATTACCTTCATTTAGAAGAAATAAGTCTGCTGGCTAATTCGTAATGGTTTCTAACTAGTGGGGCAGTGGTAAAATAAAATTTTAATAATATAATTAAATTTGTTTAAGATAAATTTTTCTGATTCATTTACATTATTCTATTTCTTAGCAACCTAGGTATAAGATGTTAATTTAACTCTCGCAAACGTTTTTATGCTAGAAGTGTTTAAATTGGCGCCAGTTTAATACATTTTCAGGCCTAAATAATAGGCCAGGTGGTCCGAGGCTCCCACAATTGGAGGTGGTCCAGGTAAGTACTGGACACAATTTTGTAATGAGTCGTCGATCACCTCCGTGAGCCGAGGAAAAAACTCACTATTAGTGAGGAGCCGCTTTGACCACAAAAAAAAAATCACAATCTATATGCATATTTATGCATACCACACAGGTATTAATGGAAAGGAGATGGCTTCGGATTAAATTTGAACTTTCTTTTTTATTAGGGATGCATCAAAATTTAGCAGACTGCAAAGCCATGGAAATTCCTAGCAAACTACTTTTTCTATTACTTTTATTCCATTTATAAAATGCAATATTTATGATCAGTTAATGGTTAATAAAGGTCCCAATGCGGACTTAGTGGAGAATATTACATTCCTTTAGAACAAATAAGTCTGCTGGCTAATTCGTACTGGTTTCTGTCTAGTATGCTAGTGATAATCACCTTCAGGCTGATTTAAAAATTATTTTGTCGTATTGTATGCGTTCCAGGATGATCCAACATGGCTTAGAATAAAAGTTGAACTTTCTTTTTTATTATGTATGCATCAAAATTTAGCAGACTGCTAAGGCACGGAAATTCCTAGCAAACTACTTTTTCTATTACTTTTATTCCATTTATAAAAAGCAATATTTATGATCAGTTAATGGTTAATACAGGTCCTATTTCTGACTTAGTGGAAAATATTACATTCATCTAGAAGAAATAAGTCTGCTGGCTAATTCGTAATGGTTTCTGAGTAGTATGCTAGTGATAATCACTTTCAGTCTGATTTAAAAATTAATTGGTCGTATTGTATGCGTTCCAGGATGATCCAACATGGCTTAGAATTAAATTTGAACTTTTTTTTATTATGGATGCATCAAAATTTAGCCGACTGCTAAGGCACGGAAATTCCTAGCAGGCTACTGTTTCTATTACTTTTATTCCATTTATAAAAAGCAATATTTATGATCAGTTAATGGTTAATAAAGGTCCCAATGCGGACTTAGTGGAAAATATTACATTCCTTTAGAATAAATAAGTCTGCTGGCTAATTAGTACTGGTTTCTGACTAGTGGGGAAATGGTAAAATATACATTAATTTTGAAGAAATAAGTCTGCTGGCTAATTCGCACTGGTTTCTTACTAGTATGCTAGTGATAATCACCTTCAGTCTGATTTAAAAATTAATTGGTCGTATTGTATGCGTTCCAGGATGATCCAACATGGCTTAGAATAAAAGTTGAACTTTCTTTTTTATTATGTATGCATCAAAATTTAGCAGACTGGTAAGGCACGGAAATTCCTAGCAGGCTACTGTTTCTATTACTTTTATTCCATTTATGAAAAGCGATATTTATGATCAGTTAATGGTTAATACTAGGCCTAATGCTGTCTTAGTGGAAAATATTACCTTCATTTAGAAGAAATAAGTCTGCTGGCTAATTCGTAATGGTTTCTGACTAGTGGGGCAGTGGTAAAATAAAATTTTAATAATATAATTAAATTTGTTTAAGATAAATTTTTCTGATTCATTTACATTATTCTATTTCTTAGCAACCTAGGTATAAGATGTTAATTTAACTCTCGCACACGTTTTTATGCTAGAAGTGTTTAAATTGGCGCCAGTTTAATACATTTTCAGGTCTAAATAATAGGCCAGGTGGTCCGAGGCTCCCACAATTGGAGGTGGTCCAGGTAAGTACTGGACACAATTTTGTAATGAGTCGTCGATCACCTCCGTGAGCCGAGGAAAAAACTCACTATTAGTGAGGAGCCGCTTTGACCACCAAAAAAAAAATCAAAATCTATATGCATATTTATGCATACCACACAGGTAGTAATGGAAAGGAGATGGCTTCGAATTAAATTTGAACTTTCTTTTTTATTAGGGATGCATCAAAATTTAGCAGACTGCAAAGCCATGGAAATTCCTAGCAAACTACTTTTTCTATTACTTTTATTCCATTGATAAAAAGCAATATTTATGATCGGTTAATGGTTAATACAGGTCCCATTTCTGACTTAGTGGAAAATATTACATTCATCTAGAAGAAATAAGTCTGCTGGCTAATTCGTAATGGTTTCTGAGTAGTATGCTAGTGATAATCACTTTCAGTCTGATTTAAAAATTAATTGGTCGTATTGTATGCGTTCCAGGATGATCCAACATGGCTTAGAATTAAATTTGAACTTTTTTTTATTATGGATGCATCAAAATTTAGCAGACTGCTAAGGCACGGAAATTTCTAGCAGGCTACTGTTTCTATTACTTTTATTCCATTTATAAAAAGCAATATTTATGATCAGTTAATGGTTAATAAAGGTCCCAATGCGGACTTAGTGGAAAATATTACATTCCTTTAGAATAAATAAGTCTGCTGGCTAATTAGTACTGGTTTCTGACTAGTGGGGAAATGGTAAAATATACATTCATTTTGAAGAAATAAGTCTGCTGGCTAATTCGCACTGGTTTCTTACTAGTATGCTAGTGATAATCACCTTCAGTCTGATTTAAAAATTAATTGGTCGTATTGTATGCGTTCCAGGATGATCCAACATGGCTTAGAATAAAAGTTGAACTTTCTTTTTTATTATGTATGCATCAAAATTTAGCAGACTGCTAAGGCACGGAAATTCCTAGCAGGCTACTGTTTCTATTACTTTTATTCCATTTATAAAAAGCAATATTTATGATCAGTTAATGGTTAATACTAGGCCTAATGCTGTCTTAGTGGAAAATATTACCTTCATTTAGAAGAAATAAGTCTGCTGGCTAATTCGTAATGGTTTCTGACTAGTGGGGCAGTGGTAAAATAAAATTTTAATAATATAATTAAATTTGTTTAAGATAAATTTTTCTGATTCATTTACATTATTCTATTTCTTAGCAACCTAGGTATAAGATGTTAATTTAACTCTCGCACACGTTTTTATGCTAGAAGTGTTTAAATTGGCGCCAGTTTAATACATTTTCAGGTCTAAATAATAGGCCAGGTGGTCCGAGGCTCCCACAATTGGAGGTGGTCCAGGTAAGTACTGGACACAATTTTGTAATGAGTCGTCGATCACCTCCGTGAGCCGAGGAAAAAACTCACTATTAGTGAGGAGCCGCTTTGACCACCAAAAAAAAAATCAAAATCTATATGCATATTTATGCATACCACACAGGTAGTAATGGAAAGGAGATGGCTTCGAATTAAATTTGAACTTTCTTTTTTATTAGGGATGCATCAAAATTTAGCAGACTGCAAAGCCATGGAAATTCCTAGCAAACTACTTTTTCTATTACTTTTATTCCATTTATAAAATGCAATATTTATGATCAGTTAATGGTTAATAAAGGTCCCAATGCGGACTTAGTGGAAAATATTACATTCCTTTAGAACAAATAAGTCTGCTGGCTAATTCGTACTGGTTTCTGGCTAGTATGCTAGTGATAATCACCTTCAGTCTGATTTAAAAATTATTTGGTCGTATTATATGCGTTCCAGGATGATCCAACATGGCTTAGAATAAAAGTTGAACTTTCTTTTTTATTATGTATGCATCAAAATTTAGCAGACTGCTAAGGCACGGATATTCCTAGCAGGCTACTGTTTTTAATACTCTTATTTCACTTATAAAAAGCAATATTTATGATCAGTTAATAGTTAATAAAGGTCCCAATGCTGACTTAGTGGAAAATATTACATTCATTTAGAAGAAATAAGTTTACTGGCTAATTCGTAATGGTTTCTGACTAGTGGGGAAATGGTAAAATTAAATTTTAAAAATATACATTCATTTAGAAGAAATAAGTCTGCTGGCTAATTCGCACTGGTTTCTTACAAGTATGCTAGTTATAATCACCTTCAGTCTGATTTAAAAATTAATTGGTCGTATTGTATGCGTTCCTGGATGATCCAACATGGCTTAGAATTAACTTTGAACTTTCATTTTTATTATGGATGCATCATAATTTAGCAGACTGCTAAGGCACGGAAATTCCTAGCAGGCTACTGTTTCTAATACTCTTGTTTCACTTATAAAAAGCAATATTTATGATCAGTTAATAGTTAATAAAGGTCCCAATGCTGACTTAGTGGAAAATATTACATTCATTTAGAAGAAATAAGTTTACTGGCTAATTCGTAATGGTTTCTGACTAGTGGGGAAATGGTAAAATAAAATTTTAAAAATATACATTCATTTAGAACAAATAAGTCTGCTGGCTAATTCGCACTGGTTTCTTACAAGTATGCTAGTTATAATCACCTTCAGTCTGATTTAAAAATTAATTGGTCGTATTGTATGCGTTCCTGGATGATCCAACATGGCTTAGAATTAAATTTGAACTTCCTTTTTTATTATGTATGCATCAAAATTTAGCAGACTGCTAAGGCACGGAAATTCCTAGCAGGCTACTGTTTCTATTACTTTTATTCCATTTATGATCAGTTAATGGTTAATACTAGGCCTAATGCAGTCTTAGTGGAAAATATTACCTTCATTTAGAAGAAATAAGTCTGCTGGCTAATTCGTAATGGTTTCTGACTAGTGGGGCAGTGGTAAAATAAAATTTTAATAATATAATTAAATTTGTTTAAGATAAATTTTTCTGATTCATTTACATTATTCTATTTCTTAGCAACCTAGGTATAAGATGTTAATTTAACTCTCGCACACGTTTTTATGCTAGAAGTGTTTAAATTGGCGCCAGTTTAATACATTTTCAGGTCTAAATAATAGGCCAGGTGGTCCGAGGCTCCCACAATTGGAGGTGGTCCAGGTAAGTACTGGACACAATTTTGTAATGAGTCGTCGATCACCTCCGTGAGCCGAGGAAAAAACTCACTATTAGTGAGGAGCCGCTTTGACCACCAAAAAAAAAATCAAAATCTATATGCATATTTATGCATACCACACAGGTAGTAATGGAAAGGAGATGGCTTCGAATTAAATTTGAACTTTCTTTTTTATTAGGGATGCATCAAAATTTAGCAGACTGCAAAGCCATGGAAATTCCTAGCAAACTACTTTTTCTATTACTTTTATTCCATTGATAAAAAGCAATATTTATGATCGGTTAATGGTTAATACAGGTCCCATTTCTGACTTAGTGGAAAATATTACATTCATCTAGAAGAAATAAGTCTGCTGGCTAATTCGTAATGGTTTCTGAGTAGTATGCTAGTGATAATCACTTTCAGTCTGATTTAAAAATTAATTGGTCGTATTGTATGCGTTCCAGGATGATCCAACATGGCTTAGAATTAAATTTGAACTTTTTTTTATTATGGATGCATCAAAATTTAGCAGACTGCTAAGGCACGGAAATTCCTAGCAGGCTACTGTTTCTATTACTTTTATTCCATTTATAAAAAGCAATATTTATGATCAGTTAATGGTTAATAAAGGTCCCAATGCGGACTTAGTGGAAAATATTACATTCCTTTAGAATAAATAAGTCTGCTGGCTAATTAGTACTGGTTTCTGACTAGTGGGGAAATGGTAAAATATACATTCATTTTGAAGAAATAAGTCTGCTGGCTAATTCGCACTGGTTTCTTACTAGTATGCTAGTGATAATCACCTTCAGTCTGATTTAAAAATTAATTGGTCGTATTGTATGCGTTCCAGGATGATCCAACATGGCTTAGAATAAAAGTTGAACTTTCTTTTTTATTATGTATGCATCAAAATTTAGCAGACTGCTAAGGCACGGAAATTCCTAGCAGGCTACTGTTTCTATTACTTTTATTCCATTTATAAAAAGCAATATTTATGATCAGTTAATGGTTAATACTAGGCCTAATGCTGTCTTAGTGGAAAATATTACCTTCATTTAGAAGAAATAAGTCTGCTGGCTAATTCGTAATGGTTTCTGACTAGTGGGGCAGTGGTAAAATAAAATTTTAATAATATAATTAAATTTGTTTAAGATAAATTTTTCTGATTCATTTACATTATTCTATTTCTTAGCAACCTAGGTATAAGATGTTAATTTAACTCTCGCACACGTTTTTATGCTAGAAGTGTTTAAATTGGCGCCAGTTTAATACATTTTCAGGTCTAAATAATAGGCCAGGTGGTCCGAGGCTCCCACAATTGGAGGTGGTCCAGGTAAGTACTGGACACAATTTTGTAATGAGTCGTCGATCACCTCCGTGAGCCGAGGAAAAAACTCACTATTAGTGAGGAGCCGCTTTGACCACCAAAAAAAAAATCAAAATCTATATGCATATTTATGCATACCACACAGGTAGTAATGGAAAGGAGATGGCTTCGAATTAAATTTGAACTTTCTTTTTTATTAGGGATGCATCAAAATTTAGCAGACTGCAAAGCCATGGAAATTCCTAGCAAACTACTTTTTCTATTACTTTTATTCCATTTATAAAATGCAATATTTATGATCAGTTAATGGTTAATAAAGGTCCCAATGCGGACTTAGTGGAAAATATTACATTCCTTTAGAACAAATAAGTCTGCTGGCTAATTCGTACTGGTTTCTGGCTAGTATGCTAGTGATAATCACCTTCAGTCTGATTTAAAAATTATTTGGTCGTATTATATGCGTTCCAGGATGATCCAACATGGCTTAGAATAAAAGTTGAACTTTCTTTTTTATTATGTATGCATCAAAATTTAGCAGACTGCTAAGGCACGGATATTCCTAGCAGGCTACTGTTTTTAATACTCTTATTTCACTTATAAAAAGCAATATTTATGATCAGTTAATAGTTAATAAAGGTCCCAATGCTGACTTAGTGGAAAATATTACATTCATTTAGAAGAAATAAGTTTACTGGCTAATTCGTAATGGTTTCTGACTAGTGGGGAAATGGTAAAATTAAATTTTAAAAATATACATTCATTTAGAAGAAATAAGTCTGCTGGCTAATTCGCACTGGTTTCTTACAAGTATGCTAGTTATAATCACCTTCAGTCTGATTTAAAAATTAATTGGTCGTATTGTATGCGTTCCTGGATGATCCAACATGGCTTAGAATTAACTTTGAACTTTCATTTTTATTATGGATGCATCATAATTTAGCAGACTGCTAAGGCACGGAAATTCCTAGCAGGCTACTGTTTCTAATACTCTTGTTTCACTTATAAAAAGCAATATTTATGATCAGTTAATAGTTAATAAAGGTCCCAATGCTGACTTAGTGGAAAATATTACATTCATTTAGAAGAAATAAGTTTACTGGCTAATTCGTAATGGTTTCTGACTAGTGGGGAAATGGTAAAATAAAATTTTAAAAATATACATTCATTTAGAACAAATAAGTCTGCTGGCTAATTCGCACTGGTTTCTTACAAGTATGCTAGTTATAATCACCTTCAGTCTGATTTAAAAATTAATTGGTCGTATTGTATGCGTTCCTGGATGATCCAACATGGCTTAGAATTAAATTTGAACTTCCTTTTTTATTATGTATGCATCAAAATTTAGCAGACTGCTAAGGCACGGAAATTCCTAGCAGGCTACTGTTTCTATTACTTTTATTCCATTTATGATCAGTTAATGGTTAATACTAGGCCTAATGCAGTCTTAGTGGAAAATATTACCTTCATTTAGAAGAAATAAGTCTGCTGGCTAATTCGTAATGGTTTCTGACTAGTGGGGCAGTGGTAAAATAAAATTTTAATAATATAATTAAATTTGTTTAAGATAAATTTTTCTGATTCATTTACATTATTCTATTTCTTAGCAACCTAGGTATAAGATGTTAATTTAACTCTCGCACACGTTTTTATGCTAGAAGTGTTTAAATTGGCGCCAGTTTAATACATTTTCAGGTCTAAATAATAGGCCAGGTGGTCCGAGGCTCCCACAATTGGAGGTGGTCCAGGTAAGTACTGGACACAATTTTGTAATGAGTCGTCGATCACCTCCGTGAGCCGAGGAAAAAACTCACTATTAGTGAGGAGCCGCTTTGACCACCAAAAAAAAAATCAAAATCTATATGCATATTTATGCATACCACACAGGTAGTAATGGAAAGGAGATGGCTTCGGATTAAATTTGAACTTTCTTTTTTATTAGGGATGCATAAAATTTAGCAGACTGCAAAGCCATGGAAATTCCTAGCAAACTACTTTTTCTATTACTTATATTCCATTTATAAAATGCAATATTTATGATCAGTTAATGGTTAATAAAGGTCCCAATGCGGACTTAGTGGAAAATATTACATTCCTTTAGAACAAATAAGTCTGCTGGCTAATCCGTACTGGTTTCTGGCTAGTATGCTAGTGATAATCACCTTCAGTCTGATTTAAAAATTATTTGGTCGTATTATATGCGTTCCAGGATGATCCAACATGGCTTAGAATAAAAGTTGAACTTTCTTTTTTATTATGTATGCATCAAAATTTAGCAGACTGCTAAGGCACGGAAATTCCTAGCAGGCTACTGTTTCTAATACTCTTATTTCACTTATAAAAAGCAATATTTATGATCAGTTAATAGTTAATAAAGTTCCCAATGCTGACTTAGTGGAAAATATTACATTCATTTAGAAGAAATAAGTCTGCTGGCTAATTCGTAATGGTTTTTGACTAGTGGGGAAATGGTAAAATAAAATTTTACAAATATACATTCATTTAGAAGAAATAAATCTGCTGGCTAATTCGCACTGGTTTCTTACTAGTATGCTAGTTATAATCACCTTCAGCCTGATTTAAAAATTAATTGGTCTTATTGTATGCGTTCCTGGATGATCCAACATGGCTTAGAATTAAATTTGAACTTTATTTTTTATTATCTATGCATCAAAATTTAGCAGACTGCTAAGGCACGGAAATTCCTAGCAGGCTACTGTTTCTATTACTTTTATTCCATTTATAAAAAGCAATATTTATGATCAGTTAATGGTTAATACTAGGCCTAATGCTGTCTTAGTGAAAAATATTACCTTCATTTAGAAGAAATAAGTCTGCTGGCTAATTCGTAATGGTTTCTGACTAGTGGGGCAGTGGTAAAATAAAATTTTAATAATATAATTAAATTTGTTTAAGATAAATTTTTCTGATTCATTTACATTATTCTATTTCTTAGCAACCTAGGTATAAGATGTTAATTTAACTCTCGCACACGTTTTTATGCTAGAAGTGTTTAAATTGGCGCCAGTTTAATACATTTTCAGGTCTAAATAATAGGCCAGGTGGTCCGAGGCTCCCACAATTGGAGGTGGTCCAGGTAAGTACTGGACACAATTTTGTAATGAGTCGTCAATCACCTCCGTGAGCCGAGGAAAAAACTCACTATTAGTGAGGAGCCGCTTTGACCACCAAAAAAAAAATCAAAATCTATATGCATATTTATGCATACCACACAGGTAGTAATGGAAAGGAGATGGCTTCGAATTAAATTTGAACTTTCTTTTTTATTAGGGATGCATCAAAATTTAGCAGACTGCAAAGCCATGGAAATTCCTAGCAAACTACTTTTTCTATTACTTTTATTCCATTTATAAAATGCAATATTTATGATCAGTTAATGGTTAATAAAGGTCCCAATGCGGACTTAGTGGAAAATATTACATTCCTTTAGAACAAATAAGTCTGCTGGCTAATTCGTACTGGTTTCTGGCTAGTATGCTAGTGATAATCACCTTCAGTCTGATTTAAAAATTATTTGGTCGTATTATATGCGTTCCAGGATGATCCAACATGGCTTAGAATAAAAGTTGAACTTCCTTTTTTATTATGTATGCATCAAAATTTAGCAGACTGCTAAGGCACGGAAATTCCTAGCAGGCTACTGTTTCTAATACTCTTGTTTCACTTATAAAAAGCAATATTTATGATCAGTTAATAGTTAATAAAGGTCCCAATGCTGACTTAGTGGAAAATATTACATTCATTTAGAAGAAATAAGTTTACTGGCTAATTCGTAATGGTTTCTGACTAGTGGGGAAATGGTAAAATAAAATTTTAAAAATATACATTCATTTAGAAGAAATAAGTCTGCTGGCTAATTCGCACTGGTTTCTTACAAGTATGCTAGTTTTAATCACCTTCAGTCTGATTTAAAAATTAATTGGTCGTATTGTATGCGTTCCTGGATGATCCAACATGGCTTAGAATTAAATTTGAACTTTCTTTTTTATTATGGATGCATCAAAATTTAGCAGACTGCTAAGGCACGGAAATTCCTAGCAGGCTACTGTTTCTATTACTTTTATTCCATTTATGATCAGTTAATGGTTAATACTAGGCCTAATGCTGTCTTAGTGGAAAATATTACCTTCATTTAGAAGAAATAAGTCTGCTGGCTAATTCGTAATGGTTTCTAACTAGTGGGGCAGTGGTAAAATAAAATTTTAATAATATAATTAAATTTGTTTAAGATAAATTTTTCTGATTCATTTACATTATTCTATTTCTTAGCAACCTAGGTATAAGATGTTAATTTGACTCTCGCAAATGTTTTTATGCTAGAAGTGTTTAAATTGGCGCTAGTTTAATACATTTTCAGGCCTAAATAATAGGCCAGGTGGTCCGAGGCTCCCACAATTGGAGGTGGTCCAGGTAAGTACTGGACACAATTTTGTAATGAGTCGTCGATCACCTCCGTGGGCCGAGGAAAAAACTCACTATTAGTGAGGAGCCGCTTTGACCACCAAAAAAAAAATCACATTCTATATGCATATTTATGCATACCACACAGGTAGTAATGGAAAGGAGATGGCTTCCAATTAAATTTGAACTTTCTTTTTTATTATGGATGCATCAAAATTTAGCAGACTGCTAAGGCACGGAAATTCCTAGCAGGCTACTGTTTCTATTACTTTTATTCCATTTATAAAAAGCAATATTTATGATCAGTGGTTAATAAAGGTCCCAATGCGGACTTAGTGGAAAATATTACCTTCATTAAGAAGAAATAAGTCTGCTGGCTAATTAGTAATAGTTTCTGACTAGTGGGGCAGTGGTAAAATAAAATTTTTATAATATAATTAAATTTGTTTAAGATAAATTTTTCTGATTTATTTACATTAATCTATTTCTTAGCAACCTAGGTATAAAATGTTAATTTAACTCTCGCAAACGTTTTTATGCTAGAAGTGTTTAAATTGGCGCCAGTTTAATACATTTTCAGGCCTAAATAATAGGCCAGGTGGTCCGAGGCTCCCACAATTGGAGGTGGTCCAGGTAAGTACTGGACACAATTTTGTAATGAGTCGTCGATCACCTCCGTGAGCCGAGGAAAAAACTCACTATTAGTGAGGAGCCGCTTTGACCACAAAAAAAAAATCACAATCTATATGCATATTTATGCATACCACACAGGTAGTAATGGAAAGGAGATGGCTTCGGATTAAATTTGAACTTTCTTTTTTATTAGGGATGCATCAAAATTTAGCAGACTGCAAAGCCATGGAAATTCCTAGCAAACTACTTTTTCTATTACTTTTATTTTATTTATAAAAAGCAATATTCATGATCAGTTAATGGTTAATAAAGGTCCCAATGCGGACTTAGTGGAAAATATTACATTCCTTTAGAACAAATAAGTCTGCTGGCTAATTCGTAATGGTTTCTGAGTAGTATGCTAGTGATAATCACTTTCAGTCTGATTTAAAAATTAATTGGTCGTATTGTATGCGTTCCAGGATGATCCAACATGGCTTAGAATTAAATTTGAACTTTTTTTTATTATGGATGCATCAAAATTTAGCCGACTGCTAAGGCACGGAAATTCCTAGCAGGCTACTGTTTCTATTACTTTTATTCCATTTATAAAAAGCAATATTTATGATCAGTTAATGGTTAATAAAGGTCCCTATGCGGACTTAGTGGAAAATATTACATTCCTTTAGATTAAATAAGTCTGCTGGCTAATTAGTACTGGTTTCTGACTAGTGGGGAAATGGTAAAATAAAATTTTAAAAATATGTAAGGTTACTGCATGTGATAACTCACTGTTGTAACCTTCAGTGTTTGTTTAGACTTTTGATAAAAACACATGTGCTAAAGTTTGTTAGTTAAATTAATTTTGTTACAAGTGTTTAATTACTAGTTTGAAAGAACGTGTAATTTAATTCCTTTATAAATAAAGAATAAAATCACGTCAAAACAATCTTACAAATTAAATTACAAGATTTCAACTAGTAAAAAAAAAAAATGGATTTTCTTCATGTTCAAGTGGTTAAGAAAGTTGAGAAAGAATTTGGGATTCAATGTATATCCATTGATAGGAATACTTGGTATTTAGTGCCAGAAGAATTTAGAGATGTAAGTATCCACATTTCTCTATTAAATAAAAAACCCATAAAAAATGCAATGTTTGCTATTAAGAACCAAACAGGTTATAGAACAGTTTCTGTAAAAATCGATGAAAATATAAAAAAAGAATACTTCGATGAAGCTGCTAATGTTTGTTTTAGAGAGTTTCCCTTAGAAGAATGTGACCCAATAACAAATTCCTCGGTTGCTAAAGCTGAACAAATAGAGTTAGAAAATCGGATTAGACAATTAGAAACCCAATTATATTTAAATTTAAAACAAGAGGAAATAAAACTTCATCAAATCGAAAAAAAATTTGTTATAGAAAAATTTGAAAGGAATAAATCAGATCCTAAAGAATGGTTAACTAAATTTGAAGAAGAGTGTAGCCGCTTCAAGGTAAATTCCGATAGTGGTAAGATTCAAGCTTTGCGTTTTTTTGTCATGGGCCCAGCAAAAGATTGGTTTGAAATAAATCTAAAGAAAATAGGTGTAAATGGTCACTGGAGTACTTGGAAAGAGTCATTCTTGAACGTTTTTGTAGATAAAGGCTGGCATATTGTTAGGAAAGCTTTCAACTACAAATACTTGGGTGGGTCTTTAATCAATTACGCGCTTATAAAGGAGAGGTTATGCCTAGAAGTAGAACCTAAGGGTACTGAATTATCCCGTATCAACCTCATAGTTTTTGGATTGCCGAAAGAAGCTCAAGAAGAACTTGATAGAGAGAAAATTAACACTGTTGAAGACTTATATTCGGAACTCCGAAAACTAGAGGACTCGTTTTCTACAAAGAAGAAGGAAAATCCGTCAAGTCCTAGATCTAAAATAATTTCTGGCCCGAAAACTTTTCAGAGAGATGAATTTCACTCAAAGAACAAAGTTCAAAGGACAGCATGTTCAATTTGTGCAGCTATTGGTTTTCCGAATCGATACCATCTCGTATCGGAATGCCGCAATCGAAGTAAAGTTTCAGAAAAACTAAAATCAAACATAACTGAAGGATCTTCTGAGATTGACGACTTAGAAATATTACAAACAGACCTGGATGACAAACATTTAAACTGAAGAACTGGGCGAAATTAGATCCGTTGATAAAGATTAATGTAATCATATGTGATAAGGTTAAAACTAAGGCTATTTATGATAGTGGCTCCAACGTTACATTAATTTCTCAACGAATTGCTGACTTGCTAAAGTTGAAATTAATTGAAAAAAAAAGTGTATTGAAAACTATCAGCGGATTAAATTTCACTTCAGCCCGGGCTAAAATTTTACTTCGTATTGGACATATTACAGACTACATAACAACTTATGTTGTCAAGAATGAAAACTTTTCTTATGACATCTTATTGGGGATTGATGCCATAAAAAAGTTTCAATTGATTCAAAATGAAAACTTAAGAATATTACAACGAACAGATAACAACAATGTGATAGATTTACATGAAAACCGATCCAATAGTGATCGAGAGGATAATTTTATTCGATCTAAATTAGATCAGATGGAAAAAATTCAAATAGATGATAATCAAGTTTCAATTGATAATAATGATCCCAACGATAATACTCAATTAAATTTTAATGAAAGTTTAAAAAAAGAAGAGTTCGACGTCAATTTACATCATATTGAAAATGAGGAGCGAAAACAGCAGATTGCAAAGCTAATAGAAAAGCATAAACACATATTTGCAAAGGATAAATTTGATATTGGGAAAGTGAAATCAAAAGAAGCAGATATAAAATTATTATCTAATGAATATGTTACTTGTCGACCGTATAAATGCTCAATTCCAGACGATGAAGAAATACGAAGTCAGATTAAGGCATTATTGCAAGCAAAAATTATTGAAGAATCTGATTCTCCGTTCGCTTCCCCTGTAACCCTCGCGTTCAAGAAAGAGGAGAACAAGAAATCACGCTTGTGTATCGATTTTCGCAAATTAAATAAATTGGTAGTTCCAGAAGTTTTTCCATTTCCTACGATACAGGACGTAATCGACAAAGTTGTAAATTGTAAATACTTTACGGTTTTAGATATTAATTCAGCATTTTGGTGTATTACACTAAAAGAAGAGGACAGAGAAAAAACTTCGTTTATAACAAAATATGGAAAGTTCATGTTCAAAGTCCTTCCATTTGGTCTGAAAAATGCTCCGGCCACGTTCCAGAGAATCTTATCAAACATTATCCGAAGAAATGATTTGGAAAAATTCTGCATCAATTATATCGATGATATTTTGATTTTCTCTCAAACCTGGGAAGATCATCTTGAACATATCGAAAAATTTTTGCAGGTGACTGACGCTGAAGGATTCAAACTAAAACTAGTCAAGTGTTTGTTTGCAGCTAAATCTGTTAAATATCTGGGTTATACAATTTCAAAGAACAGAGTCTCACCACCTGAAGGTAATTTAGTATCAATAAAAAACCTACAAAGTCCATCGGATAAAACTGGAGTACGAAGTGTTTTAGGGTCAATAAACTTTTATTTAAGATATATAGAAAATAGTTCTCAAAAACTGGAACCATTACATCGGTTATTAAGAAAGGACGTGAAGTTTGAATGGTCCGGTGATTGTGAAAAAGCTTTCAATATGATAAAAGATTATTTATGTACGGCCCCAATACTGTCAATTTACGACTATAATAAGCCCGTCTTTATAGAAACAGACGCCAGTTTTAAAGGGATAGGCGCTACTCTGAAACAGCCACAAGAAGATGGAATACTGCATCCTGTAGCTTATTATTCAAGGAAACTATCGGAAAGGGAAAAACGTTTAAACATCATTCATTTGGAATGCAAGGCGATCAAAGACGCTATAAAATTTTGGCAATATTATTTAATAGGACGCCACTTTACAGTATGCAGCGATCATAAGCCATTAGAAAACTTGAAGACAAAGGCCAGATCAGGTGAAATTCTTGGCGATTTAATTTTTTATTTATCACAATTTAATTTCAACATTATTTATAAAAAAGGCAAAGAAAATATTCTAGCCGACTTACTATCAAGAAATCCGGTTTTGGAATATTTCAATAATGAAGATGCAATCAGGATCGTGAACTTGATCGATCTACCTCAGATATTAAAAGACCAAGCTGAACACTTTCCGGAGTTAAAAGTAGCAAAACGGACTGACTATAAGCAAGGAATGATCCTTAAAAGATTAAAAGGCAAACTGAGAATATTTGTTTCTCCAAAATTAGGAAATGAAATCATCCAGCTGGTTCATGATCATTACAGTCACATTGGTCCAGCACAGATGATCGCCACGATTCGACCGCATTATTATTTCAAGGGTTTCGACAAAGCAATCCATAACTTCTGTAAAAGTTGCCAGATATGTGTTAGAAATAAAGCCCGTCGCAGTCGAGCTATCGGCCTTCTCTCACAACTGGGTCCTGCCACTGACCCGTTCCAAATAATGTCACTTGATACTGTTGGAGGGTTTTCAGGGAATCGGTCACCAAAGAAATACATGCACATTTTGGTGGATCATTTCACCAGATATGCATGGATCTCAACGAGTAAGGGTCAAAGCGCTCACGACTTAATTAATCTGATTAATCCGATTGCTAAAAATTATAATATTTCGGTCCTATTAGCCGACCAATATGCTTCCATAAATTCAACCCATTTTAAAAACTATTTGGAAAAAAAAGGAATACAGATTGTTTTTTGTTGCATTGATCATCCAGAATCAAATGGGCTTAACGAAAGATTAAATCAAACGCTAGTGAATCGTTTACGATGCAAAATAAACAGTGAGACAAATAAAGCCTGGCCGATTCTCGCAAAGGAATGTGTCAATGAGTATTATGATACAATTCATAGCTCAACACGATTCGCACCATCATACTTACTTCTTGGGAAGAAACAGTCTATATCTCCTCTTATCGAAGACAATACATCTTCCTTAGAAGAGGATCGAAAATTAGCTTTTCAAAATTCTTTAAGGAACTTTCAAATAAATAAGGCGAGAATAGACAAGAATAGGAGACATCATGATTTCAAGATTGGCGATTTGGTTTACATCGAGAACGGAAACAAATTAAATCGCAACAAACTTGACCCCGTACGAATTGGACCTTTTCCAATCGTCCGAAAGATTTCACCAACATTTTATGAAGTCGCAAGTGGAAAGAAAAAGAAGATTTCCAATTTCTTTCATTCCAGCAAGCTGCTTCCTTTTTCTCGGTGTGAATCGTCTTCAGAGGTGGAGGTGTAAGGTTACTGCATGTGATAACTCACTGTTGTAACCTTCAGTGTTTGTTTAGACTTTTGATAAAAACACATGTGCTAAAGTTTGTTAGTTAAATTAATTTTGTTACAAGTGTTTAATTACTAGTTTGAAAGAACGTGTAATTTAATTCCTTTATAAATAAAGAATAAAATCACGTCAAAACAATCTTACAAACATACATTCATTTTGAAGAAATAAGTCTGCTGGCTAATTCGCACTGGTTTCTTACTAGTATGCTAGTGATAATCACCTTCAGTCTGATTTAAAAATTAATTGGTCGTATTGTATGCGTTCCGGGATGATCCAACATGGCTTAGAATAAAAGTTGAACTTTCTTTTTTATTATGTATGCATCAAAATTTAGCAGACTGCTAAGGCACGGAAATTCCTAGCAGGCTACTGTTTCTAATACTCTTATTTCACTTATAAAAAGCAATATTTATGATCAGTTAATAGTTAATAAAGGTCCCAATGCTGACTTAGTGGAAAGTATTACATTCATTTAGAAGAAAGAAGTTTGCTGGCTAATTCGTAATGGTTTCTGACTAGTGGGGAAATGGTAAAATAAAATTTTAATAATATAATTAAATTTGTTTAAGATAAATTTTTCTGATTCATTTACATTATTCTATTTCTTAGCAACCTAGGTATAAGATGTTAATTTAACTCTCGCACACGTTTTTATGCTAGAAGTGTTTAAATTGGCGCCAGTTTAATACAATTTCAGGTCTAAATAATAGGCCAGGTGGTCCGAGGCTCCCACAATTGGAGGTGGTCCAGGTAAGTACTGGACACAATTTTGTAATGAGTCGTCGATCACCTCCGTGAGCCGAGGAAAAAACTCACTATTTGTGAGGAGCCGCTTTGACCACCAAAAAAAAAAATCACAACCTATATGCATATTTATGCATACCACACAGGTAGTAACGGAAAGGAGATGGCTTCCAATTAAATTTGAACTTTCTTTTTTATTAGGGATGCATCAAAATTTAGCAGACTGCAAAGCCATGGAAATTCCTAGCAAACTACTTTTTCTATTACTTTTATTCCATTTATAAAATGCAATATTTATGATCAGTTAATGGTTAATAAAGGTCCCAATGCGGACTTAGTGGAAAATATTACATTCCTTTAGAACAAATAAGTCTGCTGGCTAATTCGTACTGGTTTCTGGCTAGTATGCTAGTGATAATCACCTTCAGTCTGATTTAAAAATTATTTGGTCGTATTATATGCGTTCCAGGATGATCCAACATGGCTTAGAATAAAAGTTGAACTTTCTTTTTTATTATGTATGCATCAAAATTTAGCAGACTGCTAAGGCACGGAAATTCCTAGCAGGCTACTGTTTTTAATACTCTTATTTCACTTATAAAAAGCAATATTTATGATCAGTTAATAGTTAATAAAGGTCCCAATGCTGACTTAGTGGAAAATATTACATTCATTTAGAAGAAATAAGTCTGCTGGCTAATTCGTAATGGTTTTTGACTAGTGGGGAAATGGTAAAATAAAATTTTACAAATATACATTCATTTAGAAGAAATAAATCTGCTGGCTAATTCGCACTGGTTTCTTACTAGTATGCTAGTTATAATCACATTCAGCCTGATTTAAAAATTAATTGGTCGTATTGTATGCGTTCCTGGATGATCCAACATGGCTTAGAATTAAATTTGAACTTTCTTTTTTATTATGGATGCATCAAAATTTAGCAGACTGCTAAGGCACGGAAATTCCTAGCAGGCTACTGTTTTTAATACTCTTATTTCACTTATAAAAAGCAATATTTATGATCAGTTAATAGTTAATAAAGGTCCCAATGCTGACTTAGTGGAAAATATTACATTCATTTAGAAGAAATAAGTTTGCTTGCTAATTCGTAATGGTTTCTGACTAGTGGGGAAGTGGTAAAATAAAATTTTAAAAATATACATTCATTTAGAAGAAATAAGTCTGCTGGCTAATTCGCACTGGTTTCTTACAAGTATGCTAGTTATAATCACCTTCAGTCTGATTTAAAAATTAATTGGTTGTATTGTATGCGTTCCTGGATGATCCAACATGGCTTAGAATTAAATTTGAACTTTCTTTTTTATTATGGATGCATCAAAATTTAGCAGACTGCTAAGGCACGGAAATTCTTAGCAGGCTACTGTTTCTATTACTTTTATTCCATTTATGATCAGTTAATGGTTAATACTAGGCCTAATGCTGTCTTAGTGGAAAATATTACCTTCATTTAGAAGAAATAAGTCTGCTGGCTAATTCGTAATGGTTTCTAACTAGTGGGGCAGTGGTAAAATAAAATTTTAATAATATAATTAAATTTGTTTAAGATAAATTTTTCCATTTATAAAAAGCAATATTTATGATCAGTTAATGGTTAATAAAGGTCCCAATGTGGACTTAGTGGAAAATATTACATTCCTTTAGAACAAATAAGTCTGCTGGCTAATTCGTACTGGTTTCTGACTAGTGGGGAAATGGTAAAATAAAATTTTAAAAATATACATTCCTTTAGAACAAATAAGTCTGCTGGCTAATTCGTACTGGTTTCTGACTAGTATGCTAGTGATAATCACCTTCAGTCTGATTTTTCTGATTCATTTACATTATTCTATTTCTTAGCAACCTAGGTATAAGATGTTAATTTAACTCTCGCAAACGTTTTTATGCTAGAAGTGTTTAAATTGGCGCCAGTTTAATACATTTTCAGGCCTAAATAATAGGCCAGGTGGTCCGAGGCTCCCACAATTGGAGGTGGTCCAGGTAAGTACTGGACACAATTTTGTAATGAGTCGTCGATCACCTCCGTGAGCCGAGGAAAAAACTCACTATTAGTGAGGAGCCGCTTTGACCACCAAAAAAAAAATCACAACCTATATGCATATTTATGCATACCACACAGGTAGTAATGGAAAGGAGATGGCTTCGGATTAAATTTGAACTTTCTTTTTTATTATCGATGCATCAAAGTTTAGCAGACTGCTAAGGCACGGAAATTCATAGCAGGCTACTGTTTCTATTACTTTTATTCCATTTATAAAAAGCAATATTTATGATCAGTTAATGGTTAATAAAGGTCCCAATGCGGACTTAGTGGAAAATATTACATTCCTTAAGAACAAATAAGTCTGCTGGCTAATTCGTACTGGTTTCTGACTAGTATGCTAGTGATAATCACCTTCAGTCTGATTTAAAATTAATTGGTCGTATTGTATGCGTTCGAGGATGATCCAACATGGCTTAGAATAAAAGTTGAACTTTCTTTTTTATTATGTATGCATCAAAATTTAGCAGACTGCTAAGGCACGGAAATTCCTAGCAGGCTACTGTTTCTAATACTCTTATTTTACTTATAAAAAGCAAAATTATGATCAGTTAATAGTTAATAAAGGTCCCAAGGCTGACTTAGTGGAAAATATTACATTCATTTAGAAGAAATAAGTCTGCTGGCTAATTCGTAATGGTTTCTGACTAGTGGGGAAATGGTAAAATAAAATCTTACAAATATACATTCATTTAGAAGAAATAAATCTGCTGGCTAATTCGCACTGGTTTCTTACTAGTATGCTAGTTATAATCACCTTCAGTCTGATTTAAAAATTAATTGGTCGTATTGTATGCGTTCCTGGATGATCCAACATGGCTTAGAATTAAATTTGAACTTTCTTTTTTATTATGGATGCATCAAAATTTAGCAGACTGCTAAGGCACGGAAATTCCTAGCAGGCTACTGTTTCTATTACTTTTATTCCATTTATGATCAGTTAATGGTTAATACTGGGCCTAATGCTGTCTTAGTGGAAAATATTACCTTCATTTAGAAGAAATAATTCTGCTGGCTAAATCGTAATGGTTTCTGACTAGTGGGGCAGTGGTAAAATAAAATTTTAATAATATAATTAAATTTGTTTAAGATAAATTTTTCTGATTCATTTACATTATTCTATTTCTTAGCAACCTAGGTATAAGATGTTAATTTAACTCTCGCAAACGTTTTTATGCTAGAAGTGTTTAAATTGGCGCCAGTTTAATACATTTTCAGGCCTAAATAATAGGCCAGGTGGTCCGAGGCTCCCACAATTGGAGGTGGTCCAGGTAAGTACTGGACACAATTTTGTAATGAGTCGTCGATCACCTCCGTGAGCCGAGGAAAAAACTCACTATTATTGAGGAGCCGCTTTGACCACCAAAAAAAAAATCACAATCTATATGCATATTTATGCATACCACACAGGTAGTAATGGAAAGGAGATGGCTTCGGATTAAATTTGAACTTCCTTTTTTATTAGGGATGCATCAAAATTTAGCAGACTGCTAAGGCACGGAAATTCATAGCAGGCTACTGTTTCTATTACTTTTATTCCATTTATAAAAAGCAATATTTATGATCAGTTAATGGTTAATAAAGGTCCCAATGCGGACTTAGTGGAAAATATTACATTCCTTTAGAACAAATAAGTCTGCTGGCTAATTCGTACTGGTTTCTGACTAGTATGCTAGTGATAATCACCTTCAGTCTGATTTAAAAATTAATTGGTCGTATTGTATGCGTTCCAGGATGATCCAACATGGCTTAGAATAAAAGTTGAACTTTCTTTTTTATTATGTATGCATCAAAATTTAGCAGACTGCTAAGGCACGGAAATTCCTAGCAGGCTACTGTTTTTAATACTCTTATTTCACTTATAAAAAGCAATATTTATGATCAGTTAATAGTTAATAAAGGTCCCAATGCTGACTTAGTGGAAAATATTACATTCATTTAGAAGAAATAAGTCTGCTGGCTAATTCGTAATGGTTTTTGACTAGTGGGGAAATGGTAAAATAAAATTTTACAAATATACATTCATTTAGAAGAAATAAATCTGCTGGCTAATTCGCACTGGTTTCTTACTAGTATGCTAGTTATAATCACATTCAGCCTGATTTAAAAATTAATTGGTCGTATTGTATGCGTTCCTGGATGATCCAACATGGCTTAGAATTAAATTTGAACTTTCTTTTTTATTATGGATGCATCAAAATTTAGCAGACTGCTAAGGCACGGAAATTCCTAGCAGGCTACTGTTTTTAATACTCTTATTTCACTTATAAAAAGCAATATTTATGATCAGTTAATAGTTAATAAAGGTCCCAATGCTGACTTAGTGGAAAATATTACATTCATTTAGAAGAAATAAGTTTGCTTGCTAATTCGTAATGGTTTCTGACTAGTGGGGAAGTGGTAAAATAAAATTTTAAAAATATACATTCATTTAGAAGAAATAAGTCTGCTGGCTAATTCGCACTGGTTTCTTACAAGTATGCTAGTTATAATCACCTTCAGTCTGATTTAAAAATTAATTGGTTGTATTGTATGCGTTCCTGGATGATCCAACATGGCTTAGAATTAAATTTGAACTTTCTTTTTTATTATGGATGCATCAAAATTTAGCAGACTGCTAAGGCACGGAAATTCTTAGCAGGCTACTGTTTCTATTACTTTTATTCCATTTATGATCAGTTAATGGTTAATACTAGGCCTAATGCTGTCTTAGTGGAAAATATTACCTTCATTTAGAAGAAATAAGTCTGCTGGCTAATTCGTAATGGTTTCTAACTAGTGGGGCAGTGGTAAAATAAAATTTTAATAATATAATTAAATTTGTTTAAGATAAATTTTTCCATTTATAAAAAGCAATATTTATGATCAGTTAATGGTTAATAAAGGTCCCAATGTGGACTTAGTGGAAAATATTACATTCCTTTAGAACAAATAAGTCTGCTGGCTAATTCGTACTGGTTTCTGACTAGTGGGGAAATGGTAAAATAAAATTTTAAAAATATACATTCCTTTAGAACAAATAAGTCTGCTGGCTAATTCGTACTGGTTTCTGACTAGTATGCTAGTGATAATCACCTTCAGTCTGATTTTTCTGATTCATTTACATTATTCTATTTCTTAGCAACCTAGGTATAAGATGTTAATTTAACTCTGGCAAACGTTTTTATGCTAGAAGTGTTTAAATTGGCGCCAGTTTAATACATTTTCAGGCCTAAATAATAGGCCAGGTGGTCCGAGGCTCCCACAATTGGAGGTGGTCCAGGTAAGTACTGGACACAATTTTGTAATGAGTCGTCGATCACCTCCGTGAGCCGAGGAAAAAACTCACTATTAGTGAGGAGCCGCTTTGACCACCAAAAAAAAAATCACAACCTATATGCATATTTATGCATACCACACAGGTAGTAATGGAAAGGAGATGGCTTCGGATTAAATTTGAACTTTCTTTTTTATTATCGATGCATCAAAGTTTAGCAGACTGCTAAGGCACGGAAATTCATAGCAGGCTACTGTTTCTATTACTTTTATTCCATTTATAAAAAGCAATATTTATGATCAGTTAATGGTTAATAAAGGTCCCAATGCGGACTTAGTGGAAAATATTACATTCCTTAAGAACAAATAAGTCTGCTGGCTAATTCGTACTGGTTTCTGACTAGTATGCTAGTGATAATCACCTTCAGTCTGATTTAAAATTAATTGGTCGTATTGTATGCGTTCGAGGATGATCCAACATGGCTTAGAATAAAAGTTGAACTTTCTTTTTTATTATGTATGCATCAAAATTTAGCAGACTGCTAAGGCACGGAAATTCCTAGCAGGCTACTGTTTCTAATACTCTTATTTTACTTATAAAAAGCAAAATTATGATCAGTTAATAGTTAATAAAGGTCCCAAGGCTGACTTAGTGGAAAATATTACATTCATTTAGAAGAAATAAGTCTGCTGGCTAATTCGTAATGGTTTCTGACTAGTGGGGAAATGGTAAAATAAAATCTTACAAATATACATTCATTTAGAAGAAATAAATCTGCTGGCTAATTCGCAATGGTTTCTTACTAGTATGCTAGTTATAATCACCTTCAGTCTGATTTAAAAATTAATTGGTCGTATTGTATGCGTTCCTGGATGATCCAACATGGCTTAGAATTAAATTTGAACTTTCTTTTTTATTATGGATGCATCAAAATTTAGCAGACTGCTAAGGCACGGAAATTCCTAGCAGGCTACTGTTTCTATTACTTTTATTCCATTTATGATCAGTTAATGGTTAATACTGGGCCTAATGCTGTCTTAGTGGAAAATATTACCTTCATTTAGAAGAAATAATTCTGCTGGCTAAATCGTAATGGTTTCTGACTAGTGGGGCAGTGGTAAAATAAAATTTTAATAATATAATTAAATTTGTTTAAGATAAATTTTTCTGATTCATTTACATTATTCTATTTCTTAGCAACCTAGGTATAAGATGTTAATTTAACTCTCGCAAACGTTTTTATGCTAGAAGTGTTTAAATTGGCGCCAGTTTAATACATTTTCAGGCCTAAATAATAGGCCAGGTGGTCCGAGGCTCCCACAATTGGAGGTGGTCCAGGTAAGTACTGGACACAATTTTGTAATGAGTCGTCGATCACCTCCGTGAGCCGAGGAAAAAACTCACTATTATTGAGGAGCCGCTTTGACCACCAAAAAAAAAATCACAATCTATATGCATATTTATGCATACCACACAGGTAGTAATGGAAAGGAGATGGCTTCGGATTAAATTTGAACTTCCTTTTTTATTAGGGATGCATCAAAATTTAGCAGACTGCTAAGGCACGGAAATTCATAGCAGGCTACTGTTTCTATTACTTTTATTCCATTTATAAAAAGCAATATTTATGATCAGTTAATGGTTAATAAAGGTCCCAATGCGGACTTAGTGGAAAATATTACATTCCTTTAGAACAAATAAGTCTGCTGGCTAATTCGTACTGGTTTCTGACTAGTATGCTAGTGATAATCACCTTCAGTCTGATTTAAAAATTAATTGGTCGTATTGTATGCGTTCGAGGATGATTCAACATGGCTTAGAATTAAAGTTGAACTTTCTTTTTTATTATGTATGCATCAAAATTTAGCAGACTGCTAAGGCACGGAAATTCCTAGCAGGCTACTGTTTCTAATACTCTTATTTCACTTATAAAAAGCAAAATTATGATCAGTTAATAGTTAATAAAGGTCCTAATGCTGACTTAGTGGAAAATATTACATTCATTTAGAAGAAATAAGTCTGCTGGCTAATTCGTAATGGTTTCTGACTAGTGGGGAAATGGTAAAATAAAATCTTACAAATATACATTCATTTAGAAGAAATAAATCTGCTGGCTAATTCGCACTGGTTTCTTACTAGTATGCTAGTTATAATCACCTTCAGTCTGATTTAAAAATTAATTGGTCGTATTGTATGCGTTCCTGGATGATCCAACATGGCTTAGAATTAAATTTGAACTTTCTTTTTTATTATGGATGCATCAAAATTTAGCAGACAGCTAAGGCACGGAAATTCCTAGCAGGCTACTGTTTCTATTACTTTTATTCCATTTATGATCAGTTAATGGTTAATACTGGGCCTAATGCTGTCTTAGTGGAAAATATTACCTTCATTTAGAAGAAATAAGTCTGCTGGCTAATTCGTAATGGTTTCTGACTAGTGGGGCAGTGGTAAAATAAAATTTTAATAATATAATTAAATTTGTATAAGATAAATTTTTCTGATTCATTTACATTATTCTATTTCTTAGCAACCTAGGTATAAGATGTTAATTTAACTCTCGCAAACGTTTTTATGCTAGAAGTGTTTAAATTGGCGCCAGTTTAATACGTTTTCAGACCTAAATAATAGGCCAGGTGGTCCGAGGCTCCCACAATTGGAGGTGGTCCAGGTAAGTACTGGACACAATTTTGTAATGAGTCGTCGATCACCTCCGTGAGCCGAGGAAAAAACTCACTATTAGTGAGGAGCCGCTTTGACCACCAAAAAAAAAATCACAATCTATATGCATATTTATGCATACCACACAGGTAGTAATGGAAAGGAGATGGCTTCGGATTAAATTTGAACTTCCTTTTTTATTAGGGATGCATCAAAATTTAGCAGACTGCTAAGGCACGGAAATTCATAGCAGGCTACTGTTTCTATTACTTTTATTTCATTTATAAAAAGCAATATTTATGATCAGTTAATGGTTAATAAAGGTCCCAATGCGGACTTAGTGGAAAATATTACATTCCTTTAGAACAAATAAGTCTGCTGGCTAATTCGTACTGGTTTCTGACTAGTATGCTAGTGATAATCACCTTCAGTCTGATTTAAAAATTAATTGGTCGTATTGTATGCGTTCGAGGATGATCCAACATGGCTTAGAATTAAAGTTGAACTTTCTTTTTTATTATGTATGCATCAAAATTTAGCAGACTGCTAAGGCACGGAAATTCCTAGCAGGCTACTGTTTCTAATACTCTTATTTCACTTATAAAAAGCAAAATTATGATCAGTTAATAGTTAATAAAGGTCCCAATGCTGACTTAGTGGAAAATATTACATTCATTTAGAAGAAATAAGTCTGCTGGCTAATTCGTAATGGTTTCTGACTAGTGGGGAAATGGTAAAATAAAATCTTACAAATATACATTCATTTAGAAGAAATAAATCTGCTGGCTAATTCGCACTGGTTTCTTACTAGTATGCTAGTTATAATCACCTTCAGTCTGATTTAAAAATTAATTGGTCGTATTGTATGCGTTCCTGGATGATCCAACATGGCTTAGAATTAAATTTGGACTTTCTTTTTTATTATGGATGCATCAAAATTTAGCAGACTGCTAAGGCACGGAAATTCCTAGCAGGCTACTCTTTCTATTACTTTTATTCCATTTATGATCAGTTAATGGTTAATACTGGGCCTAATGCTGTCTTAGTGGAAAATATTACCTTCATTTAGAAGAAATAATTCTGCTGGCTAAATCGTAATGGTTTCTGACTAGTGGGGCAGTGGTAAAATAAAATTTTAATAATATAATTAAATTTGTTTAAGATAAATTTTTCTGATTCATTTACATTATTCTATTTCTTAGCAACCTAGGTATAAGATGTTAATTTAACTCTCGCAAACGTTTTTATGCTAGAAGTGTTTAAATTGGCGCCAGTTTAATACATTTTCAGGCCTAAATAATAGGCCAGGTGGTCCGAGGCTCCCACAATTGGAGGTGGTCCAGGTAAGTACTGGACACAATTTTGTAATGAGTCGTCGATCACCTCCGTGAGCCGAGGAAAAAACTCACTATTAGTGAGGAGCCGCTTTGACCACCAAAAAAAAAATCACAATCTATATGCATATTTATGCATACCACACAGGTAGTAATGGAAAGGAGATGGCTTCGGATTAAATTTGAACTTCCTTTTTTATTAGGGATGCATCAAAATTTAGCAGACTGCTAAGGCACGGAAATTCATAGCAGGCTACTGTTTCTATTACTTTTATTTCATTTATAAAAAGCAATATTTATGATCAGTTAATGGTTAATAAAGGTCCCAATGCGGACTTAGTGGAAAATATTACATTCCTTTAGAACAAATAAGTCTGCTGGCTAATTCGTACTGGTTTCTGACTAGTATGCTAGTGATAATCACCTTCAGTCTGATTTAAAAATTAATTGGTCGTATTGTATGCGTTCGAGGATGATCCAACATGGCTTAGAATTAAAGTTGAACTTTCTTTTTTATTATGTATGCATCAAAATTTAGCAGACTGCTAAGGCACGGAAATTCCTAGCAGGCTACTGTTTCTAATACTCTTATTTCACTTATAAAAAGCAAAATTATGATCAGTTAATAGTTAATAAAGGTCCCAATGCTGACTTAGTGGAAAATATTACATTCATTTAGAAGAAATAAGTCTGCTGGCTAATTCGTAATGGTTTCTGACTAGTGGGGAAATGGTAAAATAAAATCTTACAAATATACATTCATTTAGAAGAAATAAATCTGCTGGCTAATTCGCACTGGTTTCTTACTAGTATGCTAGTTATAATCACCTTCAGTCTGATTTAAAAATTAATTGGTCGTATTGTATGCGTTCCTGGATGATCCAACATGGCTTAGAATTAAATTTGAACTTTCTTTTTTATTATGGATGCATCAAAATTTAGCAGACTGCTAAGGCACGGAAATTCCTAGCAGGCTACTCTTTCTATTACTTTTATTCCATTTATGATCAGTTAATGGTTAATACTGGGCCTAATGCTGTCTTAGTGGAAAATATTACCTTCATTTAGAAGAAATAAGTCTGCTGGCTAATTCGTAATGGTTTCTGACTAATGGGGCAGTGGTAAAATAAAATTTTAATAATATAATTAAATTTGTATAAGATAAATTTTTCTGATTCATTTACATTATTCTATTTCTTAGCAACCTAGGTATAAGATGTTAATTTAACTCTCGCAAACGTTTTTATGCTAGAAGTGTTTAAATTGGCGCCAGTTTAATACGTTTTCAGACCTAAATAATAGGCCAGGTGGTCCGAGGCTCCCACAATTGGAGGTGGTCCAGGTAAGTACTGGACACAATTTTGTAATGAGTCGTCGATCACCTCCGTGAGCCGAGGAAAAAACTCACTATTAGTGAGGAGCCGCTTTGACCACCAAAAAAAAAAATCACAATCTATATGCATATTTATGCATACCACACAGGTAGTAATGGAAAGGAGATGGCTTCGGATTAAATTTGAACTTCCTTTTTTATTAGGGATGCATCAAAATTTAGCAGACTGCTAAGGCACGGAAATTCATAGCAGGCTACTGTTTCTATTACTTTTATTCCATTTATAAAAAGCAATATTTATGATCAGTTAATGGTTAATAAAGGTCCCAATGCGGACTTAGTGGAAAATATTACATTCCTTTAGAACAAATAAGTCTGCTGGCTAATTCGTACTGGTTTCTGACTAGTATGCTAGTGATAATCACCTTCAGTCTGATTTAAAAATTAATTGGTCGTATTGTATGCGTTCGAGGATGATCCAACATGGCTTAGAATAAAAGTTGAACTTTCTTTTTTATTATGTATGCATCAAAATTTAGCAGACTGCTAAGGCACGGAAATTCCTAGCAGGCTACTGTTTCTAATACTCTTATTTCACTTATAAAAAGCAAAATTATGATCAGTTAATAGTTAATAAAGGTCCCAATGCTGACTTAGTGGAAAATATTACATTCATTTAGAAGAAATAAGTCTGCTGGCTAATTCGTAATGGTTTCTGACTAGTGGGGAAATGGTAAAATAAAATCTTACAAATATACATTCATTTAGAAGAAATAAATCTGCTGGCTAATTCGCACTGGTTTCTTACTAGTATGCTAGTTATAATCACCTTCAGTCTGATTTAAAAATTAATTGGTCGTATTGTATGCGTTCCTGAATGATCCAACATGGCTTAGAATTAAATTTGAACTTTCTTTTTTATTATGGATGCATCAAAATTTAGCAGACTGCTAAGGCACGGAAATTCCTAGCAGGCTACTCTTTCTATTACTTTTATTCCATTTATGATCAGTTAATGGTTAATACTGGGCCTAATGCTGTCTTAGTGGAAAATATTACCTTCATTTAGAAGAAATAAGTCTGCTGGCTAAATCGTAATGGTTTCTGACTAGTGGGGCAGTGGTAAAATAAAATTTTAATAATATAATTAAATTTGTTTAAGATAAATTTTTCTGATTCATTTACATTATTCTATTTCTTAGCAACCTATGTATAAGATGTTAATTTAACTCTCGCAAACGTTTTTATGCTAGAAGTGTTTAAATTGGCGCCAGTTTAATACATTTTCAGGCCTAAATAATAGGCCAGGTGGTCCGAGGCTCCCACAATTGGAGGTGGTCCAGGTAAGTACTGGACACAATTTTGTAATGAGTCGTCGATCACCTCCGTGAGCCGAGGAAAAAACTCACTATTAGTGAGGAGCCGCTTTGACCACCAAAAAAAAAATCACAATCTATATGCATATTTATGCATACCACACAGGTAGTAATGGAAAGGAGATGGCTTCGGATTAAATTTGAACTTCCTTTTTTATTAGGGATGCATCAAAATTTAGCAGACTGCAAAGCCATGGAAATTCCTAGCAAACTACTTTTTCTATTACTTTTATTCCATTTATAAAAAGCAATATTTATGATCAGTTAATGGTTAATAAAGGTCCCAATGCGGACTTAGTGGAAAATAATACATTCCTTTAGAACAAATAAGTCTGCTGGCTAATTCGTACTGGTTTCTGACTAGTATGCTAGTGATAATCACCTTCAGTCTGATTTAAAAATTAATTGGTCGTATTGTATGCGTTCGAGGATGATCCAACATGGCTTAGAATAAAAGTTGAACTTTCTTTTTTATTATGTATGCATCAAAATTTAGCAGACTGCTAAGGCACGGAAATTCCTAGCAGGCTACTGTTTCTAATACTCTTATTTCACTTATAAAAAGCAAAATTATGATCAGTTAATAGTTAATAAAGGTCCCAATGCTGACTTAGTGGAAAATATTACATTCATTTAGAAGAAATAAGTCTGCTGGCTAATTCGTAATGGTTTCTGACTAGTGGGGAAATGGTAAAATAAAATCTTACAAATATACATTCATTTAGAAGAAATAAATCTGCTGGCTAATTCGCACTGGTTTCTTACTAGTATGCTAGTTATAATCACCTTCAGTCTGATTTAAAAATTAATTGGTCGTATTGTATGCGTTCCTGGATGATCCAACATGGCTTAGAATTAAATTTGAACTTTCTTTTTTATTATGGATGCATCAAAATTTAGCAGACTGCTAAGGCACGGAAATTCCTAGCAGGCTACTCTTTCTATTACTTTTATTCCATTTATGATCAGTTAATGGTTAATACTGGGCCTAATGCTGTCTTAGTGGAAAATATTACCTTCATTTAGAAGAAATAAGTCTGCTGGCTAAATCGTAATGGTTTCTGACTAGTGGGGCAGTGGTAAAATAAAATTTTAATAATATAATTAAATTTGTTTAAGATAAATTTTTCTGATTCATTTACATTATTCTATTTCTTAGCAACCTAGGTATAAGATGTTAATTTAACTCTCGCAAACGTTTTTATGCTAGAAGTGTTTAAATTGGCGCCAGTTTAATACATTTTCAGGCCTAAATAATAGGCCAGGTTGCCGAGGCTCCCACAATTGGAGGTGGTCCAGGTAAGTACTGGACACAATTTTGTAATGAGTCGTCGATCACCTCCGTGAGCCGAGGAAAAAACTCACTAATAGTGAGGAGCCGCTTTGACCACCAAAAAAAAAATCACAATCTATATGCATATTTATGCATACCACACAGGTAGTAATGGAAAGGAGATGGCTTCCAATTAAATTTGAACTTTCTTTTTTATTATCGATGCATCAAAATTTAGCAGACT
Organism: Arma custos; assembly: GCA_037127475.1. Taxonomy (NCBI): domain Eukaryota; kingdom Metazoa; phylum Arthropoda; class Insecta; order Hemiptera; family Pentatomidae; genus Arma; species Arma custos. The sequence goes on along the minus strand of CM073763.1, from coordinate 49,605,000 downwards.
GCTAAGGCACGGAAATTCATAGCAGGCTACTGTTTCTATTACTTTTATTCCATTTATAAAAAGCAATATTTATGATCAGTTAATGGTTAAAAAAGGTCCCAATGCGGACTTAGTGGAAAATATTACATTCCTTTAGAACAAATTAGTCTGCTGGCTAATTCGTACTGGTTTCTGACTAGTATGCTAGTGATAATCACCTTCAGTCTGATTTAAAAATTAATTGGTCGTATTGTATGCGTTCGAGGATGATCCAACATGGCTTAGAATAAAAGTTGAACTTTCTTTTTTATTATGTATGCATCAAAATTTAGCAGACTGCTAAGGCACGGAAATTCCTAGCAGGCTACTGTTTCTAATACTCTTATTTCACTTATAAAAAGCAAAATTATGATCAGTTAATAGTTAATAAAGGTCCCAATGCTGACTTAGTGGAAAATATTACATTCATTTAGAAGAAATAAGTCTGCTGGCTAATTCGTAATGGTTTCTGACTAGTGGGGAAATGGTAAAATAAAATCTTACAAATATACATTCATTTAGAAGAAATAAATCTGCTGGCTAATTCGCACTGGTTTCTTACTAGTATGCTAGTTATAATCACCTTCAGTCTGATTTAAAAATTAATTGGTCGTATTGTATGCGTTCCTGGATGATCCAACATGGCTTAGAATTAAATTTGAACTTTCTTTTTTATTATGGATGCATCAAAATTTAGCAGACTGCTAAGGCACGGAAATTCCTAGCAGGCTACTCTTTCTATTACTTTTATTCCATTTATGATCAGTTAATGGTTAATACTGGGCCTAATGCTGTCTTAGTGGAAAATATTACCTTCATTTAGAAGAAATAAGTCTGCTGGCTAAATCGTAATGGTTTCTGACTAGTGGGGCAGTGGTAAAATAAAATTTTAATAATATAATTAAATTTGTTTAAGATAAATTTTTCTGATTCATTTACATTATTCTATTTCTTAGCAACCTAGGTATAAGATGTTAATTTAACTCTCGCAAACGTTTTTATGCTAGAAGTGTTTAAATTGGCGCCAGTTTAATACATTTTCAGGCCTAAATAATAGGCCAGGTGGTCCGAGGCTCCCACAATTGGAGGTGGTCCAGGTAAGTACTGGACACAATTTTGTAATGAGTCGTCGATCACCTCCGTGAGCCGAGGAAAAAACTCACTATTAGTGAGGAGCCGCTTTGACCACCAAAAAAAAAATCACAATCTATATGCATATTTATGCATACCACACAGGTAGTAATGGAAAGGAGATGGCTTCGGATTAAATTTGAACTTCCTTTTTTATTAGGGATGCATCAAAATTTAGCAGACTGCAAAGCCATGGAAATTCCTAGCAAACTACTTTTTCTATTACTTTTATTCCATTTATAAAAAGCAATATTTATGATCAGTTAATGGTTAATAAAGGTCCCAATGCGGACTTAGTGGAAAATAATACATTCCTTTAGAACAAATAAGTCTGCTGGCTAATTCGTACTGGTTTCTGACTAGTATGCTAGTGATAATCACCTTCAGTCTGATTTAAAAATTAATTGGTCGTATTGTATGCGTTCGAGGATGATCCAACATGGCTTAGAATAAAAGTTGAACTTTCTTTTTTATTATGTATGCATCAAAATTTAGCAGACTGCTAAGGCACGGAAATTCCTAGCAGGCTACTGTTTCTAATACTCTTATTTCACTTATAAAAAGCAAAATTATGATCAGTTAATAGTTAATAAAGGTCCCAATGCTGACTTAGTGGAAAATATTACATTCATTTAGAAGAAATAAGTCTGCTGGCTAATTCGTAATGGTTTCTGACTAGTGGGGAAATGGTAAAATAAAATCTTACAAATATACATTCATTTAGAAGAAATAAATCTGCTGGCTAATTCGCACTGGTTTCTTACTAGTATGCTAGTTATAATCACCTTCAGTCTGATTTAAAAATTAATTGGTCGTATTGTATGCGTTCCTGGATGATCCAACATGGCTTAGAATTAAATTTGAACTTTCTTTTTTATTATGGTTGCATCAAAATTTAGCAGACTGCTAAGGCACGGAAATTCCTAGCAGGCTACTCTTTCTATTACTTTTATTCCATTTATGATCAGTTAATGGTTAATACTGGGCCTAATGCTGTCTTAGTGGAAAATATTACCTTCATTTAGAAGAAATAAGTCTGCTGGCTAATTCGTAATGGTTTCTGACTAGTGGGGCAGTGGTAAAATAAAATTTTAATAATATAATTAAATTTGTTTAAGATAAATTTTTCTGATTCATTTACATTATTCTATTTCTTAGCAACCTAGGTATAAGATGTTAATTTAACTCTCGCAAACGTTTTTATGCTAGAAGTGTTTAAATTGGCGCCAGTTTAATACATTTTCAGGCCTAAATAATAGGCCAGGTGGTCCGAGGCTCCCACAATTGGAGGTGGTCCAGGTAAGTACTGGACACAATTTTGTAATGAGTCGTCGATCACCTCCGTGAGCCGAGGAAAAAACTCACTATTAGTGAGGAGCCGCTTTGACCACCAAAAAAAAAATCACAATCTATATGCATATTTATGCATACCACACAGGTAGTAATGGAAAGGAGATGGCTTCGGATTAAATTTGAACTTTCTTTTTTATTATCGATGCATCAAAATTTAGCAGACTGCTAAGGCACGGAAATTCATAGCAGGCTACTGTTTCTATTACTTTTATTCCATTTATAAAAAGCAATATTTATGATCAGTTAATGGTTAATAAAGGTCCCAATGCGGACTTAGTGGAAAATATTACATTCCTTTAGAACAAATAAGTCTGCTGGCTAATTCGTACTGGTTTCTGACTAGTATGCTAGTGATAATCACCTTCAGTCTGATTTAAAAATTAATTGGTCGTATTGTATGCGTTCGAAGATGATCAAACATGGCTTAGAATAAAAGTTGAACTTTCTTTTTTATTATGTATGCATCAAAATTTAGCAGACTGCTAAGGCACGGAAATTCCTAGCAGGCTACTGTTTCTAATACTCTTATTTCACTTATAAAAAGCAAAATTATGATCAGTTAATAGTTAATAAAGGTCCCAATGCTGACTTAGTGGAAAATATTACATTCATTTAGAAGAAATAAGTCTGCTGGCTAATTCGTAATGGTTTCTGACTAGTGGGGAAATGGTAAAATAAAATCTTACAAATATACATTCATTTAGAAGAAATAAATCTGCTGGCTAATTCGCACTGGTTTCTTACTAGTATGCTAGTTATAATCACCTTCAGTCTGATTTAATAATTAATTGGTCGTATTGTATGCGTTCGAGGATGATCCAACATGGCTTAGAATAAAAGTTGAACTTTCTTTTTTATTATGTATGCATCAAAATTTAGCAGACTGCTAAGGCACGGAAATTCCTAGCAGGCTACTGTTTCTAATACTCTTATTTCACTTATAAAAAGCAAAATTATGATCAGTTAATAGTTAATAAAGGTCCCAATGCTGACTTAGTGGAAAATATTACATTCATTTAGAAGAAATAAGTCTGCTGGCTAATTCGTAATGGTTTCTGACTAGTGGGGAAATGGTAAAATAAAATCTTACAAATATACATTCATTTAGAAGAAATAAATCTGCTGGCTAATTCGCACTGGTTTCTTACTAGTATGCTAGTTATAATCACCTTCAGTCTGATTTAAAAATTAATTGGTCGTATTGTATGCGTTCCTGGATGATCCAACATGGCTTAGAATTAAATTTGAACTTTCTTTTTTATTATGGATGCATCAAAATTTAGCAGACTGCTAAGGCACGGAAATTCCTAGCAGGCTACTCTTTCTATTACTTTTATTCCATTTATGATCAGTTAATGGTTAATACTGGGCCTAATGCTGTCTTAGTGGAAAATATTACCTTCATTTAGAAGAAATAAGTCTGCTGGCTAAATCGTAATGGTTTCTGACTAGTGGGGCAGTGGTAAAATAAAATTTTAATAATATAATTAAATTTGTTTAAGATAAATTTTTCTGATTCATTTACATTATTCTATTTCTTAGCAACCTAGGTATAAGATGTTAATTTAACTCTCGCAAACGTTTTTATGCTAGAAGTGTTTAAATTGGCGCCAGTTTAATACATTTTCAGGCCTAAATAATAGGCCAGGTGGTCCGAGGCTCCCACAATTGGAGGTGGTCCAGGTAAGTACTGGACACAATTTTGTAATGAGTCGTCGATCACCTCCGTGACCCGAGGAAAAAACTCACTATTAGTGAGGAGCCGCTTTGACCACCAAAAAAAAAATCACAATCTATATGCATATTTATGCATACCACACAGGTAGTAATGGAAAGGAGATGGCTTCGGATTAAATTTGAACTTCCTTTTTTATTAGGGATGCATCAAAATTTACCAGACTGCAAAGCCATGGAAATTCCTAGCAAACTACTTTTTCTATTACTTTTATTCCATTTATAAAAAGCAATATTTATGATCAGTTAATGGTTAATAAAGGTCCCAATGCGGACTTAGTGGAAAATAATACATTCCTTTAGAACAAATTAGTCTGCTGGCTAATTCGTACTGGTTTCTGACTAGTATGCTAGTGATAATCACCTTCAGTCTGATTTAAAAATTAATTGGTCGTATTGTATGCGTTCGAGGATGATCCAACATGGCTTAGAATAAAAGTTGAACTTTCTTTTTTATTATGTATGCATCAAAATTTAGCAGACTGCTAAGGCACGGAAATTCCTAGCAGGCTACTGTTTCTAATACTCTTATTTCACTTATAAAAAGCAAAATTATGATCAGTTAATAGTTAATAAAGGTCCCAATGCTGACTTAGTGGAAAATATTACATTCATTTAGAAGAAATAAGTCTGCTGGCTAATTCGTAATGGTTTCTGACTAGTGGGGAAATGGTAAAATAAAATCTTACAAATATACATTCATTTAGAAGAAATAAATCTGCTGGCTAATTCGCACTGGTTTCTTACTAGTATGCTAGTTATAATCACCTTCAGTCTGATTTAAAAATTAATTGGTCGTATTGTATGCGTTCCTGGATGATCCAACATGGCTTAGAATTAAATTTGAACTTTCTTTTTTATTATGGATGCATCAAAATTTAGCAGACTGCTAAGGCACGGAAATTCCTAGCAGGCTACTGTTTCTATTACTTTTATTCCATTTATGATCAGTTAATGGTTAATACTGGGCCTAATGCTGTCTTAGTGGAAAATATTACCTTCATTTAGAAGAAATAAGTCTGCTGGCTAAATCGTAATGGTTTCTGACTAGTGGGGCAGTGGTAAAATAAAATTTTAATAATATAATTAAATTTGTTTAAGATAAATTTTTCTGATTCATTTACATTATTCTATTTCTTAGCAACCTAGGTATAAGATGTTAATTTAACTCTCGCAAACGTTTTTATGCTAGAAGTGTTTAAATTGGCGCCAGTTTAATACATTTTCAGGCCTAAATAATAGGCCAGGTGGTCCGAGGCTCCCACAATTGGAGGTGGTCCAGGTAAGTATTGGACACAATTTTGTAATGAGTCGTCGATCACCTCCGTGAGCCGAGGAAAAAACTCACTATTAGTGAGGAGCCGCTTTGACCACCAAAAAAAAAATCACAATCTATATGCATATTTATGCATACCACACAGGTAGTAATGGAAAGGAGATGGCTTCGGATTAAATTTGAACTTCCTTTTTTATTAGGGATGCATCAAAATTTAGCAGACTGCAAAGCCATGGAAATTCCTAGCAAACTACTTTTTCTATTACTTTTATTCCATTTATAAAAAGCAATATTTATGATCAGTTAATGGTTAATAAAGGTCCCAATGCGGACTTAGTGGAAAATATTACATTCCTTTAGAACAAATAAGTCTGCTGGCTAATTCGTACTGGTTTCTGACTAGTATGCTAGTGATAATCACCTTCAGTCTGATTTAAAAATTAATTGGTCGTATTTAATGCGTTCGAGGATGATCCAACATGGCTTAGAATAAAAGTTGAACTTTCTTTTTTATTATGTATGCATCAAAATTTAGCAGACTGCTAAGGCACGGAAATTCCTAGCAGGCTACTGTTTCTAATACTCTTATTTCACTTATATAAAGCAAAATTATGATCAGTTAATAGTTAATAAAGGTCCCAATGCTGACTTAGTGGAAAATATTACATTCATTTAAAAGAAATAAGTCTGCTGGCTAATTCGTAATGGTTTCTGACTAGTGGGGAAATGGTAAAATAAAATTTTACAAATATACATTCATTTAGAAGAAATAAGTCTGCTGGCTAATTCGCACTGGTTTCTTACTAGTATGCTAGTTATAATCACCTTCAGTCTGATTTAAAAATTAATTGGTCGTATTGTATGCGTTCCTGGATGATCCAACATGGCTTAGAATTAAATTTGAACTTTCTTTTTTATTATGGATGCATCAAAATTTAGCAGACTGCTAAGGCACGGAAATTCCTAGCAGGCTACTGTTTCTATTACTTTTATTCCATTTATGATCAGTTAATGGTTAATACTGGGCCTAATGCTGTCTTAGTGGAAAATATTACCTTCATTTAGAAGAAATAAGTCTGCTGGCTAATTCGTAATGGTTTCTGACTAGTGGGGCAGTGGTAAAATAAAATTTTAATAATATAATTAAATTTGTTTAAGATAAATTTTTCTGATTCATTTACATTATTCTATTTCTTAGCAACCTAGGTATAAGATGTTAATTTAACTCTCGCAAACGTTTTTATGCTAGAAGTGTTTAAATTGGCGCCAGTTTAATACATTTTCAGGCCTAAATAATAGGCCAGGTGGTCCGAGGCTCCCACAATTGGAGGTGGTCCAGGTAAGTACTGGACACAATTTTGTAATGAGTCGTCGATCACCTCCGTGAGCCGAGGAAAAAACTCACTATTAGTGAGGAGCCGCTTTGACCACCAAAAAAAAAATCACAATCTATATGCATATTTATGCATACCACACAGGTAGTAATGGAAAGGAGATGGCTTCGGATTAAATTTGAACTTCCTTTTTTATTAGGGATGCATCAAAATTTAGCAGACTGCAAAGCCATGGAAATTCCTAGCAAACTACTTTTTCTATTACTTTTATTCCATTTATAAAAAGCAATATTTATGATCAGTTAATGGTTAATAAAGGTCCCAATGCGGACTTAGTGGAAAATATTACATTCCTTTAGAACAAATAAGTCTGCTGGCTAATTCGTACTGGTTTCTGACTAGTATGCTAGTGATAATCACCTTCAGTCTGATTTAAAAATTAATTGGTCGTATTGTATGCGTTCGAGGATGATCCAACATGGCTTAGAATAAAAGTTGAACTTTCTTTTTTATTATATCTGCATCAAAATTTAGCAGACTGCTAAGGCACGGAAATTCCTAGCAGGCTACTGTTTCTAATACTCTTATTTCACTTATAAAAAGCAAAATTATGATCAGTTAATAGTTAATAAAGGTCCCAATGCTGACTTAGTGGAAAATATTACATTCATTTAGAAGAAATAAGTCTGCTGGCTAATTCGTAATGGTTTCTGACTAGTGGGGAAATGGTAAAATAAAATCTTACAAATATACATTCATTTAGAAGAAATAAATCTGCTGGCTAATTCGCACTGGTTTCTTACTAGTATGCTAGTTATAATCACCTTCAGTCTGAATTAAAATTAATTGGTCGTATTGTATGCGTTCGAGGATGATCCAACATGGCTTAGAATAAAAGTTGAACTTTCTTTTTTATTATGTATGCATCAAAATTTAGCAGACTGCTAAGGCACGGAAATTCCTAGCAGGCTACTGTTTCTAATACTCTTATTTCACTTATAAAAAGCAAAATTATGATCAGTTAATAGTTAATAAAGGTCCCAATGCTGACTTAGTGGAAAATATTACATTCATTTAGAAGAAATAAGTCTGCTGGCTAATTCGTAATGGTTTCTGACTTTTGGGGAAATGGTAAAATAAAATCTTACAAATATACATTCATTTAGAAGAAATAAATCTGCTGGCTAATTCGCACTGGTTTCTTACTAGTATGCTAGTTATAATCACCTTCAGTCTGATTTAAAAATTAATTGGTCGTATTGTATGCGTTCCTGGATGATCCAACATGGCTTAGAATTAAATTTGAACTTTCTTTTTTATTATGGATGCATCAAAATTTAGCAGACTGCTAAGGCACGGAAATTCCTAGCAGGCTACTGTTTCTATTACTTTTATTCCATTTATGATCAGTTAATGGTTAATACTGGGCCTAATGCTGTCTTAGTGGAAAATATTACCTTCATTTAGAAGAAATAAGTCTGCTGGCTAATTCGTAATGGTTTCTGACTAGTGGGGCAGTGGTAAAATAAAATTTAAATAATATAATTAAATTTGTTTAAGATAAATTTTTCTGATTCATTTACATTATTCTATTTCTTAGCAACCTAGGTATAAGATGTTAATTTAACTCTCGCAAACGTTTTTATGCTAGAAGTGTTTAAATTGGCGCCAGTTTAATACATTTTCAGGCCTAAATAATAGGCCAGGTGGTCCGAGGCTCCCACAATTGGAGGTGGTCCAGGTAAGTACTGGACACAATTTTGTAATGAGTCGTCGATCACCTCCGTGAGCCGAGGAAAAAACTCACTATTAGTGAGGAGCCGCTTTGACCACCAAAAAAAAAATCACAATCTATATGCATATTTATGCATACCACACAGGTAGTAATGGAAAGGAGATGGCTTCGGATTAAATTTGAACTTCCTTTTTTATTAGGGATGCATCAAAATTTAGCAGACTGCAAAGCCATGGAAATTCCTAGCAAACTACTTTTTCTATTACTTTTATTCCATTTATAAAAAGCAATATTTATGATCAGTTAATGGTTAATAAAGGTCCCAATGCGGACTTAGTGGAAAATATTACATTCCTTTAGAACAAATAAGTCTGCTGGCTAATTCGTACTGGTTTCTGACTAGTATGCTAGTGATAATCACCTTCAGTCTGATTTAAAAATTAATTGGTCGTATTGTATGCGTTCGAGGATGATCCAACATGGCTTAGAATAAAAGTTGAACTTTCTTTTTTATTATGTATGCATCAAAATTTAGCAGACTGCTAAGGCACGGAAATTCCTAGCAGGCTACTGTTTCTAATACTCTTATTTCACTTATAAAAAGCAAAATTATGATCAGTTAATAGTTAATAAAGGTCCCAATGCTGACTTAGTGGAAAATATTACATTCATTTAGAAGAAATAAGTCTGCTGGCTAATTCGTAATGGTTTCTGACTAGTGGGGAAATGGTAAAATAAAATCTTACAAATATACATTCATTTAGAAGAAATAAATCTGCTGGCTAATTCGCACTGGTTTCTTACTAGTATGCTAGTTATAATCAATCACCTTCAGTCTGAATTAAAATTAATTGGTCGTATTGTATGCGTTCGAGGATGATCCAACATGGCTTAGAATAAAAGTTGAACTTTCTTTTTTATTATGTATGCATCAAAATTTAGCAGACTGCTAAGGCACGGAAATTCCTAGCAGGCTACTGTTTCTAATACTCTTATTTCACTTATAAAAAGCAAAATTATGATCAGTTAATAGTTAATAAAGGTCCCAATGCTGACTTAGTGGAAAATATTACATTCATTTAGAAGAAATAAGTCTGCTGGCTAATTCGTAATGGTTTCTGACTAGTGGGGAAATGGTAAAATAAAATCTTACAAATATACATTCATTTAGAAGAAATAAATCTGCTGGCTAATTCGCACTGGTTTCTTACTAGTATGCTAGTTATAATCACCTTCAGTCTGATTTAAAAATTAATTGGTCGTATTGTATGCGTTCCTGGATGATCCAACATGGCTTAGAATTAAATTTGAACTTTCTTTTTTATTATGGATGCATCAAAATTTAGCAGACTGCTAAGGCACGGAAATTCCTAGCAGGCTACTGTTTCTATTACTTTTATTCCATTTATGATCAGTTAATGGTTAATACTGGGCCTAATGCTGTCTTAGTGGAAAATATTACCTTCATTTAGAAGAAATAAGTCTGCTGGCTAATTCGTAATGGTTTCTGACTAGTGGGGCAGTGGTAAAATAAAATTTAAATAATATAATTAAATTTGTTTAAGATAAATTTTTCTGATTCATTTACATTATTCTATTTCTTAGCAACCTAGGTATAAGATGTTAATTTAACTCTCGCAAACGTTTTTATGCTAGAAGTGTTTAAATTGGCGCCAGTTTAATACATTTTCAGGCCTAAATAATAGGCCAGGTGGTCCGAGGCTCCCACAATTGGAGGTGGTCCAGGTAAGTACTGGACACAATTTTGTAATGAGTCGTCGATCACCTCCGTGAGCCGAGGAAAAAACTCACTATTAGTGAGGAGCCGCTTTGACCACCAAAAAAAAAATCACAATCTATATGCATATTTATGCATACCACACAGGTAGTAATGGAAAGGAGATGGCTTCGGATTAAATTTGAACTTCCTTTTTTATTAGGGATGCATCAAAATTTAGCAGACTGCAAAGCCATGGAAATTCCTAGCAAACTACTTTTTCTATTACTTTTATTCCATTTATAAAAAGCAATATTTATGATCAGTTAATGGTTAATAAAGGTCCCAATGCGGACTTAGTGGAAAATATTACATTCCTTTAGAACAAATAAGTCTGCTGGCTAATTCGTACTGGTTTCTGACTAGTATGCTAGTGATAATCACCTTCAGTCTGATTTAAAAATTAATTGGTCGTATTGTATGCGTTCGAGGATGATCCAACATGGCTTAGAATAAAAGTTGAACTTTCTTTTTTATTATGTATGCATCAAAATTTAGCAGACTGCTAAGGCACGGAAATTCCTAGCAGGCTACTGTTTCTAATACTCTTATTTCACTTATAAAAAGCAAAATTATGATCAGTTAATAGTTAATAAAGGTCCCAATGCTGACTTAGTGGAAAATATTACATTCATTTAGAAGAAATAAGTCTGCTGGCTAATTCGTAATGGTTTCTGACTAGTGGGGAAATGGTAAAATAAAATCTTACAAATATACATTCATTTAGAAGAAATAAATCTGCTGGCTAATTCGCACTGGTTTCTTACTAGTATGCTAGTTATAATCAATCACCTTCAGTCTGAATTAAAATTAATTGGTCGTATTGTATGCGTTCGAGGATGATCCAACATGGCTTAGAATAAAAGTTGAACTTTCTTTTTTATTATGTATGCATCAAAATTTAGCAGACTGCTAAGGCACGGAAATTCCTAGCAGGCTACTGTTTCTAATACTCTTATTTCACTTATAAAAAGCAAAATTATGATCAGTTAATAGTTAATAAAGGTCCCAATGCTGACTTAGTGGAAAATATTACATTCATTTAGAAGAAATAAGTCTGCTGGCTAATTCGTAATGGTTTCTGACTAGTGGGGAAATGGTAAAATAAAATCTTACAAATATACATTCATTTAGAAGAAATAAGTCTGCTGGCTAATTCGCACTGGTTTCTTACTAGTATGCTAGTTATAATCACCTTCAGTCTGATTTAAAAATTAATTGGTCGTATTGTATGCGTTCCTGGATGATCCAACATGGCTTAGAATTAAATTTGAACTTTCTTTTTTATTATGGATGCATCAAAATTTAGCAGACTGCTAAGGCACGGAAATTCCTAGCAGGCTACTGTTTCTATTACTTTTATTCCATTTATGATCAGTTAATGGTTAATACTGGGCCTAATGCTGTCTTAGTGGAAAATATTACCTTCATTTAGAAGAAATAAGTCTGCTGGCTAATTCGTAATGGTTTCTGACTAGTGGGGCAGTGGTAAAATAAAATTTAAATAATATAATTAAATTTGTTTAAGATAAATTTTTCTGATTCATTTACATTATTCTATTTCTTAGCAACCTAGGTATAAGATGTTAATTTAACTCTCGCAAACGTTTTTATGCTAGAAGTGTTTAAATTGGCGCCAGTTTAATACATTTTCAGGCCTAAATAATAGGCCAGGTGGTCCGAGGCTCCCACAATTGGAGGTGGTCCAGGTAAGTACTGGACACAATTTTGTAATGAGTCGTCGATCACCTCCGTGAGCCGAGGAAAAAACTCACTATTAGTGAGGAGCCGCTTTGACCACCAAAAAAAAAATCACAATCTATATGCATATTTATGCATACCACACAGGTAGTAATGGAAAGGAGATGGCTTCGGATTAAATTTGAACTTCCTTTTTTATTAGGGATGCATCAAAATTTAGCAGACTGCAAATCCATGGAAATTCCTAGCAAACTACTTTTTCTATTACTTTTATTCCATTTATAAAAAGCAATATTTATGATCAGTTAATGGTTAATAAAGGTCCCAATGCGGACTTAGTGGAAAATATTACATTCCTTTAGAACAAATAAGTCTGCTGGCTAATTCGTACTGGTTTCTGACTAGTATGCTAGTGATAATCACCTTCAGTCTGATTTAAAAATTAATTGGTCGTATTGTATGCGTTCGAGGATGATCCAACATGGCTTAGAATAAAAGTTGAACTTTCTTTTTTATTATGTATGCATCAAAATTTAGCAGACTGCTAAGGCACGGAAATTCCTAGCAGGCTACTGTTTCTAATACTCTTATTTCACTTATAAAAAGCAAAATTATGATCAGTTAATAGTTAATAAAGGTCCCAATGCTGACTTAGTGGAAAATATTACATTCATTTAGAAGAAATAAGTCTGCTGGCTAATTCGTAATGGTTTCTGACTAGTGGGGAAATGGTAAAATAAAATCTTACAAATATACATTCATTTAGAAGAAATAAATCTGCTGGCTAATTCGCACTGGTTTCTTACTAGTATGCTAGTTATAATCAATCACCTTCAGTCTGAATTAAAATTAATTGGTCGTATTGTATGCGTTCGAGGATGATCCAACATGGCTTAGAATAAAAGTTGAACTTTCTTTTTTATTATGTATGCATCAAAATTTAGCAGACTGCTAAGGCACGGAAATTCCTAGCAGGCTACTGTTTCTAATACTCTTATTTCACTTATAAAAAGCAAAATTATGATCAGTTAATAGTTAATAAAGGTCCCAATGCTGACTTAGTGGAAAATATTACATTCATTTAGAAGAAATAAGTCTGCTGGCTAATTCGTAATGGTTTCTGACTAGTGGGGAAATGGTAAAATAAAATCTTACAAATATACATTCATTTAGAAGAAATAAATCTGCTGGCTAATTCGCACTGGTTTCTTACTAGTATGCTAGTTATAATCACCTTCAGTCTGATTTAAAAATTAATTGGTCGTATTGTATGCGTTCCTGGATGATCCAACATGGCTTAGAATTAAATTTGAACTTTCTTTTTTATTATGGATGCATCAAAATTTAGCAGACTGCTAAGGCACGGAAATTCCTAGCAGGCTACTGTTTCTATTACTTTTATTCCATTTATGATCAGTTAATGGTTAATACTGGGCCTAATGCTGTCTTAGTGGAAAATATTACCTTCATTTAGAAGAAATAAGTCTGCTGGCTAATTCGTAATGGTTTCTGACTAGTGGGGCAGTGGTAAAATAAAATTTAAATAATATAATTAAATTTGTTTAAGATAAATTTTTCTGATTCATTTACATTATTCTATTTCTTAGCAACCTAGGTATAAGATGTTAATTTAACTCTCGCAAACGTTTTTATGCTAGAAGTGTTTAAATTGGCGCCAGTTTAATACATTTTCAGGCCTAAATAATAGGCCAGGTGGTCCGAGGCTCCCACAATTGGAGGTGGTCCAGGTAAGTACTGGACACAATTTTGTAATGAGTCGTCGATCACCTCCGTGAGCCGAGGAAAAAACTCACTATTAGTGAGGAGCCGCTTTGACCACCAAAAAAAAAATCACAATCTATATGCATATTTATGCATACCACACAGGTAGTAATGGAAAGGAGATGGCTTCGGATTAAATTTGAACTTCCTTTTTTATTAGGGATGCATCAAAATTTAGCAGACTGCAAAGCCATGGAAATTCCTAGCAAACTACTTTTTCTATTACTTTTATTCCATTTATAAAAAGCAATATTTATGATCAGTTAATGGTTAATAAAGGTCCCAATGCGGACTTAGTGGAAAATATTACATTCCTTTAGAACAAATAAGTCTGCTGGCTAATTCGTACTGGTTTCTGACTAGTATGCTAGTGATAATCACCTTCAGTCTGATTTAAAAATTAATTGGTCGTATTGTATGCGTTCGAGGATGATCCAACATGGCTTAGAATAAAAGTTGAACTTTCTTTTTTATTATGTATGCATCAAAATTTAGCAGACTGCTAAGGCACGGAAATTCCTAGCAGGCTACTGTTTCTAATACTCTTATTTCACTTATAAAAAGCAAAATTATGATCAGTTAATAGTTAATAAAGGTCCCAATGCTGACTTAGTGGAAAATATTACATTCATTTAGAAGAAATAAGTCTGCTGGCTAATTCGTAATGGTTTCTGACTAGTGGGGAAATGGTAAAATAAAATCTTACAAATATACATTCATTTAGAAGAAATAAATCTGCTGGCTAATTCGCACTGGTTTCTTACTAGTATGCTAGTTATAATCACCTTCAGTCTGATTTAAAAATTAATTGGTCGTATTGTATGCGTTCCTGGATGATCCAACATGGCTTAGAATTAAATTTGAACTTTCTTTTTTATTATGGATGCATCAAAATTTAGCAGACTGCTAAGGCACGGAAATTCCTAGCAGGCTACTGTTTCTATTACTTTTATTCCATTTATGATCAGTTAATGGTTAATACTGGGCCTAATGCTGTCTTAGTGGAAAATATTACCTTCATTTAGAAGAAATAAGTCTGCTGGCTAATTCGTAATGGTTTCTGACTAGTGGGGAAATGGTAAAATAAAATCTTACAAATATACATTCATTTAGAAGAAATAAATCTGCTGGCTAATTCGCACTGGTTTCTTACTAGTATGCTAGTTATAATCACCTTCAGTCTGATTTAAAAATTAATTGGTCGTATTGTATGCGTTCCTGGATGATCCAACATGGCTTAGAATTAAATTTGAACTTTCTTTTTTATTATGTATGCATCAAAATTTAGCAGACTGCTAAGGCACGGAAATTCCTAGCAGGCTACTGTTTCTAATACTCTTATTTCACTTATAAAAAGCAAAATTATGATCAGTTAATAGTTAATAAAGGTCCCAATGCTGACTTAGTGGAAAATATTACATTCATTTAGAAGAAATAAGTCTGCTGGCTAATTCGTAATGGTTTCTGACTAGTGGGGAAATGGTAAAATAAAATCTTACAAATATACATTCATTTAGAAGAAATAAATCTGCTGGCTAATTCGCACTGGTTTCTTACTAGTATGCTAGTGATAATCACCTTCAGTCTGATTTAAAAATTAATTGGTCGTATTGTATGCGTTCGAGGATGATCCAACATGGCTTAGAATAAAAGTTGAACTTTCTTTTTTATTATGTATGCATCAAAATTTAGCAGACTGCTAAGGCACGGAAATTCCTAGCAGGCTACTGTTTCTAATACTCTTATTTCACTTATAAAAAGCAAAATTATGATCAGTTAATAGTTAATAAAGGTCCCAATGCTGACTTAGTGGAAAATATTACATTCATTTAGAAGAAATAAGTCTGCTGGCTAATTCGTAATGGTTTCTGACTAGTGGGGAAATGGTAAAATAAAATCTTACAAATATACATTCATTTAGAAGAAATAAATCTGCTGGCTAATTCGCACTGGTTTCTTACTAGTATGCTAGTTATAATCAATCACCTTCAGTCTGAATTAAAATTAATTGGTCGTATTGTATGCGTTCGAGGATGATCCAACATGGCTTAGAATAAAAGTTGAACTTTCTTTTTTATTATGTATGCATCAAAATTTAGCAGACTGCTAAGGCACGGAAATTCCTAGCAGGCTACTGTTTCTAATACTCTTATTTCACTTATAAAAAGCAAAATTATGATCAGTTAATAGTTAATAAAGGTCCCAATGCTGACTTAGTGGAAAATATTACATTCATTTAGAAGAAATAAGTCTGCTGGCTAATTCGTAATGGTTTCTGACTAGTGGGGAAATGGTAAAATAAAATCTTACAAATATACATTCATTTAGAAGAAATAAATCTGCTGGCTAATTCGCACTGGTTTCTTACTAGTATGCTAGTTATAATCACCTTCAGTCTGATTTAAAAATTAATTGGTCGTATTGTATGCGTTCCTGGATGATCCAACATGGCTTAGAATTAAATTTGAACTTTCTTTTTTATTATGGATGCATCAAAATTTAGCAGACTGCTAAGGCACGGAAATTCCTAGCAGGCTACTGTTTCTATTACTTTTATTCCATTTATGATCAGTTAATGGTTAATACTGGGCCTAATGCTGTCTTAGTGGAAAATATTACCTTCATTTAGAAGAAATAAGTCTGCTGGCTAATTCGTAATGGTTTCTGACTAGTGGGGCAGTGGTAAAATAAAATTTAAATAATATAATTAAATTTGTTTAAGATAAATTTTTCTGATTCATTTACATTATTCTATTTCTTAGCAACCTAGGTATAAGATGTTAATTTAACTCTCGCAAATGTTTTTATGCTAGAAGTGTTTAAATTGGCGCCAGTTTAATACATTTTCAGGCCTAAATAATAGG